>CM066305.1:2931164-4396746 GCA_033807695.1 Daedaleopsis sinensis
ACGCTGAGGGGAGGAAAGTGTGGCCGAGGACGTACACGAGCGGTCTATACCGCCATGACATCGACCAGTAGCCCGGGTTCCTCGAGCCTGCGGCGTTTCGCGGCGGGCTCTTCGGGCTGCTCCGACGGCTCGTCGTCATCGACGACCACGATGGGGGAGGGGGCGTCGACGGGCGGCTCAGCAGGGGCAGACGATATCGCGCTAGGGGGTATCTCGCTTGACGACGGCGCCGCCCCAGTCGACATCGGAGCGGAAGAGGGTATCGAGGCGTTCGTGAACGGACCGGTCGAGGGCGTCTCAGCCCTGGCGGATGCCCCAGCGGGTGTCGCGCCCCGCCCAGGCATAGCGCCGCGTCCCCGACGAGGCCGACCTCTTCCGCGGCCACGCGCGCCCTCTGCTTTGAGCTTCTCCTTATAGTAGCGGACGATGTAGGCTTGGAGGATCTCGAGAGCCTTCTGCGCTCCGAGCGCTTCTAGGTCCTGGAGATGCTGCGGGGTGAGGTGGGAGAAGATCTCGGGGTTCAAGATCAGCGTGTTCTCGTGGAGGACGATGGGCTTGGGCGGCGACGAGGCGCCTCCAGATGCATGCGATGTAGGTACTGGCCCGACCACGATAGGGATTCGAACCGAAGCAGGGATCGCGGCCAACGGAGCGACGGAAGAGGCCGCGGAACTAGGTGGGAGTAAAGACGCTTGTGGCGGCGATGCTATAGTGTGGGTCGAAGTCGCGGGAACGGAGAGCGGAGATCCGGCCGGAACAGGTGACGTTTGCGCCTGAGGTAGTGGCGGGACTTGAGTAAAGGATGGAGGCTCGGTTTTCACGTGGGGAGAATGTGAAGGAGCAGAGACAGGGGTGACGGCAGAGGGAGGAGGGAGGACCGGATTGCTCGTCTTGAACGCGAGTGGTGTCGAGGTCAATGGAGGAGGTAATGGTGCACCTTTGAGGTCACCTTTAACACTCCTCTTCAACGGCGGGTCGAGAGGAACCACTTTCCCTTTCTTCCCTCCGAGCTTCCCATCCTTGCCCACTGGTCCGCCAATCACAGTGCCCTTACGAGCGTCGAGCTCCTCGAACATGTGTTCATGAGCCTCATCGATGCCCCAGAGGGCGCCCTTACCCTTCTCATCCTTGCCGCGGACGAGCTTCTTGAAGCCGGGATTGGACGAGAGGTTATGGCGGACCGAGCTCTAAGACATGACGTCAAGCAGACGATTTGAAAATAACGAAAACAGAGACGTACCTCCCAGTCCTTACTACAGAACTTATACCAATCGTACGTGTCCTTGATCCACTGGCAGATCTCCTGCAAAGAAGCCTTGCCTGCAAGTGCTTTGATAGCGCGATAACATAATTGAGCATAAGTGAGTTGCGGCTTCGGTGGCATCACCTCCGGGACGGTCAGTGGCGGAGATGGAGCGTCGGGCTTCTTGCGTTTCTTCCCATTCGTCTTGTGTGGGATAGCATTCGAATTGGGAAGCGTGGCTTCCGGAAGTGGTGGTATCTTCGGGGCTGCGACAGGAACGTGTGTGGGAGGTGGGGACTCGGACGGCAGAGACGAGGGTGGTGAGTACGAGGTGATGTCAACAGAAGGGGAGCGTGCTCGGTTCCCGGAAGATTGAGAGCTAGGCGAGGGCGAGTCCTCAGGAGGTGCGGGTGGAGGGAGAATAAAGTGGAACGTCCGTGATGCGATCTGTATCTGCGACCTGGGTTCGTGCTGTTAGTTTGGTAGCATCGCATCCTGACTGAAAGGGCTACCTGTCGCCTAGAGGCACCTTGCTGCCGCTTCCTGACCAAACACCGTCGACCCACGCGCCATTACGGCCTATGACCAGGAGGACAAACCGCTCTTCGTCTTCGTCATATTCTATCTTCGCATGGAGACGCGACACGCTCTTAAGCGGGCCTAAGTCGACGTCCACCTGGGGACTGTCAGAGGTAGAAGCCGTGCCCGCGGGGACGCAACGTCGGCCGATGGTAACGGCGAGGGATTGGAGATAGTAGGTGAAGTTAGGGAAGACAAGGCTGTAGTACGCGCTGATCTTCTCCGGGAGGGGCTCAGAGGCCTCTGGAGGTGGGGAGACGAGGGGCTGGGGGGTATCTTGAGGGTGAGCGACGACGGTGGCCATGGAGGGCGTTGGCGGAGAGGTGTCCGGGGCACGTTGGACTCGACTCATCGCACTAGAAGCCCCAGACAACACCGGCCCAGTCATGCGCGCTTGTGCACCGGCCAGTCCCGGCGCGCGAGTGCCGAACGGGCTTGTTTTCGCTACATAAACGGTTGAGCGCTTCCACCAGCCGTCTCGACGCGCGTCAGCGTCCCGCTAGCCTTGTCCAATGTCTTCAAGTTCGCACTGTTTCTCGTCTCTTCCACCACCCACTACCATCTCTAACTGCTACTGCCATGTCTGCCACTGAACCATTGCAAGACAAAGTCGAAAGAGAAATTGACTCTCTCGCGGACAAGGATGCTGATTCCACGGACTCCGACATCCGGTATATGGCGTACGGAGCGCGGCTGAGGACGGTGCTTCGCGCAGGGCAAAGATATATCGCATATGTAAGTCTGCTCGGACTATCGTTGTTTTGCTTAGCGATAGATTTATGCCAGACCAGTGACGTTGGGGAAGCATTCCGACCCGTTGTCCACCCTGCCGTCGTGACCGCAGCGTATGGTATCTCGTGGCTTTATCTCGCCGGGTGAGCAACGATCCATGTGGTCTGTGTATTGTGTCCGTGCCCACTCACTTGCCCTTATCGTCGCAGTGATGTAGGCTATGAGACGTACAAGGCCCACCGGAGAGGGCCCACTGCGCTCGAGGCCGCACAATTCTCGGAACCAACGCGTTTAGGGATGGTCGCGGTCAAGCGTTCCGTCTTCCAGTCCGTTGCTTCGATGTATGTTCATCCACGGATCGTCGCCTACACGTGCTTGCACTCACCTCGACTGCATCAGGGCCCTGCCTGCATTCACCATCCATACCGCTGTAAGACAGGCGAAGAAGGCGTTCGCGAATGCGAAGAGTCCGCGCGTCAGAGTATGGGGGCCGACCGCGACAGGTCTCGTCATCATCCCCGTCCTTCCATACCTCTTCGACAAACCCGTAGAGCACGTCACGGACCTCGCCTTTGAATGGATAGAGAAGCAGATCGCACGTTCTAACCCCGAGTCGGGCAAGTCGGAACTATGAGCGTAGCTACACCAGTAGTAACGTGAAGTACAGACGCCACAGTCCGACTCAGTCTTCACTATGCTTCGGGGTTATGTAGATTCACGATAATTGATGTGGTACTATCACTACAGGAGAGCTATACAGACTTCTCAAGACTATTTAACGATCTGTCCAGTAATGTACCTATGCTATAGGAAGTGCTATCGAACAACGGTGAGGATTCGGGTGTAGACTGATACACAAATCACAGAGGATGGAATATGCGCGAATGCAGGATGCGACGATGTGAGCATGTGAGCAGAGTGAGTCGATGCGTACGAGCATGAAAACACGACACGACGAGAAATGAGATGCAAAGAAACCACCCCGATCCCATCACAGCAATCGGCCGAGGGCGACGGGTATTGAGCTGATAGAATTCGGTGGGATGACACCGACCTCGGTGACGACAGCGGTGATGCACGTTGGTGGTGTGAGGTCATATAGCGGATTGAGAATTTCGAGATGTGGCTCGTTCTCCAGCGTCAGGGACTCGCGGGGCTTGTTGTTGGGGAAAGACGAGAATAGATCTCCCAATGGTGCTTTACCAATCGTTAGCATTGAACGTGTGTCGGGGACGTACAGCAACACTCACCCAGCTCGTTCTTCGTGAAACTATCCAATTGAATAGTCTCCGAGAATTTATAGGTCTCGCAGCACACGACTACGGGAACAGAGTGTTGTTTGGCCATCATAGCGACAAGAGCCGTGCCGGCACGGGAATATACCGCTCCGTTGGTGTGTATCGAGTGGGCGCCGACGAGCACTGTGGAAACCTCGTTGATGACGGAGCCCAAGGCCGGAAGAAGGACATAAGTGCACTGAATCCCTGCTTCTGACAGAACAGCAACAAGCCGTTTGCCTTTCCATTCCGAATTGTGTTAGTGACCGTACAGACGTGTTAGCTGCCATGAACAAACCTTCCAACATCGGTCTTGAATCAACCACGATAACGGAGAAATTGCGACCAGACTCGTGAGCCTCAAGTAACACCTTCTCCACGACTGATGATCTGTGAGATTGAAGATAAGCAAATTGTATGGACGGAGCATAAGGTAACATGCCTGGCGTATGTGAGAATGACATCACCGTCTTTGATCTTGTTCCCCGCAGTCTCTTGGATGACTTGGTCCGCAATGATGATTCGCTCGTGGATGTAAGTGTCAATTTTCTGGCACAGTGCATCCTTGGCCTGTGACAAGATCCTTCAGTTGTTACACGATGGAGGCAGGCAGAGCAGACTGGCATACATCCTGCTCCGGGAGATCGATATCTGACCCGCTGATGTCCAGCTTAAGTTGTCGAATCGCGTTACCCATGGTGACAGACATAGGTCGAGCAGCGACAAGGTGACTGATTTGCGGAGAGAGGAACGTCATGAGATGACGGGAAAGGGTGTTATTCGGGGGCGTAACATAGTCTTGAATGACCTATGGACGGTTGACAATCAGTCGGGTGACAAGTCGCAATACGCGATACACACCGTTTTGAACGCAGTCAAGGTCGCTATACACCGAGCGTTCGCACCCACAATCTTGAACGACGAGAATTGAAGTGCTGTTCGCGCGATGACAGGGTGGATATCTCCCTTTGCCGCGCTAACGGTTTTCGGCAAGCCGAAGTGGGAGAAGATGAGGAGACCTCGGGCTTGATTCTTCGCGCTCTGGTCTGCGGTAGATGACTGGCCTGCTTTGATCTTCTCTACGACTTTCGTGACACTGGCAGAAGGCAACTTCGACGCTGCGTCGGAAGCACGCCCCTTCCTGGTCGGGGCACCGGCCGCGGCGGCGGGCTGGTTAGCGGGCTTCCCGCCTTGTGGTTTCCCGTTGACGCCGTTCGGGACGGTCTTCGCGGCTTTCGCTGCTCGCTGTCGCTCCTGAAGTTCACGACGTTCCTGCTTGGTCCTGGCGAGATAGGCGATCAGTGGATTCGCGGGAGAACACCAATCGGCATAGAGAACGCACATCTGTTTTTGCGACTTCTGCTGACCCGCCGGGACCTCGCCATTTGGTGGCCCATTCGGAGGATGTACGTCCAGTGTTGCGGCGGGTGCCATGTGGTAATCTGAACACCGAGGAGGCTAAGGGTTCTTCAAAGAGTGGCGAGAGAGAGGCGTTTCTCAACGCGAGCTTGAGACTTTTGGATCGAGTCAGGATCGGGCGCTCGTCTCGATCTCACGGCTTCTCACGGACCGCTCTGGCCGCTGCCCGCAGCGCGCTTGTCGGTGGAGAACGCTTACGTCACAGCAGGAGACGCCTGAGCAGCGTTGGCCCCCTCCGGCCGACACTGGCAGCTCAAGGTCTCATCCTCTTGCCACCACGCCCAACGCGTCGGGCTACCTCTCTCTTTCTTTGCTTGAGTCAGTACATATTATTGGGCGTCGTAGAACACAACCATGGTGCGCATACAGTCGACTTTTGGCCACGTATAGTGTTGACATAGACACACAGGGTGTTCCCGCCCTCTTCCGCTGGCTTAGTAAAAAGTACCCTAAAATCGGTGCGCGACGTACTGCTCTCAGCGCAATATCAGCTTCTCAATGATTGCAACACAGTGCTCCCTGTTATTGAGGCCGAGGAGGAGAATATTCCGGATACCGAAGGCAATGAGGTTACAGTTCCGGTGAACATTTGCGACCCCAATCCCAACGGGGTCGAGTTTGACAGCTTATACCTAGATATGAACGGCATTGTGAGTTCAATTCCTTTAGTGACTGTATGCTGTCTCTAATGTCCCTATTTTCTCCAGGTTCATCCATGTACCCACCCGGAGGGCAAGGTAAGACCGCTTCAACAACGGAAGTTCCCCAGGGATGACGACTGACTCCCTCTATGCAGCCGCCGCCCGAGACGGAGGAGGAGATGATGGTTGAGATCTTCAACTACACAGAGCGTGTTGTGAACATGGTCCGGCCTCGCCGTCTGCTCTTCATGGCGATAGGTGAGTATTTTGTCAAACGTCATGTTCCAATCACCAATATATCCCAGACGGTGTTGCCCCCCGCGCCAAGATGAATCAGCAACGCTCTCGTCGTTTCCGCTCTTCGCAAGAAGCGAAGGAGAAGGACGAGGCACGCAAGGAGTCCATTGCCATGTGGGAAGGTGCGTCCCCTCCATCCATATCTACGAGCCAAGTCACCAACGAGAAGGACGCAGCAATGGGAAAGACTTTGACCGAAGAAGAGAAGAACAAGAAGTCATGGGACAGTAATGCCATCACCCCGGGCACGCCATTCATGGACCTGTTGGCAGCTTCGCTTCGGTATTGGGTGGTTAAGAAGATGAACCAGGACCCCGGCTGGAAAGACGTGAGTTCATAGATGATCTGCTTGTTAAGAGTTAACCCTTACTCTCATATAGCTGCAAGTCATCATCTCCGACGCTAGCGTGCCAGGTGAAGGCGAACATAAAATTATGGATTTCATACGCCGACAGCGGAGCAACCCTGGTCACGACCCGAACACTCATCATGTCATCTATGGTTTGGTAAGTGCTTGGGTTAGATGATATGTACCACTTCACTGAGCCTGCCTTAGGATGCTGATCTTATCATGCTGTCCCTCGCGACCCACGAGCCGCATTTCCGAGTGTTACGTGAAGACGTCTTCCACCAAGAGGGGAGTCGTACTGCGTGCCGCATTTGCGGACAAGAAGGGCATTATGCGGCGCAATGTACGGGAACAAAGGCGGAGATTAAGAAACCACCCGCAGAGAAGAAACCATTTATCTTTCTCGATGTTGCGATTCTGCGCGAATATCTGGAAGCAGAACTTAACGTACCACAGGTTCCTTTCCCGTTCAATTTTGAACAGGCCATAGACGATTGGGTCCTCCTCATCTTCTTCGTCGGAAACGACTTCCTGCCTCACCTTCCGTCTCTTGAGATTCGTGAAGGTGCCATTGATACTCTATTGAAGATCTGGCGGAATGAGCTACCGCGCATGGGTGGCTACATTACCAATCACGGCCAGCTAGAGTTGTCGAGAGCCCAGATCATTCTTGAGGGACTTGCTCGACGTGAGGATGAGATTTTCCGACGCCGGCGTGAAAGTGAGTATCCGTTATAGCAATCATAGTCAGAACGCGTTAACTCATATTGTCTCCAGACGAGGAGCGTCAGGAGCAGAATGCTAAGCGTCGCAAGATCGAGAAGGAGATGGCAACGAACGGCGCCTCTGCTGGCCCGTCTGCATTCCTGAACCTCACTGCTGCTCCCGCAGCACCCTCGTCTCTGCCGTCTCGTCCCGACTTCGCAGCCAAGGCTGACAGCATTGGTCAAGGTGGTCCGAAGACCACAGAAACGGCATCGTTCACCCCCACTGCCGCCCAAGCCTTAGCTGGCTCGAACCATGACATAGTCGCAAACAGACACGCCATTCGGCTGGCCAACATGAGTGCGGCAGAAATGCTCAAGGCCGAGATGGCTTCTCTCGTGCCCGTTAAACCATCCCGTTCGACATCTGCGACTACACCTAGGAACACTGTCCCGGCTGCTCCCTCTCCGAGTGCTTCGAGTGCGACTACCGCTGTTGCGAATACCGACGATGTCGATATACCTGGTTTGGGAGGCGCCTCGTCCGTGACTGCGAGCGCGATCTCTGAGACTTCTGTGCCGGTCGAACCAATCCTTCCCGCTGAGAGCGATGTCCAGAATGACGACATAGACGGCGAGGAGATCCTTGCCGACGCCCAGGACTCGATGATGACCGACAGTTCGGAAACGCGCGGCGTGAAGCGCACTATAGATGAAGTCGAGGAAGAGAGTGCAGAAATCCCCGAGGAGATCGCAGTCCCTTCGGATGAAGAAGAGGCTCCTGCGGACACATCGTATGCCCTGAAGGTGAATCCTGATGGGACGGTGGAACAGGAAGACACAGTGAAGTGCGCGAGTTCTCCGAGTACATTGAGGACAGGGTCGTTAACTGTTGTGAACCATCAGGTTATGGGAGCCTGGATACAGGGAGCGATATTACCGACAAAAGTTCGGCGTCGAGCCCAGTGATGTCGAGTTCCGTAAGAAGTGAGTATCTCGCCTGTGCAGGAAAGAATCGGTTCGTTGATGAGTGATGCGTTCAGGGTCACCAAGTCTTACGTCGAAGGTATGGCATGGGTGCTGCAGTATTACTACCAAGGAGTACGTTTCCATGCGTCTCTCGCCGTACGCTAATGACCTGACGTTGCTGTGAATAGACACCATCCTGGCAGTGGTATTACCCCTTCCATTTCGCACCCTTCGCCGCCGACTTCGAAGAGCTCGACAAGATGGACATTCAGTTCACACTCGGCCAGCCCTTCAAACCTTTCGAGCAATTGATGGGTGTGTTCCCAGCAGCGAGGTTTGTCAGTCAATCAGTCTCCCCGACCACACTGCTCACCCCTCATTCTGTGCAGTCGCATACACATCCCAGCGACGTTCCACGATCTGATGACTGAACAGTCATCTCCGATCATCGATTTCTATCCTACTTCGTTCCAGATTGACATGAATGGCAAACGCATGGCGTGGCAGGGCGTCGCACTGCTGCCCTTCATCGACGAGAAGCGCCTTCTGGATGCCATGGGTCCACACTACAATAATCTGACCGAGGAAGAAAGGCGGCGGAACAAATGGGGCAACGATGTCCTGTTCGTCTTCGAGTCGCACTCGTTGTATCCATCGCTGGAGGCCTTGTATGGAAAACGCAAGAAGGACGAAGTGAGTTGAACGTTGCACGCTATTGAACATTTTGCTGATGTCTTTCCAGCCTTTGATCATCAACCCGAAGCATAGCAAGGGGATCAACGGTTCACTACTGCCGAACCCCGACTGTATCCCGGACTCGACGTACTTCTCACCACTCACCACTCAGAACCTCCAGGACATCAAGAACGATCGCTCGCTCTCTGCGTTCTACTTCTTCCCGAAGCAACTGACTCCCCATCGGTCTGTGCTACTTCCTGGCGTGCGGCGCCCGGCTCCGGTTCTGAGCTCCTCCGATCTCGAGAACGCTCGGCGCGGTGGCGCTGGCCGGGGTCGCGGAGGACACTTCTCTGACCGTGGCGGACGCGGTGGCTATGGGCGCGACTCCCGGAACGGGAACGGGAACGGGAACGACTGGCAGAACGGCAACGGGTCGTACAACCAGCGACAAGGCCAGCAGCAGTCGTCGTTCAACAACGGCAACCAGCAGGCGTTCCAGGCGTATCAGTCTTATCAGCGCGGTCGCGGAGGCGGCGGTTACCAGCCACCGCAGTCGGCCAACTCACGGAACCAGTACAACGACTTCACCGCGCCCCAGCGTGGTGGGGGTGGCCGTGGCGGAGGGCGGGGCGGATACGGTGGGGGAGGCGGGGGAGGCGGGGGATACGGCAACCGAGGGGGAGGCCAAGGTGGTGGTGGATATGGTGGGGGATACGGAGGTGGCGGCCAGGGCGGCTATGGCGGCGGCGGCGGTTATGGTGGCGGCGGTTATGGCGGCGGTAGTGGCGGCTACAACCAAGGCGGTGGCTACAACCAAGGTGGCGGGTACGGCGGCGGGTACGACGGTGTCGGACAGGGAGGCTACGGAGGTCCGGTGGCGAACAACTACGGCCAGAACAATTATGGCGGCGGCGGCGGCGGATACGGCGGCGGCGGAGGCCAGTACGGCAATGCTCGAGGCGGTTCTAACAACCGTGGTCGTGGACGCGGCGGACGTTGGTAAGATGGTTGCTTCGGCTGGGGACATGGATCTGCATATCTGTAGCACGTATAATTCTTCCTATTTATCTCCTCCGTATGTACCAGTACAGCACACTACGAGTATACATAGCTAGCATCAGAGTGCATCCTGAAGGCTTGATATACGCGTGTGTCGTCTGCGCTGAGTGCGCGAGCAAATAGGTTCCGATACATAGCACAGCCCGGGATAGTACATGTGGTATATACATACTTGCTCAATCCGACATATACTCCCCCCGAATCTCAGTCTAAAGACCACGAGTGGCGACCTTTGGATCTTCTCAATTTAGTGCTCACTGCTTCTGGAATTTCGACTAATCTGTGGGTCTCATCGTCGGTACTTTACATGGGCGACGGGCCTTACGTTTAATTTGTGCGCGACTCCGGCGAAGCTACTACTGGTAGCAGGAGAGCTTGAGGTATGATGGGGCATTGTAGAGGCAGATGAGAGAAACAACCTCCTTCGTCATACTATAAGTACCATTGATGACGCCAAACCGAGCACGGGTGACGGCAAAGGGCGTTCAATCACGCCTGATCATCTGAAGCCTCAGGAGAGGCTTGAGCCCCGTGCCGATGAAGTGGCTGCGAAGTAAATGGCGACGAGCATGGTGGAGGGTGTGGTTTTTGCGCCTAGAAGTAATCAGCGTCATCGACACGGAGGAGAAGGATGATATGTACTCTGGAGCTACCGAAAGGATTTGTCCGAGGCGGCCAACACGTTCGATTGTCGATGTACCATAGCTTCTCCTCGTCCTGTACGGTCGAAGGGCATGGAAGGAAACTAAACCATGCATGCATTTGAAGAGCACCATAAATTCGGGACTGCATAGTGATCAAGATTCAACAGCAAAGTGAATATTACTATAATTCTGAATAGCGTCCCCGACTCTATGAAACTTACCCTCCATCGAGTTCCGTTTCGCCGATCCATGAGCGCCTTGGAGAAGCGGTTCTCTATGGCCTCTATAATCTCCACAGGGGTCATGTACCGCCTAGGGCTGCCTACGATTGCAAGTTGGCAATAAAGAGAAGCAGAGAATCGAGGCGGATTGCCTCTTCGGGTCAGAGGAAGGGCGTACAGACCCTGACCTGCATCCATCGTGACGCCAGCGCAACGGTAAACTTCCTCGTCGGTGGGACTTCGTTGCCGAACGAAGTCCTCGATGTCCGATCCGATGAGCGACATATACAGTCGTGCTGAGGGACCTGGGGAGGGGGGTTTAACACCTATATATTGCATTGAGTCAAAATGAGAAGGTGATTGCATGCGCAAAGTTTGGCATGCACGCACTAGGGAGCATTACCACTGTCACCATATCTTGCTCCGTTACTACGAGTCCGCCCTTCTCATCTTCCCACCAGTCATCCCGCGCGATAGACCAAGCTGCACGGAGACTCCGATACCACGGCACTACACTCCTAACATCCGCATTCCCTGTAGACTAAAGGATATTGCTCAGCACCATGGATACTATCAATGTAATCACGTCGCAACGCACCTCAGGATTGAGTTTATTGGTTGACAATTCCATCTCGCATCGCCTGTACATACTGTTCAGAACGCTTTTGCGCTGAATCTCCATATTGGCCACCTACCAAGGTTACAACTGTCCTGAACTTGACTCGGTGTATAGTTTACCGATAGCGCTAGCAAGAAATGAGAGGGATGCCAGTGAGTCACGATGGCGAGAGGACACTAGAGGCAGAAAAAGCAGGGAGGCAAGTTGGAGTTAATCACAGTGACGCATCTCGCTCTTATATTTTGCAAGGTGCTCATGCCGGAGACACACATATATGATTCCGATCAAAGTTTAAAGTCGCCATGAGCGTGACCCATGCACCTTTTCCGACCACTGGCAGGCTACACTTGCCAGACGCAATTCTTGGACCCAACTTTCCCTGGTCCTAAGTTCAAGTAGTCAAGCCATCGTCAGAGTCGTTGTCTTCATCGAATTCTCGAGAGTACTGTGACTGGGAAAACGAGCGAAGGTAAAAGGAGTTGAAAAAGATTTGAGAAACGAGATGCATATGTGAGGCTTGATGTCATCCACGCGGAGTGAACATCATCGACTCTGGTTCTGTACGCATATATCTGAACACGGGCAGAACTTAAAAGTCTGGAGACTCACATATACAAGCAAAGGCGAAGGGCGGGCCAGTCCTAGTCACGTACGTGAGAGGGGACACAAAATCAATAGTGGACAAACAACAAGGAATGTAGATGCGCATGAAACGATGCCAGTCATATGCATACAACGACGGTGACTTCTTCGAGTTCTATCTTCTTTTCCCGACACGACACACCGCTATCATATCTTGCACTCACTCCGTGGGCGGCACGCACTGCAGGTAGATCGCGTACGTCCGCTCCATCTCCTTGGCCCTCTTCTTGATCTTCTTGTCCATCTTGCGCTTCTTCCTGTCCGCCCGCCGGCGGCGCGCCTCCGGGTCGCTGCGGCCGTACGCGCCGCCCTGCGCCCCGTAGCGGTAGCGGTCGCGGTCGCGGTCCGCGTCGTCCTCGGACCCGTCCGACTCGGACGCGGACGAGACGTCCAACGGGTCGAAGCTGGGGAGGTGCATGTCGATCTTGCCCGCGTGGCGGCCCGAGCGCCCCTCGCGGCCCTTGTAGAGGATCATCTCGACCCCGCGCGGGAGGAAGAAGGACGCGTTCCAGAGGTCGACCATGTCCGCCGCGAGCGTCGACCGCTTCGGCGCCCGCCCGTCGGGCGAGTACTGCGGGACGGGCATCGTGCCTGCCCACGCCATGCTGAGGTCCTGTGCACGCGCGCAAGGGGTCAGCATACATCGCTAGCTAGAGACGAGAAGGGGAGAAGGGGAGGAGGACGCACGGTCATGAGCCTGATCCAGTCTTCGTGGTACACGTCGTGCGGGATGAGCACGGCGGGCATGCGCGGCATGTGCTCCAGGAGCTCGTCGAGGTCGCCGATCTTCATCATCTCGAACTGCGTGTACGGCTGCGCGCGGTTCGGCGGCCTGTTGAACCCCTCGGGGACGGCGAGCATCGCCTGCTGCTGCACCGGGTCGAGCGGCGCAGAGCCCATGCGCGGGGATGCGTGCGAGCCGATGCCCGAGCCCGCGTACCCCCCTGCACCATACGGGGCCTGTGCGCCGTAGCCGCCGCCAGCGGTCGTGTTCGGGTTCGCGTACAGGTTGATGGGCGCCGCGTACGGGCTCGCCGTGCTCGAGCTTCTGGCGATGGACTGGCCCTCGAGGACGTGGCCCGGGGGATAGATGGGGCCCGTACTCTGACCGCCGTAGTATGGAGATGCGGCGCGAGGAGGGAGGCCGCCGGCCGCGGCGTACGGCGATGCAGCTCGCGGGCCGCCGTAAGGAGAAGCCGCACGCTGGATCGGCGGGGCGCCGTAAGGGGATGCCGCGCGTTGGATCGCGGCAGGATGGAAGGGGGAGGCTGCCCGAGGGACTTGGTATGGAGAGACAGGCCGCGGCGCAATGGGAGCCGCATGGTAGGGCGACACCGGACGAGGAATAGTACCGGCGGTGCGGTATGGGGAGACTGGACGGGGCACCGCGTCGCCGGGACGGGGCGAGGGTGGGTGGTACGCCGCGGAAGGGGGGTAGCTCCCTCCTGGGGCAGCAGCGTACGTCCCACCCGCGCTTGTGGTGCTGTAAGTTGAGGGGTAGCCACCCCCGGGCGCCGCCTGGTAGGTGCTAGTCGGCCTTTCGCTGCCGTACGTCGAGCCACGACGGGGACGCGCAGTACTAGTGCGATCCCTCTCGTACTCGCGGTCGCGATCGCGCAGCTCGCGGTCGCGCTCCCTCTCCCTGCGCTCGAGGTCGAGGGTTTCCATCCGACGCTCTAGATCCGCGGTGGAGTACTTGTCGTACTCGCCGGGGAAGCGGCCGCCGTACCCGCTCGCTCTGCGGTCAGAGGGGCGCTCGCGATCACGATCATCGCGGTCGCGGACCCGTCGGAACTCTTTGTCTTCGCGTTCTTCCCGCTCGCGCTGACGCTGGTAGTACTCGTCGTCCTCATACCGGTCTCGATCCCGATCGTAACGACCAGGGTCCTTGCGGCGTTTATAGTCGTCGTCTCGCCTGAGTCGGGGTGTCAGGCGTTGCGCGTAGAATGAGATTGCACTACATACCAGCTCCGATCATCCGGTCTGCGACCGAAGGAGGCAGCGAAGTTCTGTGGTCAGGGTCAGCTCTCCGATGTGCGCATGAATGAAGCTGAGCTCGTACCGCATCGGCGGGGGTCGCATTTGCCGGGATCATGGAAGTAGCCTCAGCGGGGATCCACTGAATTCCGCTGACCACACCATTGGGCGTTTGGTAGCTAGTGCGCGATGAGCCAACCGATAGAATAGGAAAACGGTGATGAGACGCACCTGGCGGGTACCGCTCTGTACGCGTACACATACGAGTAACATCGTTGACGATCAATCCTATTGATTCAAGAGAATAAAACGCACTTGAATGGGTGATATACGATCTGTCCATCTGCCCCCACCGTCGTCGTGTATGTCGTCGAGCCCGGTTGTATCGTCGCTGCCTGCTGGGGTGTAGTCTGTGGATACGGCGTCGTATGCGAGACGACCGGGGAGTGGGTGGCGTATGGGTTCATTTCGGATACGAGAGTCGTCTGCAGCTAATCAGATAGCAGCCTGTACGATGATAACCGTGGTTCTCAAGAGATCGAATGCCCGGGGGGATGGCGAGGACGTCTTTTGGGCAATGTCGTTGCGTCCAGGTGGCCGGAGATGGCGAGAATATGGATTGACCCGCAGGAAGCAGGACGAGCCTGGGGTGCGCCGTTATCGCAGCGATGGATGGTGACCAGTGTGTATATATACCCAAGGCCCGAGAACCCGCACAGGTCCCTGCATCGTGGTCGGCGGCAAGATCCAGCTATACAGTTAAGCGACGTCGTGTGCACCCTCGTGCAGGAAATTCCGGCAGAGCGCCACATATCTTTACTACCTTGCTCCTCGCCCATTCATGAGTTCAGAACTGGGGATACGATAGAGAATAATGGGAGAAGGCGAAGAAAGGGAGGCGCATAGGACACATTAAACGTAGTAAATACAGAAAGAAGGCACCCCGAGCCCGGTCCATGCGAGATACCCCGACTCATGAAAACCGCCAGTAGACAATGATAATGAGGATCAAGAGGACGGCTCCAATGGGTGCGTACTGCCGAATCATCGCTTGAATGTTGATATTCCTCGCCGCGCGACGGTACTTCTCCGACTCGGACCGCAGCGAGGTCGACAAGTGGGACATGCCTGCCGGTGCGCTCGTGAAGCCGGATCCACACAGACGCGTCCAGGAGATCACACGTACGGTCTAGCGAGTCGCCTCTCCACAGAAGCTCCTCCATGTTCTTCGTCATGATGCGGGTGACGTCCTGCAGCTCGTCGTTTAGCTTGCCGAGGTGCGAGCTGCCCGCCGCGCTCGCGGTACGCGTGTCCTGATAGAGCCTTGTTGTCTTTGACATAAACGTATCTGCGCGGCGCAGGGGCGTGTCCCCGTCGTATACGGCACTGACAGATAACGGGCAGGGTCACTCACCGAAGCCGACAAACGCGTAGGGTTTCCGGACGCCGTCCACCTTGGCGCCATATGATGTTTGGAACTCCTTTGAGAGTTCGTCGAGGTATGAAAATGCCAGCTTGCGAGGGTAGGACTTGTCCGCAATGACGAGGTAGATGACGTTGTCCGCAATGAAGTAGCTGCATCGAAGACAGACTTGAGCGTGTGCTGCAACAACATTATACTTGAACGAACGCACTGTAGCGTGTACTGCCCGCTCTCAATCGAGCAGCTTGATTCCGAGTTCGGTCCTATCCTGCGGAAGATGAGCTTGGCCTGTTGCTTGTGCTCGGACAAGGCTTGTTCTGTCTGCTTGCTATTAGCATGACATAACGCGGGGAGGAGCACAGGTTAGTTCATCAGACCTGTTCGTCGTCTACGCTTGCAGCCAAAGGAAGTGCATCTGAGGCTCGCACAATGAGTGTTGACTTGACCATGGTGACGAGGTTAGAATGAAGTTGTAGGAGACGGTCCGGGTGAGGGTGCGTATGTTGAAGACCTCGTCACTGAGCCAGGTATGGCAGACACGAACGAGCGCTTCCGATGGATACGTGGTGTCACACACGTGCGCAGACCCTAACCCCAATTTATGGGGAGGCGGACTGACATTGATTCGGGACCGGCTCTGGCCGGCGACGGAAACTCGGAGGCATATGTTAAAGACCGCTCTCCAACATTGCTCTATGCCGGACTTCCTCCCCTAACCCCAGACTTGTATCTCTTTGCCCTGTACACCGACAACTATTTGCGCGCACACTATGGCCGCTGGACTTCTGAACGTAAAGCACCAGGTTCGCGACCGACATGACATACAACCACCATCTCGGAGCATTCACTGACCAACAAGCGGGGTAGCTCACCTTCTACGGTGCTTACCATGACCATCCCCTCAATGTCGCCATCCATATCTTCTTCGTGCCCGTGCTCCTCTGGTGAGCTGCAGCTAAGACAAGTCTATGGAGGACGGGCTACTGAAACGGAGAACATGCAGGACTGGGCTCGTCCTCGGGGCGCGCCTCCCCGTACCCTCCTTCTTCCCCCAAGTCCACACCGTGATCAACGAGTACCTCGCGTTCGACCTGAACTGGTCGGCCCTGTGGGCGATCGCCTCGCTACTGTACTACTACGTCCTCGAGCCCACCGCCGCCGTACGTCCCGCGCTCCCGTCGGGCCCCGTCCACCACCTCACTCTTCATCAATCCAGCTCCTGTACACCCCGCAGATGGTCCTCACGATCCTCACCGCCGCGTCCTTCGCGCACAACCCTGACGCCTTCAGCAAGGCGCTCACGATCCACGCCTCCTCCTGGGTCGCCCAGTTCGCGGGCCACTTCCTCGCCGAGGGCCGCTCCCCCGCGCTGCTCGACAACCTCGTTGGCGGTCAGTGTCTTTCTCGTTCTCGTACTCGTTCAGCACATGTGCGTGCGTGGGGCGTCTGCTGACGCTGACGGGCTCTGCCGGTACAGCACTCGTGCTCGCGCCGTTCTTCGTGCACCTCGAGATCCTCTTCAAGCTCGGCTACAACCCCGCGCTGCAGAAGAGCGTCCACGCCGGGATTACCGAGGAGATTGCCAAGATCAAAGCTATCGAGAAGAACAAGAAGAAGGATTGAACACACTTCCGCACTTGGAATTTGGACTCATGCCCGGTCCCGGCTTGCTAATGGCTACTTATGCTTCTCCTTCGGACCTTTGCTTCCCCTCAGTCGGAGGTCTGTTCGCATGTACGCTCGTCTGTCTCTCTGTACTGGTATACCTAGTGTACAACATACTACTGCAATCTGCTTGATCACGATCGTTCGCGCGCCCCATTACAGATTTCTCTGAACCCGCGCGCTCAGACGAGGCTGGACGGAGGGGGCAGGATCGGCTCCCCGACCGGGGTGACGTAGCAGGAGCTCAGGCCCCCGTCGACCTTGAAGTCGGTGCCCTGCAGGAGCGGATTCAAAGTCAGTATCGCGCACACGACCGCACTGAAACCGCTGGCAACGGACCGTCATGTAGCTGCTGTCGTCGCTCGCCACTGCGGTCATAGATAGGCGTTCAACGTTGACGATGAGCCAAGGCAAGTACCGCAAAGAGGCGTAGCAGCGACGTACAGAAGAGTGCGCCCTTGGCGACCTCGATCGCCTCGCCGAAACGGCCCATGGGGAGGTGCACCATGCGGCGCTCGCGCTTCTCCTCCGTGTTGAGGAAGTCCATGAGGAGCGCTGCACAGAAGGCGGCGTGAGTCGTCGTCGTCATAGGACCGGCCACGCCCCAAACTACTACTAGAGCCAGTCGGGGACTAGAGAGGGGGAATCACGCACGCGTCTTCAGCGGGCCGCTGTGGGCAGAGGCGGCGCGTAAGCAGCACGTTCCCGGCAGAGCGCAGAAGAGCACGTACGGGCAGATCGAGTTGACGCGGATGCCCTCGCGGGCGTGCACCATCGCGAGCTCGCGCGTCATCGCGAGCACCGCGCCCTGCAGGCGCAGATCGGCGGCGGCGTCAGGGCGTGCCTACGCTGGAACGGGCGAGATGCGTACCTTGGAGGCCGTGTCTGTGCATCCCCGAGCGAGCACGACAGACGCAGGTCAGGTCAGCACCGAGCACTAAGGAGCAGAGCACGCACAGGCAATCTGGGGCGTCGCGGCGCCCATGAGCGCGACGAAGCTCGCGGTGTTGATGATGCTGCCGCCGGTGTGCAGGCCGCGGGCGGGGTCGGTGGGGTTGTTGCGCATGGCGAGGATGGCGTACTTGGACCCCCACCAGACGCCCTTGACGTTGATCTGCATCGTGAGGTCCCAGATGCGCTCCTCGGTGTTCAGCGCATTGTCGTCTTCGGGGTGCATGATGCCTGTTCAGGTGGGGGCGTCAGCACGAGGCGTCCGCGTGTGCCCACCCACGGGCTTGCACGGAAACGGGAAGGGCAGCGGGGAGGGGCGATCCGCCACAGGGTGTGTGTGGGCGGCAGGAGGTTGTAAGTACGGGCACGCACCTGCGTTGTTGAACTGCACGTCGTGCGGGCGCGCGTCAGCGTCGAGGATCGCGCGGGCGAAGGCGGGGGATGGGCATATACACGACGTGCAACGGCCAAACTCAAGTTGAGGAGATATTGGGTTGTAGGTGAGACATTCCGGCCAAATTCCCAGATATGTCATACAGCAGGAAAGTCATCGATTTCGAACAACCTCCCCGCCTGTGATTGGGTGGCTAGAAAGGTAACTCGGTCCTGTAACCGGATAGTGTTCTGACAATAGTCTAGCGGTCTTTGTGTCCCAGTGCAAAATGTGACAGCCTTTGGTCTGTGGCAGGATAAAAACAGGATACAAAGACCGTCAAGACACTGTCCGGCATTGGGCTCGATTACCTGTCCAACCTCCCATTCACAGGTTGGGAAACCGTTCCCAAATGACGAACTTCCACCGCCACAGCATGCATCCCCAGATTTCGGTGCGCAAGATATGCATCCCCCATCTTTCCTGTCACTGAATCAGACAAAGGGACCTTTGTCGGTGAAGGATGTCACAAACATTTCAAGTCGACTGGGCATCGTGTCAAAGGGCTTGATATCTGGGGATGCACGCAGTGCGCGTGGAGATTTCTGAGAAATCGGTCGGAATGTCTCATGTTCCAACCGATTTCCCAAGAATTTCCGGATCCTTGAAATTGGCGATTACACGTCGTGATACGAGCGAGGAACAGTTCGCGACGACGGGCGGCGCGCCCTTCTCAGCCTCGCCTGAGGCATGCACGATTCCGGCGGGGAGGGGACGCACCATGATGTCGAGACGACCGAAGAGCTCGACAGCCTTGTCGACTGCCGCCTTCACGTCCGCCTCCTTGCCCACGTCCGCCTTAATTGCGGCGGCCTTGACGTTCGGAAAACGCGCGTTGACGAGGGCGGCGGTCTGCTCGGCCGCAGCCAGGTTGATGTCCACAAGGAGGACGTCCGCGCCCTCCTGCGCGAAGAGCAGCGAGGACTCGAGCCCGATGCCCCTTGAGAACGGCGCGGTTGTCAGCGTTTGTCGGGATGAGTGCAGAGCGCGATGCTTACGATCCGGCACCGGTGATGAGGGCAGCCTGCGGTCGAATGACGCAAGTGAGATCTTAAGCAAGTAGTGCGAGCGACGGCGGGGGCTTACCTTGTTCTGAATACGACCAGGCATTCTGTCAGCTGAAGGAGGTGGTGGCAAGACGCACGATTCGGGAGTTGAGATCTGAAAGGGCCGTCGAGTCAGGCTCCCGTAGATAAGCCCCTGTGCGCCCCATCCATCCATCGATAGTCTCCATGGGACGTCCGTTCCGGAGGGCCTTGCGCTTTCGTCAACGACCGCGCGCGAGACATGCGGCGAGAATGTGGGGGTCAGAGTGGGAAATTTTGAGGCGAATTTGGAGGAGAATCTGAGGAGAATCTTGGGTATGGATACCCAACATCGAGGTCGAAAATCGAGTGCTGCTTTGACCGACCTGAATTTTTGCGACGCTGTCGTACGACGAGAAACGCTTGCAAAGATCCACGTCGCACAACCGTCTCGACGTTCCAAAATCCAAAATCTGCGATGTTGCGCCGCAAAAGCTCGTCCCGAGGAGCTTTTGCAAAAGCGAGATGTTGTTCAGAATCTTCCAACGGCGCGATGTCCGAACAAATCCGAAGGCGAATTTGGGTCCGGACGACGCATCTGCAGATTACTCGCCAAAATCACCCAAATTCGTCCACTCTGACCCCTTCTGACCCCCACTATCAATGATTTGGCAATCCTTCCGCTGCATCCTTCTGATGTTTGAACGCGTCACGCTTCCAGTGAGGAAGACTCGGTGATACGGAAATGCATGAGCTTCGTGGACGCTTGGAGCACTAACGAAGTGGCCCGCGGAGCAGTCGAAACATTAGAGTTGATGATGTGTGTTTCGAAGAGAGATAGCGTTCATTTATTGCGGCTCGAAGGCGGGGAATGTCAGAGCGCGAATCCGCGCGCAGTAGGCGGCGATGTATGCGTCTCGTTGAGGGCAGGGAGCCGAACCATGTCGGACGATGACATTGGCCACAGTCGCTGACCGCTCTGATCTCTCCGGAGACTCTCTCAACCATGTACACCGATGATCACCTCGACGTCAGACTGCCACTACCGTCCTAGCACTATCTTCTTCGCCTGCATCCCAGCACTAGCCTGAGGCTATCGCATCTCATCTCGCCTTCTCGCCTGTGCTTATGAACTTCCAAGCTTCGGCCTGGTCAGTCCTACGAGAATGTCAGTCATATCCGGCTCAGCCTCCTGGACACACCATGGCTCCGGCTCCGTCCATACATCCCGCCATGATAGGAGCGAAGGCCGGAACCAGTTGTGGATATCGCCTTCGTGGCGTTTGGTAGACAAGCGTTGGAGCTCGAGAGAGGCATCGTCTCGGACTTGTCACCGGGAGGATGGTTCAATCGTGCGCGTGAGCATTGAACGATCTGAGTGTCGCGCCGCTGACCACAGCTCGGTCCGTGAAGCTTTGAAGTAGTTGGCGAACAAAGTTCTGTCGTACACCAGTACAGCGCTGCACTGTGCACCAATAAGTACGCATACATGTGTCGGAACAGTATCAGGTATGTAACGAGCATTATGTGCACAGAAGCAGGTTGCCACGACCTATCGGTATCCTGATATTTGGGGCGTTTCAAACCCTACGAGGCCGCCGTCGAAGCGACCGCTTGGGGGGCCATTGATCATCCCAACAATTCCTGAAGGCCGCGGGAATAATCGATAGAAAGAGGAGGATCTCGGCTAGGCAGCTGAAGCGCGAATTTGGAGGTGGAAAATCCACTGCACGAGACTGCACGCCCTCGTCGCTAGTGGAATTGTATGGGGAGATCGAGATTCCCGTCTTGACGCACTTCCAAGGCGACGGCGAGGTGGATATCCGTGCCTATGCGTTCCCTTTTCGAGTTAGTGGGACACTTGGCCGACCCGACATGGCCAGCACACACCCTCCTTCTTTTCGCCCTCATCTGTCAGCCTCTGCGGTTGTCCGGCCGTCCGCGCGGATCACCCTCCTCCGGTATAGCGTACTGTCGCGCTCCGCAAGCTCGCATAGCGCCCACAACCAACCCCATCTCAGGCTGGTTCCTGGGTCCTGGTCCCCGTACTTATACTCACCCTTGCAGTCCGCGGCGCGAACGGCATCCACCCCTCCCCCGCCCCTCCCTTTTCTCCTCTCCGACACTGCACATTACCTGCCGCCATGGCGTACACTCCTACCCTCCTCGACGCGGTCGCCATCCTGGTGACGTTCATTCTTTTGAATCGTATCTTCGCAAAGAAGCCCGCGGGGCCCCTCCCGCCTGGCCCCAAGGGCCTCCCGCTCATCGGTAACATGTTGGACATGCCCACCAGCTTTGAGTGGAAAACATTCGCCCAGTGGGGCGACCGGTGGGGTGAGTTCGCCTTCCTCGCCCACACGTCCGCGCTACACCTTACCACGCACCGCGCTAACCCCGGGCCGCTCACACAGGGCCTATCGTTTCGATCTCGTTCCTCGGGCAGCCGTACGTTATCCTCAACTCGGTCAAGCACGCAGTCGACATGCTCGACAAGAAGAGCTCTATCTATTCCTCCCGCCCGGTCATCCCCGTCGGGGGCGAGCTTGTCGGCTGGAACCGCACCCTCGCCCTCCTCCCGTACGGGAGCATGTTCAGGGAGTACCGTCGGATGATCTCCCAGCTCATTGGCACCAAGAAGCACATGGAGCGCTTCTCCCCCCTCCTCGATTCATGCACGCGCGACTTCGTCTCCGAGGTGTATCAGGAGCCGCACGAACTGCTCAAGCACATCCGCAAGTGCGTGCCTTCTTCTGTCTGTGACATACTCCGTAAACTCACGTCGGTGCCTGACAGGTGCGCTGGGGCCATCATCCTCAACATGTCCCACGGCTACCAGGTCAAGCGCGAGAATGACGAGTTCGTCGCGACCGTGGACGAGGCGATGGAGCAGTTCGCGGTCTCGACTTCGCCCGGTGCTTTCCTCGCGAACATCTTCCCGGCTCGTGCGTATGATCCGGATTGCTGCTGGCCCGCGAGCAAGGACACTGATCATATGCGATCCACCACAGTCGCCCACATCCCATCGTGGTTCCCTGGCGCAGGTTTCAAGAAGACCGCGGCTGCTTGGCGCAGGACACTTGACACCATGTGTGACCAGCCGCACAACTTCGTCAAGCAGCAAATGGTGCGTCGTCCACACGCTAGAATCCCGTTTCTCCGGACGCTGACTATCGGGGCCCTTTCTTTCCCATCCTTCCCGTAGGCTGCCGGATATGCGGCCCCAAGCTTCACTTCTACCAACCTCGAGGGCGACGTCTCGCCAGAGCGCGAGCTGATTGTGAAGAACGCCGCGTCTTCGCTCTATGCCGGCGGTGCGGACACGGTACGGACCCCATAGACTGGCTCGCACGCGAATACCTGCTCACGTGCGCGACCACAGACCGTGTCCGCGATCAACACCTTCTACCTCGCGATGACTCTCTACCCCGAGGCGCAGGCAAAGGCGCAGGCAGAAATCGACGCCGTCGTCGGCTCCGACCGCTTCCCCACGGCCGAGGACCGGGACAACTTGCCGTACGTGAACGCGCTCCTCCTCGAGATCCTCCGGTGGAACAACGTCGCGCCCCTCGGTACGCACTTGCTGCTCTTCCTTCCTTCAGTTTTGCACAGCCAATTGACGAGACGGATGGGGCGACAGGCATCCCGCACCGGCTGATCGAGGACGACGTCCACGCGGGCTACTACCTGCCCGAGGGCACGATCGTCATCGCGAACATCTGGAAGATGCTGCACGACCCCGAGGTGTACTCGGACCCGCTCGCCTTCAACCCGGAGCGCTTCGTCAAGACCGCGACGCACGAGCCCGAGATGGACCCGCGCGTCATGGTGTTCGGGTTCGGTCGCCGCATCTGCCCCGGCCTGCAGCTCGCGGACGCGTCCGTGTTCCTCTCGATCGCGATGTCGCTCGCCGCGTTCACGATCTCCAAGACGGTCGAGAACGGACAGGTCGTCGAGCCCTCGACGGAGTACACGACCGGCACCGTCAGGTGCGTACCACTCTTACTGCCCTTGTTGTTTCTGCGAGCTGCGCCGCTGATGCTCGTCCCCTCCAGCCACCCGCCGCCGTACAAGTGCGAGATCAAGCCGCGGTCCGCGAAGGCGGAGAGCCTCATCCGGCACATCCAGGAGCAGAAGCACGAGTGAGACCGGGGCGTCTGCTGTCCCCCATCGAGTCTCGACTTCCGCCACTTCTCCACACCGGCACGCGCCAGCTGCCACCTCCATGTGCCGCCGCCGCCATTGGATGGCGCGCCGTCGTGTACATCAGATATCCTCAGCCTGCAGCTCGCGGTTCCCTGCGGCCGCACCGCCGCCGTCGAATATCGTTGTTCTCGGGGGGCCGTGCATGGCCCCCACCCGCACACTCTAACTCTACCCACTCTCTTTCGTCTTCGCCCGCCGCTCGTAACTTAGCTGAGCGCGTCCGTCGCCATCACCACCTCCACCACCTTTGACGGGCTGTATGTATCTAGTTCCAGCATACGTGTAGAAAATTCGATTCTGGTTCCTTTTGCCTCCACCAGCTGCAGCCTGCAGGAGTTCTAGCGTTGTGCGTGAATCGCTCGCTGTTCGCCGCTCGCGACCCAGATTTCTCGGCAACTTGGCCTCTCAGTCTTGGCGTAACGTTGATACAAAAAATTCCTCGATGTTTCGAGGCTGCCCATCCGACCGAACCTATACTTATCCGAACTTGCAACTGATTTAAATTTCTCGTTCTGATTTTCCAGCCCGGTTGCAGCCTGTTGCAGCGGGTTGCTCCAGGTCGCTCCATGGTTTGTATCAGTATCAATGAGCCGGTGTCCGACCTGTACAGTTCTGGCACGCCCCGCTCAATTTGTCTGAGAGTGATTTTTGAGTGATTGATGCAGCACATACAATACTGACCCGCCACCAGGGTCCTTCCAGAATTTAGATCGCCGTGGCATGTGGACAGTGGCTCGCGGCTCGCGGCTCATGGGCGGTGATGCGCTCGCTCCCATTGGCTGAGGGCCCCACCCTGGCCGGCGGCGGCAATGTCCGGTGCGCGCCTAGAGCATAGAGGAGATCGCGAATCTGCAGCTGACGAAGTATACTGGCTGCGTTCGAACCACCATCGACTCGGACGCGACGACTGATTTCGCCTCCAGGGTGTCTTTTGGCGACGGACGACGGAGGCCGGCCACGACTTTCTTCGCTTGTACTTGTGCTACGGCATTGATTCGCGGCCGCCTCGCTCGTGGTCGGGCTTGGGCTCGGGCTAGGCTAGGCTGGGTTCGGGCTCGGGCTCGGGCCCCCATCGTGGCCGACGACTCTAGCGAATTCAATATTCGCACGTGAATGGTCAGGGAAACAGGATGCGAGGAGATTCGAGGACCTCAAGCCAAGCGATCAGATCTCAGGGTATTTACTTATCTCATCAAGGACGGTCTAGAAGGTTGCTAGAAGTTCTTGCGAAGGTGCGTACATCGTTAGCGTGGTGACTGTACAGAATAGACTGCATGCATCATGATGGTTGATTAGGGTCAATCTCGCCCTGCGCCGCTCTATCAGTCTTGCACATTGAATATCCAGCTAGCGCTGCCATGCAGATACAGGATGTTCCTACTTAGTGGTATTCATACGGAAAGGTTTACGGCGCATCATACTTCTCAAGGCCTCGCGTCAGCATATGCGCAAAGGCCATACAGAGTCCAGACCGGTATCTTTAGTCCTACAGGAAGGTGCGCCAGCCTGAGGAAGTCCTGACCCTGGAATATGCCCAGGTACATCCATTATGGGGGACATACTACCTCAGGGTAGAAAAGATGCCGAAGCGGTTCGTGTCATATATGGAAAGTTGGGTTATATGAGCACTTGCTGGGCCACCTTACTGGCGCGTTTTCGCATCCGAAAGTTCGCCCAGGAATAGCTTATGAACATGTCATATGCCAACAGCCATGCCGGCCGCCGGGCGACATTGCTGTAGTGCGCCCTTGCAGTTGCGAACTTTGAGAGGCAAGGGACCGATAAATCTTCCACCACCATCTGTAGTGGGAGCTAAAGCGTGACTCGGTGCTTGAGGAGTGCGGATCGGACTGCATGTTTGTCCCGAGCCCGGTACCGGAGAGTATGTACTTACTCGTACTGAGCTCACTCGAAACTTCCAGCGCCATGTTGAACAATCAATGTGCCTTACGGCCCTGACCGAAGTTACAAAGTCTGGCTGCCTTACGCCAGGCCTGTCCACCAGCTGGCCTCAGCGTGGCTTTGGACACCTTCCTTGCTTCCATGTGAGTACTGGTCAGCGTAGATGGGAGCCTTTCGTTGTCACCATACTCACCTCGCGGGATATATGGTCTCTGTCAGCCTGTGTCTTGGAGCAGCTCTTGGAGCCCATGGCCACCAGGGCCCCTTTTGATGCATTGCAGTGGCAGTGCCTCCCTTCGATGACGCCGTCACTAAGATCGGTTTTCGATGTGTCGAACCCGCTGGTTGATTCACCTCCGGCCCACTTCTCCGGGTCTGTAGGTCTTTACGGGTACCTGGTGAGATTCTCGTCATAAATCTATCGCTTGGTCCGCCTTCAACTTTCCTATCCGCCCTCACCCCTCACCGAACCCCTTCCGTTCTTTTCACTCGTCAGGCATCCAAGGTCCAACCATGCCGACTGCAACGGTCATGGGCACCATCGACGCCTTCCTGCTACTAGTCGCGGCCTTCCTCGTCTCCCGGATTGTCCGAAAACGTCCTTTGGGTCCGGTTCCTCCAGGCCCCAGGGGTCTGCCTCTCATCGGCAGTCTCCTCGACATCCCCCTGACTTACCAATGGCTCACGTTCGGCAACTGGAGTCAACGCTGGGGTGTGTACCTCTTTCGTTTCGTACGAATCTCGCATGTTGATGGGGGCGTGCCACAGGCGACATCTTCTCGTTCACCCTGATTGGACAGCGGTATGTCATCCTCAACTCGGCTAAACACGCGGTCAACATGCTTGAGAAGAGGAGCGCGATCTACTCGAGCCGTCAATCCATCCCCGTCGCGGGCGACATGATCGGCTGGCGCGACACGATGATTATGCAGCCCTCCGGTCACCGCATGCGCGAGACCCGCAAGCTCCTCGGAATAGTTATGGCCAACCCGAAGCGCGTTGAGCGCTTCCACTATCTCGTGGAGCAAGAGACGAAGAACTTCCTGATCGGTCTGAACAACCGTACGGACACCCTGGACCGGGAGGTGCACAAGTGCGTGTTCCATTGCCTTGCATTCCATCGCAGCGCCGAACCAATCTGACCGAACCTGGCAAACGTTGAACGTTGATCAGGCTCGCGGGTGCCATCATCGTGATGATCGCGTACGGGTACACATCGACGGGCGACGACGATGTCATCATCAAGACCGTCTCCAGGTCTATGGAAGACTTTGCCCTTGTGGTCGCGCCTGGTGCATTCCTCGCGGATGTCTTTCCGATCTGTGCGTACACATGCGTTCCTCGCTCCGAAGACGGCTGCTTAATTACAATGCAACGGCTCCCGTGCTCATGCGTCTGCGCTTGACAGTGACCAAAGTGCCTACGTGGTTCCCCGGCGCCGCCTGGAGGAGGCGCGTCGTGGAGTATCGCGAGACACTCGAGGGGATGGTCGAGCTCCCGTACCGCTGGGTCAAAGAGCAGATGGTAGGTGCATACATGCCCGAGTCCGAGTCCGCGCATCCCGGACCACTTGCCTGCACTGCGCTGACAGCCCGTGCGCTTAGGCTGCAGGCACAGCGCCCTCGAGCTTCGCGTCCACTCTGCTCGAAGACAACACGGATCCGGAGAGGGAACACCTCGTCAAGTACGCCGCAGCCTCTCTCTACGCCGGTGAGTGACCGAGCTTGGCTACATTGCATGCGCTGACATGCCGGACCTCCTCCCCCCTTCGGTGCAGGCGGTGCCGACACGGTGAGTACCTCTGGCGAGCGCATGTCCTGGTTCTGGCGCTGAACCGCCTGATTCGCCCCATAGACCGTCTCATCTATGCTGAGCTTCTTCCTCGCCATGAGCTGTTTCCCCGAGGTCCAGCGCAAGGCGCAGGCAGAACTCGACGCTGTCATTAACCTTACCCGGATGCCCACGCTCGCGGACAGGGAGCACCTCCCGTACTTGAACGCCATCTTCTTGGAGCTCCTCCGCTGGATCCCCGTGACGCCGCTAGGTGAGGCAGTTTGTTCCGCGTCGAACAGCGCTTCTATCTGACGGCGATCCATCGAATCGCAGGCTTCCCTCATCTGCTCACCGAGGATGATATCTACGAAGGGTACTTCATCCCCAAAGGCTCGCTCGTTATGGCGAATATCTGGTAAGCACTGGACCTACTATGGGAGCCGGCACATGGTGCTCATGATAGCGCAGGAACCTGCTGCACGACCCGGAGAGATACGCGGACCCGATGACGTTCAACCCAGAGCGCTTCATCGCGACCGCCGACCGCGAGGCCGAGCAGGATCCGCGCGACTTCGCGTTCGGGTTCGGACGGAGGTGCGCGCTCTTGCTCTTGGTTGCCGACACCCGTGAGCAGAGCTAACTGATCTCAACGGGGCACCATCCAGACGCTGCCCGGGCATCTTCTTCGCGGAGGCTTCGATCTTCTCTGTGCTCATGATGACGCTCCAGATCTACAACATCGAGAAGGCGGTCGACGCGCACGGGAATGTCATCGAGCCCACGCTGGAGGGCACGGGCACCCTCATCAGGTCAGTGTACTATCCCGCCTGTCTCAGTGTTTGGGAAGCCGTATGCTGACCACGGCGTTTCGTTTCCTTTGTCATCGCGCAGCCACCCGGTCCCCTTCAAGCTCAAGATGTCTGTCCGCTCCGACAAGGCGCAGGCATTGCTGGACGCCATGACGCATGAGATGCAGCACTGAGCGCGCTCTCGTCTGCCGCCGACCACCCACGCATTCTTTCTCGTCTTCACTGGGCCTCATACCCCTCACATTCTTTAGCTCGGCTCGAGTAACCGCAAATTTCTTGGATAGCCTGCTAGACATCGATATCGTGACTCGTGCACAAGCATTAGTGACCGATGGACAAATACAACAACAGCCTGCGGTTTCGTTCCGTCTGTGCCCGTGTGATGATCCTCGCGAGTGCGACTCCCGCTAGTTGTGGACGGTCTGCTTCCGACACCCATTAATAGTGTCAGTTTCCTGCGTAGCTATATCTGTTCTCTCGAGGTCCCTCATCCCTCAACGTGAGGAGCGCAATTCTGAGTGGGCAGGGCCGGCCCGAGTTGCCGGCCCGTGCAGAAGCGGGAATCGGTTGATCCAGCCAGGTTGATCCGACACGACTCGTAGCGCACCACCCTGAGTACAGCGTACGGTAGCTTGGATAAGTATTGCGTGCGTAATGCATGCTCTCCAGGTGCTGGTATATCTCTATCAACCTTTGCGTAGCCTGCAGGAGGGCGAGAGCCTGAAAGCAGGTCAACATTACTGAGAAGGAAGATTGCGCACCCCTCATTGCGTGAGTAAGATTCAGCCAGCGTCGCGGAGTTCTTGCTGGGACATCTCTGTCGGCCCTCCCACAGTCCTTTAAAGGCCGGTGGTTAGCATAGAAGTTACGGCCTAGCGTACTCACCATCTACTCCACGTCCGCTATCATGGCCAGCTTCGACACATTCAAGGCCTCCTTCAAGGGTGACATCGTGACCCCGGGCGATGCAGGTTACGAGAGAGCCATCGCACGCTGGGCCAAGAACGCGGCCAGGAAGGCGGCCGTCGTCGCGTTCGTGAAAGATGCCGAGGACGTCGCTCGCGCAGTGACCTACGCCCGGCAGGCGAACTTGCCCATCGCGATCAAGGGCGGCGGACACAGCGCGGCCGGGGCGTCCTCGACCGAGGGCGGCCTTGTCGTCGATCTCTCGAGATACCTCGGCGGTGTCCGAGTCGATGCCGATAAGAAGCTTGGGTACGTCGGCGGAGGCGCGATCTGGGAGACGGTCGATAAGACCGCGATCGAGCACGGTCTTGCTACCGTCGGCGGCACGGTAAACCACGTAAGTGTCGATTGCTCAACGCGGGACGGGTGATCTGACATACATGCCGATTCCAGACTGGCGTTGGCGGGTGAGTGTAGAGATATTTTCGACGTTCGAAATATCTCAATTCTTTGGTCAAAAGCCTCGTGCTTGGAGGTGGTTATGGATGGCTCAGCGGTGCATACGGCTTGGCCATCGATAATCTTGTGCAGGTACGTTTCCCAATCTCATTACATCTTTATTGCAGACTTAGCTCTGCCATACCACGACAGGCTACTGTTGTAACTGCTGACGGCAGCATCCTCACCGCAAACGAGTCAGAGAACCCCGACCTCTTCTGGGGCATCCGCGGCGCGGGGTCCAACTTCGGCGTCGTCACGGAGTTCGTCCTCAAGCTGCACCCGCAGCGCCGCACGGTCTTCTGTGGCCCTGTCATCTACGCCCCTCCTCAACTAGAGGCGCTCCTCGACGTCACACAGGCGTGGTGGGAGAACGGCCCTTCTGAGAAGGAGGGCATGATCCAAGTGTTTACCCGCGGACCCGGTCACCAAGTACACATTCAACTTGAAGCCAGTCCGTGGCAGATGGGTCGCTGACAGGTTTTCTACAGCCTGCAATCGTGCTCTTCCTCTTCTTCAACGGCTCAGAGGAAGAGGGCCGCGCAAACTACAAGGCGTTCTACGACCTGCGTACGTGACATCCTTCGAGTTTCCCTCTCGCGGTGGACCCTGCCAGTGATCTTGACGCACTCCTGTCTTCCGGCACCCCACAGAGCCCGTCGCGGACATGGCCACAGAGCAGCCCTACGAGGTCCTCAACACGCTCCAGAACCAGATCGCGGGCCCCGGCCAGGTCGCATACATGAAGGGGTCCTTCGCGCCGCAGCCCTTCCCCCGCGCGCTCCTCCCGCGCGTCTTCGAGCGGCTCGTCGCGCTCTCCGAGCCCGCGCAGTACACGTTCGGCATCCTCATGGAGTACTTCGTGCTCAGCAAAGTGAACGCCGTCCCGGACGCCGCGACCGCGTACCGCCGCGGGCTCGCGTCCAACGTGCTCACCGTCGTGTACGCCAAGGAGGAGACCCCAGAGGCGCTGCGCTTCATCCGCGAGTCCACGCACGAGCTCGTCGCGCTCCTCACGGGCACGGCTGAGGACAACCTCGGGTACGGCAACTACAGTGAGCGTGTGCCCCCCGTCTCTCGGATACCATCGCGTTCACTGACCCTGGCCGGTTGTGCGCAGGCCCGGACAGCGAAGCGTTGCCCGTTGGAGGCTCTGTCGCCGCGACGAAGGCCGAAGTCAACTTCGGGGTAAACTACAAGAGGCTGCAGGAGATCAAGAAGAAGTACGATCCCGAGCTTGTGTTCAACAAGTGGTTCGTGATCCAGCCCGCGGCCTGAACGAGGCGAGGCGGGAATCGCAAGACGGGAGACCCCTGCTCTGCCGCGCTGCTACTCTGCGCCTGTACACCCATGCTCGCTCGTCCAAGCTAATGTATTTGTAGAGTCGATATGTAGGACCAGTGCAATGAACTACCCAATCACCTAGAATCGACTGCAAACGCGTCTTCCGAGCAGCTACATACTCTAGATCTTTGTATCGCGAATCGAAGCGTACGCCAAACCGAAGTCATACGTTGAGGAGCGCGCGTACACCAGTAAACCGCGAGCTATCAACAATGTTCGAGGGCAGCCACTGCAGTGCAACCTAGCGTTGGCTCTGCCACCACCGTCGACGCGAGTCCGCACATCAGTGATGTCAGTTCGCGCAGCACCCGTCACACAGGCTGAGTATCGCTTCGTGAGCGAACAACGTATGCGATTGAATATTGCGGGGCGCAACCCGACTGAGCAGGAGGGCCAAGTGCCGAGGGCGCGCGTGGATTGTGGATCGTATCTATATGCGTAGCTATATGCAGGACTGTATTCAGAATTCTATGATATGTAGATTCGATATGTAGATTCGATGCGTGGATGTGGTGGGATGAGATGGGACGAGATGGGGGAGATGGGATGGCCCGGATGGGATGCGGTGGGATATCGGGGATGGCGGAAAATATACACGATATGGGTATCCGCCAGCGGTCGTGCTGTCAAGACTAGTACTAGTAGTATAGAGCATGCATGGAGCAGAATGAACACCGCGACTGGAGACGGATGGTAGTAACAGAAACGAGACAAGCGACTCGGGCTTGAAGATGAAGAGCACCACCACCTATATAACCAAGATATAGATCATTATAACACCGTTCCGCACGGCCGACGTACGTCCACCAGGGATTTTCTTTACGAGAGCTTTGGAGCTTTGGAGCTGTGGGGTGGGGAGAGCGATACGATACGCACGAAAGGACGCGCAGATGGGCAGGGTGCGGCGCGCCTACTTAGAACTCGCCAAAGGCCTGCAGCATCGCGCGCTTGCTCTTCTTCGACTTGCGCGGCCGCATCCCGTTCGGGATCCCGTCCTCGCGCGGCGGCGCGAAGCCCATGTACACCACCTTCTCCCGCTCCTTCTCCCTCTCCCTGCTCTCCCCGCCGTCCCTGCCCGCCCTGCCGTCCCTGTCGTCCATATCGTCACCCGCAGTGGGCAGGTCGAGCGGGTCGGCGTCCTCGTCGCGCGGCGTCGCGTCCGCAGCCATGTCGAGCGCGTCCTGGTGCGTGAACGCGATGGGAACCGCGGAGTTGTACGCGACGATGCCGAGCTGACGCGAAAAGTAGTTCACTGCCGCGTGGAACGCCGTGCGCCGTGCGTTGCGCAGGCCCCAGTCCCTGCGTGCGCGTGAGCTCCTGGTTCTTCTAATGCTATCGCGGAGACTGGATGTGGGGGAGAGGGGAGAGGGACTCACTGCCAGTTGCCGTTGTACGGGATGCCGATGGTGATCTCGAGGAACCGCTGGAAGTCGATGTGCTGCAGCGTGACAGACGTGCTCGGCTGGAACCAGCGGTTCTCCTCCGTCTGGAGCCAGTTGTTCATGCACTTCTCGAGCTGGTCCAGCTTCTCGATCGGCGTGCGCCAGGCGACCTGCATGGTCAGGTTCTCTGCCGTTTTCTGCAACATCATCGCGGTGAGAGAGACATCTAGCGTAGGGAGGGGAATTGAACACGTACGTCGCTGCGCCGGACATTGGTGCTGCAAGGTGTATAGGTGAGTCGCGTGGACAGCGTCGCAGGCACAGAGGGACGTACATGAACTTGTTGAACAGCTGGCTGTTGAAGTAGTACGTCTCCGTGCCGTCCGAGCGGGTGAATATAGTAGCGAACAGCCCCATCTTCTTCACGACAAAGTTCTCATCTACAATGGGCGATGTCAGGCCAGAGAGCTATCGCGCGCACAGTGCAAACCCACCATCGATGAAGCAGCGATCGCCAGTATCGAAGGGGCTGGCAACGCATACAGGCGATCAGACGGAAATCTCCAGGCAGACACATCGCAGAACCACTCACTGTGTGACGAACAGGAACATGATCGCGTCGAACGCGTTGCTCGCCGAGTTCTTGAAGATGAAGCTCGCGCCGAGGCCGATCGTGTACAGACTCGTGAGCGACTGCTCGATGTTCACCCCGAATATGCTCAGCGAGATGAAGAAGAGGACGAGGAGCGCGAGGAACAGCAGCATGTGGTCGAGCGTCTTGAGCGCCTGCCCGACGTCGCGCATGCTCCGGCTCAGGAAGCGGCGCTCCTTGTACACCTTCAGCAGCGTCGTCTTGATCTCCGCGCGCGAGATGTCCCCGTTGTTATCATTGTCGAACACCTTGAACGCGCGCTCCGCCTCCGCGTGCGTCGCGAACGCGGGGTGGAAGTCGCTCGGGACGAGGTACGTGCGCCCGGGCCGCTTGAACGCCATGTAGATCGACCGCGCGAGCCGCTTCGCCTCGTACGACGACGAGACGTTCCATACCAGGCCCTGGAGCTCGTCTGCGCCCTTGCCCTGGATGTTCCGTGCGTCGTGGAGGATCGCCGTCTTCAGCGCCTTCGCGGCTTGGGTGGCCGCTTGCTGCACTGCTGCTGTCGCGTCCTCCGTGTCCGAGCTCCGCCGCGACGGACGCTCCGTGGGCGATCCGTTTGCTGGGGTCCGCGCGAGCGGCGAGGGCGGGTACCGGTGATCGTTGATCGTCATGTTGGGGTCCGGCTTGTCGTCGTCGATGTGCATGGGCTCGGACTGCGCGCGCGGGTGCGAGAACCAGCTGGATCGGCCCTTGCCTTTCTTTTTGCTGGCAACGAGGGTCGCATCGCGATCGCGCTCGTCGTCGCTGCTGTGGCCATCGAACTCGGGTGTAGCCGCGCGCGAGGCGGGACGGGAACCGCTGGGTGTACCTGGACGCGACCGATTCCCGAAGAAATGGTCCTTCTCGAGTGCAGGAGTCAACAGGGACGAGAAGACTGGGGTGCTGCGACCGAAAGAAGACTTCTGGCCATGCCGGCGCTTGGGACGATACACTCGCAGCTTCTCGACTGCTGCCAAGGCTTGCTGGACTTCTTCAAGTCGCTCCTTGTAGGCGGTGCGGTGGAACGAGAAGGCTACTCAAGATGAGAACGACTCATGATCTCGAAACGCTATGCACTTACCGATGAAATGGGACAGCATCCTCTGGGCGCATATAACGAGTGCAAGGAAGAACAAGAACTCGATCGCTTGGTACACCTGTCATAGCCGTCGGTATCGGGGATCTGAGCAGTCCTGTTGTCGTGAACACTCACACGTGGGGTATACGGAGCTCTGCTGGCATCCTGATCGTCTATGTCATACAATTTGAAGATGTTGTTGAATAGGATGACCCAGCTGACCCAGCCACTGGCGGCATACAGGACGGGCTTGATGGGCTCCTTGACGCTAGTGTATAGCTCCAGACGCGTCTTGACGACCTCGCTGACATGACCCCATGCGATTCCGATCACGAAACGCACAATGCCGGGGATGATGTCGACGATGAGAGCGAGTGCCCACGAGATGGAGACGTTGGCAGCGGCCCAGAACAGCCACGCTTCGACGTTGTCGCGGACATACTTGCGGTGGTCAGTGGGATTGGGCTTGTACCAGTAGAAGTGCAGGAGGAGGGCCGGTGTGATGATGAGACCGGAGAGGATAGTCGAGCCGATGAGGGTGGAGAACAGAAGGGTGATGAGTCTGCAAGAATCGGAGTGTCAGGAAGCTGCGCGTGACTCCGAGGAAGAATTAAGGCGGGGTCAGAGTGGGCGAATTTGGGTGATTTTGATTCGGAATCTGCAGATGTGTTGTCCCCAAATTCGCTTTCGAATTTGCTCGGACATCACGCGCGTAGCAAGATTCTGAGCAACAGCTCCTCGTGAGGAGCTTTGCAACCCAGAATCGCGTATTTCGGATTTTGGAACGTCGAGACGACGTAGATCTCAACACTTTTCGTCGTACTGCAGCGTCGCAAAAATGGGTACGGGTCGGTCAAAGCAGCGCTCGATCTTCGACCTCGAGAGACGATTTGGAGACACCAGATTCTCCTTCCAAATCGCCCCAAAATCGACTACTCTGACCCCCACTGGGGAGGGTCAGAGTGGGCGATTTTGGCGTGATTTTGGGTAGGATTCTTCAATCGATTTTCTGGTGCCAACATCTGATTGTGAACTCTGCTGTAGGGTCTTCTCAGTCCGGTCGAGCATCTTGAAAAGCAGAATCTAGGGAGTAGCACGGGATGGGTATACCCGCGCCGGGTACGCGTCAAACCCGCGCGGGGTGGGCAGGTGGGCGACCCGCCCAAACCCGTAGACCCGTTAGGAAACCCGCACGTTCTACTGAACGCCGTCGGCCTCAAGATGGCAATCGTTCGTACAATTTCCTCATCTTTATGCTCACTTAAACCTCATCGTCGGCTTGCGCAGCGTCGACGTTGCCTGGACGTCGATCGACCTCAAACGAAACGGTCTCGATAGGAAGCCCAGATTGGACGCAAGATAGCGGGGTAAGAGTAACCTCGAGTAACGGACCCACTCAGGCTTCAGGCTTGATTTACACCATAACGTTGGTCTCGTACCCATCCGTCGTTGGATAGCCGCGGTGGTGGGGTGCGGGCGATACCACGACAGATGGTTACGAGCCCACACAATGTACTGCGACCGTGTAGTACGGCGCAGACCCGCCATATACCCGTACCCGTGGCCAGAGACAGTACCCGCGCAAACCCGTACCCGTGGTCCACGAGTACGAATTTGCGGGCACGGGTACGCTTCAAGTAGTCGATTATACCCGTCCTACTCCCTTGCCAGAATGAGAAATCCGTTCGGATCGCCTCAGAATCGCCACTCTGACCTCCCCTCGTAGATGATGTAGTACGCACTTTATGCAGCCGAAACGACGCGTCTTCTTGACACCCATCGCGTGCTCGAACTTGGCCTCCTCGTCCACGAGATCCTCCTCGCCACTCCAGTCATAGTCGTCGTCTGAGTCTTCGTCGTCGGTGCCTGCTATCGAAGAGGCGCGAGAGGCGGTCTTGGGGTCCGAGTCGAATCTGCGCGCGCCGGGTGGCCGCTCGAGCTCGTCGGTGTAGTGGACGGCGTGCTGCTTGCCCTTGGAGCCGATGTCTGGGTGCTTCTCGTCCAGACGGTGGTCGTCGGACATGTCGATCTCGGTGAGTGCGGTGTTCGAGCGAGAGCGGTATGCCGGGGACTGCTCCGGGTAGGACTCGAGGCGAACCTGGGACGTGGAGGGGACGCGTTGGTACGGAGGGGAGGGGAAAGACTTGTCTACTTCGTCGGAAGAGACGAAGAGATGGGGGTCAAGGTCTTGCGGACGGTGGTAGCGGTATGGACGGGGGCCCTGGTCGTGGGATGGAGGAGGAGAGGAGGACATACCGTCGCCGAGAGGGAACGGGATGGGAAGATGGGGTGTGGCGCGCGGAGATGTTAGTTGACAGACGGGGGCACATATAAGAGTGCTCGCTGTCTGCTTCCCCGCGTCGCGCGTAATGACGACGAGGGCACTGACATCTCCATACGACTCAGGTCTCCCGGCATCCTCCCGCTCTAGCCCGCGCAGGCCCGACACCGACGACGACGGCCTGCCCAGCCATTTTCACTGTCCAATCAGCGCCCCCTCGCCTCTGACATCATCGGGGGATCTTGCCCGTTTAGGGAACTGGCGCCGCCCCCCGGGCCACCACTCTAGTCTACGAGTCTAGGGCTCTCGATGATCGATCGTCCTTAAGTGCTGTCATTTTCAGCCACCATGACGCTCTCCTCCTCGATCGCTATAAAGCCCGTGGCCCACCTCGCCCTGGCTCCCACTCACCTTATCTTACAACCAGCACATCTCTACCCATGCCACTCTTCGGAAAGTCGGACGCCACCTCGCAAAACCCGGAGATTCGTGAGATCGAGAAAGCGGTCGCCAGAGAGGCCCGCGCAGACCAGAAGACCCTCGATCATGCCATAAACGACCATTCTCATGCTGAAAAATCACACAACAAAAGCATCAAGGTGGGTGTTTGCCGGCCGCTGTCTATCCCCGCGCGACTTGCGTCCGAACCGCGCTGACCCATGTCTTCCTCCAGGCCGCCGAAAAGGCCGCGCACGCTCTCGATAAATCAGTAGAGAACGAGCACAGGGCCGCAAAGGCTCTCAACCGTGCAGCCCACAACCACGAAACCGCCGTCTCGAACGAGACGAACGCGGAGAACACGGTCCAGGTGAGATCGACCTCTCCGGTGGTATCCCACGCCGTGCTCATATTCCCGGATCTGCAGATCAAGAAACAGCACGAGGTCCGCTTGGAGCAGGATCTCGAGGACAAGCGGCAGCACCTCGAAGAGCTCCGCCACCGCAAGGAACACAACGACGTGAGACCCTGCCGGAGCCGTCCTGCGCGCGCGTACTGATTATGCCGGTGATCCAGCAAGTCAGAGAGACTAAGCTTTCCGACGTCCACGCTCGTGAGGCCGCGGCTTCCGATGCCCGCTACAATTACGAAGGCGGGCGCGGCGCGAGCGGCGGCACTGTCGCCGCTGAAGCGGCACCTGCCCCTGCACCTGCAGGGCCGGCCCTGGGAGGTGCTGCTGCCTAGGAGAACACCGCTTGCGAACTCGGGAAGAACAGTCTGTTCACATCGTGCCGGGATTGTTGTTCGAGTTTAATTGGGGATGAATGTATCGCGTCAGGATGTATCATACATGTACGCTTTGGATCATGGGTTTCTCGTTTTCCCCTGGTTTCCTGTCTAATTGGCTGCAGCAGCAAGTCTTCGAACGTGAGCGCGTGAGCATCGTGAGATTTGATACCAATGTACCATTGCCTGTAACGTCACGATCGGTCCGTTAAGATTGATTCGAAGAGACTACGACGGCCATTCAGCCAGCTGTAGTAGTAAGCAGTAGGCCCAACTTCGTGTGTGGTGCGAAGCGTCTACAGAAAATCGACCTCTCTTACACAAAGTTCAGAAAGGTATGCATAGGACATTCGACACGTACTACATAATGGACTGCGACCGCGCTGCCACTGAGCCGTCCTTGCGGTCGACAAGGACGCGTACACACCTGAGCAACACCTCGTTATGTTGCTTCGGAGTCGGTGGCCGCCACCAAGTCCCGCGAGTCAATGTGCTTAGACATCGCACAACGAGCGAGTAGGGGCGGGTTTCGTGTGCTCCTGAGTCCTGAGGCCTGAGTCCTGAGCTCAGAGCTGAATCATGACGGAGCCGACTGAGTCGCACACGATACGATCGGAGGAGGAGGCACCTAACAGAGCGTACTCAGCGGAGCACCCACGGCCAGTGAGACAACTCCCGCGAAGAGTCTGTTGAGACGGTCGAGGATGTCGACTATGTCGTACAGCCCGAGGTAACGAGCAGAATCCAAATGGATCTCGTTCGTTCGAGTCTCGACGTTCACGTACGCAGTACGGCCTACGACTTGGCTGAGCTTGCATCATACGCGTACGGCTTGGGTGTGACACGTCTCAGCTTGCCAATGTGCATGTGAGGCCTTGAGGACTTCGTTGCAGCACCCTGGCAGCACTTCCCGGACAGAGATCTAGACCAGCGACCGGTGAATCTTGCAGAGTCGCGCGTGTCACTGGTTCTGTGTCCGTCCGCACCACGTCGCGATGCCCGACAACACGCGAGGCGCGATAGCCTGAGGCCGGGGCCGCGTAGCGTACGTTGCGCCGGGGTCAGGCCGGGCGAGGAATATAGTACGTATACACTATAGCCCTCGGCCGCGAGCTTGAGCACCTGTTATGATGTCGTCAGCCCGAGACGACGAGACCCGAAACGAACATGGGCGTACCACGTTGAGCCCGCCATGCTCAGGCCCGAGAGAGAAAGCTGCAGAGTGGATCCCATTGCGAAGTGCCGGCGCCGTTGTATATACATAGTATACAACGCGCTCGCCAGTGCTAAGGGTAACACTACTACCAGAGCACTACGCATGCCAGCTGGGAGGCACTAGGCCGCTGGGGAGGGCGCTGGCTATGGGAAGGCTTTAAAGGTTGAGTAACCGTTCCTACTTCGCTCGTGCTGGCGTGTCGGCGTACAAACGGGGTCGGGGTCGGGAGCGTCCTAACTAGAATTCTCGGAGGGTTCAGTCTGGAAGTTTCACCGTTGCTTTCGGCTTAAGTTGTGCGCCAATGAATAGATAACTTTATACCGGGCCTGTACGTACCTTTCTTGCATACTATATATTCCTCCCGCTCGACGGGCGTCGGGGACGAGCGTAACGGTATAGCACTTTGCTGGCCGTCCTTTGAGCGGCATATGATATATGGCTGGCTTGGGTTTCGTTCAGTATAGCGGTATTACATCGAGAATTGATGCGAAATAATTTACTTCATCAGCGCGAGGGGGCGCCACCCGCTTAGGCGGGTTGTCCTTTTTGAAAACCATGACTATCGTGCATGACAATTCACAACGTTCCCCTTCCTACCTTCTTGTGTCGTCTACTGTACCTGCGGGTGGAGAACGTCTTCGACGTTATGGCGAGCTGAACGTTGACGTTGAACACTCAAGAAGGTGCGACGCGGGTACTCGGCGGCGGCTTGGCAACGGCGGGTGCTCGACGGCGGCTCTGGTGGTCGCTCGACTTCGGTGGGCGCTCGCCGGCGGCACTGGTAGTCGCTCGACTTCGGTGGGTGCTCGACTTCGGTGGTCGCTCGACTTCGGTGGTCGCTCGACTTCGGTGGGTGCTCGACGGCGGCTCTGGTGGTCGCTCAACCGCGGTGGGCTCGTTGGCGGCTCTGGTGGTCGCTGGACTTCGGTGGGTGCTCGACTTCGGTGGTCGCTCGACTTCGGTGGTCGCTCGACTTCGGTGGTCGCTCGACTTCGGTGGGTGCTCGACGGCGGCTCTGGTGGTCGCTCGACCGCGGTTGGCTCGTTGGCGGCGGCTCCGGCGGCGGCTCAGCGTCAGGTTGAACTCATGGTCGTCGGGTGCGACTGAGAGGCCACGGTATACTGCACGGGTGTCGGTAGTGGTTGGTGCGTGCGTGCATGATTGTCGGTTGTCCCCTTGGCGAGTCCGAGTCGGCGAAAAGCTAGTGCGACTCGGTGGCCGCGAAATTACGACTGGTCACCCGAGTCGAGTTTTCAAGCTGCCACCGCCGCCGTTTGGTCGCACCGTTCGACAAGGTCGCTGGTCCTCTATCGTTCGTCGCCCACTGGCTAGCAATGGGGGGCCGTCCTTCCTTGCAAACCGGTCGACTGGCAGCCCCGAAATCAGTGAGTGTTTTATAACACTCTGTCCCCGAAATCCGCAGGTGTATTATAACACTCTGTCCCCGACTCGGAAATCCGCAAGTGTCTTATGACACTCTGTCGACCTGAAAATCTACAACTGTTCACAACACTCCTGCCTGGCATCCTGTCAAGAATGATGCACCAAGAGCACGCAGCCCTCAGCAATTCGCTCACCGTCTATTCCGGACGCAAATTTTCTGTAGCGAGCTGCCCGTTGAGCTACTCCAAGATCCGACGGTCCAAGAGGTATGTCGCGAGTTGTATTTCTGGTCAATGATATTGTTTCCGACGGACGACGAGCCGGGTGCACATCTGTCCATCTTCGCCAAAGTTGTTTGGGACGGCACCATAGCAAGGGTAGTCATTGAGGTGCACACTCAATGCCACCAGATCTGGCGTCAGAGCCCGGATGTGGCTTGCTTTCGCTCAAGCACTGTGGGTTCTGGTTCACCGCGACGTGCATGAAACATAGTTGACCCGGCTCAGAAACCTCGCAGTATTACCACCACACCTGCGTGGTTTCACGCTGGTCTAGTTCCACTGCGTGGAGAGTCTTCCTAGACGACTACCTGTGGGCGTCCAACGACCCTACACGGACTCGTCTCAAAAGACTCTCCACATAGTGACTGGAGGGAGTCATCGTGGTGAATGAGAAGATCGATTCCCACCAAATGGCGTTTATCTTCTTAGTCGTGACTATGTGACATGTCACATGCACGTGACCGCGTAACCCGTTTTGTTGAGTGTGCTCGTCCACGGGCAGTGGGACAGTGTCCAGCACACACTCGTGCTCTCAGTACAAAGCACGAGTGTGTGTAGTGATATTCGACCTCAAGAAGTTAAGGAGCTCACAGATTGTTTTCTAGCAAGGCATATCGTAATGCCACTCCCACTGGCAGCTCCTCGTCGTCCTCCATATGCATCTGAATCGCGCCCCGTGTCTTTAGCCTGATTTGACGTCTGGGAAGCGGCATTTGCCCCTAGCTGACAGTCCGACATGTTCCTGGAGAACACCGAGCGACCCTTGCCTGCGATTGGTGCCGATGACGGCCGCGTGGCCTGGAGAGGAAGGAGGACGTCGCCGTGAGGAATGAAGCCGTGTGCGCCTTTCAGCTGTCCCTGTGGGCTTCTCACCCAGAATGGACCCCGCTAAACAGCTAGAAACCCATTTACGACATCATCCGCCCCGTTCATAAGTATTCCGCCATGCTCTGCCGCTCTTCACCCTCCCCACCCTCCTTCTGCCCCGGAGTCATACCTGAAGACCTGGCACTGCGAGAATGACCGACACGAACGTCTCACACCATCCTCGCACTCCGACTGCTGGACACAGCGACGCCAGCGACGAGTACGATGTCTATCTTCTGTACTATTCCCAGAATCATACTCTCAAAGTAAGCGTTGCCGTAAATATCACTCACTGGCATGTTCCTCATTAATAGCTGTGCAGCTAGACTCGCGCAGCGAACCCAAGGCTATTTCATCGTTCTCCGACCTTTCTGCGTCCGTGCTGCCGACATCACCCTCCGTCGAGTCCCTTCCCGCGCTCCGTCACCTGAGCAAACTGCCGGAAGCCGCTTCCCCAACACATTTGCACAATTGTGTGCTCGTCTCTCCCGAGTTCGTCGATGGTGACACAGTTAGACTCGGTTACAGCCAGCTCTTCGTAGCTGGCCTGCGGGCCAAGGTGAGTTATTCATTTGTTATTATCTCCTGTTCTTCGATACCCAAACGCCGGTAGTCTCGCCAAATCACACGAAAAATCGACGTGTTCTTCATCAAAGCCGCCGACAAGCTGCGCGCGCTCAAAGACCGCTTTCGTCGTCGTTCGCTTGTTTCAGCGTGAAGACTGGTCAACTGTTTGTCAAGCATCGCCGTCGTAGGAATTAGGGTGTATACTATATACTAGACTCGAGGGACACCATTGGGCACATTGGAATTTTGGGTATACATCAAGATTGGAAGCTACTAGTAGCAGCATACTTATCTTACTACATTTTTCTTGAGTATACGAAGTATCACGAACAAGTAGTCGTACTGTATTGTTGAGAGGCGCAGTGAGTCTCTATCATAGTTAGGAAAAGAAAGAAAGACTATTTGTATGCCAGTGTCGGTTCTTGTCATGGTAACCAGCGCTAGCGCGGGCGCAATGCACTGAATTCCGCTCGAAGCCCTCGTGGAAGGATCCGCGCCGCCGGGAAACATTGTAGTACTACCATTTCATCCTGCAGCAAACGTGAAGGATGTATGGGGGATCGTAGTTGAGGGAGATCCGGAGCACGTAGGCTATAGTGCAGGCGGGCGACAACTCCTGGCAGTTTGTACCTCGTAACTTGGACGTGTCAAGTTCCTCTCGATAGATGTATGATATGTACGGGAGGTTGGCCTGTGATCAGCGTCGACAGGAGGCTCCGATCCGGTGGGCACCGCGGACCTTGAATGCTGCGGACGATGAGACACGACGACTCGGCGGAGTTGTTCCACACGGTGGCCCTGGGCTAGTATTTGCGTCGCACAGACACCGCGCGGCAGGACCACAGTCCGACTGTGAAGATCCTCTAGATACGAGTATATGCGGCAATTGGACCCTGATATCGGCTGGTTAAATTGAAGCAGGTTAGCTGAGCAGGCCACACTGGGACGAAATCCCTTACGGCCACCTTTCGACCATACTTGGAGAGTCACGGAGATCGTGGAGTCCAGTTTTACGTACTCCTCGGCGTTTTGAGCGTGCTTGAGCTAAGCTTGAGCTTCCTACTGCGCGCTCCTGGTCTGGTGCTAGCTATAGTAGTCGTAGGGAAGAGGCGTGACTTGCTTGAAGGATTTGGGAAGGAACGTAGTATGTAGTTCCGAAAGGAGACGATTGGCCCGGCAAGGTGTGGCCGGCACAGCATCAGGACTTCGCGGCAAACACCGACTTTTGCCCATCCACGTCCACTACGTCCAACGCTAAAGCTTGGACATACCTTTCAATTACCGCCGAGCTCTGACTAGCTAGTCGCGGCGTCGCTGACATGGGAGGGCCTTTGGCTGTTACTCTGTCGATCATACGTCGACGCTCTGATGGACGATCATCTACCACTACAGGCCCACTCCGCCACAACTTCATCTGAAGCTTCGAGCCAGTCTGCTGACGAGCCCAGGTATTCATTCCACAACAGTTCCTCATGTGACGTGGGATCCTATCAGGAACATATGGTATGCTGGCCACTGCAACGTGGCGACCTGCCGCCTTCAAGTGCTTCCTCATTTCCGAACGGCCCAAAGTTCGTGGTGTTCTACCATCTCGGCTATTCACGCAGTACGTCGTTCTTCATCGGCTTCCCATTTCCCCCCTGTGATTTCCCTCTTCAGGCCACGATTGCGTGCCAGCTATACACAGAGCAATCGGTGGGCCACCAGGCCACCGTCGTCAGGGCGTAGGGTCGCGTCCTGGCCCGGGTGAAGATCCTCTGCGCTCGAGCTGAGGCTCTGCGTTACGCGTAGAAGTGATGAGCGTCAGCGCGTCGCGCTTCCGTGCGTGCTTATCCATCACCGTCACGGTGTAGCAAGCTATCTGCGACGTTCGTCCGACCTTGCATTCTCCCTCCATCTCAAGCCTCGAGGCTTGAGCGCTTGCAGTTCGAATGCAGTGGATGTGGATCCCCATATTCAGCATGTCTTGCACATCGCAACAGGTCTCAACGTGGTCCTCGACCTTCACATTCCATCCGTATAAGACTCTCGCAACCCGCCCCTCGTCTCCTGCGCAACCCCCTCGCGTATTCACCGCTCTGCCATATCCGTGAACTCTCCTCGCCATGGCGTACACCGCGTACGACACCTACAACAACCAATTCGCGTACCCCCTCCAGCACTCGTTGTCCCATGGCGCGATGTATGGAGTCCCTCCCACCACTGAATACGGGTACCACGACCCGGCATACGGTGCCGCATATTCCGATGTATGCACAACAATCATCAAGCTCATGCCCGTTTCGCTAACGAAACATTAGGGCTATGTCCAGGGTACTTATCCGACAGCTTATGCTCCTCAGCGCACCGTCAGTCAGTACGGCCGAGGTGAGCCACATATCCATGCTACTGACTTCACTTGCTAAACATGGCTCAGCCTACGATGACTTCGACCTCCGAGACCCCTACTACGGCGGTACTGCTACACCCTACACTCGCCACCGCCGCAGCTCTTCAATGTCACGGTCCATGTCGAGAACGATGTCGCGTTCCCTCTCGCGAATGGGACGGCCAGCACTCGGCGATTACCGTCGCCCGAGCAGCACCGTCATCAAGTTCAAGCGCAAGGGCGGCTTCCGAAGCGGCATCACCCTCGGCGAGGCCATGTCCGACGCGCACCTCAGCCAGAACGACGACTACTCCCTGTACGACCTCAACGCGGACGCACGCGGCCGCATCATCCTCAAAGTCCGGGTAAGTCGCGCTCGCGCTCGCGGCCGGCATGTGCAATGACGACGTACTCACCCCACCCCGCCCGACAGTGGACGGGCTACAACTCGATGACATACGAGCTGCCCGCGGACAGCTACGACGGCCGCGTCGAGCTGCAGACGCTCGCGCGGCGCATCGCACGCGCGTGCGTGCATTTCCTGCAGGTGAGCACGCCTTTCCCTTCCCGCCTGCACGCCCGCCGCAGCCGCAGCCGCAGCCGTGCCGCGCGGGGCCCTCGACGGAACGGCGCCGCTGATGCTCGTTCTTTGTGCGTGTGCGCAGGCCAACATGATCCCCGTGTCGTGGGACCGCGTGATCCTCTACCACCTGGAGGAGATCTCGCCGGGCACCTGGCAGCCCGTCCTCTCCACGAGCTGAAGGGCGGGCCTCGCCGCCTGCCTCCTTCTATCGGTTTGTCTCGCATGCTCCGCTGCTTTCGTTTGTACCCCTGCATATATCGCATATTTACTCTGTAGCACAAACCACGGCGTTGATTTAGAGACCTCCTTCCGCATGCTCGCTGGACGGGTGGGAGGGGTCAGATCTCGTCGTGGACTTCATTTATTGCTTTCATTGCCATCTTCACGACCCCGTCACGATTGTATACGACACATCTACGCATACGACAAGCCAATATAAACAACACAATTCAATACAATTGTAAGAGTCGGTGCTCCGTTGGCTTTGCTTTGCACATCCCGGTGGTAGTTGCATATTGGCGACGTCCGTAGCCATCTGTATAGACTCGGGAGGAGCTTGGGTATCTACTACTGATACATTAATCCAATCATTAAGGCTACAACGTCCGAGACGTTCACATAAGCATAAGCCAGTCCTTATCGTGTATAAGGGAGAGGGGGAGAAGGGGTTGGGCGTATCCGCGGTAGCGCGATCCGCTATTGCGTGGTTCGCTCGAGGCCGAGGACCTACACACGCCGGCGCAGGGTGTTACGGGACTTCCTCTCACGACGAGGCGTGCTGCGTATGCCGAGGGTGCGCTTGATCTTCGTCATGAGGGGGACATGGGTTTCCCGTCCGCGACCCTGTCATCGAAGGTCCAAGTCAGCTTAACTCAATGGACAGGACGAGGCCCCGTGAGCCCTCTGCATCGGCACGTACCATGAGCTTCAGTTCGCGTTTGGCGTGCTTCCTGCCGGAATGCGTGGTGTTGGGGTTTGCCAGGGCGGCCTCTGTGAGATGTGAGATGTCACGCGACGCAGGCGCGGTTAGCTCGCGAGGCTCTTCATTCAGAAGCAGCGAAGAGAAGAGACGCACTATAGCCTCCGGCGACGCGGTCTGGGTCCTTCCGAGTCCTGAAGGTGAAGCGGTGGCGAGTGGACGACGTGCGCGTGCTAGTGCCACGGTGGCCAAAGAGAGGCATTATGGTATGTGTGTAGAGGTTCTGGGTGAGATCTGAGAGTGAGAGTAGGTGGTTCGAGATCTAGAGTACGGATGTGTGTTGTGGAGGAGGGTAAGAGTTCACGTTGTTTGTGCGATCGACGGGAGGCAGAAGCCTGTTTTATATGCCTCAAGGCGCGCAGAACGTCATATTGACCCATGGTGTTTGCAAGTGGCTAGAGTTTGCTGCTGCTGTGGAGTGCAGAGGTGGTGCCCTGAATGGATGTGGTCATCGTGGTCAAGCTCCATCCGCCCTCCGCACCGGCGCCTCTACGTCTCTTTCCGGCGTCTGCAAGGTCACGATGTCACACCATCGCTACCATCCAGGAACCCCCACTGTCACAGCATACTACTTGCTCCAAACGCTCAAGCTACCCCGTGGACGCTTGCTCCGAGCGCAGTTGCCGTGCATGGGGTCGGACGCCTTCCCAGACACGCTCGCTCGTCTCGTGCTCTCTACCTACTCCAGGCTCAACTTCCGACCCCCGGACGGCCAGTTCACCATCCTCGCCGGGTTCGTGCTGCGTGGCGACGGCGACGCGCTGCAGGTCATATCCCTTGGGACGGGATCTAAGTGTCTTCCTGCTAGTCGACTCCCTAAATGCGGCGACGCGCTGCACGACAGCCACGCCGAGGTGCTCGCTCGTAGAGGGGCCATCCGCTGGTTCCTGGAAGAGATCGCGCGGATCTGTGCTACACCAGGGTGGGCGTCACCGTGGATCTCCAGAGAAGACGATGGGAAGTTTGCCCTCAGAGATGGTGTAGCGTTGGTGCTGTATATCTCCACCGTTCCATGTAGGCGCGCGTCCTTCCCCGCTCCGTGAAGTTTTTTCTTCTGACGAGATTGGCTTTGTCTAGGCGGGGATGCCTCCACCAGGTACCTCGCGTCATTCCAAGACGCTGAAATGGCTGCGCTCAAGGACTCCACGCGGCGGCCACCAGAGATTCCGCCAAGCACCGCGTCAAGGGGGCGCGACAACTACTCCTTGTATGGCGTCATGCGGACCAAACCTGGACGCGCGGACTCACCTCCGACGTTGTCGATGTCCTGCAGCGACAAGATCGCCTCCTGGAACGTGTTAGGGATCCAGGGCGCCATGCTTTCTTGCCTCTTTCGACCCATCTATATCGATCATATCGTCATTGGTGAGGTTGAAGACGCTATGCGCGCACTGGTAGTTGAAGATTGCACCAGAGCGTTGCATGCTAGGCTGCGCTCAATCAGTGGTCAGTCGCACGTCATAAAGCGATGGTGCATGGGGTTAACCTGAGGATAGCTTTTCCTGTGTACTTTCGGCTCAACGAGCCCCGTGTAGAGTTCACATCCGTTACGTTTATCCATTCCCGGTCGGTGCTAGGATCAAGAGCTACAAGTGGGTGCAACGATTGTGAGTATGCCATCAAATATAATCTCAAGAGTGCACCTGAACTCTGCTCGCGTAGCGCTATGCTGGATCGCACATTCCGAAAAACCCGTCGAAGTCCTCATCAATGGCTATCGTCGGGGCGTATCTCCGAAGCGTCGTCACAGTCCAAAATTCAGGCCTGTGCTCTCGAAGCTCGCATTGTTCAATCTATTTGAGCAAGTGGCAGCCAAGGCAGGAGTGCCTATTGACACGTACGAAGGTGGTCGTTCCCGCTGCAAAGGCTGTGCTGACTATGCACCGAAGCACGCTGTCCTATTTTGACACGAAACAGGTCGATCCATGTTACACGCAGGCAAGAAAGACTCTCAAAGGTCCCGGTGGACCGTTCGAAGGTTGGGTTGTAAGCGGCCACACATGGGAGGACTTCAACGTCTACGCTGTCACGACGGCGTGTTAGGTTCCTATCCCCCCAAAGCATACTCGAACTTCGCAGTGAGTACTTACTCGAAGACAGATCGTTATTGAGGAGACCGACCTACAGGGGTCTCTCATCTCAGTGTCTGACTCCATCCGCAGTCAGATATTACCGTGGAAATGATCGGAGCAGATACTCGAACCTTCGGAGGGCTCCCCGCTGTCAGCACGTTCTGCGCACGGACCATGTCATATCGAAGGTGCATGTTTAGCGCCTTGTTACTAGTCAATAATCTGCTCACAACTCCCTCTCGCTTCCCCATCGCAGCTCAAGTCCTGATATCCTCGGAATATATATCAAACAATCGACACGGGGTGGTTTAACACGGTCTAGCAGTGAGTGTCTCCCACACTCGTCGCGATAGCTCTGATCATACAACCAGCTCGACGGCCGGAGGCTAAGCTACGGATTCCGGCATCATGGATACAGCACAGAACGCCCCTGACGAGATCATCGAAAATATTCTGCACTATGCTCTGGTCATTCCTTCAGAGACCTTCGAAGCGTGGCGCAAGCCCCACGACTTCGCTGCTAGTCCCCGATACGATATATGGAACCTCCTCCTCACGTCGTCGCAGTGGTACCGCGTAGGCCTGCCACTTCTCTACGAGTCTGCTATCCTCCGCACAACAAGACAGGTAACCTCCTTCACCCGGGCAATCCTCAGATGCGACAAGAACGGTCGGCTGGTGCTCGCTCATTGTGTTCGTCGCTTGCGCATGGAGGCCACCTATTGTTTTTCCTTCGAGAACATTTTAGATGCGTGCCGCGGCAGCATCAGCGTACTCTACCTCAGTTTGGACGTTTCTGATGAAGACGATTTCTTTGGTCTGGCTATGGCGTTGGGCAAGGTGAATCCGTCGAGGTTGATCCTGACGGCCGGACCAGCGAAGATAGAGTCCGAGTCTAGGCGATGGCTAGGAGAGGCGATCTGCGAGGCTGGCCCGGCGTGGACTAACTTGGTGAGCTGCCTTCTCTACGAGCAACTCTGTGGGATCTTGACATAGTAACAGAAAAGGATCGACTTCGGACCCGACCTCGCTCCCATAGAAATGCTTGTTCAATTCCTAGTATCCCTGCCGCAAGTGGAGCACGTGAGCATGAACTACTACCATTCTGCTCTCACTGCAGAATACAATATGCTGCCGGAGGCCATCCTTCGACCCTTCCTAGCCCGTCGCTCGCTCAAAGTGTTGCAAATTCGAGATGGAAGACGCTGGTTGGAGTGCTGCTTAGCTGGATGGCCCTACAGGGATAGGAGAATTGTGCTGGGGGAAGGCACGGGTTTCTCTCTCGGAGACATTCCCAAGATCGGAACGATCGCCGCCTCTTCCAGTCGGTTGCCAGATGATCTGCCGGACGATATCTGGTCTCGCATTCTAGGCTATGCAACGCACATCCACGGATACAACTACCTTGATATAGACCTGATCCACCGCTGGAGTGTCACTTCCAAGGTGGAGCTGTCCATCATGAGGAGGACTAGGATGTCGGTGATTCTCGTCTGCTGGAAATTCCTCGTATGTCCACACATTATACCGTTGGTGGTGTCCCATCTCAAGCTACCGATCCATGACAGCGCCTTGGCTTACCTCACATGTACGCCTTTCCAATCCTCTATACATGGAACCTCCAGCCTTTTCTCTCCCGGCTGCAGTCGCCGGACCTCGCGAAGCTCGTCCGTGTCATCTCGGTGCGATCCGGCTGGGCCGCCAGGCCGACGATCCCGTTTACCACGCCGTTGGTGAATCTTGTTTCGGTGGACGATAGCGTGCGTTTTTTCTCGCAGTTGGTGAGGCAGACGCCCCCTGGCGGCGGCGTCCTCGCTCTCGAGTCTATGCGGCAGCACCTGTGGCGAAGCGACGTGGTCACTCCCACGGTGTTCCTCGCCCTAACCCGGTTGCGGCATCTTGTCCTGCGTGGTAGATGCGACTGCAGAGTCGAGGAAGGCTCCCATGTCGACCTGCCCAACCTGGAAATTCTGGAGCTGTACGAACCGGGAGACGCACTGTCTACTATATTCCGGAATATGGGGTATCGTCCATCTTCCTGGGTCCCCACCATGATCATAGCTGACCCGGATCAATTCCTTCGTCTAGCCTCCCGCGTCTTCGGGAATTTGGCTTTGACCCAAGTGCAGCGACCAACCCCTCGGCCTGGGACTTTCTTCGGGTACACGGGGACAAGATCAGTGTCCTTTCCTTGAACACCTTTTGGGCGGATGAGGACTATCCCGATGCGATGTTTGATTTGTGTCCCAACATAACCGAACTTCGCCTTTTGAGCCATCTAAATCCCGTGAGTCATCTACCACAATATCCTGGCACAGTTACTAATGTTTCGATTACGCCCAGTGGATCTACGTGCCTTTTCTGTCGCACAGTCTGCTACCTCTTCGTAACTTGCAACGTGTGGTGATCATCCTTGGCACGTACGTGTTCTCTATGCTACGTCGCTCAACACGGTCCTGTACTTAACATTTGATCATCCTAGGGGTGCTGGACACCTGTTCGGCCACCCATGTCTAGCGGTCCCGCAGCAATGGGCGAGCTTCGCAGAATATCTTCGCGCAAACCGGTCTAAACTCCCCGTCCTCAAAGAGCTCCGCGCTGGCGGGATCCAGTGGCCCCAAACCAAGTGCGTCCGTGCAACAAACTTTCCCTTTGCGCATTTGACGAACCGATTGGATCTGTAGGGCGGAGTATCACGGCTGTTTACGAGAGACTACTAGGCTTGCGCATGTCCTCCTCGCCGTCGGCATCCATCTCGCGGACGAAGATGGAACGCGTTGGACCAGGATGGATCCACTCCGACATCCGACTGATGCGTGATTGAACTCCGAGTTGGAGGTCGTCGAAGAGCTATACCGAGGACGAAGGTGCTACGGGTTCGGACACATCGCTACCGGACGCCTTCGGTTGGTCGAAGTGACGGCGGATATTCACGCGCACGACGGATGGCTGCTCAGTGAAGTTCGATGAAGGTGAAGCGGTGCTTGTCGCGCTGCGCGTCGATTTAATAGAAGGATACAGGGCCACTACCAGCTGCTGCTGGACAAGTGGGGAATCATTTATTGTACAAGCCACTTCAAGGTGTTGGACGGTACCCGCATCATTGCACTGATCGCGGCGCCGCTATACAAAAAGTGCAAATATCTCCGCTATATTGTAAAGGCGTCTGTCTCCTACATAAGAGAGCCCTTCAATATGTACTCGTAGCCCTCCCGCGTTGAATCTGTTGCTGGTTGATGTATCAAAGACTCAAAGTACTACTCCGATATACTACACTACTAGTGGGAGCACTAGCTATAGAGCGCTTCGGAACATTCATGTTGTCGAGATGGCACAGCCACCGCAGTTCTGCCTTTGGTCCGCACCCTCGATATACTTAATCCCGAGAGGTATAACTCGAGCTGCAAAAGGATCTAATGTGAACCCCAAGTAACCTATATTCACACAGGCACGGTTCATATCATGGCAGACGCTGCCCCTGACGAGATTATAGAAAGCATCCTCCTCTACTCGCTACACATCCCTCCAGAAACTTTCGAGGCCTGGCGCGCAACGCAGACTTTCGCTGGAAGTCCTCGCTCAAGTGCATGGCAAGCTCTCCTCGTATCATCGCGATGGTACTATATAGGTCTCCCGCTCCTCTACGAAGCGGCCATCCTTCGTACGCACAAACAAGTAACTGCATTTTCTGAAGCAGTCTCCAAGTGCCACGGCGACGACGGATCGATGGTCGGTAGATATCTTCGTCGACTGCGCATGGAGGCAGCATATTGTGGTGCTTTTAACAAGATCCTCCACGCGTGTGGTAGCGGCATCAGGGTATTGTATCTCAGTCTCGACTGCACCGGGGACGAGTACGAAGGTTTCTCCACGGCACTGCAAGCCCTGGATCCTTCTAGATTGATCATATCGTCCGTTGCGATGCCTTCGTACAGGATGCCAGCTTGGTTCATGGACTTCGACTCTCTTCAAGGTCTCCGTGATGCTATTTGGGCAGCCGCACCAACGTGGACGAACTTGGTGCGTTGTTTGCATCATCACTACCTCCTCCGTTTTAGAGGCTGTAGTGCTGATAGCACCCCGAAGCGGAGAATCGACCTGTCTCCTGGTCTCGACCCCCTCGATATGTTTGTCGCACAGCTCGTGACGTTACCACAGGTGGAATATGTCGGCATCAGTTTTGGCCAGTCGTGCCTAGACCATGACGAATTCGAAACGTTGCACATACTTGATCCCATCCTGTCTTCTCCTAGGCTCAAAGTCTTGCAGCTCCGAGACGGTGTGGTCGCGCTGAAGCATCACCCGTGTGCAAAATGGCCGCATCGTTATCGAGAGAAGATTTTCTTAGGTGAAGGAAAGAAGTACATACTAATCCGTCGCTTTGAAATGCCTCACGGTCTCTCACACGTGCATTTCGTACAGGATGGTTTCCCTGGCCGAATTTCCAGAAATAGGGGAAGTCACATCATCGTCAAGCCATCTACCTGCCACTCTACCAGACGAAGTCTGGTATCGGATCCTTGGATATGCGACCCATGCGTCTGGATATAACCATCTCAACATGGACTCTCACCGTTCGCCTGCCTCTGAGAGGTCGTTGGCGACCCTCGTTACTACTAGGATGAATGTACTGCTCGTCTGCAAGCGGTTCCATGTACGTTCTATTCCTATCCGTGTCTCTGTGTTGCTGATCTAGAAATTGCCACCCCGACAGCGTCTAGGCCTGCCTCATATGTATTCCTCCCCCATCCTTGGGAGTGTAAACTTCGCCCGCTTTCGCGATCGGATACGTCAGGCCCCAGAGCTTGCGCACCATGTCCGCATGCTCTGGCACCCGTCACATAACTTGCCAGACCCGAATCCCCTCCCTGCGCCCCTTCTCAAGCTCGTCTCCGTCGACGAAAGCGTGCAAGTGTTCCCGGAAGTGATGAGACACGTACCCCCTGCCACTGTTCTCGCTCTCGAGTGGATGGAGCAGACACTAGATACGAAGGAGAGGATCACTCCCAGAATGTTCCTCGCCCTACCTCGGTTGCGACATCTTGTTCTCCATGGTGGATGTGGCGGAAGACTCGACGAGGTCCCGCAGGTCGAGCTGCCCGAGCTTGAGACGCTTGGGCTGTTCGAACCGGGAATTGGGCTCATGAAGGTGTTCCGTATCATGAAGTAAGACGGGCTCTGTACACTTCCTCAGCCCCATGGTAGCTAACCGATTATGTCTGTTCAGCCTTCCGCGGCTGCGAGAGTTTGGCTTCAGACCGAACGAAATAGCCAATGCACCGGCCTGTGAGTTCCTCAAGGTCCACGGAGCCAAGCTTGGCGTGCTCTCCCTGGACATGCTCGGAGTGTACGGGGAGTTTCGCCAGGCCATCTTCGACTGGTGTCCCAACATCACCGAGCTGCGCCTGCTGGGCCCTGACCAGCGCGTGGTACGTCCGTGTGTCATCTACATTCGTATTGCAGAGCATCTCATGGTGCAGACCTTATGCGCAGCCGTCATCGATACCGTTCCTGTCCCGCTCTCAGCCTCATCGAAACTTGCGACGCCTGACGTTCGCGGATTTGGCGTTTCGGTGAGCACGTATCGACCATGGGCCAAGCCGATTCTGAACCAGCACTTCCGCACATGTACAGCCATAACTCCAGACAACCGAATGAAGCTCTGGATCCCTTTGTTCGGTATCTCGCTGAGCACAAGGCTACCAAGCTGCCTGCACTCGACGAATTCTGCATTGGGGGTGGGTTCCAATGGCCGCTACGCGAGTATGTACACCGCTTGCTTGAACTGAGCGAGAATGCCAACATAGGACCCTGACCACCGCAATCGTACAGATCGGATTATAGAGTGTATGCATGGGAGATCACGCGAGTCGCCCTCGACCTCCTCGCTATCGGCATCTCCCTCGCAGATGGGCGTACCGGAACGCGGTGGTCCAGATCGGAACCGGTCTCGCAGACGAAACCGCAAATCGAATATGCAAGTTCAGAGGGGTCCGACATCGAAATGGAATAATCGCGTTCAAGTTGTCGCATCATGCATCATGTCTAGACGGTCGAGATTACATGCAGAATGCCTGCTACGGGTAAATACTGGGTAAATCCGACTAATCGTACTGAGGGTCACAAATCGAGACGAGACGGGAGTAATAATAGTAGGGGGGCATAAGAACAGGTATATATGTATGTAGAGATACGGTCCGTCCGCGGGTGTTCGTGGATATACGTTACACTTCGTGATCGTGATACATCATGGGTCTGGTCTGAGTCTAACCGAGTCGTAGCTGAGTCGTCTAAACAGTCGAGAACAGTCGTTAGCTGGTCTCGCCGTTCATAGGGGGGATGATATCTTGAGGGTCTACCGCGGCGACAATCGGGGAGAGTGTCTTGGGGGACCCAACGGGAGTTCCAACATCGTCGTCGCTCTGCGGACCCAGGGTAGGGCTCGAGCGCTCTGAACGTGCCTCAGCAAGTTCCTTTCGCAGAGCTTCGAGCTCTCGTTCAAACCTGCAAACATAATGAGTAGATGATCGGATGTGGAGTTGGTCGATGCTTACTTGCGACCGAAGACCTCAATGTAGAAGCCGCCGCCGTTCCAAACGCAGACAGCGAAGAGGAAAAGTAGATATGCAGCACTCCAGAATGCGCTGTCATACAGCAGGAACACCGCTGGTAGCTCCGTCACGATAGAATAGACTAAACAATATGTGAGAAGAATGAGTCGACTCGATCACGGCACGACTCACCGAGTTGTCCTCCCATAAAAGAGACCTCGCGGTACTGCGGAGGGACTTTGGCCAAGGTGCGACCGATAGCACCGCGCTTATCGTTCAACATCCATGTGAAGGAGGTGATTCTCTGCCCGGACTGAACCTTGGCACGACGGTCGATGAGCACAAACTGTCAAATCAGGTGAGCTGGTCTGTAACTCGGGATCCGAAACTATAGCAACTACCTTCCAATAGAGTAGCTGCCAGATAAGATCTGTGACACTGTCAGAATTTCTCAAATAAGAGACTGAGCTGACAACGTACATATGATGCTGCTCAGCAGTAGCGCTCTGAAGGGCTGCAGGTGTGGAACGTCGCGAAGAGCCGGGAACCGCACATGACCATCGGGATAGTAGTGTCTGCGCTTGCGTGAGTATCCAGGTAAGTACTGATGACAACATTGTGTACACACCGTATGACAGAGAAGACAAGGGGCGGATAGATGTGGACGAAGAGCGAAGTAACCTTGTCCCAATCATGGAACACGAGGCTATTCCGCCATGTAATCACTGCACTTGCTAGCGACCCAAGGGAGATGCAGTAGCAAGCGACGAATAGTGCGGCATTTGAAGGCATTGCCCAAATGAATACGAGGTCGAGGACATTGGTGTAATAACACAAGTCGAAGAGGAAGTAGTGCCAGGCGCGTTTCTTGTACATGTATACGCGCAATGGGAGGTAGTACGCTGCTTGGATGGAGTAGGCGACGTGAATCCATCTGTCACGGATTGACGAGATTTGAGTGATAAGGAAACATATAGCGGAGATAATGAACGTACTCAGGTGCCAGTCCAAAAAGGAGAGCAGTCAACAGCAAGGACATAACGCCCATGAAGAACGTGACTTTCTCGCGCGTCCGAATGACCTTGGCCGAGTGCCATGTCTGTGTGACCGTGATAAGACGTTGGGACACCTGCAGTACAAAGGCCGAGGGGTCAATAGCCGGAAACCAATGGAGCCGCTGGGGCGCACGTTCGTACCTTGAGCTTGTACCGCTGTAACTCGCGCTCGAATTGTAGGTTGGTAGAGGCAGGAACTAGTTTGAGAGGACCATCTCTGAGCATCTCCTTCTTCTTGAACTCGTTCAGTTTGGCCTCCGCGCGCATTTTGAGGCGATCGCTGGTCTTCGCGAGGTTACGTTGCAGGAGGTCAAGGTGTGAGTCGAAGTAGGTCTCCATCGTGTCTGCGACGACGCGCCATAAGTACAAGTTCAGCTATATTGCACAAAACGGCGAGCGCACCCAAAAGCGTAAAGCCGCTGGCCCAGTCAGAGATCTCGTCTTTGACGAAACGTTCGAAGGGGACAGAGAACACGCCCGTTCCGCTGCTGTCGCGCCTCAGCATAGGCGGCGGCGAGGGTGGGCGAGAGGTCGCCGGGGTAGACATGTTTGGTGGGAGGTCGTTGTCGTGGTCGTGGTCGTGAAACAATGGGCGCAAGGAGGAGGGACCGAAAGCAGAGAGTCAAAGCGGGGCAGACGCATGTGCGCGTACGGTACAGACTTGTCCAGAAATCACACACGCGTCCCAAAACGGAGATTCAGCTTACATAAGTTGACGCGCTCCATGACACGCACGTGACTGCCACGTGGTGCTATTGGACGCTAGTTGCCGCTTGACTCACGGCCGACGCAATCGTCCGGAGCGAATTGCGGAGTAAGCCCAGCTCACTCTCACCCTCACCCTCACCACCATCCTCACCACCATCCGTCATGTTGCGCTCGTCGATTGCAAAGTCCCTCGTTAACGTATCTCCTCGGGCGAGCAGGCTCGCTGCTAGGCCCGTCCTTGCTCGCGCATACCATGAGAAAGTCATTTCCCATTACGAGCAGCCCAGAAACGTATGTCTCGTCCGGCCTGGACCACCTCGTTTTATCAGATAACTCATGCGCCCATTCCTTCTTTCAGGTCGGCTCTCTCCCCAAGAACGACTTTGATGTTGGTACCGGCCTGGTCGGTGCACCTGCGTATGTGTCTTGCTTGGTAGTCGTGTCTTTGTCTTTGCTACTGCGGCTGACCCCTATCCCCGTCGTCAGGTGCGGCGATGTCATGAAGCTGCAGATACGTGTGAATGAGGATGGCATCATCTCGGACGTCAAGTTCAAGACGTTCGGGTGCGGGAGTGCCATCGCCTCAAGCTCGTATATGACCGAGCGGGTGAAGGGACTGTCGTTGGAGGACGCGGAGAAGATCAAAAACACGGAGATTGCGAAGGAGTTGTGCCTGCCTCCCGTCAAGCTACACTGCTCAAGTCAGTCCATTGCTTGTTGTCTCTCCCGATTATCGCCCTGATCTTTCATCAGTGCTCGCTGAGGACGCTATCCGTTCTGCCATTCGTGACTACAGGAGCAAGAGGACCAAGTTGGGCAACCCCAAGAAATCCGGCTTCATTGACGTTTCTCAAAGCGCGGCGACCGGTGAGACCGTCGCCACTGCCCACCCACCATCCTCCGCGTGAGGTCTGGTAGTTTCTTGCTCCACTTCTTGCATCTTCGTTGCGTTCGTTGTATTAGTATCCATCCCCATCCTGCAGTAGTGTAGTGTCACATCGCATCATACATATAAAACACGAAAACTAGTACGTCTCGGTCATGCCGACAATAGTATCACTTCTGAGTTGAAGTGCCTTTCTGACCGACAAAGGAGAATGTGCCATTGGAGAACCAGCGTTCGTTCGCTTCCTTGACGCGTTGTGCCGAGGCAGCGCGGTTAGTGAGCTCGAATCCTGTGGAACGTTGTGTCAGCAACCCCAACTCCACGCAAATCGCACGAAGCACAGACCTTGCACGGGAGTGACTGTGAGCGACGTCGCAGTTCCTGACGTCGCAGCACCGCTCTGTGCAGCCTTCGTCAATGCAGCCACGCGGAGCTTGTTCGCTTTTGACAATTTCGCTGCACGGTACGTAAGAAGATCGGCATCAGCATACAGTCGATCGAAGAAGTTGCGAAGTGGCCTCGGGCTCGGAGCGCGGGACAAGGCCCAAGAACTGGGGATTCGGAAGAGGACGCACCTCGGCTCTTCGCCTCGCCCACCCCCGCGCGCACTTTGCCGGTGCCTATCATACCGAGGCCCTTCGTCTGGTCGAACGCGCCCACTTCCTCCTCGGCCTCGCCGAACGCCATGCGGTTCTGCAGCTTGCGGAGCTCGGTCTGCGCGTACGCCTCCTTCGCCTTCCGCGCGCGCTTGCCTCCGCGGCGCTTCTTGGGGCCGTCGTTGGGGATGGGCAACGCCTTGACGATCTTGCCGGGAGGCGGGGCTGCGAGACGGTCGATGTGCTTCTCGATCTTGTCTCGTAGTTGCAAGCCGTACGCGCCTGACAGAGCCCGAGTCAGACTGGGGCACGGCAAGTATAACGATACCACGCACCATCCCTGCGCTGCCGCTCGAGATCCATCCTGGCAGCAAGCGTGCATTTCGCACCGACCGTTCTCTGTACTTTCATGCGGTACTCCGGAGGTGTTTGCTGAACGATGTCCGACTGGAAGACGAAGCCCGTGTGTCTCCGCTGCATGACTGACGAGAAACCGGCCGCGATCTTCTTCTGCGCTCCAAGTAGCTGCAAGACAAAGCACGTCAGAAGGCATGACATGTAGTAACAGGACGCACGCACGTAGACGTTACAGGCCGGCATTTTCGCAACACCGGAGAGGCCACCGGCGACTCCGAGCAACTTCGCGGCTGTGGTGGTACCGACGATAGCGGATAGGTTGGGAGCAAGGATATTCATTCGTGAGCTGACGTACATGAATATCTGCGACAAGATGAGCGCGAGTAGACCGATAGCATAGACTCGAGCGTACCTTCTTCCGGGCTTCCTCCAGACGATCAGCTAGGTCGCATGCGCGTTGCACGGTCTGCCACTCGGCCTCGGAGAGCGGCTGGCCTGATGTTGTAGTGGCGGTAACGAGTACACTCATGATGATGGCAGGGGGGAGAATGCCTTGCAGATTGACTTTGGTCGGGTCTTCTGCGTTGCCTAGTGCGCGTACGGAGCGGATGTACATTGGTGGGTCAGTAACCAGCTGCTCCAGCTCAGGGAACTTGGGGGCGTAATGGTCACGAATGAACTTCGAAGATAATATTTCAATCGTCGGAGCTCTGACACAACGTTCGATTCACGCACTTTGTGTACGACCATAATCTCATTGTCAACATCCACGGAGAGATTGTTCGCTTGGACGATGAGGTTGTACTCGGGATTGGAGTGGGTGGGCAGCGCCATTTGTTCCGGAGTACTGGGGTTCGCCTGGTACTTCTCAATTTCCTGCATACAGAGTCAGCACATCACCTTGAGGGAGCAGAGATAAGACACCAGCCTTGAGAATATCGTTCATCCGCTTGCTTCCCTCCAGTTTCGCCACTTTCCTCACGTCCTCCACCGCACCGAGTTCCATGCGTTGCACTTCCTCGGCGTCGAGCTCCTCCGCGGGCCTGATACCTCCCTCCAGTACAAGGCTGCCTATAGCCTTGTCATCCGCCGCGCCGTCGCCCTCCTCTCCGTCGTCTCCGTCAGACATTTCGTCGTCGGATGCGGACGCCTTGCGTTTGACTCCTGCGGAGGTGGACGCGCCTGCCTCTGGCTGCTCTTCGTCGTTCTCATAGCTGTTTTCGTCGCCAGAGAGGTCGTCGAGATCTGCAAGGAGTTCGTCGGCAAGAGAACTCATAACGAGGGCAACGAGTGGTTAGTGTGCAAAGCAAGAGCGTACCGCCATGGCGAGGGTCCGACCGATTTTGGTTCAGTTTGGTCCAATATTATAACCCTAACCTGAGAGAACAGTCACGTAACCGAGCCAAAAGGTCTACAGGACAAGTTCGGACCTCGGTCTTCCTTTGGTAGTTCATGAAATTACGAGGCAGTAATGTGGCCTACGAGTATGTTATATGTATACAGAAAATGACATGGTGCTCCGAGGTTGGACTATGTGGGCTATACTTCCGGTTAAAAATGATAGTATCGGTAAACTGTACTAAAAGGTCTGATAGGGTCCTGACTTTATGAGTCAAGCACGCGTGTATGATAGTGCAGTAGAGTATAGCTCAAGCTCATATATATAGTTCATCGGGCTCCCTGAGTGTGACTGTGTGTATAGAAAGTTTGGTATGATTACTGTTTATGGACGCGCCGCCGTGAACTTGAAGCGGACTAGTAAGTACTTTGAAAATCGCGTTTCTTCGGGCTCGCCACGGATACCTGTGCGAGATACTGATAGCGGATAGCGTACGTAAGCATTTTCCTTATCCGGGACGCGTACATAATCAGTTGACTTATCCGGAAGGTGTACAAGCGCTCGATGCACCACCTCGTACTTCTACCGTTAATGCATGCACTTTGAACAGTTCGCGATGGAAGCCTCACCGAGATTGGGGTCCTACAGCAGGTAAGCTATGGTGATTAGCAAGAAAATGATCAATCTTTCTACTTTGTTCTAGCTTGACAAGCTCCTCGGAAGCTGAGATCGACTCGAAATACTCGGAGTCTACAGATGACACAGTGACTTGATACGCAGATAAGTGCCTACTAAAAGCCTCGCGTAGGTGGCATCATGATCTTACTTGACTTTAGGAAGTACTACCCTCCAGCCTGGTCTAAGACCTGAATGATGTCCTCGAGAACTTCAAGTTGGGTTGCACTGTACTAATCATATGCAGAACTTATACTAGTCACGGTCATGGTTGACTGTCTTGACATGCTACGATACGCTCAGCTATGGCAGGCAAACCACACTGTCTGTAATCACTAGTCTGGGGGACTCCACAGAACTCGAGCATACTAATAATATTTATACCATGTAGCAGACGAGCCGATCCAGTTATTCGACCACTGACCTCCGCTTACCCACCATGGATAGCCGACGGCCATCATGCCGCTCGCTCACAGAGGCAAGAGGGAACGATACAACGGTATCTTAGGTATCCGCGCGCCTTCGGCGCGCGGAAGCTCAAGCAAGACGAGCGACTTGAACATCAAATTCTTGCGCTCCCCGTTCAAGGTACGGACTCAAAAATATCCTCATAGCTCTAATGGTGACCATATCATGGCCACTGTGAGCACGTATCGATGCAGCATAAGCTCATCTCGTCTAGTTACACGTCGTAGCCTCGGATTCTTCCCTCTCCTCCTCTTCTTTCCTTTTTCGTATTTTCTTTTCTTGGATTATTAATATAAGACGCACAGGTATCGGTATCAAGCCGCAATACTAGGCAATACTAATATGATGCGTCCCGAAATAGAAGAAGACCTTACCGTCTGGATATCCGACGCCTCCATACTACAGTCGGACGTTCAACCAAACCAGCCCTCTTAGACCCATATTTACTGACCGTCTGCGTCACAATATTGCTGCCTGGATACGATAGCTAGCAGAGGACAAGAAGACATTTCGAGGACGAACTCGGGAGGGACTGTACAGTTGAGAGTGCTAATCTGCGGTGGCTTCACCCACGTGCTGCACGTGGTCGCAGTGAAGCAGGGCCGGGCGTGCGAGACAACTCCTTCCTGCCTCCCTCCATCCCGTCCTCATCGACATCGTCTACAGCGGCGATGTCGTGGTCGTCCCCCAACGCCCTACTCCCATCGTCCTCATCCTCTCGGGGTTTTTCTCATAAAGTTTGACCATCTGCAAGTTGTCGGGAAGTATATGCTCATACTACTCCTTGCTGCCGCATACAATGCGGTTGTACTGCCCTCACCGTCAGCTTCACCTACCGGGGTGTATACACATATCTGGATCTTGTCGATGTGCATACTTACATCACAAAATTAACCCAGGTGAGTGCTATTGAGTTAGTGGCTCCAACTGTCCATCGAGGTCAGTCAGTGGTTTTCCGAAGAGCACATGGGAATCGCAGGGTTGCGATCACAAGTAAGGCGAGTTGTTGTCATCATATCACCTTACTCGCAATACTAAGTTGTGTTGTTTCTTCTGTGTAGGCATCTATCCAGGTCGCAGGCGAACTGTAGCCATTGCCGCACTAGAGCCCACCGTCGCAACTGGGGACAGCGATCACGGTCTGGATAAATTTCCCATACTCACCCCGTGTATGCGGCTTGTGGCGACCTCTATAAGTACGTTCTCGTCCGCTAGGAGGGAATTCGTGCGAGCAAGGTGGAATGTGGTGATCTTTGAATGAAACTCGTGAGTCCTGCGTCAAACTCCTCGTTTCCGAATGGTCATCATCTAATATGTGCAACTTTCTTACAGGTACATAGACCATGTGCTTATAGTCAAACCAGCAAATACACCGCGCAGTTCTTTCATCCCTCTTCGCACACCATCCTTTGGCCAGTTGGCCACCAATGTGCAGGACAGCGCCAAAGGCACTGCCGGATTTGGTAAAGATCAATTAGGTAAGCATAGAATGTGGCGATTCCTCCGCCCTCCAATGGCTCGGCCCGCCCCCCACGCACGATATTCGACCGGCCTCAGCGCGTGAGGCGCCGTCCCCGCCGCAACCACCTCTCATCCAACTTCACATCGACGCTTCTCCCCTCCTCGCTCCATGACATGCCTCGCGCTACGCATCCAGGTCCTGCTGCCCTCCGGAACCGCAACAGGGTCACCAACAAGACACGCCTCAAGGTCATTCGCGATACCATCGATGCCGACTCGATCGTCCTCGATGAAGACGAAGAGAAGGCCAGGGTCGTATCCACCGCTGGTGTCGACGCAGAGGATGCCAACGTATGTCTCATCTGCCCCCCCTTGCTCGCTGCCGGCGTCGATGTTGTGGACCCTCGTGTGGCGGGCTCTCATTGGCTGGAACCGTGTGAATTTCGTTCCGCGGAATGCTGACTAAGCCTTTGCCCTAATATAGGAGCATCATTTGCAAGCAGTGCTCTCCGCTGCCGCGTCTCGGCAGCAAGCTACACGCGCCACCCGGTCCGGTGATAAGGACAGCGCTCCTACCGCATACATACCTACGCCCGACAGCACTGGTGTAGTGCAGAACTATGAAGATCTGTACCAGTCAGGACGTTGGAGGGACCCCATTTCCTACGTGAAGTCTTCCGATACCATTGAAGAAGCCACCTCTTATGCGCTCGCGAATGGTTTCATCTACTACATGGACGAGCGTGACAAAGAATGGTTAGACAAGAACAACGAGCAGGCTCGCGGCGAGGGTATGAGCTCTCAAGCAGCATCTGGCTCTACACGCTCTGGACGTAGCGCGAAAGCGAAAGGCAAAGAGCCGGACATCGTGCAGGCCGTTTCGATCAACGAGGATGAGTTCGAACTTGTAATGGCAATCTTCGAAAAGATTACGCACGAGAAGACCGAATTCCTCCACCATGTGAGTGTCGATAAGAATGCGCACCGCAACACGTCCCTGACGTGGTCGCAGGGACTTGAGCAGGGAGCGCCCTTCCCTCCTTTCTCGGACTATCAAGACACGTTTGGGAATCCCCTCCGCCCGGACTTGTTTGCCGTATACGCTGTGCCCGACTGGGTTCCCCCACCTCAGCAAATGTCGCGGTTTGCCCGCATCATTTACCCGTACTGGAGGGAGCGCCGCTTGGAGCGTGGCGGTCATCGAATTATACCCGCAGTCAATGTACGTGCCTCTCGTTGGTCCGAGGCAGGCATATCAACTGACATCTTTCTACAGCTCGATGAAAGCGACACTAAGAATGAGTCGTACATTTGTTTCAGACGTCGCGAGATCAAAGCCGTTCGCAAGACTCGTGCATCTCAAGCATCGTACTCCGACCGGATGTCTCGTTTGCAGGGCGAACTGTCGACTGCCCTGGAAATCGTGCGACTGGTACATCAGCGAGAGATTCATAAGCGAGAAGCATCGTCACACAACCATAACGTGTGGGACAAACGTCATGTTCTCGCGGATCTCAAGCGCGCGCATCCGTCGCTTGGTACAAAGGAGGACGATGACCTCTATCTGGACAAGGAGAAGCCTCCCAAGAAGCCAAAGGTCGACGCGAAGTATGTGATCTTATATCCTATGTATTGAACGAGAGCTGATGTGGTCTCAAGACCTTCGCTGAAACTACGACAACCCCGAGATATGGGCGACACTGGTTCCCCCGTCGCCCCTCAAGCACCCGTCGTCCGGCCGAGGGACCGCTATGCCCAAATACAGGGATCGATCGACCTGGATCTGCAACGATGCAAGGAAAGAGACAACAAATGGGAAGATGCGAGCGACGTATGTTCTCTATACCTTCTCCCATTTCAGTGGCTCAAACAATGCGTCTAGTATCCATTTCAAGCTGCGCCTTTACCCCAAGGATGCCGCTTCTTCAAACAAATCTCGTCTAAGTCACCACATAATGACGACGACTCGGCACCTTACAGGTTCTCAATCCGTGTGCGTGCAGGACGTGGCGGTCGTAGGGTGGTGGACAGGGTTTCCTCCAAATACACTCTGCGGTCCGCAGATTTCGGTAATAGCACCGATGAGCGTGACCAGAGGTTGCTGGAACGTTTCCGGTATGACACCGACGAAGGAGTATCCGTGGGAGGTGGTGTCGATGACAGCAACCGCAAACTTATCGACGAGTGCCAGCCACGGTAACGTTCTTCCCTATATATGTCATCGCTTCAACTAACGTCTTGTGCGTAGACACCTTACGGTCACAATGTCTCTACTGCAAGTAGAGGACCATAACAAACTTAGCACTGACGCCACCTTGAAACTCGCTTCAGGCGATGTCCGGCCGTTCCATCTCGGACCTCTACCACCCTCGGTGATGCGACCACCGAATCCTTCTCAGCGGCAGCCTTCCGTCCCCCCAGTCACGTCAGTTGGCTCCTCGAGTTCGTCACAAGCGGCGATGTCCAACACCGGGACACCAATCGCGGTTTCTACCCCAGTCAAGAAGCTCCCACAATCCTCGAACTCGTTGGCACATCTCCGTATCTCCTCCAATGGCGGGCTACGCTCCATGTCGGGTCCAAACGGCGCGCAGCATCCGACATCTCCTCACGCTACCCCTCCTTCCAGTGCAACTCCGTCGGTAAACGGGTTCGCCGAGGCCCAGGGTTCGCCGGTGAAGACAGAGCCAGACGTCAAAATTAGTCCCAGTGGCGTGGTCGTTCAACCTGACGTACCGGTCTCTGCGATGGCATCTCCTTCTCCCGCCCCTTCCAAACCTCTCACGTCCACCGCCGTCAACGTGCCGAACCTCCCTAATGGCTACCACATCCCGAATTACCCTGCCATGGCAAAGGCCGCGGGCTACATGCATACGAATGCGCGGCCCAACGGGTTGAACCTGCAGCAGATGCAGCAAATTCCTGCGGTGACCATGCTTCCTGACAACAACATGGCCATGCGACAACAGGGAGCCTACGTCATGCCCAACACCGCCTACTCCATGCAGATGGCCAACTCCCGCATGCAGTGGCCCATGGCCGCGCAGCATTCCCCTCCCTCCAACGGCATGGCCATCGACAATCCTGCGACTTCTGCGAGCGCCGGTTCCCCGGGCAGGGCACCGTCCACGAACGGCATCCGTGCACCTCAAATTGCTCGAGGCGCTACTCTGCCTGGAGCGACGCAGGTCCTGAACGCGAACCAGGCCCTCGCATCGCCTGCCGGCGGCCACGTCGCACGTCTCGCGCCCCACTCTCCCTCCCCGCACATGCTCAGTCCGAACCTCGCGGCCGCCCAGGCTAGCGTGCACTCCTCGCCGACGCGTCCGCCGCAGACCATCCCCACCCCCTCGCCGTCTCTACAGTCGAGGCAACTGGTGGGCGGGTCCGGGGCCGCTGGGTACTGACGCGTGGTGCTTACATATGCGCTATGGACTATGGTTTACTATACATACTCCCCAACTCTGTCCCGTATGCGTTCGCGACCTAGGTAGTAGTTTGTTTCATGTTACTGTATCCTTATGTTTTCGCGGATTCTCAGTTCTTTAATACGCGCGAACATGATCAGACTCTTCGGTCATCGCACACCTGTAAACATCTGTGGGATTGTCCATCTGCAGTCCCAGTCGGACTGTTGGACATATGCTGGCGTTGAACGTTGAACGTTGAACGTTGAGTACTGAGTACTGAGTACTCCAGTGAACCACCTTGCGCGCCATGCATATCTGCTCAGCGCTTCCAATCTGAGATCTGAGATCCGGGGAATGACGCGGGCGCGTACACGCTCAGCTGATCGCGCGGGGTAGCTTCAACTTGTCCAAGCTCCGGACTTTTGAACGAGACTTAATTTCCTTCTACCCTCCGCTCTCTCAGTCTCACTTCATCTGCTGCTAAACCTCTAGAGAGAAGACACAGTGCTCACTATGCGTCTGGCTACGCGAAGCATACAGCTCTTGCATCGGTCCGTAGCCGCGAGCGGGCGGCGGTCATACCACCCGTCGGTCCTCCCCTCGCTCATCTCGACAGCTTCTCCCGAGTTCAAAGCAAAGGCGGAAGCTATGGATGGCCTGGTGGCCGACCTTGAGGCGAAGCTGTCTACGGTCAGGCAAGGCGGCGGAGCGAAGGCGGCGGAACGGATGAGGGGCAAGGGCAAGAAGCTGCCTCGAGAGAGGTGAGTACCCTACACTGTTCTGCGATGACGAGACGGGAGAGTTGATGCTCCGCGGTAGACTTGCGCTGCTGCTTGACCCGCACACACCGTTTCTTGAGCTCTCTTCGCTCGCGGCGCACGATGTATACGGCGAGTCGGTTCCAGCGGCTGGTATAATCACCGGCATTGGCCGTATCTCGGGACGGGAGTGTGTCGTTGTGGTCAACGACGCTACTGTCAAGGGTGGCTCGTACTATCCATTAACAGTGAGTTGTTAACATGGCATTGCCGAGTTAGGTCTGAAGTACATCACTATATATCCAGGTCAAGAAGCACCTTCGCGCGCAAGAGATTGCTCGCGAGCATGGCTTGCCCTGCGTATATGTCGGTATGCGGTTGCACCTGGAGGGGTCAGTGCGTTTGCTAACATCCAGGACCATCCAGTGGAATCCGGAGGTGCCGCCTTGCCACATCAAGCTAACGTATGCAACGACTTTGAATCTTTCTTATTGGGAATTACTAAGACATCGCACAGGTGTTCCCAGACAAGGAGCACTTTGGACGGATATTCTACAACATGTCGCAACTGTCTGCACTTGGCATTCCCCAAATAGCCATTGTACACGGTATCTCTGTCGCAGGTATGTCCTACCCCGAATCCTTCCATTACTCCCAGCAATTAATCACTATTATGATTACCGTAGGTGGTGCATACGTACCAGCAATGGCGGACGAGAACATCATTGTCAAAGACCAGGGGCGCATCTTCTTGGCAGGTCCTCCACTGGTGAAGGCAGCAACCGGCGAGGAAGTCGATGAAGAGACACTCGGAGGTGGTTTGATGCACTCGTCAGAGAGCGGTGTCACAGACCATCTGGCTAGGGACGATGAACATGCCATCGCTATTGCAAGAGGCATTGTCGGCGATCTCGGAAAAGCTGGTTCACGGGAAGTCCCCGTACGTTCTCGCCTCTTGTAGTGTAGCCGTTGCACTCTTGCTCATGTTCTGTGCGTAGCCTCCCGCAGTATCAGAAGATCCGCTGTATCCTGCCCACGAACTGCATGGTATCGTCGGAACGGACTTGCGCCAGGCGTTCGACATGCGAGACGTGATCGCACGAATCGTCGACGGCAGTCGATTCCGCGAATTCAAGAAGGAGTACGGTACCACCATCGTCACAGTGCGTGCAAAGTCGTGTATCCTCTTTCTAGATCTTGTAAATCTGAAAATCGGGGAAGGGCTTCGCGCACATCCACGGCTACCCAGTCGGCATTGTAGCAAACAATGGCATTTTGTTCTCGCAGTCCGCCCTCAAGGCGTCACACTTCATCGAGCTATGCTCCCAGCGCCAGATCCCCCTCCTGTTCCTTGTGAATGTCACCGGATACATGGTCGGATCGAAGGCAGAGAAGGGCGGTATTGCGAAAGACGGCGCAAAGATGGTCCGATCGGTCGCGTGTGCAGATGTGCCCAAGCTCACCGTCGTCGTGGGCGGGAGCTACGGCGCGGGCAACTACGGTATGTGCCATGTCCAGCTTATTGCGGTTGACGTTGCTCACACGTCCTGCAGGCATGTGTGGCCGCGCATACTCACCCAGATTCCTATGGATGTGGCCGGTACGTATACGTCGTACGCTGCGTGGGCCCTGACATTGAACTGAATGCGTCGCAGAATGCGAAGGTCTCCGTTATGGGACCTGGTCAGCTATCACAGGTGATGGCTACGGTATCCAAGTGAGCCCTCGAGACCTAGCATCTCATTATGTGCATAGCACTGATGGTGTTCCTGTTTCAGGGACCCGACGAAGCACAGCAAGCTCAAGGATGAGATCGAGCACCAGTCCACCTCATACTACGCGTCCGCGCGTCTCTGGGATGATGGTATCATCAAGCCCGTCGACACGAGGGATACTGTCGGCTTGGCATTGGCACTGGCAGCACGAGAACGCGGGGGCGGCGCGTCCAATGGCAAGGCACCTACAACCTGGGACGGCGATGGGAAGGGCTTTGGGGTCTTCAGAATGTGAGGTAGCGGTTACGTTCAAGTGACATGGCCAACGGTATTTACGAGTTGGAGAGGGAACAATACTGCACGCGTTGTATACTACATAGCATTATTCGGCTGTTGAGCTATGGTCGCATTGCAATTTAACACTACTACGTACTGCAACATTGACACATCAAAAGAGAACAGCGCTGAGCGGATCCTTCAATCGACGCGGGCTCCGTGGGCATGCTGCGTGATTCATGCACGCCGCTTTTTTCGTCCAGAAATGTCGTCATCGTCCTCGTCCATTGGGTCGACATCGTTTGCGCGTTTTGTTTTGCCAGGCGAGGCGACGGGCTCCGGAGCCATTGCGGTCCAGGCATGTAATTTTGAATCCTCTCCTCCGGTGAGCAGCACGTTGTTCTGTGCCAGAAGTTTGATCAGCCGCGAGTCACCGAAGTATACTGATCGCAATATGCACATACCCCTTCGTCCCACAGGGCGGCGCGCACCACACCGACATGTCCGGTGGACCATGTATGCTGCAAGAGCCACGGTGCACTCGCGTCGGAGAACGTCGGTTTAGTCATGAGCGCGACATCGCCCCTAGGAGATCAAGCGGGGTCAGCAAAGTGCCTCCGCACAGTGAACATGTGGATCGACCCACTCGTTAGAACCGGCGAATACGCAAAGATCGTTGTCCGAGTCTCCGAACGGACGGGAAGTGGTGTGGCAGCCGATCAAATAGTCTGTGACCCATGCAAGGTCCTGTTTATGCACGGAGGGCTGGCGGATGTCGACGTCCTGCACACGATCGAGCTGGGGAAGACGGATGTGCATAAGATGCGTTGCAGGTCGGACGCGCGCTGCGACACACCTCGTTTGTCCACACGCTGAACGTCTCCATATCGCTCGCCGCCCAGACACCGGGTCGCCCAGCAGAGTCATGCACCCAGCCGGCTTGGGCGATGCTGCAGCCCCAGTTGCCGACGTGCACGCCTGCCTCGTCCTCGTCTGCCTCGGCGGCGTTGGACGTGCATACCAGTCCGTCTGAGGATGCGGATAGCAGTAGGCTGCCGTTGCGGTAGAAATGTAGTGCCGTAATATCGTCCGAATGGGTAGACGTATGCACGCGCAGCGGCGCCGCGGGGCTGCGGGGGTCCCTGCAAACACAGACTTAATGAATACGACCGGCGGCAGATATACGCAAGCGCGAGATGTCGGTGATTGTTGGCATGCATTGTATTTTCCCTGCGGACTGTCACTTACCAGTAGAGGATAGACGCGTCCTCGCCCTGCAGCTCTGTGCCGGCGGCGATGGTCAACCCATCGGCAGATACATCGCAGGAAAGGAGGCCGCGCGGACTCCCGGCGTTCGACGCGGTCACTGCTCAGCGTCGGCGTACGTCGGCAGAGCAGAGAAAGCAGGGGCATTGGGCACACAGGATGATGTATTGTGAACTCCATTGAGTGGTAGGTACATCTCGGGGCGAAAACGCAGGACGGAAGCTCACAGCGGAGGGCGGCGGACCCGGCGCGCTCGTCCCAGACTTGGACAGCGCCGTCCTTGCCTGATGAGAGAAGGGCATGGCTGACAGCGTTGGCAACATTCGAAACTGATCTCAGCGTTGTGATGGAGGAAGCATGGCCTGGGAGCGTCTGAACGTTCTGAAGGCGTTCCCTGTCGAACAGCAGGATCGCGTTGGAGGGTGCGGACGCCGCCGCAGCGTAAAAAGACGGGAGAGACGCGATGGCGAGGACGTAGGCCTCCGCGGGGAGCTTTGCAGACCGGATTGGGATGGTTGAGGAACGGAAGCGGGAGGAGGGGAGGAGGGACATGGCGGTGGCTGGAGAGAGGGAGGAGGAGGCGCACATGCTTCCCGGCGCCGCGCGCAAAAACCAAAAATCAAATATTTTGATCGGTCGCCACATAAGGGGCGGAACGCTGACTAAGCATGGCGACGGGCGCTCAGAGGATGGGTAGAGAAACGCAGACCCAATTCTGGCCTCGTATATCCCTCCCTCCTCCTCTCATCGTCTTCCTCGCTGTCCCCGTCGTCGCCTTAGCTGTCTACGACGTCGCCGACCCTGTCGCGCTCTGTTTTGTGTCCTACAAATCACTCTCTTTTACCTCACGCTCTTTCAGCCCCTAAATCGCTCTAGACGACCGATCACCCTCGGCTCTAAAGCTCCTTTCGCATCTCCCAGAAGCAAAACCTCATAGACTTCCCCGTCTTCACATTCTTCGGCCGTGTATTATCTATCCTCAAATCTTGACTATGCGTCGCGCTCGTGAGTGTCTTGTTCTGTTGCTTTCTATGCACTATCATAGCAAGTCGAGTTCTCATCTTTCCAACCTCACCGCTCGCCATGGATGCCGTGTAGCCCCTCGCCTTAACCGTCTGCCTCAGAGGCTCGACTACACACTTATTCCTGCTCCGCTGGGTACGTGCAACCACCTAACTTATGTGGCAGCGCATCCTTAACGTCCCTACTCACGCAGACCTGACCCTACCCCTTGTTGACGAGAAGGCCGACCTCCCTGCTATCATCGTCACGCCTTCTTCACCGGTCTTCGAGAGCGAGTTCTTCATCGCATTTATCGCACCCCCGCCGAGCCCCACGTTCGCTCAGCGTGTGTCTGCGCTGGTCCCATCTTTCCGATCGTACCTGCCGTCGCAGATCCAACTCCCTGCGACGCCATTCAAGACCTCCTATGACGACCACAGCACCTTCTCCCTGAGGGGCCGCCTCCGCACGATCATCCTCTTGTTCGTGCTGTTCTTCATCATGGCCTCCCACGTCGTCTTGCACCGCGTCGCGACGCTCCATCCCCATCTGGACTTCGGTGTCGCGCCCGACGACGTTGACTTCTCTTCCCTGTCCCATGCGGTCGACAGGGATATCATCGGTGCAAGGGTGGACGTCCACGACGCAGAAACCCCTTCTGTGGCCGATCGTACCTGGTATCATCGCGGTATACCCCACCGGGCCGCCATGAATCTCGTCGTAGCGGAACCCGTGCCCGCAACGGGCAATGATAACGACAGCTCGGAGGTCCCCCCTCAAGCCGCTGCATAGGCCGGTCTTGAGCCTCGCGCCTCGCCATCACGTCACGTCGTCTACGTTGTACGGAGGAGTTCACCGTTTAGCGTCAACTCAGGGTTGGGGTGGCAGGGAGTCGTCTGGTCGGTGGGTAGCAGGAGTCCGTCGTCGGGCCCTTGCGCGGTCGGGTATCTTTATTGCGAAACCAGAGGGCGCCCACCGTGTCTTCCGGCGTTGCGAGTACACTTGTCTTTCATGCTCTCCAGTCCGAAATCCATCCCGGTGCTACCAACCTTCTGCTCCACCCACGCACACTACCCACATCTAGCCGTCTTCCTTTGGGTATGTGTATCTATGGTTCGTCTAGCATATCCTTTACTAGGTTCGTTGTTGTCGATTGCATCTTTAGCCTTGTCCCGGCCTGCATTTGGAGGCTGACACGGATGTCTAAGCACTGCGCAGGGTGCCTGAAAGCTGTGATATTGTCGCACGTATACCATGTGGGATGATGACGACGCAGAATGAGACCATCTGGATACCATACACATGGTTAATGATGCAGACCGTGTACTAAATTACTGTATATTTTTAATGCTGTCCTTCCTTCGTCGGACGTACATATACCACAACGCTTCTATCCATGCATCATCTACCACACGAGCGGCGAACGGGCTGACATGCTCGTCGACGCTCCCGGGCCGGCCGGAGCTGCCAATTGACTTCCCACCATAATTGATTGGAGCGTTAAGCCACTTAACTTTCCGGAGTTAAAGTACTTATCCTCGTTCCTGCTTACTTTCTAAGTACCGTCAAGTCGTTGCCAGTACTTCAGTCTTCAAAGCTTCAAGCTTGTGAGAAGCAGACACCAGGCAACGGAAGATGTCCGTGGTGAGTACTAGCTGGCAGTTATGGCCTTGGCATCCTTTGGCATCGTACCATGCATGTTTGTAGCGTCTAAGTATGTTTCGCTTGCACGTCACGGTCGTATGACATTGATAATGGAACGCCGTCGAGTGGCAATGAGGCATGGATACGGGTGAGTGGTAATGCACCTTGTACATCTCGTAGTGCTGAAGTTGATGACCTATAGTAGCCTTGATCAAGGCGATGGTGTGGGGACAGGCAGCGCCCGTTAGACGCCGTCCACCTCCCTCCTCTTGATCTAGCTGTTATCTGTCTCGATAACTGTTATCTGTACATAGATAGCGCTCCATCTCATCTAATCTACATCTCCCATCGATAGCCGAGACGCGATCGACCAAGCGCGTCTCATTAAGACGGTCGCGTCGTCTTGCTTCACTCTCGACCAACTAATGTGCACGATAGACATCCCACAGCGAGTTAAAGATCTGAGTGTTACACATCAAGACCAGTCCCAGTCCTCCTCTTCCTGTTCCGCTTCCTCTACAGGCCCTGGATGGCCATCTGACTGCTTCTCAGTGCTAGGTGAGCCGGTACCAGGCAGCTGCTGCAGAGGCTCGGCCTCGTACTGAGCCACAATGTCCACCAGTGCCGCAAACTTGGCCGCCTTGTTCTTCAATTTACTCTTCATCTCCATCCGTTTCGCAGTCTTGGGGCCTGTGTCATAGAACACACGATACCACTCGAGGTATGTATCGATCTCCTTGACCGTGAGAGATGCTTCTTGCAGCCGCTCGTCCTCGCGGTTCAGGATAGGCACGATTGCTGCGAGTTTCTGACGCTTCTCTGCTACCACAGCGGCGATGTCTGCGTCCTTGCGACGCTTCACGGCGACAGCTGCATTCTCGTGGTCCACAATTTCGCGCCGCCTTTTCCGTTCACGGCCGCCGGTGTCCATCCGCCTCGCCTCAACCATCATAAACCTCCGGTCTTCATCAGTCAAGACCTCTTTGATGTAAGTGTTCGTCTTGTTGACCTTGGCTATGGCTCGAGCGTTGTGCTGATCGGCTGACATGTTGGGTGCGGCTCGGCTCCGGACGCGCATGGTACCCAGGGCACCCTCATTATCGTCATTGGTCGGCTTCATCCATGCACGGCGACACTGGTCAGAGGAAAGCTGGGCGATAGGACCATCAGGTGCGAACTCTTCGGTGAATTTATCAGATTTGTCTAATGCACCACTGCAGAAATCGACGAAGACACCTTCAAGATGAGGCAGGGATGGTGCGAGCTTCTGGATGGCTGGAAAGAGCTCCGGACGGCCCCAAGGCTCGCCGTCAAGGGTTCCTTCCTTATGAGGAGGGTCCGGCGCAAGAACGAGGTTGGGGTGATCGATTAGGTGCTGTATGTGCGCTCGGAGGTTGTCGTGAAGTGGAGTAAGGTCGAGATGGTTGGTCATCCCCCCTTGACGCACCTGGCGCATGTAAGGTTGGCTGACTGCCTGCCCATACAGTGCGAGCGCACAGAGCTCAGTCAGGGTCGGTGTGTCCTGAAGTCCACGGTGCAGATTGGCCTGAAGGTGGTTAAGACTGCGGCTCTCCTTCTTGTCGCGTACAAACTCTAGGATGCGTACGTGAATATCTTGATATGTAACTAGCTCGGCTGATGCATCAACGAAGGAGCCAAAGCGAGTGTTGCTTGTGTCAGGGAAGGTGAAGAGCCGCCCAAGTATAGCCTCGAGATGCCACCGGTAGATATCTTGTTGTCCTTTTTTGTCATCTTTGTTATTGAATTCGACCCCGGCCAATTCACATAGCTTCGTAGCCCCCCCCACCGACTTTGATGTGGCCTGTAGACGAGTTGCTGCATCAGACGATGACGCCGCAGCGCTGTTGTCCCGATTCATGAGGAGGATAGGTCCGGTAAGTCCGTTCCGCGCCCAGTATGTTGACATCCGCGTGTTACCCGCCTTGATCATGTTGAGATCTTTGTGCATGCAGCACCCACCGCGAATGAAGAGATCTGTATCGGCCTTCTCGGAATCAGAGAGCTGTGCGAATGCATCTTCCCCGAGGCGCACAATGACAGCATGTCGGATCTGAGTGTGCTGTTTCTCGACCTCTGACGCGTCCAGAGTGTTCCAGGCGTCATAGCCTCCTGCGTCGTCAACAGCCCGAAGAGTCTCTTCAGCTAGAAGGGCCACCAGGGTTTCCGGAAGCACGAACGGGAGGGATTGTGTGCCGCGAATCTCCCGATCAATCGTGCGCTTATGATCCTCGAACAGCCGCGCTAATTTCTTTTGGTCTTCAGCATGGTCGGACATGACCCCGCACGCCTTGAGATAGAAGTCGCGAGGGTCCGCAGGGTCTGCAATTCCTCGAGGGCTTGTGTTATATGTTGTGAACATCTCTTCAGTGAGTGACTTCCATCCGTTCATTTGCGTCTCGCTAGTGTGGTTGGGTGCTGAATGAACTCCGAGCGAGTAGCGAATGTGCTGATCATCTTGGGTGGTGTAGAAGTTGCGTGACGTGTAATCGATGTGCCGATGACTTGTACTGTCACCGCTAATGGTGAGACCTAGCCAGGGTGCACAATTAGTGCTGCCTAGACACATTTAGATGTGCGAAAACTCACTTTCAGCTTGCTTTACAGCCTCTGCCATCTGCATCTGTGACCCGACCAGGGATTCCTTCATAATTCGTCCGATAGAGCGTTCGCTGATCTTCCCTTCCACAGGAACATTCATTGTCTCCGCAACTGCAGACATAGCATCCGGGATTTGACAAACTTTGAGTCCAAGGCCCACCAACTCACGCACTAAAGCGCGTGCAGAATGCGGAATGATTCCGTGGGCCTTCAGCTGCAGGCTCGTGTTCGACTCAGCTTCCCCATCCCCAGGACCATCGGATGGTGAGGTGTGTGCAGCCGCGACGAGTTCTTGACGGGCATCTCGTCGTGCTAACCGCCTTCGAAGCGCGCGGTTCTCCCGGGAAACACCTGCGGCATGCGCTCGAAGCCGCTCGATTTCGGTGCGTAGCTCTTGAATCTCTGTGCGGTCCTCGTCTAGTCGTTCACAAGCACCTTGAAGGACGAGCTCAGCATCATCCACGGCCTGGGCCAACTGCACCTCGAGTTCTTCGGCTGCACGCTCGGCTTGAGCCATCCCCTCATCCGCTTCTTCGGCTTCTTGCTGTGCACGCTCGAGCAGGGTACGTTCCCGCGCCTGGAGGTCTGCCATCGTGGACAAGAGGCGAACTTCGGCAGCAATGGCAGCTTGAACAGCAGCCATCTTTGTCTGCTCAACTGCCAAATGCCTTGAAGCGCGCGGACTAGCGTCTATATGCTGATGCGGGAGATCAGAGACAATGCCGTCGATGCCGTCCGAAAGGCGTCAATGCCATCTATCTTAGATGACGTAGATACTGTACGCTTACGCTTGGTGGATGTAGAGAGGCCGTATAACATTCCTGTAGTCCGTGTCCTCCGCGTTACTTGTAGATCTTTTGCACTATGTAATACATGGTGTATGTACCAACATTTTGTTCGGGCTAGATTTCATATGTGTGCTTATAAGGACTCAATATTAGCATGGCTACTATATGATCAGGTGTAAGTTCTCAGTATATAAGAAATTAATGCCGAAGGATGGTCATTATATGGTGCATGCATGCCAGATATGAAGTCGTTCTAGGGATTGACTCAGATTTGCGGACTGCCTACTACTAAGCTTTGTGCGCACTAGTGTGAAATAGGCGCCCATACAATGCAGCCAGAATGGTTGTTGCCGACATCCATAGCAACCTCTCTCCTTCGTCTCTCCTCCTCAGTTAAATGGCTTGGGACATTGGCTATAAGAAAGGGCGGTCAAGGATTCGCTCCAGCTTCCAGAAAGCTCGAACACGTGCAAACTTGCTCATCATCAATTCCGGGCGAAGTACTAGTACTGCCGGCGCTCAGGCTACCGGTTCTCAGACTGTGCCTAAGGATAAGGAAAACATAAGCCCTACAGGGGAGAATGTAAGCTACAATCCAATAGCTAGACAGTCTATGCTCATATACCTCTAGACCCTTGCTTCTGCCCTGGCGAAAGCCGACCGGTACCGCCGCAATGTCCACAATGGGCAGAGACGGGAGAAGCGTGCCCGAAAAGGCGAAGCTGACGCCTGCAAAGCCCTCGTATGTGCGCGAGAAGAGAACCAGGAGCTCCGGGCGCATATCGCTTCTGCGCATGACGTACACCGTGCTGAAATTCAAGCTATGCAATATCGCGAGGAAGAAGCACGGGTAGCTGGTACTGTTGCCCTTCAGAAACATGAGCAAGTCTTTCATAGGGCTCTTGAGAATGTCGCTAGCGAAGCAAGATCAGCCATTCAAGTAGAGCGGGACTACATATCAAAACGTACGGCAATGCAACTTGAGGAAGCAGAGAAGACCGTGAACCGGGTGACGGCAGAGGCAATTGCCCATGTGGAGACGGCCGAGGAAGCTAGTCTGCGGGCCCATCAGTACGCTGAGGCGACTCGCGAGTGGGCTCACCGTGAAGTTGAGCAGACAAAGATGGCTGCTGTTCAAGCTGCCATTGCTGCCGAAGTTCGCCTCTTGTCCACGATGGCAGACCTCCAGGCGCGGGAACGTACCCTGCTCGAGCGTGCACAGCAAGAAGCCGAAGAAGCGGATGAGGGGATGGCTCAAGCCGAGCGTGCAGCCGAAGAACTCGAGGTGCAGTTGGCCCAGGCCGTGGATGATGCTGAGCTCGTCCTTCAAGGTGCTTGTGAACGACTAGACGAGGACCGCACAGAGATTCAAGAGCTACGCACCGAAATCGAGCGGCTTCGAGCGCGTGCCGCAGGTGTTTCCCGGGAGAACCGCGCGCTTCGAAGGCGGTTAGCACGACGAGATGCCCGTCAAGAACTCGTCGCGGCTGCACACACCTCACCATCCGATGGTCCTGGGGATGGGGAAGCTGAGTCGAACACGAGCCTGCAGCTGAAGGCCCACGGAATCATTCCGCATTCTGCACGCGCTTTAGTGCGTGAGTTGGTGGGCCTTGGACTCAAAGTTTGTCAAATCCCGGATGCTATGTCTGCAGTTGCGGAGACAATGAATGTTCCTGTGGAAGGGAAGATCAGCGAACGCTCTATCGGACGAATTATGAAGGAATCCCTGGTCGGGTCACAGATGCAGATGGCAGAGGCTGTAAAGCAAGCTGAAAGTGAGTTTTCGCACATCTAAATGTGTCTAGGCAGCACTAATTGTGCACCCTGGCTAGGTCTCACCATTAGCGGTGACAGTACAAGTCATCGGCACATCGATTACACGTCACGCAACTTCTACACCACCCAAGATGATCAGCACATTCGCTACTCGCTCGGAGTTCATTCAGCACCCAACCACACTAGCGAGACGCAAATGAACGGATGGAAGTCACTCACTGAAGAGATGTTCACAACATATAACACAAGCCCTCGAGGAATTGCAGACCCTGCGGACCCTCGCGACTTCTATCTCAAGGCGTGCGGGGTCATGTCCGACCATGCTGAAGACCAAAAGAAATTAGCGCGGCTGTTCGAGGATCATAAGCGCACGATTGATCGGGAGATTCGCGGCACACAATCCCTCCCGTTCGTGCTTCCGGAAACCCTGGTGGCCCTTCTAGCTGAAGAGACTCTTCGGGCTGTTGACGACGCAGGAGGCTATGACGCCTGGAACACTCTGGACGCGTCAGAGGTCGAGAAACAGCACACTCAGATCCGACATGCTGTCATTGTGCGCCTCGGGGAAGATGCATTCGCACAGCTCTCTGATTCCGAGAAGGCCGATACAGATCTCTTCATTCGCGGTGGGTGCTGCATGCACAAAGATCTCAACATGATCAAGGCGGGTAACACGCGGATGTCAACATACTGGGCGCGGAACGGACTTACCGGACCTATCCTCCTCATGAATCGGGACAACAGCGCTGCGGCGTCATCGTCTGATGCAGCAACTCGTCTACAGGCCACATCAAAGTCGGTGGGGGGGGCTACGAAGCTATGTGAATTGGCCGGGGTCGAATTCAATAACAAAGATGACAAAAAAGGACAACAAGATATCTACCGGTGGCATCTCGAGGCTATACTTGGGCGGCTCTTCACCTTCCCTGACACAAGCAACACTCGCTTTGGCTCCTTCGTTGATGCATCAGCCGAGCTAGTTACATATCAAGATATTCACGTACGCATCCTAGAGTTTGTACGCGACAAGAAGGAGAGCCGCAGTCTTAACCACCTTCAGGCCAATCTGCACCGTGGACTTCAGGACACACCGACCCTGACTGAGCTCTGTGCGCTCGCACTGTATGGGCAGGCAGTCAGCCAACCTTACATGCGCCAGGTGCGTCAAGGGGGGATGACCAACCATCTCGACCTTACTCCACTTCACGACAACCTCCGAGCGCACATACAGCACCTAATCGATCACCCCAACCTCGTTCTTGCGCCGGACCCTCCTCATAAGGAAGGAACCCTTGACGGCGAGCCTTGGGGCCGTCCGGAGCTCTTTCCAGCCATCCAGAAGCTCGCACCATCCCTGCCTCATCTTGAAGGTGTCTTCGTCGATTTCTGCAGTGGTGCATTAGACAAATCTGATAAATTCACCGAAGAGTTCGCACCTGATGGTCCTATCGCCCAGCTTTCCTCTGACCAGTGTCGCCGTGCATGGATGAAGCCGACCAATGACGATAATGAGGGTGCCCTGGGTACCATGCGCGTCCGGAGCCGAGCCGCACCCAACATGTCAGCCGATCAGCACAACGCTCGAGCCATAGCCAAGGTCAACAAGACGAACACTTACATCAAAGAGGTCTTGACTGATGAAGACCGGAGGTTTATGATGGTTGAGGCGAGGCGGATGGACACCGGCGGCCGTGAACGGAAAAGGCGGCGCGAAATTGTGGACCACGAGAATGCAGCTGTCGCCGTGAAGCGTCGCAAGGACGCAGACATCGCCGCTGTGGTAGCAGAGAAGCGTCAGAAACTCGCAGCAATCGTGCCTATCCTGAACCGCGAGGACGAGCGGCTGCAAGAAGCATCTCTCACGGTCAAGGAGATCGATACATACCTCGAGTGGTATCGTGTGTTCTATGACACAGGCCCCAAGACTGCGAAACGGATGGAGATGAAGAGTAAATTGAAGAACAAGGCGGCCAAGTTTGCGGCACTGGTGGACATTGTGGCTCAGTACGAGGCCGAGCCTCTGCAGCAGCTGCCTGGTACCGGCTCACCTAGCACTGAGAAGCAGTCAGATGGCCATCCAGGGCCTGTAGAGGAAGCGGAACAGGAAGAGGAGGACTGGGACTGGTCTTGATGTGTAACACTCAGATCTTTAACTCGCTGTGGGATGTCTATCGTGCACATTAGTTGGTCGAGAGTGAAGCAAGACGACGCGACCGTCTTAATGAGACGCGCTTGGTCGATCGCGTCTCGGCTATCGATGGGAGATGTAGATTAGATGAGATGGAGCGCTATCTATGTACAGATAACAGTTATCGAGACAGATAACAGCTAGATCAAGAGGAGGGAGGTGGACGGCGTCTAACGGGCGCTGCCTGTCCCCATATGATTATCATATGCATCCTGCCAGTGGATCAGCGGACTCGGACAGAAGCTCGCGCGACGCCCGCGAACCCATACATAAACCGCCGCACTGGCAGCGTGTGCGCCGTCCAACGCTCGCCGCCATCCTCGGCGACATCGTCTTTCCCTACTGGTCTTGTGTAGGTAGCCATAGGCGACATGGGCCTCAAAGCACTCCCGCCGGGGGTCCCCTTTCTCTTCCGCTTGCTCCTCATCGTCTCCACGCCTCCCTTCGCGGTGTATCTCGCATACCGCATCGCGTCTTCTCACGACGTCGACCTGCCTCTGTGGGCCTGGGTCGCAGCAGCTCTCTCCGCCGGGCCTCTGCTGTACACCGGCCGGGTGTGGCTCAAGTACTACTCCTTCCGCCGCGGCGCCGCTCGCCGGGGTGCCATACTGCCCCCGGACCTCTCTGGCCGTTGGATTGGGAACTGGGACATCCTGACAGGCATTCTCGACGCCTTTGTGAACGGCTATCCCTGTAGGTCGTCTCCTGCCAGAGTCTTCACGCCATCCTTATGGGCTTGCAGCGGATATGTTTGACTATGGCTTTGGGGAACACGGGCCGATCTTCCAGTACAGCCTCTTCTGGGACGCATCCTATTGCACCAAGGATCCCAACATCGTCAAGGTGAGTCCTGGTTGTCATGCTGTTGCCCTGATCTTCGGGCTGAGGGCATTCCAGACGGTGCTTGCGACAGATTTCGCCAACTACGAGAAGGGTGCGCATTTTGGTCATCAGGAACTCACCCGTCTAACGAGCAGTTGCGCAGGCGAGTTGTTCCACGACTTTACCGACTCGTTGTTCGGAACTGGTGTGTTCAACTCGGATGGTGAGTAAATGGCCCTTGAGGTGAGTGATTGCCCTACTAAAGTGATCATAGGTGATCTATGGAAGTAAGTCAATCATGGCGCTCAACTCGGCGCAGGACCTGACGCGAGGCTTGGCAGATTCCATCGCTCCATGTCGCGCCCCTTCTTCAGTCGGGAACGCATCAGCCATTTCGAGCTGTTTGAACGTCATGCGGGTATGTATCCTAGCTCCCCTCGACCGTGACCATACATAATTATACACTCGTCGCAGACGTCACGCTCAACCTCGTCAAGGAGCGCTGCCGCTCGAACACTCCGTTCGACTTCCAGGTAATGCACCTCGTTAGAAACGTACAAAGCCACGCTCATACTCCGCACCAGGACCTGATTGCGCGCTTCACGCTCGACTCCGCGACCGAGTTCCTCTTCGGGAGCTGCGTGCACAGCCTGCACACGCCCCTGCCGTACCCGCACGGCATGTCCCCGTACGGCCAGGACGCGTCCCCGAAGACCGTCAAGGAGCAGTTCCCGCACGCGTTCGCGACCGCGCAGCGCATCGTCTCCGAGCGGCCGCGCGTCGGCTGGCTCTGGCGGCTCACGGAGGTGCTCGAGGGGAAGACGGACGAGTCGATGGCCATTGTTGACGCGTTCATCGAGCCGATCCTGCAGGATGCGATACGCAAAAAGGAGGAGCGGGCGAAGGCCGGGCTGGAGCTTGATGACAAGGACAGCCAGGACGACGAGACTCTGCTTGATCACCTCGTTAAACAGACCACAGGTACGTACGGGCGCACGTTCTCACCCTTCACCAGTGTTCGTTCTCAGGCCTCGCCCCTGTGTCGTACAGATCCCAGGATCCTTCATGACGAGACGCTCAACATCCTGCTCGCTGGGAGAGATACGGTCAGTTGTGCCATGTTCACTTGATACGATGCAGACTGCTGATTATCTCACGCTTGAACGAGCAGACTGCCGCCGCCCTTACGTTCGGTGTTTACCTACTGTGCCAGCACCCTACGATTCTGAAGCGTCTGCGTGACGAGATCGCTGAACATGTTGGATCCTTCCGCCGGCCTACGTACGACGATATCAGGAACATGAAGTATCTCCGCGCGTTCTTGAACGGTAAGTGGCCTATGCGGTCTCCCTCCCCCCAGTCTTTGACAGTGTCTCACTTGGTATCTCGTCCTTTAGAAACGCTCCGTCTCTACCCACCGGTGTGAGTGCCTTGCATGTGCGCCCATGTGGGTTGTGTTGATCTCGTGGCATCTTCTAGTCCATTTGACATCAGGCAAGTGTCATACATAGCCTCCATCGAGACGTCTCCTGATGGCCATCCCAGGTTTTCTATCAAGGAAGGGATCCTGCCCAATCCAGACCCGAACGGCAAGCCTATCTATATCCCTCCCAGGACTGGGTAAGCATGTGTTTCGGCCCGTGTGGAATTAGCTAACCCAGCCGTGATTCTCGTAGCATCTCGTATTCCATCTTCAACATGCATCGGGACCCTGCTTACTGGGGCCCCACGGGTACGTGATCTTCAAGATGGCGGCCTCAACTAGCCAACTGATCGCTTCGTCTACGTACCTGCAGCCCACGAATTCGATCCTGACCGGTTCCTGGACGAACGCGTCGGCAAGTACCTGGTCCCGAACCCCTTCATCTTCCTCCCATTCAACGGCGGCCCGCGCATCTGTCTCGGCCAGCAGGTGCGTCACTCTCCCCCCCGCACTTCCTCGCTGTGCTATGTAGCCCCGTGTGACTCATGCCTGGGATGTTCACTGGCAGTTCGCGTACAACGAGATGTCGTTCTTCATGATCCGCCTCCTGCAGAACTTCTCGGCGATGGAGCTCGACCTGACCGCGCAGCCGCCCGACGCCCGCCCGCCCGCGGACTGGAAGCAGGCGTTTGGACGCAAGGGGGTGGAGCAGGTCTGCCCGAAGTCGCACTTCACTCTATACGTCCAGGTACGTACCAGTGCTCCGCCGCGTCCTCTGCGAAGACGATGCTGATGGACGTTGCACTGGCAGGGCGGGTTGTGGGTCAAGATGCGCGAGGTCGACCATGATGCTTCCTGATGATCTTGCTATGAGACGTGCTTGTTCCCCACAGAAGATCGAAACGCTACTCAAGCTCAAACTATCTATCTGAGAGCTAAATGTACTTGATTATGCCTAAGCGCTCCTCAGGAGGTTGTTAGTATCCCATTCACTTGTCAGTCGTTTGTAAGACCAGTGGTCGTATGCATGTACTGGAACCCAGCTTCCTCTCATGAATGCCTAGAGTATTTAGAGGTATCCCGTGTCGTCCGCAGCTACCAACTACTTAGCCACGGCTCGCAGGCTCGCGATGAATCTTGATGAGCGAGTTTGGCGGGCTTAAAATGGCATGAAATCACGGAGCGCCCACGGAGGAGCGCCCATCGGACACGGAGATCTCTCGCAAGATCCAGTAATACTGATCGATGTAACCTCGCAAGTCGAGTCAAGATACGAGAGCAGTGCAGATACGCTTGCACACGACCACCACCACTGTCTTCTACTTGTCTGCCCCAGTGTACCAACTCTCGCAGCCGCAAACAACGGGCTCACTGCAAGATGGCACCGAAAGACGCCTCCGACACTGCGGAGCTCATCGAGCTCTTCAAGAAGATCGGGCTCACCCAAGCCAAGGCCGCCGAGGCGGCGAAGAGCGCAAAGAGCGCGGGCACGCTGAAGAGCATCATCGAGACGCATGATCTCACGAGCAAGAGCCTGGACGACAAGCAGGCGGTGCTGCTCGCCGCGCTCGCGGTGCAGGGGAGCCGGCTGGGCGACGGAGAGCAGAACTACGCCGTGGGCGCGATCCTGGACGGGAGGCTGAAGTCGACGGACCAGGTCGGAGGTGCGTGTGCGCGTGGGGGTCGGGCGTGTGGTCCTGCGAGCTGACGGCCCCGTGTGTCTTGTTTCTGTGGGGTGGTGCAGAGGCCGTCAAGTACCTCGATGGCCATCCTCTTCCTGTGGATGCGTCTGAGTTCGACAAGAGCTGTGGTGTTGGTGAGCACTGCGTGCATCGAGCGTTGCACGTCGGGGCTCAGACTGTGTTGTTTCCGTGTAGGGTTCAGCATCACGCCCGAAGAGCTCCTCGTTAGGGTGAAGGACTATGTCGCATCGAGTGCGTATACTGGGTGGAACAACCTCGGTGCTGCTATCGGCGGGCTCAAGGGCACAGATCTCCGATGGGCTAACGCGCTCGAGCTGAAGAGTGCCGTGGAGAAGGCGTTCGTAGAGAAGTTCGGCGCGAAGGAGGCGGCGAAGCCGAAGGGAAAGGTGCGTTCCCTCGAAGTGCTACTTCATCAAAGAGTTATCAACGTAGACCACAGGAACCGAAGAAGGAAGCAAAACCCGCGCCAACAGCCTCTGAGCCCGCTGCGTCGACGTCGTCCCCGCGCTCGGTATTTTCTGAGGGCTTCCTGGGTCACCTACACAAGGTCGGCGAGAACCCGCAGATACACTCCCACCTGCGCGAGAAGCATCTTGCTGCGACGAAGGGCATCGTCCACACCCGTTTCCCTCCCGAGCCGAACGGTTTCCTGCACATCGGCCACTCTAAGGCGATCTTCGTCAATTTCGGCTACGCAGCACATCACGGTGGGCATTGCTATCTGCGGTATGACGACACGAACCCTGAAGCCGAGGAGGGTCGTTACTTTGAGAGCATCCTGGAGACCGTGCGCTGGCTGGGCTTCGAACCTTGGAAGATCACGTATTCGAGTGACTACTTCGACCAGCTGCATGAGCTTGCATTGGACCTCATCCGACGGGACAAGGCGTATGTTTGCCACTGTACTGGTAAGCAAGACCTCGCATGGCATCTTGACGTCGCGGTGATCTGAACCATGGTCCACAGCTGAGGAGATCTTTGCGAATAGAGGGGGCGAGGAACGTGGCCCGCGAAAGGCTTGTGCGCACAGGACAAGACCGGTCGAGGAGTCCCTCGCGGAGTTCGACAAGATGAAGAACGGCTCGTACCAGCCCGGACAGGCCATTCTGAGGATGAAGCAGGACCTCGAGTCTGGCAACACCATGATGTGGGACTTGGTGGCATACCGAGTGCTCAACTCGCCGCATCATAGGACACATGACAAGTGGAGGATCTACCCAACATACGATTTCACACATTGTTTGTGCGATAGTTTCGAAAACATCACGTTCGTGCCCGTCTACTGATCTGCCAGTATGCATCTGACTTACCTCACTGCTACAAATAGGCATTCACTATGCACGACCGAATTTATTGCATCCAGGGAATCGTATGAGTGGCTTTGCGATGCATTGGAGGTGTACAAGCCTCGTCAGTCCGAGTACGGGCGACTCAACCTCACCGGCACAATCATGTCAAAACGGAAGATTCTCCAGCTCGTAAAAGAAAAATACGTTCGTGATTGGGATGATCCCCGCCTGTACACCCTGATCGCCCTCCGGCGTCGAGGTGTACCCCCTGGTGCTATTCTCTCGTTTGTCAGCGGCCTCGGTGTCTCGACGGCTGCATCAAATATCCAGGCCGTGCGTTTTGAACAGGCAATCAGGCAATATCTCGAGGGTTCCGTGTCCCGTCTCCTTATGGTGCTGCGTCCCGTGAAGGTTATCATCGAAAACCTTCCCGAAGACTTCCTCCTGTGGCTAGAGAAGCCCCTTCACCCGAAGGTCCCTGAGCTGGGATCCTCTAAGGTGCCTCTGACAAGGACGATCTACATCGATGCAGACGACTTCCGTCTTGAGGATTCGAAGGACTACTTCCGCCTCGCTCCCGGGAAGACCGTCGGCCTCTTCCAAGCGCCATGGCCGATCACCCACGTCTCGCACAAGACGGACCCGACGACCGGGCAGGTCGTCGAGATCGTCGTCCGCGCAGAGAACGAGGGCGCGCCCAAGAAGCCCAAGGCGTTCGTCCAGTGGGTCGCCGAGCACCGTCCGTCCGGGAGCCCGGTCGTCGTCGACGAGACGCGCGTCTTCCACCAGCTGTTCAAGAGCGAGAACCCGTCCGCGGCCGTGCCGGACTTCACGGCGGACGTCAACCCGGACAGCCTCGAGGTCATCCGGGGCGCGATGGTCGAGGTCGGCTTCTGGGCGCTCGCGAAGAGGGCGTACGCGGACGCGAAGGCGGAGAGCACGCGGCGCACGGAGGACGCGCTGAAGGCGAGCGCGGACGCGGCGGGCGCGGTCGTCGCGGGCGGGCCGACGCACGAGCACGACGACACGCCGAAAGCGACGAGCGCGCAGCTGGTGGGCAAGGAGTGTATCCGGTTCCAGGGCCTGCGCGTTGCGTACTTCACGGTCGACAAGGAGGCGACGCTGGCGAGTCTGGATGAGGAGGCGGGCGTTGAGGCCGGCCGGCGCGAGGGTGACTACCTTGTCCTGAACAGGATCGTGAGCCTGAAGGAGGATTCGGGCAAGGCTGCGTGAGGGAGGCTCATGATATTGATTTCCCGGTGTCTCATTAGATGCTTTCATGGCTGCTTGTAAGCGAAAACAAATGTACAATGCTGGCAGTAACGTAGCAGACGACAATGATTCGTAGTTCTGTGCTTGGTTCAATGGAGATTGGTGTCAATGAGATCCAATCACTTACATTCCGGGGCTGCCATTGCAGCCTCCTGGCAGGCTGAGGTGCTGCAGCCTTGCAGGTCGCGAGATCACGTGAGAGGTGTAGCAGCGCGTTCGCGTCGGTGTGGGTGGAGGCACAACGGCCTGCTTCCTCCCAACACGACCTCCGACGCTATGTGCTAGAAACGCATCTGAACGTACGACAATCAACGCTCGACCATAATATACGACTATGATTACTTTCACTCCTCTCTCCGGTGCAGCCCGTTCGCCGTGTACAGTCCCGTTGGCATACCTCCTACAGGTCGACGATGTACGCATACTTCTTGACTGTGGATCTCCGGACTGGTGTCCAGAACCCCCTGCAGGAGACGTAGAAGAGCAGCAGCCGCCATCATGGGAGAAATATTGTGATGCTTTGAAGGAGTACGTAGCCACAATTCATATAATGAAAACATTGTCGTGAACAATCCACGCCGTATGCAGATGTGCCCCAACGGTTGACCTCGTCCTGCTCTCTCATGGTGACCTATCGCACTCCGGACTATATCCTTATGCGCACACACACTGGGGGCTTACTGCGCCGACGTACACTACGCTGCCCGTGCAAGCTATGGCTCGCGTCGCGGTTACGGAGGATGTCGACGGCATCCGTGAAGAACAAGACGTAGGCGACAACGCACCGAGACTTGCAGAAGACCCTGCTTCCCCTGCTGCAGATGACTCTGGGTCACCCAGTCCTGGAGCTGAAGCTGGCTCCCCATCCCCTACACCTTCCCCCTCAGCGAAGAAGCGGAAGTACGTCGCGACCACCCAGGAGGTCATCGAAGCCTTCGAGTCGGTGAACGTCCTACGGTATTCTCAGCCATGTCATCTCCAAGGTATGGCTATTCTGGGACGTGCTATGACTCCTTGTTCATTGGGCTAACAAGCCGCGCCTCCGTCTAGGCAAGTGTCAGGGCCTGACTATCATCCCGTTCAATGCTGGTCACTCTCTCGGAGGCACCATATGGAAGATCCGTTCTCCCTCTGCTGGTACGATCCTATACGCAGTCGACATGAACCACATGAAGGAGCGACACTTGGATGGGACTGTGCTCATGCGTCAGGCTGCTGCTGGCGGAGGTGTCTTTGAGAGCTTGGCTAGGCCAGATCTACTCATAACCGATGCTGAGCGTGCCAACGTCACTACTGCGCGAAGGAAAGACAGGGATGCCGCTCTTCTAGGTATGTCCTGTCTCCCTACAAATTGCCACCTGGTTAATGTTTGCGCCACAGACTGTGTAACGGCGACGCTCTCGTCCCGGAACTCGCTACTCATGCCCTGTGACTCTAGCAGCAGAGTGCTCGAACTACTGGTGCTCTTGGATCAGCACTGGAACTACTCGCGGCTAAAATACCCTATTTGTCTGCTGTCTCGCACCGGTCAGGAGATGCTCACCTTCATACGCAGTATGATGGAGTGGTTTGGCGGAACTATCAGCAAGGAAGATGTTGGCGAGCATGGCTCCGACGGCAGGAGAGACCGACGGAGACGGGACGATGACCACGACGAAGAGGCTCTCGGAGCGTTTGCCTTGCGTTTCCGGTGAGCGTATGGTTTTCTTCGGCCGGTGACATATCAAGGGTGCTGACCGCCTCTCTCAGGCACGTCGAGTTCTTCATGAATCCGCAGTCCTTGATGCAGACGTACTCGTCGAAGGACCCGAAGCTCATCCTCGCGGTCCCCGCCACCCTGTCCCATGGCCCCTCCCGTGCGCTCTTCTCGCAGTTCGCCGAGATTCCCGACAATGTCGTCCTGCTCACCGGGAGGAGCGAGCCGGGCACGCTCGGCCGACAGCTCTTCGATAAGTGGAACAACGCGCAGCGGGAGGAGGCCAAGTGGGACAGGGGCAGGATCGGCAGCAACATCATGATGGACGGCGTGCTCCGTCTCGAGGTGCGCTCCTCATTTTCAGCATCCGCGCACGGACCACCACTGACAGAACTCTCCAGATGCACTCGAAGGTGCCTTTGCAGGGTGCGGAGCTAGAGGAATTCCTGGCGAAGGAACGGGCCGCACGCGAGAAGGAGGCAGCGCAGCAGGCGGCACTCGCGCGCACGCAGCGGATGCTCGAGGCGGACGAGGCGGACAGCGAGTCGGACAGTGACAGCGACGCCGACTCGGACGACTCGGATGACTCCGAGGAGAACGAGGTCGAGCGCACGCTGGGCGATGACTTCATGGACACTGCGGAGGAGGGCAAAGCCCCGCGTCCGAACGGGCGGGCGAAGCGGAAGCGGGACCAGAAGGGCGGCGCGGACGGTGCAGACTGGGGGAACGAGGTGGACGAGGGCGTGACGCGAATATCGTTCGACATCTACTTGAAGGGCAACGTCGCGAAGGCGACCTCGTTCTTCAAGAGCGCCGACGGCCAGACGCAGCGGTTCAGGATGTTCCCGTACGTGGAGAAGAAGCGGAGAGTGGACGAGTATGGGGAGACGGTCGATGTCGGCATGTGGCTGAGGAAGGGGAAGGCGCTGGAGGAGGATGCGGAGAGCGAGGAGAGCAAAGAGGCGAGAAGGAGACAAGAGGAGGAGGAAGCGAAGGTCAGTACGCTTGCGACCCGACCAATGTCTGGCGCTAATTGATCATTTTCGGTAGAAAACACCTCGAGAACCCCCTTACAAGTTTATCACATCGTATGCGGAGGTTCAGCTTGCATGTCGACTATTCTTTGTAGACCTAGAAGGTCTAAACGATGGGCGTGCGGTCAAGACCATCGTTCCTTCTGTAAACCCTCGCAAAATGGTACCGTTCTCTGGCCGGATCCCTGAGTGTCATCCGAACTGACATATCCGTAGATCCTGATACATGCACCAGAAGCGGCGACAGATGCGCTAATTGAGGGCTGTGCGAACATTCGGGCCATGACGAAGGAGATCTACGCCCCGGGCCAAGGAGAGACGGTGCAGATCGGCCAGCACACGAACAGCTTTTCGATATCTCTCAGTGACGAGCTCCTTGCGTCCATCAAGATGTCGAGGGTATGTACCGTGTTTCGCGTCCCTCCGCACACGCACTCACGTACATACGACACAGTTCGAAGATAACGAAGTCGGTTTCGTGTCCGGGCGTGTCTCCAGCCTCGCGTCCTCGACCATCCCAGTGCTGGAGCCGGCGCTCTCTGCCCACCTGCAGGTATCGTCCGCGCAGCCCTTGCGCGGGCGCACACTAGGAGCCAGACCAACCCAGGCGCTGCCGCAGTCCACGATGATCGGCGAGCTCAAGTTGACCGCGCTCAAGTCGCGCTTAGCCTCTGTCGGGGTGCAAGCCGAGTTGGTTGGAGAAGGTGTGCTCATATGCGGCGCCGCTGCCAAGAGAGGGGTCAGCGTCGACGCGCTGGGAGACTCGGTCGCGGTGAGGAAGACGGCGCGGGGACGGGTTGAGCTGGAGGGCTCGATCTCGGACGTCTATTATGTTGTCCGTAAGGAGATTTATGGCCTCCTTGCGCTCGTTGCGGCGTAAAATGTATCGCTATTTGTTGTTGTACTCAGGCTGTTCACTTCTGTGAGACGTCAAACGTTGCTAGTCTTTCACCCGTTCGCTCAGGTTCGCTCAGGTTCGTTTTATTGTCACCGGTTAGTAAATCGCTGTACAAAGTACTTCATGAGTCTCGAACAATTTGAACTAGTACTTGAGCTCATAGGTTCAGTAGAATCAGTACTACTCATGCATCATGCATCATGCATCATGCACTAGTTTCATGATGGTGGCTGGGGCACGCGCCTAGAGGCTAGCCTCTTCAAGCTTCATGCACTTCATGCATCATGCATCATGTGCCATTCAATCGTGAGTCGTGAGTACCGTACCGTAAGTTGAAGTTGAAGTATGTAAGAATCACTAGCATTTGATCAGCTCCTCCAGGCTCCTCCTCTTCCCAGTGCGCCATCAGAGACCATCTCCCTCAGTCCCACGCAGCGAGGACTTCAAAGCTTCACGGTAGGACGAACACCACCATTGACTCAACGCCCACGATTCCAGGATCCTCGCTGGTAATAGCTACCCACACAAATGCCTTCGAAGATCCCCCCGGCGCTCTCGTACTTCTTCCGCCGGCTAGGGGTGACCCTTCTCCCCGCCGTAGCCGTCTTCGCATCTGCGCGCGTGCTCGCCGGTCAACGCGTGCTCGAGCTCGCGACGGCATGGGTCGCTCTAGCCGCAATCGCGAGCGTGCCCGCCGCGCATGCTGCCCGGATCATGTACTGGAGCTGGAGCGTGAAGCGGAGGGCGGCGCGCATGGGCGCAGTGCTGCCACCGAGCTGGGAGGGGACGTCGATTGGGAACATGGACATTTTGAAGAGGAGCATGGCGAGGTTCTATCGCGGATATCCCGGTGCGTCTTCAATCCCTCTCCTTGCATATTGCCGTCTGTCGCGATCCCTCGATGGGCCGCAATGCAAAAGTTTGAGCCTCCCGTGCTGACGGCGCATGGACTGTCTACAGGAGCGGGATTCTGGGACAAGATTGAAGAGCTTGGACATGTGCACTCCTTGTCTATCTTTTGGGACCCCATCTATCTCACCACGGACGCCAACATTCTGAAGGTACGTTCAAAGTTGACTGCGGGTGGCTATTGATGCTGACAGGGCGATATCGGTAGGCCGTTCTCTCGACTGACTTCCCTGAGTTTGAGAAGGGTCAGTGCCTTTGCTCTGTTCCACGGATCTCGTGCAGACTCAGTGCCCGGGATACATCCTCTTCGAAAATTTGGTCGACGATGTATCCCGGGATGTCCGGGTATGATCTTTGCCGGCTCCCCGAGCGATACCTGGTGGTGGATATCGCCGTACATGGTCAAGCGGCAGAAAGCTCTGTAAAGCACCCGACTTGTAACAGACTGTTACAAGTAGTAACGCTATAAGCGAGGGGCGTCGGGAGTAGTCGGGAGTCTCCCACCGATGTTGATGATGAGTCAGCGGGGCATGAGAGGACTTGAAGGCGTCGGTGACCCGGGGATACATTCTGAGGGGGATACATCTTGCCAAGGATGACCCAACCTTCAGGATGTATCCCGGGCACTAAGTATCCTACCTCGAAGACCTGAAGCTGACTCTAGTTGTGGTTAGGCGATGTATTCCGTGAGACCGTGAACAGCGTACTCGGTACCGGTGTATTCAACGCCGACGGCGAGCTGTGGAAGTAAGTGGCCGCCGAGATCCGAATCGTCAGACCATCCCACTCATGCGTCCATCTTGGTAGGTTCCATCGCACGATGACGCGTCCCTACTTCACCCGAGACAGGATCTCCCACTTCGAGATGTTCGACCGCCACGCCGAGCTCGCCATCCGCAAGATGAAGGAGCGCTTCGCCGGCGGACACACGCTCGACTTCCAGGACCTCGTCGCGCGCTTCACGCTCGACAGCGCGACCGAGTTCCTCTTCGGCAACTGCGTGCATAGCCTGAAGAGCGACCTGCCGTACGCGTACAACGACCAGACCGGGAAGCAGATCGTGCGCATCCCGAGCGCGGCGGACCGCTTCGCGCAGGCGTTCATGGGCGCCCAGTATGCGATCGCGATGCGCCTGCGCAAAGGGTGGACGTGGCGGTTCGAGGAGCTCCACAGGGACGCGTCGGCGGAGCATATGAAGGTCGTCGACGAGTACATACAGCCGATCCTCGAGGAGGCGCTGCGGAAGAACCGGGCTGCGATCGGGAAGGCTCAGACGAAGAGCGAGGATGGCGAGGAGAACGAGACCCTCCTGGATCATTTAACGAAGCTCACTGACGGTGTGTTAATTCGGTGTATGAGATTGCGTGCGAAGACATCCTTGCTGACTTACTTCCTCGTGCAGATCCTGTTGTGCTTCACGATGAGACGCTGAACATCATGATTGCTGGAAGAGATACGGTCAGTATCCTGATCACTACGCGCTGACTCCAACTAACGGACATTGCGTCGGCAGACTGCCTCTACGTTGACATTTGCTGTATACCTTCTCAGCATGTACCCCGAGGTGTTCAAGCGGTTGCGCGCAGAGGTCTTGGAAATGATCGGGCCTACACAGATGCCGACCTTTGAAGACATTCGGACCATGAAATATCTGAGAGCGGTCATCAATGGTGAGTAGTATTCCATGCGGATGCACTCGCCTCGCTAAATTCCTTTGTACGCCCCGGCAGAGACCTTGCGTCTGTATCCTGCTGTGTAAGTGACGTCGTGCTCATGCCTCGCTATCTTACTCACACATTGGGCATCGTGAAGACCTTTCAATGTCCGGTGAGTAATTTTCGTCTCAACCAGAATTCCGAATAGCTTATGTTATCCCCAGAGTCGCGAAGTGCGATACGACTATTCCCAACTCGGACCCCACAAAGCCCCGCGTCTTCGTGCCTGCTAACGTCTCGTAAGGGTCACTCCGCCGAGAACGTCGGACATTCTCCTGATGGCTTGGTTACAGCATCGCATACTCTGTATTTTTGATGCATCGCCGGAAGGACTACTGGGGCCCAGATGGTGAGTTGTGGCAGCGTGCGCGTTGATGCCTGCAGATCGTTGCTGATGTCCTCCCAGCGCTGTGCTTCGACCCGGACAGATTCCTCGACGAGCGGCTGAACAAATACTTCACCACGAACCCCTTCATCTTCCTCCCATTCAACGCGGGCCCGCGCATCTGTCTCGGGCAGCAGGTATGACCTCGATCTCTTCACTCGGCGCTGTGTAGTGTGCACATGTGTTGACGCATCCCGCACAGTTCGCGTACAACGAGATGTCGTTCTTCCTCATCCGCCTGCTGCAGAACTTCTCGCACGTGGAGATGGACCTGGCCGCCCAGCCGCCCGAGGCACGCGCGCCGAGCGAATGGGCGTCCGCCGAAGGTCAGCAGGGCAGGGAGCAGATCATACCGAAGGCACACCTGACGTTGTATGTCGAGGTAAGAAGTCCCGGTTTGACGTTGGTGTACCTGAGTAATGATCCAATGCTGACACCGACCCCGACCCGGTATCGCAGGGTGGCCTGTGGGTGAAGATGACCGAGGCGGAACGCTGAGCGGCGGGATGCCTTGAGGCATGATGCGGACAGTCTACGTGACTTAAGTTGTACTATTATTCACTTCTTGAAGTTAGTGTACGTGTTCGACTAGGCGTGCTTATGGATTCCAAACCGTTGACCTTAGATGACGGACCCCTGCGTTCTCCAGGATCTGACTTAAGTGTGAGTGGCAGATTATCCTTTTTTCGTGCGCTGCAGCTGAGTCGCGCCTTAGACCGACTGATCAGACAACAGAGTCCGTGATCTCAATTGCCGGCAATCTGACCATTAATAATAGTTATAATCGAGGTTGAGTACTAGTTGAGTATTCACTGTTCAGTACATGGGCTTGAGTGTCTCAACATCGAAAGCTCTATACCGTCCGCAGGGCCGCTGAGTCAATACTCAGTACTCAGTACTCAAGTGCATCTTGGACATCTAAGGTGCTATGACTGTCACCACGGCCTAATATAACGGTCTTAGGCTGCTGCACTGGATCTAATAGTAATAATGAACTCTCATCGGCGACGACGACGCACAGACCACTTGCAGAGACCTCTGCTCTGATAATATTGGCCCACACGAAGATCCTCCGGATCACCGAGTGAGTGGTCTCTTTTGTGCCTTTTAGAAGACTCGTCCTCCTCGCAACGCCAAGACTCAGTACTCAAGTAGGTTCGGATCAAACCCTCTTCTTGCGGATTTGGTATGAGACTAATACTCAAGTAGAAATAAGTGCGAGCCGAATTTCCGAATCAGGATCAGGTCAGGGCTCAGACTTATTAATGTATGCTGTTTTTAATATCAACATTCCAGTCTGGTACCGAGAATCCTCCACGTGTTGAAGGGTTTGTTCCGAATCTATGCTGCTTTCGAGGTTCATCATAACACGGGCTGCGCGGATACTATAAGACCGTCCGGTCAAAGCCAATGCCATGGCTTCGATCTGTCTCCGTTGCGCTGATTGCGCACTCCTGGTCCCTCTCGTCAAACGCCGTGCACCCTCCGAGTCAGCCGCAGACTCTTGTCACTCTCAAGCTCTCCGGAACTGAGGACTGTCATCTTGACTGTCATCTTAGAAGCTTCGACTGCTGCGCCTCGCCGAGGTATACTTATAGCTGGGCTCGAGCACCGGGCACCCCAAGCCTCATCCCCGCTTCAAGCCGGACGTACGCACATTCAATAAGCTCTATCATCGGCCCGCAAGACGATCCTCGCACCGGTCCGTGGGCTATTATAACTACAGCCATTCGCACTGCTCCCACAGTCCGCGCTTGACGCTACGAAGACGAAGTCATGTCCTCCAGACTCCCTCCGGGGCTCCCCTTCTTCTTCCGTCAGACCGGAGTCGCTCTCCTTCCCGCCATCACCGTCCTTGCGGGTGCTCGTGCCCTACAAAGCTCGCGCGGCGTCGAGCTGGGCACGATATGGCCGGTGCTTATGGCCATCCTGAGCGTGCCTGTCACGTATGCTGCGCGCGTCTTCTACCGGGAGTGGAGCATGAAGCAGCGAGCGGCTCGTGCGGGCGCCGTCTTGCCTCCAAAGTGGGAAGGGAAGGCGATTGGCAACATGGACATCCTCAAGATGACCATAGACAAGTTCTGGAGTGGATATCCTGGTATGTCTCTTCTGTCAAATCAACTGCACTGTCTCGGCGCAAAGGACCGCTGACGATGACGCCGTGCATTTCACTTGGGAATCGTGTGTAGGGGATGGACTTTGGGACATGGTAGACAAGCTTGGGGGCCTCCACTCGCTGTCCATGTTCTGGGAACCCTTCTACCTTACCACGGATGCCAACGTTCTCAAGGTGCGCCACACCCTGGGCTCCATTTCGTCTGTTGACGCTGTTCGATTGGACAGACAATCCTCGTCACGAACTTCACTGAGTTCGAGAAGGGTATGTTCTCGCTTGGCTAACGCGGCTTAAGAACTGAATTCGATGTGTTCACTAATCAGGCGCAGAGTTCCGCGAGTCAATGAACACTGTGCTCGGTACCGGGGTGTTCAACGCCGACGGCGAACTGTGGAAGTCAGTAACGTCCCCCGTTCCTTCTCCAGACAGACACGCCAGCTGTATTGGACCGTGACTGAGTCGCCTGACATCTGCTGCAGATTCCATCGCACAATGACGCGCCCTTATTTCTCGAGAGACAAACTATCGCATTTCGAGATGTACGACCGCCACGCCGACCGCGCCATCCGGAAGATGAAGGAGCGCTTCGCCGGCGGACACGCCGTCGACTTCCAGGACCTCGTCGCGCGCTTCACGCTCGACAGCGCCACCGACTTCCTCTTCGGAAACTGCGTGGACAGCCTGGAGAGCGACCTGCCGTACGCGTACAACGACCCCATCGGCCAGCAGACGGCGCGCGTCCTCAGCGATGCAGACCGCTTTGCCGCGGCGTTCATGGGCGCGCAGCACGTCATTTCGATGCGCACGCGGAAAGGGTGGACGTGGAGGCTCGAGGAGCTCCATAAGGATGCGTCGGCGGAGCACATGAAGGTCGTCAACGCGTACATACAGCCCATCCTCGAGGAGGCGCTGCGGAAGAACAGTAAGAACGAGCCGAATGCCCAAGCCAAGGGAGAGGGCAAAGGCGGCGAGGAAACCGAGACGCTGCTGGACCTCCTGATCAAGTCCACGCAAGGTACTTATCTAGTTGAGGCTGTGATGCCCAACGACCGAGCCGCCGTTTGCTGAATCGTCTGCTTTAGATCCTGTTGTACTCCGTGACGAGACGCTAAACATCATGATTGCTGGAAGGGACACGGTAGGTGGCTTACCCTCCCTTGAATTTGCAATTGGACTGACGCATATCGGTCGATAGACGGCGGCTACTCTTACGTTCTCCGTGTACCTTCTGAGCACGTACCCGGATGTGTTCAAGACGCTGCGCGCCGAGGTGATGGATAAAATTGGGCCAACACAGATGCCGACCTTCGATGACATCCGCACGATGAAGTACCTGCGGGCATTCATCAATGGTGCGGCCTTACAAACACTGCTTGTCGTTCACACTCAGACAGGCTGCTAATCTCTCGTCTCTGCTCACAGAAACGCTGCGCTTGTACCCTGCCGTGTGAGTAGCACCATTCTACCTCGGTGCAGGCGATTAACCCTGTTGCATGTCTGCTCAGACCATTCAACATCCGGTGAGTAGCACTCCACTCAGATCCAGCCTTTTGCTCATGTCTTGTTCAGCATCACTAACCGTGACACAACCGTCCCCAATCCCGATCCTACTAAACCTCCTGTTTTCGTGGGCAAAGGCGTCAGGTACGTGCCAGTGCATCTCTTCTGAGCGTAGTGGTCACATCAAACTAAAAAGCCGTCCGTTTGCAGTTTCGGCTACGCGGTCTTCTTGATGCACCGCCGAAAGGATTACTGGGGCCCAGACGGTGAGCGGACCCCACCGGCATTGGCAACGGAGTGCACGCTCTGACGTCGCGCTTCCAGCCCTGCACTTCGACCCGGACAGGTTCCTCGACGAGCGGCTGAACAAGTACTTCACCGCGAACCCGCACATCTTCGCCCCCTTCAACGCTGGCCCGCGCATCTGTCTCGGGCAGCAGGTACGTCACACGCGGCAGACGCCCCCTCTATCTCCTCCTGGTCTCGCGGACGCGCACTAACGCGAGCCCCCGCGCGCAGTTCGCGTACAACGAGATGTCGTTCTTCCTCATCCGCCTGCTGCAGCACTTCGCGCACATGGAGCTCGATCTGTCTGCGCAGCCGCCCGAGGCGCGGCCGCCGCCCGAGTGGGCCGGGGCGGAGGGCCACAAGGGCAGGGAGCAGATTGTCCCGCGGTCGCATCTGACGATGTATGTCGAGGTGAGTGCTAGTGTGTCGGTTTAGTCCTGATGCGTGTTATCTCACCCCGGGATTGTGTATAGGGCGGTTTGTGGGTCAAGATGACCGAGGCGGAGAGGGACGCAAATGTGGCCTAATATTGAAATATTGAGCACTTGTCTGTCGGGTTGCTTGGTATGGCGAGAGCGGTCTGAGCCGTGGACGGCCGTGCTTGCAATTCGTTGTACATGTAGCTGGGTTGTCATGATATCTCCCTATTACTCCAATCCTTTGCGGCCTCTCGACCGTCACGAGAAGACACACTTCTAGTAAGTATAGGGACGTATGCATGCCTTTTGCCCGGGTTAACCGTTAATCGTACATCATGCCGTCATCTTATTACGCAGCATCCTCGCTATGGCGTATCTCACCATCCAGCATCCATATCATCTTCTCACTTCTTCCGAACTTCCCACATTCAATTATTAGCATACTTGAGCTTGAGTCTCTAACCCTCTTCCATGCTGACTGCAGCCCTCATCGTTCCCGCACCGCATACCCGTCGGACTGCACTCTTACGCCGAGATATATGGACGCGGGCTTGGGAGATATGGATTACATATTGAACATTAGGGGATATAATATACTATAGAGTCCGGCATCATTCGACGCAGCAGCAAAGTAACCATACTCCCAGGCAGCTAGCCGGCGACCGCAAGCAACATACACTCACACTCACATACTACAACAACAGCACATCAAACCCACGATGCCACGCTCACGCGAGAACCAGCAGACCAAGAGCAGCAGCAGCGCCCACAAGGCCAGACACGAACGCGCCCGCCCTGTGCGCACCGTTCGACCCCGACTTGCCCGCGCTGGACCCGTCGCCCGCGGAGCCGTTGTTCTGGCCCGTCGTCGCGTTCTGCTGCCCGCCAAGGAAGACGACGGCGACGCCGGGCCCGGGCACCTGGATCGTGCACCCGCCCGCGCACGCGACGGTCTTGTCCGGCACGCTCGCGGCGAACGACGCGGGGACGGCGACGGCGTCCGCGACGCCCGCGTACGTCTTCCCGCCCCACGCGATCTCCGTCTTCTCGTTCACGGAGCCCGCGGCGAGGTAGCGGATCGTGAGCGCGCTCTTGTCCGCGGGGATGAGCGCGCCGTCGAGCGCGTAGTCGGACATCTCCCCCGACGCGTTCTTGTAGTTAAAGAGCACGAGGGCGTGGACGGTCGGGGACGCGCCGTCGTAGATGGCGTACCCCGCGGAGGTGACGGTGCTGTCCGCGACCGAGTTCTTGATGTTCAGGTCGACGACGCGGCTCCCGTTCGCGGACTCGAGCGCCTCGGAGACGGGCAGCATGCCGTAGTAGCTCGGGTTCGTCGTCCAGGCCCCGTTGCCGCCTGCGACGGCGTCCGGCGGGTCGAAGAGGTTGTAGGTGACGCCGCGTTCGCGAGAGTGCAGATAGGCCCCCGCGTAGCCCTGGACGGCCATCTGCAGGGCATAGTCGCTCTCCCACATGGCAATACCGAAGGTGTCTGAGATTCCGGCGACGCCGCCGCACGAGATGCTGTTGAACTCATCCATGAGCACGGGCTTCTTCTGCTGGGCCGCGATCTGCAGCCCAGGGGACTGCCACTTCGCGAGGTCGACGGTGTAGGAGTGGACGAGGTAGCGCTCGATGCCGAACTGTGGCTTTCCAAAGCAATTGTTCTGCGGGTAGTGCTGCACGGTGATGTACTTAAGCTGCTGCATGAATTGGTTCATCCATCCAGATTGCAAAACAGCTGCCAGGTCCTGTTATAGAGTTTGAACCATAAGTGATGTTCTATATCGCAGTTCGTCTGAATCGCAGTTCGTCTGACTCACCCAGGCACAGCAGATGGTTGGACCTGCGATGTTGTCCATGGACAAGACATCCCCTTTCGGGGTGTTCTTGAGGTTGTTGAAAACAACCCAGTAGTCCTGCACGCATCCGGCGTGAGTGTCATCTTTAGCGCTTCATAGATGTGTGCACCAACACCAATGTAGTCATTGACCGTATAGTTGGCGAGATTGGGGCGCTGCCCGTGTGAGGTGTAGAGGTCGGGCTCCTGATGTCACACATCAGCGCCGACGCACAGCAAGGGATGATGGATACACTTGCATTGCCAAGCAAAAAGGCGTCAAGGTCATCTCCCAACGCCTTTGTCGCGTCGCCGGCCAGCAGGGGGATGTTGGTGTTGTTCGGCGTCCGCAAGCTCAATCCTACACACAGAAAGGACAAGCGCTCGTGGTCAGCGAACTTCGGCACGAGTGATCGATCGAGCATCGTGGCGGCTGCGCCTCGCGGGACCAGGGGCCCGCCGCATAGAGGAGTCGACGCTCACCGATGAGGTACTGGGCGCCGCCGACGGCAGAGCTGACGCCCTTCATAACGTCGAATAATTGAGGGCCATAATTTACGGGCTGGTCGTTCCAGTTCGCGTTCGGGTCGGTAAATTGAATGATGTCCGTCTGCCCGGGCACGTACGTCGAGCTGTCCATCGAGTTCCCCCCGAGGCGGATGCGCACGGGCTTCCCGGACCCGTGCGCGTGCAGCGTGGAGAGGTAGTTGACGACCGGCTGCGGGATCTGGTCGGTGCTGTTCCCGAAGTAGTAGTTGATGAAGGAGAGCTCGAGGGAGAGCCCGAGAAAGTTCGAGTACACGACATTCGCGTCGGCACCCGGTGCGCTCGCAGGGGCCTGCACTGCGATGGCCGCGAGCGCGGTCTGGGCGGAGAGGAAGAGGGAGAGAGTGCTCAGCAGGGAACGCGCCCAGAGGCTCGTATGGTGTCGCCGGGGGGAGGAGAACATGATGGCGTGAACGAAAGGAGTGGCAGCGCGATAAACGCGAAGTTCAAGAGGAGGGGAATGTATGCCTTGAGGAAGTCGGATGTGCTATGTATATCGGCCTCGATCCATGCCAGTTGGATATAAAACGGTGGGCGAGGGCCGCTAGGGGCCGCGAGGAGCCGCCCAAATTGCCAACGCCGGGAAAGTGAGACCGGTTGCGCAAACAACTCGTCGTCTATGACGGAGGTCCGGACCTGGTTTCGACGTGCGATAGGAAATGGTGATCAGCGTTACCGTACCTCTGGAGTCTGGAGATGAAAGCTGCTTTACCATAAAATGGGCGATGCGCCTAGAGCAGTAATAGTAGTCGGACGCCTTCCACGGGCGGTGTTTTGGAGGTCGAGGTGCTGTTCCCTGGCACGCCCTGGCGCCGAGTGTCAGTGAACCTAACATCGGCAGTTCCATCTCCATATCCTAGAGATACCGAACTATTCGAAAGCTGAACCTACCGGACCACTGGCAAAGGAGGGAAGAGTGTAGCGTATACAGCTCCAGAGCCTCTGAGTTCGAGTGCCTGACCGCCAAACCTACGATTAGTCGCCCGCACCTTGCACCTGGCCCGATCTTGGCGTTTTCGGCCTGCTGTAGCCTGCTGTGACCGCAATCTGTCAGGCAGATCAGTCGGGTAGAAATCTAGGCTCTGAAAAGTCGCTAAAGGTTGTGCTAAGGAGCCACTGCTCCAGATGAACGGGCATGATACCCCGCATCACCCGGGCCATGGGCCGAGCAACTTGAACAGCAAGCAACTTTGAGTAAGTACCTATGCTAATCATAAGTCAGTAGCGTCGCATAGCCACAGCTCATAAGCCTGCTCAGGGCGCAAATCAAAACAGAGCGGGATATCCAACCCGCAAACACAAGGTAAGGTCGTCATACAAGCAAGGCTATAAATACATATACATTGACGCAATCCGCGTAGGGGGATAGGTCTTGTCATACATACCGTCCAGACTCCAGAGTGAGATCATTGATTGGTTAACGTGCACTCACGAAATAAAAGACCGTCCAAGGGAGAAGGCCATGGTGCGGAACTCCCGACGGCGTGCACCATCGGCCTGCTCGCCCGACGCCGGGAGCGCACCTGGCATTCTCCCGGCAGGACCGGAGGAAGCATCCCAGATGCGAGCCCGTCCAATAGAGCGCTCGTCGACTTGCGGCAGGCGTTCGGCGCTGGGCTCCGCGCCGCCGCGTGGGGCGACACCGACTGCGACCGACGTCTGACTCTGTGCCACGGGGGAGCGAGAGTTGACCTTGTCCGGGTTCTTGTCGAGCTGGCCGCGGAGGGCCTTGACTTGGTCCTTGAGGACGTCGCTGAACTCGCGCTCCTCTTCGTCGCCCGCCATCAGGACGAGCGTAGAGACGCTGTATGGCAGTAAGGCGGGCACATCAGTACTAGTATTGGCTATCTGAATCATCGAAGGGACGCACAAGGCTTCCTTGAGGTATGCGAAGCTGAAGCCATCTGTCGATGCAGCGACGTCTTTGACAAGGCTGTCTGGGAAGGAGATACGCTCGTTGCTCTTGAGCTTGTTCTGCCAGTACTGGATGTAGAGAGTCCGCTCTTCCTCATCGGGGTCATCAAACTTACTGCAAAGGGTATCACATGAGAATCGTCACCCACTACACCCGGACGAGAGACCTACTATTTGCGGTCGAAACGGCTAGGACGACTGTTCAAGGCAGGGTCCAGCCGGTCGAAATGGTTGGTGGAGCCGATGATGAGCAGACCGTCGTTGCCTTCGAGACCATCGAGCTGGTTCAGGAAGAAGGAGCGATTGCCGTCGTTGATGAGCGAGTCGAGGTCCTCCAGAATGAGGACGCAAGGCGCCATCTGCCTGGCCTTGTCAAAGGCAGCTTGCATCGACGCTTCTTCCCCCATCCAGGATTTGAAAGATTTCACGTAGAGAGGCGCATAGCCCTTCTGATCGCAGTGCTTCATGACAGCCTTCATACTGATGGTCTTTCCGTTGCCTGTGTGGGTTCGGGCTCAGTGACATGCAGTCTCGTAACTGCGTTGCAGCACGTACCAGGGGGACCATACATGATCAACCCACGCTGGAGGACGCTACTGAGTGCGATTGCAAGAATATCGATCACGCAAGACATGTCGTACCTTCCAAGGGATTGCGAGCGACTTGTACAGCTTCTCCGACTCAAAGAAGCCGTATATGTCCTTCTGCAGGTTTGTCTTGAATTCTTCCTTCAGGATAACGTCCGCCCAGTTCGCCTTTTGGACCTCCACCCAGAGTCCGTGATCCTTCGTCCAATATCCCGAGTTGAAAACGAGGATCTCCTCGTGGAGTTCGGCATTCCAGGCACCCACGGCAAGCACAAAGGATCGTGCCCGCTCTTCGGGGCCATCATGGACGATGTAGTGCTGAACACGGGAACCAAAACCAGATGGATACTAAGGTGGTGCATGAGCAATGACCTCCATGGACATCTCACCGGGGACAGTGACCCTTGTAACAGGTTGTTGCATCCTGATCGCAGTGTAATCATTGGTCAAATATGACTTTCCTTTGTCCAAGTGTCCCATCACAAAGACACTTGAACTCTCCACCGCAAAACCCCCTCCTCTCCCAAGCTGGTTACACTACAGATGCTGCATGTAACCAGCATGGGACCGAGATGGATCGTGGAGTGGCACGCGAAACACATTTGGCCAGGGAGCCGAATGTGAACAGCATGTAACACCGTGTCAAATCTCATGGTGCCCTCGGTGTCTGAGTCAGAGTTGGAGGAACGGTGCACTTACTTTGGCGACATAGATCAGGAAGTCGAAGTTCTAAGAGAAGTTGCGATCGATTAGCGTCAGGGTCAAGGTCCTGAGTTCGCGAGTACTCACATCCCAAGCAACCCGGAACGCGCCGAATGAGATACTATCGACGAGAACGCCCGGAATATGAGATATTCTCCTGGCAAGGGGGATGAACACTACGTTGGTGATCACGTCGGGAAGCGAGAGGGGCTGAACCAAGGCGCCAGGGAATCCAAGGACGTTGTGCTCTGTGAGAACAATGGAGTGGTTGGGGTACACCTTGCGCAGTTGCCTCGCCCTGCGAGCTGGCCTGAGTGCACAAGCTACAAGGCACACGTTGGAAATGGGGAGACGAACCCGAATACGGCAGGTTCACTGAACTTGGCGGACGCTACAAGAGAAGACGGCCCACAGTCAAAAGACGGATACCACCACCGTCTCACCGGTCCACGCACCTTGGTCTACCCAAGGATCGTAGAAAGGATCCCCGGCCTCAGCATGCTGCGCGACATCCTCCTCAAATGTAACCTTGATGAACGCCTCTTCGACGTCCTTGGGGCTCAGCGGGAGATTGACTGGATTCATGTCGATGTTGGAATGTTGGAGACAGGCAGAGGACAGCTTCGTACTTAGACAAGGCGTACGTGTTCTTATGCTAGGACGTCGGCGTCAGGAGTACAGCTGTGCATGTGACCGCCGCAGTACTGTATTGAGCGCCTTGGCGACCGTGACAGTTACTTACTTAAAGAGGAAGTGTTAGCGCCTGTCTAAAGTCCTCTCGAATCTCTCGAATTCAGTCAACTACTAGTACTACAGTACTACAGCCTCGAGTCCGCCTATAGTCTTTGGACACAGCACGATTAAAGGTACATGTGAGGGATGGGGCGGTCCTTCAATGACCACTACACTCAGTGAGGGTAAATCATGGCAGATCGCACAACAACGCTGAGCTCGAGCTTCAGCCGACTGGACATATTATGGGTACTGATCCGGAACGACAAAAGCCTGTGTACGATACGAGAACGACAGTGATGTCAAGGCGTACGGAGTGCCATTGTTGTGACTGGTACAGCTAGAGGATCATACATAGTAGCTGTGATTTGTCCGACAGCGGAACGAGCCGCACGCAGCGAGTACTTGCTCAGAAATGAGCAAGCTGCGCGGGTCAAAGAGCTTCGTGGTTGTTATTCGAGTCCCTATAGATCGATACAGTGAGCGAGCCAAGAAGCCCATTGCTATATCGATCTAAGCTTGGGCTACCATGCTGGCAGCAATTGCAAGGGATACTCGTGATTTGGAGGAATCGGTCGGCTTAGTAGACGTCCCCAGAGATAGAGACACAGACAAAGGGTTGAGTTGGCTAGGCATGCTGAGCTGTGATTCACGGAGTCCATCAGGATTCCAGGAGCTCGAGTCAACGTGGAACAAAGAAAAGACGAGTGGTGTAGGCTCGCATGCCAGCCTCTCGTATTGCGTCCCGAGTGGTGCAGTGACGCGTCCGAGTATAAGGGCAGACAAACGCTCGTTGCACGTGCACCCTAACGGGCGTCTGCGGACTGAAAGGTGGAAAGCCGATGGCGCACAAACTTCCACTTCACCGTCAACCATGTCCTCAGGTTCCTCCCGGACATCTACAGTCCTCACCGTTGTGGCCGTCACGGTGCTCGGTGGTCTCGTTGCCTACGCCGTGTACTTTGACCACAAGCGGCGTAACGACACCGAGTTCCGCAAGAAACTGCGTACGTGTTCTAGCATGCCACCTCTTCATGGCGCATACCCTGGCACCAACCGTTTCTCGTGGTGTATACAGGGAAGGACAAGAAGAAAGTCAATAAGCAGCAGCAGCAGCAGCAGCAGGAACAGACCACTGGGGATGCTGCTTCCGTCATCAGTGCCGCGGAGATCAAGGCTGCTCTCCTCAAGCTTCGGCAGGAGGATCTGCCACCGACCCCCGATGAGAAGGAGAGCTACTTCATGATGCAGGTTCAGGTCGGTGATCAGCTGGTTCACAAGGGTGAGTTCTGTCTCTTCCTCCTTCGCGCCATTCACTCACGTGTACCGACACCAGGCCCTGCATTCTATCTACCTGCCGCTATGGCGTTCTTCCGGGCCCTGCGGGTGTACCCATCTCCTGTCGAGTTCATCATGATGCTCCAGCAAACCTTGCCCGAACCCATCTTCAAAGTGCGTCCACGTCTATCATATCTGCGAGCAAGCGAGGCTAACCGCAAGAACAGCTCTTCATGGAATTGGTTAACGCGGATGTGAGTGTCCCTCAGAGCTCGGAGAAGCAGAGTGAGGAGCCTGCAGAAGAGGCGGAGACGAGTCCTACGCGTTCGGGTCCTCCGTCTGAGACGTCCTCACAAGAGTGGGACAACCTCACGGACCCGGGCAGCCAGGCTGCACCATGAATATAGCACGAGGTCTTATGTGACGCTGCACGCTATTCCCCCTTGCTTGTGCTTTTCCCTTCATTGTTCTAATATACGCAATTCCTCCCCTTCTCCTCTCGATCTCCACACATCTCCAGGTCGCGTCACATATCGAAGGTAAGCTTTAGTCGCTCATAGACACACGTCGTATAGCTGAGTCGATTCGGTGGCCCTCAACATGATTAGGTTACTATGATCATTTCCCGCCAAAGAAGATGCACGTGTCTGTACAGCATAAGGGCACGGGCGACGGTCCCCAAGCTACAAAGAAGATCCTCGTGGCCGAGAAAGACTTCGCTGTGGGAGATGTGATCTACACGGTATGACTCATAAACCCTTCCACCTTCATCATATTGCTAACATCTCAACCAGGAATTTCCTGTCGTCTCTGCTCTCGATGCCGATCTCGAGGCCCAGGGCACACACTGTTCTTACTGCTTCCGCAGCTTCCAGGACGCTACACCCATCGAGTCCGAAAACTACAAATTCGCCTCGGTCTTTTGCTCTAAGGAGTGCCAGGTCAAGGCGAACTACTCGTGGCTCAACATGTACTTTGGCTCCGATCCCCTGCTTCCCCCAGAGATCGCGGAACAGGGCGGCATGGAAATGCTCCCTCAGGAGCCCCGGTCAGCAGCGCAGGACGCGTACCTCCAGTGGCAGCAGACCAAGGCAAAGCGCGCGAACGTCCTCGCCGCGCGCTTCTCCGCGAAGCTCATCGCGCTCGAGACGCAGAAGTTGATCGAGAACAAGGCGGGCCCGCTCGCCGCAGAGCTCGCCGAGCTGGACGACGACGGCAAGGCGACGTACTCGATCCAGGACCACCTGGAGCGCCTGCGCTTCACCGAGGGCAACGTCACGGACGAGGAGGTCAAGCTGATCCGCAACGTGTTCGGCGCGGCGCTCGCTGGCCTCGAGCAGACGATCCTGGAGGACAAGCACGCGATCCTCGTCGGCAAGATGGCGTACAACGCCATCGGGGTCACTCCCCACGGCGGGCGATCGGACAAGGTCTGTTACACCCTTTCGTTGGGCGGACGCGGCGCTGACGCACATGCCCAGCCCGCCCCCACCGAGCGTGTAGAAGACCAGGAGAGCACACGTACCCCGCACGGCACCGCGCGCCAAGTCGGCAGCGGCCTCTACCTCGTCTCGTCTTACGTACGTCTCCCTTTCGCATCTGCTCCCATCCCCCATCTCATCTCCCATCACACTCACGCGCCCGTTCCCCACAGCTCGCGCACTCCTGCGACCCCTCCGCGCGGCCCTCGTTCGACGCGGGCACGAGCGCGCTCACGCTCGTCGCCGCACGTCCGCTCGCGAAGGGCGACGAGCTCACGATCGCCTGGGTCGACGTCTCCCAGCACGCAGACGAGAGCGCGGAGGAGGCGCGCCGGCGGCGGCGCGTCGCGCTCGCGCGCGGGTGGAAGTTCAAGTGCGAGTGCGCGCGGTGCGTGGGCGAGGTCGTGCAGGAGCTCGCGCGCGAGGACGAGGACAAGGAGCTTGGCGTGCAGCGCGACGAGTCGCGCGTGGAGGCCGTCCTGCGCCACGAGCGCGCCCCTGGGGCGGACATGACCCCCGACTAGGAGCGACTGTGCGTGGGGGCCGGCCTGCGCGAGCACGCGCATGGCGTACACAAAAGTTGCATTAGATAGTTGGTATAGATTAGAGTACCGTAATAGTTCTTAGCACCCCTCTGCTTATGTCGGATACGTGCGCAACACCGCGAATGCGTGCGTAAGTGTGCGTGCAAGACCCAAACGCGACAAGAAGCAGCGCGGCGAAGCAAATAGATAATGTAGAACAACCTCGGATATATCGTCGCAGACTTCTTGGTGAGCAATAATAGGACTACAGGATATGTACAGAGCAGGTGTGACAGTGACAGCGGGAATACAGAGCGTCGACGATGAACGTTGAACGTGGAGGACAGGGCGGGGGATAGGAGTATCGACGGACAGGGAGACGAGACTACTAGTGCAGGGATACAAACAACTGTCGGTGCAGTGGGGCGATTACAGCAATACTACGCTATAGATGTCGTGTCGTCGTCAGTGTCAGTGGTCTTGGGTCTTGACAGGGCTTGTCCGCGAGCGCAAGCTTCAGCTTCAGGCCAGGCTCCGCCACATGCCTGCACCGGCGGTCAGCACACACGCGACGGCGGAGGGGAGAAAGAACGCACCGGCCGCTGGGAGCTCGTTGCGGGCCTTGAGGATCTTCAGCGCGCGCTGGCGGGCCTTCCCGCCCGTCTCCGGGTCGCTCTCGACGTCGTCCTCCTCCTCGTCATCCTCCTCGCCGTCGTCCGCGATGAACGCGAAGTTCCCGGGGTCGACGGGCCGCATCCGGTCGCGCTCGGCGTACGACGCGCGGCGCATGGAGGACGACGTCGCGTTCTTGAGCGCGGGGACGAGCATGCCCGGGCGGTCCGAGAGCGACGTCTTGGGCTGGTACGGCGGCACCCCAAACGTCTGCCTGTTCTGGCTGAGCGGGCCGATGGGGATCGGCAGCGACTGCGCGATCGCGTGGTCCGCATCGCTCCCGTTCGCCCACTTGTCGTCTAGAGCATGATCAGCCACCCCGCCCGGGAGCGGGACAGAGACAGAGCCTGCGCGACGTACCTTCCGTGTCATCATCGTCGGTCACGTCGCTGTCGGGCACGCCGTTGTAGTATCGCCCGGCCTGCGGGTCGAAGTCGTCGAGCACGTAGCTGCCTTCCTCCTTTATGGGGGCGGGGCCGGCGTCCCCGGCCCTCCGCTCGCGCCTGCTGAGGAAGACCTGCCACGCCTTGCTGTTCTTCTTCCACGCACTGCGGTGGCTCGGCGTGCTCGCGGCGACGAGCCTGAGGATCTCGGCCTCGCGGGGATCGAGCGGTTCCTGTGGGGCGTCGCCTCGTTCTGGGGCGATCTCAATGGGCTCGGGCAGTTCATTGCGAGCTCTCTCGGCGTCCTTCGAGCCCAAAGACTCGCGGAGAGCGCGAGTCCGTTCGGCGGTCTCAGTGGCCGTGGGTGTCGGATGTCGCTGCGGCGCACGCATGGCGGACGGCGCCGGCAAGGAAGCGGGCCGTAATGAGGACAGCTGCGGGGGCAATGAAGACTTGCTCGATGAACGGCTGTGAGAAGGTCTCGGGGGTGAGCGGACGGGCTCCGCCGGAACACTCGACGCAATCTTCGAGTGCTCGACTGGCAGTTCAGAACGCGTGCTCGCAGAATGCTCTGACTCGTTGTCCATGTCGAAAATGGAGTCTGGGGAACTGAATCAGTCGCGGTCTCCTTGAAACCACGCAAAATACACCAACCTTCAGCGGCGTCCGACGAGGTAGGCTGCTCGAACATGGCCTCGCTCTCGTCCTTGATGATAGCGACCTCCGGCTTGACATCGAACGTCACTTTCCTCTTACCCTTGCTACCACCTTCCTTGTTCTCGCCACCTTCTTTGTCCTGGCCGTTGGGCGAGGTCGGAGTGTCGGTCGCACTAGCGTGCTTTATCGCACTTCTGTGGACACGGGGAGAACGCTGGGCGACTGCGGAAGAGCTGGCTGGCGCAGTCGCCTGAGAAGACGACGCGACAGGCGGTGAAGGCGCGTCCACTTCGGCCTCCAAACGCTGCAGTTCCATCTGAGTCTCGAGATCCGACACGTAGCGGAAGCTCGTCGCGATATCCTTCGACTCGTCCATCTCCCGCCGGTATGCCTCCCGGATGCTGATCTCCGCATCGATGCTGATGGCAGCGGTTCGTGTAGACGCAGTAGAAGGAGAATGGACGCGAGTGGCGCTGGACCTCGACGTCTGCCCACCGTCCGACGGCGGGGAGCTCGATGAACCGCGAGGAAGCGACGTGTTGCTGTTGCCATTCGCCTGCTGCTGTGCGCCGGGATAGTGCATGCCAGTCGTCTTGAGCGACGCGGAAAGGGCAGACGGCAACGCCGGGTGGTTGGGCGAGGTCCTGGTCGATTGACTAGGTGCGGGGACGAAGCTCGTGATGCGAACGGAGCCGGAGATACCCTGCACGGGGGTGCTCAGGCTCCGCGTATGGCCAGAAACGCTACCACGCGGTCTGAGAGGGAGGGCCGCCTTCGCCATGGGGCCGGTCTGCTGCAGGAGCTTAAGGCCGTGCGTGAACCGGCCCCAGACCAGCTCGACTTCTTGTTTGAGCACGGCCTCGGCTTGTCGGACTTCTGCGACCTTCTTCTCGGTCACTTGGACAAGGTACTCCTCGGCCTGGTCTCTCAGCTTCTGCGAGTGTTCGGATGCGATGGCCGAGAAGTGCGAGAAGACGACATGGGAGGGCGTGAATGGGGGCGGGAGGAAAAGCGGGGGCAGTTCCGGAAGGTGCGTCTTCCCGTGTTCTGAGTGCCCACGAAGGTTCTGCGCCTCGGCCTCCTCTTCCGAAGGTTGCGAAGGCGCGGTGGGTGGCGTGCCTCCGGGGAGCACGATGTGGAAGAGTTTCGAGTACAGCGGGGACGACTCGGCCTGTGCAATCTCGTCGTCGGTCTGCGATATTGAATATGTCAATGGGGTTCCGGGAATAACGCGGCGTCAATGACTTCGGCGACACGTAACCCCACCGGTTACCTGTCCAACCTCCCATTCACCCCCCTTGGAGATTCTTGGGAAATCGGCCGGGATGTCTCATGTTCCAACCGATTTCCCAAGAATTTCCAGATCCTTGAAATGGGCGATTGCACGTCGTGGTTACTATACGTCTAGTAAAATTCGTATAGAGGGGTGGGGGTATCCCCTCAGAGCGCTATATCAGGGACACCCCCACCCGTCTATACGAAGTTCACCAGACATTATGTGACGGTTCTCTGTTTGGGTTTTTCGATCTCCGCCTCCCAAACAGAGAACCCTCCCTATACACCGTTTTGATACGAGACTGACGTAACCCCACACGGTGACCGCACACGTCGTACGCGGGCCGGAGACAAAAGGAAGGACGTGACTCACCAGACAGGCCTGGTACACCTCAATCCAACCGGTCGTACTCTTACACAACTCCTTCTCGACCCAGTCGTCCGTGGGGAGGACCGGGCCCTCCTCTGCGCTGAGATCCGGGGTGATGCGTTGTTTGACGCGGTAGGTGAGGTGCTCGCATACGAGGCAGGTGATGGTCGTATACCGAGTCAGTTCCGCGGTGGGCGAGCCGGAGACTGGGACGGCCTTGCTGCGGCTCCTGAGGGTGACCTCAGTGTGGGCCTAGGGGGAGAGAGAAAGAAAGAAGGAAATCAGGAATGATCGGGGGACTGGGTGCGAAAGGAGCTTACGACGCGTATGCCCTCCTCGCCGACATAGACCGCCTTGAAGCCAGCCTCGACGGGGGGCGGGTCGTCGTTGGTCGGATGTGCGTGTATGCGGATGTTGAGGCATTTGCACGCGAGGTGTTTAGGAGCGAGGCCGTTAACGGCCATCGCAGGCGGGCAGTTGTCGTCCTGAGCAGCGGCGATAGAGACGGGTGCGGGGGTAGGTTATGGGAGGAAGCAGAGAGTTGACGGCGGACGCAGACTTGAACAGAGACGGGAGGCGGTGGCTGCACCAGACTCACTCAAACATCGGAACGCCAATTTTTTTCCACGATCCCGGATCCGGTCCGAAGCGCCGGGCGCGGTTCTGAGTTGGCCGCTCGCCGCGCCGTCGAGTTGCGCACTCATCATCTTCCTATCCGCGCTGTCTCACCAACCACGATCACCTGAGAATCATTAGGTTCGGATCAAACCCCTCCGTGGAGGGTATTCCTGCACACGAAGTGAACAGGTTTTGGAAACGGAAAAAGCAAGTCCACCAAACTGTTGCTTCGAAAGTCGACCGTACTTAACATGAGCGGGAACTCCCTATTGAAAATTAAAAGTCGAACTTGTGAGTACATTAGAAACTGGAAGACCAGTGCAATGAGCCGAGGGAAGTTCGGCAGCGCCGCTGGCCGAAGCCTGCCCAAGGCGCGGCGCCTCCGAACTTCCCAAATCTCAGACTGGTTACTACGACGAGTCAACGGTGCTAGTTATGCGAAAGGTTGGAGTCTGTTAGCTGTTAACTTCCTCCAACTTAGGAGAATTCGAGCGGCGTTACTTAGTAGACAGGACCGTCCTTCTCGGGCGCCCTGTGAAATAAGTCCTGTAGTACCTCAGGCGGCGCTCGTCTACGTAGAGAGACTCGAGCTGGGGAACTCTACTGAACTGCGATGGACATGTCCAGGTCTGCCCGGAGGGCCCTACGTATTGGTATGAGACTATGAGAATCATCGCTCCGCGGCCGTCTCGACACCCGCCCGGCCAAAGCCTGAGACCACATGCATCATCCTCCTCGCAGCTCCTCGCACAAGACAGGTATTCCGCGCTCAATCCGATCTAGCATCAGCATCCACATTACACGTCCGTGCATACCATATCCGCCACACAAACCCATCTGATCATAGCTGTTCCGGCCGAGATAGCATCCCCAGCCCTCGACAGAACTCATCCGGGACGTCACCGGTCCTTCTTCGACTCCGTCTTCTCCTCGCCCTTGACGGCATCCGCGTCCTTCGCCAGCACCTGACCATACTCGTTGACTCGGTTTGGGTCGATGCGGTAGATCCAGCGCTGCAGCGTCAGGTGCCGTGAACACGTTGCCCAGGCCCGCGGCGAATTTCGGAGACGCACCTGGTACACGAACACCAAGAATACGACATCGTCGCGGAAACACGCCAAGCGGTGGAGAATCGGCATCTTGATACAGAACCTGCAAAGGAACCCACTGAGCGCTTCGGAAGACCGAACGCTCCGTGAGAGGGACGTACGCAAATAGATCGTCGACGACCTGAGGACTCGTTTGAGCGACAGTAATGCGGCGATACCAGCAACTATACTCACCGTCGACAGCGTCTTGTACACCATGGCCTTCATCGGCATGTGCGCCACGCTCTTCAGCTTGTAGTTGATGATGAGCTGCGGGATGAGCTGGGCCTACAGAGCACGTCAGGTCCCCGCCAGATCTCGCACGGTGCGCTCCTCGACCACTTACGAAGCCGAACATGTACACGAATGACGTCAGGGTCGATATCACGAACGAGTACCATCCTCTGTGCGTCTCGTAGATGAGGGAGTACACCGTGTACGCGGCGAGACAGGGAATGGTGAAGTACGACACGATGCGGAACGCGAGCTTGTCGTATCTGTCGTGGGTCACGTCAGTCTGCGCCGTGCGTCCGCGAACGGGTGCGGAACCTACTCCTGGGTTTTCTTCTCGTCTTCACTCAGAACGTGCTTGTCTGTCGGCCGCACAATTGAGCTCGAGTTGCCTGCCACGGTATTCTGACGCTTACCTTTGACTTGGACCCAGTACGGCAGCCACGATCCCGGGGCAGTCGGTGCCACACTGATGTCTACCGCTTTCGTGATCTGCCAACAAGCGTGAGCGGCCTGGAAGATTTGAGACAACCACAATCTTACCTTCCAAGCTTCTATCAAAACACCAATACCTGAACCCATCAGGATCATCCAGCTAGTCTGCTCGTTGTTGTCGATGAGATATAGCAGAATGATTATCTGGACGACCACGTTGGCGACAATCTAGAACAGCGGTGCGCGGTCAGCAGAGGTCTCGCTAGGTCGATCGCGCGGAGCTGACGCACAGTTCTGGCGAAAGTAACGTGAGTACGACTTTTCTGACACGGGACGGTGCACGAACCTGACAGACACGCCAACAAGCTCTCGCTTTTGCCGCCAGTGCGAGACGTCCGAGCTGAACGCGAGGAACTCGAAGCTGTAGAAACGCAAGCGCACGATGAGCACACGCAACACGCACCGCGCGATGGACAGTGACATACACCACGTGCAGCATGCTGACCGCCGCCGTCAGCGCGAGGAAGTACGGGTTGGTCTCCACGAGCATCCGCTTCACCTCGTCGAGCTCGGACGCGGAGTTCCCGCCCTGCTGCTTGGCGGCGTCCGCGAAGCTCTGCGTGAGGGACGCGAAGATCGTGAACTTCCAGTAGGACATCGGCTGGAACTCGATCTGCAGCGGCAGGCGCTTCGTCGTCGAGTTGATCTCGAGGTACTGCGAGCGGAGGTGCCAGAATTCGTTCGCGAAAATGATGGGGTGGTAGTAGGGCCGCCCGGTCGCGTCGCGCTCGGGAGTCAATGCGATGTCTGCGAGGGAAGCTCGTCAGAACGCGAGTCGCTTTTTGAAGGAGCAGCGCTCACATTGCGCTGTAGTCGGCTGAACTTGTTGCAGCGGGATCAATGGATTGTCCGACACGAGGGCGAGGGTGAGGTTCTGTTGTTGTTTCCAAGTCAGTGGACTTCTGCCAAAGGGATGAAGTGACTTGCATTGTGCCAATGAGATACGATAATGTCGCTTTCCTAGGATGCCCGCCTACTCAGTACCGAAGAAGTCAGAAAGATCATTGCGAGTTCACCTCTTCGTTGTCTTCCCCGTTCTCGTTATCACCGCTGAGAAGGTTCTTCTCCTTGCGGACTTTTGTCTTGGGGATATACTTCGTCAAAACTACCTCCCATTGAGTACTCTCCGAACATCCCAGACCATTGACTGCACGTACGTGTTCGAATATGGTGAACAGCCCTCGGGTCGAACTTGGGGTCCGAGGGATCCGGGCTGGCATTATCTCGCACCAAGAACACGTCCGCCCAAAGCGATCCATTGTTTTGCACGCTCTAGCATACACCCAATTGGCCCCAGCCCATGCGCATAGACATCGCGGCCACGCACCGTGGGCAGATCGACCATGAACTCCGCGACCCGCTTCTCGTTCCAGTCTCCAAACGTGATGTTGCTCCATACCAAGCTCGGAAGGGCCGCGTCCTCGTTCTGCCTGTACCCCGAGGTCCACTTGCCAGAGAACACGTCGCCCGTCGGAGATGTCGAGAGGTGGACATGCATCGCCAGCGGGAGCCCGAGCGGCCATGCTGCTACGGCGTGGGTGGGCACAGTGTTCGCAGTGTTCACGGTGGCCGCATCGCCGACCTGGGCCTGAGGTGCGGACCCGAGCGGGGATCCCGGAGCTGTTGCCTCCTGCCCTTGCTGCTGCTGCTGCTTATTACCGGACCCGAGAAACTTTCCAGCTGGCGCAAACACAGCCCGAAGGAGATACGTAAGTCATATCCCGATATGACGCACGACGAGGCGGAGGACCGCGCGTACGCACCGAGCTGGCTGATTGCAAAGAAGAGGATGAGTTGCTACGGACGCGCGGGGACCGGTGCACGTCAGGTTCCTATGCCCAAACACCCCCTGGCATGATATATGCGCGAGTGCAGACACACCTGTGCTATGCCCCAAAACTTGCGCAAGGGCGATTCCTCCGGGGCCGCGGCCCCGTTCGCTGGCGCAGCCCGCGCTGCGGCGTCGTTGGTCGGCATTTAGCTCGTTGTCTACACAGCCTGGGGTATCCGGGGTCGAGATGCAATGGTCGCAGCTGATGAAGACAAAGGGAGCGTATCACCTGCTAGGAGGCTGAGAATGAGGCAATATTGAGGCGGGGAGAGCGCAAGGCGCGCGCGCGCGTCTTGACCGTCACACCGTGGGCAAAAATGCCTAAGATCTTCGATCTCATTGAGAAGATATCGTGAAATGTGACAAAATAGACAAGGCCCATCCGGGCAGACCTGGACACGACACATATGGTTGCGTGGGAAAAGGATATTCTGATACGTGGCGGAGAAGCCCCGGGTGCAATCTTCACCGTGGTCGAGCTGTAGCTGCGATATTGTAGGAGACTTGGACCCGGATGTGTTCTGTTTCGCGCAAAAGGATCGGAGTAAGCATAACTAGGAGTAGAAGTCGAGACCGGACAGCTATAGGTCACGACGGTATAAATCGTAGTGGTGCAAAGGTAAATCGTAGTGGTGCGAAGGTGGACCGTAATGATGGTGCAAAGGAGCGGACAGGGTATCTCGTGCACACGCACTGTCATGCCGAATAATGGCGAGACACGGGACGGGGATTGGTAAGTGATGAATGTGGGGGGGCAGGGGAGGCAGATGCTTTGAAGTGGAAGGGCAGCAACCATAATTACATTGAGAGCTGTACGTCCCGCCGCACCCAGCCGAAACTGGCCATTTTACTGACCCTTGACCCCTCGTGGCTTGCTCTGAGAGATGATGAGGGAGCAGTGGAACGGGGGGCGCGGATAGAATCCGAACAGTTCTGTCCAGAATATGGTAGGCGTGGACGCGGACGTCGGTCGTGAGGGGACAGTGGGCAGCGCGAACCGAGGCAAACATTTGTCCACGATGCACCGACAACGTCAGGATCGGAATCTGCAAGTGACGTTGAGAAGATCTGGCTGTCTTCTCCTCGGGGGGGATCATTAGGGTCGGACCACCGTAAAACGCGCGGGGAATCGGGCACACGCAGTTCGACTACCCTAACTTTGTTGCGTGTGCAATCGTTCCGGACGGTTACAGTCGCGATCCCTCCCGCGGGACCTTCGCGTACAGTGACGATGATGCCAGAAACGTGTGGGTCGTACACATGCAGCTCGGTTGCGTTCGTAGTAGTGAAACGTCCTGGTCTAACGGATCCGGACATAAGGGGGCTGTCTCGAGTCAAAAGCACAAGTTCGTACCGGCCTCTCCGTTCACTTCTTCTTCGTTACCCAGCGTTAGCGACACCGAACAACGCGAGCCGGCAAATCACATGCAAACCACACGCAACGGACAAGGGTGGCAGGAGTCCCAGCGGTGCCAAATGTCACGTGAAGTGGACTTGAGTTACCCATGGAGAGACCTGAACACTATTCGTGTCCAGGAATAATCTCCGCCTGAACTCAAAGATCTTAGCAGGAGCATTATTTTGTCTTTTTTCACAGCGAGGAAAAAGTCAAGAGTAGAACCGGTATGTCCTTACTACTCAGCCAGCCTCATATGGTCTCAACGACCTCTACGCAGTCGGGTTGGCAAGACTCACTCCACAATGACTGGACTGTCTTTCACGAAACGTGGTGGGGCATCGATACCACCAACTCCCGGCAGAGCAATGCTACAGACGAGCAGTCCAATGCCGCAAAGCTCAAGCAGTGTGATGCCATTGTCACCGTCACGACTTTGATACCCATCCAGACGATCTTTGGCATCGAGGCCTCTGGGGGTGGGATATTGGTGCGCGAAGAATCCCTGCGCCTCTACACACGGTTGTGCGAACTAGAGGGGACTAGGACTAAAGGAGTGATCATCGTCGGGCAGCCTGGCATCGGTGCGTCGCTCTATTCAGGCTTTATCATATGCGATCGTTAATATGCCCCAGGCAAATCGTATTTCATCGTCTATGCCTTGTTGCGACAATTGGCGATGGGTCGACAGGTCCTCTTCTCGACCAAAGATGGCGACACCTACCGATTCAACAAAGAGGGCGTACGGTGAATGCCAAAGAAGGATGTCACTCACAAGCACATTCCCGATGTCGACTCTAAGGGGCGGCCGGCTTGGTCCTTGATCGATGCAGACAACACGCCGGTTTATATCCAGAAGGTGGCTCGTGGCGTGGTGTTCGCTGTACTCGCTACTTCCCCTCACGTGACGAGGTACAAGGAGTGGCGCAAGGAGCTGGCGGGCCGTGGCGAGCTCATTATCGCGGAATTATGGAGCATCCAGGAACTCCACACACTGTATGTCGACAAAACCATCTGGCGTGTGTCCACTGACCTTCAGGCTAGGTTATCTGAGGACCGACTGTCGAACCTCTCAGCGACCGAACGAGCGCCCTATAAAACGCTTGAGAGCGTACAGAACCTGGTCCGTGATGTCGGCCCTTGCCCGCGCGACATCATCTGGTACATTGAAAACCGCTCTCAATATGAAAGTCACGTCACAGCAGCCGTCCGCGAATTCCGCACCTTAGAGGAGGTTCTTCGCCTATTCGAGCGGGTGGACATCGATATCAATTCAGCCGCACATCGCCTGATACTGGTCCAGCCTGAGGCTCGCGATAGCAGTTTGATGTTCGTCTCGATGAAGACCGCAAATATCGCCTTCATGGTGTTGAAGTGGCTCCAGCGTCTTCGTAACCAGGCCGCGCAGAATCTCTTCCTCACTGCTGCCACCAACGCGGAGACCAGAGTGCTGGCTGGTCAAGTCTTCGAGGTCCTCGCAATCCAGTACATGCGCGGCCAGCAACCTGCGCTAGAGCCGCGCGGCTTCTATTCCATGGAGTCTGTCAGGGGCACGGCGAACTTTCCCCACCGCTTCCAACATACACTGACCACACCGATGCGGTACGTGGTTCATGGATCATGATCCGTCCCGCCCCGAATCACTCACGCTTCAATCCCTCTCAGTGTGATCAATGTGGAGGATCACAAGTCGACGCTCCCTGTCGCCAATCCTCAAGAGTTTCCGATATCCGTCGTATCCGCTGACTCCGAGTTCCCCCCGTTTGCCGAGAGGAGCTTGCAAGAGTATGGAAACTTCGCTGATTGCGCTCTGGACCCGACACACTACTACCGTCCCAAGAACACGAAGAATCTGCTCTTTGACTCGTTCTTTCTACATGAGGGCAATGGTGACGTCGTCGTATGGGTCTTCCAGATGACGATCGCGAAGGACCATGACGGCAAGACTAGTGGATTCGATCTCTTGGAGGACCTCGTCACCCGAGTGATGAAGAAGTTCACGCCGAAGAAGGTGGAGCTCAAGTATGTGCTCGTCGTGCCATACTACCCAGATGTCGCCGTGCGATGGCACCTGTCGCCGGCATGGGTCAAGGTGTCGGGTGAAGTATACGTGTTATATCTCGACTCCTTTGCCCCGTTCAATGCCTTTTTTTGAAGTCGCTGCTCATCATGTCAAGCTCATGCGCTGCTTGTGAAGATACAGTATGTACATTACCCCATACTCGTACTGCCACTGCGTCGGATACGTACAGTGCGGCGGCGCTCGCGCTCGGCGTGACTTCCTCTTGGCGATCCGCTCGCCACCACTCCTTCCGGGTCCTCTCCTGGGCTGCCTGGGCCCGTCGTCGCCTGAGCCCTGCTCGCTCTGAGCCTCCTTCGCGATCCGCTCACCGCCACTCCTTCCGGGTCCGCCTCCCGGGCCGCCCGGGCCCGTCATACATCAGCGTCTCCGCGACGTTACCCCCGGCTGCCTTACACGCCGCTATATCCTCCCGTGCGTTCGTCACGGTCGAGACGAGCAGCCGTACATCTCGCGGATCATATCGCATCGCGCCCGCTCAACTGGCTCTCGCTGGACTTCGCGGCCCAAGATCGGCACACTAGTGTCGTGCGCGCTATCCACCTGCCACTCCGCGCAAAAGTCACACCCCCATCAGCGCCTTCAGCCTGCGGTTTTCACCTCTCAGCACTACACGCCCCGCCTGTGCTACGCTCCTCGGTACCATTGTCCACATCCACATCTCTGCAAGTCATGTCACGCCCTCACCAACACCCTACATCGACCCCGACGACGTCCCGCATGCTGGGTGTACCCAACGCGACACCTGCGCGGTTAGATCCCATGGCCGCCAGGCGCAACCTTCTCGTGGCTCGTGCCGCATCGTCGGCCTCAGCGGCGAATGTACCGACTCATCATTGCCCCGTGGCTCTTGGCGACACGGAGCTTACGGCGTTACGAGGTGCCTCTCCACCGCCCATGCCCCCACCTGTCGCTGTGTCCTCCACACCCGACGCTCTCGCCCCCCACACCTCGGACGAGCCCCCCGCCAAGAAAGCCAAACTCAGCAACACCATTGTACGTATATCGCATTAATGCATCGCACATTCACGCTCACCTAATCGCAGCCTGTCGGCGACCGCATCGACAACTTCCTGAAATGGGCGATACTCGCGCAACACGCCCTTTTAGCGCGAGAAGCTGGTCCACGGCTCCCTCTGGTTTGCCCGTTCCCCCACACCTCTTCCTCCATCCCCGACGACATCGTATTCCGTTGCTTCGATTGCTACCATTCACAGCCCATGTGCAAAAACTGCATGTTCCGCTCGCACTCCCACAATCCCTTCCACCGCATCGAGACCTGGGATCCCAAGCAACAGTTCTGGTCCTGCGGGTCCCTCGGCGGCCTGCTTGGGTTCGCGCTGAATCTTGGGCACGACGGCGAACCATGCCCGCGGCAGAGCGGTCACCGGGATATGACGATTGTGCACGAACACGGGATAGCAGAGATGAAAGTGAGCTTCTGTGCATGTCTGTTGCCTCAACAAACCGTTCCATCCCCGGACCCCCTGCAACTTCTTCGCTTTGGCCTTTTCCCTGCCTCCTGGAAGAAGCCGACGTCCGCCTTCACTGTGAATGGCCTGCGGGACTACCACCTCCTCTCGCTGCAGTGCCAAATCACTGGGCACGATTACTCGATCTATCTCCGACGGTGCACAGACAATGTTATCCCTTCCGACGTCACGGTGATATAGTTTCAGTGAACTCAACTAGTTACAGATGACTAGCTAGTCGTTTTTAACTAGTTGTATAGACCGACTACCAACCGATCGTTAACGCCCATATAAGCGCTCGCCTAGGGCCCCCCGACGTGCGCTCACTTAGGGCTGCGCCGACTTGCGCTTGCTTAGGGATGCACCGACGACCGCTCACTTAGGGCCCACTGACATCCGCTCGCTTAGGGCTCACCGATGTGGGCTCGCTTAAGACTACACCGACGTGCACTCTCTTAGGACTACACCAATGAGCGCTCACTTAGGACTACACGGATGAGCACTCGCTTAGGCAGTTAGGGTTCGGTTAGGGTTAGGGACCCCCATATATTGTATGTGCCACTTATATTGGTCCCAAGGAGGGAAGCCGGCCTGAGATATAGCGCGAATGAGGCTTTAGTGTGCCCGCCTGAGCGCGACCGGCTTGGGGGACCCCCCGAGCTTGCGAGGGAGGGGAGGGAGCGCGAATGGCGGGTCCTCTTCGCGCCTGCGGGGAAAGGGAATTGTGGGGGGAAAGTATTATGTAATTGAATAAATCTAGTCGCCTCTTACTATATTAGTACATTAACTAGTTGTACACTGACTAAAAGGCTGACTAGGTGCAACTAGTTATCATGGACTAAAAGTCCACTTTTAACTAGTTGAGTTTACTGAAGAGGCTCCACGGTGAGTCGTCTGGCCACCTCCCCATCCCGGTGCCATTACTGATATCGCTCAGGATCGCCGGTGCGAGCTCAACAACACCATGCGGGAGTTCATGTTTCTGCTGGCGACGCAGCGTGCAGGGGTCGATCCCGTGAAGGATTTAGATGCGCGGAGCCTCGCGGTACTCTGTCCAGCGTATCCTCAACCCGACATCAACATGGATCCAGATTGGAAGAACAGGCCGGAGGACAAAAAGTGCGTATGCTGTCGACTCACGCTGGGCATATATCTGAACGCATCCACAGGTATCTTGACATGTTCTTCCATGCCGTGGACGGCAACTTCCAAACAACTCAGAAAATGAAGCCCATGGATACAAGCGACTACTCGCTCACGAACGGGGCTGCGTACTTCGTCGAGCAGAACGACTTCAAGCAGTTCCGGGACACGGTGAGGCTTCTGAAGAAAGAGGTAAGTATCTCGAAGGTTCACATCTGCATGCATATGCTCATGCTCGAGCATCAAGACTACAACTTGCAACAAGTTCGGTGCGATGGGATACAGTCGATTCAAAGGCAGAATCTCCGGGACCGTTGGGTTGACGTGCACCCGCCACATGGTCATGTTGCCGTGCGGGTGTGTGGATATCACGGCAGGAGAAGCGTGAGTCATTAATGTTTGCTTTGACCCTGGATACTTGATACTGAACTCGATGACGCCAGATTCTGCTGGGTCGATTATTGCATGTGCTCGGGCCTGCAGCCTTGGTTGGGCCTCGAGCGTCATTGCTGTGGCTACGACATCAACTGCCAATATTGCATCCATTTCCGCAAGTGCATGCAGGCCATGCAGAAGGACTTCGGGCACCTCTCCTCTATCCGACTCAAACGCATCCCCTTCATCCTTCGTTGCATCGGCAAGTTCCACGGATATGCTCACGAGCTGCGATGTCGATCCCGTTTCTCGTATCACTACATGCCTGGCGTCGGAATGACCGATGGCGAAGCGGCGGAGCGCATATGGTCGACTCTCAACAATCTGGCCTTGTGCACGAAGGAGATGTCATCCGGTCATCGCCACAACATCATCAACGACTTCCACAGTGACATGAACATCCGGCGCGTGCATGGACTCTGTGAGTAACAGACGACCGCAGACGATTGTGTATACTGAGAGTGTTTTAACAGCGGAACTCCTGGTGAAGCGCATGAAGCGCGCGCGAGAACAACGCCAACGTACCGCCGAGCACCTCGAGACGATCACCTTGCAGCTCCCTGAACAGCAGGTGGCAGCATGGAAAGTAGAGGAGGCGAAATGGGTGGAGAACGTCATGCGTGTCGAGGAGCATCTCAACTTTCTGTGCCCCTACGAACTGCACGAGGAGGAGAAACTATCGGACAAAGAGCTTTTGGAGAAAATGACGCGGCAGAGGGGGCTCACAGGTGAAAGCGTGGCCGGCATTGTTGGGGTCATCCAACAAGGGGTCGCCCTTCAGCAGGAGAGGTATGGCCATGATGAATCGCTGTATGGCTCTCACTGATGATCTGCGTTGCAGGGATGCCTTGCTGGACACTTTGGAAGGTGGTGACGACCCCGCGGAAGGTAGTGAACTCGCGGCGAGATGCACCACCTTCCAAGGAGCGCTCGATCAATAGGAGACCCTGCGGGACGTGTACCTCGACCCGATCATCGACGAAGCCGCCGCACAAGTCATCGGAGAGAAGAAGACCCCTGAGGTCCAAGTCGCGTCTACGGCGCATTCGGGAGCCCCTGCGTCATCGAAACCGCTCCCAGAAGACCGGCTACCCGCCCATTTCCCATTTCGAGACTTCGCGCCGGACACGGGCCGAGGTGAGGAAGCACTACCACCTGCGCGCAAGACCTCTCGCCAGTCCGATACATGGCAATCCATCTATGACACGTCAATCACTCTGCCCTCTTCATACCACCCGTCGATTCTCCAGCAAGACATCATGCGTACGTTTGTCGAGCTCGAAGTCGACTTCCGGCGGTCCGAAGCCCTACGAACGTTGGAGGACTTGCATACCGACCTCATCACCAAGGACACGCTGAAGTTGGGCAAGGGTAAGTTGCAGGGGAAGGGGATGACCACGAGGGTTCAGGGCCATATCCAGAGGGCAGACAAGAACATCGCAAAGACCGCAAATCAATACAGACGGCATCGCGTCAACCTTCTTGCCCTAGGGATGTCGCCAGACGACCCGCACCTGCGCCCGCTCCATAACTCTGACCTGAAGAGCTTCGATTTCGCATCTGAACAGACGAGCCTTGGGCAGAGTACCAAGACCGACTCGTGGTTATGGGATAACCTGTCCTTCGCTGACACCCGCCACTGTCCCCCGTCGACGCACGATGCTGCTACGGACAAAGCATCGCACGACGAGCACGTCCGCAGATCCTATGACAACGGTAGGTCTATATGCTGCTCACGCGCCCAGCAGACCACTGATTAAAAGCGCATAACCAAAGCACGCGAAGTACATTGGTTCCGGTCGAGCGCCCCGGCCAAGCGATGGGAGGAAGAGGAGGCCTACTGAAAGAGGAGATGACGAGGACGATCAGATTTTTCGCGCACTGGCGCGACCATTGGAATGAGCACGCCCGCAAGGAAGACGAGTGGGAAGAATACGGCTCAGGGGCATACACTCGCCGGTATGTTTGCTGGAGCCACTAGTACCCACAGCAGCCTGAGCTGACTTCAGAAACCAGGCAAGCTCACCGGTATTCCCGACTTTTGGAGTTATGCGGCGAAAGGTTTCAAGGGTGCATTGACGCGGTAACCGTCTCTCCTGCATCACATATGTCGGACTTACTGACGTGCAGATAGGAATCTATGCTTCGCGAGCTCGCGGACGTGCAGTAGGGTTGATTTCAAGGACCATAGACATTGTTGATAGAATATGGATTTATACACGTAGAGTACAGTTGTGATCACACCGGTCCAGCCATTGTCATGATGCCGAGCGCACGGCACACTTTAAGACCAATCGGGAGCGCGTCTGCGCCCCACGGCATGCGTTCAACAAGATCACCTGATCGCGTCGAGCGTGTTTATCTGAGGATTATAAGCTGACCGTTGAACTCCGACAGCCACAGCCTTTTCTTCCCCCTCCCACCATCTCCTGCTGGTTACGCACGGAAAGACCGTATGCCCAGTTTCCCAATGCCGCGTCAGGCTATGACAGACGGTACGTCTTGCCTGTTCATCGGGAACCCCGCGCATGTATCACGGAACTCGCGCGAGTCTTCGCCTTTGGAGCCCCGAGTCCCGCGGTGCACGCGCACTGGCAGGACACCCAAGCGCAACACATCAAAGAGTTTGCTAACCACTTGCGATAGCGTCGATGTCTTCTGCGACACCGGGCACGCGTAAGGTACGTGCGCGCCTCACATGATGCATATACACGCTGACAAGTGAACATCAGACGCGGTCAGGTGCCAAGTTCTCCCCGTACATGGTTGGGCCACCGATTGTCGCGCCGGAGAACTTTGAACTACGCAAGTGCATGGAAGCCGCGCTGACACGGATGAAAGAGCACTCATCCCGCGCCGCGGCTGACGATCCTGAGGACCCCGATCTGGTTTCGCCAGGTGAGCAGATGCCCGAGCTCTCAGAGTCCATGTCCCATTTGTTCGTGCATGTCATTACACCTTCGAACTCTCGGCGTGAAACGCTCAACAAGGTCAAGAAGGCACAGTCGCATACCAGCCACCATTCGCACAAGCGCCGTCGCGCCAAGCGAGCAGCAGAAGCCCAGAAAATCGGACTCTCCGCCTCGCTCTCGCTCAAGAAGGTTGCGGTGAAGTGTCTGCGCGAGGCCCAGACTCTGTACAGCGAAGTGGATGTCGCGCGCGCGATGATCGCAGATACTGGCACACCCATGGATGTCGCTGCGCCCCTCGAAACCGCACTGTCGTTTGAAATAGATGATGTCCACGTCGCGTCCACTGGTTTCATTGGCGACCTCCTCCCGCAGAGTGACGAGGACAAGCGCGCGATACCTGTACAGGAGCTCAGGGAGCGTGAGGGCTGGGAGTATGTGCCCTGGGATGGCAAGTGAGTGTTCTGTGACCACCTCCATTTCATCGCGAACTTAAAGCGAAGCCTCAGGACCATACGAGTTCTGTTGAGCAAGGATGGCTTCACCTTCGGGGAGCTGGCCGGTCAGCCGAGAGACTGGGAGGACATGAACGCGACGATGATAAAGATATTCGCAATTGTCGCCGAAACCTACACATTCAAGCCTGGCAATTTGGAGAGTAGGCGAGGCAAATTCCCGTCTGTTGCCTGCGGAATTTCTTACGGAGGTGGACAAAAGGTGAGCAGAACGCGCACGATGAAACATAAGTCGCACTGAATGTAGAGAGCAGCGCCCCGGGAACCTCGCGCACAACGCGCACAATCGCGCGCTCTGGGAGGCCATCCTAGATCTCACTCCCATTCGCTGTGTTGCGAATTTCGCGAACCGTAAGCATTCCGATGTGCCGTGATGGGGAATGAGCACTGACAATGCAGACTAGATGCATTGAAAAAGTGTTTCCCGGACGTGTATGAGTTCTACGAGGCCACCATGGCAGGTCTCTGTGGAAACGACCCGGACCTCAAGAGGAACTATCTTGACAACGTGTTTGCTGCTCTGTATCTCAATCTTGGCCCGCGAGCAATCTCGTACGTGCACACCGACCACCTCAACCTGGCGAAAGGAGGTCATCTTATCCTCTGGGATATCCAGAAGATCATCGAGTTCCCGCCAGGGAGTACTATTCTGATTCCCTCCGCCATCCTCTGTCACTCGAATGCCGCACTGGCCGGCCGGGACGAGCGTCGATACACCCTTGTACAGTATTCGGCGGGCGGACTGTTCCGTTGGGCTGAATGTGGCTTCCAGTCGCAGAAATCATTCTTCACTGCAGGCCGCAAGTTTCTACAAACTGGGCGGCAGCGGTGGGAGCACGGTGTTGCGATGTTCAGCAAGTGGTCGCAGCTGAAGGATAGGCTCGGTGCCTAATGGCGAATGGACAGAGCGCAATCAATGAAATATCCCTAATGTAAGCATTTGGAGGACCGCATAACCGCGTGTGAACAGGGATGTGCGCTTTCTTTGTAGCGCAATTATGCTGAACAGCGTGATCTAGGTGTGCATTGTCCTCGTATATTGCGCAGATACGTGCCCAAATTGACTATTGTAAAAGGTTGTTCTCAGGTCTACGCGGGCCGGTCGGATCGGGGCCGGTTGAGAAAGCGTAACGGAAGACTAAGTACAGACAGTGGGCTAGCCATCTCCAAGACATGTAAGTGGGAGAATACTTGGGCGACAAGCATGATATACGCGCAATGTTGCATGCCAATGGGACGGCCAGACGTCCGCACATGAACCATCCTGAGGTGCACGTATGTAGGCCGGACCCGCCCAGGGGAGCTCATCGTCGCGATGGGCTGCGACAATGGGAGACCGCAAGCGACGGAGGATATCCCTCGCGGAGGCTCTCTAGTGATCAAGAAAATGGCCATAACAGGAACGCGTGCACGGGCGCCAGCAACCCCCCCGTTAGATATTGCGGCACCGAGTTCGTTCATAAAGTGTCGAGGGGTCAGTACTTCGGGCGAGTACCGAAGCATGACAGCTTGCCGCCCCGAAAGAGCGCTGGACGGAGAACGTGAGTGATATGTAGCGCAACGGCCGCTGTCAGCACAGTAGACGGTACGTCGTGTCCATCGTTTCTTGCGTCACTGTTGAGCAGAGTGACAGACGGCCGCGCGACGTGCTCCTCAGCCTGCGCAGGTTGAGGAGAGTGAGACATGCACACTCCGTCGAGGTCGGTCGGTGCGGCTGGCGACTGACCTCTGTTTGCTTTGCATCACAGGGACCAGAGCAACGCGTGCGTGCTCAGGTCCGTGTGCGCGTCCGACTTCATATCTACCCTGGCTACCTGGTTGAAACCCACCCGCGAGGGGCTACAACTCCATGCGTGTCCTCTGTTGACGCTGCCACAACCAAAACAAGCGGCAAAGTGTCCTTGATTTATGTGCCGAGCTCAGAACGGATGCCACGATGACGTCGAGCCTGCCTTGGGGAACCACACGGAAGGCAAAATATCGAAGCAGGGGGAATGTTGCAGCGACCGGCGATGTCAGGTATGGTCACGCGTTCAGTCACTACGAGTGCCGAGGGTCTGCATTCGAAAGTGCAGATGACTATGCCCGGTCGCCCAGGGTAACGGAGTCAAAGGTCAATCTTAGAGCCCACACCACGCGGATAAGTACCTTTCAAAACGCGCTCGCGAGCAGTATCGGCAGAGCTCCCGAGTGGCACGGAACACCTCAAGGCGGCATAGGATGGGCAGGTCCCAAAGTGAGTCTGGTGACAGCTGCCGAATGCTATAAGCTGACGTACCCAATCCTGGCCAGATAGCGTCACGAACCCTGTGTATGACTCGGGACGACACAAACATCAGATAATGACAAGTTGGTACGAGACATGCGACTGCGCGATTTGCGAATTCTGCCCGCATTTGGGAGTGTGACACTACTCTGCACACGGGGCAGGACAACGAGACATGTCAGACCTCGCGACAATGCGCGGAAGAGATCAACGGGGCGCTCTATGCATCCTCCGGGAGGTTGTAAGGGCTATGCGATCGGACAATGTCTGCGTCGTCGACGTGCATCTCGAGTGCATGTCATTGCAGTGAGTGCGACATCTGATAACTGGACGAGAATGATTATCACTTACACGCTTAAATGGAGGCCCCAATATGCGAAAGACAATGACCCGGCCCACCTGCACGCGCGATTTGAGATGCGAATAGAAGGAGAGTGCGACAGCTTGAGGGCTAGTGCAAAAAACGACTCGGCCCGCCTGGCACGCGCGATATGAGGTGCAAATAGGAGGCTGCGACCGGGGAGCAACTCCCTGGCCACCTGAGGGCGAGATGGACGAATTAATTCGAAGACAAGAGGTGAATGAGGAACAGGTACAATAGTGTGGGAGGCAGGAAACTCATGCTGTGGGTGCAGTGGCGGTTGGCGCCTCTGCGTAACTCTTGCCACCGCGACGACGCCCAGGACTTCATACTGCCGGCACCGACCTTGGGTCTTGACCTGTTACCACACGCGTCACTATGATCTCAACCTTCACCAGCCTCCTCAGTGTCATCACCCTGACCATGGGGGTCGCTCAGATCGACCAGTTGCTCCAATACACTGTTACGATTCGAACGAATGTGACGGCGAACGAGACGAACCTGAAGACCGATCACGACAAAGAGGACAGGATGGAGGTGGACTACGTGGACCCAAACTCCGACCCTATGGACGTGGACGACCCGGACGCTGAGATGAGAGATGTCGTTGACTCGGACATCGAGATGGAGGATATCCAGGATAATATGGACGTGGACTAGACGGAGGTATGTCATCGCTGGCCTCACTGACGCGCGAGCCATTCATTAAGCACGCGATACGCCTTGGTATGACTAGTATTGGGCGATCGCTCCAACTTCTTGACGCGTGCTTGGGCCAGAGGGAGGTACGTACTATGTGAATGTCACCCGACGTGCCCCCGACTGATGTCTAGCGACGCTCAGGCTCTGCTCACAAGTGCGACAATTTCTTGGAAACATTTACGCAAGCAAGAGCACACATGAAGACATGTAGACCGTCCATGGTGGTCCCGACTCAGAAGGAGAAGGTATGCGCCACCCGGGTGTGAATGTGTTTAATTCGTATGACCTGACTACCCGCCTAGAGGTGTTCAGACCTCGGGCGCAAGCATGCGCAGCTCAGGCCACTCAACCTCAGGTGTTTGGCCACGAGTCGGTGTCGATATCATATATGCCACCTGGGCATGGGCTTCACGTCTCAACTGTATATATATGCAGCTACAGATAACTATGACCGTCCAACGTTCAAGAACGGTCTGTATATACCACCCGTGACCTTCACTCTTCCCCAGTGGTACACTGGGATGGCTGCTATGGCCTCACAGTCCCCCCATGCTGTGTATCCACAAGTGACGCACTGCACGACCTGTGCGCCTTCTTCTGCACCATACAGATGACTATCTTCTGCTTACTAAAGGTAGAGTCTAGACGCGACAATCTAGAAGAAGCATGTTGCATATACAGAAGGAGCCAGCCGCGTTGTCCGGGGTACATCACGAACCATTGAGGACAGTATGAGCTGCCGCTCTGCGTGCACACGACTTGAGAGTATGTACCATGCTCGCTACGCGTGGATCCGGGCTGAACTCGACATACAGATCACCTTCCGGATGTGAAGGCTGGACATCCGAAGATGTCGAGCGCATACTCGAGTGTTCGCTGGAGCCGTGCCATCTGTGCACACGACGTCGCCTGTCGGATCCGAATGAGCGTGACGGGGCTCGCACTGCTGCTGTTCATGCGGCGGTACGTTGCTTTCGAGCATCTCTCGAGTCGTCCCCGACGAAGACAGCATATATCGGCCTCTCTGCCAACATGGCGAGCTGGTAGAACAGCACTCGCAGCTCCGGATTCTCCCCACATTGAGCGTGTCCTGTCTTAAACTTGTGCTGAACGTGATGCATCCATATGCTGTCAAAGAACATGTAAGTAAGCCGAGCGGTAGGGAAGGGTTGTAGTCAACGTACCTGACATCAATCCCAAGGAAATACAATCGCTCTGGTCGTGTTCCTTCGAACCCTTCCCGGACAGTGAGCTTCGTGAGTGACAATGTTTCGGAGGCGTCGTCAACGAGCTAGGATGAAAGAATTAGTGATAATGAAGGAGCATGGGTGCGAGAAGTTCTCAGACATACCTGCCATAGATCTCTTATACCCATGCTTCTAAAGAGATGGAACAGAGACAAGGAGATAAGGAGGAAGAGGTGGTACCGCGAGGGAGGGGAGGTGTGTTGAATAGGGGGTGCGAGTTGAGAGTCAAGAGGAGGTAGGAGGCTGAGAGCGGCGGGTGTAGATGACATGGCCGCGGCAAACAGGCCAGACCGCCATATCCCGTTGGACTGCAAAGCCGAGGACCGTAAATTTTGAATAGTAAAGGAGCTGCGAGGGGGATTTTGGCTGGAGCTGCTGCGAGGACATGGATGTTCACAGTACGCTGCGAGCCCCCAGAATTGCAGTCCTGGGTGGGAAAGTTGCAGTTTCGGGGCAACAAGTCACGTTACGGCCCAACATAGCGCGTGATCCCAAGCGCGCACCTCGACTCTGCTGTCAACTAATGTTTAATGTTTAACTCTTACCTATCACCTCTACATCCTACTGTATCCCCAGGACTATGGCTGAGCTCTACAAGGTTGTCTCTGGCCAGGTGTACCGCAAGATCGCACCTGGCCAGGTGTACCGCAAGATCGTACCTGGCCAGGTGTACCGCAAGATTGTCCCTGGCCAGGTGTACCGCAAGAAGATCATGCACTCGCTGGGTGGTGATCTGGGTGGTGATACCGGTGCAGGCATGTGCATCGTCTTGATCCCGAAGAGTAGGGAAGAACACTGACAGGATGTTCTTCATTGTCCCCTCACGAAGGTATCAGACACCGTCGTTGAACCATACAACACTCTCCGTCCACCAGCTTGTCGAGAACTCTGACCAGACCTTTTGTATCGACAACAAGGCGCTCTACAACATCTGCTTCCGTACTCTCAAGCTCCCTGGCCAAGTTTACCGCAAGAAGGCACCCTGGCCAGGTTTATCGCAAGAGGGCTACTCGCTCTCAAGCCCCCGATGTTTGCAGGCTGCGAGGTTAGTGTATTCAGTTGCTATGCCAGTCCCTGCACCCGCTGACACCCACTCCACTTTTCATACAGTGTCCCCGGGAGACTTGGAGTGTAGTACTATCGGACGCCGGTCGGGCACAGTGGGTACTAAGTCGTCTTGATTTCATGCTATTCCGTACCGCTTGCCGTTTGTAAGAGAATATATTATAAATATATATGTGCGGGCTCGAAACGCCACGCCATGCGGTGGTCATTCCGGGCTCTCCTAGCCGCTCGCTTGGCGACGGCAGAGGACTCGAATGCCGCTTAGGTCAGCAGCCGGGAGGACTGTGAATACATGTGGTAGCAATTTAGCTTCGCTTTCTTCCTGGCTTGAGCTCGGCCCACCGGTCGCGCGAGAGAGCGGTGGCGACACGGCCTCGGTGGTCACGCGCCGCTTCCGCAGCGCGCGCTCAATACCATCGTCTTCCGCCCAGCCCATCAGCAAAATCCCGGTGGAATCACGCGGATGCACGCAGCAGCACAATCCCTAAAATGTATCGGTCTAGCTTGCTAGACCGGGGTCTGTGTCGCGTGAGGAGCACGTGAGCACGACGCACTCACGTCGCGCGTCCTCCTCCTTCCTTCCTTTGTCTCCTCGTCGCGTATGGCCCTTTGTCGAGTACTCCATACTTATGCCTCCCGCGTCTCGTCTTCTCTTCTTCCTCCTCCTTCCTCACCCGCGTGCTCGAAAGGTACGAGTGCGCCTATTAGCTTCATCTCCTCCTTCCTCACCCGCGTGCTCGAAAGTCTCCGGACTTCGAGTCTTCTTCTTGTTTTCAGATCACAGCTCCCAAACGCCGTAATCAACCAGCTCGCGGCCCCGACGGTCGCTTTCTCCCTCGTAGCGCCGTGACTCCGCCCCATTCCTCTCCCGATATGGACACCTCCGCCACCGGCACAGGCCCAGCAGCCGCCAACCCGCCCGGTGTGGGCAGCAGCAGCAGCAACAACAATGCGGCTGGAGCAGCACCCGCGCCACCCGCGCCACCCGGCGCGGCTCCCGCAGCAGCAGCGGCAGCAATCGCGGGCCTCAGCGCCCCCGGCGGTGCCGTTATGTTCACCACCGAGCAGCTAGCGCACATCCTCGCGCTCTTCAGCAACAATCAAGCGGGCATCGCGCACACCCTCCCGGCACACGTACAGCCTCAAGCTCAGGCGAACGTGACCGCGGCCGCGTTCCCGCCGGTGCTGGTCGCGCCCGCAAACCCCCCGCCGAACGGTACGTCCTTGCTCGACCTGTTCCCCGACATCGAAGGCTCCGTCCTCCTAGACGTCGCGCGGTATGAGCTTAAGCCGCGGGAGTTATATAAACTTGACCCCGCACACAAGGACACCATCGGGGGCAAGCAAGTCCTCGACGCGAGCATGGGGGTAGTCACGGTGCGCGACTTCACGCCCCGTGACTATCCCTCGTATCATTCCTTGTACATCCCTCTCAGCACATATTTCAATGTGTTGGCAGGTTTCGTGTTGACGGGCACGGACGCGGCCCACCTGTACCAAGTCACGTCGAGCTTCACCGCCTACCTCGAATGCCTCGCGGCGTTCAGCCAAGAATATCACTGGAGCGCGGTCCTCCAGTATCACCTCGCATTCCACAACAAGCGCCGCCGCGACATGTTGCGAGGTGACTACTCCGGTTGGGCGACGATCGACCACCTCCTGCAGAGCAAGTACCTCGTCGGCCATCTTCGCGCGCACCCACCAGCCAAAGCGCCCACGGCGGGCGGCTCGAAGGCGCGAGAGACCGCGACGTCCAATGATGTCTGCCGCAACTTCAACAAGGGCTTCTGCCCGACGACACCCTGCCTCGCCGGTCGCGTGCACAAGTGCGCTGGTTGCGGCGCCTCGGACCACGGCCAGTCGACGTGCGCGCGCGCGGCCGCGCCCGCATGAAGACGTGGCAGGATGGGCAGCGGGTGGCACCTAGCCGCCCGTCCTAGCCCAGCCTCATCGTCCCCGGTCCCCCCTCCGTCTCGGCTACTCGCTCCCGCCTCTACTCCTGCTCCCCCCCCATTGGGGCCGCATACACCCAATGTCTCGAGTGCCCGTGCGCACACGAGCGCGCCGGCTTCTCTCGCGCACGCCGCGCTCTTCACCCCAGGCCCAGCGCCTCCACCTCGTCCCAACACAGATCCCCGCTCCCACTCCATCCACCTACGCCCTGCCATTGAACCACGCACGCGTTCGTCGCTGCAGCGGGACGTATGGGCTCGCTACCTCGCAGACTACCCAGATCATGCCTTTGTAAATTCATTACTCAATATAATTGACCACGGTGCCGCCCTTGGCTTCCAAGGACCAGACTCCCCCCAAGCGTGCCGCAACCTCTCCACAGCGCTGGCTCACCCAGACACCGTCACTGCCGACATCGCCGCCCTCCGCTCGCGCGAACGCATGCACGGACCATTCACAGCCCCGCCGCTCCCTCAATTCCGATCCTCACCTCTGGGGGTCGTCTCCCGTCCGCGCAACCCCGCCAAGTTGCGCATTATTAACCACCTCTCCTGGCTGCGCGGATCGTCCGTCAACGACGGCATCCCCGACTCGGAGAGCCACATCATCTACGAGTCATTCGACTCTGCAGTGGCTGAGATCCGCCGTCTCAGTCGTGGCACGCTCCTCGCAAAGCTGGATCTGAAGGACGCCTTTCGACACATCCCCGTCCGTGCGGCCGACTGGCACCTCCTCGACTGCACGTCGGCCGGCGACTTTTACTACAGCGTCGTGCTCGTCTTCGGAGCCAAGTCTGCGCCCTACATCTTTAACCTCTTCGCAGAGGCCCTTCATTGGATCATCCAACGCCACATCCCCGCGTTGCTCCGGCACTACCTGGACGACTTCCTCCCCCTTTTTCCCCCTTCCACGCCTCGTCCACTCGCACGGGCCGCCGTCGAGTGGATGATGGACCTCGGCCGGCAGCTCGGGCTCGAGTTCCAGGGAACGAAGACAGTCTGGCCTACGTTCTGTCTCCAGTTCCTGGGGCTCGAGCTTGACACTGACGGGATGGAGGCTCGTATGCCCCCAGACAAGCTTGCTTGGATGGGCGAGCTCCTGTCGGGATGGACATCGCGTCGCACATGCCGCCTCCAGGAGCCGCAGGCCTTGATAGGCTTCCTGCAGTTCGCCGCGCAGGTGATACCGCATTCGCGCGCGTTCATCTGCCGCCTCATCGAGTTCTCGACGACGTTCGCGTCCGAGTTCTCCGTCTGGCACGTCCCCCAGTACGCGCGCGCAGACATCACTTGGTGGTCCGTGTTCCACGCGCGCTGGAACGGCGTGCATCTCATCACCCCCTCCCGCCCGACGCTGCACGTCTTCACGGACGCTAGCAGCTCGGACCGGAAGGGCATCGGGGGTGTCTTCGGGAGCGAATGGTTCTCCAGTCGCGTCCCCCGCCGCTTCCGGAAGCGTGACATCCAATTCAAGGAGATCTACGCCGCGCTGCAGGCAGTCCTCCGGTGGGGTTCGCAATGGTCTGGTGTTCATGTGGTTTTCCACATTGACAACCAGGTCGTTGTGGATGCCATCGAGACTGACCGCAATCGCTCGCGCCACACGATGTCCACCCTCCGCCTCCTGCTCATGCTCGCCGCATGCCTCCAATTCACGTTCTTGTCCGAGTGGCTCCCTTCTGCTGCGAACGCGCTAGCTGATGCTGCCTCACGCTTCCAGTACAGCAAGCTCTTCCTGCTGGCGCCGCACCTCCACCTCAAGCCCTCGCCAACGAACCCCCAGCTGTCTGGTATGAAACACATGCTTAGTACTCACGACCGGTCGCCCGCTACCTGTGGTTTGGACTCGCATCCAGCACTAGGCGCACCTACAGCACTGGGCAGAAATCCTTCGTCGATTTCGTGCGCCTCTGACCCAACCTCCAGAACGGGGACGGCAGCTTCCTCCCCGCCTCGCAAGTAGCGATCATGGAGTGGGTCGCTTCACTCGGCGTCCGCGGCCTCCAGCCCAAGACCATCAAAGGGTACCTGTCAAGCGTGCGATCCCTGCACGTCGTCTGCGACCTCCAGTTCGAAGCCTGCCAGGCCCCGGTAGTACAACGCCTCCTTCGCGGAATTAAACGATTCCACGGCGAGCGCGAGCGGAACCCCAAGATGCCGATCACGCTCCAGACCTTGCGGAGCGCGTGCTGGTATCTGGCGGAGTCGCTGACCCTGCACGACCACACGATCAAGGCGGCCATGGCCGTCGCATTCGCCGGCTTCTTGCGTTGCGGCGAGTTCACGCTCGGACGCAACGAGAAATTTAATCCGGCTGTTCACCTCACGCGCAGCCACATCAAATTCATGCCGGACATGCAGAACGCGACACACGCCCTCCTCTCCCTGCCGGCTTCCAAGACCGACCCGTTCCGACGGGGTGTCACCATCGTTCTCGCGGCGGTGCCCAGCGCGATCACTTGCCCGGTCGCTGCACTGCGCGAGATGATCAACGGCGATCAATCTCACTCCTTGACCGAGCTCAGCCCGCTCTTCCCCGGCACCGAGCCCGGCTCTGCACTCACGCGCGACGCATTCATCTCTCGGCTGAAGGCAGTCCTCACCGCACTCGGACTGGACAGCTCGGCCTATTCAGGCCACAGCTTCAGGCGAGGTGCCGCGATGTCTGCGGCAGTAGCTGGATACTCGGACCATGAGATCCAGCAACTCGGTCGCTGGCGCAGCGATGCTTACAAGCTCTACATTGATTTGCCCGCCGATAGGATCCTCCACCTTTCTTCCCGACTCCACTGGGCGGAGGCCGAGCCTCACGCTCAGCCTTACGAGCCTCCGGCTCTCCCCTTCGCTCCTCCTGCTGTGGCTTGAGCTCGACCCCACCCGGTCGCGCGAGAGAGCGGTAGCGACGCGAGCCGGATGACTTGTCCGCGCAGCGCCCGCGCGCCCAATCCATCCTGTTTCGCCCTGCCCGACTCACGCATGAACAGATTCAGCACAATCAGGCCCAATCGCCGGTTCCGAGCATGAAGCACCGATGGCCTTCCCGCAGCCACACAATCAAGGCGAGTTGCACCGGGTGGCAGCCCAATTCAACCAATCCTGCGCGAGAACCAATGTTTACAGGAGTCATTGTTTGCCTTGTGTGGGATTGTCGTCCTCAGGAGGGTACGTGATACCTCCTGGTATCGCCTTGTATCGTGTAGCAATAATAAACAGGTTATTGGATTATTAAATTGCATCGATTCTAGACGGTGTCGGGCGCAGGAATGGCAGTAGTACAGAAATATATTTAGCTATAGCTAGATGTATGCATACATAGTAAATACTAGCACTACGGAAAAAACCTCGAGAACGCGGCAGGTGGCGAGACCCTATACAATAACAGTCAGCACAGCCAGACATAGCACACGGGGGCGGGGGCATACATACCGAGGTGGGTTTTGCGTTCGATGGGGAAGCTATCGGGTGTCTGATCTACGTACCAAAAACACGGTGAGCACGCACGAAAATGGGGAGTGACAAAAGTGGACATACAGAGTGGTGTCCGCGCTGATGAGGACAAGGATAAGAGGGGGTAGAGCTAGAGACAGATAGGGCTGAGAGGGGGTCAGGCGCAAAGGGACTCTCCATGTACTTGAACTTAGCCGGCTCGAGAAAGCCTCGAGAGCGACTCCGAGTCGGAGCTCGAAGTCCGGTGGTGTTCGAGTATATCAAATGGAGATGTCAGTAGTAGCTAGCAAAGCCCTGAATGCATAAACTTACCTATATATGCGAGGCAGCTACCTGCATCGTTCACCGTACCGTGATGAGGTGATGGAGGAATGGGAGAGAGAGACGATGAGGGGAGAGCAGGGGGAGCGGGCGAGTTTTGTGGTGCACAGAAGCCCTGACGGAGTTTGAATTATGTTACCAAATTAAGCAAGTTCCTTACCAAATCGAGCTCGCTCGCAGACGCACGCCAACTATACCGTCACTATGCGGTCAGCTCTTGGTCAGCTCTGCTCTCGCACGTACTCTCTCCATGGAGCTGCTAGTCCGAATCACGCAGCAGCAGGTACCAGCTAGTCTAGTTCAAGACGCTGGAATTAATAGAGGGGTCCCTTCTCGGATATTTCCGTAGCACATGATTTGTTGAACGCGTTCTAAGACGTGTCACGTCGCCTAACTCTGCTTCGCCATGTCTAATGCCACCGTCGTAGAAACTCGGTCTCCCTTCACGTTCTGCTCTCTAGAGGGACGAAAACTGGTCTCTGAAATAGTATTCGAGAAACTAGGCTACTATCCTCACGATTATCAGCTCGATGGGGTATGCAAGTCCTTGGACGGCGTCGACCTTCTCGCTGTTCTAGCCACTGGCTCTGGAAAGACAGGCTTCTTCAGCATGTACATGCTCGTGCTACAAGAGCTCAGCACAAACCTGTCTCGATGCAGTGAGGCTGAGAACATCCCAAAGGATCCTGCCATGGTGCTCGTATATCCAACAGTAGGACTCGAGGTGGAAATGGTACGTGCTGGACTGCTTACTTACCGCTATTGATTGTACTCACTCTGTCTAAGGAGGCGACACTCAAGGCTGCCAACATACCCTGCCTAGTGATCAATCATAACACTGTGACGAAGGAGGGAGGGCAGAAGTTGTGGGAGAAGGCTGTCAGTGGGGTAGCTATGGTCATGCTCTCCCCCGAGATGTTAGCTACCCGCTCGTTCGAGACACTGGTGCACAACCGCAAGTTTGCCTCACGAGTGTGTGCGTTAGGGGTCGATGAAGTGCACCTCTGCAATAGCTGGGGCGAGAGCTTCCGACCCTGCTTCCGACAGATTGGGTTTGCGCTGAAGCGTATGCCTAAACGAACACGGCTCGTTCTCCTCACTGCGACACTGGCAGCCGGTCCACCCACCACGAACATACTCAACTTCTTCGGTCTAACCCAAGCACTACTGGTTTCCCCAATTGTATTATAAACACCCACATAAGTGCCCGAACCCTTGTGTATTTTGTGGGGGAATTGTAATATCAAACTATGTGCAGGGATTGTAATATAGCAAGGGGGGGCCGTTGTAATACAAGTCTGGCCAAAAGCGGAGCATTGTAATATCATCTGACATCTTGTACTACTGATTGTAATACATATGGGCTCCTTCTATATATCCTTGTACAACTGTTGTAATATCTGTAGGACACCTTGTAAAACCTAGGTCAGGTGATGTTATACAACTGGTAACTATTGTAAAAAGATACTGTAATCATTGTAAAACAAAAGTGGACCAATCTACCGGTATTTTGGGCGCTTTTTTGATATCCTAATGCAGTAGATCATGATGTCATTGTTTGTGAGCGCTTTTTTGATGTCCAAATGCGGTAGGTCCTCTACTGAACTCCCAATATTGCAGCCTATATAGCTCCCCCAGATCTTCATGAAAATAGATGATTGTAGGCTCATTCTGTTCGCAGTTTTGAGTACTATCAGATGGTGTATAGTACCAATTGTATTACCCAATAGAATACTGTATATGCTGCAATTGGGTCATAAACCACCAAATTATGATGGTATATTGGCTTATACCAGTAGTAAATGTGCATATAGCTTGATACAAAGGACACCAGTGGATGGTAGGGTGCTGCGGCGCACTAGGGGGCAAATATCATGGTCATACATGCAGAACTGATGGAGGTATACTATATGCAGGGATTTGCAAAAGCTGCACTTGTATTTGGCCAGTACCGGGCTAGCGGGACGTTGGTGCCCATCTCCCTTATCACTATTAGACTCGTATTTTTAAGGGCTTTCAAATGAGGTATTACACAGGTCAGATCGTGGACCTGACCTGACACTCTCCTCCTACCTCACTTCCCATCAATCCCCCTCTAGCCCCTTGTGCTGTCCATGAATTGCTACAGAATTTTGTACAGTTTCTTCTGGTTATATCGACAATAGCCTCGTCCATTTTCAAAGCTCTAGCCCCCTTTACTGGTGCGTGGTGAACTTGTGCACACTTTATGCACCTAAATCATCCAGGCAGAATATCTTTGTGAATATATGGGATCTTATTGTTCTATTTTTTGCAATGTCTCCCAATTGTGTATCTCTAGCAGTCCTTTTAAGGATATAACGAGAAGCTTGTGCGATACTTGCGAAATACCTAATCAGTAGTTTTGGAAGCATGCTATATTGTACTTGTTAGAGAGCATGGATGGGTCCTGAAACTACAGATAAGATCACCATAAAGTGCACCTACATATAGCAAAAAGAATTATAAGATTTGGTTGAGTAGAGGTGGAGATACTGCTGAAACCTCTGTTGAAGATGCAGAAGCAGTGAAATGCATGCATGCAGTGCTGAAAGTTGGCATTTCACAACACATCTGCAATATCTTTGCTACCGCTACATCAAACCTCTTCAAACTTTACAACCCTTTTCCTATATCTATGGACTCCTCTATCTGTGACTCTGGGCTGGTTACACTGAGTATAGAGACTTCAATTGCCACAATGACTCCGGTAACTGATAAGGAAATTGCTAGAGATCAAGTACACGTAGGCTTATACAACTTTGTGGATGGGTACAAGTTATGAAGGCAAGTATAGGGTAGATTTATTGTAGATCCACTCAAGGTTGCCGTAAAGATATTGCACCTGTATGGTTTAGATGTATAAAGTGTACACAAGTGCACCACACGCCAGTGAAGACAGTTAGAGCTCTGAAAATGGTCGAGGCCATTGTCAATATAGCTAGAAGTAACTGTATAAAATTTCGTAGCACTTCATGGACAGCACAAGGGGCTAGAAAAGAATTGATGGGAAGTGAGGTAGGAGGAGAGCGTCAGGTCAGGCCCACGATCTGACCTGCGTAATATGTCATTTGAAAGCCCTTGAGAATACGAATATAATGGTAGTAAGGGGGATAGCTATCGACATCCCGCTAGCCCGGTACTGGCCAAATACAAGTGCAGCTTTTGCAAATCCCTGCATATAGTATACCTCCATCAGTTCTGCATGTATGACCATGATATTTGCCCCCTAGTGCGCCGCAGCACCCTACCATCCACTGGTGTCCTTTGTATCAAGCTATATGCACATTTACTACTGGTATAAGCCAATATACCATCATAATTTGGTGGTTTATGACCCAATTGCAGCATATACAGTATTCTATTGGGTAATACAATTGGTACTATACACCATCTGATAGTACTCAAAACTGCGAACAGAATGAGCCTACAATCATCTATTTTCATGAAGATCTGGGGGAGCTATATAGGCTGCAATATTGGGAGTTCAGTAGAGGACCTACCGCATTTGGACATCAAAAAAGCGCTCACAAACAATGACATCATGATCTACTGCATTAGGATATCAAAAAAGCGCCCAAAATACCGGTAGATTGGTCCACTTTTGTTTTACAATGATTACAGTATCTTTTTACAATAGTTACCAGTTGTATAACATCACCTGACCTAGGTTTTACAAGGTGTCCTACAGATATTACAACAGTTGTACAAGGATATATAGAAGGAGCCCATATGTATTACAATCAGTAGTACAAGATGTCAGATGATATTACAATGCTCCGCTTTTGGCCAGACTTGTATTACAACGGCCCCCCCTTGCTATATTACAATCCCTGCACATAGTTTGATATTACAATTCCCCCACAAAATACACAAGGGTTCGGGCACTTATGTGGGTGTTTATAATACAATTGGGGAAACCACGGGTGACCCAAGGCCAGTTCTATCTCATCCGTCAGTCAAACATCCGCCACGACATTCAGATCATCTTCCGGACCCTCACCCGGGGCGTTGACAACCCGTCCCAACCAGACTTCCTGTGGACCCTGACCAGTGGCAGGAAGACGATCATCTTTTGCCCAACAATCGCACACGGTCAGAGGCTGGCCCTGTATCTTCGGCAACACCTTCCTACTTCAATTGACCGGCATTCTTTCATCCGCACGTACAACGCACTAAAGTGGCCTGAGTTCAATGAAGATACATTATCCATGTTTCGAGTCCACTCTGCCCTCTCAGCGACCATGATCATCATTGCGACAGACTCTCTCATGGTGGGTATCGATCTTCCAAATGTAGCTGATGTGGTTCTCGCAACCTCCCCTGAAACGGCCGATGAACTGGTGCAGAAAATCGGGCGAGCAGGACGCGATAGGTCTCAAGTCTCGAACGCTCGCGGCCTGGTCTATATTCCGCAGACAACTCTGGAAACAGCGCTCGAGCAGGTCGCCGCGCACGGAGACGAAAGGTCGCCCATAACAGGTGTTACGGCAGGCGCTCAGAAGAAGTCTGCGAGGGTTCTCAACCCGGAGATGGCCACCATGATCTCGGCAACGTGCAAAAGGGCTGCACAGGACACTGTGTATAAGAATCCGCCTCGTTTTGACCCGCTGTGTCTATGTCCCCTCTGCAGGTGCAAACTTGCTCTCGCTTCCCTCCCTTGCAGCTGCAGCGGCTGCATCCTCGACTCCCCTCCTCTTCCTGCAATGCTGGACGGCCCTGCGGCGAAGGCCGTGAAAGCACCTCTTCATCGTGATCGTTTGACCAAGGTGATGATCGCCGCCGGTGTTGCCCACTTCAAGCAGTTCCGCCGCTCGTTATGCGACCGTGCTCCTGTCACCGAGGACCTCCCCGCCTACGCCTACTTTCCCGATCCTGTCATGCAGGATATCCTCGCCGCCTTCCCCCACATTCACTCGCAATCTGACCTGGCGCCATACACCATAGATGAACCGTATCTAAAGCCACACATCGCCCTGTTATGGACCTCGTTTCGTGAGTTTCAAAGTGTTGTTGATGAGATGCGGGTCACGGCTCGTCGGGCACGGAACGACAAGGCGCGGGAGACGCGGCGGACGAAGAAGGAGCGTGAAGATGCCGCCGCTGCTTTGGCTGATGTCCTAGCCCGAGAGGACACTGACGAGTCGGACTCTGGTCTCGAGTCCGACGCCATCCACGGTGTTGGTAGTGGAATCCCCCTTCCAACTGCCGCTACAGGCTTTGCGCTGACCGCCGGCACTTCTTCAAAGAAAAAGATTCGTGCTGCGGCGGCGGCGAGTCTCTCTCCATTGCACCCCGATGCAGGTGCGATACTGCGGACAACGTACGTACCTATCACTTGCCGGTGTAATCCGATCGTGCTTGCTAACATGTGTTGTACTAGACCTTCGACTCGCACCACCCAGCCACCACAGGCAGGCCCGAGCACGGTGCTCTCACCGGTCCCTCGAATCCGCCCGCGTCCTTTGGTCAAACGCAAGGCACTCGAGGAGCTCCCGGTTCCATCAGCGAACTCAGCGAGCTCGCCACTCGGAGAGAGCACTCTCATGGTGAGCGGCCGGTCACCGAAACGTCTGCGCCTCAGTCCATCTGTGAGTCTATGGTATACTAGTATACATGTACACAGCTCTAATGTTACGCCATAAACAGGTCGTCGGTGCACATAGCAAAGAGAACAAGAGTCCGAGCAGGCAGGAATAGCTTCACAGGGTGCTCGCCAGTGCACTATCTTCAAGATCTCTAAGTGCGTCATACTCTACCTCACCGGCGGCGAGCGCATCTGATACTGACCAGTCGTAATCCACCATCAGTTCTCCCTCGATGTACATGGTGGCTCCGGCAGTCTGCCGGATGTCCTCCCAGGTCTCCCCGTCTCCGATGTTGTCTCCTTCCGCTTCTGTCTCTTGTTTGGCAGCTCCTGCTATATCCCGTGTATTCGAATCGACGTCCTGTGTGGCCTCTCCTCTGTTAATGCAATCCATTCGTCTCATGCGCGTGTCTGCGACCCACTTCTCCAGCTTGCCTTCCCGCAACGCTGCGAGGCCAGTACTAAACACATCCACGCTCTTCTTCGGCTGCTTCGCATCTTCGCCATAGTGACGCCCCTGGCGAAAGCTATGCACTTCTTCCTCCTTCAGCATGTCAAGCAGGGTCCTGACCTCGGGCCGGCTGTGAGGACTTGTATGACGACCACGGCGTTGCTGAAGACCGACTCCCTCGCGGTACGTGTTCTTCAAGGTGACGAAGTGCGAGGCGTTAGGGGCGATTACAGTGGCAACGTGTTCGCTGTCCCACTCTTCGCTCTTGTGTGCGATCATGGTCTCGAGCTGCAGATTGATATGCTCGAGATGCAAATCGCCCTCCACCCAGCGCCCTTCTTCACCTGAGGGATTGATCAACCAGTTATTTAGAAATGCTGCCTTGAGCTCGGGACTCGACTCGAGCTCGAGATTCACGATCATCTCGAGTGTGTAACCGCTATACTTTGGGTGACTTGAACCGGCGAAAGCAATGCTCATACGCTATAGAACATGTAGTTAGCACCTTGTATACATGATAGTATAATGTGCACTACTACCAACCTTTAGGCCCTCGTAAACCCGTCCGGGGTCTCCAGATGCGACTGCCTGTGCAAACTCACGAACAAGGATTCCGTCATGCAAGAACATGATAGAGTCCGCAAGGCACTGGTCGCCCATGAACGGCACTGATGAATCCAAGTCATCGTGTCGGGTCCCGGCCGGCGCCTTGGCTCCCCGCCGTCTTGTGCGGCTCGACCCAGACTTGTCTCCGGCACTAGGCTCTGTCGGAGTCGCACTGCTCTCCTCGCTTCTAGGTGGTACCCATCCAGAGCCGGTTGGTATTGCAAAGACTCCTATGCTAGGTGCCGAGCCTTCACACGCATGCTCGTGTGCGCGACGGGAACAGTAGCGGTGGTAGAGTATTTTCGCACTTTCAAGCAGTGTCTCCAATGACGGTAGTTGACTGGTCCTTTCTAGTTCATTGAAGTGCTCAAAGAGATTGTCGCATCCGAGAAGGACACTAGTAATTATAGAAGAAGTTATATTAATTTGTTCCCGGACCGAGCATACACAATACATGTGCGGGTGAACTCACTGCCAGCAATCAACGATGCGAGTTTCAACCGCAATATTAGTCATGTACAGGCATGGATAGTAGTCGACCTTCTTGAGTGACTTTGGTGGCTTCTGTCCGATCTTGGATGCACTATGACCCAGTTTCGAAGGGTCACCAGTGAGGGGGTCACCCCAATGTGCCTCCGCGACCAGGCTGAGATGTGTCAGTCCAGTATGCCAGGTCTCGAGGAACGGTTCGATCAAATCGAACTTGCGGAAGGCATTTGTTTGGTCACCCATGTAGCCCTTCAGCTGTAGCAGTTTCTCGTAGGTGAGTCCATCACCACCCACGAGAATGAGGGCAGAGTCATCGTGGTCTTCGTCCTGCTGACCCATCTGTCCTAGGAAATCCACGAGGGCATCACGGAACTCTGTTGTAATCGTCTCGTTCTTAGCCACAGTTGACAGTGGGTAGATATCAGTTTTGCGGCGGGGAAGGGGGCTCTTGGACCCAGTAGTACGAAACAGATCAGCGATCTTAGGTTTAAGATAGTGGAGCTGGGGAATGTAGGTGGCGAGAACTTGAAGACAGTGCAAAGTACCAATGCGCGATGCGTGCTCGAAGTCTATCCAGCCCAGCAGTTGATTAACCGTTAAATCTTTCCGTAGGTCTTGAGCGAGCCGTGCTTGCTTGTCCTTGAGACTGAAAGCGGCTGGATTGTAGTCCGCCACTTCGTTCACGATTGCTGACATTCCGATCTTCATTAGGTTATCTTTTCCCATCCGTGCTTCCCACTGCTTGAGATGCTGTTGGACGTTATCTGTTCGCATCATCAAAGCTCGAAGAAGCTCGCGCCCAATCTTCCGGATGTACGAAGCATCGAGGGCAGCTAGTCGCTTAAGAGTGGCGACTGTCGTGTTCCAGGAAGGGGTGTGTCCAATGCGGCTGTTGTACCCGAAGAGTGTCTGCTGAGCCCCGCATGCAAAATATAGAATTCCGCGGGCAACGTGATTGAGGCGAGCGTACGGGGTACGGCAATATGCAATGTCGCTCAGAATCTCGGTAGTGGTCTAGAAGCGAGATAGTAAGTTGATAGGATTGATCAGATACACTGGCAGGTAGCAGGCAGAGTAGCCCTACTATAGTAGCCACAGCACACCGGGTATAGTATCGTAAAGGCTCACAATATCTGTAGGACGCATCCTCGGCACGGGTTCCATATATCCATCTTGCTTCTTCCCTGATGCAGATATCATGCTAGAGACGAGATGCCACCCAAGGGGACAGTGGCGGGTGAGGATCTCGTGCACATGTCGGGGAGTTGCCGCACTGATGTCTTCCCAGCAGAGCTCACGCCTCGCACCACGGTGTGCGGGAAGACCGGACCCATGCAGGCCGTGTACACCCCTCACCACCTCAACCATCTCTTCGACTAGATGTCTCGCCACCAGCTCGACAGCGAGTGAGGTCATAGCAGGCTTCGCATACTTGACAGTGAGATATGAGCCTTCCTGGGTTGCGAACATGCGTGCACCTTCCTCGGAACCGCGCTTGGGTTGCCCAGATGGGTGACGGAGTATAGCGTGTAGAATAGCTCCAACTGTGTATTTCGTATCGCCGTGCAGGAGCTTTGTGACCGTCTGTAGAATCGACTGAGAGTATGAAGATGGAATGCTGGGATGGGGCTGAGAAGTCGTGGCAGTAGGCGGCGGCGGCGGCTGAGAGTCTGAGCTCGGAGATCGGAATAGCTCCCAGAGGAACTCGCTCAGCGACCAGTTCATGTCCTGCTTGATGAACTGAAGGACGCAGTAGCACTTTTCGCGTGCTGTAAGTCTTCTCTTCGAAGGTGTGGGCCTGTTCCCGAGACCGGATCTTGCAGCCAGGCTGGGACCGGCCGGCGAGGAATCCGCGCCTGCTAGTAATCCGGGGACCGTCGCTGCCGGCGTTGACATTGCAGTCATTGACGCCGCAGTTCCGTGACGTGCTGGTGTCTGCGGCATAGGCATAGATCCTGTAGCCGGAAATATGAGTGTCGCAAAGACCTGTAACGAATTGTTGGCACCTGCTACTTACCTTCCATCAGGGAAACAAATAGACGCTATCAGGAGCTACACGCGCCACATAGCGTTTGTAGCCGCGTAGCGACCCCCCCTCTACGATAGCACCCCCTTCTCCTTCGTAGCGCTCCATAGCGCAACAGAGCATGCTTCATATGGTAAGTCGTCGGAGATCCAGATGCCGATGCAGCTCAGAATCACTCGCTTCGGATACTGTGACGTGGTCCTCGAAACACTATACACTCCATTGGCAAGCTATGGAAATATATGTAGTAGGAATACTGATAACAACGAGATACTAGTGACATTCCAACATAGTACACGGACGACAGCAGGTGAACATACCATGGTACGAATCGGAGGACAATCTTGATAAGGCTATGATATCTGATCTGACGACTGCAGACGTGAGCGTACTTACTACTAGGCAACGACTCAGAGTGGAGGGGGAGGGTTGTACGACAATGCTCACAGAACTAATGCGGGACGATGTGTAGATTGTTACTCACCAGTGACCGGCCATAAGCACAGGATGTAGACGGCTCGAACGATAACCAGAACGAAGTCGAGTGATGGGCAAGTCCCCAAGAAGCGAACGATAAGCGACATGATTGTGCAATGACATGAAACAAGACGTACTAGAATTGACACTCGGAGGGGGATCCTAGCCAAAGCGCATCACGGATGTCTGCGGGGCGAGGTCGATGCTGTGCAGTTCGTGCAGCTTGAGCGGCAGCACAGACGGCTCGAGGTAGTGGGTAGGGCTTGACCTGATCGGCTGCCGACGATAGCTGCCGTCCTCAAGCAAGCGAGCGGAGGTGGAGGCAGCGTAGGGGGGCTAGGGTGAGTACTGCCAGTGGGAGGTGGAGCAGCAGCTCGTTGAAGTCCGTGAAAAAGCTGTAAAGAGTGATAACACATTATCAATATGAGCAAAAGAAGACATACCGGTCACCATATACGACACATACCAGTGTCCTGTGGTTTCCCGACTCAGACACTCTCCAGGCGCAGCGGAACCATTTAGGTGATGACAGCGCTGGCTAGCATGACAAAGCAGCAACTTGAGGCTCGTCGAGTGTGATCCGAGTCCATGATGATGTAAAAGCAAGAGTGTGTCGAAGCTCATAGCGTGCTCAGAGAGGAGTGCAGTAACACGGCTGGTGGGGGTACTGATAGAGGGGAGGAGGAAGGGGGAGAAAATGCGAAGTTTGCTATCCGAGTCGTCAAGCCAGACCTTCAAGCGGAGATTGAAAATATCGGGCACAGCCGAACATGACTTGTCATTGGAGATATTCAAGAGACGCGCATGACCGGCCTACTGCTAGTACGCAGTTGTAGTATAGTATAAGACTGAGCTGGTTGCAGGAAAGGGAACAGGCAATGGCATGCTACAGAGCGTTAGTGACATGTTCATAGTGCTACGTAGCGCTACAGATGCTATCGGAAAAGCTGTGCTGCTACAGCAATAAGACGCCCAAAACAGTTTCCCTGATGTCCGAGTGATGCGGCCCACCCGGGCCTTCGAATACAAACGAATATTGCATCGGATTAGAGTCGTCATCTCTGACAGGGAGCTCGGACATGATGGCAGAGTGGAAAGAGGACCGATCATTATCATTTTGTAGCTAGACATTGACCCGCACGACCGCAAGGCGCAAGGGGACTACCGTTAGTACAGGCACGACGTGCGATAAGCGCTTCAAGGATGAGCTTCAAGCCTCAGCGTCTGATTCCAAATCGGGACGAGAGGGGAGCCTCCTGCCAAACTCCCGTGTCTTGATGCAGACTGTATATCAGGTAAGATCGACTGTCATCTTCCCCCCTACAGTCAGCTACGGAGACTAGGTACCAGCACAATCCAGCACAATTCTAACCCTTGCTTGCGCGCCCTCATGGTGCGGGCAAATCTACGGGCGGCATTAACTGCAGCGTGAGCGCGCGCCATCCGGACAGATTTGGCCAATCCTGCCAATTCTGGAGGTGACATATGCATTTTTGCTGATGCCCGAGTACTAGTACTAGTATAGCGTGCATAGATATTTTGGATAATGTTTATTATCCAGGGTCTATGGCAGCGTTACTCGTCACACCCGCCGGACAATGTCCTTTGTCCTCTCCGGTATATAGTCCTGGGTTCTGCACCCAGTGATCTCTCGTCCCCTCCTCGCCCGGCAGCTCGTACTCGACGTCGAGCTTTCTTTTTGCACCCGCCCTGCCGCGTTCCCCTTTTCTTCTAGTTTCTACTTAGCTACATCTCATGTACTAGGCACATTCGCTTCCGCCGGCTTGAGCTCGGCCCACCGGTCGCGCGAGAGACTCAGAGCGGTGGCGACGCGGTCTCGGTGGTCACGCGCCGCTTCCGCAGCGCGCGCTCAATACCATCGTCTTCCGCCCAGCCCGAGTATAGCGTGCATAGACTAGGGTTCGCCGTCGTAAGTAATAGTAGCAGTATAGTAGCTCTCGCCGGTACTAATGACAGTGAACGAGCAATTCATGCTTAAGGATATGCAACGTGATCCACATCCATATGGGGCTCATGATTGAACGAAATACTGAGCACTAAGATCCAGTATAGTACATGTTCCGAGTCCGCTATTCGAAATCCAGTGGGTCTCTGAGCGTCATAGCTTAGCTTCTGCCTCAGGCTTCACAACATAGTAAAGCCTTGGGAAATGGCAGAATTCATTCCCAGCAGTGCCCTGGGTCTCGATGCATACCTCCTGTTTGTTGAATGAGACCAGCTTGCCTACAGTTGGAACTTTGCCTATCGAAACGCGTCGTAAGTCTCCTGTACCCCCTCCGAGTCGGGAGCGAACGTTCACGCTTACCATTGTCCGCTGGCGTAACAGACACAATCTGGTGTCGCTTGAGACCGATTCTAGCGGCTTCGGCTTCGTCGAACCCAACTATTTTGGGGTCTTCGGCCACGGCTGCGGTGATTATTTCCGCAGCCCGTGCACCAGAAATGGTGTCTAATACGGGCTTGTGCTCGGCGAGAGCGGCACTCACGTACGCAGACACGCGACTGATCCACTGTAAACCGCAGTCATTCGTCTGACATTCATAGTTTAGCCAGTGCGATGAACGGAGCGAACATACCGCAGTAGTGGCGGGTATAACCGCAGGGTCGAACAGGTCCTTCATGTACCGTAGCGCTCTGAACTCCTGCATCCATTCCCAGACGTAGTGGACAGACATGTCGGCCAAGCTCGGGGTCTCAGTATCCATGAGCCAGGCGCGCCCGTCGGAGAGTTGCTCTTCTATGAGATCCTGCCGGACGATCAGCGCGGCCATGAGGAGGATCCGCGCGCACTTACCAGATGGGAAGCAAGCCAGCTCTTCACGATAGGGAGGTTCCCAGCAATCTCATCCGGATTGACCGTCTTCCCGAACCACTGGAGCACGGTTGAATCAGATCAGCGAACTCGAGGCCGGGAGGTGGTGCACATACCGCGCTGCGGTCCTTCAAGAACTCTGGCGTGAACTTCTGGTAGGGAAGCGTTTGCCCGCCCAGTTGACCGAGTGTCCTGTCGGCATATGTCATAGCGAACGCCTTGACCAATCCGGTGTCCGCTCTGCCGCCTCCTGTGCGCTTGGGGAACAAGGTGCCATAACCTTCGGAAGCGGGGAAACGACGTTCCAGCACGGCGGCAATGAGGCTGCTATCGCAGTACACATCTCTCCCGATAGCCAGGACTGGGACGAGACGATACTTCACCCCGAGGCGATCTGCGAGGTCGGGGCGAGGCAGAACCATGGGCAGCTGTCAGAAGACCCGTGTTCGTAAGTGAGCATGCTACATGGGAGAAGTCACTATAAGCCAAACCTCGACTCGCATGTGGGGAATGTGCTTTATTGCCAGGATATTCCTCACTTTCCGAGCGACTGGAGAGGCGTCATATCTACACAAAGGAAAAGTTAGAATGATCACAACCTGGAAGCTTCATACGGCGGTTGGAGTTTCATGCGAAGACTCACTGATATAGAATTACAGGAAGTCTGGGAATTTCCTGCATAGTATGTTTGTTGGGCCTGGTCTATTTGATAGAGGGATGTAGGTGAACGACGTCGGGATGGCTTCTGAGTAAGATAAAGTAGTTGGACGAGCCCGAGGTTGCTGACAGTTGTAGGTTCACGGGCGCCCGGAACGGGAACATGCGATATGCCGGTAGTCTGACCGCATTGCTATAAATCTAAGATCCGATCGCGGGAGGTACCAATCTTCCTACAGATTGATCATTGCAGTACCAGGGGTTTACTGTAACCTACGTATGATCGACGGATTGTCTGTGCCAGTACACTTAAGAGGGAATTGCAAGACGAGGTGGAGGCAGGGAGGTTGCTGTGAGTTGGTTGCCGGCGGGAACACTGCACGCGTAAATGCGAACCCCGGCCACCGCCCCAGTTTGCGTTGCGAGGTAGGATCTACTTGGTGCCTCTTCGCAGCGGCTATGCAGACTTCTTATGACCGCCGGAAATAATTCCGCAGTCGGTCCCTTTGTCCAAGAGCATGATGTTGTGCGCGAACGAAGATCGAGTCTACAAGACCGGAGAGAAAATGTAGACCACGCGTCTTCCGCGCAAAGATGATCTATATTGGTAGGATCGGATGAGGACTGTCTTGTCGTGCACATTTCATTGATTGTGAAGTTCACCTCGAGGCTCGGGGATGCTGCCAAACGCGGAGCATCGGAGAGCATCGCCTCGGGAAAAAGGTGGCAGGAGTCTGACTATTTGCGACGACAGACGGACGGGGCAGTGATACTGAGCGCTCAGCGCCTTCTCGGCGTTGGTACAAAAACAGTCGGGCACGCATTTCCTCACAACCTCCACGACACATCACGCAGGCCACTACGGCCATCTGAGCTCTCTAAACTCCTCGACGACCGACGTTCCCGGCTACGCCGACGCCATGTCCCAAAATCCCGACCAACGGCCGCCACTGCCCTCCCTGTCTTCGCAGTCTTCGGCTACGGGCCATACTCTCACTGATCCCTTCGCTGACCGGCAGCGCGCAATTAACTTCTCGGAGCCCGCTTTTCCGACCCCAAACCAGAGTGTGACATCGTTTCCGAACGAGTTCGGCAACCTCGACCAGTACGATGACGAGGAGGACAAGCGGCTGCTGAACAGTGGGGATGGCATGCTGCACCCATACCCGTACGTACCGATCTTCTTGCCCAGCCAATACACTCCCGGCTAAGGTCAGGACGCGTAGCCCATACGATCCCAATTCGTACGGAGATCCCTACGGTGGCGGACGTCCTACATCCATCGCGTCGACCTCCTCTATGGGCGCAGAGTCCCAATGGAGACGCCGCCAGACCATCAAGCGCGGAGTGACACGCAAGGTCAAGCTCACGAAGGGTAACTTCATCACTGAGTACCCTGTGCCATCTCCAGTGTTCAGCGCCATCGACCCCAAGTGGCAGAATAGCAACTCGACCGAGTTCTCGTAAGTCCGCAGTCGATCTCCCCGTGTGCCCCTCATACTGACCGAGTGGTGAAGGCACATGCGTTATACCGCTGCGACTTGCGACCCAGATGACTTCAGCGAGGCGACTGGCTACAGTCTGCGCACCAAGATGTACAATCGTCAGACGGAGCTGCTGATCGCGGTCACCTCCTACAACGAAGACAAGACGCTGTACGCGCGTACTCTCCACGGCGTCATGCTCAACATCCGTGACATTTGCAAGACTAAGCAGTCCAAGTACTGGCGCCGGTCTGCGGAGGAGGGCATTCCTGGCTGGCAGAGAATCACTGTCGCGCTCATTGTCGATGGTCTCGAGCCGATGGACAAGACAGTCCTAGACATTCTGGCCACTGTTGGCGTGTACCAGGACGGTGTGATGAAGAAGCAGGTTGACGGCAAGGATACCGTTGCTCACATATTCGAGGTAAAGTTAGAACAATCCGCGCCCGCTCCTGCCATCCTGACCTTCGATGCAGTACACGACTCAACTGTCCGTCGATGCCACGCCTCAGTTGGTCGTCCCGCATGGTGACGATGCCAACAACTTGGTACCCGTGCAGTTCATCCTGGTCATCAAGGCAAAGAACCAGAAGAAGATTAACTCCCACCGTTGGCTGTTCAATGCCATCGGCCGCATGCTAGAGGTATGCGAATGACATTCTGCCACTCATAACCGATCCTGACTGGTGGGCAGCCTGAGATCTGTGTCCTTATCGATGCCGGCACGAAGCCCGGTCGCAAGTCCATTTACTATCTGTGGGAAGCGTTCTACAACGACCCTCATCTCGGTGGATGCTGTGGTGAAATTCATGCTATGATTGAGGGTGGCCGTAAGCTGCTCAACCCCCTGATCGCCGCACAAAACTTCGAGTATAAGATGTCCAACATCCTCGGTGTGTATTGTCTCAGAACTTGCTAAGTGTCAGCGCTCATGTCATTTCCGTCATTCTAGACAAACCGCTGGAGAGCAGTTTCGGATACGTGGCCGTGCTTCCCGGTGCCTTCTCAGCGTACCGGTTCCGCGCCATTCTGGGCCGGCCGCTTGAGCAGTACTTCCACGGAGACCACTCTCTTGCGGATCGTCTCGGTCCCAAGGGTATTTACGGCATGAACATCTTCACGAAGAACATGTTCTTGGCTGAGGACCGTATCCTCTGTTTCGAATTGGTTGCGAAGGCAAATGACCAGTGGACGTTGACGTACGTCAAACCCAGCAAGGCTGAGACTGATGTGCCCGAGTCTGCTGCCGAGCTCATCGGTCAACGTCGGCGTTGGCTAAACGGTTCTTTCGCCGCGTCAGTGGTACGTACGACTTGACAGATTTTTTCACGAGCGCGCTCTGACCATTTTTGGATAGTATGCCATTGTGAACTTCTTCAAGTTGTACAAGTCTGGCCACGGCGTTATCCGCATGTTTTTCTTCCACATTCAAGCATTGGTAATGCACATCTCATGGCATGTCACATTCAGAGGCTAACTGATACCTGGTAGTACAACGTGTTCACCTTGGTCTTCACTTGGTTCGCCCTGGCGAACATGTGGCTCACGTTCAGCATCATCATCGACCTGCTACCCAGTCAAAACATCGTTATTTTCGGCACCGCTGCAATTGTAAGTCGACTAATACTGGCCACACAATTTACTAACAACCGTCATCATCTAGACTCACTGGGTCAATCTCGTCTTGAAGTGGATCTATCTCGCATTCCTCGCTTTGCAGGTATGTCTTCATGCGGCTGGTGCCACGATGACGTCAGACTGAACACCCGCAGTTCGTGCTTGCGTTGGGTAACAGGCCAAAGGGTGAACGTTTGACTTACAACATCACATTATGGTGAGTTCCGAAGACCGTTTGCGACCCGCCCGATCTAATCAAGAGTGCTCAGGGTCTATGGTATCCTTGCTGTGTACCTGCTAGTCTGTTCGTTCTGGTTGACGGCCATCGCCTTTAAGGTATGAGCAGCATTGTTTATATTGTTAACCCAATCTTCTGACCCGTCGAGTTGTTCAGAGCATTCCTGATACGCTAAACAAACTCTCAGCTGGCGAGAAAGTCGAAGCGTTCTTCAAGCCTCCCATCGGCGCTCTGATTGCTGCTATCCTGTCAACCTTCGGCATCTGGCTGATAGCGTGCCTCCTCTACGTGCGTCTCCCACTCCTAGAGTTTAGCTCCAGCATCCTTACTTGAGCTCCCTAGCGTGACCCATGGCACCTTGCCTCTAGCATGTTCCAGTACCTCTGCTTGGCCCCCTCCTTCACCAACGTCCTCAACGTCTACGCCTTCTGCAACCTGCACGACGTGTCATGGGGTACCAAGGGCTCCGACAAGGCCGAGGCCCTCCCCTCCGTCTCATCCAAGAAGTCCAAGGACGCGGAGACCGCCGTCGTCGAGGACACGACACGCAACAAGGAGGACTTGGACGCCACGTTCAAGGAGACCGTCACGCGCGCGCTCACGAAACTCGAGACCAAGGAGGAGATCGAGAAGCCGACGATGGACGACGAGAACAAGACGTTCCGCACGCGCCTCGTCGCGTTCTGGATGCTCAGCAACGCGGGGCTCGTCGTCGCGATCCAGAGCCTGAACGGCCTCGGCTCGGGCAACGAGGAGGCCGACGAGGCGACGCTGCGCAACCGGCAGAACTTCTACTTCGCCGTCATCCTCTACTCGACCTTCGGCCTCTCGCTCGTCAAGTTCTGTGGGGTGAGTGCTCGCGCATCGTCGTCGTCGTCCCGCTGTAACTGTCGCTCATCTACGTCTGTCGCGCTCTGCCGCACCGATAGGCACTCTGGTATTGGTTCAAGCGCAACCTCTTCCGCTGCTGCCGCCGGAACTAAGGACCCACACTCGTGCGTGTGGTTGCCTCAGGGCGGGCCTCTGCCTAGCGGAGGCGTGGTGCGCGCGTGCTGCTGGCCGCCGCCGCCGCCGCCGCCGTCGTCGTCGTCTTTGTACATTTGCATATCGCTCTCTATCCCCACACGCGGATCACCGCGGACATTCACATTCACATCCCTCCCGTCTTCTCGTGCACGCTTTGCCACGGACCCTCTCCTTGCCCTTATGCCTTCCACGATAATTCCACTCTTCATGTGCTCTTGTTATGAATTCATTGTCACGCGGCTAGTTACCTATTTTCGTCCGGATGCTTGTAGCACCGCGCACGGCTGGTACCAGCTGGGACCTCTCTCTGACACGGAAATTGCGTTCGTCAGCTCAAACAGAATCCAGTTATGTCTGGAAACACTCCCTCTTTTGCCGTCTTCAAGAAGTCAATTAGAGCCGAGTGCCAGATCGATAGAAATAAGATCGTCAATCCTGGATGTGCGCATGCGACCATCGTTAAGATATATATATATCGATGTCTTCATTCGACGGAATCATACAGATATGATATGTAGCTGTAGACACGAGGAACCACGCCTCGGGTCATTCTGGGTGAAGGATACAAATGCCCTCGGCACTACGGAGTCGTGGCAGTCGTGACAGCAAAACAAAACAAGGACGATGGGAGCGGCGAGACGACAGACAAGAGACACAGGGGAGACACGGCAAGAAACGAAGCGCGACAGTGTCGGACGTATACCGTATACCGTACACGGAGGCAATATGGTCGTACAGAACAAAGATCGCCACTCCCACTGCCCATCGCGCCCTAAAAGACGGGACATGGGACGATAATACGGACTGTGGGGGGCACTACTACTACTAGGGGCGGGCCCGCTCAGAACGGGTTCTCGTCCTCGTCCGTCTTGCCAGCCGCCGAGGGCTCGGACGACGGCTGCGGCGTGCTCTCCTCCGAGTCCGACTCGGAGCTCGCGTCCTTCTGCTGCCCAAAGAGCGACGGCATCGGCTTCGACACGCCCCTGCAGGTGCATCAGCGCGCGTTCACAACACACGCGTACGCATACGTACTTTGCAAAGTGCTTCTTCTTGGTCGCGTTCAGCTTCTGGCTGCACGGCGTCATCATGTTGTCCGTCGGGGACACGTACGTCGGGTTGCTGGGGCGCAGCCGGCGCTCAGCTGCGGTTCGTGCGCGGAGAAGGAGAGGGAGGCAGACGGGGCGGACGCGTGCACTCACTGGGTCTTTGCGAACTTCTTCGCGAGCAGGGCCTTCGCGCCCATGCCCGGGGCCTGGCTGTACAGCCCATTCGTGGCGTTCCCGAGAGGTGCTTGGGGTACGACGACGTGTGCCGCCTGCCCGGGGTTGTGCATGGGTTGGATGGGTGTGCCGAGGGGGGTCTCGCTGGGCGTGGTGGTCGTAGACATCGCGGGGGTGGGGATGCTTTGCGGGGGGCGGTTGACTAGGAGATGGACGGGTTTGGAGGGTGTGGGGAGCACGGAGGGGATGGGCAGGAAGTGGTTGTGAAGGAAGAGGCGGGTGGCGGGTGCGAGTCGAACTTGCGCTCAAGTTGGAGTTGCAGGTTCGGTTTGCCACGCGCCCCGCGCGCCTTCAAAATGAACATCACGTGCCACGCGCTCGTGTTATGCCATGGAGCACGTGGTCGCGTTGATAGGCGTCTATCCTGTGACTCGGGCCCCAAATTAAGAATTGCTCGTCGAGAGTACCTTGACTGGATACCTCTACCATGCCCCCCTTGAACAGCTCGTGAGGTATAAGCTAGTAATATGGGGCATCTGGTATGAACATAGGGCGCAATACTGAACGGGTAAGTCTGATTCGGACTCCGAGTCGCTCTGCTACTAATGAAAAACGACATTGTGCTCATCTTCACTGAGATACTGGTGACACAGCGACGCAGAATTTGAAAGGTAAGCTAGTCGGTAGAGCCACTGGGTTCTGCATACAGTATGTGGGAGACTGAGATCCCGAAGTGAGAGGGAGCCAAAATTACCACCTCCTCTTCCCGCAGCATCACAGGTCGACATCAAGATGTGCCAGCCCTTCTCATCCCAATTGAAAGCCCAGCGACGATCGCACACTTATGACAAGGTCTCTCAGCCCACGCGATGGGCCCGAGCCAGTGTTGCGGAGACTTTGTCGCCCTCCCCGTCCCGAACGTCCCCGAACGCCCGTCAGAAAAGCTCTAGTTCAGCCTCTGCGTTCTAACCTTGCTTCCCCTTTGATGCAACAGCGACCGGCTTTCAACTTTGATACGACACTGGCATGTTTCTCTCACCGGTGAGTGTCTAGCCATGGCCTTTATGCAAGTTTCTATGCCGTTCAAACTGCACATTTAATTTTACCTAACCCACACGGATAAGTTCAATCCCACACGCAAAAGTATAATCCCACACGGCCAATTTTAATCCCACACGGAAAGTACAATTTACCCCACGGGGCGCTTAATGGGCTTACACTAGCAAACTCAGTAAGCGCTGGAACCATTTCTGGTAAGAGACTGTAAGCGCCTACCAGCCATCCAGCGCTAGTCCGAAAGCAGACGTTCGGAATATGTTCTGCTTCTTCTTATCCATGTCAGAAGAGCACAAATTGTCCTAAAACACTCTTAGATTATGCTATAGTACTTCGGTTTTACTAATACGTTAGAACTTCAACAGTACTGTTATTACTACGGATGTTTATGCTCGAAGAAGATGCCTAATACGGTGTGTCTAGCATTCTACTGCAGCCCAGCAATGTTCAGGCACCCAAAGTAGCCATAAAGCAGCCTTCCATGCATAAATAAGAGCCAGTCTCGCCCGAACATATGGAAAACATTCCGTTCTAGACAAGATGTTGGGCAGGCGCTTCTGACTTCATCAGTTCTCAGTTGAAGCGCCCGGGGGTAAGCGCCCCGTGGGCCGTGTGGGATTAATAAGAATTAAATGTGCAGTTTGAACGGCATAAGTTTCTGGCGCGCTGGGAGGGGCGCAGCAGCTGAGGATCTCGTAATAGGTCACCCCATATTCCGCACACATGTGCTACTAGCCCCACTAGAGGCGCGAAGTTATGCGTAACTTCTCGTGAAGTTCGGACCCGGATCCGCCGTTACCAGGCGTCCACCGCGTCTCTGTACCCCTTCCTCATAACACCATGCAGTTCGGACCAGCCCAAATCAAAGATTGCATCGTGTTCTTATCCGCAGACCACTCTATGGCCGTCACCCGTTAGCTAGTGCGACGGTATCGCTTGTGGCTGCTCACGACCTTCCTCCGGGTATGTCGTCTACTGCTCCTGAAGCGAAACACGCTGTGAGTACCCACGTCCTCGAGATAAGGACCGCCTCGATGACCACACCCCACCACCGACCAGAGCTAGAGTGACATACGAGGGTCTAACTCAGACACCGACGTCTCTTCCCTGCAGCGTGTCCATCCTCTCTGGATGCCGGACACCCGTTACGGGCGCGGCGTCGCGGAGGAGTCCGTGTGCGGCTCGACATCTGCTTATGTCCGTCATCCTTGCCCGCCCTCCCCGGGCCCCATTAGCAGCCCTGCTACCTAATACCCAACCTTCCGACACGTGCCCTGGGCCACCCAAACGTGCGGCCTTCTTCGCCTTCCCAGCGATCATCGAGCATTATGCCCAAGGGCGGGGAACGGTGAACGGTGAACGGTGACGGTGCTCGGTCGACGGCCCACATCGCGAGCGCGGCGGACAACGTGCGCGCGCGCACGGCCGCGCACACGCCGCCGAGTACGACATTGATCCCCAGGCCCATGTGCACGCCCGCCTTATCTGTGACAGCCCGCGACTGCAGGACGCCGAAGGACCCGGAGATGCGATGGTGGCTTGGGCGAGCGGACGGAGATGGAGATGGAGATGTGGCCTCGAGCTCGAGCGGAACCTTGCTGGGCGTATCGCGCGCCCCGAGGTCCGGACGTTCGACGTTCAACGTTCAATGAGTGCGCATATGCATATGAAGAGCAAGTCCGAGGCACCATGGGTACTGGCACTGGGCTGCGGCACCGTCGTCGTCATCGCACGACCTCCCCGGCGGACACAGTCACGGTCTGACTACCCTCGGCCTCTCGCCTGATCCGTTAGCCTGCGCTGAGGTGCTCCCCGCGGCAGCCGCCCGAGGTCCGTTCAACAGCGTTCGACTCCCAGGCGCGTCGCGCTTTGAGTTTGGGTTGCGGTACCTTTTGCTGGAGCCTGCAGAACGCGCCGGCGTCGGATCCACGACGTCGACACAAATAGCCCCGCCCTCGCCCGAGAGCGTGTCATCTGCAGCCGCATTCTTATCCTTATCCTTGGCCTCCGTCCGAGTCCCGGCGTGAACAATGCACAGTGCACACCGCGGCGGCGGCTCGCAGGCTGAAGCTGAAGGCACTAGTCCTCCCACCGACCTCGGCCTCGACGTCGCTCCCGCCGCGGAACTCGTCCGGCCGGCTACACACACTGGGAGCTGGAACGCGTTCCCCGGCATGATCAGCCCGCCGCTCTGAGAGCTCTACGTAGAGGAGGACCTGCCCATGTCACTAGTGTCAAGATCGATGCATGATGCTCGCGACGCGCGCGCGGCAGCTCCCGACAAGGGTTTAGGTTTAGAGGTGTACTGTGGTGAGGTGAGTCGTGACTCTGCGCATGCATATGCGCCGGCCGCTCTGGCACAGACTTGGTCCGACGCCGTCGACGCCTCCGCCCCCAATGCCCATGCACATACCGGACTCGGTGCTCGCCGTCTGTGTTTAGGAACTCTCCTTCGAATTCCTCTACTTGCTCAATCTGCTGCCTGTTCGTCCGGACCTGCTTGAACTGCGAGTCACGAATTAGGCTTAAGTACTACAGCTAGCGACTCGCGACTCAATCGCGTCGCGCTCTGCGCCCCCCATCGGAACGTCCACGAGAACGTAAGTAGTTTCTGTGGTGCCTGTGCTTTCAACAGCTTCTAACCTCTCGACGAGTACCGACTGGCCCAACCCGGCCTAGCACATACTTGTGATGACGACCCGTGCGCACCAAGTACTCAGGTGCCTGGCACGAACAGGTCTAATTGCGTCCCGCCAATTGAAGGTACCCTTAAATGACATTGATTCTGAATATTGAACTTGCTAGTGCCCGTGGGCGCGGCCGGCCATGGCGGGCAAGGGCGGGCACGATCCGGGAATCACACCGTGGTACCACCCGCATGGATCCCAACCGTAACGTTAACTGTAAATCTAGCTGCTTCTGCATATGTACTGCGTGCGCCGTGTAGGCACAATTGCAGTGTGCGACCGTATACGTATGTACATGGCAATCCAGAGCTAGCCTGTCGACGTCGATGGAGCCAGCCCACCGCGCTCCCTCCCACAATTGTTGGGCCCGGGATCCAGACTTCAGCTCGGGCCTCGCACGAGTGGGCGAGTGGCGAGGAGAGGTACGGGTACGTCCGAACTCGACCCCTCTCGAGCACCCGCCACTTAGGCCACAGGACGCACCAGGACCCCCGCTTCGCTTCGCCCGCGCCGGATGGTGGATCGTCGACGCCGGATATGCAGCGAGGATCGTCCGCACGCCGCCGCACGAGCTCGTGAGCGGCCGTCATTTATCCACATCGTCGTCGTCGTCCACTAGTCACTGTCCACTGTCCAGGCACACCCCGGGGCCGCGGACAGGGACAGGGACTCTGTGCATAACGGCGGGCACCAAGCCATCTACAGCTTGAGGCTAAGTCTAAGTCTGAGTATGAACACGCACGCACACACGCACGCACGCGTTCTAGCCGCTTCCTTCTATCCGCTTCCTAGCACCACCATCATCATCATCGTCGCGCATGACAATGACGATGACGCGCCTGTCCAGAATCCAGATCCGCGGGAGAAGTTAGGATGCGGACGGCCGGGATGCGAAGTCGAACGAACGGATGGTGCGGAGGCGAACGGATAGTGGGGGTGCGGTGCGGGGTGCGTCTCTGCGCGCGCGTTGTCTGCCAGCCTCCAGCCTCAGGCCTCAGACCACCGACGGCGTACGCAAGCCTGCGCGACGTCGAGCCACTCAACGTCGAGCGAGCCTACGCACGCCGCCGTCTGCAGCCTGCGCCGATGCACTGTGCAGCCACTCACATTACATGCGCACGTTCACGTTACATGCGGCAAGTACTGGTAACGACACTGCACCCCAGAATCGCAGAATCGCAGCCTCGAGGCGCGGGCCGGGACGCGGACTGCTTCCGCGCAGCGCGGAGGGGCAAGGGCGTCCGGCTAGCACCTTCCAGATTCGAGAACCTTAAGACGGGGACTCAGACTAGTACTGAGAGGAGGCCCAGAGGAAGCAGATCGAGATACGCGACGGCGATATGTGGGGGCCCGGGGATACAGCGGCCGTTCGTCGTCCGTGGACCGTCGTGCTCTCGTGAGTCTCCCACACCGAGCCCGAGGGCGGGCGGATGATACGCGCGCGCTTGAGCGCGAGAACGGGAACGAGAACGAGATCAGGAGTCTGGGACTGGGACAGCTGGCTTCTTGAGCTTGCTTCGTCGAATTCGAAGGAGTTCCGCGGGTGTCGATGGCGTTCTGTGGTCTGTGGTCTGTGGTCTGGGTGGCGGCCGCGGCCTTGGCCTGCGATGACGCGCTTGTCAGTGTTATTGCGAGATGGACATCCTGCGCGCGGTGCGATGAAGTTTGGAGTTTGAACCATGTCATTGACAGAGTCGCGGTCCGCTTCGACGCGTGTGTATGTTGCGTGTTCGATGCTGTTCAATCGCGCCTCCGACTTGCAATTGCAGATCAATCGCAATTGCGAGACACATCAAGCGTTGTCTCGAGCGCGGCGGGCTTCCTGTTTATGCATGTGTGAGCGCGTGTGCGTCTGGCGGGTCCGTCGAGGCTTGATCAAGACTGCAGTAAAACATCGACAAAGCTGGCAGTGGGGAGTCGTCGGAATGATTTGTTCCAGTTTGTTCCCGGCCGAGTCCCGACGAGCCATCACCCGTGCGGGCGTCTGCATTTCCACTCCGAGGCGGGCAGATGGGAAAGATGGAGGCTGATATTAGTCTGGTACGACCGCCCCGGCCGGATTGCTGGCATTGTAATAGCGGGCATAGCGTCCGCCGTGCGCATCCGTGGTCATGGCAAAGTCTTGTTGGTGTGATTGTTCGGTATGATGTTTTTGTTGTGTATATGCAGGGCGCGGGTGTTGTCGTCTGTGTCAGACGACGGCGTCGTAATATGAGCGTTGGCATCGTCCGTTCTGCAGATCCGATATGAGAACTTGGACGTTTGGTACGACTGAGGTTAGTTCGTCGAATTGCGTATTGTGGGTGGTTGTGAGCGCCGCGTGCGAGCGGTTCGGAGCGATTCCGGACGATAGGACGAACACGTTGCGTTGCGACAGGTTGCGACGGGTTCAGTCGTGGCTGGGAGATCAGTTCACGCGGGCTGCTAGCCGCGATGAGACTGTGGGCGTCGCGCAGAACGTTCGCTGCGAGGCTCTGCGAGGGGCATGTCAGGGCATGTCCTGGGACTACTTGAGCCTTGAGATGGTCTAGATGTGGGGGCGCGTTCGATCGAAGAAGATGGCGGGGAAGACTCAGGAGATGGACGATCAGCGGGGCAAGACATTTGTCGAGGACACCATTTGCTGATGTCGGGTGGGGGAGAGGCACAGAGGTTGGAACGTCGGCTTACCGGAGAGGGCGGAGCGGATTTTTGCAGTTTCGATTGCCGAGAGGGGCGGTGGGGCAGAGCTGGAGATGTCAGGTCTGTGTCAAGAGCAGACGGCGAAGGGGACATCAATGCATCAGGCGACCTGAGGGGGCCAGGTGGACGATGGGGAAGACGAAGAGAGACGTAAGGAGCGCTGAGGGGGAGAAGAGAGGAGGAGGAGGTGGGAGAGGGGGAGAGATGCAGCAGCGTGGCAGGAGCCGCGTGGGTGGCCGGGCCAGGAGGCGGGTTAAAAGGCTAAACGAAACCGTTGCAGAGGCCGCGACCCAGCCCCGGACTCGGACTCGGACGCACCGGACACATCAACGCGAGTGGCAACCGCAATATTATAACTCTCCCTGGCCCCTCCCTCTCCTGCTCACTCCTCCCCCTCCTCCCCCTCCCCCGCCACTCGTCGTCCCCCGCATCATGCCAGGCAACATCCTCAACAAACGCAAGATCGCAGTCCTTGGTTCCCGCTCAGTCGGTGAGTCCCCGCCACCCCTCTCACCGCGCACGCGCCCGCTCACGGTCCGCCCTGCCTCTCCGTCCCGGCCCCTCCACGCCCCCAGGGAAATCGTCGCTCGTCATTCAGTTCATCGAGAACCACTTCGTCGAGTCCTACTATCCCACCATCGAGTCCGTCTTCACCAAGACCGTCAACTACAAGGGCGTGGACTACGACTGTGACATCATCGATACTGCCGGCCAGGTACGTTTCTCACCGCCCAGTCCCCTCCCCTCCATCCACTCATACCCCCCTGCTAGGATGAATACACGATCCTCAACTCCAAGCATGCAATAGGCATCCACGGCTATGTCCTCGTCTACTCCGTAACCAACCAGAAGTCCTTCGACATGGTCCAGGTCGTGTACGACAAGATCATCAACTTCTGCGGCATGAACTCCATCCCCTGTGTAATCGTCGGCTCGAAGATCGACTTGAAACCCAGGTAAGCACCACCCGCGATTACCCCACCTCCGCGCTCGCTCGCCTCCCGCCTCTGTCGTACCTTTTGGTGCCGTCATCGCGCTCGACCCGTTCGCCCACACCTCGCTTTCCTCACAGACCGTCCAGACAGGTGCAACCACAACAGGCCGAGAAGCTAGCCACCGAACTCGACGCCGCGCATATAGAGACTAGCGCGAAAGAGAACCTCAACGTCGGTGCGTCCTTTGTCCCGTCCATCACTCCATTCCGACTCCCGTCCGTGCTCCGGCCCCAGCTGACGCGCATACACCCACCCTTAGCGAAAGTGTTCGAGCTGTGCCTCGCCGAGATTGAGAAGCGGCAGCCGAGCAACAAGCAGGAGCCGACGTCCTCCTCATGTACCGTCATGTGAGCGGCCCCCGCCCGCCCGCCCGCCCGCCCGCCACGTCCCCCCTCCCCTGCATTTCCCCCGGTCTGCATCGCCATAGAACACTTTGCATCTCTTGCATAAGTATACTACCATAATCGCTCGCTGCCCCCCACGGCTCCCGGTGCGTTACAGTCCCCGGTCCCTGCCTCGTATGGGTGCCTCTGCCCTCCCGCCCCCCCTCCCCCGTTTTCGCCATCCACGCTGCACCCACCCCCTCGCTGTTCGTTGTCCCGCCGCGTCGTCCGCCCCGCCACATCGCTATCTTTGGGCCGCTTTCCATGCTTACTCGGACTCTGACCCTATCCCCTCCCCCTTTTCTCGTCTCGCATCTCGCCCGCCGGGGTACATGCGTCCTCCGCACCGCCCGCCATCGCCGCCCCCTTACATTGTGTGTACGCCCGTGTACGATCCGTGTGTCGTTGTTGTGTACTGTCTACCTCTGCCTCTGCCTCTACCTTAGCCCTCCCCCGGGATGCATACGCCCGTGCCACCGTGCACCCCGCGGCTCGTAATCCCCCGTATATACGTAACTTACGCTCTCCCTCTCCCTCTCTCTCTTTCCCTCTCTCTCTCTCTGTCTTTCTCTCTCTCCTCTTTCGTCTCTCGGGGTCTTAGCCGCGAGCACTGGCACTGGCACTAGCACTCTCCCAAGCAATTTCCAATCGCAATACGACTCTAGATCTCCAGCCGTTCAGTACTCAGTTCTCAGTTCTCAGTTCCCGTCGCGTGTCCCCAGGCCTGCCGTCAAGATCCCGAAGTCCCTCCAGAGTCCATACATCCATACCCCTCGGATCCAGCTGGCTATCAGGATCTCAGGCCTCAGGCTCCGCGTCCTGACCTGCTGGAGTGCACGCGGCCGCAGCGCCTGCGCCTGAGGCTGCGACCCTTCCCCGGCCTCGTGGTGTATCTCGCGCATCCGAGCATCCAGCATCCAGCTTCCAGCTGATATTCGGCTGCGTGCGCAGAAGCCATTGACAGTGGATACTGAGCATCCGCGTGCAGTTGCGGCTCGCGCGTTGCTGCATGCACGTTCACATCTAGGCGCAGCGCGCGTTGTGAGAACTCAGAAGGGGTTAATATTTTAATACTAATGGTGCGCGAGAGTCGAGACGGGCGGCCCGCGCTGATTGGTCCGACTGCTTGCCATGCGATGGTCATGAATCAGGGTCGCCCGCCTACGTATACTCTGGTCTCTGGTCTGTGTCACCGACGCGAGCTCCGGATCTGTGGTGCGCACGCATGCGTGCGTGTGTTGCACCCGCGCTGTTCCTGGACGTTGAACGTTTGAACGTCTGCACGTCTGAGGCCGCTGTTTGTGGTCCTAAGAATGCATGAGTCGAGTCGAGTCGAGTGCGCGACAGGGTCATGCATGCATGAACATGCCGGTTGCGCGTGCATGTTCATTCGAGTTCTCCATATATGGACGTGCATATGCAATTGCAATGCATATGCTCCGAGCGAATCGCTGCGCGCAGACACTGACTCGTCGCTGCGAGACTCCGAGCTCCAGTGCTGGTATGGAGGTAGTGCTACCCGCCCAGCAAGCCACCGGGCCGGTCTCCGACTTGGAACGCTAGCGCTGTCTGGGTTCTCTCTCCATTGCAGATTCTGATTCTAGATGGCACCTCTTTGCACGCGTGCGCAGTTGTCATTGAGACTGAGTACGTCCACGCGTACGGCGAGTGCAGAGCGTGTGTCAGCGTGTCAGCGTGTGCATGTGCATGTCGCTGCGCATGCATTGCATGCCCGCCGGGACCCAGGATCCAGATGAGTTACCGTGTTCCTCGAGAGGCACGAACGGGTCCGGGTGACGGTGGTTCAACCAAACGGTCACGTAAAGACTGCCTGTGACCTACCAGTGCTAAGTACATACCTACATAACCTACATATATTGCTCTGCGCGCCCCGCTCGTCTTCTTCCGCCAAGATCCGGGCTCCGTGCAGCCTCGCGGCAGCCTGAGCCTGTGAGTCAACACCTACGACGGCAGAACAACCAAGATCCACCCGCTAGGCTCGTCTTCGTCTTCTTGTCTTCGTGAACGTGAATGCATGTACCTACTATGGCCCTGCCGCTCTGCACCCCGCTCCACCAACTTCACCGGCACCATTGAATATTGAACGTCGAACCACCCCCCGGCCTGATCCTGATCTGAATTCACGCAGAGCCGTCCCCGAGGAAGCGCGCGAGGACAGGCCGGCCCCCGAGCCCGCGCACGGCGACCGTCTGCGGGTCGTCGGGGACGAGGTCGAGCGCCTGGTCCGCGAAGAACGCGTCCGCCCCGTCGACGTCGAGCACGACGCCCTTCGCCGGCCGCCGCACGGAGAGCGTGAGGCTCGCGCCGTCCGCGGCGGGCGCGATCGCGAGCCCGACCTCGGCGGGCGTGGGGAAGTGGATGTACTTGAACGGCTCGGGCCTGGAGTGTGCGGCGTGCGTGGTGCGTCGTGGTGCGTGGGGTGCGTGGGGTGCGGCCCGAGTACGTGTGGGTGAATGGAGTTGTCCCGGATTTGCGGAGCCCGGCAGCGCCATGCCCATGCGCACGGATATTATAAAAGGCGAATGAAGCGGTCGGGTAGGCGCAGCGCGGGGCCAGGGCGGTCCCGGGGTGAGGCATGCATAATGAAAAGCAGAATAATCGAGCCGTCAGCACTACGGGTCCCGGGGTGCCCTGCGCAACGGGTCATAGAGCAGCAGACGCACCAGTTCGAGTAGCGGCTGAGGACGGCGCCGGACGCATCGAGCAGGCGCGCGGACACGACGATCGTCCTCGGGACGTCGCTCAGCTTCGTGCGCGTCGGCTGGCCGGGGAGGGCGCCCCGCCAGAGCTCGGTGGCCGCGTTGGGCGCGAGGACGGCGGCGAGGGCGAAGCGCTCGCGCCAGTCCGAGTGGAGGTCGAACGCGGCGACGTCGAGCGTCGCGTGCTTGGGCTCGAGCGTGCTGTTCGTGCCCCAGACCTCGAGCACGGTCTCGATCGCGAAGAAGGCGGCGGAGGCGTCGTCCGCGAACGTCTTGTGCTCCTTGCGCGTCATCCCGACCGTGTACGGCCGCAGCTCGCGCTTGATCGCGAAGTACGCCGGCTTCGGGCGGAGGAAGTAGTCCACGATCGCCCAGGAGGTGACCGGCCAGCAGTCGTTGATCTGTCAGGTGCGCGGGGTGCGGGGAAGGAGAGGGGGTTGCACGTAAGTCGTCGTAGCGTTCGTCGTCACGAGAGCCGGTGGGGCAGGGCTTCTCGCAGACGGTCAATGTGGTTTGGACGCTCACCTGCCAGACGAGCGCCCCAGCGGTGTATTCCTTGCCTCTGCCCTTCCAGTTCCGCCGCCAGAGGCGGTAGGCAGAAGCCAGGGTCTCGGCCTGCATGACTTGCGTGTAATACACGTAACTGCAGCGTTACCCATGCCCCGTCTGACCGTCAGACGGCCGCGTATCACGCATGACCCGACAGAACGACCGACCTCTCGATGTCGAAAGCATGCTTGAAGTTTTCCATGAGATACAGCTACCACGCGCGCGTCGCAGTCGGTCAAGTGAGCACCTGGGCTCACACGGATGAATGGTGTCGCGTACCTCGATCCTGCGCTCGAATCCGTCCGCCTTGTTGTGGTTGCAATTCGTCCTTGACGAGTGCACATCGATACGTAACCCGTGCGCGCGGCCCAGTCGACGGGACTCACCTGGACTGCGGGTAGCGTTCTGACTGGTCCCCGCCCAGCCAATAGTCAACGGTGCGAATGTTGGGATATCCTTGCCTGTGATCCCGCCGAGGGGGTGAGTATGGGAAGCGCGATACAAACCGCTGACTGACATTCCGAATTCCGACACGAAGCGTCCAGCAAGGATGTCCCAGTTGTGCCACGGTTCTTGCGATCCGTGCCAGACATTCCCTAGGAAGAGGGGTCTTCAATAAGCCGCTGGAAGGACCATTGCACACCGATACCCACACTGGTGAAGATCGCCGTACGTTTTGTCCGTAGTGACTTTGCCGAACCCACTGTACGGGGAGCTGCGGTGGTAGTGGATGTCGCATAGCCGTTCGACGACCGACGGCAGAAGCCGCTCGTAGATGTATCGCGCGGGGAAGTTCGTCTTCCTGAAATCAGATTTCTCGTCCGAATAGTCAAGCTCGAGCTGGCATGACTCGGCGAGCTGATAATCTGCAGCATCATCGCCATCGATCAGCATCATCTGTCCTGTATGCAAGCGAAAGGACAATGCATGCCTTCGTTGTTACCCGCTGTGTGGGATTAGAAGCGGTCAGCGAGGAGTAAGCGAACGTCTGAGGCGGTAGAGCCTACTGAAAATAACGATGGACGGATGATGTCTGAGCCTCTTGACGTTTTGTTCAGCTTCGATCTCAACGGACTTCGTGAACGCGTCGTCTGCCGGGTACTGCACGGGGTGAGCATGACCCTCGTGTCCACGAAAAGACACATATTACCTGTCCACAGCCGAACATGAAGTCCTGCCACACAAGAATTCCGAGCTCTGGAATATTCTCAGCGGTCTGTCCGATACAACGGCCGCACGCGGTGAGACTCACCGTCGCAGATGTCATAGAAAGCATCGGCTTCATAGATTCCACCTCCCCAGACGCGAATCATGTTCTGGTTGCCGTCTACCAGAAGCTGGAGCCATTGGCGGTACTTGTCTGCGGTCAACCTTGGAGTACCCACGAGAGCAGTCAGCTGAACATCCTTCAGCGGGCGTCATGGTCATCACCTGGTAAGGAAGGAGTCTGCAGGAATCCAGTTGGAACCTGCGGAGGCGACGTAAGTAGCCCGCCCGTCACGGCAAGCGAAACGAGCAGCTTACCTCCGCAGAATATCCTGATGTTGTTGATCTCGAACAGGAACGTGCGCCCCTCCTGTCCTTCAAGCTCGTCCTGAACTACCAATGCTCTACGGAAGGCGAACTTCTGGGACTTGGCGTCGAGCAGACTCCCATCCTGAAGTCACGAAAAGCCATTCAGATCTTGTATGTCCGACACACGTGAACGTTCGGCAGGCTACCTTGCTAGTAATCTCAATGTCTACTGAGTAGATGGGTTGTTTGCCGTACCCGACGGGAAACCACAGCTCGGGCACGCCGGGGGAGAGCTTGAAGTGCGCATCGGCATTGCGGCTCTTGATCGGGACACCGGTCTGCCCAATGACGAGCTTGCCTTCGGGATCCTTCACGGACACTTTGGCCACGCATTCGTCCTCTTTGGACAGTTCAAAGCCGACATCGATGCTCGCGCCGAGTTTCTCGTTCACCTTCGCGCGGATGTCGAGGTCCACGATTCGGGTGGCATAGCTCTCAAGACGGATAGGCTTCCATGGTCCAACAGTCATCAGCACCGGGCCTATGCGCAACCAATGAGTGACGGACAGAACAAGTGACAGCCGCGTCTATCGATCAGTGACAGTTAGAACGATTCGAAGACTAACCCCAATCCCAGCCATAGCTGCGAAGTAATCAGTGATACTCGCAAATTGCAACAAGAATGTGCACGTACTTGTATTGAGCCTTGCGTACATGCAGGCGGCTCGAATCTCCGTTCCAGAGGTTAAGCTTGCCGTGTTTCTTTTCGATCTCCCGTCCCTATGCCAAAGCGTGAGTGATGTCACACTTCAACAGCGGTATAGACCGGCAATTAATTACCTTGCGGAACGCGCTCGAGAAGGTGAGTAGCAAGGTGTTCTCCCCGGCCCTGAGATGTTCCTTGACAGGAGCACGATAAGCCACGAACTGGTTTTCGGTTCTGCACCTCGACGCATCAGCAGGTGCGCTGCCAGTGTATGCAGTAGACGCGAACTGACTCTAGTATCTTCTGGCCGTTCTGCGGTGTTCCCTCTCAGTCAGTCGGCTATATGGTGTAAACAGGGGCACCACTCACAAGCTCTACCACCGCGAAGGTGTCCAGTCCGTCAAAGACGAGATCTACATTCTCGGACGCGACCTCCGCCTCGCTCGCGGTGAAGATCGCGCGGAACGCCCACCCGACCTCGCCGATCCCTGCCGCAAGACGCGATATTCAACCTCCCGCGCATCTGGCCAAGCGTACACTGGCATCCTATCGGAACGGATAGACGTACATTGCACATCCCACTCGTGCAGCCCGACAAACTTGAGAGGGCCCGAGTCCGTCTCAGATCACACACCACAGGGGTCGGAGGGCGCGCGCGGCGTCGTGCAGGCACTCACCGGGTCAGGAATCCTCTGGTGTGCTAGGAGCTCGACGTGCACCGTCGTCGGGAAGCTCTGCACCGCCAGCCACTCGCCGTCCTTCGTGCCCTCTCCTCCGCCGAGCTGTGTGAACGCCCATCCGTCGTGCAGCTGCCTAGCCGTCGCCATGATCGTTGGTCAGTTTGTCAGTACGTTCGAACTTCGAAGTGGACGTAGCGATCAGGCTGCGTTCTAGCATCGCCAAGGGTTTATAACGGATTATGCATGCCGTGCCGGGCCACAGGATGGGGCAGCGGCGGCAGCGGTCACCTGCCCACTCGAAGTCGAGAGAAAGGGGCAGCCGAGGTAACCCCGCAGCATAATATGGGGTAGATCGCGATCGGACACCCGGAGGAGGCGGGCCCGCCACCCGGTGGCTGGATATCGCAGACCTTTTATGCGGCAGTCCGGGAGGAGAGTTAATATGCGAAGACAGTAAGAATAGATGTAAGTAGATATACAGCATTAAAATACTAGATACATTGCGTGAAGATGTGGGTACCCACATCTTGCACAGAATCGTGAGCTCATGAAATGTAACGGAAGCCGGCTGGCCGGCCCTCCTCCTGCTCCTTCTTCTCGAGGTCCCGGTTCAGCTTCTCGAGATGCCGCTTGAAGATGTAGCACATCACGATGCATAGCCCATTCGTCGCTATGCATATCGCGTACGAGTGCGCGTACGTCGGACCCCAGGGCTTCGGCCACACGTATCTGTGCGCGAGGGAGAAGGTAAGGACGTTAGAACGCGGGTTACGACATTGCACGCCACGTTCGGGGGTGCGTGCGCGAACGCGGCGTACGACTACGAGAGAAGGGTAGAGAAGGGTACTCACGATCCGGCGATGTTGCCGAGCTGCGAGAACGCGTTGATAAACGCAAGCGCGACGGCACGCTTCGCCGGCGGACGGGCGATGGAGTTGCTGACCCACGCAAGGAAGATGATGAACCCAGCGTAGGACTGCGCCATGAGGAACCTGTGCAATCGTCACGTCAGCTCGCGGGAGAACCGTGGACATAGATAGTGCGATGACATACAGCGAGATGTAGCGAGCCGCGAGGTCCATCGTCGAAATCGCAATGACGAAGCCGATGATGCCGAAGACGAGGGAAATCGCAATGTGCCAGAACCGCTCGCGAGTGCGATCCGAGTGTCTGCACAAGGAGAACGCGACGATGGTCGCGAAAGCCCAGGGCGGAGCGCAGAGCAAGAGGGTGATGGTCGGGCTGTAGCCCATCGTCGCGCTGAGCGTCGGGAAGAACGCATTGAACGAGAGGGAGACGACAAGACTGGTCAGGGCGAGCGCGAGCCAGTAGACCTTCCAGTCAGTGAGAGCCATTGACAAGCCAGCGAAACGTCCGCCCTCGACCTGCTCGTCGCCGACGCCAACGTCCTCTTCCATGCGTTTCTGAGCAAGGCGGACCTCCTCGGGGCTCAGCCATGTGTGCGACGTTGCGGGGAAGTCGGGAAGAATGAAGATGGCGCTAATCGCGACTAGCATAGTGAGAGCACCCTCGATGTAGAATAACCACCTATGTATATAGATATTTAGTACGCTAGAGGAGGGTGAGGCATCAACAATAATCGGAGACGTACCTCCATGCTGCGTGACCGAGCTTTCCTTCCATGCCATTCAGGATGCCCGATGCGATGAGCGAACCGAACGCGTTGCTAATCAAACTGCCGCAAGAGAGGACAGCAGTACGGACACCGAGTTCTGAACGTTTGTACCACTTCGATAGCAAGAACAGAGCGCCAGGGAAGAATGCAGCCTCCACGAATCCAAGGAAGAATCGGGTAAGGAGCGCGCCGACAAAGCTGCAACAGGCTCAGGGACAGGCCGGACTGGAAACTGTGTACGAGAGACTCACTTGTGTGTGATGCCAGTCAGAACAGAGATCATGCCCCATATAGTCATGCAAATGGGTAGGTATATCGACGGCTTCCCAATGTAGTTGAGGAACATGTTCCTGCGTGGATTGTGAGCTATAGTGACGGGAGATATTATAGTTTCGTACTCACGAGGGTATCTGCATGATGATATATCCAACATAGAGGATACTGAGGAGCGTGTTAAACTCCTGGCCCTTTAGGTTGAGGTCGGTCTCAAAGCCGCGCAACCGTGCAGCGCTGCAAGCCCAACAGCTTCAGCGGGCTATCTTGCGAGCCGAGAACACGAAGCAAACTCACGATGCGTTGTTCCTATCAACCTGGTAATCATTCAAAGCAACGGTGTTAGCTCGCGTCCACAACCTACAATAGACCGGCACTGACATAGTTCAGGATGTAGATGACGATCAGGATGGACAGACGAGCATCGAGCTTGCGCAGCAGCTTCTTCTCCAACTGCTTCCTCGCCTCGTGGCCACCAAACTCCTCGTCTCCAAGGTGCTGAGGGTCCGCCTCGACATCGTGGTGGCCGTGATGCTCCTCATGGTTGTGCTCAAGGGCAGGGTCTGAGGTCTTCTCGAGGGAGGGCGTAGCCGGCATGTCGTGCACGCGTTCCGCAAGAGCAGGCCGTCAGACGGTGGTGAGTGTTCCAGGAGGAGCAGAAGACTAGTCATCACATACGGGCAGGAGCTTATAAGGATTCGACGAGCGGGCGCCTGAACCCAGACTGAGACTAGTGAGCATACAAAAAAAAGACTCGGTTCGACGGGGCGGAGAAACATATGATCGGTTCAGGGGTCGAGTATTTTCCCTGTATTTCCCCGCACCCCGCGTACCTGACCCCGCTAGACCCCGCTCCTCTGACTTCAGGCGGCGCCGTCGGGTGATGAATAATTCTGCCGTACTCTTGGAACCTTACTTATTGGGGCGGAGAAGGGCGGAGACTCACAGGGTCTGAACGGACCGGTGCCGGGTGCCCTACCGGCGAGATTGGGCCGCCTGAACCCGGGCCAGGCTTCTTCATGATGAACTCACGCGTAGTGCGTACAAGCGTAAAGCATCAGTCAGCGACCTTTCATGACCGATTGGGTCGGCTTGATAGTTAAAGGATCCTTGGACTGTGTTGGTACGAGACGACCACCGTTTTATACCGACCAGTTGCACTTTCACTGACCTCGATTTAACCCCCTGAGGGACCAGCAGAGTCATGGCGGCAGCAGTCGCAACCCTTACCCCGGCAGTCATACCCCCAACATACCACCGGATCGTCTCCCCGACGCTCAGGATCCCCTCCGATCCACTTAAACCCATCCCAGTTGGCTTGCTATCCTGCCAACGTACGTCGTATATTGTGTTTCCTGCTCGTTGAATTCACTATAGTGCATCAGCCGATACGATCAACCGCTAACTTCATTATGAACGATGATCGTATGTTTCAGGGAACCCGCTCCTTCGCGAGCTTAGCACAACCGTCGTTAGTGGTCGCGTGTCTCAGTCCCAAGCCGTTCCTTCAAACGGGCGCGAAGGGAAGAAAAAGAAGGCAGCGCCAGCGCCGACCGCTCCCTTGAAGTTGCTCGAGGTGGTCCTCCATGACACAATCATCTTCCCGGAGGGCGGAGGGCAGCCATCTGACACCGGTATACTGAAGAGCCCTGAGGGCGAGCTCTGGGACGTCGTGGAGGCGAAGAGGCACGGCGGACACCCCGTGCACTACATCCGTCTCAAGTCTGAGCAAAACGTCGACGATGCCCTGAAGGTGTTCAGCCCAGGCGCAAGTGTCACTGTCACGCTCGGGGAAGAAGGTTCCAAGCGGCGGCTGGACCATGTGCGTTTCTCCGAACCATCCTTCTTGCGGGCGTTGAAGTTGAAGAGTTGATTCATTGGGGCCATGCTGCCCTGAGTAGACATGCACACACACCTCGCAGCACCTCCTTTCCGCGGTGCTAGAGAACAAGCTGAACATCCCAACCTTAGCGTGGGCAACGGGGGCATACCCGAACCCCTCGTACGTCGAGATCTCCCGGAGTCTCACCACCGAGGAGATTGCGTACGTTCAGGAGGAAGCGAACAAGCTTGTCTTTGAGGGCGTGAGCGTGCACGTTGAAGTGGAAGAGTTCGATCCGCAAGTCCACGTCTACACTGGGACCAGCGTCGGCATCCCCGCCGACTACACCGGCGGCGTACGGCGAGTGGTCGTGATCGACGGAGTCGATCGCAGTGCGTACGTCGTCGTTCCTATCACCGCCTGCCCCACGAAGCTCACCTTCCTGTTCTCTATAGGTGCTGCGGCACACACGTCCCGTCCTTGCACAACCTCCAGCTCTTCATCCTCCCGCACACCGAGAACCTCTCCCGCGCGACGACCTCCTCCGTCCGGCTATACTTCCTCTCCGGCCCGCGGCTCCTCACGCACCTCGCCACCACCCACTCGCACCTCGCCGCCACCGCGGGCATCATGAGCTGCGGCGCGCCGCTCGTGCCAGAGCGCGTGCAGCAGGTCGTCGACGACCGCAAGAGGGCGACGAAGCGCGTCGAGGACCTCGAGGCCGAGCTCGCCGCCGCGATCGCGTCCTCTCTGGCGGCGAGCCCGCGGAGAGACGGCGAAGGCGGGGCGCTCATGCTGCACCGGCACCGCACCGACGACTCCGTCAACCCGCTGGGCTTCCTGTCCGCCATCACGACTGCGTTCGCTGGCAAGGTCGGGGAGATGGACTCGGGGGGAGGCGCGGGTGCGCCGCCGTTCTTGCTCATCCTGTCCTCGTCGCCGTCGGCCCAGAGCGCTGCGAGCACGAGTGTGGTGTTGGTGTTTGGGTCGGATGAGAAGAAAGTGAAGGAGGCCGGGGACGAGTTGAAGGCGAAGCTGAATGTGAAGGGAGGCGGGAAGGGCCCCCGTTGGAGTGGAAAGTTCACTGGGGTCTGGAAGGACACGCGAGAGGGCGCGTGGGTCGCGGGCATACTTGAGGGGCTGCAGTTGTAAATTGAGAGTGTCGCACTAGCTCCTACTAGCTGAGGATAGTGAAACATATAGACTGAGGATGTCCTCGCAAGGCTGCTCTTACTAGTAGGCGGATCTCACGCTGATATATCTGTTCAGCATACCCTGTACTTATGTGTCGACGATTGGCAGAGAGCACCACATTCGCTGTATTGAACATTCTGGCCGGAACTCAGTAGTAGAAAGGATCCGAGTCATACTCGGGTTAACAATGGTGCATGGAGTATGTGCAGATACACAGACAGTTCTTCTCCTGCTTACTCGACTACAGCGCACACTGTTCTGCGGTCCCGGGGACGGAGGAGTTCTGACGAGGGGCGGGATAACCACAGCTTCCTGCCTGCCATATTAAGACTCCGTAAGAGACAGGGGTAGGATTCACAAGCAAGCAAGCGAACATGTATATAGGTGTGATGTAAGTACTCTGAGGAATGATGTATGGAAACAATGATTACAGTGTATATTACAACAGGCCGATAAATCAGAAGAGCAAGACTGAGGCAAAGTACGTAGTAAAGTCTTCTGCCACCACATCTACGATTTAGGCTGAGGTGCGTTAACAGCAGGAGCTTGGAGTGCTCCGGACCCTTCCCCGCTGTCGCTGTAAACTTCGGGACCTAGGTCAAGGACAAAATAGTCAGGACATGGGTTGTGATCCGTACGAGACCCCAAGACCATACCGTCATTTGCTGCAGGGAATTCCCCGCTCATGGCAAGGCCCTCTACTTCTGATACACTCTCGGACGACCCATCCCCGTCACTGAGACCCCAGTTGTCCATGCCAGCATTGGTCGTGTCCGCCTCCCAGCCGTCGAGGTCGATATCGATATCAACATCAATGTCCTCATCCAGATCGACATCGTCCTCGAGGTCCACCTCGATGTCCATGTCGTCGAACGCGGACTCGGTCTCCATGAACGCATCGTCCGAGTCGAAAAACCCGTCGTCCTCCTCGTCTTCTTCGTCGTCCCCAGGGACATAGTCGCCGTCGGAAGACTCGTTATCCGAGTCGGAGGCGGGCCGGATGCTCGAGAAGACGTTGCGGCACGAGGGGCATGTACCGTGCTACATACGAGTCCGACCATCAGGGAGTGAGCGGCTCCGAAAAGAACGGGACACGGAGGGCGGAACTCACTCGTCCACGGATCCACTCGACTAGGCTGCGGAGGAGTCGTAACATCAACTGCACTGAGCATCGTGTCGTTTTGAAGCCAATCACGCACCAAGCTTTGCAGAAAACATGTCCACAGCCGACCAGCTTGGTCACCCCCACCAACTCGTCGTCGATGACTTGCGGCGCCTCCTCTCCCAAGCCCTCTTCCAAGTCCTCTCTAGCTTTGACATCCAAAATGGCGTCAAACGGGTTGATGCAGATGGGACACGAGTCATCCAGGGGTATCTCGTCCTTGGTCAAAGCGGGCAGCCGGTCTATTGCGAGCTGGATGCGCTCCTGTACGGACATGTGGAGTTCCGCAACGTCTTGGTCCATCGTTTCACGCCTGTGAAAGTGCACCGGGGGTTTTGGAGACTGTCAGATAGTCCGGAGAGTCAAGAGGCCATAGGAGATGCAGCACAAAAGCAGACGGATTGTCGCGAAGACTCGGACGTCGGTTGAGAGCAGAGGCGGAGCGCCGGATAGGACTGAGTCCAGGCGTCTAGCGTGGAACGCGTAAACAACGTTCGCGTCTGTCACGTGCGCGTGGCTCGACGCGTCTCCGTTTTAAGTACCGTGTCCTACCGTGTCGTCATCCTGGACTCCGGAGGTTGTCTTCTGACCACCACCATCTGCGCTATGTGAATACGGCGGAATCCCGGCGGTAGCTCACTTCTGCCCTTGTGATCACCGCGACGACAAGTACTCCCACAGTGACCTATATGGAGCATTAGCTTCGATCCTCAGGTTCAAAAGGTCACCAAAGGGATACCGTCATGAGCTCATTCAATCCCTCGTCTAACTCTGCCGGTACTCTGACCACTGACTGGGGCCCTGTGCTCTCTTTGACGTGCTTGTCTTGCTATGACGTCCTCACGAGCATCGTCACCTATCGCTGAGCAGAAGAATCCAGAGGTAGGCGTGCGGCCCACCGAATCGGAGGACCCGGACGTCGAGTTTGGCGGGTATGAAGCACGGAAGAAGCTCGAGCGTGGACTGCTACGCAAGCTCGACATGCGGATGTCAATTCTCATCGTGATATACATCCTGAATTATGTGCGTGTGCGGTTTCCCCCGGCTCGTTTCGCTCTTTCTGACCCGTTGTGCGTCATAGGTCGATCGCAACAACGCTGGGTAAATACCCCTCTTATTACACAAGCGCTGCACACCGAGTAGGCAGACAATCATGCCGAAGAACTAGCAGCCCTTGCACGCTGAGATGGACAATCTCGACGTGCCCTTTGGGGTTGGGATCCTCAGATGACCAGGTTTGCAGTCGTCGACGTCGTTCAGAGCCAGATTTAACTCTGTCCGGGTGTGGGCTCGCACGGATCGACGCAAGGGCGGACCATCGGCGACTATAGGCAGCGGTGCAGGGAGCGTCGCTGCACCGCTGGCTAAAGAAACCGTACAGCTAAGAACTCGAGTATGCTGAAGGCTGAACAAGACCGAATGGATTGGGAAGATTTCGCATATCATACTACCACTGTGTTGTGATCACCTCGCTGATGTGCTTGCAGTGCTGCGCGAATGCGTGGCTTTGAAGCAGACTTGCGCCTTCAGGGTGCTGAATTCGCGACCTTACTATCCATCCTCTATGTCGGCTACATTCTCATGCAGATCCCATCGTGAGTTCCTCGCACAAATGACAGCACAATATGGGCATAGCAATTCAACTACGAGCCTTCAGTAACATGCTGCTCAACCATATTGGCAAACCCTCTCTGTATTTGCCTGCCTGCATGATGGTTTGGGGCTCCATCTCCATACTGACAGGCGAGTCTTCCCCATGCCGCACTTCCATTGATATCTTACCTCTCCCGCAGGAATCACCAACAAGTGAGTGCAAACGACGATCACCCGTACCCTGATATCCCGAATAATCCCCCGCCCGACACCCTATCACTCCTCAAGCTTTATCGGCGCACTCCTCACCCGCTTCTTCCTCGGCTTTGTCGAGGCCGCCTTCTTCCCCGGCGCGCTCTTCTTGCTCTCCAAGTGGTACAAGCGCAGCGAGCTCGGCACGCGCACCGCGCTCCTCTACTGCGGCAACATCATCTCCAACGCGTTTGGCGCGCTCATCGCCTCGGGCATTCTCGACGGCATGAACGGCAAGCTCGGGCGCGCCGCCTGGCGCTGGCTCTTCTACATCGAGGGCGCGCTCACCATCTTCGTCGCGCTCTGCGCAGTCTTCGTCCTCCCGGACTTCCCCACGACGACCCGCTGGCTGAGCGATGACGAGCGCCGGCTCGCGCGCCGTCGCATGCAGGAGGACGCCGGGATCGGGGACGAGGGCGAGACGGAGGTTGGGGGCCACATGGCCGGGCTGTGGCTCGCGGTCCGGGACTGGAAGGTGTGGTGGATGGCGGTGGCGATGACGAGCCAGGTCGTCGCGCTCAGCTTCAACGCGTACTTCCCGACGCTGAGCGCGACGATGGGGTTCAACCCGACGGCGACGCTGCTGCTGTGCGCGCCGCCGTTCGTCTTCACGGCCATCATGGCGTTCGTCGTGTCCAGGTCAGTGCCATCCCCGTGTTGTCCTCGTCGCGCATACGGCAGGGGTCGCTGATATCGATCGTGGCACGCATATGCATGCGTACCACGCACCGCAGACATTCGGACAAGACGGGAGAGCGGTTCTGGCACATCGCCGTGCCCACACTCGGCGGGATCCTCGGGTTCGTCATCGCGATATGCACGATGAACACCGCCGCCAGATACGTCTCGCTGTGAGCGTGTTCCGCTGTGTGTGCCGCGTCGCGGCCGAACGGCGCTGATTGCCCCTCGCAGGTTCCTCATGGCCAACTCGTACTCGGGCTTCGTCGTTCTGTACACATGGGTGAGCAACTCGTTCCCGCGCCCGCCGTCGAAACGCGCGGTCGCCGTCGCGCTCGTCAACGCCGTCTCGCAGACGGGCAATATCGCAGGGTCGTGAGTGTGCATTATACTCGGGAAGCAGCTCGGAGGGACACTACTGATGGCGCAACCGCTGCAGGTACGTCTGGCCGAAGGAGTGGGACCCGACCTACCGCAATTCATATGCGATATGCATCGCCACGGCGGGATGCAGCGTCGCGATGTGTTATGTGTTTAAGCTGCACTTGGCGCACCTTAACAAGGAGCTCGACAGGGAGGAGGAGGAGAAGGGGCTCAAAGAGATGGGGTTCCGTTACTTGTTGTAGTGAATCCTTCGAGCGCTCAACGTCAACTCCAGATTCTCGAATATATCGGAGGGTAGGTGTGCTTACACATATACTCCACTGAAGGGGAAAATTGCCAATAGGGCTTATAGCTCAGTGGTAGAGCATACGATTGCAGATCGTGTTGTCCCGTGTTCGAACCACGGTGGGCCCTGTTTTTCCCAGCCTTTTTCGATCCGGAGAAGCCAACGTGCTATGTCCTCATGAGTGTCTCGGCCATGCTAAGTAACCAGACGCGACATGACTTATGCCGTGTCGTACTGATGGCTCCTGCAGGGTACTGAGCGGGTTCATCTTCAACGGTGGTCGGATAGGGATCTCCGCATCGATTGGAGCAACATCGAGCCTCGAGGATATCTTTGCGTCTTAGTACTTCGCGCGCAATAGCAAGCAGGAGTACTATACGGCGTCGGAAACTATCAAGAGACATCAGTGACTACTTCTCTGGTAGGATTAAGACTACATACCAGTGTTCAAAGTATTCCAAACGATAATCAACGGTCGTTGTCGAGACGTTGAGGTGACTCCCGGCACACTGAAGTACTGAAGGTCCGCGGCGAGACTAACAAGTATGAAAGCTGGTGCTGCAGAGTCGGTGAGTAAGTGCCTGTTCTAGGTTCCTCACTCGATATCTGAATCACTCAGTTAACTAGCAGTACACATTGAATTTCATTTCGGCGAAACGCCAGGAAGATCAACGTGGGTGCGTGTGCGTTGCCTTGCCATGCGCTATTTTTGTGTGCTATCCGTCTTGCGAATGGACCCCATACGCAACGAGTACTCAGCTTTGTGCTCAGCCGGCTCTAAGCTCGGGCATTGCAAGCATCAGATCTCCTTCGCAAGAGTCACGAGCAGGAGATAGGACGCTAGTCGTTCCGTAATACCGAGTATCAAGCTAGCAGATGGTGGATAGGATTGGGCAAGGAAGACCAGGGGTGCACAGGGAGAACAGGGCGCGAGAAGACGATGGCTTATCGGTGGTGCGAGGAGTCCCATGGAGATTCGGCGAGGGCGAGTGGGGATCGCACGTTGGAGGGTAGAAGAGAGAGAATAAGCACGTGTATCTCGATCGATGCATACGAAGACGCGGGATTCGAGTTTCGGAGCGCGGATGAGCGAGTCTGTCCTGTCTGGCCTGGCCCCTGCCGGTAGGTGCAGTCTCTGAGATCTGAGAATACAAAAGGCTGGGGAGAGGAGGTTGGGGATCACAGTGACCTGAGTGTCGGCGTGAACGAACGAAGACGTACGATGTCAGAATGGCTGAGATCACGTTACGCGCGCCCATGGCCGCACCCGGCTCTGAACCTACCCACCACCTCCTCCTCCTACCTCTACCATCCTTCTTTCTGGCCTTCATCGTCCAACTCCTACCTCCTCGTCCTCGTCCTCGAGGCCGCCCTCTTCGGCGTCGGCCTCACCCCCATGAACTCCCTTTCATACCTCTCCCGCCAGTTCGATGTCTTGGCCTCTCCCAGAACGCCACCGAGCACTCCCGCCATCGACCACCCATCCTTCACTCTCGACGGTAATGGCAACAAACGTCTCAAACGTTCTGGCTCGACAAAGTCCTTCCTCGTGCCTCAGCCCTCGACTTCAGCTGGCCTCAAGCGGTCGTATTCGTCCCCGGCCGAGGTGAACCCGACCATCTTCTCTTCGGCCTCTTCCCTTCTCGCCCCTGCCATCTCCCGCAAACCGTCTCGTCCGCCATCTCGCCGACCATCCGTCTCCGTCTCCGAGAAGGCTATTGGTCTCAAGGTCCGCGACGCTTCGCCTGCCTTACGACACCTGCTGTTTGTGCGCATCATCCTCCTCTGGCATGCGTTCCTCGCAGCACTTCGGTCCCTTGCTAGGCTCACACCTGCGCCCGGTGTGGCAGACGACACGGTAATAGAAGACAATTCGGATGAGGAGGAGAAGGACACCGAGGACGAGAGTAGAGACGAGAAGTCGCCATCTGTATTACTAGATTCTTCACCGCACCACCCCGCAATCCCATCCCCGCTATCCAAGTCTCCGCCCACTCCAGACCCCCCGCCAGAGAAACTGCCACCAATACACGTCTCAGAGCCCTCGCCTGCCGAATCCTCACCAGCATCGTTTACGCTGACTCCCCCAGCTACTCGTTCGCAGTCAGCAACACCAACCCCTTCGGCTAAACAACCCCCTCTCCTCCTCCCGAAGACTCTGGTCCTGGACCTCGATGAGACTCTTATTCATTCCACCTCCAGACCAATACCGCTCGCGGATGGAACCGGTCTCTTTGGCTTCGGTGGGCGGAACAAGGGTGCAGGGTACACGGTGGAGGTAGTGCTGGGCGGCCGCAGCACGCTGTATCATGTGTACAAGCGGCCGTTTGTGGATTATTTCCTTCGCAAGGTCAGTGCTGTCCCAATCCTCGAATTGTCCTCCTCCTCCCCTCCGACGATGACCGACGTGCGGCTGTCTCTAGGTCTCCCAATGGTACACACTCGTTATCTTCACCGCATCCATGCAGGAGTACGCAGACCCTGTGATCGACTGGCTGGATGCTGGGCGCGGCATCCTCGGTCGCCGCTTATTCCGTGAGGTAGGCAACGAACGAGTTTCTCCTACATATGGAGACCTCTGACTAACCACACCCGGTTCAGTCATGTACACAGCTTCCGAACGGATCCTATTCGAAGGACCTCTCCATTATCGAGCAGGACCTGGCACGGGTCTGCCTCATAGACAATTCGCCCGTCTGTTACAGCATTAACGAAGGTACGCAACATACGTCATACCTTCCATTCCATGCTCGACACTTTGTTCTGACACTCTTGTCAAATAGCGAACGGCATACCTATAGAGGGCTGGACTCATGACCCGCACGACGAGGCGCTCCTCGACCTTCTCCCGGTGCTCGACTCACTCCGCTTCACGACCGACGTCCGCCGCGTGCTCGGTATCCGCGGTTTCTCATGACCCTGCCTGCAGCTACAATCGCGAGCCGCACGCGCAAACTATGCTGCCTCCGCATTGTCGCGGCTGCCTGTCGCCGGCTCGCCGCTCCGTGCCGCAGCTCACCGCAGCGTGCACGCACGGACACCCCGCGCGGGCCTCGTCGCCCGACGATCTCTACGCGTCTTCGCTGCGGTCGTCCTCCTCGGGTATCTGGCCGTGTGCCGTCTGTCGTTTGTGTCGTTTATCGTCGTCGTCGGGAATATATCGAACTATTGTCGCATCTGCTAATTATTCCTCAACTTACCGTCGTTCTTGCACATCCCCTTCCCCCTTCCCCCACCCCCACGTCACGTGCCATGTTCGTTCCCCCTCCCCCGTCCCCTACCGTCCCTTCGCAATCCCCACCGCCATTCACCCCTCGCCCTCGCCCACCACGTCCCCTTCCGTACTTCCTTCCACCATCAATACCATCACCATACCACGGAAGTCTGCTGTTCGCACCGCACGCATCTCATGTTTTCACGCACCGTGCTCTTACTCTAGCACACTAATCTGCTCACAAGCGGCTCGCCGTTGTATATATGTACAGTTGAGTCGCGACAACGTTGGGAGACATCCGGATCCTTCAACTCTGAATCATCGGAGATGATTTCCGTACCAGCGGGGGCGGTTTTCCCACAGTTACCCGCCAATATATGACGAGCTTACTACGGCAAGCTGCGACTTGTACAGTACCATGATATATGATATAAAATCTCATCTAGGTTGGCCGAATACATGCAAACTCTACATCCAGATTCCACACAGCGACGTGCCTACTGAACTGACTAAGACGAGGTAGCGCGCGTCAGCAACTACCAAAGGAGGGAAGTGAGTGCTGATAAACAGAGGACAATGGCCGACGGACCGGATATAAAGCTGACCCATCTGGATGCAACCTCACTGAACCTCAGGCAACAGGCTACGAGCTGCATGACATATCCTCCAATGCTGATCTTGACATGCGATCCGTGCGGCTCTCAGCTGCAGGACGCGTCGCTGCAGTCAAACTCACAGGCAGTTATGCGAGAGGTTAAATACCACTCTTTTCATCGAGGCATGTCCAGCCCAGGACCTGGCACTCGACAGCTTGAACTCACACTCTACCTTTGACTGCAGCATGGCTCCCAAGATATGGCTAAGTGCGTTTGCTGCATCGCTTTACACGACGTCGTGCTCACCCTGTTCCCGTCTCAACAGTCACAGGCGCATCGAGCGGCCTCGGCCGTCAGCTCGCCGAGATCGTGCTTGAGAAGGGGGACATCGCAGTCGCGACCGTGCGCCGCCCCGAGGCGCTCTCAGACCTCACCGCCAAGTACCCCGCCGACCGCCTCCTCGTGCTCACGCTCGACATCAGCATCCCCGAGCAGATCCCCGGGACGTTCGCCGCGATCAAGGAGAAGTTCGGCCGGCTCGACGTCGTGTTCAACAACGCGGGGGGCGTCATGTACGGGCCCGTCGAGCTCGTGAACGACGCGGACGCGCGTGCGATGTTCGAGACGAACTTCTGGGGCAACGTCGCCGTCACGCGCGAGGCGGTCAAGTTCATGCGGGACGAGAACCCCAAAGGGGCGGGCGGGCGGATCCTGCAGAATTCGTCGATGTTCGGCATCGTGGGGGCTCTTGGGGCGGGGCATTACGCCGCGTCCAAGTTTGGTACGTTCCAGCCTACGTCCTCGGTACCCGTCTACCTAGCCAGTAGTATTCACGTCCGCGTCTTTTAGCGTTCGACGGGATCAGCGAGTCGTTCGCGGCAGAGCTCGACCCCACTTGGAACATCAAAGTAAGCCGCGGCCCGGAAGACTGCACCCCGCGCCCGCTAAGCTGACCGTTAACCTCTAAGATGACTATCGTCCATACCGGCCCATTCGACACCCCGGTCAACTCCAAGGGCCAGACTTACTGGCCGGCACACCCCGCCTACGACGCGCCGACCGCTCCCACTGCAGGGATGCAGAGCTTCTACGCGAAATTCGTCCCGCCGGGCGACGCCAGGAAGGGCATGGAGGTCGTGTACAAGCTCGCAAGCGTGGAGGATCCTCCGATCCACTTCCCGCTCAGCAAGTCCTCGGTGGAGGCGCACAAGACCAAGGCGAAGCAGTTTCTCGAGGAGGCTGAGAAGTACGGGTCCTGGTCCGACGATGTGGACAAGACTCCTGCTTAGTATTTAATTTACGAGATTGCTTGAAATCGTGATGTGTATGTAACTCACCCAGCTGCACTCATTGAATGAGCTCGGAGTGACCTTGGAGTCTTTGCGGAGAAGGGATGAGGTGACCGAGTGAGTTTGAGTATAACCATAACCACTAGCAACTACCCGTGCCCCTCGACTCACGGTCGGGTGGCTTTCGGGTAGCTTTCTGCAGATCGAGTGCTGAACGATGACACTGCGTGATCAGTGTGTGAGGGCAGTACCGTGGTCGACTCGGAGGACTAGCAGCAGGTAGCAGCGCAAGTTGAAGTGGCCGGCGCTATCCGCTGTGACTAGATTAGGTAGAGCAAACGTTAACCACTCTCAGGTGTTAGCTCTAGATCTGACTGGATCTTACTAGTCGAGTGCATAACGGTCCGCGCCCCACCATCACCAGTACTAGTGACCACCGTCGTCGACGTCGGCATCGACACCGGCGTGCAATCACATGCACTCACATCCCCGCGGCCGGCAGACCGCATATGCTCCAACGAGCTCGCAAGAGAGAGTCTACTTGGATTCGTGAGATATATATCGCGGGCTGCGGGCTGTGTACATTGCAAGATCCTCGGCGCGGAAGTGGGGGAGAGCACTAATAGAACATAGCGGAACGCTAGGAAGACCTGGATGGCCGGATGGTGGTGGTGGTAAGGTACTAACACAATTATGACTGGGAGCAGAAAGCGGAGAACCGGGGAGATGTGAGACGGGAGACGGCGGGAGAGTGGCGGGGCAATCGGCGTCGATACGACACGATACGACACGAATGTAGAGGGCGGAGGGACGTCGTGCATCGGGAGTTGGAAGAGCGTGCAGCGATCTGGCAGCGCTACATAGCCAGCGCCGCTTGCAGCTCCTTGAGCTGCGCCTCCTCGTCGTCCTCGACCGCTTGTCGTTCTGTATCGGGAAGACAATTTGGTACGTCAGTACTCGGACACCAGATATACGAATGCAGGCAGAGGAGCGGGTCGGGCCGGGGCGCAGCGAAGCGAAGGGGAATACGCACTGTCCTCGACTCTGCTGACGCCGCCTGGATGGTGCATGGGTACATGGTCGGCCATGAGCCGGTCGTTGAGCTCCTCCTGCTCGAGCTCCGCAAGCTCCTGCTTGAGCTCGTCCTGTGTGGGAAAGAGAAGCGCGCTGTCAGCCGAAGCGCAGCGACGGGGAAGGAGGCGGGAGTGACGTACGTCGTCGACCTCGACGCCCACATATGTGCTCGAGGAGATCGCCTCGGAGACCTCGTTCGCGAGCTGCGTCTGCTCCTGGATCTCGGACATCGTCTGGTCGACCTTGTCGATCGACCTGGCCCGCGAGAGCAGAGAACGCGGTGTTAGCAGTCGAGTGAGACAACGGGCGGGGACGACGTACAGCTTGCCGTGGATATCCTTGAGCGCGCCGGCGGCCTTCTTCATCGCGGCCATGTTCTCCGCGTTGAAGCTCGCGGACTCGAGCGTGTTCACCTGCATCTCGAGCTGGAAGCGGGTGTTCTGCAGCCGCTCGAGCTCCTGCTCCGTCACCTTCTTCCGTCGCAGCGCCGCCGTTGCCGCTGTTCCGGCGAAGAGCAGAGAGCATCACCGGGGCAGAGGGTGCATTCATAGTGGGGTCCGGGGCGGCAGCGACACAGATGAGCATAAGAGCCACAGGCCGGGGCGCACACGCCGAGGAGAAAGACGGAGGGAGGACACGCACCAGCCTTGTTCGAGACCGCGTTCGCCTTAGCCTTCTTGATCTCCTCGTCGACCTTCTTCTGCAGATACTCCTCCTTCTTCTCGATCATCTGCAGCTGCTGCCGGAGCGTCACTATCGCATCGCGCGACGACGACTTGGGGTCGCGCCGGCCGCCAAAGTAATTCATAATCCCGGCCATCATCCTTTCCGGTCCGCGGTCCAATATAGTGTTGCCAGTAGCACAAAGAGCACGAGAGTGGAAGCGAGGGGGAGGAGGGTGAGAGAGAGCGAAGAGGCTGGGCAGAGCAGAGTGCTTGAAGGTGGTGAGGCGCCCGTCGGTACGCCGCCATTGCGCGGGCGCTAGAGCCGCTGAGGTCACTCGATGTCCCCGATAAGGAAGGTCTCTACGTTCGAGTTCTTTCCGATGACTCGAGCGTCCGCGACGTAGGACGCAGTCTTGCTGCGCACATAGCTTGAGCAGCAAGCAACAGAGATATGATGCTCCACTAGATGCTCGTAGGAATTGAACAGTCTAACAGACCGCTTGGTACTTACTAGTACTAGTAGAATAGAACTGAGTGCTTCATGCTCATATCTGTTTTACACAGACTGCGGCACAGTAGCAAAATCAATGAATCAGACTTTGAAGAGCAAAATAATATAGTCCTGCAGCAAAAAAAGGGGAAAATCCTAAGTAAGTATAGCCTGCAGCTACCATCGAAATTACATTGAGCACACATCGTAAGATATTGGAATCTATATGCTCGTGGTATCGTCTGTAAGCATTTTCATTCATGATCCCCGTACCGAGCGGGGACGCAGAAGCCCGTGGGTATTAGGAAGAAGCAAGGCTACCGTGCTGTCTACAGAGATAAGTTATTCATCCTTTTGGCTGTCGCCATCATCTCTGCGTAGGCGATTAGGATTAGTCGTCGCGAAGTCGCGAAGAGTTATGAAACTCACCCCTCGTCATCACTCCGTGTGTCCTCGGCGCCCTGCCCTGCTACTACCCTGTAAGCCACGCGACAAATCATCCCGAACCAGACGAGTTGGATGATCTATCCAATATGATATCAGCGACTGCCGTCGACTGGAGGGAGATAGTACCCACCTGCAGCGAGACCAGCATCGCGAAGAATACGAAGTAGATTTGCTCCGTCATATATTGACTGCGAGACCTGTCCCAAATCCGCGGAATGATGTCCTTCCCTTCCCAGGTAGCCTTGATAACCAAGATGAAGAAGACGTGTCGGGTAATCAACCAGGAAAGCAGGAAGACTACAAAGGCCACGTCGCAGAGCGTCGACATGCCCAAGTAGCGGAGCATTTTCGCCAACTACGCAAATAGACACGTTGGTATGAGTGGGAAATTGCGACGTGACGGACTCACAGGGAGGAAAATGTCGCACAGGTCCATGAGGACCATGATGAGGCAGCCGACGCGCGTGTAGTTGTAAAAGTAGCTTCCGACCATGAGCGCGATCGTAATGACGTGGTGGGTCATCATCTGCCAGTGGTCTTTCCTCCGCGCCTCGGCATTGATGATCAGGACCTGGTGCATGTAAAATGCGGTTTGAAGAAGATAGTAGAATTTGACGGTGCCCGGAAGCGGGGTGTGAGGGTAGTTGGTCCATACATCGATAGGGTTAAGGAGATCTGTTGGCAGAAGCACATGGACATACTGTGAAAGGCAAAGACGGCCCACGAAGGTAAGCACAATGCACAAACTGTAGATGCCGCGAAGCAAGATGGACGGCGTAAGAGGGACGGGATGTGAACGCGAACGCACCAGACCGAAGGAGAATTGGGCGGTGTAGTATACGACCGACCAGCCCTGCTCTGCGAAACGAATGACGCTCCTCTGCATCTTCTTCCTCTCCGCTGGCGAGATGTACGCGGGGTCGTCGATGGGTGCATGCCCGTTGCCGTTGCCGTTGCTCTTCCCGTTCGCGACGCCGTTCGCCTTGCCGCTGCCGTTCGCCTTCGCGAGCCTCCTCCGCTTCTTGTGCCTTAGGTCCCGGGCAAGCTTCCACCGCGCGAAGGGCTCCATGACGAAGAGACGCGTCGCGTCGCGCAGAATGGCCATGACAGCGATGGCGGTGATGATGATGCACCCGTCCAGGAGACCGGTGCCATAGTACTGTGAGTCCGGGAACGAGTCCGGCGCAACAGGAGTCGCAGTAGGGTACGAGAGCGTGAAGAAGGGGATGAGCTGGGTCGGCAGCCATGAAGGGGCGGCTTCTGTGTTCATGATGACGGTGAACAGGGATGTCACGTCAGCAGATCATGAAAGGTGTGTGTCCGAGTCGTCCGCACGGTAGTATCCTACGTGGTATATGTCGATGTCAGGTCGTATTCGCGACTTGCGACTTAGCCTGGCAGACGGGCGCAGCGGTGGGGGCGGGTGGTCGTCGTGGTCGTCGTCAAGGAGCGTGTAGACACACGGCGCTGAGGACCACGGGAGGAGAAAGACACGAGCCAAGAACCCGAAACACGCTGGCCGCTTTTTTGCGCTGGAATTGGCGAACGTGTGGCGCCAGCGTCTACTCAGCGCACACCCGAAGACGCCGGGGAAGGCCTGGGAAGGCGGGCGCTTCTCGCACCTCGCTGAGCGCTCTACTGAACGCTGCACGCACCGTCGTCCGCGAGTCGTGCGCGTGCCCCTGCTCCCGGATCCTTTGTCTCCTCCCTCTCCTCTCGCTCGCAGCCATGTCTTCCCCGCAGCCCAACACCACGCTATATGTCAAAAACCTCAACGACAAGGTCAAGAAGGACGAGCTCCGCGCCCAGCTCTACGCGCTTTTCACGACCTATGGGAGGATCATCGACATCGTCGCCCTCAAAGGGCCCAAAATGAAGGGGCAGGCGTTCGTCGTCTTCACCGACCTTGCGGGGGCGACGGCCGCCATGCGCGGCTGCGAAGGTATGGTCTTCTACGATAAGCCAATGGTGCGCCATCCGTCTCAAGGCTGCTTGCATGTGGAATCCCTTTGATATCAACCCTGCCGCCGCGGCTACAGCACATTGAGTACGCCAAGTCCAAGTCGTACGCGACGCACCGGAGAGAGGACCCAGACTGGGTGCCCCCGACGTCCATCCATGTCAACAGCGGCCGGCCGGCTGCGAACGGCGCGGGCGAGAAGCGGCAGAGGGACGATCGGACGACGGACGATGCGCGCGAGTTGAAGCGGGAGCGGACAGAAAAGGACTCGGACGACGACGACGACGACGAAGAGATGGAGATTGAGGACGACGACGAGGGCGCGGCGAGACCGACCGGATCTGGAAATGGTGCGTAGTCTGCAGCCCGGCGCGCTCCCTACACGAGGCTCACTAACTGCTTTTGCTTTTGGTCGATTCAGGCGAGGTGCCCCCTCCGAGCCAGCAGCAATCGGCACGGCTAATGTGCCTGAATCTCCCACAAGAGGTCACAGACGACGTACTAGCAGTTCTTTTCCAGCAGTAAGTCTCTGTACAATTCGCGACTGGAGTCTGCGCTAACCCCACTGTGCGGCAGATACCAAGGATTTCACTCTGTACAGGTCGTCCCCTCGCCCACACCGAACGCAAGCGGGCAGAGAGCCAAGATGGCCTATGTCATGTTCGACTCGCCCGACCTGGCGTCTACTGCAAAAGAAGCACTCGATGGCTTCACGCTCAAGAAGGGATGGGTGATGTCTGTTTCGTATATCTAGCCTTGTAATCCCCACTGTATAATCTGTATCTCAGCAATTCGCCCCCAGATACTACGCGAACGCAAGTGTAGGCGCATTACATCGAACCCTCGGGCGTACGCACCGTGAACGCGTTGGTTCATCTATTGTCACATCGGTATTACAACTGATCGCACTGGATAACCTCTCAGAACGAAACCCTTCCACTCCGTCCCGACTGACGATTATCTCATCACCCCTCATGCAGAAAGTGCCTTGTCGATAGCCTCGGCGGTACCCTTCGCAGATGCTGGGTTCTGTCCCGTGATCAGAATGCCGTCTACCACAACATGGGCCTGTGCCGCGGTCGTGAGTGTGTGCATCTCGCCCGACTCGGATGACTCTCGCCACTTACCCCCCACGGCTCAGGAGCCTTCTCGAACTGGCCGCCCAGCTCAACGATGCGGGATTCGACTAGGAACGGAATGTCCTACAATATCGATCCCGTGAGCACTCCCACCGACCGCGCTCGAGGTGCGATCCCCAGCTCACCTTCACTTTGTCCACCTGCTCCTCCTCCACGTTCGAGAAGGACGTCGCACGCCTGCCCTTGAAAATGCTCACGCCTTGTGCATCCGTCGCCCCAACGAGGGCGGCGGGCCCGTGGCACACTGCGGACGTGACCTTGCCCGCCCTGAAGAACTGCGGCCAATCTCGCCGTCAGCATCGCACATCCGTGCCTCCCCGACGACGAACACGACCCACCTCTGACGCAAGCGTGATGTTCACAGGGTCGCTCGCGAGGTCGAGCACGGGGCCGTGGCCGCCGACGTAGAAAATGGCGTCGTAGTCCGCGACAGCGACGTCCGCGAGCTTCTTCGCGGTCGCGAGCTTGTGCTTGACGGCCGCGTCTGCGAGGAAGCCGGCGTCGTCCGGGAAATTTTGCACGCTCGACTCGTCCACGGGCGGGTTCGGGCCCTTCGGCGCCGCGAAGTCGATCTCGTACTTGGGCGCGAGCACTGCAGTGGGCGGGCGGGCTTGTGAGACGTGATGCGTCAGGAGGAGAGGGTCAGATGCGCACCGTAGTATGGGTGAGCCGCCTCAGGGAGGTACCAGCCCTGTTGTTGATGATCATGCGATCAGCACGATCTCTCTCCGGCCACGGTCGAATGCACCGCCGCGGCGGGAATCGAGCGAACTTGCCGTGTTTGCGCCAGTCAGAGACTGGTTGGCGGAGGTGAGGACGAAGAGGATACGCTTTGGCATACTGACTTGATTGACCTGTGTGCGGTTGGTTGTGTGGGAGAGAGGGCTCTTGGGAAGATCTGGAGACTGGAGAGTGGAATGGCTCTTATATACTTACCGTGACAAGTGCAAGGTATGACGCTATCGCTGGATATGGTAATCTGACCCTCACAGCGCGGTGGTAATCATTAGATTGTATCTTCAATACCACTATTGATGAGACTATAAATCGAACTGTTATTAATGCTTTAGAACGCTCGACCGAGGCTGTCGCGAGTTGACCGAGGCTGACTAGCGCTGACTTTCGCTGCCTCTGCTCATGTACATACCGGTCGGACACCCCTCTCATGTACCGGTCGGACACCCCTCTCATGTACCGGTCGGACACCCCTCTCAGTTTACTGGAGGCGACGCCGCGGTATCAGAAGATCCCTAGCCGCTCCCTTCGCCCGCCGTGTACCCTCTTTCTCGGTCAGAGTCACTGGCCCACGCTGATCATTGTGAGTCGAGGCTGGGCCTGAGGTATTCGTGAGCCAACTTTTGGCAGCACAGCTATAAACTTGTAATTCCCCAGACCCCTTCATTTGATACAAGACCGTCCATGGGTATGAGACTACCCAGGCCCCAGTGGGTGAGGGTGAGAGAAGATGGTGGAACTTGCACTTGCAATCCCGGGCCAGGGCGCCCGATGCCGACTTCTCAAGATCTCACGCGTTGCTTGTGATACTTGTACCAATTGCAAGCTAGTATCCTCACGCCGAACCCTCGCCGTCCTGAAAAGCCAGTAAGTACACACGATGGACCACTTGTGATTACAAGCCTTGATGCTACATCGACTTTAAAGGGTTGCAAGAAACACCTGGCTTTACGGTATGTGTTACAAATATGGCGTTCAAGCTTTTACAACACTCAAGTTCTCGTGCTTGACTCGCGCCTTACGACACGGATATCGGCGAGCTTCGTGATCTGGAGGACGTATACTATATGAGATAATATAGTGAGATCACCTTGGAGACAATTGACATTCTCACTTGTTATTCCGTGTCCTCCGATTCGAAGGCATATCCGTGGTCATCTGAACTTCGGGGAGGAAGAGACGAGCCGATAGAGCCTATGACGCGCCCAAACACTACGCTCTCGGCCTGGCTCGCGTCGAGACTCTCCAAGCCTCCGTTCATCGCATCGCGCTGCGCGGCCTGAAGGTCGATGAGGAATCGCGATACCAGGACCGCAGTTATCCTATCGCATTGCGTCATCAGCAGCCCCGCCACGACAACCAAGAGCGACGACGGACGTACGGGCCCGTGAAGACAGTCACATAGCTGGCTGTCTGTAGAGTCGGCTTGATCTGAGTTGATCGTGATAGAGAGCGGACTCACGTCAGTCCCTTTGAGAGGAGTATGTTGCACACTTGAACTTACCGAGAGTAGCGTGCAAGCTAGATGGGCGCTGTTCAGGACAAGGAGCACTCTGGTCGACGTTCGTGTGCTTCAGAGCAAAGACGGACGATGACTGACATGCTTAACGCACATGAAGTATAGCAGACCTAAAGGGTGCCTAATATCAGTCAGGAAGCTCGTGTAAAGGAGCCCCTCAGACGTACCATCACGCAGAAGAACCTCTGCAAAGGACAGTCGATGCCGTCCGAGGACGGAACGTACACCAGTGTTCTGATAGGATGTTGCCTTCCAAGTCATAAATATGAGGACAATGTCAGCGGTTATCAGACAAGTTCGCGATGCGATAGTGACTTGGTTAGACGTCAATATCAATGAAACAAAGCGTGAGAGGGTCAAGTGCATACATCTGCGATTGCGGATGAGCTCCAGAGTCGAGGAATGCAAACAAAACCGCTTACTTGTGAGCTAGAGGAGGGGGGATCGGAGTAACTGCTGTGCATCCGGCAATTGGGTTGTTGATCCCAGTTAAACCGAACCCATAGTTTACCTGTAGATTTATGTAGTCAAGATCAAGAAACAAGCCTACGCAAATCATAGATATACTTACGAAGTCCACACCGATCGTGACCACAGACAGGAGAAAGACGAACACGGCAATGGCGAAGTTTCGACTAAGAGCGAACGCCCTCAATGCAGTAAAAACTACCGCGATGCTTGTGTTAGTTCGCGGTGCTCGCCGCCGTAAGACCGAACGCGAGGCTAATGAGAACTAGATGCGTACCTGCCCAGGGTAGATACAGAAGGAAGTTGATTACAGTAATCCCTCTCACGTACACGACGCAGCTGGGCGTTGTTTCGAGTCAGTATATTGCCTGCCTCGGGTAGACTACTATGTGGCGGGAAAGGTACCTCTAAAGAGATGGACAGTAATCAGCAAGCTTACAGCGGATGGATCGGACTCCTCCGTACCTTATCTGACATAGATACATATCCGAGGATACTGAGGGTATAGTAGGCGAGAACCAAGTATCGGTTGGAAAAGAAAAGGACTGTTGCTCCGTGTGCCCTTTTTCTCCAGAAAAGCTCCACCTCTTGACTGAGGGTGATAGCTTGGTCGTACACTAGTAAGGCTGCTAGCATGGTTGGCCGTTGACTATAATCAGCATGTGCAATTTGTACGCACCGTATGCGGCGTTGACACAGTAGTTGGCTATACGTCTTCGAGAAAACTGTCAGATTCTCTGCATGCAAGCTTGAGGGTTGGCAGTCGGGAATTTGTGTCACGCACATGGATTCGTACTCCTGAATAAGGAGTGAGATGGCAGATGATCGCTGGCCAGACATAGCGGTCGAACAAGCCAGAATAGTTCAAGTTGAGCTCGGCAGAGACTAGAAGTGCAGCGATTATATAGCACGGGCAGGGGCGGTAAACCTGGGTAACTTTACCACTGGAGGGCGTCTGTGGTTTGCTGACAGTGGCCGGGATTCACGCCTCGGTGACCAATTTCTGTTACAGAATCGAGGCATGACGATTCTGCCGTCTGGCGCAAACCACGTAGATATCGTTTCAGGTAAGATCGCCAGTCGGAACATCTTACATGTAGGCAGGTTCCGAGATATGATATGTCGTGACAGCTGATGCCGCGCCCACAGAGCGCAGTCGTTACATCTCCCAAGAGTTACATAGATGCTTAGACTTAGCTGTAGCGTTGTGGCCCACCGGCTTTGGGGCCGTTTCCACTCCAGTGAACTTTGAGTGAACTGTATTGAAATTTGGGACGGCGTGCCTTGATGAGACCCCCTAGCGGTGGAAGATTGGTCAAATCCATTGGCCTGCAAGTTCGAAGAGTCGTAGTACCAGCTGGAGTTCTGGCCGGTTTTGCTGGTACGGTGACACGGTGTAAACCGCATGTGATGGTGGTGGTTTCGGAGAGCAGTGTATGTCCGGCGTCTAATCAGAGCAGGAGCGATCGGTCCGAAATAGGCAAGCGACAGAAAACTTGACCTGTTCTGAGTCTTCTGACCCAGAGTCGGAGTCCATCCTGAGCTTGTCCTCCTCCTCCATCTCTCGCTTCTGGTTTGCTCTGTACAACATACAACACTCGATCTAGACGACATCGACGCTTTCTCTGCTTGTATCGATCCCTTCTTGTACGCTCTGTAGCCATGAGCAGCAAACTCAACGCAAACGCGTTCTCCTTCGTCCCTGGTCAGGGCTTCCGGCCTCCTCAGCAGCAACCTGCACAACCCCCGCCCCCGCCTATCGAGCGACCTCCGCAGACAGAGGCTCCTGCTCCTGCCCCTACCATATCTCTCAACATCGGAGGCTCTATACCTCCCGCAGCATCATCCCAGCCCACGACCATCTCTCTAAACATCGGTGGTTCCAAACCCGCCGCTCCCGCTCCTACTCCTGCTCCTGCTCCCACCCCTGCTCAAAGTCAAAGTGCCCCAGCTCCAGATAAGACAGCACCCAAAGTGGATGGTCCATCTGCGTCTCAACCTGCTCAGGCGTCTGCATCCGCCGCACCCGCTCCCGCCGCCGCCTCTTCCAAGGCCTTCACCCTTGACCGTGCCAAGACAGACACTGCAGCAGTTGCACAGGATGTCCAAAATGCCGCCGATGAGGAGATATTGAAGGATCTGTACGGACAAGGTGCGTCGTGTGGTATCCCGCACTCGTTCCCCACACTCACCTCGATCATTTGCCGATCAGTCAAGGAGCATCTCAACATCGTATTCATCGGCCATGTCGATGCAGGCAAGAGCACCATGGGCGGTAACCTCCTCTATCTGTCAGGGATGGTCGACAAGCGTACCATGGACAAGTACGAGCGCGAGGCGAAAGAGGCCGGCCGAGACTCCTGGTACCTCTCTTGGGCACTCGACTCGACACCGCAGGAGCGCGCCAAGGGCAAGACAGTCGAGGTCGGTCGTGCGTATTTCGAGACTGATACTCGCCGGTACACCATCCTTGATGCCCCCGGCCACAAGACTTTCGTGCCCTCCATGATATCTGGTGCTGCGCAGGCAGACGTCGCCATCCTCGTCATCTCCGCCCGCAAGGGTGAATTCGAAACCGGGTTCGAAAAGGGCGGTCAGACGCGCGAGCACATCATGCTCGTCAAGACCGCCGGTGTGCAAAAGGTCGTCGTCGTTATCAACAAGATGGACGAGTCGACCGTGGACTGGCAGAAGTCCCGATATGACGAAATCAAGGACAAGCTTTCGCCGTTCATCAAAGCGGCCGGATTTAACCTCAAGACGGATGTTACTTTCATTCCCGTGTCTGCCTACACCGGAGCGAACTTGAAGGAACGCGTCGATAAGAAGCTATGCACCTGGTGGGAGTGAGTATACGTCAACATCATATTTCTAGAGCGCATGGTCAATCATCACCCACTTATCTTCCGCAGCGGCGCGTCGCTCCTTGAGCACCTTGACAAGATGCCGATGGTCCACCGTAAGATCAACGCGCCCCTCATGATGCCCGTCTCGGAGAAGTACAAGGACATGGGCACGATCGTCGTTGGCAAGGTCGAGTCCGGGCACGTGCACAAGGGCGACACGCTTTTGCTCATGCCGAACAAGACCGTAGTCGAGGTCGCGGCGATCCACAACGAGATGGACGACGAGGTAACGTCCGCGCTGTGCGGCGACAACGTGCGGATCCGGTTGCGCGGCGTCGACGACGAGGATATCTCCCCCGGCTTCGTGCTCAGCTCGCCCGCGAACCCGATCCACTCGGTACGCCAGTTCGAGGCGCAGCTCGCGATCCTCGACCACAAGAGCATCATCTGCGCGGGATACTCCGCCGTCATGCACTGCCACACGCTTTCCGAGGAGGTTACGCTCGCGGTACGTGGACTACCTTCATCAGCCCTTCATCCTTACCTGAGTAACCTGACACGCCGCGGTTTGCAGGCGCTCCTGCATTACTTCGACAAGGCGACCGGCCGTAAATCCAAGAAGCCGCCACAGTTCGCGAAGAGGGGCCAGAAAATCGTCGCGCTCATCGAGACGACTGAGCCCGTCTGCGTCGAGCGCTTCGTCGACTACCCCCAGCTCGGCCGGTTCACTCTCCGAGACGAAGGCAAGACGATCGCTATCGGCAAGGTGTGTACTTGTTTCCATGTTCGTCTCACTGACTTTGTGGCATTGGCTCACATTCTATCCTTAAAGATCACGAAGCTCGTCGAGGGACCTATAGACGAGGCTGCGGAGGGCGTCGCGAACATGTCCGTATCGCAAAATGCTTAAGCGCGAGAACTTGTGTTGTAGGAGAAGTTTGAACGCCATGCTTGTAACGATTACTGTAACGCCCGATGTCTCTTGCAACCCCTCAAAGTCGATGTAGCATCCCTCTTGTAATCAGATTCACAAGTGGTCCGTCGCGCAGCTTGGTCTGGACATGCCCTTTGCCTTTAAGCGCTGTCATACTCCGATACCTGCCTGTACTCGCTACCTACCCATCTCCTCCGAGCACGAAATCTTAGGTTGTAACTCATCTTAAGTCGGCTTGTCTCTTCCAAGCTTACATGAACATGCAGAGGACGGAGTAGCCGACCTGATAGCTGTATGTAACTACAATCAGCACCGTCAGTACTTATTCAATATTCAATATTCAATAGCGAGCTCGAGGTGAGAGGCGCCCGGGAGTTATACCATCTGCATCATACCATCACGCTTTTAGAGCCGTACTTCCTTCCGTCTTCCAAACACCCTCCTTTCACTCCATGGCAGCGGAACAAGACAAGTATCTAGGAGTTCTCAAGGCGTCCTACGACTACGACCCACAACCCGACGCAGAGGACGAGCTAACAATCAAGGAGGGCCAGCTCCTCTTCCTTCTCGAGCAGACCGACGAAGAGTGCGTGCGATCACCTCCTCGCATCCCCGCACCACGCTCACGCTCTTTATCCAGCTGGTGGAAGGTCAAGACCAAGCCCGATTCTCAAGAAGAAGAGGGACAGTCCGGACTGGTGCCCTCCGCCTACGTCGAGCCGGTCCGTCACCTCGCCCACCCTCGTCTCTCCATCCCACTCACGTCTGAGCTACATAGGCCGAGCCCATCCAGGTCGTGAAGGCACTCTATGATTACGACGCAGCACAACCAACCGAACTATCTGTGAAGGAGGATGAGATCTTGCAGGTGTACGATAAGGACGAGGATTGGCTCCTCGTCTCAAGCACTTCGGAGGAGGGGAGGATAGGATATGTTCCGGGTAACTATGTTGAGGAGGTACGTCCCCCGTGTCACGCCTTGTCGCTCGATCCCATGAACTCGTACATCAGACTTCGGAGGACGGGGCTGCTCCCTCAGCGGCAGCAGCAGTGACCGCCGCTGCGACCTCACTATCATCAATCGTCATACCGGATTCGGTGAGTACCTGCTCCCTGGAACGTTGTGTCGAGCCCCATTCCCGACCACCGCACTCCACATAGCCCCCACGACCCGCGCGTCCTCTGAGCACCTACGTCGACCCCGCCGACCGAGTGGCCGCCGCGTCCAACAAGGTACAGGCCGACTCCATCCAAACATGGTCCGTGTCCGAAGTCGACGCCAAAGGGAAGAAGAAGAAGGGGACGCTCGGAATCGGCAACGGCGCGATGTTCTTTGCGAGCGAGTCTGACAAGGTTCGTCCCTCGTCCGTACCGGGGTCTTCAGTCCATATAACCGGACGCCATACTGTCAAAACGTGCCACCCGTATGTCAACACTGGTGGAATTGAGCGATATGATCAGTCGTTGTGGATGCCCACACTTTCGCCCCTCATTCTGGATACATCTTGGTTACATGCGACATCTGAGGTGTATCCAGGATGTGGCATAAATGTGGAGCATCTCGGATGTTTCTTAGCATGTTGTGCGCACGACACGAGAGACTTTCCCAACGTGACCGTAATTCAAATCACTCGCCGCATCGCTCAATGCCCCCGGTGTGAGGTGATATTCTGGACGTAGAATCGTGGTATGTTCTCAATGTCTTCGGCACATTACGGTAAGATGCACAGTGTTCACGACCAGGATATCTGCTTGTAACATTGGAACATTGGATGATGCCCCGGTGCCTCCTGACCTCTTCTCGTTCTGTGCGAACCCAATACCTAACCATGTGTATGTGCGCAGAATCCCGTTCGCAAGTGGCAGACGTCCGACATCCAGTCCGCCAAGCTCGAGAAGCACAAGCATGTTCACATCGACGTCGCGGGCGCGGAGCCTGTGAGCCTCCACTTCCACGCGGGCGCAAAGGACACCGGGGACGCGATCATGGCGAAGCTCGAGTCCTCTCGCGCCATCGCCAACGGCGGCGCGCCCGCTGCCAACGGCACTGCATTCACCCCACCGACGTCGGAGCCACCCATCGAACGCCCACGGAGCAGCGCGCAGAAGTCAGTGCACTTCGCGCCGGATGAGCCGGACGTCATTCCTCCGTCGGATTCCTACGACGATGTGGAGGTCGAGGAAGAAGAGGAAGAGGTAGCGCCTGTGTCGCATGCTGCTGCTACCGATGCTGCAGACGGGCTTCAGGCGGTCGTCATCTACGATTTCGGCGCTGATGGCGAGGATGAATTGACCGTGCACGAGGGTGAGTCTCTCGTCGTGCTGGAGAGAGACAGCGACGAGTGGTGGAAGTGCCGGAATGCCAGGGGCGAAGAGGGCGTCGTCCCCGCCAGCTACGTCGAGGTTCGTACCACGTCCCTGCTCTGTGACTCCGCGTCACACCCACCTGACGGTCGCCTGGCAGCTCGTGGGCGGTGCTGCTGCCGCGACTGTCGCACAACCATCTGTCTCTTCACGCGCAGCCGAAGAGGAAGATGCCGCCGCTCTGGCTGCACAGCGTGAGGCGGAAGAGGCGGCTGAACGCGAGGAAGAGGAGCGACGAGCAGCAGCTGAGCGCGAGCGCGCTGAGAAAGAGCGCAAGAAGCAGGAGGCCGAGCAGCGTGCGAAGGCCGCGGCCGCTGCAGCAGAGGCTGACAAGAAACGTAGGGAGCGGGAGCGGGAGAAGCAGAAGGAGAAAGAGCGCGCGGCTGCTGAGGAGGACGCAAAGAAGAAGAAGCTCGCGGAGCAGCAGCGCGCTTCTGCTGAGAAGAGCAGAGACAAGAGTCGTCCGTCGAGCGATCAAAGACGTACGCGGTGATATCTTTGCATCTCCTTTCTCATGCTGATGTCACCGAATCTGCAGGTTCCTCCGCGGGTGGTCCACCGCCAGAATCTCTGCGCGAGTGGCGTGATCGAACAGGGCAGTTCCGCGTCGACGCTGCGTTCTTGGGTTTCAGCAACGGCAAGCTCAGATTGCACAAAACCAATGGCGTGGTCATCGAGGTCCCGTCCGAGAAGATGTCCGAGGAAGACTTGCGTTACGTGCAAAATATCACTCGGCAACAGAAGGCGGGGCCATCTTCACATCGGAAGTCGGACGACGACGACGAGCCACTCGGACTACGCATGAAGCAGCTTGCCCCCGAAGCCCCCAAAGCCCCCAAAGCGGCGCCGTCGAAGAAGGGGCCGACCGTTGACTGGTTCGAGTTCTTCCTCAATGCGGGCTGTGACATCGACGACTGCACACGCTATGCGTCCGCGTTCCAACGCGACAAGATCGACGAGGCCATCCTGCCAGACATCACCGAAAGCACGATGCGCTCGCTCGGTCTCCGCGAAGGCGACATTATCCGGGTGAAGAAGGCAATCGAGCAACGCAAGCCGAAGTCTGGGAATCCGCGCGAGGAACAGCTGCGCAAGGATGAGGAGCTCGCGCGCCAGCTGCAGGCTGAGGAGAACGCGACGAACCTCAAGACGAGGAGCCCTGCCCCAAATCTGTTTGCAGGGGAGAACGGCAAGCTCAAGGAACGCCGTGGGCGACCCCAACGCGCCGGGACTCAGCCGCCTACAAACGTCGACCTGCAGTCTATCTCGACCGCCTCTACCCAAATCACACGTGGCGGTTCTCCCATGATCGCGAGCCCAGAAGGTATCCAGCAGTCGAGCTCTGCCCCAACTCCCCTCCCACCCAAGTCGAACATGGCAGCGCCTGTCGTTAGTGGCTTTGACGACGATGCATGGACGAACAGACCAAGCTCGACCAAGCCTACCTTGCCCACTCGCGCGCCATCTGCACCTCCCGCGCCCCCCGCGCCTCCGGCTCCTCCTGCGACATCAGCAACACCTGCTGCTGCCCCTGCCGTCCCAACCGTTGCTGTGAGCCCACCACCTGCTCGCGCTGCCTCTGTAGCGTCGGGTGCTCCTACACAGCAGCAGGACACGACGCCAAACGCGGCCAAAGCTACCGAGGACGACATCTTCAACCAGCTAGCCCGTATAGCCAGCTTGCGTGTCAGCAGCCCAGCCACGCAACCGTCTCCTCCTGTAGCCGTCTCGCCTCAACGCGCGCAGTCGACCTCCCTCTCGCCCCCTATCACGGCTCCAGTCGGCTTCACCGCGGGCATGGGCATGGGCACCTCCCCCGTCCCCATGGGCCACGCACTGCAAGCCCAGCAGACCGGGATGTTCGCCCCGTCCCCGACGAACGGCCCGCGAGGTCCATTCGCGCCGGTCCCCGTCAACCAGGCGCTCCTGCAGCCGCTGGTGCCAACGACGACCGGCTTCAACGGATTTGTGCCTACGCGCCCGGGGACCTCTCCGTCGTCGTTCGCGTCCCCACCGCCAGTGCCACAACAGTCGTCGATGCTAGCGCAGCAGACTGGCTACCCGGGCACGATGCCGTCGATGCTTTCGCAACCGACCGGGTTCCAGCCGCAGATGCAGGGTATGATGTCGCAGCCGACAGGGATGCCTACGAACGGGTTCGGAGCGATGGGCGGTATGCAGTCCATGTCTTCATTCCAGCCCACACAGAGCTTCACCCCGATGCAAGCGAGTAAGTCGCACCAGCTCGTAGCATGTAAAGCCAGCTTATTGACGCCATGTATCTGCAGATCCGACTGGATTTAACCCCATGCAGAGCAGTGAGTGGACTCGAGTTCCAATTTTTGAGTCGGATCGACGATGCTGACGAGCCGCGTGCGTTAGATCCAACAGGATACCCCTCGGGCTTCGGGCAGTCGCCGTTCGGCGGCGGAAGCCCCTTCGGCGCGTCTTCGCCTGCGCCGCCGCCGATGCCCTCGCAGCCTGCTGTGAACACGAACCCCGCCAACATCTTCGCGCAGATGAAGAGCGGTACGTTCGCACAGGACGACGCTCAGTCCCAATCGGCGGACAAGTACGACGCCCTCCGTCCCAATCGTATGTCCACAGTGGTTTTCACACTTTTAGTCACGTCGCTCACTCTTTCGCGTTGTCCTGCAGCCACTCCCGTAGCCGTTCAGCCTACTGGATGGGGCGGGTACAACGGCGGCATGAACGGGTTCCAGGGTGGGTACGGTTATCAGTAAGGACTTTGCCGCGGAGGCGCGGTCCAGACTCCAGATTAGCACTTTCCTTTGAATTACAGTACGAGCACGGTCGTTAAACATCTCTACTTCCTTCTTTGCTACTACTATCTCATATTCTTGATTTCCCGGGCTAGCTCGAACAGGACATACAATGCAGTACTATACCCGAAGATGTCGACGCTGCGGAGTAATGACACCTAGGCCTGGTACCCAGAGATCTAGAATCCACGGCGCTGTAAGAGGAGGTTGAAAGCAGGTCGGTACTCAGGTATTATGGTCTGCAACACGAATTAAAAATGGCCGGGGAGAAACAGCACTAGAGGGACCAAATCAAAGACGGTCAACTGTCGTACTACGACCTCGATACAACCTTACGATCCTTCTCGTAGATGAAGAGCATGTTAACATCATCGAACAGCTAGAGGCAAGCTCGATCGGATGTGCCCCAGTCGTCGGTGTAGCGTTGACTACTGGTCATCCTGTCCTGACAAAATTCCGGCTGGGTCAGTGCTAGATGATTTGGATCGAAGTAGAGACAGTGTGTGCATTAAGATACCCGAAGATGAATTATACAACCGTGCAGGATAATAAGATAGGAGACGCAAGTCCACAACGACGGCGATGACGAGATCATGGCCGCTCTACGATGCCCTGGATATAACCCACACGCAGGAAGTACTCCCGCAGGCCCTCCCTGATATCTGGTGCCATCTCTCGCGAAAGGAGGTCCGTCGCGAGGGGATAGATCGCCGGCAGGTATCTTGTGAACTGGTGAAGGATGACGGTCAGCTCTCAAACGAAGACCTCGGGATGAGTGATAGGAGATGCGTACCGCTTTGTCGTCGAAGCGAACAAACCCTTGTAGGATCTCGGCGACGACCGGCGTCCACACCGCGATATTTTTGGCCTGCGTATCTAGGCGCAGCTTGTTGAAGTCTTGCAAGACTCCCAGACCCAACCTGTGCAGAGTTCTAATCAGTATCGGCGGAGTAAAATTACAACAGTTAAACGTACGGCATAAGACGGTCCGCCACTTGAGGCCGCGCTGCTTGATGTTCAGGGCGAGAATCGTAGTACATTCGGAGCAGAACGTGAACCAGCGTCGATGCGCTGCTGGACTCCTGCTTGAGGAGGTTGGGTAGGTGCTTCATGAACCCTGCCAGAACACTTATGAGGCAAGGTAATGACCATGGTGCCACTCATCCGCACGTACCAACTTTCCAGAGCCCTGTCCGGAGGTCCTTGTCTTCATTGAACATCCGCGCGAATTGGTAGCTATGATCCAACACGCCCATCAAGCGTAGGAGGTGCTCTGGAGGAATGGTGTCGTACACCTCGTCGTTTCGCAACAGGTCGTTGGTGGTCTCGATGAGCAGCAGTTGTAAAACACACTTGACGATAATCTGCCTGAAGATGCGACGTCGCTCGTTGAGCGATATCCGCGCTCCTGCCTTAGGGTTCTCACTGTTCGGCGACAGCGGGGCGGGGACCATAGCCTGCTCATTTGAATCTAGATCGATCGCAAACAGTTAGCGCTGCAGGTTATTAAACCCCCTGTGAAAGCCATTACCAGACGAGTCCTGCAACTCAGAGGAGCTGCCATCGATCTCAACGCGCAAGCTCTCGTCGAAGAGCTGATGAGGAGTTGTTGTCCTGAACAGCTTGACAAAGGTCGTCGCCACGCGTTCCCATCGGGCTGGGCTGAGCTTCTTCACATTGCTCTCGAGGAGTTGTTGCAAGCACGACGTTCCTATTCGGGCGAGCGTGTCGTTTTCTGCATGAGGCGGTGAGATTACCGTCGCAACGAATCAGACACGAATAGCTACCTTGACAAATGCACACGCAGAGCAGGTCGAGAAGACCGTCGAGGAAGCGCTCCAGCGTCTCGAAGTAGAACGTGTACAGGTCGATCAGATTGCGCAGGGCCTGGATCATAGTCGTCGATAGCCACACGCTCATATCTTCCTGTGTGCTGAATCGCGACAAATCCTGGCTAGACTTGAGCACTGCAAAGATGGGGAACAACAGTTCCTGGCAGACGGTGTCCCAGAATTCCACAGGGTAGGTTGAGCCGTACGTCTTCAATGTACTAAAGAGGGAGTCTAACGCACTATCGGACTATCAGCATGAGGGACTTTGTACGAACGCGCGAGGGACTTACAGTCGTCGAACTTCAAGATCCTCGCCATTCATGATGACGTCATAGAAACCGAATAGCACGGGGAACCAATATTTGATCATCGGGTCGTCCGTTGCACTCGGGTTCGGCTCCTTCAATCCACAGTCGGGCGACTCCAGCATGGTCGGGATGAGGCCGCGCAGCATCGCGATTGCGAGAAGGCTGATCTTCTGGTACTTGCTCACTTTGCAGAAGTCGGTGATACAGACGGTCAGATCTGCAAAGGAGCCGTGGCTGACTATCGACGAGAAGTGCTCCTTGTTCAGCCGGGTCACGATCTCAAAGGCGGAGTTCGCAATGCGTTCTAATGAAATAGTTAAACGTCAGGTCAAAGGCAAACAGTCAATGCAGCACACCTGTAGCAGCTTTCGAGGCGGCAGAGAACACTGCAAACATGGTCCTCCAGCCGGACCTGAGGTTGTGCACACGCGCTTGGATCATTTGTTGTAAGCATTGCAGCACCTGTTTATCGTCAGCATAATCATGGACGCCGCGTGATGTGAGCTACGCACCATGTCGCGCACGTCCGGATTTGAGTTGTGGATCATGGTATACTCAAATGGCCGCAAGAAGTCCTTTTGGAACTTGAAGTGGGCCAGCTCCTCCTTCTCCAAGAAGCGCATAGCGAGCTGGCGTAGCGCATCGAGAGCGAAAAAGCCGACGTGCGGGTTCTTGTGACAGCAGACCTATATGGGTTTGTCAGACAATCAGAAATCTCCTCGGATAGCGCATACACCCACCTGGTTGAAGTGCTCCCCTAGAATCTCCCACATGTTGGACCACTCCAGACGGATACGGTTCATATTGTAGTACGAGATCTCGACGAGCTTCTGCAAGCTGAACAGCCGAGGATGCTGCGACAAGCCAGACGATTGGATCTCTTCCCACGACACGTCGCACAATGCGCGGACAAATTCGACAATCGCAGTCTGTTCCCGAGGATGAGGTTATGCACAAGCTCTCAATCTGGATGACTCACCCCTGATAGATAGTGGCTGAGCGAGAACACCATGTCCGCAGCGACAGTGATATGTGTCGAGCGACTCTCATTCACGAGTTCCTCTGTAGGAGGCTTACGAATGCGGCTGAAGACGGATCAGCGAAGCTGCCAATCGCTAAATGAGGGTAACTCACCCTTTCCGACCAGCATCGGGAACATCCACACCGCTGCTGATGAGTTGCATGTGTTCCAACTGACTCACACAGCCGAGCACTTCCCGCCACGACCCCTTCAGCTGGTTGCCCTCCGTAACGGCGACATCGAGGAGCGTCTTGATCGCCTCCATGTTCTTCGTCTTCATCTCCCCGAGGTTGTTCAGGAAGGTGAACTTGGAGAGTGTGCTCACAAAGGCGTTCCGCTCGAGTTCCAGATCGAAGAAGCAGACAATGTGGATGGCAGCCTTGAAGCCTTCTAGACAAAGCTCGACGACCTCTAGGTCGTCTGTCTCCTGCAACGGCCCCGAAAGACCCGCGAGGAATGGAATCCAGGCGACCTCAAACATCGGCCGCACATGGACAAAGTGCGACGCGCTGAAGAACTGCTCGTTCGACTTTGTGCCTCTCCGCTGTGACCTCATGAGCGTACGGAAGAGAGCCTATCCAAAAGTTAGTGAACGTGGCCTTGGGATTACACATGCGCGTACTTCAGTTTTGTTCGCCATGTTGTTGGACTGCATCATGTACGCCTCCTTGTTCAAATCTCTGCCGACATTCGCAAGGACACCCGCGAGACCGGGGCCATGCGCGGCGACGCTCAGAACCTCGACCTCGTCCTTCATGCGAATTTCGTTGTTCACAATCTCGTCGTAGATCGCATTCAAGAATTCCTCAGGGAGATCTTGACCATCGTTGATACCACGATTGTTCGCAAGGAACCCCTGCCTCGTCATCCGATTCTTGATCTGGGGGTTGTGAGCATCCGTATTGAGCATGATCGTGGAGTACGCCAACACGTAAGCCGTGTCTATGATACCGTAAGTACTGCATCTGTTACTGAATGATCGAGTTCCTCTCACCGGCATTGGCGAAGACGTTGTTGGTAGGGTTACCAGCGATGTAACGCTCAGCAAACTTGAGCATGTAACGATCGATCTTTTGGGACTCCCCAGGGAGACGGAAAGCCTGCAGGAAGGAGCGGAGAGCGTCGACGAATGACATATTGCTTAGGTCAAGCATGTCGACGAACGCATGCATAATTGCGATGTTCTCTTCGTCACTAGGCGGCTATCAGCAAGGTGCTATTGATGTCGTAGAGTTAACATACCCTTCGCCGAGGTACTCGCCGATCGCTGCCTTGTTCAAGCCGTCGGTCTCGAGCAGGAACCGTGCGATGTCCTTGGGATCGTTGCTTGGGATGAACCCAGTCTCAACCAAGAATTGAACGCCCTAAATGACGGATGAGTTTCCGAATTGCACCAAACGCAATAACGTAGCTAACTGACCCGCTTCGGCTTATGGTTGAACTTCTTGATGCCTTCTAGCAGGGTGGTCTTCTTCTGTTTCGCGCTTTCGAACTTCGTGGGATCGTCCGCAACCTCCGGGGTATTTCCTCTTGGCAGCTCAGATAGCTTGTCCATGGAGTTGTCAGGCGTAATGGTATCACGACGCGCCTCTTCTCCCACCGAGCGTGTTGCGAAGTTGCCAGCCTGCTCTGGTGGAGATGTGCTTGCGGTGCCCCATGTGACCAAAGACTTCAACACAGCGACTAAGCACTCTAGACCCTGTCTCCTCAGTTGTGTTTCCGAGTTCCCGATTGTGGCTGAGTCGACATTTCCCGGAACCGACAACGCCGCTGTGCTGAAAGAAGGCGGGATTTGGTTACCTTGATGATGCTTTGTCTGGGGCTGCAATGCTGGGCTTGTGGGATCGTTGGCATTCTGCGGCGACACCGTGACGGGAGCCGTTCCAATCTTGGAGATGATGTTCATGAGACTGCGAAGCTCATCAGAACGTGCATGTGACCATGGTGTAGCATGACACCCACTGCTCGTATATGTTATCAACGGCCTCGCTGTCACAATCGTAGTTCAAGTATATCTCCACAAGAGCTTGGGGATCCTGGCATAGGCGCTGCAATATACTGACAATCATTGCCTTCTGCTTGAGGGTGGACGTCTTCATCTCCAAGATAGGTATGAAGATCTCATGCAAGAGCACCTCGATCTCTTTCTACATAGAGAGTTAGTAGATGTGCGACAACCACTTGTCCGCGTAAGGTCTCACCTTCAGCTTCGTGCGCAAGCCGGAAATAACCCTCCAAAAGATCTCTACGCTAATCTCAAACACCTGTGGAACAGGACTGACGGCGTTCCTGCTCAAGCACAGGCACAAGTATTGGCTAGCTGCCTGAATGAATGGCGTAGCCTCGTGACTTGATGAAGAGTAGATGATTGCTGAGGGAGAGACGAAGATGGGCATGTGCGAGTTCAGGATCATGAGAACCAGATGCAGCGAGAGCAGTTTGGAGCGCATAGAGTGTGACTTCAGATCGCGCTCGCTAAGAGTGAGTTAGAACACATGTGACACGGAAGTTTACGACTACGTGCCTCTCGTTATTCAAGGGTTTCATCGTCAACTTGCACAACGCCCTGAACACCAAGAAGGCATCCTTGATGAACAAGTCATTTGTGCTCATTGACCGATGAGCTACACCTGCGTGCTCATCGTCGTCATCATGTATTGCGTCGCCATTTGTGGATTCAGACGGTTCCCTGTGATCGCGTAAAATTCAGGATGTTAATTTAGTAGGCTGCAACTACAGAACCCTACCCTGCATGATGCGCGCCGTTGTACATCCCATTGGTGTGACCTATCGCCGCCTCTTCGCCAAGAGTCTCTTCCGTTGCCAGACTGGCTTCCGAGGGAGCGGCGCTTGAAAGGGATTCGGAAGGCTCCTGAACAAGGGTAGGATCGGTCCCGTCCGAACTGTGCGCGGAGGGTGTTGGAGGAGGCAACGGCAAAGAGCTCCGAGGAGACGAGACAGCGGATGGCCGCTTGGACGACCTTGCACTGTCGCTTTGCAGAAAGAGAGACGTAGTAGACTCTGACGCAGGGAGAGTGGACGTGTTGACTTGGCACCGCGCAAAGACATGGTTTACCATTTGAGTGAGGCCCCCTTGCGCGACCATTTGGTTGATAGGATCAGCACTAAGCAGGAAGACATTGTATACCGTGCGAACGGCCTTCAATAAAGAAGACTGGTGGACCAGAACAGTCGGTGAGAGAACGAGGGCAAGCAGTGCTTTCACAATCTGGAGCGAAACTGTCTCGGGGGTGTTCTCAGTATGACAGGAAGTGATAGTGTTCACAACCAGGTCGACCAGAGAGGGAGCAGGAAGCGAAGTGTGAGAGCCGGTCATGGAGTTACGAGAGTGCGGACCAGGAGAGGGCGGCGGTGATGTCGGCGCATGGGCGGAGGAAGATGTCTCAGCGAAGAACGAGTAGGAGATAAGTTTAGAGATGCAGTCCAAGCTTGCGATCATGAGCTTCTCGTTCCTAGTCTCACAGGCCAAGCGCAGCGGCTCGAATATCTCTCTTGGCTTGTCTCCGCCCTGCCCCAGCTTGACCATCTCCAGCGCCCTCTGGACGCTGTCGCGCAGCGGGACGGAGCGCTTCGCCTCCCTGGACGCGGCGATAGTCTCGAGCGCGGAAGAGATCAGAACGACGGAGACGGTGTTGCCCTTGGATATTGTAAGCGAGCGTTTATGCGAGTCGGTTGACAGTCGCGAGGGAGTGCGGCCGTTGGGTGTGCCAGGTCTGCTGTCCGTAGATGGTCTGAAGTGGCCATTCGTTGTCCGAGGGGATGTAGGGATATTTGGAAGAGGCGCAGGTGGTCTGCGCGCAGCAGGAGACACAGGATTTGAGGGAGCTGGCTTAGCCGGAGGGGTAGGGGGAGGTGCGCTGTCGTCTACGTCCTCCGTATGCTTTACCCAAACCTCCGACTTCACACCAGAGGCTGGTATGGGTGGTAGCTCAGCGGAGTCGGGAGGCGGGGATGTGGGAGCTTGCGAGATGGACGTGTGATTGGTGTCCGCATGAGGCGGGGGTTGCGACGCGACCTGTCCGTGTTCTAGAAAAGACGTGGCGCGCTCACCATCTATTGAGTTTGCCACTCCTTCGCCAACCAATCCCTTCGACTGCAGTTGCGCCATACTACGCGGCATTGGTTCGTCATGAGGAGGCGGAGAGGGAGGGAGAGGGATGGCTGCCGCGTGGAAGGGGTCGGGGACGTCCATGGCGGGCCCGAAGGAGTCCTGATTAGTCCAGGTCGGCGACGTACGTGTCGGGTTCGATGAGCTTTGCTCGGCGTTGTCTGCGTCGCGGAGAGATTCAGAAGAGGACGGGCGTCCGGGCGCAGTGTGCGGTGCGATGGCTCAGATCACGAGACGCGTTTGCTATGGACGCCTATTTTGGCGCTAGTCTCCGAGAGTAAGTACTAAGTAGTATCTCAGTCTTCAGACTCAGTCTGCATTTTTGGCCGGGACAACTCTGAGCTCAACACTTTCATCTTCTCGTTATCTAGTCATCTAATGTCGTCTACCGCCCCGGTGCCCCTAGGCGCATCGTCCGCAGTTCTCAAACCATCCGAACCCATGCCAGACTTTGCCGTCACCGTCGAAGGACCGAATTTCGACGAGAAGATGTCTCTGCAGGAACTGCTCGCTAGCTACCAGCGGATCGGGTTCCAGGCGAACAGTTTAGGCAAGGCCATCGAGATTGTGAACAAAATGGTGAGCATCTTCGATTCGTTGTAGGCCCCGTACCCAATCCTCGCTAGCGAAAATGGCGGCTGTCGGACGAACCCATTGCGGAAGACGAGACCGAGGATTACCTCTCGCCAGACGTCCGCGCGCAGACCAAGTGCAACGTCTTCCTCGGCTACACGTCGAACCTGATCTCCTCTGGCCTGCGCGAGGTTATCCTCCACCTCGTCAAGCACAAGCATGTGCACGCCCTCGTGACCACGGCTGGAGGGATTGAGGAAGACTTCATCAAGTGCCTTGGAAAAACATATCTTGCCGACTTCAACCTGGACGGTGCCGACCTCCGGCGACGAGGCATGAACCGCATCGGCAACCTGATCGTCCCGAACGACAACTACTGCAAGTTCGAGGACTGGCTCACGCCCATCCTGGACGCTATGCTCGCCGAGCAGAAGGAGACGGGCCAGGTGTGGACCCCGAGCTCCTTCATCCGGAGGCTGGGCAAGGAGATTGACAACGAGGAATCTGTATATTACTGGGCCTACAAAGTGAATAGATGTCCCGCGTGTCTGCACCCCGAGCCCGCGCTGAGTGCTTGCCTTGCGTAGAACGACATCCCCGTCTTCTGTCCCGCCTTAACCGACGGTTCACTAGGAGACATGATCTACTTCCACTCTTTCCGGAACCCGGGCTTGATAGTCGACATCGTCCAAGACATCCGCAACCTCAACGAGTTGTCTCGCAAATCGAAGAAGGCCGGCATGATCATCCTTGGAGGTGGTGTCTGTAAACACCAGATCGCGAATGCGATGCTCATCGTACGTTCACTTCCGATCTGTTTATATTCGTCACTGACTCGGGGATATTTGGTATGATAGCGGAATGGCGCAGACTACTCTGTCTATATTGTAAGTCTTTCATATCGTGATGGTTCAAGTTTCTCAACTGGATGTAAAGAACACGGGGCAAGAATTTGACGGGTCAGACTCCGGTGCTCGCCCGGACGAGGCAGTATCTTGGGGCAAAATCCGAGCAGGTTCGGAGTCAGTGAAGGTACAGTTATATCAACCTTCGCTAGGATTGGTATCTCAATGGAAATTCGCAGGTCTTCGCAGATGCTACCCTCGTATTCCCACTACTTGTGGCCGCTACATATGCCCGATCGGACTCTGAACAGTAGCTGACAAGCGGAGCTATCCAGTTGTTTGACGACGGTTAACAACACAAATAACCGTGCCCATGGTCAAGAAAGCGTGCGGATTTGCAGCAGACACAAAACAAGAAGATGCAAGAGTAAACTACATTGGTCGTAAGACGTCGTCCATGATGTCATCGCGCTAGCGGCTACCGTACGGCCGTATCACTCTAGTGCGCTAGCTTTAACGCTATCTTCGTGCCGCAATTTCATTCGAGCTACTCACCTTTCGAGATCTCGCCCTGCCACAATATAAGATCGTCCCGCATGAGCTGCAGGATCATCAACGAGTCCTCGATGTTCGCCACGGCCAACCGTGAGTCCGCCGCCATCGCCGCTGTCACCGCCTCGTCCAATGCGTGTTTTGCGAGGTGGCACGCGCGTTCAGGGCTCCGCATGATGTCGTGGAAGTACACCGCAAAGTTCAGCGCCAGGCCGAGGCGTGTCGGGTGCGTTGGGGCGAGCGTGGCGAGCGCGTGCCGGTACGCGGACTTGTACGCCTCCAGCGACTTCTTCCCGAGCTCCTCCTGCGAGTTGAAGCGCGTGAGCTCCGCGAGATAGCGGTAGTAATCGCCTCGCCTGCGGGTGAAAGCGCGTCAGCATGTGCACGGACGCACGGAAGTACGAAAGTACCCCCAGGAAGCCGCGGACTCACATCTTCGAGTAAAACACCACCTCCTCCCCGTCGCTCGCGGCCGGGATGAGGAACTTCTCCAGGAGGCCGACGACGTCCCTGCACAGCTTGTCGAGGTCGCGCTCGATGCGCTCCTTCTGCACGCGCATCAGCTTCACCTGCTGGCGCGTCGACGAGAGCGCCTCCTTCTTCTGGAGGGTGTCGATCGTGCGCCAGCTCGAGCGCAGAGTGGCGGTCAGGTTCTTGTACGCGATCGAGAGCAGGTTGCGCTCGTCGATGTTGAGTTGCGCGTTCGTGTAGTTGATGATGTCCTTCAGCTGCGCGATCACGTCTTCGCGTCCGCAATTCGACGGTCGGAGGGTGTGGGTCGGGGTTGGGGGTATGTCATGCGCGCCTCGTCGCCGGAAGCATGTCGAGAAACGTACCGTGATACCGCTCGGCCTGGTCCGCGACCTTGGCGAGGAAGAGACAGTCGAGACGCGAGAGCGACATGTCCATCGGCTGCAGGTCTCCGAGCGAGATAGGCGACAGGCACTCGAACACGTTCGTGCTTGCCGCGACGGTTAGTTGCGAGGGCATGTCGGAGGAGCCGCGTTGAAATTGAGAGGGGGAGGAAGTGCCTTGGAGGGCAGAGATTCCGTAACACGGACAGCGGGAGTGCTCGTGCAATGCATCAGCCGTGTTTATATCTGGCTGCGGAGCCTTGACGTCGTAATGCAGGGCAGAGGGGAACAGCAGGCGTGCCGCCTGGGCAGGAGGGTATCGACGCTGGAGGGTTGATGAGACTGGGGCCGCGATAGGCACGGGAACTGCCTTGCGACTGTGGATCTCATCTGCGAGGGAAGAGATTGCGCTTGCTAACGGAACGAGGTGAACTAAGATGCCCCCAGCAGTTCGCCTCCTCCGAGTCCCTGGCATGAGGCAACCGCGGCGGCGCTTACACCTATCCTGTCCCAGTATGGCAACCGTTGTGGTTTGATCACTAGCCTCACACAAATGCTGTGCTGTTTGCAGGAGATGTTGAATGGGTTAATCTGTGTCGACCCTCGATCGTACGAGATGCAATCCTTCGCAACTCGAATGGTGGCGTTCCAGCATTACCGAACCCTTCACAGCTCACGACTAATCTGCGCATGTCTCTCAGACGAGATCCGTGAGAGTAGAGAGCAGTACAATTGGATTGCCCAACTTAACACCAATACACTGATTACTATAGTTTTTCCCTTCACCCAGACCAGACGGGGCCACCAGGACTACAACCCGGAAGCATGGTCAGTACGACATTCGCGCCGAACAAATGATAGCCCTTACGCAGTGTAGCTCTGGAGGTTGTTGTAGATGTTGACGGTGATACCGGGGTCGGAGCTCACGTACGCACCCGGAAGAGCGATCTTCGGCGGGTTCGCGCTGCCTCCGCTGGAGATCTTCACTTGAGCGCAGCCAATATACTAGAACCCCCCAAAATGCCTGAGCAATGCGGTGAGGACACATAGTGCATTTGGACTCACGAATTGAGCGCCAGGGTAGCTCTGGGCGACGTGGAGGGCGATCTTACAGAGTCCCGTATCAGCATGAGCTCGCAACTCTAGTGACATCCGCGGAACTTGGCGCTACTCACGATCTCGGAGCGGAGGAGGTACTCTCCGGCGGGGAGCGATGCGGGAATGACAACGCTGTGCTTGCCTGCGGGCATCCTGAGTCAGAGCACTGGCGCAGAGAACCGTGCGGGAGCGACGTACCGTTGTTGCTGTTGACGACGTCGGTCGCCCACTCCTGCGACTGGGCGTTGAGGAGACCCGACGAGTAGATCTTCGTCCAGACGGCGCCCTGTCCGTCGAAAGACGCCGCGGTGGAGGGCGCCTTGGCGATGTAGACTTGGACGGGTCCCTTGTGTCCGCCGGAGATAGCGTCCTCACCGGTGCGCTGAGCGTGCTGGTGCCACTCGAAGGTGATCTGGAACAAGCCGAGTCGTATGAGTACAGGTTCCAAACACTGCACGCCGGTGCCGACGTACGTTCGAGCCCGCGGGGATGGTGAGGGTGTCGACGCTCGCGCCGGAGAGGCCGTTGACATTGCAGGTGATGTCCTTCGAGGTGACATCGGTGACCGGGTTGTTGCTTGGCGGGACACGGATGAATTTGTTCTGGCCCTCGTCGGTTGCGCCGTTCCAAATGAACTGCATTGTGACTGTACAACATTCCTCTCGTCACCACTACAGTGTGGCTCGGATGCATGTCAGAACTCACAGTGTGCGTTGGCGCCGATGGCGGCGGCAGCCAGGACGGTGAGGAGCGCAAGCTTCATGGTTGGGGTCGTGAATGTGCAGCAAGCTGGAGAGTGTGAGCCAAGCCCCTCGCTCGCATTTATACCTCACCCCAATCGCCCTCGGCAAGCCGTGTATTGTGCTTCTAGCCTCGACTTCGAGAAATGGTTCGGCGATTTACGTTGGCGTGACTGGCCACCGGTTCGAGTGAGAGGCAACGCAATAGACTCGGGGACTCTGCTGGGCGGGAGAAGGGTGTCAGATGGCAAGCGCACAGCCCGAGGTTGAGGCGGGCAGTATACGGGAACTGTGCAGAAGGATATATGTCGGAAGGCTTCACTAGCTGCCAACACAGCGTGAGTGATGGACATCGCGCTACGCGAGGCATGGCATCATATTCTTCTTCGCTTGTGCAAGGATCGTCTAAAGAGTGAGATGGTGGGAATGGAGAAGAGATGGAAAATATAGGCGCTGGTACTAGGACTCACTAGGTATACCCACTCCACAACGCCAGCCGATATATCTCAGTACACTATAGTACACAATCGACAGGGGTCGCAGAATATCTGTCGCCACTCAAATGTCGCCACGATCGTGCACTCCACCATAGTCGGACCAAGGTCGAACATTCAAGAAGTAACCACTCTTAATCTTCGGGAAATCTCCGTGAATTAGTCGTCGCAAAAATAGCGCACCCGTGGTCGCGACTCGGAGCTAGGACAGCCCTCGGCTCGAAAACAACGCAACGATTGAAAGCAGTCCCGGACCTCCGCAAGCCTCCTTGGCCCATGTCATCCGCGGAGAGCATTGTGCCTCCATGCGGTACGAGCCCCGTGGGTGTGCGAAGCTCAATCTACTAGCGCAAGTCATGTAAGCTCGTACCTTATCATTCAAGGCGTCATAGTGTCCGAGTGTCCGCCTGGCCCTTCGCGATTCAGTGGTGTGGGAGTTTGCCGGATAGAAAAACCTTTGTTACAAAGCGACAATGATTACCAACCCAACTGCTCGAGCGTCCAGCCGCAGACCTTGCGATGCTCATTAGGGGGGTTGCAGAACCGGTGCGGCCGGTTGAGAGATGTGATCTGCTCGACATCCTCTGGAGAGAGGGTCGGAAGCTATGTGAACGAAGATGGAACGCACGTCATCATATGAAGGTCAGATAGCACGGGAGCGCGACTCACATTCAAACTATCTCTCTGGCGGTCCTCTTTGGAACTCCTCGATAGGAAGGAATGACCACGAGCGATGTGCCAGGCATATATGACTTGTGCGGGGGTGACTTTGTATTTCCCCGCCAGTTCCACGATCGTGGGATCATTCAAGCCTTCATTCCAGGCTATCGCGCGCGCATGATTTAGTAGAGCATGGCACGATTGGGCGCGTGTATCGCCTACCAGTGCAAGCAAATGCCGTCAGTACGATGCCCTTCTCGTCGCAATAATCCTTGAGATCCTGCTGTACTAGGAACGGATGCAATCTTTCGCAGCAGCACACGTGTCAGAAGCGGCACATCATAACGAAATGGTTCGGATAATACTTACTCTACTTGGTTGACCGCCGGTACGACCTTCGCGGTCTCCATCAACTTCTCGAGGCTAAGAACCTTGAGTTGAGCAACACTTCAGGCCTCGCGGGTGGCACTCACTTCTTGACAGAGAAATTGCTGACACCGATGGCCTTCGCTTTCCCGCTCTCGTATAGCTTCTCCAACCGAGCCCATGTCTCGTTGAAGATCGGGGTGTTGTACACGATCAGATTCCCTTCCTCATCTTTGGGGCTCATCTCGCTCGCTGCCCAGATGGATGGATCATGTACCTGATGTATGCAAGCACACAGGAACTGCAAAGCCTACCGTCATACATTGAAGCCATTGGCCAGTGTATCAAATACTGGAGAGCCGGTTAGCAATCGACTCGGAATTCTACATGAGTGTTTGGAAGTGCGAGCTGGCTTACCAAGTCGACGTAATCAGTCTCTAGCTTTTTGAGACTGTCCTCGAAGTATTTCTCGACGTATGGGCCATGGTGCTGATGGCTGACCACGAAATTCAGTCAGTGAGTCTCAAGTATAGATACTCGCGCAAGACTATGCATGCACTCACTGCAGTTTCGTCGTGATCCAGATCTGGTCGCGGGGTATGCCAGAATCTTTGATGGCTCGAGCGACGGACGTCTCCGTTTCTGGGATCCCAGCATAAGCATCAACAGGACTTACTTTCGACAAGGTTTGTTCCTACCATAACTCCAGGCAGTATCAATTAACCTGTATCCGGACTAGACGTTACCGAAGTGTCAATCAGCCGCACTACTCCCCACGCAGAGAGTGTAGGCGGGGTGATCCTCACCTTGAGGGCTGTGAGCATGAACTGCCATGCCTTGCTACGCTCTTCTTTTGTCATCCCGCCCCAGCCGCCTAGCCCTGCAAGCAAGCATCAGCAACTGTATCATGAGACCGTGAAATGGCACATACCGATAGCAGGCATCAATGCACCGGTGTTCAGCTTGATCTTGGGAACGTCAGCCATATCCGTATATCTACGTCAGAACAGAACGTTACGCCGACGCAGGAGTGTCACAGTAGGAAAACCGCAGAGCGACCTACACCAAGTGACGCAGGGGGTGCCCCTTTATATATACCGCGGCTGTCCCGAGTCGGTCCTCCGGCCGGAATGTAAGGTATCCTGTCAAGGCACAGTATCTGCTGACCCACGCATGCACATCATATCACGGGTCTGAAGACACGCTGCTGTGAATGACTCAGACCGCAGCGCTCACGATACGTTGTTATCTCCTCCAAAGTAGCTTCCCTTCCCAACGCCACTGAGACATTCACATGCCGCAAAGTTGTGAGGTTCGGCAAAGTTGTGAGGTTCGGTATGTAGGGTGATGACGTTGCAAAGACTTTGCCGTGGGCTTTGAAGCTGAAGGTGGGATAGTCGATAAACCATGGTGAAGCGGTGGAAAGTTTTAACGTCTCAGCAAAGCATGATCCGGTCGTACCTGTGAAGCCTGCATACTTGTACACATTGCTCATGAGACAATTTTACCAACCCATCTGCTCCATCGTCCATCCCCACACCTTCCCGTTCTTGTCCGGATAATTGCAGAGGCGCTGGCCACGATCGAGAGCGGTGATGCGCTTCACATCCTCGGGGTCCAAAGTCGGGAGCTGGTATAACACCATAGTCAGTACCTCGTGCCACTCGGATAGAAACGACATGACATGGGGGACACACATTGATGTTTTCTTTCTGGCGCTGCTCGTTGGAGCTCTTCGGCACGACGGAGACGCCTCGCGCGAGGTGCCAAGCCAAGACGACCTGGACGGGACTGACTTGATACTTCTTCGCGAGCTCGACAATGGTAGGATCAGTCAATACGTTCTGGTAGCCTAAGATGACACGTTGGTGAACAGTCAGTCAACAAATTAGTACGGCACTGGCGATGCTTCCCCACCGGTGGGACTGTATGCGGTAAGTAAAATGCCCTTCTTGTCGCAGTAGTCCTTGAGATCTTGCTGTACGAGGAACGGATGCATCCTGAATTTCCAGTAGAAAGAGGGAATCAGAGGACGGTCCAGCCGGAAGCATACAAAACCACTTACTCGACTTGATTGACTGCGGGTACCACCTTAGCGGTCTCGAGCAACTTCTCGAGGCTACAATGAGTTAAGGCAACCGGCCACCAATCATCAAGCAGAGTTCAAGCTACGTACTTTTTGATGGAAAAGTTGCTGACGCCGATGGCTTTGGCCTGCCCGCTCTCATAGAGCTTCTCCATGTGAGCCCAAGTCTCGTTGAAAACGGGCGTATTGAAACAAGGGGTGCTGCCGTCCTTGTCGCGAACATCCCATATGTCCGCTGGATATATACGTCAGCGATCAATACGAACCCAAGTGTGGCTCGATCTAGTACACACGATGGTACTTGGCTGCTTGGGGCCAATGCATTAAATACTGCCGTTGGCATTTAGCTTCTATCATGCGACACTTGGGCCCAAAACACCCACCAAATCGACATAGTCGGTCTGTAGACTTTTAAGACTGATTTCAAAATATTCCTCGACGTACGGTCCATGGTGCTGATTGCTGCCAGTAGCCCGTCAGCGATATCTGCATCAACGAGCTCGTGAGCGTGCACATTGCTACTCACTGGAGCTTGGTGGTGATCCAGACTTTCTCCCGGGGGATTCCTGCTCTCTTGATGGTGTCAGCGACTGCTGCCTCCGTTCCTGTTCGTATGTAAGCTCCACCGTAGTCCATCGACGGTAGAACGGTCCATACCATAAGCGTATGCCGTATCGATTGATTCGTATCCGGACTGGAGTTGTCAGCGCATTGGCATTAATTCAAATTGAGCCTTGAACAGCCGCGAACTATGTCACAAGATCTTACCTGCAACGCAGGGAGCATCCATTGCCAGGCGTCCCTACGAATGTCGTCGGTCCAGCCGGCCCAACCGCCAAGCCCTGCGAGCCGGTGATTTCGTCAGTATCACATATGTATGTGTATAGCAATGACCTACCGACAGCAGGCATCATGGCACCCGTATTCAGCTTGAACTTCGGAACGTTCGGCATGCCAATTTCTTGCTGGTAAGGCTTGCCGTGGTTGGGGACAAAAGCTCTGACCTATGGGTGCCACTGACGTCTGGTTATATACAGCCCCATGCCGCTGTACGGACCGCGGCCCTCCGATAAACACTATTGCAAATGCCTTCCACGACGTCGAGAACCACATGCATGGGAACGGATTGCGATTCAGGATGATCATAGAGTACGAGTCGCTCTCGCGACAGCCTATGATTAGACTGTTCATCATACAGGACCACACTCGGTCCTAGAGCCTATGAATGAACGATTCAGAATTTCTTTCCACGACCAAAACGAAATGGAAACCGACCCGTACGAGACGAGACACCTTCCCACCCGCAATACTGGTCGTCCTAGTCTGGCTTATCATAGTCAACTGACCAGGTCCTGGACGGTCATCAGTTCGATCGTAATTACCTGTCTAGCATGCACACTCATACACATCGCTTCTTCAGACAAACGTATCACCCCATCCCATGCTCGTCCCGATAGTCGCAAAGTCGCTCGCCGCGCGATCCGAGGGCCATTCTTTCGAAAATCGGATCGCTTGATGGCGTCAGAGACGGTTTTCTCCGTTCCTGTACGCAACTGAGCTTAATGTACTGCATACTATTGACAAGGGGGTAAATCGTACCATGGTTGTATGCCCTATCGATCAACTTGTATCGGGACTAGTGTCGTAGACGCGTCCCAATTCAATCCATTGCGAGGCATCCTAGGTCTACGGACCTCATCTTCCATACCGGCCGACCGGTCAAAACCTGAAGTGACCGACTTGTCAGAGAGCACGTATACATGCGGATACTTGTAGCTTACCGAAAGCAAGCAACATGATACTAGTATTCAGCGTGAATTTCGGCACGTTCAAGGTCATGGTGGGGTTTTCCGATGATAGGGCCGAGAGTAAAAGGACAATCGTTGCTGGAAATCTACGGCTTCTGCTGCGTTAAGGTTTTATACCAAGCTGCTATACGGATTGCAACTCACCATACAGACGCTTGAATGCCTTCCAAGACTTCGAGAACCGCTATTGCCAAGGTATGAAATCGTGACGGGAGTTAGTGAGGGTTACGGTGTGAAAACCGGGAGGTATAGGACCAATCTTGCGGCGGGCAGCCTATGATTGAAGGATTTAGATTTACGAGACCGCACTCTGAAGTCTAGCGAGCGGAATAGCAGGTTCAAGGGTACCTTAAGCTTTCCACTACCATGACTCAAAACTGCGACCAGCACGTACGAATTGATATTGTTCTCACTCTCCAAACAGTCTTCCACTGATGGAGTCAATTTTCCTCTTCCTCTTCGTCATCGAACCATCGCTCTTCAGCATCTCTATCCAAGTCGTCATCCCACTGCTCGTTCCAATCCACCTGATCGTAGTCAATTGACTTGAATGCGCACGCATGAGCATACAGTACAGACAACTAAATAGCATGTGCATACCTCGAGAAATCCGTAGATGAAACGCTCCTTCACAATACGAAGGAACGTTCCCTCGCTCTCAGCAGGGGAAAGTTCATACGGGATGAGTATCTCTTCTTCTTCCTCGTCGGTGTCCTCGTCCTCTTCAGGAAGCGACTCGATATACTCCGCGCGCTGCCTGCGAGCAGTCCGCACGCGTTCCGACTCGCGCTCCTCCTCGTACTCCCCAAGAAGTGCACCGAGTTTGCCAACCTGTTGCGAGCTTCCCCCGCCCATGAACTCCTTCTCCGCCCAGCTTTTCTCATCCTTCCCTTGTTCCTGTCCTAGCCGCTCTCTGCCTTCCCAGAGGGCTGGCCAAGACGACTTCGCATTCACCAGCGAAAGCTCCAACGGCTCTGTCTCAGCATATTTGAGCCTCCGGTTGCGTATGACCGGGACTGCCGTCCTCTCTCTGGGCGTCGTGTGCGAAGAAAAGAGCTTGAGCAAGTGAGGAGGCAGTTCTCGAACGTGTTTCCGCAGAAAGTCGACAGGGGCAGCCCGAGGAGACGGTTCATACGAGAGCGGCAGTCCAAGGTAGGACAAAACGGGAGCATCGTCGAACTGGCTGGCGGTGGACATATTCGCACGTCGACAAGGAAGAGAACGTCGAAGTCCGAGCTAGCCCGAGGCTAACGCAGCATGGGCGCCTGTCTCTAGAGCGCGGGGCATCCATATATAGAAAATCCCGCCTGCGTGCAGAGTCCAGACTGAGACATAGCCGTCGATCACCACATGTCTGCAGCACACCCTGGGCACGTTCATTCCACCGCGTCGCCTACCAAATCTTGCCTGATCCCGTCCTAATGCTTTATCGCCCCCATGGAGTCCTCTAACCTTGCCCAGACTAGTACTGCGTCCAACCCTGCCGACGCACCTGCTCAGGCGACCACCGCTGACCTCATTCTCCTCATATTTATCCATGGGTACGTTCAACTAGATCGTATATCTGATCTCTCACTGAGGATCCGTGCAGCTTCAAGGGCACAGAATCTACATTTGGGGAATTCCCGCAACGATTGCGACATGTCCTCACAGAAACCCTCCCGAACACCACTGTAGAAGATGTCATCTTCCCAGCATACGAGGTATGTGGTTGACGTTCATCTGTAGTCTATGTCCTGCCGTTGACCTTCAGTCCACCCCCTTTCCAATCAGACCAAAGGCGAACTTGTAGGCGTTGCCTAGGATGTGTTCACTTCCGTCTCTTACCCAGTGACAGAATGCCGCTGTCGTCCGGTTCGCCGACTGGCTCACCGACCTGACTGTGCGGCGCGAGGTCGCAAACGGCGGTGCTGGGAGGGCGAAAGTCGTCCTCTGTGGTCACAGGTACGTACCTTGTTTCCGTCTCGCGGCCCGGCTGGTTTGAGCGGAACACGGAACACCAGCATGGGCGGACTGCTCGCCGCAGATGCTCTGGCTGAGTTCGTCAACACTCGCCCGGACAAGTACGCGCCCCTGTGGCCGAACATCGTCGCATGCATCGCGTACGACACCCCAGTACGTAACGCCCTTTGAGTATTGCCAGTCCATCTGCAATTCAAGCTCTACCCATATCCATAGTACTTCGGTCTTCACCCTCACGTCTTCAAGAACAGCGCCAGCCAGGCTGCAGACTATGTCCAACAGGCGTCCAACGTCCTCAGTAGCTTCAAGACTTGGCGTGCGAGGGCTACCTCAGGGGCCGCTGCGACCTCACCTCCTGCCGCCGCCGATACCCCACCCCCCGTACCTCCGAAAGCTGCCATACCCGCCCCGCCTGCACAGGAAGAGTCAGTGGGCGCGTCGCTATGGCAAAAGTGGGCTTTGCCTGCCGCCGTCACCGTTGGCGGAGCGCTTTTCGCCGGCGCTGCGGGCGCTGCGTACTACAAGCGCGAGGACATAGGAGTCGGGTACACCTGGGTGACCGACCACCTGAAGTACGTCGGGAACATCTGGAACAAAGATGAACTTGATGCACGCATGGAGAAGCTACTCGCCATCGAGTCGCGCATGGGTGTTCTGTTCCAAACGTGAGCTGCCCGGGCTCAGAGTCATCCCCGTCTTCCCTCTCGCTCACCTACTTCCTGCCGCGTCTGTGCCGATGTGCCCCACACAGATTCTTCTCGTACCTGCCCGCAAGCCCGCCCAACTTCCCTAAATCCCGAACGTTCGCCGTCCTCCCGCATCCGAACTCCCCAGCTGGGACCCACTTCGCGCCGAACCGCAACACGCTCGCCGCGGACGAGATCCAGGCGCACACGGGCATGTTCGACAGCAAGACCAACGACGGCTACTACGATCTCGGTCTCAAGACCGCACATCTGATCCGCGAGGCCGTCCTCCGCCACCGCGCGGTCGAAGCTGCGGCCCAGCAGCCACCGGTGCCTGCGAAGGAGGCGAAGGAGGCGGAGAAGGTCAAGGAGGCCATGCACTCATCTGCCACTGCCCAAGCAGCGGACGCGGCTGCTCAGTCTGGACCCGCGCCCGAGGCGGTGGTGGTTTCTGCTGCGGCAGTTGGTGTGACCGCACCAGCTGTTGCAGCTGCAGCTGCCGCTGAAGAGGAGGAAGAGGAGGAGGAAGACGAAGAGGAGGAAGAGGAGGAAGACGAAGAGACGAGCAAGCCCAAGCAGGCACCAAAGGCTGCTGCCGATGAAGAGGAGGAAGATGAGGAAGATGAGGAAGACGATGATGATGAAGAGGAGGACGAGGACGAGGAAGATGAGGAGGAAGATGACGACGATGAAGAAGATGACGAAGAAGAAGAGGAGGAAGAGGAGACGAAGCTCCCGCCCAAGAAGAAGGCGTAGTGAAAACGAAGCTCACCATCCACAACACAACCTGCTATCTCTAGAACCCTTCGGTTGGCAGATCCATGTATTGATTATGTATCGTAAAGGACTCGCACTGCGCCGTGTGTACGATACATCCACCATACCATGACACTCTACCTCGCCAGGTGCTTGAGCGAGAGGCGCATCGCGTACGCATCCTCCCCGTCGGCATCTACGCACCTCGTCATCGTCAGTAAATCACATAGGCAAGGTTGATGCGCAGCATGGCGCAGACTCACAGTAGCCCTTCTCGATGTCTCTGACCGTGAACCCGAGCGTGTCGCGGTAGAGGCCCAGTGCGGCCCGGTTCGACTTGCGCACATGCAGCGAGACGTACGCCGCCTTGTACACCGTCGCCATCGCCTCCTCTGCCCCACGCACGTCTCAGCTATACACCAGCATCCAAAGAAGAGGAGACACGCTCCAATGGGGAGCAGGGAGGGGAAGAGGAAGCGAGGACTCACGAGATTGGACCATCAGCCTCTTCGCAAGGCCGAGCCGACGGTACGAGCGCAGAACAGAGATAGAGGTGACATGGCCGTGCGGCTCGTCACCATCCGCGACGTCCTCCTCCCTATACAGCGCGCGAATACATCATTAGAGCCCTCGACGGCACCCAAGAATGATATGATATATGCACGCACATTTTCGCCAGAATGTACCCCACGATCTTGCCCTCGTCCTCCGCGACGTACGACAGCTGTGGCCACGTTAGCGCGTGGTACATGTCTGTGCCACGCAATCCTCTTCAGCCATGCTCGAGACTCAAGAGCGGGAGGTGGGAGAGAATGATAGGGTAAGGGGAGCGCACGCACAGTATTTCAGGGTGTAGTTTTCTGGGAGGTTGTGCAGGTTGCAGGCCTGCATGCCCATGAGGTCGTCTATCTGACTGCTCTGAGTGGTCGTTCAAGTCCTTGCGCCTTATTGCTTACCTACCCGGGCTGGTCTGATGTTCACCATCGCGATTGAGTATAGAGAGATCTGTAGACCGTCGAGGGTCAGAAGAGAGTAACCGCGGAGGCGCTCGAAGTTGCTATACAGCCTGGCGTGGGTGAGGAAAATGACTGGAGTCTGGCATTACGATTTTGTCATATATATGTAGGAGCTCGAGAGTGGGTCCGCGTTCTGACTATGTACATTCGAATTCTAACCATCGCGATAGAAACACAACGTAGGGTGGTGACGATACACTATACTTAGGTGCATACAGAGACGAGGGACGAGAGACGAGAACGGAAGATGTATATGTATGTACAGCGAATGATCCAGGTGGCACTGTGTTCTGCAGTCCATCCCATAGAGAAAAAGCAGCCGCGAACAATATCAGAAAGAACGGATGTATGGTATCGAGACCACTCACAGCAACGATGCTAGCAAGGGATACTAGGGAAGGGATTGAATGGGGTGGGTGGATGCAAGATGAGATCTTGAGACACGAGAGACGAGACGAGAACGACGAGGCAGAGAGACAATAGAGGAGAAGAGGAGAAGTGCCGGGTTCAGTGCCCATGGGTATCCACATCGCGGCCTGGCAGACCTGTCGCGCCGTCTGTGCTTCCGCCTGAACTGCGTCCGGTAAAGAACGTCTCCGCGGCAGCAAACGTGCTACGCAGTGTCCGCTTCACGCTCCTCCCTCTCACGTCTCCGTCCAGGACTGGGGCTGCCCCAGCAAACGCAGAGTGCACAGACTCCTGCAGCTCCCGTGTCGTAGGCGAGGGCGGGGACGACGCCTCGCGTATGACGGAGAACCCCGCGCCGTGGGTCTGATCGTGTCCGGGATAGTACGAGTTGGACGCGTCGTGCAGGACGGGGCCGCGCTCGTGCGCGTAGTCCATGCGCGGGCCATGATCGTGGATGCGGAAGGCTCGCGGGGTCGTGCCGAAGGCTTCCGTCGCAGCCATGCCCATACTTGCAGGGTGTGGAAGGACCATGGTATGCCGGGTCGGGCTCGAGGACGCACTCGGGTACGACGACTCGACAATCGGTTCGCGCCTGCCATGGTTCTGTACGAGGATGGTGCTTGGACCTGGACCTGCCCCGCGCCCGTGCCCGATCTCCGCATACACGAGATCTGGAGTCATGGCGCCGTTCCTCGCCGAGCCAGGGGCGTCGGTGTATGTGCGGAAGAAGGTCGTGTTAGTGGAGTGGTTAGTACCTGCACTGCGATTGGAGGCGGCGTCACTGGGCGTAGGAGATGTCGACTGCTCCACGATTGGTTGTTGTCCAAACCCCCTGCGACGGGAGGACGAGATATTGAGCCATGTCGGCGAGTTGGCGGGTTGAGCCCATGGTTGTGCGCGAGGCGTTGGATTGCGTCTCGGTTCTCGTGTCATCACGAGTTCCCTGCTGTACGGATAGACCATCCGGGTACTGTGGTCCTCTACGACCATGGGAACGCGTTCTGCTGGCCGTGGGGTAGAATGGGCATCCCCATTGACCTGGGCTGGGAACACCTCCGACGGACCATCCTGGTCATCTTCTTCCTCCTTGTCGTCGTCCTCGTCTCGGACGTCTCCGTTCTGGAGGTCAACCTCATCGTAGTCATCCTCGTAGTCTGTGTCATTGGAAGTAACCAAGTCGTTCGTGATGGAAGCGAACAGGTCTGCTAGGAACTCCCGGAGTTCCACAACGCCTTTGTCAGAATACACACAGAACGCAGCTCTTTGGGTAGAGTTGAAGTCCTATATATGGCTCATCAGCAACAAGGATGAGACAATAAGTCAGAGCACACATACGGAAGGAGGTGCCCGACAGAATTGCTGCAACTCCGCCCGGCGAAAGGCGGGGATGCCGGTGAGGCTGAGATGCGTCAGCTTGGGAAGCTTTTGGAGCAAGAAGTGGATGGCCATGACGGATATTTGGTCGCAGTAAGACAAATGGATGCGTTCTAGCGTCGAGTGCCTGTCTCCGAGCGCTTGAATGGCTTGATCCGTGAGGTTGTTGACACGGACGAGGCCAATGCGGCGAAGTTTCACCAGGGTGGATAGCTCGAACACTGACATGTCCGTCAATCGGATGCAATCTGAGAAGTGATTAGAGGTGAGACCAGCGAGGCATCTAAACGATAACGTGGGTTATAGACTCACTTGCGAGATCAATGTAGCGCAGTCGTGTGCAAGACCTCACAAGACTATTGATAGAGCGATCGGTAATAGACTGTGCGTGACCCAGGTGGAGATAATGTAGACCTTTCCCTAGTTTGCAGATGTTCTCAACAGCAACGTCGGTGAGCTGCGAACATTTGGCCAGGACCAGGCTGCGGATCTTGGGTGCCACAGATACAATGCCTTCGACAGCGTCATCCGTGATGTGAGAGCACGCCGTTAGGTCAAGCATGCGGAGCTGATCGAAGGGTTGGGAAACGCGGAGAGGGGGCAGCTCGTTTTGAACGAGGGGTGCCGAAGGGAAAGGATTCGGGCCTGGTGGGACGAGGTCACGTCGAGGAGACGCGGGGAACGCGGCATCGGTGAGCTCAACGCAATGCGACAAGCGCATCTCCCTCATCTGAGTCGAGTGTATCCATAGTTCGCGAACAGACACGTCCGTGATGTTCTTGCAGTTGTTGAGATCGATTTCGAGTAGGAGGGGACATGAACGCGCGAGCGCGGTGACGGACCGGTCCGTGATGTGCTCGACATTGCTAAGCTTAACACGGCGCAAGAGGGGAGAGGTTGCCGCGAGTGCCAGGACAGACTGGTCGGTCAGCTTCCTGCAACCGTTGAGGTTGATTCCTTGCAAGCGTTTTACACATGCCGCGAGGGCGACGATGGACTTGTCCGTTACCTCCGAGACTCCGGTGAGGTCCAGCGCAACAAGGTTGGGACAATTGGGTAAGACGCGGATAAGGCCTTCGTCGGACAAAGACGTGCAGTTGATGAGGGTGAGTCGTTCCAGTCTAACACAATGTGCTAACCGGGAGAAGAGGGAGTCGATGAGGTCGCTTCCGACACAGACGAAGTTGAGCCGACGGATGAATTGCGCATATACGAACGTCTGATCCTCCCTAGAGAGGATGCGCATCATCTTGACGAGGGTGGAGGACCTGGAGAAGCTCGGCCGATACCAGAGCAGCTCGACAGAGCATTCGCACCATGTCCGTGAGACGAGGAGTGCATGATAGAGGTCGCGTGAGGAGTGGAGATGCTTGAGTATGTGTATGAGAAGTTCCGGGGGCAGACGGGAGGCTTGTGAGGGGGTAACGTTGGTGAGGGCAGAGCCGCGACGAGAAGACCACTGTGCAGGGGTTATAGTGGCGGACGAGTCTCCGTCTCCGTCCTGGAAGAAGGCAGACCGTGTGAGGTAGTCGTCGTCGTCGTCGGAGAGGGAGGTGTTTGACTGGGCCGGAGAATGGCTAGAGTACATCGTGGAGGACGGCGGGAGAGAGAGCGTTGTTCGGAAGTGATGGGCGCACGACTCACGAGGAGGTTGCAGTGTGCTTACGTCAGCGCGAGAACATTGAGATTGCTATGTGTGGCAATTGAGCGCGATGGCCTTCAAATATGCTAACTCTAAGTGAAGATGCGCTCTCAGGAAGACGGTCTCCTCCCGTCGCTGCCATCGTGGTCACCGTGCCCTCATCTCCCGACGATGAGCACATTCGCTCTCAAAGGATTCTCCGGACGCCGCCCTTGCAGCCTCGAGAGTTGTGCGCGCCATCAGATACGATAACCCGTGCTCCATTCGACGACTCGCTTTTGAGCCCTTCGCCCACCATGAGTCACAACGCGTCCATGTCTCCCTTCCAGCAACGCCTTGCAGCTGCAGACCTGCCTCCACCTGGTCCGGACCACTTCGATGCGCGAAGAGCCCTCTGGTGGACCCCAAGTCCCAATCCACCAGCTGCTGCGGAGGTACATCCTTCTCGTCGAAGACTAGAGGCGCTCCTATCAAGTCCCGGTGCGATAGAAGACGATCAGGTCTGGGAGGTCGGTGTGGATAGAGTGTGGAATGGGCTCATAGGCTGCGCGAAGTTGAAGCATCGATTGCCCCTTGCTCTCATAGTATGTGCAATTTGCATTTCTTGCCTGCCATGTGTTCACCCTAGTGCAGCTCAAGATTCTCCAAGCTGGGTGGATACGTGAGGGTACATGGCCGAAGGGCGCAGTTGTCCCCGATTCTGATGATGATCTTGACGAAACCCTGCCGCAAACGAATGACGCTCCTGCCCTACTTTCGACGACAACACCCGAGCTAACCACGCCAGACGCGGTGCAAGCGGAGGGTACACCGAAGATGACTCCGCGTACGGATCTTGCAGAACAAACACGATGGCTTCATTGAAGGTCGTTCGTCTACTTTGATTGTGCGAGTGACTCACCAACCCTGGAAGCCTTCGATCCAGGACGCTCTCGCATAAGCAACCCGATCCTGGAATACAGTTGATACAACATATGCGTTGAACAGCAGGTGATGGCGACAGGAGTGACGATGGCCGAAAAGTATACTGGCACGCACGCGAGGCGAGACCGATCCTTGTACTAGTGCAGGTTCGCAGTGTAAGGTGGAGGGCCAGGCGTGTCGTTATGTTCGTGACGGTGGTGACACCTAATATGTATGTGAATGGTTGGGATTGGGATGAAGGGCGTGAAACGCACCAGAATGACACCATCTCCTCGTACGAACAACATCTCCATTTTCCGCTTCGCGACCTAGAAGTCGGAGGTAAATGATCTATGCAGACCATACAGGCAACATGGTCAACTCACATTCACAGTGGTCTGACCTTCCGGCGCGCCCTCCACTTGATCTACAATCATGATAGTCTCCTCCACATCGCTCAGGATGAGATTCATGTGTCCATCGTATGCCTGACGAAGAGACTATTCAGTGTCCGTGCAGTGATCTTACTTTCATTGGACCGACATGCAAGACGCCTGAAAGTTCACGGTCTCCCCTGAGCTTCACAAATACACGTTCGCTGAGAGAGAGTCGAATGAGATCAAAGGGCTCTTGAATACCGTTTGAAGCGGGGTCCATGTCGCCGTTACAAGCTAAGTGAGCGGATGCGCGACACAAGCGATCCTGGAGAGTGCTCGAGCACTCCAGGACTGACGCTGCACGTGGTACCAATTCAGGCTCCGATACAAAGTCGCAGAGTCATGTAGCGCTCGTTTCCTTGTCTCCTCAACACGCTGAGCAGTCCACAACCTCCGCCATGCCAGTACGTATACCGGTGTTCTCTTCAGTCCATAGTTGCTGACCTGTTTTCAGAAACACTACTGTGACTACTGCGATGTGTTCCTGACACACGACTCTGCTTCAGGTGAGCCTTCCACTTCCCTTTTTGCGGGATCATAGCTGACCGGCATATAGTTCGGAAGGCTCATAACAGTGGGCGCAACCATCTTGCGAACGTCAGGGACTACTACGCATGTACGCTCTTACCTCTTCGCGTGGCGCACGGTCACTCACTGATGGCACCTCCCTCAGCTCTCGGCCATGATAAAGCACAGAGTATCATTGACCAGATCACAGCTGCATACGAGAGCGGTAATCCTCCCCCTCCTGGTGGGTTTGGGTTCGGTCCTCAGCATCTAGCCCCGCCTGGTCCTCCGTTTGGTGGCCCTCCCATGGGCTATGGCGCGCCGCCGCCGTTTGGCGGTCCTCCTCCCTTCGGTGGTACGTCTGCTTCACATCTCGGTCATTTCCACATGTCCTCAACGACCGCAGGTCGTCCCCCAATGCCTCCGGGCGGTATGCCTCCGCCAGGCATGATGGGGCCCCCAGGTGCGCCCCCTTTCCCTCCGAACATGCCTCCCGGAATGGGTCCTCCGGGAATGGGTCCAGGCGGTTTCCCGCCAGGTAAGTGCTCCAATACCCTCAACTTTTGCCATATTTCTCATTTCTATTGCTCAGGAATGCCCCCCTTCCCTCCCAACTCTAATGGAGGACCTCCCGGCGGACCCCTCGGTGGGAACCGTCCTCCCTTCCCTCCTGGGCCTCCTGGCGGCCTGGGTGGACCGCCTCCAGGTAACTTCAACGGCCCTCCGAACGGTGGTCCTCCCAATGGCTACAATCCTCAGGGAGGTCCCCCTCCCAACGGCGATTCTGCTCCTGGTGGTATTCATCCTGACCGGATGCGTATGATGGGTGGAAGGTAAATGCAGAGCGTGGGTTGTTGTCCCCTATGTTCCGTTTATTTGCGACGTGCGTACGTGTGGTCTTTCATGCTGTGTTTCCTCGTCACGTTAAAATCGAATGCTATCTCTGTGCGTTTGTTGTGTGGTGTACCTATCAGTAACTACCCTACGCTAGTCTCTACGTATGGAATTCCGAGAGTTGTAACAGCTTGAATGGGCGTCTGGATCACCGTATCGATGAGTATCAGGCTGTATCAGGTCAGCGCGCGAGTGTGACTTGGAAAGTTTCTACCATGACCTCGCTGAACTGGACTAACTCAAAGTACTGTGCCTCACCTTCATCGATGCTATAAATCAATCACTCGCCCTGGCAGCACTGTGCTTGTATATGAATCGTCTGAAGAATCTCCTGCGTAGAAGTGCATCTCGAAGACCTCCCGCTCCCCGTTTGACTGGTTCACGTTCCGCCATGGCATTCGCAACCCGCGTTCTCAAATGCGACTCTGCATCGGTGTCATTTCAATCCGACAGCCCAGTTATCACGTCCTCCGAGACACGCGATGCGTTGCAGCAGGCTTCCGAAGAGCTCCGCAATCTCCAAACTGTGGCCTTTCCGACGGAGACCGTCTACGGGCTCGGAGCCCTCGCGCTCGAGCCGACCGCGGCGGCCCGCATATTCTCGACGAAGGGGAGGCCGCCAGACAACCCGCTCATCGTACACGTCTCCTCGCGCGACATGCTGCTCAGAGTCCTGCCTAAAGGGTACGCCATCTCCCGCACGTACGAGACCCTCATGAAGCACTTCTGGCCGGGCCCCCTCACCCTCCTCTTTCCCTCCGACCCCGCCCTCGTGCCGTCTGTCATAACGGCGGGCCATCCCACCGTCGCTGTCAGAATGCCGTCCCACCCCATCGCGCGGGCCCTCATCGCCCTCACGGACGCACCCGTGGCGGCCCCAAGTGCAAATTCCTCCGGGAAGCCGAGCCCCACCCGCGCGGAGCACGTCTTCCACGACCTGCAGGGCAAGCTCGGCACGGTCCTGGATGGGGGGCCGTGCGGCGTCGGCCTCGAAAGCACCGTCGTCGACGGCCTGCAGGCGGACGGGCACCTGCGCGTGCTCCGCCCTGGGGGCGTCACCGTGGAGGACCTCGAGCGCGTCGTACGCGAGGAGCTGTCCGACCTCCCCGCTCTCCCCAAGGTGCTCGTGCACCGCCGCGACTACCACGACGAGGCCGTGGAGCAGGCCCCGACCACCCCCGGGATGAAGTACCGCCATTACTCGCCGAGCGTGCCCGTCACGCTGCTGCTCACGCAGTCGCGTCCGCCTGCGGGGGTGCAGCGCACTCCCCTGCCCGCGTTCTTGGAGACCCTCCGGTCTGAGTCTGACTCGGGCAGGCTCGAGAAGCCGCTTCGCGTCGGGGTGCTGGCACCGTCGGACTCTCCCCTTCTGGACAAGCTGTCCGCCGCGCCTTCCGCAGATATCGAATGGACTAGACATCCCCTGGGACCCATCGCCGAGCCGTCCGTGACCGCGCAGCGGCTGTTCGACGGACTCCTCTCCCTGGACCGCGCGAAGGTCGATGTGATCCTTATAGAGGAGATACAGGAGGAGCGAGAAGGGCTGGCGGTGATGAACCGCGTTAGAAAGGCCGCTGGGGACACTCTTTGGATAGAGTCGTAGTGTTCACTGAATCGTTATGCTCTGCTAATGTCATCTGCGCCATTTTCGACCTGCTCCATCGCCAGTTATCACGGGGCCATATCCGCTGGGATTCTAGTGTAGTATCTGAGCTCATACTTACTGCCATTCATTGGCCATTGAAATATTCACCTTCCACATCATGTCTATGCATGTAGTACACCCTTCCTCGAGTCCAAAGTAAGTACTAGTAGATCTAAGGTAGTAGCCTGTACCTAAGACCCTACATATTTAAGGCCGGTGTACATACATACTGCGGTGTACACTCCTCACTGTGAACGTGAATTAACCAGCCTTGCCTGAGGACCCCAATGGCCTCGGGCGGGAAGTATACTGTTAGGCTGAGTCCAGGCAGCCGCACTACGTCCGAAATGTCATGGTCAGGTGACGGTGACAGAGAGACGCTCGAAAGACAAGGTTGGAGACGGAATTCATCTGTGCCTGCTTGCTCTTCCTCCTGTCCTCCTCTCTACCCTCATCCTCCTCAACCTGTTTTCGGGCTTCCCGCTACATCTGTGGAAGTACCTGTCTCTCTTTTATAATCTCGCTCATTTGCTCCCCTAGCCCCCAAACGGTGTCTTCACGGTATGTTCCGTCTCCATTCGCTGGCATCGTTCACGGCGTTGATCAGGCCTCTTGTTTGTCAACGCGCAGCGCAACGCAACATCACCCCCTACCCACAACACACTAACACAAACCTCACGATGTTTGCATACGCTGGTATTGCTGCTCTCATCGCTGGCTCCGCGCTTGTTCGTGCAGCGCCCGAACCTTCCGCCCCTGGCCCCGGCGACGTCTTCAAGCAGGGTGAGCAGTGCACCGTTACCTGGAGCGCGGACACCACCGGCACCTGGAAAGAGATGAACATTGAGCTCATGACGGGCGACAACTGGCACATGGTCCACATCACGAGTATGTCCCTCCTCCATTGCCACTTACGAGAGTATCTTCTCATTTTCGCACTCAGCTGTCGCGACGCTTGACGCTACGGATGCCTCCAAGACAACGTACTCCTACGACTGCCCTGAGGTCAGTGTTCCCACTCAATGTTGCGTTCCTAGTTTTAGAGTCCACTTGCGCGAGGTGCATTCTACCTCGGTGATTTGGAAGCTTCACCATCCTGTGCACCCTTGATTTCTCATTTGCGCAACCATCACCCGCTTAACTGCAAAAACCCCCGTCTTTCTGTGTTATTCGCGCTACGGGCAGTTGTACCCTCGTCATCTGCTGCACTTGCTCACCGATCATTCGCTTCTTAGGTAACCCCGAACTCGGCCATCTACTTCTACCAATTCTCGTCCCCTGCCGAACCCAAGAACATTTTGTGGACGACGCGCTTTACCATTGCTGGCGCAGACGGCAGCACCGTTCCCCCGGAGAACGACACGGAGCCCGACGGCCAGAACATTCCCTGGGGTGTCGGCGCCCTCGTCGACCCCTCCAAGGCAGTCGCTGCCCCGTCTTACCTCGCCTCCGGTAGCAGCACTGGTAACAACACTGTTACTGGTTCGTCTGTCGCGACTGTGACAGGAACCAGTACTGGTAAAACTGCGGGCACCACTTCCACGACAAGCAGCGGGAAGGCCGCGGGTGCTACTACTGCGCCTGCCGCTCCGACGACGTCTTCGGCCGCCAGCACCAGCACCAACAAAAACGTGACCGCCGCGGGTGCTAACAACGGCGCTGTCAACGTATTCGGCGTCGACAACACCCTCGCGCGTGCGGGCATCGCGCTTGCCGTGGCTGCGTTCACGTTCGCGGTCGCGCTCTGAGGTGCCTCTGTGCATCTCGGTGCGCCCGGTTGGCACACGAGATTCACGATATCGACCATCGCTCACGAGTATCTGCATACTATACACACCACGATGGACGCGCCGCGTGCGTGTGCGCGCACTCACTTCGCTTCCGTATTACATGGACGGTTCGCCTTGGAGCACGGACGGAGTGTCTAATATCGCTACGGAGGCCTTTGCTTGGGAAACTGTTGGTGGAATTCTTTTCGTTTGGTGTTCTGGTCAGGGTCTCCCCTGTTCGCTTTGTTCTCTCGATATATCCAAGATCTATCTGACCGCACTCGACAAAACTTCTGGCTGGCTGGACTAAATCTCCCAGACATCTCATCAGTGCACACAGAGAAAAGGTACACCGCCTCCAAGTCCACAACACAATGCTGATGCGTTGGCCGAAGTTGTCGATCTTATCCAGCGGATTTTCCATTCGTCATCTCTCGTTCCTCGGCTACTATGGCAGGGAAAGCTAGGGATGTGTTCACTCATCCAAGCCCAGGCCTCATCCAGCGCCTACATCTCCTAATTCGGTGCATCAGCATTATGGCGTTCGCTAGCCGCATTGGCAAGCAGTCAACAATGCGTGACGCTGCTTGCACATCCGTTCAGTAGCTGTAGCAATCACAGGATCCACGTACGCAATGCGACTTGTATCAAGGTGCGTGGGTTATATTCTCTTGGCGCCTACATCGCGCTCCGTGGCTGTGTTACTATTCAGTCTCCCCTACGCCCGACTGCTCTACGGAAGTCAGACGGGTCAGCGGGTGATACTGACAAAGAGCTCGTCGAGTAGGCGGATGATGCCCCCACTCTCTTTGAACACGCAGGAGGTCCATTCTGATCCTTTCACCATCGCCAAATCCTTGATGAAAGGAACCTATCACCTCGTTGTGGCCTCGAGGCCAGCCACATGCAGTGGCACGCACCTCGCCTACAGGAGTACGCAATGCATTGTTAGTCTCCAGCTAGCAGGAAGGATATACGCCGCTGTGGCCCGCACCAGGACGTATTTACTGCAAAGCAAGTTGCAAAGCCCAAAGGCTTCCTCCTCGACCTCTGTGTTAAGGCTGCTCTGAAGGTCGCCAGAGCTTCCTCCCTGCTACCATCACTCCAGGACCCTCCCCCTCCCCCTAGCCTCATATCCTCATATGACGCTCTTCTTGCATTCTCTGCCTCATGCCACTTCGGTAATGCGAGAAAGAGATACCCACACTCACACCCGATATCTTGCTCCCACGAACTCCCAAAGGGAGTCGAAGCCGCAGACATGCCACAGAGCGGTGAGCCATTGCATTATCTTAGCTGTGCACGCGGAAGCTTAGATGGAAACTTTCAGATTTCTGGAGGGGCGTGGCTGGAGTGTTGTCGCAAGGTGATTATACCAAGGGGTGGCATCGAGTCACGTGCGTCTCATTCCCCTTTGACCTCCCGCCCCCTGCGCACGCGTGAAAGGATTGTGATGTTCCCGAAGGTTTTGGAGAGCAGCATGTTGATTATAGCAAGGTGTAGCGTCTCTCCTCGTCGTCCTTTGACTTCCGTCCGCTAGCGTCAACGTCCGCTATAAAGGCTCCACTCCCGACTTCGCTATGGTGCTATACCCCCCGCCTTTCTTCTCGTGTCGCTGCCTTCAGCGACGCCACGCTTCCGCCTTTGTTCTTGACTCATAGATTCAACTGCTTTTAACATCATGCAACCATCACCTAACCGTAAGTTCTCACGTTCCATGATGAAGTAGATCTTCCGCTAACGGGTTGAGTGAGCAGGCGTAAACACGGCATCCCCTTTCCCGACTCCGTCTTCGTCGCCTGGTGCGATGTCGCTTCCCCCAGACTCGGATTGGTCGCCAACCAACAGCGAGTGGTCTCTTCCCTCCGCACATTCCTCCCGCGCCCCTTCGCCGTCTCGTCCAGCTTCGCGCGCCGGTCCTGAGCCGCCCCGCCTGACTCCCGAACAGCTTCAGTACATCGGCTCGTTTTTCCTCAAGGAGCTCGTCGAAGGAAGGTACACCCCCGTACCCGCCCTTCCGCCCTTCCCTGCCGAAGCCTCCACATCTCGTCCCTCCACCCCTGCCACCCCGTCCACGGGAAAGAAGGCTGCTCGCATCCCGCGCCCTGCGAACGCGTTCATGCTGTACCGCTCGTGGCTCATCAAGACCGGGCAGATTCCGAAGGACATCGAGTCTCGTCAGCAGAACATCAGCCGCGTCGCCGGTGAGTGCTGGAACCTGCTCTCCAAGGAGGAGAAGGCGGTATGGCACGAGAAGGCGCGGAAGATCCGGGAGGACCACAACATGCGCAATCCCGGCTACAAGTTCTCCCCCGAGCGCAAGTCCAAGGCGCGCAAGGACCCCTCCGACGGCGACACCCCTCGGCAGGACACCCAGGAGTACATCCGCTACATCCGTGAGAAGTACGTGCGGATCACCGGCGCTGCTGTCCCCCCGCCCCGCCCTCGCAAGTGCCGCTCGCGCCGCACGGCCAACTCGCAGCCTCCCGCCGGCGGCCCGCAACCCGGCTTCGCCGCACCACCTCCTCCGTTCTATCCGCCTCCTCTCGGGCCTGAGGTCCCTCGCGTCGCCTCTGCGCCTCCGACCCTTCCGATGCACCCCGCCATGCACACACCAGCGTTCGGTGCCGGGCCCAGCGCTGCGCCCGACTACAGCTACCTCGCCCACCCTTCATACTCGGAGTGCTTCACGCACTTCATGACGCAGGCCGCACAGGAAGCCCGGCAAGGCGAAGTCGTGGTACGTTCTCCTGCACTTCTTCTCCGCCCCATCATGCTGACGTCCCCGGCAGATGCCCAAGGTTGAGACCTCCTCAACGCCGTTCAGCGAGTCCGCACTGCCGACCCAGCCCAAGTTCACGTTCCCCGCCGCCTCGGGCTGTCCCCGGGGCCCCGAGCCGTCGCCCGAGGTCGATCTCGGCCTCGCGTCGCCGTACGCGGCCGCCGCTCCGCAGGACGGCGACTTGTCGCGCCCGCAGACCCCGAGCAAGTGGGATCACCTCGAGACGTTCCTCAACGTCCCGGACATGATGGGCCCGAGCGGCACTTCTCTCAGCGACGTGATATCGCACGAGGACCCCAATGCGGTGTACCACCTCGACGCGCCCCTCGACGTTGACATGGACAAGTGGTTCCCGTAGGCTCCTCTTTCTCCCCTCCTCCTCTCCTCCGATGGCATCTGGCATGCCTCGCTGCTCCGTTATATCACGCTCTGTGCCCGCCGTGGCCTCGTGTCTCGTTATCCCACTGTATCTCTTCCCGTTATTCCACTGGCGCTCGGCCTATACCCCGCATATGTTTTCATAATCCCGCATGTACATACTACCCCTTGCTGTATCCATAGTCACACTATACGATCCTCACGCTTTACGCCCAACGTCGCAGTGAGTGCTTAGTGGACCAGGAGCGGACGACGACGGAGATTCTCTGTAAACGCCCGCCGGACTCGCGGCCCGTATGTTTTTCCTCCAGCGATTCACTACGGCAAGTCCCGCACCATCTTGGCCTTGAACTTGCTTGTAGTCTTTGACTCTGCCTTTTCGTCCTCAACACTATGGCTGGCTCAAAGCGGCGCACGTTGACCGCGGACGACCTCATGCGGATGCAAGAAGAACCACGAAGAAAGCGGCTCAGACTGGACGATTCGGACAATGAGGAACTCGAGGCGCACACGTCTGGATCCGACAGCAACGAAGAGGAGGAGGACAGCGCGCGGGTGCATGGTGGCAGCGAAGAGGAGTCGAGCGAAGAGTCAGGGAGTCATGGCTCGGGGCGCTCTGGTGATGAGAGCGATATATCGCAGCACGCGGTGCCCCCAGCGGTCGGCGAGGAGGACGAGGATGAGACCAGTCGATTCGGCTCGCGAATGAGCTTCAAGCCCAGAGCTGCGAACCCGGCACCCCCCTCTGCACCTACGCGCATCACACCCCTGCCCTCAAGCTATGAGGACATGGGCATCTCATCCGCCCTCATCTCTGTGCTTGCGAGGATGTCCATCCGGACACCGACGGAGATCCAAGCGGCGTGTATACCCCCGCTGTTGGAAGGCGAGCCCATGTCCCAGTGCTCGCGTCGGTCACGGCTCTGACACGCCTGCTATCCCAAGGCAGGGACTGCATAGGGAACGCGAAGACGGGCTCCGGAAAGACTATCGCGTTTGCCCTGCCGATCCTCCAGAAGCTCTCCCTCGACCCGTACGGGATATTCGCACTGGTCCTCACCCCGACACGGTAAGCTCGCACGCACGTGTCGATGCTCGGTCACTCACGCCGGGCAGGGAGCTCGCCTTCCAGATCTCCGAGCAGTTCGCCGTGCTCGGTGCACCGCTGAACGTGCGCACGGCCGTGGTCGTAGGGGGTATCGACATGATGGCCCAGGCGCTGGAACTAGGGAACCGCCCGCATGTCGTTGTCGCGACGCCCGGCAGGATAGTGGATTTGCTGAAAAGCACTTCGGGCGAGTGGGACCTGTCGAGGATCAAGTTTTTGGTACGTGAATGCGCGTTCGGCTCACAAGGTACCTGCGCCTGATGCGAAGGCCTCCGGTTAGGTCCTCGACGAGGCAGATAGGCTGCTCACGCCGTCCTTCGCTCCCGAGCTATCGTACCTCTTTGAGATCCTACCCAAAGACCGTCAGACATGTCTGTTCACAGCGACCTTGACCCCAGCTGTGGAACGCGTCGCAGACGCCCCACCGAAGCCGGGCAAACAGAAGCCTTTCGTACACCGGATGACCACATCGTGCGTGCCTCTTGCGACTCTCTCTGTCTACGTGTCGATTGCTCACAGCGAGTTTCAGAGTGGAAACCGTCGAGACGCTCAAGCAGCACTACATCCTCGTCCCCTCGCACGTCCGCGAAGCGTACCTCTACTACTTCCTCTGCAACCCTCCCGAGTCCACGCACCACCTCCGGCACGCACCCCCGGAGCCCAGCAAACCCTCGCGCAAAGGCAAGGGCGGCCACTCCAAATCGAAGTCGGGCAAGAAGAAAAAGGCAGCGGCCGACGACGACGACGCGCCCGAGCAGCCCCCGCCGACGATCATCTTCTGCACGCACCCGCGCACGGCCGCGTACATCACGCACCTCCTGCAGACGCTCCGCATCCGCGCGACCGCGCTGCACTCGCGGCTCACGCAGCGCGAGCGGCTCGCGTCGCTCGCGCTCTTCCGCGCGTCCGTCGTGCCTGTGCTCGTCGCGACGGACGTCGGCGCGCGCGGGCTCGACATCGACGACGTCGCGCTCGTCCTCAACTGGGACGTCCCCGCCGGGGCCGAGGAGTACACGCACCGCGTCGGGCGCACGGCGCGCGCGGGCCGCGGCGGCGTCGCCGTCAGCTTCGTCACGGAGCGCGACGAGGAGCGCGTGCTGCGCGTCGAGGAGCGGATCGGTGCGTCTCTTTCCTTCTGCCCTTCCCTCCTTCCCTCCCCTCCTTAAGCTTCTCTTCCTTCTCTTCGGCACTCCTTCCTTCTGCATTCCACCTTCCGCTTAGGCAGAATTCCTGCCGCCGCCGTTCCATTCCCGTGCCGTGCCGCGTCCCGAGGCCGTCTGCTGACTCCGTCTCCCTTTTCTCTCCCGTCCATCGCGTCCTGATGTCCGCCGTACCCGCGCGCATTCGCGATCCGCCGCGCAGGCACGAAGCTGACCGAGCTGGAGCTCCCGGAGGGCAAGGTGCTGGAGAAGCTCAACGCGGTGTCCACCGCGAAGCGCCTCGCGAACATGGTGCGTGCACCCCCCAACCCCCCACCCCTCCGCTCCCCCGTGCGCGGGCCGTGCTGACGGACAGGAAATGGACGTTGACGTTACTTTCCAGGAGCTGCACGACTCGGACTTTGGGAAGCGCGAGGAGATCCACAGGATCAAGCGCGCGAAGCGGGCCGCGGACGTGCACGACGCGGCGCAGGGCTCCGTGGCATTCGCCCTCCCGTAGCACCCACCCACCCACTCAAGTAGTCAAGTAGTCAAGTACTCACGCGCACGCCTCACGCCCGCTCGATGTCAGAGCCGAGGGGTGCCGCAGACGCGTTCGGCGGCGCACACGATGCCGCGCGTGGCAGAGACTGGGAATCCGAAGGCGAAGGCACAGGAATTCGAAGGCGCAGGGGGCCCGGGTAATGGATCGTGCTAATCGATATCGGGCACTACGAGTAATGGACGTACACTAGCGTGAATACATGCAGAAGATTGCTCGTTGAGGAGGACCCCGGGGGAGGAGGAGGCTGCCCGCGGGCGGGCGCCGAGGCACGTCGTAGCACGTACGGGTATCGGTGTCGGAATCGGTGTATGGGACAACTGGAACGAGCGTGCGGCCGGGAAGGCAGGGCTGGGAGGAGACGGAGAGGGAGACGTAGTATGGTAGCTACAATGCGACGAAAACTCTGCAACAAGACAACAAGATGGGGACGTTTATGGTTTGGTCGTGAGGCGAGGGCGGCGTAACTAACGGGGCTAGTGGTACATTCTGGGAAGAGCGTGGACGAGTGCGGAGATGTGCGACAACATGGACTAATCGACGGAGAGGCAGTGTGCAGGGATCTGAGTTTGGGTGCTTGCGGAAGACGTGTATGACAAGGCGGTATAATGCGTGATAAGTTAGAGTAATGTGGAGTGGGGAATCAGGAGTCTTGAGGCGGACCTGGAGCTGCGGTAGCTCGACGATCGAACGGAAACGATTTTTGGGAGGGTTTTGGTATGATTCCTTCGTGCTCACGGTGCTAGTGGAGTGGCGTGAGGGGGTGAGCGAGGGGTGTGAGACGATATTGGGTTATGCTCCGCTGACCACAGACGGGTAGGCCTCCCGACGAGTGATCGGACGCGAAGAGTAGAGATCTCCCAGAGAAGCTCATATTGACCGCTGCATCCACGGACGGGGAATAAACTTAGTCACTGCGCGCACTCGGCATGAAAGGCGACGAACCTTCACCACCGACCACTGGACGATCAGCTGCTTGACGCGGTCCGCGAGGCTCCGTTTGCAAATATCGCACGAGAGATGGTCAGCTAGCGGGCACAATGCGCTCTCCATCGCGCCAGTGGACAAATCTGTGTGGGCAGGTGTGGGCACGCGTTAGATCGCGCAGTGCGTGGGCGTGGCATTACGTGGGGGGCGCAGGCAGGGGCGAACGCGATGCGTACCTGGGCGCGCGTCCCACGCGAGATAAGCCGAGGCTAGTGCCCATGCTCGCGTCAACTTCTTCTGCTCCGTGAAGTCGCATATCGCAGTGGGCGGGTGCGGGTGTGGGGGAGGGAGCAGGATACGCTTGAGCGCGTCGAGGCGACCGAGATGGAGGAAGAAGAGACGCTTCATGTAAACGGGCCCGATGCGTGTTGCAATGTCGTCGGTCAAAGAATGCAGCGCGAACGATAGCAGGTGGCTTGACACAGGGACCGCGAGGTCGTAAAGGTCATGTGCTGCGGCGATCGAGTAGACAAGGATAGGCTGCACGGGGGCCTGGTTGAGAATGAGGGAGAACAGGGGCGTGGAAGGCGCGATATGTTGCTTGGGAGGGAGGCCGTAAGCTGCCATCGCGTCCACTGCGCCCATCAGTGTGTCGATGCTGGGATGGTAGTGCGCGCATGACAGATCGTATACGATGTGCAGCACGATGTTGAGGACGCTCGCGATGTCTGGGAGAGGAACGATGGGGCCGAGCTCGTCGCGCACCTTCAAGTTGCTCTTTGTCGCATGCGGCTTTGGTGGAACGAGGCCGTTGAACTGGTTATCCGAGGTGGCAAGCACCTGAGTCGAATGCACATAGAAGAAGACACCGTCGGACGATAGGAAGATCACATCCGGTGGGTTGGGCAGGAGATTCGCGCCTGGATGAAAGGTAGTGGAGACGGAGACAATAGTGTTTCCAGGCACGTGGTCGTCTGGCACGTCCTGCGTGTCGGAAGGGGTGCTGCAATGGGAGCTCTGGGGCGGCGAGAACGGCGAGAGCGGGTAGGGTGAGCAAGGAGACACCGCGGATGCGGGAGATGTCGTCTCAACGACAGGGAGCTCTGGCTGGGGCGACGCGAAGTCGATGGAGTCGGATATGTACTGAAGAACGGAATCCCACTGCTCTGGAGTGGCCATGGTGGTGGTGGGGAGGAGGGAAGAGGAGAGGGAGAAAGACGTCGACGAGGACGCGAGTGAGATGCAGCCGGCTGCTAGTCAGAATCGAGCAGTGCGAGGAGGGTTTGGGTTGAGACGGGTTTAAGTGCGGCCGGGCTGCCGGCCAGGTCCAGTCCCACCTGCCAGCGTCTCCGGCCGCCGCCTCTGTTCCGCCGTCGTGCGCGTCGTCCGCGTCGCTGGGGCATGGATGATGATGGGGAGACAACAGGGGCGATGGTGGGGTCGCTGGCTTATATACCGACGGGCAGCGACGCATCAACAGCCTACTTTCTCTCATTCCATTACATGCTCTGACGTCACTGGCGCGTCGCAGTGCGTTCACATTTTCACTTTGTAACTTTAAGTACAGCTAACTTTGCTCACTTAAGCTAACTTACGCTAACTTAAGTTGACTTCGTGGGTAATCTCACTTTTATCTCACTTTGTCTCATTTGGCGATCGCTTTCACTTCGCGCTCACTTCATCTCGCTGCGTACGTCTAGCAGCTCTGTATCGTTTATCTGCACGCTTGAAAGGGTCTGCTCGTGGTAGCCATCTCTTTAGGCCATCTGTGACAGGTGTACTAAGTGTCCCCGGGCCTCCGACACTGTATCCAGTACGCATACTTGCAATTGCTTTTACTCACTTGGTGCTCACTTTGCTCACTTTCTGTCCGACTAGATATGTGTAGAAGTATCTCTATGTCTAGTATCATCGGTATATCAGCTCCGCACCCCCGAACTACCGCAGGACAATGTCACGAGCATCGCACAATGGACTCCTACTGTGGAGGACGAGCATAGATAGCACTGGACTCGGTGAGAGGCCACAACTTTATTCGGAGGTCCTGCGGTGCGCTGCGATTGGTGCGAGGTCTGTATGACCACACCACCGTCGTAGTATGGCTATGAAAGACATGTTGATGGTTGAAACCACTATTGTGCGAATCGGGCATGCTTCTGCCTAACGTGTCGCCGTATGTGCATGGCGAAGGCGGCGTGGGTGTGTGGATGGCATTTCCAACAACTCTTACAGTGTATACGCGATATACATACATGTGGCGTGACATCGGGGGCTTCACACCCAATCGTCGACATGCAGGGCAGCATCCACCATCCATTCACGAGCCTCTGCAGTATTGAGAGAGACTCAAAGTGTAAGCAAGTGCCACAAAGTGAAACGAAGTGCCTCGAAGTGAGTCGAAGTGAGTCGAAGTGGAATAAAGTGAGTCAAAGTGAATTGAAGTGAGTTGAGTCAAGTGAAGCAAAGCGACAGAAAGTGAGATGAAGCGAAGGTAGGTGAATGCAAGTGGAACACAGACTGAACACAGAACACGGTGCACTCCAAGGGGACGTCCACGTTGAGTGCATCACGTTCACATAAAGGAGGATGACGTCGCAACAGAGGGAGTACGTCTGCGTCGTTGGACACGGATGCAGGGTCTATCGGCGCCGTGTCGTGAGAACGGGCACCAGAAGAGCCAAGGATATGCGGTCTCTGAGTGCAAACATGAGAAGCGGGGCGTAGCAGGACGTACCATCATGGTATCTCAAGCACGTCCTATCACCCAATACACCAAGCGGTAGCACCTTGTCCATCCGGCCAGAGAACCTCACGGTGCGACTCCAGATAGACCGTAAACTCACGATCTGATAAAAACTATCTGCTCCGGCATGCAGAGTGTATATGATGCGAGGTGGATTGGTGTGGTGGAGCTTGGACATCGAACAGCGGCGAGGTCTGTTAGCCTGAGGGGCTAAGTCGGAGGTGTAAGATCAGAGAGTTCCGTGTCAAAGCAAAGTCGCACTAGACGTTCGTGACATATATGCACGTTGATGGATGTTGCCAGTGAGCAGAGACTACGATGATGAAGTCAAGTCAAGTGAGCAAAGTGAAATCGAAGTGAGCGCTATTTGTGTAAGGGGGATGAAAGAGGATGAAAGTGAGCAAAGCGCATCAAAGTGAGTGTTTGAACTTTGAAGTAACTTTATATCACCTAGCTGTTCACAGCTGAGCTCGGGTATCAGCCTACTACTCGCGTACTATTACACCGTAAATCGTCCGTCCGAGTCCGGGGCTCCCTCGCCGCCGTCCACCTATCGGCCCTTGTCCTCAGCGAGGATCGCATCGTTGAGCTCATCAAGCGGCGCGAGCTCACGCTTGTCCACGAGGTCAAACTGTCCCCACTGCTATCAGCCCACTATCCGGGTCCCATCCGCAGCCAGCGGCGACTCACCTCGTTCACGAACAGGAAGAAGTGTCTGTAGCTCGTGTTCAGATGCGCTGTCCGACTCCCGCGTGAGCTCTTCGCCATATACAGCTAGCCCAAGAGCATACCTTCAATCCCCAGCGCGCAGATGTGGTCGAAGTGGTTACTGTAAAGGTGCGCATACACACGGAACAGTCGACGGAACAGCCTCCCTATCGTGTCCCGGAAGGTCTTAGCAAACGGCTTGCCTGCGCATAAAAGCTCGTGGTCAGCGATCAAACGCAAAGACACGCCCTGCTGCCTCGTGCCCCCCCGCCTGATGCCCGGACATGCTCAAGCTGGCAGCGAAGCAGGAGGGCGCGACAACAGCTAAATATACGCACCCATCTCGCTCGGGAAGATCTCCTCGTTGTCCAGCAAACCTTGCGCCCAGTTCATCAGTGCGTCCACGTACTCCGGCGCAGGCAGTTTCGTCGCCTTCTTGTAGCGCACACCGTCTTCCCATAGGTATTCGTATCTGCGTTCATCGTCAGGCCCGCCACTCTGTCGGAGAAGCGTCTGGGTGACCGCCTAACCTCGGGCCTGCGGACATGATCGGGCACTACAGAAGGGAAGAGATGGCGTTGAGATCCTTCCGTGCTATGGCATGGCCGGATGGCAGTCTGATCGAGAAGTACGGACGCACCTCCTGCGGCGTGCAGAACTCGGTCACCGTCCCATAGAGCATGTTCAGGTGATTGAAGAAATCCACGGCTGCCGAGCATCGCCGGTGTCGCAAAATGGGTGGGAAGGCGAAGGTCAGCATAGACGGATGAATGGATGAAGAGGACAGAGGTGCGCACCGTGCACCGCGAGCCATTCATTCAGATCCTCGCCTTCGGGCAGGCGGACGGCGAGACGCAGGTTTCCCGAGCCCTGCGTATCATGCGGCCTCCTGAGCTACGCTTAGAGCTAGCCGTACGTACCAGTGTAGCCTCGGCGTATTTGCGAAGCTGGTACTGCTTTGTGCCCTCGGGGACGTCCTTGCGGGGCTTGAAGGTACGCGTCTTGCCTCTGTGATCGGCGCGTTATCAGACGCTACCACATAGCGCAATCCAGTGACTCTCACAGGCCAAAGAATGCCGACATGCTGGGCAATGAGAAGGAGGAATGAAGCGGGTGGGGGAAGGTGGGGGAGGAGACAGAGGATGATCAGTGCTATAGCAAGGCACGTATATAGGCGCCCCCTCAAGGACATCTGATCTTATCTTATCTTATCTCTCTTCTCCGCTTCGTGTTCAAATCAAACATGTACACGCGATACTTTTTGAACGAAGCAGTCATAACGTCCGTCCGCCCCTCCGTTCAATAGGACCTGTACATCGTCTGCCTAGAGGAGACAAAGTCATAACCAAGTACTCTAGCATGCAGGACAAGTAAGGTCTAGACATATGTGAAGCTTGCAACAACCGAGGTACTGGGAACAACTACAGGTGAGCTCTCTAGGACGTTTCTTTCATCGACCACGTCAGCCTGAACATATTTGTATGGCCACTATAGCTAGCTATCTCTTCTTGCAAAATCCTGTACGTTCCCTGGGTCAGAGGAGCAGAGCTCACCAGGCCCTTGATTGACGTCGGTGGCCGATCCTGGTCAACTTGATAGACTTCTACCGCGACCAGTGACTCTACAGAAGTCCACACGCGCAATGTGCCATGGCTCCAACCGCGGGCGCAGTACCGGTGCGTCTGAGGCTGACCCGTGCTGTATTATCAGAACTCTGCTGTTCGTTCCGTTCTCGGATGGCATGCACTGGCCTTTTCAGAAGACGGTACGTCCGAGGGGCACCTTTTCACGATCTTCCTGACTTGACTAATGTCAGGCATCCCTTAGGTTTGGTATAGTACTTCGTGTGCGTCAGGGACAACGTTGGTCCTCGTCCGTCTTCAAGTTTTCTCTGAAACACACGAAGAACGTCGACCAGATTGCCCCCTGTCCTGAACAGCGAGCATGTAGCCTGCACGCTATTTTCTGTAAGTCCATACCCTTCTCAAACGGACTGACGTTGGTCGGCTTTCTAGATATCACTATCAACTCAGATCAAGCCGACTCTGACACAGACAGCCACAGCCAGCTATGTGACCGTCTTCACGGTCCCGTACGTTCGCCGTTGCTCTCGACTCTGATTGTCGTGGCAGGGCAGCTGATCATGCGGTATGATAGCTGCGGTGCTGTTGTCGCGGTTCCTCATCGACCTTTAGGCGGCGCAGCGCCACGCAATGTACGGAGGCTTGGAGAGTATCGACGCGAGCCAGGCCTCTATCTCCTCGTCTCTTCCTCCCGGAAGTTCTCGAATTGGAGGCTAGAGGATTGAGTGGTCCTGATCATTGATTTGCTCACATTTGTTACCTATAAGTCCCAACGAAAGTCCAATCTTGTCGATGTTACTTTTACTGTGACCGTTATTGGTTTGGGGGTTATGCTATCGTCAATCCACGAACACAGGTATCTTACCTCGAAAGTCGCAACGCATACAATGACTATTACAGGATGTAAGGCAGCATACAGCACTAGCATACAACACTATGGGTTTCACATTCATTCACCCCCGACCCGACGGTTCAGAAGAGCGTACACCGGCGATAATGCCGCGACACCGCAGACTGGATCTCTCTCCGGAGAACTGACTGCACGATGAGATCACCGCAGAGGTAGCAGAAGTGGCTGGGAGTGTTATGTTGGGTCAGCAGGTGCGTGCGCGGTAGCAGGTCAAGTGGATGTCACTGACCCATTGCACGCAGGCGTCATGCACTACAGTCATCGACAGAGCCGACGTTAACGACCCACAGAGTTTTCACAGTGACAAAAGACGCACCGTCATATGGTTACACCCGTCGATCTTCTCCGCAGGGGTCTGGCAGCCTGCAAGAGATATGACATGAGCGCTTCGGAATCGCAGCCTGCGACATGCGAGTAGTGGGAGAACATGTGAGTCGCACTGGACTTGCCTGGACAATGCTTCCATCCTCGCTGTTGCATGAGGTGATTCAACTCTGAAGAGCCGTCGCACGAATGCTGTGGGCCGCCGATCTGGATGGCCTGCGAGCACGCCTTGCACCACGCGTAGCCGCACCCGCGAATAGGACAGACGATGGTCGACGCTTCCTGGTACTCGCCCTTGTCGACGAAGACGGTTGCCTTGCACCTGGGAGTAAATACTCATGAGAGTTCTGAAAAACGCATGTCGTTCAGGCCAAAGTTCAGGGAGACGCACTTGCGGCAGTGAATGATTGTGGACACGCGCGCGAGCTGCATCTCGCTGTAGATGTCGTACTGCTTGTCGGTCAGGCCGAGTCCCTGGATCATGAAGTCGTCGATCTCTACGAGGAACCAATAGCAGGCATCAGTCAGTATGGCCAGAGACATGAGGATCGCAGAAGACGCACCGCTGTGATCAGAGCGAGCCTTGTCTGGGGCGCACGTCGGGCACATGATCGGGTACCGATGCCTCTCGATCGTGGACACAACCCAGCTCCGCAGACACGGTCGACAGTAGAGGTGGCCGCAAGGCATGACGCGTGCGACGCAGTCCTCGGGAAGACTGTCCATGCAGATGCCGCAGTCGAAGACCTTCGGCTGGGTGTGCTGCAGCTGCCGGAACTGGCGTTCGAGCTGCCGGTTCTCCTCGTCGAAGGCCTTCTGCATCTGCGCCGCGAGAGGATCGATGTTGGGATTAGATAAGGTGTGCGCCGGAGGGCCGGAGCTTGAGGATGCGTGAGCGTTTGGGGTGCCTATCGGGCTCTGCGCCGAGTGAGGGCCTGCCAGACGGTTGGAAACAGGAGGCTGCCCGTTGACTGCAGGTTGCCAGGAGCACTGAGCGTGCCTCTTGTTCAACCTGTCTAGCTCGTCATCGAGTTCCAACAGCTTGTCCTCAAGGTCGGCTACATCGTCGTTGAGACGCTTATTGTCGGATTCCAGATCTTGATTCTTGGTTTCCAGGTCGCGCAGACGGGCCTGCAGGTCGAGTACTTGAAGACTTGCGTCGAGGGCGGTGTCCGCCCAGTGTGAACTCGAGCGTGGGGTATCACATGCGATGAATATCTCCCCTGAAGCGTGCGCGAGGAGTTGGGCCTGCCACTGAATAGTGCTGTCGGAGAGGAGCCGCTCGTCGTATCGCAGGAGGTCCGTGAGGTACTTCGCAGTGGACCTTATGGAGTTCTTGAAGATGAACGCGGCGCCGTCTGGGTGCTTCTCGGGGCGAGGATGGGAGTCGAAGACGACGTAGAGTTCAGCGGGCGCGTTCGCGATGCAGAAACATGCGATGATCTCTGGAGGGCGCGTGATGATCACGCAAGACGAAGTCGAGTGTCTCTGCGAGTACTCTACTGAAGTTCTGATGAGGAGCGTATCAGTATGAACATTCCGTGCAGAGACGCATAACGTACGATATTAGTTTTTTGAAGAACTCAAAGGTCGGTTGGCCATAGTCTGAGTACACACTCCTGAGCGATTGTTGAAAAATAGGCGCTTTGTGTATCTCGTCGACAGCCAAGTGAGCAGAGCTCGACCATGTGAGACAGGGAAGAAGGATGTCCTGACAATCAAGGGCGAACTCAGTGCGAGGGGGCGCGATCCTAGAAGGTTGTGAAACCCTTACCTCTAGTAGTCTTCGTCTCATCAGCTCCCGCACGAGCTGTTCGCATCCTAGGCCTGCAGCGTGAAGACCGAGCACTATCCTAGCGCAGTTCAGCGCAGCGATTCCGCAAGCCGATACGCCACCGCCCGCTTGGCTGTACTGGCTACGCCCGGGGTGAGTAACGATGTATTCAGCGGCCCGCCCCGACACGATCTTGGGAGCATCCGGAGAGTAGTCATAGTCTCCTTCAAACATGTCTAGATCAATACCTGAGGAGTTTGCGTTGAACAAGCCACAGTCGTTAAGTCTGAGAGTAGAGGTCGTCTATGAAGGACACTGATGAGTCGAACTCGCCTCTCATGGGGAATAACAGAGAGTACGTGGAAACTGAAACTCGCAGATCAGCAATATGGCAATATCACGGTCACGATAGTGGCACTGGCGGAAAGAGAAGAAAGACGGCCATACAATCCTAACTAAGCGCTCGATCAAGGTTTGACGGTACCAATGGCTGAGGCGCGCTACCGCAGCACAACTCAGACTCTGTCCTGGTGTCCCCAAATCCGCCTGCCATGGTGCATGCACGTGTAGGGAGAGGAAGCTTGAGCGTACACAAGTGCCCAATCCTTGTCGTCTCTCCTTCCACCCCGTCTTGTGTGAGACCTGAGCCCGCCCCAAGTTTACGCATTCACCCAACTTCAAATTGCAAACTCGACAACTTGAACCTGAGTGCGGTCACGGTAACTGCAAGATGACCCAGACTGGGGAAGACCCAGCGATAGGAAAAAACACATCGCATGTTGAACACAACGGTACGTTTTCTGTGGGTACGATATAACACAACCCATCCACTGCTAACGATGTCGGCTTCAAGTCCGAGTCCACGCTGATGCAACGACGCGCATACCCACGCCGCTACCAGGGAAACTAGAGGGTCTGGGTCGGGCAGACGACGATTCCGAGCATCGAAGTTTGTCGTCCGGGGAAGTGAGTACTCGTTCTGTCATCTGCTGCTTTCAAGGAGTATTCACTGATGTTCTTGATGTTCATAGCGAACCCCACGCAATGCCAACACCCTCCTAGAAAGGGGGGAGCACGAACGGGCAGACACCACGCAGACTGCACCGCACAGCAATGCCTATCCGGAGGATATTGCGGACGCTATTCCTGGTTTCTTCCGCGTGTTAGATCTCATACAAGAAAGAGGCAGCGGAGGACTCGGTGAGTCTTTCGGAAGGCTCACTAACCTACTGCTGCTAATATTGAGCTCGCTCGCCAAATTCCTTTAGTCGACAAAATCATCATTTCCCAGGATGCTTTCGGGCGGCTGGTTAATGACCTGCAGCCAAATGCGTACGCATCTATTACCAAGGTCGATTTCGCTGCTCTGGATCGCGTAGAGATACGCCCTATCGGCATATACGGAAGCAAGCCCGCTATCGTCGAGTTTCTCCAGGATAAGGGTGCGGTCAACAATGCGATGTATGGCATAAGTTTATTGCAAGTGTCGTTATCGCCCCTTGAGCTCACAGATTGCACAGCGCGACTGAATTACTCCGCCCTGCTGAAATGTTTTCGGACGGAACGCGCCCGTCGAATCTCAGTTCAGGTGTGTACATCTTGAGGGTCCCGAACGACCGTCAGATGTATGTGATCTACTGGCCTGAGGACAACACCTGGGACGACGACTGCCCTCAATCCGTTCGTCGGAATCGGGAAACCTTCATGAGGTGCCTTTTTCGCGAGCCGATCCGGGCGAATGAAATATCTGACGCAGCATTGTAGATACTTGACGAAGATTGCTGACCAGATCGTTTGCCTGATCTCTGACGAGCATGCGGAAAGCCTCGTCTGGCGACAAGAGCAGACGAACGATGAAGAAGTCGACCTTGGTGACGATGATGCTGGTAGAATGTTCGTTTTCGAAGTTTCCAAGACCACTGAACAGGACGAGAACGTCATATCCAGACCTGGCTTCGAGGCAAGTGTACGGAGACTCGCTTCCGGAGAGGCGCGCTTATCATCGATGTGACCAGATACCAGTCCCTAAACCTTCGAACGACGTTCCCGGTGACGCCGACATGTTGCCACCGTTCCTCGCACGGGGAGAAGTGCACCAAGCAATTATCACAGCCATGTATCTTCCTGCTAGGCGAACTCCGACGTCAAGTTGTGTGCTCTACCAAGAAGCCCATCTATTGCACTTCCTGTGAGAAGATCATAGAAGTAGTCGTATGCGTACATCGAGAACTCATGCATCTTTAGACGTGAACATGATGTTTTCCTGAGCGACACGATCTCTCATGAAGGGCTAAAAATTCTGCTCGATATGGGCCTACGACATGACGCGCACGAGGCAATTGACTTCTATGAAAAGGCTATCCCGGATGTCGACAGGCGAGGAGAAGAAAACCTCAAACGTGACATCTCGGACGCATTTGCTCGCATCGCTGAGGACTCAACTGGTCTCGAGGATGCAATCACCCGTTATCTCATGGGAGAGATTGCGCAACAGTACCCGTATGTTCACAGCTTTGAATCCTCAATCTCAGCTAACGATCATAACTTGTACGCTTCCTAGGATTCTTCACGAGGACAGTCCCGATGAGCTGCAATCGCCGAATAATGGTCAGTCACATTAAAATGTACCGCATGTGGGGCTAATTACAATTCAGATCGGCGTATTCGTGAGCTCTCTGGTCTTCATGAGGAAGTCAACCTACAGCTAGCACACTCCTTGAAATCTTTCAGACTCACAGTGAGCCGTGATGCGCAGTACGTGAAGCTGAAGGAGCGCATTCTCAGCCTCAACTCCTTATTCCATAAGCATACCGAGTGGAGCGCCAAACAACGACACGTTCTGATAGACTCCCCACTCGAGACAGAGCTCCGAGTCAATACACCATCACAGTCGGCCCGCAAATGGTATCATAAACCTCTGGAAATCTTCGGAGGGTCATCGTCGTCCTCGTCGAACCCCCTGACATTCGACGTGCCGAGACTGGACCATCGGAGTTTCCTTGCAGCCCTTCCAGACATGGTGGAATACGAGCCATCGCTTTCCATCCTTGTGAAGCAGGTTGTCGAATTGATCCGAAAGGACCTCTTGGATGTGCTGGCTAAAGAAGCCAAGCTCTTGTCGAAGAGTTTTCGGACCATCCAAGAGAAGGCTTGCGAACGAGTCTTGAGAGAGAAAGATACTGCTGATCGCAAACATCATGTCGAGCAACTTCATAAGGACCTGGTACGAAGATTGATACGCAGCATGAAGAGGGACGACGCTACGTAAGGATACCCTGTCGCTAACATACACATGGGTCGTTGACCTTCAGACACCACAGATCCGGGGAGTTCATCACGATCGAAGAGGTCGAAGCTACAGCCGGTAAGCTCACTCAGATTTCAAACTCGGACGGGGTGGTGTCAAGCACGACTAATGCTAGATGGGCTTCTAGCGAATAGATACTCCCGAAGACCCTCAGCGTACAGGGTGAAAATGGTTCGAGAGAAATATACTGATCCGCAGGTTCAATACACTGTTCATCCCCTCGTTCTTCGCCAAATGGACGATCATCGTATGAGAGAAGATGACACTCACGTTCCGAACCCTATCCCACATCCCCATTCTACTTCAACGTTTTCTTTACCCGCGGACTCGACTGTCTTGTGAGCGGTTTCTTGACCTATGATTTATTCTCACTCATTCTGTTCCTCTAGGTATACCCACTTGCTCCCGCAAGCTCGTTTCTTGCTCATCACTCAGGATCGCAAGGGCCATTGTAGCATATATCTATCCTCGCTCGGCAACATCGGCGCAGCTGTTTGCGGCGAACCGAAGAAGCATCTCAAACACGACAAGCTGGGGGATCACTTCCTGTTCGCATACGATGAGTGCAAACGCATGTTCGCAGTATGCACCATGGCAGTGGTAAGTTGCACACGCTTGAGGCGTTGAGTTATGAATTTGATGTGTTTTCTTTGGCAGGGAGATGCGCCATTACAATTGCATGTTTTTGAGTTCGACGAGTCATTTACCTCCCTGCACGGCCAAGGCGTTCACGTGAACCTCGGTTCCTGGTACGAAACTGCGGTTGCAATCAAGCATATGAACTTCGTTAGTGGTGCAGGAAGCGAAGAACTATTCTTTGTGGACGAATCCTCGCGAGTGCGGAAGTTTTCTCTTGTCACGCAACAGTTCCGGTGAGCGTCGATGATACGCCATTAAATATGCATGGGTGACCTCATTACTGACCACGTATATTGTTCGTGGTAGTCCTGCAAGCCTGCAGCTACCAGCCGCACCGATAGCAGTCGACTCTACCCCAGATGGATCGTGCTTCTTTTCCATCGAGGATGCGGCTCCAGAATCTCAGTCCGACTCGGCTGTTCTGCGAGCATACCATTGGTCTAGCTTTGGATCGTCAGAGGGTATAGCGATCACCATCCCGAAGGCAGCCCTGCATTGCCACGTCCTAACATCCTTCTTGTCGCGCAACAAGGTGTATCTTCTGTGGCTCGACTTCGACAAGTACACCATAATGTCCAAAGTCTTCGACATCACTCGCAAGGTCACCGAGTTCACATTCAAGGAGAAGGGTGGATCAACGGCGAAAAAGCTTAAGGACCAGGTGACATACCACAACAGCCTCATTGAGTGTCACTGCGAGGTCTGGACACGCTTCCCCGTGTTACCGGCAGTTTCTCGAGAAACCACTTCCTCTTCGAATGCCTCGCGGAAACCCCGCTGCATCACATTCGTGACGAACGTCAGCCGCTCGTCGTTCTCGTCTCATTTCGCTGCTCTGGTCAACGAGTTCGAACGGAGCACACAGAAACCTGTCGGCGACGAGTTGAAGAACATACGTATACACTCTGTGGACCAACGGTTCTTCCCTAGAAAGCTACCATTCACCCCTTCGACATTTCGCGCTGGAGAGTGGCTTGTAGAGCTGCTGTGCTTGATTCCCATACACGTCGCAGTCACACGAGACAACATGTTCATACCTTTGAAGGATGGCGTCTGGTCCGCTGAAGTTGAGCGCTCTCTCCTAGGTGCCGAGGTTGCACAGATCGTCGACAGCATCACATTTGGTTGGTACGAATCTATCTTCCAGTCCTACATGGCTACCAAGGTGAGTCAATTACTCCACAATGTCACATTAGATCTCACTCTGACCTCATGGATACCTCAGCCGGTCAAGGTCGTGTCATCTATGGGTAATGAAAGATCAATTAGTAGTTCGTACGAGGGTGCTGATGAATGAGATAGGGGAGCAATCGGTTGGTAAGAGCTTCGCATTGAACCACCTCGTCGACACCTCCTTCGCTGGATCAGCCATGCGGACGACCGAGGGTGTCTGGATGTCTGTCACTCCGACCAACGAGGCACTCATTGTGGCCCTTGACTTCGAAGGTATGATTGTGGGCTGCAGATTGCCGTTGCTGGCAGATATGTACCTGATGTAATCATAGGCGTTCATAGCATTGAACGGTCCACGCAGGAAGATACTCTTTTGGTGCTCTTCAACACGGCCATATCGAACATGGTACGTGTTCACACAATCGTGGTTTTAAGACCTTGATTGCAGACAGTCGAGAACAGGTCCTATTCCGTAACAACTACGCCCTTTCGCGCGACATCACTGGCCTGTTTCAATCTTTTCAGTCATCGGCATCTGTCCTCGATCCCGATGCAAATCCAATGCTCTTCCGGTCTGTACTCATCATCATCATCAAGGTAAGCTGGCACGTGTCATTCTGCTAGTCCCTTGAACTGAAGACATATCATGAATAGGACGTGCCCGACTCCGACAAGGATGACATCAAGAAAGAGTGAGCCTCAATATCCTGCTAAGTTATAATGACACGGAGAGCGCCCATGACTCAAACCGAAGCACAGGTTCCAGCTCAAGTTCCACCAGATCGTCCAGGCTGAACAGGCAAATAACTTCATTACTCGCCTGCACAAGAACCAATTAAACATCGTGCCATGGCCACTGCTTGGATCAAGGCAGTTCTACACCCTATTCAACGCATTGAAAAAACGTCTGGATCAACAGCCCGTCACGCATGAAGGAGGGGCGATCTTTTTGCAGACAATGAAGACGCTCATGGCAAAGCTGAAGGTAAGAGAACTCTTGACAATAGGCCACTATTTCGAGCGAGACTGACTGATCAATAGGCGAACGACTGGGGTGCAATGTCTCGTATGTGTTCACCTGCAGGTCGGCATCATAGTCGCTGACAACTCCAACTTTAGAAACCCTTGCAAGTCACCGCGTCCATCTTCTCCTCGTCATCCTGCCTAAAGCCCTCGTGTTTGGTGCAAGTGAGGTAGTTCCCGACGTGGAGCCGCTTGTTGTATGTCTCAATCCGATGTACCTCTCTCGCAATGTGTACTAACGAATGATTGCGATAGGACTTTGACACAGCGACCGTCGTTGAATGCCGAGATACCTCTTTGCGTCTGCACCTTTCGAATGGAGGTCCTGCCGGTCAGCCCGGTACCAGAGACGAAGCCCTACGAGAACTTTGTGTCTCGTGGGAACTGCACGGCTTGCGTAGCTCCTGGATCGACTCGGAGTGGAAGGAGGAGCTTCAGGGTTTCCTAGACCAAATCGTCAACTGGCGCATCGAACATGTGCAGGCATGGCTGCAGGCGAACACGTCCAAGTACCCTTCCACCCACTCAGAAGTCCAACAGCTCTTCCGTACGTTCAATGACGTCGTCATCGAACTCAAGTCTAGTGTTCGCCTGTGTGGAGCCCAATGTGCTGGGTGCAACCTGGGCTGTATCTTGCCGAACCACCACGAGCCTGGTGATCATGACTGCCAAACAGATCACGCCTGTCACCACATGTGTCAGTTTGAAGACGCAGATCATGGCGACTCAGAGCCATGCGGCCTTCGGTCAGTATATCTATTTGCACTAGTTCTGCCAGTATCTCCTATTGTGCTAATATATAATACTAGCGCGGGACATCCTGGATCGCATTTGTGAGTGATACACAATGTTATATTTTGACAGTCTTTGCTTACACGATATCAGGTGTAATGTCATTGCACATTTGTGTGGCAAACCGTGCAAGCTCTATGGCAAGCGAGGATGCCAGGACGTTTGTGTGAAGGTAGTGTGTCCGACTTTTGTCTTGAATTATTCAGCTTAACATCGAACTGCAACAATAGATGGTCAATCACGAGGACAAGGAGCACATGTGCTCGGCCACTAGCCACGAATGTGGACAGGTATGCTATCTTCTGGCATGCTAAATGACATCAACTCCGACTGAGTAGGGTCGTAGGCATGCAGCCTCTCGAACGTTCTGCTGCACAACGCTCAGAGATACTCATGTCATGGTTCATGCCGCATTGCAAGGTATGAATCATTTAGTGTCCTGGATACATTGTTCTAAAACAATATCCGTAGTGATGTGCCGCACGACGAGCATCGCTGCGACACCACTCAGTGCCCAATCGAGTGCCAACTTTGTAAGCGGTTGTGCTCGAACCGCGACCATCTGCATGGGTTGGACCACAACGCCCTTCATTTGTGCGGGTACGTGTTATATTCTCAATAGACTGCAGTAGATCCGTGATACGAGCATACGAATAGTCAAGAACATCCTTGTCATGCACTCTGTCAGCTGGGAATCTGCCAGATCGAGACGGCGCCCCAGTCGGTAGAGGCGACTTTCACAGGACGGCACGAGACTTTCCAGTACACCAAGGTAAGTCGTCGTTCGAAGTGAGCAGCTTATCTCATCTGAAAATACCTTCGTCTATAGTATAATCAGGGTGAGGATCGTATGTACTATTGGACATCGTAATCTGCTCATTGTTATATCCCCCATGGTTACGTTAGAGTCGAAACAGCTGCAATGTGCAATCGTTATACCGGCTGGCGAACTCGAACATCAAGGACATCACACACATGATCTTGGCCCAAGGCCATTCCACTTCTGTCAGACTAGGTACAGCCTAAAGCAATGTTCTCAAGAAGGTCATGCTGATTCAACCACAGGTGTCCCGATTGCGGCTACTATTGTACGCTCCCCCTAGGTATGTGAGAGCTCTACTACTGTGTTGCAGGTTAATCAAGCCGTGATACGTGCTATAGGCCATCCGCAGCAGGAGCACGAGACTAGTCACGGTTCTATGTCAAGGACCAGGTGGGCTGTTGACGGTCCGGACGGCACCATTCTAGAGGTCAATGGACGGAAATTCGGTGCGAACGACGAAGGCGCACCAATGCTATGCTCAATGTACTGCCGCTCAATGGGTCGACATGCGCATATTGCCTGGTGTCGCTCGGACAATCCTGCGAGGTGCGGAGGACCTGAACATGAGCACATCGGTACGCCCGTTCGGCCTGATCCCGCGAGGCCCAAGGATTGGATCACGCATAGTTTGTACTGGAAACGCATTGGTAAGTAGAGTATGAGCATGTATAACGTCTTTGTAGGTCGCTGACTGCGTTCAAACGTTCAGGGTTCAAAGATCCATACCCGCAGGAGGAGCAATCGAACTTCGCGAAATGGTAAGGACTGCGTTGCTGGTGTGCATCAGTGATCGTGTCCCGCTGATAACGTGTCTCGAATGGCGTAGTGACAGGATGTGTAGCAGTACGCCTATAGAACAACTTTCCGTGCCTCAGGTAGCTATGCTGACTTGACATCTTAGGTGTCGAACACACTGGGACAGCCGATCAGCCGGCTCAGCCCTCATACTGCATGTTGCCCATATTGCACGCTCCTCAGCCTCTTGATCAGCCGTCCCCGCTGGGGAACACGGGATACATTTCCACCGATGGTCATGTATTCTCGTGCACAAACCCAGCGACGCTACACCAAGCGTACCACGTGTATGTCTTATAGCATGTAGAATCTAAGTGACTGAAACCACTGACTTATCATCACACCTGCAGCATATTCGTCATCGATATGTATGATTTTGAACGACGCTTCATCTTGGACACCTGTTGACAGATGACTTTTCTGGCAGGTCCGGGTCTATGGCAAGTACAGACCGCCATCCGCTCGCAAATACGCCCACTACGCACTTGATTCGCAGAACCCACAACAATCGCCTTGGCGCCGTATTTTCCTCGCTTCAAGTCTTCTGGGAAACGCGTCACCGGACGTCGGCCGCAGGAGGGAGTACTGGGCCTGTGGTTCGGCGTGACGCATACACAGTCATCCTGTTCAACACTACCGCTACCAACGCGATTACTCACAACTTCGTGAGCACCCCGACGGAGCTTTTGAACGCCGTGTTGCAGTACCACGCAGACGACGGAACCAACTTCCTCCGGGCGCTCCAAAGTGCCCAAACCGCAATGGAGACTCATTGGAGCGCCGAGCGGTAGGAGGCATTGCTAGGTGTGAGAGAATCTTTCCGCTGATCATGTATCGCCAATCCAGTGCGCCGGTGGTCATCTTCTTGTCTGATGGAGAGGGGCGGGTCGACCAACGGCAGATGAGGGGGTTGTGTCAAAGCTCGATAACTCTCGGGTATGTGTTTCCCGCAGTATCCCTTACAACTTGACTCATCATTGGGATCTTCAGGAAACCGCTATCCTTCCATGCCGTCTCCTTCGGTCCATTCACCCCGACGCTGCAGCAGATGGCCCAAATTGCACAAGAGGTTGAGAGGACAGCACCTGCAGACCAGCTGAACCGAGCTGGCAGGGTCCCGTCGTCGTTCACCGAAGCATTGGATACGGTAAGGCCACCGTCATTCTCCGACGGGATAAACTCTCATCTCTTCTTAAGGTACAACTGGCTGAAACATTCCTGGGTATTGCGACCTCTCTCGAAAGCCCCGTGGGGCCCTCTTTCGCGGATGAACGTTGAATGGTCCGCTCACACCTTGAACATTGCTCTCCCCAACGTTATGTGACTGTCTCAGGCTGCTGTTGCGTTCTCACCCTGTACGATCTCGAGTGTTGATTACCCTGTCCCCTAGCTTCGCTTTGTATGATTAGTCGTTGGCTTTCGTTGTTGTCATGCTCATTCCTGTATAAAACATGCTTTGGCTTCCACGAGTTGAGCACTGGCACTAGTTCTTGCAGTTCACTACCTCAGACCGGCCGAGGTCTACCTTCAAGTCGTGAGATGAGTCTTAAAGTTTGTGCGAGCTCAGAGAATACCCGCATTCCTCCAGGAAGTACCCTGCTGCCCAGGCCTCGGGATAATATGCTATGCTATTTGTGGTGGGTGGTGCGTACATGTACAAAAGATTGTGTAGTTCAGGGCCAACTGGCTGCTGGCTGAACCGAAGCGTACGACGGCTGTACAGTGTCATAAGTGGATGGTATATAAGACAACTCGGCGATATGTGGTATAAACTAAGGATTAACCGTCGGCGGCGGGGGTCAAGGTACTAGTACTCCTATCTCAGATGGTGCCGAGGGGGGGTATAAACACACTGCCAACGAGCTCGAGCGCGTGCCAACGACCACGTCTCGAAGGCCGTGGTGAGGCTCACGAGCCCCTGCCCGCCCCCCGGCCAGCACTCCGCCGCTCCGCCTCGAGCACGACCTTCGGCCCACGCTTCGCCGTCGACCACAAGAACACAGCGATGACGATGATGAACTGCAGCCACAGCCACGCCTCGAGCACGAACCCGACCACGCCGTCCTGCCTCGCGCCCGCGCCGTCCGCGAGGACGGACGTGTCCTGCCTCAGCGACACGGACCGGTCCCCCTCGCCACCCTCGTCCTCCCGAAGCGCGCGACGGCGGACAGGCCCGAGCTCCTCCGTGTCGTCTTCCGCGGGGGCGGGCGGGGCGAAGGTCGCTCTGCTCGCGACGCGCCTGATCTGGCCGACCGCGCTGTCGAACGTGTCCGCGAGCACGCTCCCGCTCGCCCTCCGGAGCAGGTCCGTCCGCCCGAGCGTCGACGCGGACCGCGTCTTCCCGCTGCCCGCAGGCGCGTCCGGCGGGGGAGACTGGCGGAAGCGGTTCTCGACCCAGCGGTTCGTGCGCGCGCGCACCGTCTGCGAGAGGCGGAACTGGCGCACCGTCGCGGGCGAGCGGGCCTTGTCGGGCTTGGGCGTGGGCGGCTGGAGCTGCAGGTTCGGTATCCGCGGGGGCGTCGAGGGGCCGGCGTCCCAGCGTTCTTCAGCGTCCGGCGGGGCCTCGACGGTGGGGAATGCGAGAGGCGGGAGAACGGAGATAGACTCGCTCGGGGAGGCGGGGGACGAGTAGAGCCCGGCGAGATCTACGAGGCTGCTCGTGCGCAGGTGGTGGTTGATCCCGCGCTCTGCCCAGTCATCTCCGTACTCGCTCCCTAGCTCGCTGCCCAGCGTCCGCCCGAACTTCGGGCCGTCTAGAGGAGTCTTCAGGGTGCTCGGGGAGGGTGATGGGGGAGCGAACCCGTCTGTGGCCACGGACGACCAGGTGGAGATGTCTCCTGGATCAGGGTGGCGGAACGCAGGGGCTACTCTCAACGTGGGCGGGTACTCGCCCCACCTAGGGACTGCAGACTCGATGCTGGTGTCAGGGTCGGTGTCGGTGTCGAAGAGGCCAACTACACTCTTGCGCGTTTTCCCGCTGGCATGTGTTTTAGGACTGATTCCGTCGCGTACGGTGCTCTGCATCTCCATGCTAATGCCCTGGGCAAAGACGTCCGAGTCCAAGGCCATAAGTCTGCTCATGTCCCCGACGATATTCCTGCGCAGACTGCTGAAGCGAATCGTGCCGCCTGTGGACGGTGTAAGTTCCACGTCCGGAAGCTGCTCGTCCTCCTCCTGGATAGAGAGGTCGACGTCTCCGTCATCCAAGCAGTCGTATACCCGCCTTATACTCTCTGCATCCCACTGTGCCGCCCTCATACGCTCCTCGGTAGCCTTCTGTTGTTCGTTGATTTGGGCGTTCGTCTCCTCAAGTTCGCGAATCTTCACTAAGAGCTGCGAGATGATCGCATACTCAGCGGGTCGTGGTGTGTCATGGCCCGACTCCGTTGCAAGTGCGGAAAAATACGCCTGCGGCGGCTCGTCGACCTGAAAGTCGATGTCCCCCTCATATGCATATTCGTCGAGCCCCAAGCGCTCGAACGAGCCTGAGTAGGATGAGCTCGATGTCTCGACGGACGTCGACGAGCCGCTCACGGTCCGCTTGACAGGACTCGAACGCGACGCCGGAAGGCTGCTCGGAGGGGCGAAGTCCTTGATCTCCTCGGACACGTCGGACCCGGACCCCGCCGTCGCCTTCTCCTTCAGGGCCTGCAGCCGCGCCTCCCGCTCCTCCTTGCGCTTCTGCACGGCGGCCTCCTTCGCCTGCACCTCGAGCTCCGCCCCGCGCGCCTGCGTCGCCTCGAGCTCGTCCCGCAGGCTCTGGATCTCCTGCTCGAGCCGCCGGAGCTTGCGCTTCCCCGCCTGGTCCGCCTTGAGCGACTCGGCCTCGAGGCTCTCCAGCTTGTCGAGCAGCTCCGCATTCTGGTCCGAGAGCAGCGCGAGCTCCGCGGGGGTGACGGAGATCCGGCGCGCACGCTTGAGGCGGGAGACAGACAGCGGCGCGGCGGGCTCGCCCGTCGGAGAGGCCGGGAAGGCGACGGCGGAGTAGGAGGGGGACTGCCCGAGCGGGGAAGCCGGGCGCGAGGTCGCGGGCGTAGACCCTCTCGTCCCTGGGAGGCGGGCGAGGAACGCTTCGTGCTTCGTCTTGAGCGTGACGTTGTCGCTGTACAGCGACTTGCAGAGTGCGGACGTGAGCGAGAGCTCTGAACAGAAACGTGCTCACGGTTCAATTTTTTCCTGTCTGCTGAATGCTGCACATCTATAGGAAGCAGAACGCACCCGTCTCGCGAGACTTGATGATCCCGTCCGCCTTGAGGAGCAGACCCGACAGCTCCTCCCGCGACTTCTCGTTCATCCAGTCGTCAAGGCCCGGCGTGCCCGGCATCCCAATCCCCTCCGCCTTGCTCGCCGACTTCATCAACTGTGCGGTAACGGAGATAGGAGAGTCGAGAATCGTCTCATCTGAAGGCCCGCTGCCTGAAGGTGTGTATGGCGGGGGCGGGGCGAGTCGGGCAAAGTTCAGAGAGCTTGACTTGCGAGCCTTGGCGGGTGGCAGCGGACGGGGCGACGGTGTCCATGTGGTTGTCAGCATTGTCGAGTTATAGCCAGATTCTCCGGTTGTTGCCCCTTAGGTTATAGCCCAGCGTCGAAAGCTGAAGGGTATATGAGCAGTCGAGACCGACGGTACCGGGTATTCGTAGAGTGATTTAGGAGCGCACAGGATGAGCACTAGCGTCGACGCTGCGTCGACTCCTTGAGAAGAATGAGGAGACCGGGAATCAACGTGAGGGTCAGAATCAGAGCCAAGTCAGAGCTGCTGCGACCATTTCGCGGAGTCCCCGCCTTCGACGTCAGCCCCCTTCACGTGCAACCGCTCCTCCTAGCCGCCGTCGACGACTCGACATACATACATACAGGTTGTTTCTCGCGCACAATATAATGAACACACAGATATCATGAGCGAGAATATTAGCCCCATATGGATGTATGTCATGTCTAATTTACATGACGACGGGATGAGATACATGTGCATGAACGGACGACGTTCTTCAGCTTACAGTAACACTATGTTTGGCGGCAGCCTCAGACGCGGAGATTCATGGGTAACGAGAGACATGCGTGGGTCGGTCCGTACAGTGAATGGATGGATGGATGGATGGTATAGCCATACACATGGGTTTGGGTCAAGAAACGCGAAACGTGTTGACATATCTACTTTTGTGCATTCTGTCCTGCATTCGAGCCAAACGCGAACGCCCCACTGGCAGGGGCGCCGAAATTGAACGGACTGCTCGCCTGGCCCGCCGCCGCGCCGAACGGCGACGACCCCGCCGCTCCGTTAGCGTTGGCGTTGGTTGCGCCGGCCGCCGGAGCTCCAAACCCGAACGACGAGGGGGACGGCGCGGATGCGTTGTTGCTGCTCTGCGGCGCGCCGAAGCTGAACGGGGTCGCACTGGCAGGCTTGCTGTTGTTGCCCGATGCCGCGGGCGTCCCCGACCCTCCGAACGCGGAGGTCCCCGATCCTCCGAACGAGAACGTCTGCTTGCTACCCGCTGCGGCTGCGGGGGTGGACGTCGCACCGAAGGTCGGAGCGGACGTCGCGCCAAAGGTAGGAGTGGACGTCGCGGTTGCGCCGAAGGCAGGTGTCCCGGAGGGCGTCGACGTCCCGAAGCCCGATGGTGTCGCCGGCGTCGTCGACCCAAACGTCGGGGTCGAGGTCGAGGACGGGTTGTTGAACGAGAACGGGGACTTGGGTGCCTGTCCGTCGGTCTTGGCGGCAGAGGTTTGCGGGTTGCCAAAGAACGAAGGCGTAGACGCAGACGTCGACGTGGTGTTCCCACCGAACCCGGCCCCGGCCGCACCTCCACCAAACGCCGAAGCAGTGGCTGCAGATGGTGCGCTCCCGAAGGGTGTCTTCGAGGCCGCCGCATTTCCGAATGGCGACGATGAGGCGGTTGCGCCGCCACCAAATGCAGATGTGGGGGCCGTCGTCGTACCGAAGGCGGTCTTCGGAGGCTCGGCGGGCTTCGACGCACCGTTTGACAACCCACCAAAGAGCGATGGAGCCGCAGGGGCAGGGGCAGGGGCAGGGGTAGTCGACGATGTCGTGGCCGAGGGCGCACCGAACGCACTGGAAGTCGGAGCGCTGGGGTTCCCGAACGAGAACGTAGGCTTCTGTGTCGATGGGGCGGCCGTATCCTTGTTCGAGTTACCCCCAAACATATTCGACGTGCTCGTCGCAGGCTGAGAGCTGTTGTTGCTCGGGAAGCCAAACGTCGGTGTCGACTTGTTCGCTGCTGCGGGAGCCGCGTTCGCGGTGGGGGCAGGCGCGGTGGTAGCACCGGTTGGCATTCCAAAGCTGAACTTGGGGCCGCTCGAGGGTGGGGCAGTGGAAGATGCCTTCGACGGGTCGGACGCGCCAGCTGCAGGTGTGCTCGCCGCGGGAGCCTCCGGTTTGGCAAACGAGAGGGTCGGCGTCGAAGAGGATTGAGAGGGAGGAGGGCCCATTCCCAGGCGAGACAGCAACGACACCCCAGGCGCACTCTTGGCCTGTTCGGACTTCGATGCATCGTTTGTCGTCGTAGCGAACGGATTCGATGCTGCGGGAACGGATGTCCCATTCTGCTGCGCTGAAGGGGGTGCGAAGAACGAAGACGTGGGCGCTTGCGGTTTCGGCGCCGCGCTACTCTGAGGCGGAGCGGCACCACTAGTAGCGGGTGTAGTGCTCGATGCAGTCTGGGCAGTTTTCGGCGCGAATAAACTCGAAGGCTCCGCGGAGGGCGTCGGAGCTGCAGTCGAGGGTTTCGCGAAGAAGTTGGGAAGGGAAGTACTCCCTTGGGCAGCGTTCGACTGAGGCGCAGATGCGGACGGCGCAGAAGGAGTGGACGCGCCAGGAGGGGCAAAAGAAAAGGGTGACTTAGATGCAGGCGGCGGCATCGCCGCGGCAGGCGCGGTTGGAGGCGCACTAGACTTGGGAGTCTCAGCTGCCGCGGGTTTGGCAGGAGCCGACCCAGGAGCAAAGCTAAATGAGGGTACCGTCGGAGCAGGGGGTTTCGATGATGCTGGGGTCGCCGCCGCTGGTGTTGACGAAGGACCGAACGACGGCGGAGTTGGAGCGGATGTGGGACCAGAGGGCGCAGCTGGCGACGGCTTGCTGGCACCAGCGGCACGTGCAGCCAGTTGCCTGTCGCGGATCTTGGACATAGCAGCAGCTTCCAGATCTTGTTTCTCCCACTTCGAGTATGACTTCGTCTTCTGAAGCTTCGGACTTTCGGTCGCTGGTGACGCGGGAGCTTGATAGACAGACGCGATACGGCGATTGGTGACTACTTGTGGTGGCGGGAAGACGTTCACCCGCAGACCAACGTTGGTAGCCACAGACTGTCTGAGCGGCCCTCTCTTCATCGGGGTTTCACGAGACGACATGGTCGAAGACCATAACAAACTCTTGCCCGCTTTTGAGGGCGAGTCCTATGATGCGGTAAGTTGTATGCTCGTGCGCTGAATCTCTTAAAACATACCGGAACATCGCTGGGAGTCTGTGGTTCCGATACAGGAGCATCCTGCCATGCGAGCTCGTGCCGTTCCTTCGCAGCGTTGTACTCCTCTTCCGAGAGCCAAGTCTCCACATAAACATCCACGTGGGCGCGACGGTCGGGGTGGACAGAGTCACTTGGCTGCAGAGGCATTCAGAAACACGTCCCTGGAGTAGAACACGCGGGACTTACCATGGGGAATAATGACCTGGACTTCTTGACTAGCTCTTGACGGAGCCGTTGGCCGTTGGGTCCTACCTTGTATCGGGCGCCATTTGACTCCCATTCTTCGCCGATGCGCCGACCCTTGCACAAAGGATCATTCGACAGAGGGGCGACCTCGTCCTGGGACCGTCTTCCCCGTTTCTTACGGGTGGAAGTTCGCTTGGGCATATCTGACTCCGAATCGTCGCTGTCCGGGGTGTGCATGTCGCGGCCGCGTTTCTGGCCGCGAGACGAAGATTGACCGAATTTGTGGGAGACGGTACGACGCATCCTGCGTCGCCGGGGCTTCTCTTCTTCGTCCAAGAAAGAATCATCTCCACCGAAGGTCGACCCTGCCTCAGCTCTATCTCTCTTCTTTCCCCTCGCAGCGTTGTCGGCAACATCCTCCTCCTCCATATCCTCGTCAGTCGACAGTGGGGTCATCTCGATGGAAACCTTCCGCGCTCTCTTGCCAGGATGATCGGTGCGTGAGAGTGACGAACCCTCCTCGTCCTCGATGCTCGCCATGCGCTTCGAGCCACGTTGAGCAGGCTGTACCTCGTCCACATCCATCTCTTCCTCTGACCCGTGCCACTCCGCTTCTTCGTCACCGTCAATCAGGTCCTCCCCCTCTACGCGAGTCTTCTTCGCTTGCGTCTCAGGCTCGTAGTCGACTTCTTCATCAAGAGCGTGTTTCCCATGAACTGATCTCGTGACCATAGGTTGCTTGACGGCATTTGGTCGCGCCGGACGTCCTGAGGAAACGTTCGCTGCAGATTGAGGAGGACGGTCGTAAAGTGGACCGGACTGCAAGGGTGCGTCGGACCTCGGACCGAGGTCGTCTCTAACAACCGTCGTTGGGTTATAGAGTACAAGAGCACCATACAAGGGACACCGACTCACCGAAGTTCTCGACCATCAAGTGAAGGATATATGCTCGCGTAGCCAGTAGATGCCCCCATCTTGTCATGCGAGAGGTAAGCTAGAGAATAGGTGAGCACAGCGAGAAACGGATACGCCGACCAAGACAAGCCGGATGTACCTGGTTCCGCTATCCTAGCATCGACGTCATCGTGCAAGGAATTGCTGAGGGTTTCTTCTTGTATCAAACCCATTGCTCTCCGTTCTCCTCCTTTCCGGACTTGCAATGCCGCCGCGTACGCCACGTTGAACGGCCTGTTGTCGTCATCTGGTATGCCGTGGCGCCGTCTCATGGCTCTGGACGCGTATGCTAAGAGTGGCGCCGACGAAAAAAGGACATAGCACGTACTTGCGATACCTAGTCTCCCGCCATTGTCGATAATGTGGTGCCAAACGTACCCATGCGTAAGTCGCAGCCAGCCCGAGCCCAAGCAACAAAGTGATCTGACCAGGATCAGACCAGGCGGAGGAGGTCTGAGGAGAGACTTGGAGACGTCCGCCTAGAATATCTGATGACTCGTCGTAGTCCATGATAGTCCAAGAGAGACACAGTCAGAGAGCTGCCAAGGTATGTGGGTCGCGTCGAGGGCGTCGGGCTGGCGCGTCGGGGGGCGGGACGAGCTGACGGTGAGTCGGTGAGTGAAGGCGGTGTGCAAGAAACTCGGGTCCGCGTGTTTGGGTCTGAAAGCGGAGATCCAAAGCGTGGACCGATGCGATCAAATGTCTCACGGAGAGCCATGACTTACATAATGGCGTGTTCTTTAGACTGGACGCTCAACCACGCTTTACTTAATTCAACATGTCTTGCAGCATGTCTCGGATTCTTGACAGAAAATCTTATCCTTTCCGCTAGTGACGTGGCCAGGACGCATGGGTAGACTGATGCACGGACTTTACATATAGGTTTGTCAAAGAGATGTCGACCAGTTATCTGTACGACAATGGTCAGGGCAATTCAAAGGGTTTATAGCCCAGTCAGTACGAGGGTGTAAGAGAAGCGTTGTGGCCGAATGAGACGCAGACAAGTTGAGTACAAGAGATACATCCAGGCGTAGGAAGCGTGTCATTCGATTGACGAGGCGAGCCCGGGAGCAAGTGCTAGACTGAGATGGGCCGGATGAGCGAGCCCGAGCGAGCCGGGAGGGGGACATCACTATCAGCCAACCCGTCTTTGGCATAATCCTGCTTTCCACGTGGGAATCACCGCTGCTCATATAGCGCGACTCCCATTTGTTGCTAGTCTTACCAGTCACCCGTCCTTCTCCCCCGTCCCTCCCCCGTCCTCCCAGCCCGCTCACCATGTCCAAGCTCATCACTTACGCGCAGCTCAAGGAGCACAAGACCAAGGACAGCCTATACATTCTGCTGCACGAGAAGGGTGCGCGTGTTTCCCTATCTGTCTCTACCGAGTGACAGCTCACAGACCCTCTACTGCAGTGTACGATGTTACAAAATTCATTGACGAGGTATGTCGCGTTCGAGGCAATAGAACTTTCGCACCAAGTCTGACGCACGGCCGAAGCACCCCGGTGGAGACGAAGTGATTCTTGCCGAGGCTGGTACGTGTCCTAAACCGAAGTTTGCAACTGTACGCTTACCCCAAGGTCCAACCTCCAGCCCGGGATGCGACGGAGGCATTCGAGGATGTTGGCCACTCAGATGAGGCTCGTGCCCTCCTCGGCGACATGCTCGTAGGGGACTTCGAGAAGACTGATGTACGTCCCTCGTCCTTCGCTGTCTGAAACCTGTCTGAAAGTCAATCTCGTCCTCCTCAGGAGCTCAAGACGAAGGGTCCCTCGTCAAGCGCATCGAACAACGCGGCTGTCAACAGTGCTGTCCAGCAGGGCTCGAAGTACGTCGACTATACCACGTTGCTTGCCTCACACGTAATCTTACTGTCTTTATCTCAGCTTGATGTACTTTGTCCCCCTCGGTGTCCTGGGTGCCTACTTTGCATACAGGTACTACTCGACGGGCTCCATCTAAGTTACACATTGTTATTCCACTCACTATATTCCCCGTTGCATCATACATTTCTCTGTGCTCCTATTGCTGTGGTACATCTATGCAGTTAATTTTCACCTGACCATATTGCATGTCCTGACATGCGAATCGTACGACGTCCGAGTGCAAATGCGTTCTGTGGGCTGTTTCAAATTTGCTGAGTTCCCATCGTGCGACGTGAATGCTCGTGCTGTCAATATCATACGCACAGCTCGCTATCATCGGAGGAAGGCAGCTCGAATGTTGCCCCTCTGAGTCTCAGTCTCATTTCGACGTTCTCGATCCGCGCATAGAATGAGCGCTAAGACGCACACGCTCTTGGTTCTTGCCACCATGCCACCTCAGCTCAGACTGAACGCGGTCGCGTTCGTATCCCCTCAGAACCACCCCATTCTCATCCGGACGTTTGCGCAAGGCCAGGACGAGCTCAAGTACCACTATATCGCACACACCAGCCTCGATGTCATCGACGAACGCAGTGCGTCCGTACTTACTGTCGTAAGTCCTGCGAAGCTCTGACCGTGGCACAATGGCATCCCAATCTCCGCTCCTCCCGGCACGACGCACTTGCTCGCAGTCAGCGCCGCCATCGCGTCCAAGTCGACGGAGTGCTACATGAACCTGCTGTACACGATGGAGGATGTCGCCGTGTACGGATACATCACCCCGCTCAAGGTCAAGATCATCATCGCGCTCGCGCTCACCGACGCCGTCGTGCGCGACGCGGACGTCCTCACGGTGCGCTTCCCTCTTCCATTCCCCCTCTCCCCCAATCTGCACCCCCGTCCCGCGCAACCCCGTTCTGTGTTGTGTGTGCCGTCCCCCGGCATGACGTGCGCGACTTACGCGGCGCGCAGATCTTCCGTGCGCTGCACACCGCGTACCGCCAGGCGGTCGCGAACCCGTTCCTCCGGCTGGACGCGACCATCGACGGCGCGAACGACCACGCTGCCGTCCTCCTCGCCGGTAGCGCGCGCTGGAAGACGTTCCGGAGGCGGGTCGACGAGATCGGCAAGGCTGTCGGGGCCGTCGGGGGTTCCGCCTGAGGCCTGAGCTCCGGACGGTCGTCGGATCGCTGTCTGCTTCCCATCCGTCATTGCAATCCATGCATATGGCGATGTCGGCGCGTACGAGGATGCAGATGAGATGAGAGCGCAGAATAGGAGGGACTCTGTCCGAGTTCTGTCCGTCGGTTCGTCCCCTCGGTTCAGGCATAGGCTCGCGCCGCCTCCACTGTCTGAATAGAGCACGCCACGGAGTTTGCGCCCCGCGCAGACACTGTCGGCATCCCGAACCAAGATCAGAACTTGGCCTCCAATTGACTCAGCACACTATCGGACACCGTTGTTGAGACAGATACGGGTCAGACATACGTGCCTATGTTCTCAGTCGTCTCGTCATCGCGCAGTGTTCATGTACTTCTCCAGACTTTTCCCGATCCATATACCATGATTCGAGCCAATGGTCGAGCACGAATTTGCACCGTCAGTCGAGTACGGAGATAGCTGGAGATAGCCCGCGCTTGGCTCGCGCATACGTGCCGTAACCTAAGGCTACAGCCCGACGACTGCCTCGGCCAGCTGGTCCAGCCCCTCCGCGGTCTCCCTAGCCATAACGCGCACAACATCGTCGGCATCCGAGGCCGCGACGTACCCCAGCGTCGTCCTCGTGCGCTTCATGACCGCAGGCGGGAGCAAGAACCCATCCGCGCCGCCCGTCTCGTATACGCGAGAGGTGCACGCCCGCACGAGCAGCGCGAGGAAGTGCAGCGCGGCGCGGCGGAGTGGCGGCAGCTTCGCGTTCGTCGACGTGGGGTGCGCGTCTGTCGTGCGCGCCCGTGAGTCGTGTCCTTCCCCTTCCGCCTCCGCCCCCTTGCCTGCGGACTGGGCGGACGAGGCCGGCTGCGGTGCTGCCTGCACAGACTCGAGTTGGAGCAGGTCGACCATCGCGTCCGCAAGGTCGACGAGGTACGGCAGCACGGCCAGCGCGTTCACCTGGACGCACTGCGCGAGCAGCGAGATCGCGGACGCGCGCAGGACGGTCGGGAAGTGCGCCGCCCGGATGACCTGGAACAAAGGCGGCACCAACAGTGACGCTGCACGTCGCCGTAGTCGATGAGCATCGGTCATCCCGTGCGTCGCTCCACGTCAGATGTGCACTCACCGTACGAAGGCAGCGCGTCGCCGCACCGCCGGACGACCTGCCCGAGGGCCTCGCCCACGCGCGTGCGCACGTCCACGTCGTGCCGCGCCATCGCCGCGCCGCCGACGCCGTCCACACCCGCGGCGTACGTCTGCACGAGCGCGCGGAGCACATCGCGCCCGTACCCGTCGACCATCGCCGCAAGGCCCTGCACCGCGTTCAGGAACATGTACGAGTCGTCGTCCTGCACGCTCTGCATGAAGATCGCGAGGATCCCGGGCACGAGCGCGCGGTCGAGCGCGGGCGCGGACAGGCGTCCCCGTTCCCCGGGGGCGCTCGGCTTGCGCGCGGCGACGAGCTGGCGGAGGAGGAGGAGCCCGTGTGCGCGCACGGGCAGCAGCGGGTCCTGCAGGAACTTGAGCGCTTGCTGGTACGTCTCCTGCGCCTCCGCGTCGCCGGACGAGGGCTTGGAGCGGGGAGTGTCGGATGAGGAGGCGAGGCGGGCGGTCATGACCAGCCGCGCCTCGCGCGCGAGGGCGCGCAGGTCCTCGTTGTCGCTCCTCGAGAGCGGCTCGAGCAGCGAGAAGACGTCTGTCAGCACGGGGGCCGTCCGCGCAGAGAGGCCGGGGTTGGCTGGGGCGGTTTCGTGTTAGTAGGGGCCGCGGCGCGATAGCGAAATGCAACAGGCTTGCGTACCCTCGAGAACGGCGAGCAGTAGCTTGACCGAGGTCGTCGTCATGTCGTCGGCCGTCTGCGCTGCGCCACCGTCTGGCTCTTCGTCGTCGCTGTCTCCTTCGACGTCGTCTGGTTCGTCTTCCACGATCCTCAGGTCCTCCATGCGCAGGCCGGCATTCGGGGACCCTCCATCAGTGCGCGACCGTCCGGGGCCGTGGGGGTTCTCCAGGGCGTGCTTGACGAAGGACAGAATGTGTTCCGGCTTCTTGAGGACATTCGACGTATCGTCGGTAGAGAGCTGCTTCTGCATCTGCAATACGAGCTGCAAGTACAGAAGCGTCCTGTATGCGAGATCAATATGGGTCTTTTGAAGAGACGTGCATGCGGTGTAGCGCCCCACCTCAAGGGGTTCGTATCTGCCTCCGACTGGTTGCGCAGTTCCCTGTAACCTTCCAAAAGCTTGACAAACAGCTCGGAGGACACGTCCGCTCTATTGATGTTTTTGATGAACTGCACCAATCGGGCCGGGTCCGGCTTGAGCCCGAGGATGTTGGCGTCCACGTCCAGTTCGTCTGCTTCCTCGGCCTCCTTGAGGCTCTCGGGCGTGAAGAGCGAGAGCGATGGATCGTCCTGCTGAGCCCTGCTCGAGGGCCCGTCAGCCAACTGAGAGGATCAAATGTACCACATCGATTACTCACTCCTCGGACCTCGAGATCTCCCCTGCTACGTCGACGCGCCAGCTCCCGCCTTCGCCATTGACGATCTGCCATATGGTGGCGACGACCTCGCCATTGCCGACGAGCCGCGCCCACGTCTCCAGGAAGCCCTTCAGCAACTCCCGCAACACCGGATCGGACGCCTTCGCCCCCTCGAGATGCGAGTACAGAGTGTAGAGGGACGGTACGATCGGAGTGAAGAGCGTCGATATCAGGTCAGGCGACGGATCCGTGTTCGTCAGCAGTATTTGAATCGTGCGCAGCGAGGCCGAGACGGTGATGTCGCCGGTGCCTGGGGGACAGTGTGAGGTTCGGATACGGATGTGACGATCTCCTCACTGGACCTACCCTGCAGTATCGGCCCGTGTAGCATCTCCAAGACGATGGTCGACGTGCATCTCTGAAGAGTCGAGTTTTCGTTTTGGGTCAGCATACGAGAGAGAGAGAACGCAATCGCGCGCCGATGGGTTGGAGGGAGGAGACGATCGTCAACGCTGAGCAGAAGGAGCATGCGCGGGACGGTCAGTTTGCAGTAGTCCTACTGTCCGTCAGCTCGATGGGGTCGGGATGAGGCAGTATCGACTCACTTCTGCTTTCATGGCTGGGGGAACGCTTGTTAACAGACGTGCGACTTGCTCGAGCTTGTCCAGCGAGGCGTCCTCTCCGGACACGTCTTCCTCCGCAAAGACCGACTCGCATAGCCCCCTTATACCTTCCGGTCGCATGAGTTGCCGACTCAGGATGAAGGTGCAGGTCTTGCGTGCGTAGGGAAGAGAGGGAGGTGCGGTGGACAATGTCTGTCCAACGGCTGAGATCACCTGGGATGCGGGAAGCCTTTCAACACGCGCCATCAAGTAGCTGCTGGCAGGATGAGCTCTGAGTCACGTACCGGGAGAGCAGATACATGACTTGAGGACGAATATCGCCCGCGGTGGGCACAGAGTCGGAGGCAAGGGACTGCGGGAGCCATCCGAGGATGACACACGGAAGCAGGAGATCTGGCAGATAGCGGTTCAACAGGGTAGCCGTCACAGCAGATTGTGCGAAAGGAGATGAGATCCCGTTTTTGAAAGGCAGAGCGAGCATTCGCGAGGTTATCGAGGACAGAGTGGAGAACTCGTGCGGAAGGCCGGTGAGATCGATGATCCTCGCCCCTGCGACCGCTTCTGAGGTAGACGTCGAAGGGATCGCGGCAACAATCCGCTGCAGCAGAGGTTCGAAGCCCCACTTGAATGTGACCGAGAACAGTGTGCGAACTAGCGAGAGATCTCGAGTTCCCAACAAAGACAGGTCTTTTTCGCCGGGACGGAGCGTCGCGCCAGAAGAGTCGGGTTCATGTTTGATGAGAAAGCGATGTAGATGTTCAAGGATGCTTAGGGCCTCTTTAGCTGTCTCGAGCTGCATATCCTCCAGAGAAACGTCTTCTTTCGTAGCTATTACTCCTAAGAGAGTGTAGTACTCTGAGAGCCGCCGCGAGAGAACGCTCTTGAGATCTGCAGGGCGGATGTCCGACGAACGCGAGGTGCCAATGAGTGTTGCTGCTGCGCATAGCAATTCCTCGCTATTCTTGCCCTCCATTGCAACCCACTAGTTGTATTTTGGTTGGTTAGAATGACGGCCAGGACTTGATGGTTGCAGAAAGACCTACCGATGTGAGCAACAAATTGATGACAGAGAACAGACCACCTGCTTCGGCGCTCTTCGGCTTTTGCCATTTTATGAAAACTTAGACGCTTGATGGGTCGTTCACCAGCACCGACTCAGTCACTGTTCTGGCACACTGCTGCGTCCATCACTTCCAGGCCTTCGCGACGGCTTTTCAAGCCCTAGACACACATCGCTGCGGGGCTGTTTGCTCAGTATCCGCGCTAGAATGGTGCTAGGACCATGCCTAGTGAGTATTCGAAGTCACCGATCTAGCTAGGGCTGAACATTGTTCATGATGACGTGGCGATTCAATTGTGCGCAATTGGCTCGCCTTCTGACTGTACGAATCACCAAATCCTGCCAGTATACCGCAACATTGGGCTGACAGACTATCGGGATGGCCACGAACATCGAAGAGCAATATTCGATCCTACACTCGAGTCTCGGAGTCTCGGATACGACCAAGAACTCCGAGGCCCAAAATTCGGTGAGTCTGTGAGTTTATCACTGCCGGACGCTTCATGATTGGCTATCTGGTGGTACGATCATCATGCTCTCATATGCCGGCTGCTCCGAGTCGCGACTCGCGATGGACTGCTTGTGTGCTCAAATCCTCTTTCAGGGTCTATCCTCACAGTCGAAACCTATACGACGCCAAAGTTCCTTGCTCTCTTCCTCTGGCTCCTGCATTAACATGCTTCTACTATTTCTTGGATTAACACGCCTCGCCTTGATTCGACAGTCGCTCATCCCGTTGTGCCCCATCGTCTCCGCGTCTACTGCCTCATTGCCCTCGAACAACGGAGCTGTCGACGCAGAACTTGCTTGTTCGGCTATATGCTTTGACTTCATGCTCTTGTGATCAAAGTCAAAGCTCGTACTTTCTGTGTCTGATCGACGGCCGAGCTACTTGCCTACTTTTGCGACCGATGTACCCCGCAATGGAGATGTGACTGAGGTTTGCTGTTGCTGCCTGTCAACGCTTTGTCGGGCGTGGAGCCGCGCCGCTTTGCACAATCGTCTACGGCACGCGGAGCATGCAAAAGCAACACGCCAAGCGCTCTAGTGGCAATGTCAGTCTAGGGCTGCCAAAGCGACGTGACAGACATATAAAATCCCCAGACTCGGACAGACGAGCATTTTCCTGTCCTCCCTCCACTTCCTGCATAGTCTTTAACATGGCTCGTGACGGGCGACCATCAAACCACAGGCAGCCCAAGGTAGGGTGATCATAGCCATCCTGGAGGACCTCGTTGACCTATGCTCACCATAATAGCCGGCGATCTGTCCGAAATGTTCGGCTCTTGTGAAGCGCGACATGGATCGACACCTGAGGCTACACTCTCCACCGTAAGCATGCTCGTCCCTGTCCTGTTTGGGCGACCAGCTCAGCGTTTCTGCCAGAGAGCTGGTCTGTCCATACCGCTGCGGGATGCGCCACCGACAGATGTCGAACTTGATGGCCCATGTCCACGCAAAGCAGTAAGCCATAGACCAACCGTCCCGCAAGAGCTCTGCGTAACCACCCTCACAGTCTCGACGACCGCCCATGGAAATGTCAGTACACGGTCGTCGCCTCAACAGGTGCCCGTGTCCCGTGTTCAGAGGCGTTCAACAGCCCGGGTGGACTCACGAAACACAAGCAGTATGTACATGCTGATGACCCCCCACCGACGGAGAAAGCGCCCCCGATGACATATGGCTTCGACCTCTCCGACCCCGTGCAACGCGTATTCCTCCATGATCTAGTCGTTTTCATCAAGAATCTGTCGCACCCTGCACCTGCACCTGCACCTACACCTACACCTGCACCCGCACCCGCACCCGCACCCGCACCCGCCCCCGCACCTGCACCCGCACCCGCACCCGCGCCTGCACCCCCACCTCCTATGCTCGGCCTGCCGTCTCTTCAAATTCCGGGGCACGGCTGGCCCGTCAAGGATGGGGAGGTGGACGCCGGCGGAGCAGAACCACACCATGCATACGTTGTCCCGGAGCCGTCGCAGTCGTACACTGCATCGACGGCGCAGCATGAGTGGCTGGTCTCGGAGCCCGCACCAAGGCCAAGTAACACTCCCCCAGCGTTGGACAATAGCGCCGCCTCGTCTTCGTCTGCGTCGTCATCGCGCATTCCTGCGCCGGCGGCTCCCATACCCGCGCAGTTGTTCCGATTCTACTACGAACAGATACATGTCGCTGGGCCCGCCTCGCCGGTCATGCCGGGCATGGACCAGACGGCCCTTGATTTCGTTTGGGTGCCGGATCGAATGATGGCCACTCCATCAGCAAGCTCGAGCGGGTCCGAGGTCGGACCAGCCGATTCCGAGTCGGACGCAGACGTGTTCGATCGATTCTACCGCACGTAATTTGCTCAGGACATGTTTTCAGTACCTCTCTGCGTTGCTACCTCCATTATACACACTCCAGTGTGCTCCGATGTCGATACACGTCCGACTTGGTGCAGACACTCTTACAGTAATCGCTTGGAACGTCATAATGTACGCACATCGCTGATTCCTATCTTATCATTATCATGTATATAGGCAAGTTCTGTTTCACCGTATACACTCGTTACTCCAGATCGCAGGGTGAGGATTCCATTCCTGCGATCGTAGCGGGTGTGAATCTGTGACTTGCGTAACCACCCAAGGCACCGTGACCAGACCATGAGAATTTATTGCATATAGACGTCTAAAATTCGTGATTCGACCGGGAGCCAGCGGATATATACTAATACATGGAGCGAAGGTGTAGAACAAGTCGACAAGAGATTCGGATACACATAGCACTATGGAGACGATTTGCAGCAGCGGAAGTCCAGTCGCCGAACGCAGGACGGAAGATGAGAGAATGCGAGGGCCTGCGTAAATTGTTCTTATCAGCCACGGAAGAGAGCGCCTCGGGGTTTGGCGAGAGAGTCGGCGATGCCCAGGAAAGTTTCTGCAAGCCGAATCTATCGCATACAAGTCAGTTTATGGGATAGAGGGGACTACCCGCCTAGGTTCTCACCGTATCCAAGGCCTCTGTGTACGAAGACGGCACTCCGGCATGAGGGTTCAAGGGGTCCGGAGGTGCGCGGCTCTCCACGTCCTGTGCAATCTGTGCCATGCGACGGAGAGTGCCTGTGCTGGGACCGAACGCAACAGCATGGAAAGAGAGCGTTTTACTGGATGCGGTCAATATCAATATCTCACTAAGTTATAAATTGTCGAGATGAGCGTACCCCAGTGCAATTGAGCGACGGCACAGGTCCTGCATAGTCTCGTCCGCGATGGAGCACTCGCCGTCAGACAAGAAGATGATCACTGGAGCCCTATGTGGTAGTTTTCTATAAATATGGTTTCCGAAAGCTAGACATTGCAAAACATACCGTTCCGTGCTCCAATGACTTTCGATGCTTGCCCTAGCTGTCTGGATAGCCGACGTGAAGTTCGTTCCACCGGATGCACGATGTTGTAGAACGACGTTCAGAAGATCGACAGGTTCGCTGCGGAAGTCATGTGAAACAGCCGTCGTCACACTGGAATTGAACAATATGACGCTGTAAGCATCTCGACGAATAGCGCCAGCGTTTCCTCCCGCGGCAGCGACTGCCTGATGGCGTGCCTCCCAGAAGCCCTGCAATGACGAGAAGACGGCACCAAGACGATTGTCGTGACTCCTGCGAATAGTCTGAGATGTCGGTGTATTCTCAAGAGGCCTCCGATCAGTGTACTCCATGGACCCGGACCTATTTGGATGACATCGTCAATACGAACTCGCGGGATTGGGAAGAGAAGAAAATCCAACCTATCGATGACGAAGATCCTGCATGCGACGGTATCAACATGGTTCGCAGTGCAATAACTATAGGAAAGGAATATCACGTACACATGGAATGCCTGCCGTAGGACAGAGGGGTTCCTGCATGCGAAGGCATGTCCGTCGTTGGAGACATAACCCATCCCTCCGGGGGGAGCTTGATCAAGCCTTCGGCGAGGATGCAGGATGGGCAAGGTGCAGTAAGAGGGTTGAGCCGGACCATGGACTGTTGCATTGTGCTCCGGACCTAAATTCGTTGAATATTAGAGACCAAACACGATTTGTCGACATTCCCACTGACCACCACACATCCTATCGCTATTTTATGGCGCGGTGAGTTATATGAGTGCGCATATAGATGAGACGAGCTCGACACTCACCATTTAGCGAAGTTGACCTGGTCTTCCTGGGAGTATGGGTCTGTGGAAACAGGTCAGTTGTCGTGAAACAACTCGAGATCAAGGACTAGATGTCACCTTTGAAGCCTATACAGACTACGTTAGAACTCAGGTATGCTTGCAGAGTCCTGAAAACTCACCGGTTCGCTTCCAATACAGACTGTGCGTGATCCAATCCTTTGCGCGTCCAGGTTCCGGTTGCATAGGGGTGGCGATATGCTCGTGTTCGCCGCTTCCACATCTCGTGGCGTCATTTGACCTACACCAATCGACGTGCGTATGTCGTCCCATTGACTGGCAATACATCGAACAGAGCATCGGAGCGCCATCGTCACTGGAACCAAACTTCCGCCCATTGACTTCGAGGACCGTTCCGTCAGGCCCGTCCACAGCCCATTTTGTTTTCGACATGGAACCGTGTCTAGTCTCGTGTTCTTGCTGCGTATGACCTATGTACCCATCAGTCTAATGATAATAGAGATGTAGATAAGGTTGTACGAACCCAGAGGATGCGTGCAGAAATAACCACAATCAGGGCATCTAGATGTGAATCGGGTATCAATAATGTATTGATAACTCGTTCACGAAGGGAGGGATGTCGTGCCTGGTCTCGCAATGATGGAAGGACTTGTCACTCATGTCGTGTGAGTGTTCGCGGAGGTGTTTTGTCTCGCCCGCAGGAATCACGATGACACACGGGAGACGTTTCGACACTATAGTCGAGCGTGAGTAGTACCCAACATCACTACCTGAATGAAGTTCATGGACAAACCCTGAGAGTACTATGTCGCGCCCCATTCTATGTCACTCATGGTCCAATATTTAGAATGCATGTACGAACCATACCTTGGTATATTGAAAGCTTTCGTGTCTACCTGTGAACGTGGCTTCCACCGACTGAGGGGCTGTCTCGATTTGACAGATTCCTTTGGCACTGCACAGCCCCGCGCACGCGTGTTCTTGCCTGTCGTACTAGGTTTAATACACAATCAATGTTGAGCATGAAATTTTGTACATACCCGCATAGATGAACAGCACTGGCGTCGAGTCCATGAAGATGATCGTGGTCTGAACAGAGGCGTTTGCAGAGCTGACAACCGATAGGACACTGCCGACTTTCGCAATGATGCTCGCTGTGTGGGATGTGGCTGGATCGGAGAAGCTACTGATAAGTTTCTATCAACGAGACTGAAGTTGGGAACAAACCTCGCAATCCCGCATGGTTGATCACATGAGAAGTTGCGCCCGGTAGGCGTACGAACATTAGAGAGACTGCAAGGCTGTACGTGTGCCGCACGGATCAGCACATATCCGACGCCATCTGTAGGACGATTTTAACCTTGCCGCATTCGTGCACCGTAGCGGCGCACATATGCTCGTCGTCGTGATCAACCGTCTGAGGATGCGAAGATCGTTAGTACGTATCACGCTCATGCGGGTGTAGATATACCTTGACACATGCTTCCTGGCACCCTCGCTTACCACTCAACTTGCAGGGACTTCCGCAAAGATGTGTAGATACATCACACCTTCGTATCACATGTTAGTATGACGACCATTGGAATCATTATAAGTCGCTTGCGTACAAGTGGAGACCCGGATGGCCAGCACTATCAGTACACACTGTCAGCATGCATAGGCGAGCAGGATAGATGATATAAAGCGTACAGGAGACCACACGGCTCGTTCTCATCATGGTCGGCGCCGTCAATGAGCTGGCAAGCGCGCGGACAACGGTGGTTCGTCCTACATTCGTGTGCCCCATCGTGATGACGTCCGAGAATGCAACTGAGCTTGCACTGTGTGCACTGCGTTCTACAGAGCTGCACGCCCGCCTTGAGATCTATAGCAAGACTGTCGAAGGTGCGATGAAGGCCCTGAATGTCCGCATGGGTCTGAGGAAATTTCGATGTGTTGGTGTCAACCCATGCCCGCACATGCTCTACCCGGACGTCGACCATATCGTTCAAGTGTGTCTGCATTTTCTCGAGCCACGTAGTTTCCTCTGTGTCGAATCGATCATCGTAGGCATTCCACGCCATGCGCAACTGGTCCAAGGCATCTTCTCGGGTCGGGGGCTGTCCAAGCGGAGCTGGCTCGGCGATGTAGAAACGCGAAGCCGTGTCAGGCATCTCGACGACCGCCGCTGTATCGAGGTCCTAAAAGAATGTCAATGCGCAAACTTGTATGAACTGTTGAGTGTCAATGGCATACCGTCAGTGGTTCATAGTCTGGAATGATCTCGGAAGCTCCAAAGGCAAGGGCATTAGGGAGCAGAGTGTCCAAAAGCTGTGCACGGTGCGTGGCGAGGTTCTCTGCGCGACATCGCTGGTTATGGACATGGGTCTGACATGTATGGGTAAGTGAGGCTCACGCGACATAGCACCCCAATCGTTCGCCTAATGGCGCGTAGAGAGTTAGTACGGCACGTTGATCGACTTGCAGTCATACACGTACCTTTAACTTGGCCATGAGGGTCTTCATCGTTTGCAAGAAGATTGCTCCTCCGGAATGAGTAACTGCCTGTTGGTCGAGCCGCCGTTTGATCGCTTTGAACAAAGTGTAGAATTGCTTCGACTCGATGACAGGCCATGGGACAATGTCCAATCGGTTCCGATGGAGGCGGGTGATGAAATTCATAGCCTGTTCAGCCTGAACGATCTGCTGGAATTTAAGGTGGAATCTGCGTGATTCATTTTCAATGAGTTTATCGTATGACGGGGGAACGTGAGCAGAGTACTTACTCCTTCTTGATCTCGTTCTTGTCTGACTCCACAACATCCTACATTGAAACACATGAGAATCACGAACCCCAGAGAAGTATTGTATAGATTCACCTTGATGATAATGACGAGGGTCGACTGGAAGAGCATAGGGTTTGCTTCCGGATCAAGGACGGACGCAGACGACTGAAACGACTGGAAGAGACCGGTAATGTCGCGTGAGAGGGCAAAGTTGTTGCGGAAAAGGACCTGTTACGCAGCACATTGATCAGGATCCATGCACTCGTGTCAAGTGCCGTTGAGTGGTACGTACCAAGTTTGAGATTGCCGTGTTGAACAAGACCAACAGGGTGTCCTCCTGAGCAGAGCGCTCGATGCTGTGAACGCCTATACAAGTGAAGGAATGAGGGCGACATTCAAGTTCAATGAGGTGCGAGATTTTTTCACCTTCGAAATCTAAAGCGACGATCAGGGCTTCTTCTGTTGGTGTCACAGACATCCACACGCCCTCGGTCGTGCGCATTGCAGACCCAGCAAACGAAGTGTCGACAAGGTGGTTCAATGCAAAACTCTTCCCGACCGATTGCTCGCCTAGAAATAGAAGATTAAATCCTGAAGGCTACCATGCTAGATATGCAAGTTACCCATGGATGAAACGACCTTGACGGGCTACAACATGTGAAGGTGAGCTGAGATTCACAGGTGACCCCACAGCTACGACTACTCGCCTTCTTCGCCATATACGACTGGAAGATGGACTCGTACCAACCGAACGAAATGCTGTCAACGATTTTGGGGACATCCGCACCTAGAAGAGACCTCTCGTGGTCGGCCGACCAAACACCGTCCTTGATAGGAACGAAGCGGTTCTCCTTCGTCACGGCAATGTGGATCGGTATCAAACACAAGAATTCAACAAGCCACTCTCCGGCACGGAAGGTCGACAGTTCGAAGGGGAATCGCTCGAGGAGTTCATCATGATCTATCGACTCAACACGGATTCTTGACAACTCGTCTCCGACCGGCTTGCGAGTGGTTCGCTCGAAGTCGTCGATAAGCGCGCCAAAGTGAGCGGCGAACGGAGCGGACGGTTGGCTGGAGACGAAGGCCAGGCACCGTGCTTGGCGGAGGGCCGAGGACTTGATCGTCTCACGCCGCACGGCGGGTACGACGGGAAAACGAGTCCATACCTGCGCGTGGACGTCGACGATACTATTATGAGAGGTGGCTCGATTGTTACCGTGTTGTATGGAGGACCCGCCCTTCTCCTTGAACGTGAATTCCGTCACCCTACTGGTAATGCCGAGCCCAATAGAATGAAGCGCGTGGTCCTCCGGGTGAAGGCCAAGGAGATAGACGCCGTTGTTCCGTGACCCGAGCGAGGTGACGATGTGGTGATCTAGGTCAAGGAGTGAAGGTGAAATGTCGACAGGTATACCTTCGGAAGAACCAAAACTTGACCAGTGATAAGCTCGAAGGAAGGACGAAGGTTGGTCGGGATCGGTGATGGGAGTGTTGAATATGGCAAGGAGACATGATCCATCGGGAGTGGCATGAACGGTCGACGGAACACTTGGCAGATGAAGTGTAGCCGGTCTGTTCAATGCTCAGGATCAATACAGGAATAGACAAGAAAGGAATCCCATACCGAAACTGCTGTGTCACCAAAGAAAACACCCGTGCATGTGCGTAGTTGTCCACGAAGAGAATCTCCTCGCTACCGCTCACGAATTGCATGTGCTTGATCGACACTCCTCCAGATGTGTCGCTATACCACTGACCGAGATTGACGGGGCTTCCCATACCCTGCAGGGCGCGGTATTCCTCATCAAATGCAAATGTATGCAACTGAAGACGTGCATCACGCTGTAGTCATAGGGCCGCTGGAAGTAAGCAAGGTTCGAGTTACCAGTAATATCATACACTACTCACCCCCGAGACACTGCAGACAGCCAGAACACGCTTGATCTCGTCGTAAGACATGAGGAAGTTCTCGCCGATCTTATCACGTTTGAGTTCCTTCACGGGCCTCCCGTTGACTGCTTGATGAAGATCAGCCGTAGTCGAAGCGTAAATCTTGCAGTCCCCTAAGCGGTCGCGGACGACGAGGATGCAACGGCCTCGATGAAGCAAATGGCACTGCCTGAAGTTCAGAGTTTGCAGTGGTCAATCATAGACACGAGAGTGGGCCGAGATATGTAAAACGCTCACAGAATGCTCCAATCGACCGGTAAAGTGAAGTTGAAAGCCGAGCGTGAATGGATTTGAGGACTGGGGATATGGTCAGGGTTCTCTTGCAAACGATGTCGGTCGTCCTGCTTCAGCTCAAGAGGATAGACCAGGTAGCAAATCGCTGGTTCCGAGTGCGTCTCCACAAAATACTTGATAGTGTAAGATGGATTCGATCCGTACGACCCTTGCGAATGAAAGCCGTGTTAATAATCCGCCTTCCCATAACTGATCATCCGGCCAAGAACTCACGATGCGATACTTGGAGGTCGAGTATGGTGGTAGTTGATCTGTCCGCCGTGCCGTGTCAAATCAGAAATCGTATCAAACCATAATGTCCCAATCCTCTCACCTTGCGGCAGTGGTATTCATACTCGATGACAAGGCTTGCAGTACTCGAACACGAAGTTGTTCGAGCTCCTTGTCCAGGTCAGCACTGAGTTCACGATCGATTTGCGCCCTGCACTGCCTGTTCTGTATCCCCTTGATCCTGAGGAACAGCGCTTTCGTCTCCTTCTCGATCTCATGGTCGAAGTGAGTCCGAGCGAATTCTGCGGCTTTGCTCGCAGGCTCAGCAAGCAACGGAGTACGATCCACTATGCTGCTGAGCCGGGATAGGAAGATACGGTCATCGACCTCGAGTACACACTTCGGAACGGACACGACAGGCTTGGGACCGGAAGACTGGTCTTGAGAGCCAACGAGGATGCCAACCAAGCTCTTGATCGACTCCTTGAGGGAGGATAGACCACCTGTTTGATGGGATGTCGCCTTCGGTAACCCATTCTCCACGACGTTTGTTTGTTTGTTTGTTATCCTCATTTACCGCCCTCGAGGGCCTAGCCCTATGGTAGGCAGTACCGTACACAGTAGCTACACGTTCGAACAATAGACCAGATAGGGGGATCACGAAGCAGTAGCAGGGGGGTGGGGGGGGGTAGAGTCGAGGCGCAGCGACCAAGGCCATTAAGTGTAATAGGAATGCGGCCGAAGCCTAGTACTGTAAGAGCGAGAGAGTCGGGACAGAGAGATGCATAGTAGCGAGCGGACAGTAACAGTAAAAACGGCTCCCCGTCGCGCGCTGCCCCCACAACCCTCGGCCGTTGATTAGGCAGGGCAATGGGTTATAAACCTGCTGTAGGGTTTCTATCCCTTCTACAGTCAGGGATACGTGTCGCAGTTCTCCGCTTCACGTCGTAACTCCGCCATTCCCGGAGCAGAGGGACAGCGCGCGCCGTAGTCGTGTCAGAGGAGAGAAAAGAAGCGAAAAAGAGGGGTCCTCCTTCTCCGTGTCGCGGGCCTGGCGCTGTCTGTGTTGCTGCTCCCGAGGGGGCCCGAGAGCAGCAGCAAAGGCGGCTCCTCGTCGAGTGCGTTTCTGCGGGATCGGGGTGCCTGTGGAGAGCGTGTCAGCTGGGGATAGCGCAGGAGGGTCAAGCAGGGTCTCAGGTTTCGTCATCGCGCAGAGCTGGGAGGAGGCCGAACGTCCGTCGAAATCGTTCCGTGGCGTTGACGTAGGCGAATAGGGGGCGGAGTCCATCGTCGGTGTTCAGGAGCACTTTGAGAGTGCGGCCGGAGAAGCCCAGTGGGGCGTAGTGGATGGCGCGCTGGAAAGCGTAGGTCGGGCACTGGAGGAGGTAGTGGGCGACCGTCTCTGGGGCCTCTCCGCACGTGGGGCAGGTCGAGGTGATAGACTTGCCGATGCGTTCAAGGTAGGAGAAGAGCGGGATGTGGCCTATACGGAGCTGTAGAAGGAGATTAGCATGACGACGGGGGAGCGCGGCTACGCGCTCCAGGTACTTCTTCGAGGGCAAGTTCCCGTCCAGCCTGGACATGCGAGTGCCGCGCTTGGAGGTGCGCCAACGCTCCCGTGCGATCCGCTCAAGCTCCTGTTGATAGTTCTGCCGCGCTCTTGACACGCTGAGCGGCAGGGGCTTGCGGAGCTCGCGCGGGAGGCGGGTCAGAGGACTTGACCGCCCGCCCGCGGCTTCTTTCGCTGCTTCGTCCGCGGCCTCGTTTCCGGCAATATCCTCGTGTCCAGGCACCCAGCGGAGCGTGAGTTTCAGTCCCGAGTTGGCAGTCTTGAGCTTCTTCACGTAGCTGTGGAATATATCAGTGAGATACCTGCCCGGGGCCGCCGATCGCAAGGTGGAGGCCTGGATCGCCGCCGTGTTGTCGAGTGCTATGGACGCGCGTCGAATCGGCCCACTTGTATGTTCCGCGAGGAGGAGGGCGAGAGCGAGGACGGTGGCGACTATCTCCGCCTCGTAGACCGTGTGCCGTTTGGAGGGTCCTAGGTGATAACGGAGGACTTTGGGTCGCCTGCGTCCCGGAACGTAGAGCACAGCCGCTGCGCCGACTCCGCCGTCGATGTCGGAACCGTCAGTATACACTCGATATGCGCCTCTCCGCGCCCACCGGGGGTCGTCCGCAATCGCCTTGTCACGGTTCTTGATGACACGAGTCCGGTGGCCTGGAGTCCACCGCGGGTGCATGCGGGAGGGGGCGATCTTCTCGGTATGCTTGTGGTCGAGAAAGGGCCGGTACGCGTCCATCAACTCGTGCAGCGAGGAACGGTGGCGGCGGACGAGCTTGCGAGCCGCCTTCTGGACGTGTGCAGCGAGCGGATGAGTGCGCGGGAGGGCGCACAGGCGCACCGCAGAGCGGTGCGCCAACCTGTCGACGAGGAGATCGAACGGGAGTAGATTAGCGTGTACTTCCAGGGAGTCAGTAGCTGAGGAGCGGAGCGCGCCAGTCATCACCAAGAGCGCCTGGCGCTGCACTCGCGCGAGGCGGCGGATGTTGCCAACCGAGCCGTGCCTGCGTTTCTGTCCCGGGAGCTTGCGGACGGGGACCAGGAAGGTGTCCGAGGCGTATAGCATGCTAGGGACGACGACGGCCAGGTAGAGCCGTCGTACAATCCCCATCGTGAGGCCGAACCTAGTCTTCGCCAGCCGGCGGAGGAGGGCGACCCATTTGGCGCCTTTCGAATGTGCGAGCGCCGTGTGTTCCCGGAATTTGAGGTTCTGATCCACGAGCGCGCCTAGAAACCGATGGTGAGTAAGGGCGGGTACGACCGTACCGTCGGAGAGATGCAGGTCGGGCCCCGTCTCTTTGATGAGCGCCTTGCAGTTCACAAGGCCGAACTTGTCGATTGAGTACGCCGAGTTGTGCGTAAATGACCATTCAAGGCCGCCGCTTGGTCGCTCCATGAAGTCACGTATCTTGACGTGGCAATCGGGGAAGGTGTTGCCGACTGCGACGAGCGCGACGTCGTCCATGGAGCCCACCGCGAGCTCGCCGCCTTTGAGGTTCGCACTGTCAATCAAATCAGAGTTGTAGAACGCGTAGAGGATGACGGAGAGAGGGCAGCCCTGATCGATGCCACTCATAATCTCGAACAGGGCCGACTCAAAGTCGTCGAACTTCAGACGAGTCTTCCTGCCGTCGAGCTTTGCGCGCAGCCATTCCACATATTCCGCCGGGACTCCTCGTGTGCGCAGATTGTGAAAGAGGCGCTCCGGCACTGCCGCTGGAAAGGCCGACTTGATGTCGAGAAATACCACTGATGCTACTTTACGCTGCCGCCACGCGTCCTTGATGGTCTTCGTGACCAGATGTATTGAGTCCGTCGTCGTTCGCCCTGTGCGTCCGCCAAACTGGTAGTTCGCGAGGAGAGAGTGCCGCTCAGCCTCAAATACCAGGACATCTGCCACGCACCTAGACAAGATCTTCGAGACACAGTTGAGGAGCGCTATCGGCCGCCATGCCTTCGCTACCGTGTAGTCCGCTTTTCCCGGTTTCTTGAGCACGACGGTGTCCGAGATTTTCCACCGGTCGGGGTAGTAGTGCAGGTCGAAAGTAGCCCGGAAGAGACGGCCCAGAACTGGTGTTAGCGTGTCGCTGCAGTGCCTGTATACCTCGTTCGGAACCGCATCAGGACCTGCGGCTTTGAAGGAGCGTAGCGACTTGATGGCCTGCTGGATCTGCCCGTCTGTGATGGGTCGAAAAGCGAACTTCGGCGCTGGATATGGACCTCCCGGGACCGGAACGTCCCCTGGCGGAAGGAAGAACGTGCGGTAGAACTCCTCGCCCTTGTCGGGGTTGGAGGTGATGGCCGCGTGTTGCCCGTCGGGGCGGGCCACCTTCAGCGGGGGGATGCGCGAGCGGCCTCCATCCGTCGAGCCCGTCTTGAGGAAACGGTTGGCGTCCCAGATCGTCTTCTCGTCGACCGAATCTATCCAGGAGTTCCAATGGTCCCCCTTCGCTGTACGAATTGCGTCAGTGTAACGGTTACGATAACGGCGGTACTCAGCGTGCGCGGGGTGTGCCCGCTCCCCTCGATGCTCGTGTGCCACCCTCCCGAGTCTCTCCTTCTCTCTCCGCATGCTGGTGAGCTCTTTCGACCACCAACGTTTTGCGTAGGGGGTGTCCGGCGAGAGCGGGGCATGTTCTTCGATGGTGGCCTGCAGGTCGTCCATAAGGGCGTCGAGGGTGTCGTCGAAGTCCTGTCGTGACGCGATAGCTGGCGGAAGGGCGCGGGCCCCGAGGCGTGTGGCGAGCGATGCATCAAATTCGCTCCAGTCGACCTTACGGAAGTCACGTCTTATGCGCGTCGGTGCCTCCTCCGTCGGCAGTTCCAGAACTGTAAGTATAGGAAAGTGATCGGTTAGTAAAGGGCGCAGCTCCTCCGCGACCCTGCACGACCGCAGGCTCTCTAGCAGAGGTTCTGAACAGAATACATTGTCCGGGCGGGTTCTGGACTTCGTGTTCATGGATTCGAGAGTGGCGAGTGTCGGGGGGAGGGCCATCTCCATGCCCAGATCTGCAACGCGATTGATCAGTAACTCTGCACGGGCGAGGTTGTTCCTCGAGAAGAGTTGGTGGTTCGCCGGGTCATCCCAGTTGGGATGGTGACGGTTGAAGTCGCCGAGCCAAACGAAGAGGTGCTCGCCATTCCCCGCGGCCACCAGCGTGCGGGCCGCTGATACGTCGACTGTAGATCTAAGGCTGAAACCAACCAGAAGACCACAGAAGAACAAGAAAGGCGGGGAGTCCAGTCGATTCCCAATCACAGCGGCGAGCCGAGAGAGCGTCGACGGGTCAAGGAGGGACAAAAGGCGGACGACTACGTCGAGGAGACCGCCGAGAGTCGGCGTCGCGCCGACCGTGTAGGACGACGCTGAGGGAGTCACGGCAGGGCGCCGGGCGAGTTTGTGCGAGTGGAGACGGACGTAGAGCGACGAAGCGTAGGCGACAGCAGGACGGACGATCCAGACTAAAGAGAACGCAGCGTAGAGGCCAAAGAGCGCGTCGACGACGACAGTCGGCGTTCCCGACATCGCCGAAATCCGTACTCTGGAGGGGAAAAACAAAAACTGAATTCCGAGACACTACTGCGCGAACTAAGTACTACCGCCGCGACGAACGGCCGGTCCCGCGTGCTACAACCCGCCGTCTGACTAACAACCCGCCGCTATCTGAGACCCTGCGCCCCCTGGCCCTAAACCTCGCCCCGGCGCTTGCCAACCTTCTCGTCGTGACGGTGGCTGTGCTCCCGCGTCGTACCGTCCCAGTCCCGTTCCGTACTGCTAGTCGTCGGGGGTGCGCGGTCCATGTCTCCGTCGGTGGCGAGTCGGCGCTGGTCCTACCGCCGTGTCGTCGGCGGTCAGGCTGTCGGCGGTGGCCGCTGAGGCTCGAAAATACAGGGCTGGGCCTGTGGGGCACCCAACACCTCCTCCCCACCGAAACCTGGACTGTCCCCAGTCCCCTGTCTTGTCTCGGAGAGCGGGTGGCGGCGAGGGGCTGCTCCTTCCGACCCACGGGTCGGACGGAGGCGCCGTCGTATAAAGTCGGACGGCCTGACCTTCGAGAGTCCCCGAGCGAAACCTCACCATGCCCCACACCCTTTCCGCCAAGTTCTCGCCCGAAACCCGCCGCCTTGCTGGTGAACTGACCGTCCCCGCCGAAGCGCATCTCCTACGCCTTATCAACGAGCTGGAAGACCTCGCGAGCTCCGGGAACGCGGACGAGGACGACTCGGCGGCGTACGCGGAGCAATTGGGGGATGCCCTGGTGCGTGGTCCGTAGTGTCTGCTCGTGTCGCCTTAAGGTCTAAGGGGGAGTAGATCACCGTCTATACGCTCCAAGGCGACCCGGAGGACACCGTGCGCTACGTCCAGCGTATCAAGGACGCCGCGAACCGCGTCCCGAACGCCGCTGCGATCTACGCCCGGGTCGACACCGCCGTGTTGCGGACGCGCCGCGGCTTCCGGCTCGCCGAGCTGCGCGCCGAAGTCGGGTTGCTCTCCTTGGAGCTAGCTACCCTCCGCGAAGTTAGCTGCGCCGTCGATCGTCTCGGAAATTCCCGCTCTACGCTAGCCCTCCGGCACGACGTTCTCCGTCGGCGTATCACCGACGACCTGGACGTCGCGCAGCGCGCGCTCGCGGCCCTGGAGCAAAACGACGAGTAGGGTGTCGGAACGCAGGGGGAGTTGTCGGGGCGATGCGCGGTCGGGGCCGTGAGTGGCTGGGAGGGGGTAAGGGGGCTCGGCGGTCGTAGCGACGGCCGTCGGGGGCCCCTGTGTAGCATGTACTTAGCACGGCGGTCTATTCCCAAAAACGACCTGTCCTTCACGGTCGACCGGCTCCGGTCCTCCCGGTCGCGTGGTTCTTCTGAGCGGGCGCGGAGCGCGCAGAGACTTCTTCGGCAGACCTGAGAAGCCTCTCGGCGCGGCGACCTCCGCCTAGAATGGTAAGGGGGATTCCGTATCGGGTGAGGCTGCGCTGCTAAACGTCTTGCCTGTCAGTTCGTCCTCTATCGTCCCCTTCGCCGTCGTCGACCCAGGGGCGAACACCGCCGTTCGCGCAGCTTCTCTTGACGCATAAAAAGGGGGGCGCGAGCGCGCCCCTCCCTCCAGATCCGCCCCTCCTCGCCTCTCCCCCCCGCTCTGCTCGACTCCTTCGTCCCCCTCTCTCCACCATGTCCGCCACTGCGCCGGAGGCCGACCACGGCGAGCCCCTCGACACTCTGGAGGCCCTCGTCGAGCGCGGCGAGGCGCCCCCTCCCGCGCAACGCGACGCGACCCATGCGCTCCTCTTCGCGGAACTGGTACGTTGTTCGTCTTCCCTCCGTGCCCTGCCGCTACTAACCCTCCTTCCAGCCCAACTTCACCGGTCCCCTGCGCCGCTTGGACCGCGCCTTCACCGGCTACCTGGAGCTGGTGCGCGACGACCTGGCCCCTCGCGTCTTCAACGCGCTCGTCCGCCGGTATTCGCTCGAGAGCCGGGACCATCGGCTGCAGCGTTTGACGTCGCGCCGGGACGAGATCACCAAACAAATCGACGGCATCAAGAACAAGCTCGAGGTGCAGCAAGCCGCACCGCCTGGCACGGTCCCGGCGGAGGAGTTGGCGCGGGGCGAGAACATGCTCGCGGCGACCGAGGAGAAGTTGGAGGTCTGCAAGCGGACCTGGGCGCGCATCTCCACGCAGCGTACGTCGCTTCCGCTCCGGCCATTGTCGTCCACTAACCCGTTCTAGTCGAGGAGGTCCGCCAGCACGGCGACTACCGTCTCCTACCCAAGGCCGAGTCCCCATCCCCCGTCGTTCCCGAGGCCCCCGCCGAGGCTCAGTCCGACGACGAGTCTAGCGACGCCGCACCGCCCGCCGCCAAAAAGGCTCCCCTACCTCGCCCTCGCTCCCGCGTTCCGAAGTCGAAAGCCGTCATTGAAGACTCGGACGCGGAAGCCGCGTCGGAGGTGGACGTCGCCGAGGACGTCGAGGACGCGGACGAGGACGACGAGGAGGACGACGAGGACGCCGACGTCGGCGCGGCGCCGACGCCCACGAAGCCGAAGTCCAGGCGCGGCAAGAAGACCCCCGAATCGAAACCTCGAGCCCTGCGCACCTCGCGCAACCCTCCCGCCGCTCTCGCACTCGCGGGTGACGTACGTTCTTCTGTTTGTCTACTTCGCCTCCTTCCCTGCTAAACCGCTCGTTGTTCTCTTGTAGGCCGTGTGTGAGCGCTGCAGCTCCAAGACTCGGAAGGGCGACTTGACGTGTGTCCGCCTCCCCGGCGTCGTCCGCTGTGAGAAGTGCAAGGAGGAGGACCAACGGTGCGATTACCTCGGCCTGAGCCTCCGCGGTGTCGTCAAGGAATACGGCGGCCCCTCTAACCACAATCCTCGCGTCCTCGCCGTTTTCAACGGTCACGGCTTCACCTTCCCCCTCGGCCCTCTGAAGGACGCGCGCGGCAAGGTCAGGAAGCCCCCGCTCACCGACGAGCAGCTCGCCGAGGGCGCCCGGCGCGTTTCCGCCATCCTGGCCAGTGACCTCGTCGTCAAGATCGTCAATCTCGACATCTTGCAGAGCGAGGCTCGTCGCGTCGGGATCGACCCCCTGCTCGCTGCGCCCACTATCTTTCCGAAGGGCGTGCCGAAACGCTCGCTGCCGGCCAGCGGGACGCGTACTGACTTGAGCCGGTCTGCCCCCTCCAAGTCCTCCACGCCGCGCGGAGCCGGTCCTTCCCCCACGAAGAAGCGTAAGGCGGAGGAGGTTCCTGCTAGCACTCCGCCGTCGGCCGCGCCTCCTCCCGGCAAACGCTCCAAGCCTGCTGCGCCGCCCGACGCGAAGCCCGTCGTCGTCGTCCCCACCTCCGCGTCGTCTTCTCGTCGGCCCGCCGACCCTGCTCCGCCGACGCCTACCAACTCGGCGTTGTACCTCAACGATGCCGCCATGGCCTCTGTCCGCGCTCTCCGCCGCCAGTGGGCGGAGCAGATCGCGATGCTCGGCGCGACGTACCGGACCATGCTGGACTTGGTCTCGATGGAGGAGTCGCTCACGAACGCCGAGTTCGGGAGCCCGGTTGGGCAGCGGGGCCGCGTCGTCGCAACGCAGCCGCCTCTGACACTGCTCGACCTTCCCCCCGAGATGGTGGACTGCGCGTTTGACCCCGCCTTCCACACCACGGCGTCCTGCCTGCCGATCTTCGAGGTTCCCGCTGGCTTCGTTCCTCGTTCGGGGACCGAGGGTCCGTCCTCGGGCGCCGTCGCGGTCGAGCCCGTGCTCCTCGCCGGCAGCTCGTCGTCGGCTCGTACCCGGGGCTCGAGAGTTGTCCCCCCTGTGAAGCGCGGCAGCTCCAAGCTCGCGCCGTCGTCGAAGGGGAAGGAGCGTGCTGTCGTTGAGTCCGACTCAGACGGCGACCTGTTTGCTGAGGGTGCTATGGACTAGGACTCTGCTTGTGTTGCGCTTTTCTTTCTTGGATGTCGGCCCTCTGCTCCTCTCGTCTTCTTCGTTGTCGCTCTCGTCGTCGTCGTCGTCTCTTGCTTACGCTCGCCTGTCGGTCGTGTTCCTCGCTCCTCGTCGTCGCTCCGTGTGTCGTCCTCTCGCGTTGTTTTTCTTTGCTCCGTCTCGTCGTCGCCTGCTGTACCCCCGTGTTGTTCATACCGTAGTTTTTCCTCTTAATGGCATCACTCTCTCTCCTCTCGTCGTGTGCCGCTGGCTCCTCAAAACTCTGAGTATAAATTATTTGGCTTGTGAATAGATAATGGACCTGAGGAAGGGGGGAATGCTAAAAAGAGGGGCGAAAGGTTCGCTCGGCGATTTGTTCCGAGTCGGCGGTCTGCCTTCTTCGGTGTTCCGCTGTCGCTCTGAGCGTTTTGTGTGGGCTTCTACTCTTGTGCGCCCTTTTTGTCTGGTGCCGTTGGTGGCGTGCGCTCCATCCTCCTCCCCACCGAGATGTCGACTCCCCAGTCGACTGCCTGACCCTAGTCGGCTAGGGTGGCGATGCCGGCGCTCTCGGCGGTTTCTTCGTCGTTCGCTGCGTCGGCGCTCGCCTCCATCGCGTCGAGAGTGTCGTCGTCGGCGTCGAGCAGGTTGCGCGAGAACGCTATGGGCTCCTTCCTCGCTAGGTAGGGGATGACGCGGAACGCCGCTGTCGGCCTGTCGAATACGGCGCCGTTGAGTTCCGCTAAGATGTATGCGCCCCCCCGATTGCGGGATACGACGACGTACGGCCCTAGATATCGGGGTCGCATTTTCCTGTTGAGAGACTTCTCGACTGCGGTGTTGCGCATCAGCACCAGGCGGCCTGCCTGTAGGTTGTAGTCCCGAATCGTCGCTCGATGGTCCGCTTCGAACTGTCGTGCCGCTTCAACTCGACCCTGGAAGACCGCGGACCTGAGGAGGGCTAGTTGTTCGGGGCGCTTTTGTAGTGCGATGGCCCGACGCGCGACGAGCTCGTGCGTCGGGATCAGTGTGGTTGGGACGGGCATGAGGTATGTTGCCTCGGCGATGTCGAAGGGCAGGATCGGCGACGTGCCGGTGATCGCAAAGTAGGGTGAGCAGCCCATTCTTCGGCGGTGTGTGACCCGGTCGGCCCATAACACAGAGTAGACTCGTGAGACCCAAAGGTCCGTGTCGCCCTCGCATGCCTTCACCAGGGAGTCTCGGACGTGGAAGTGGGGTCGTTCGACGATGCCGTTCGCCTGTGAATTGTAGCCCGAGATGCGGATGTGCTTGATGTGGTACTGCCGTTCCATGTATTCCAAAGCGGCGATGAACGGCGTCCCGTTGTCGGACACGATTTCGGCGAGTGCACCCCACCGGCAGAGGAGGTCTTGATAGATCCAGTCGCCGACGGTCTTCGCTGTGCACGACTTGACGGCGCGGGCTTCGGGCCACGACGTCGTCGCGCAGCGGGCGTGTAGGATGTGCTTATAGGCCCCCGGCATGTCCATGGAGTCGACGTGCACCCGAACCATCGGCGCTGCGGGGTACACGACCGTCGGCGGTATGCTAACTTTCCGGGTCTGCCGTACTTGACATTGGTGGCAGGACCGGACATACCACGCGACATCGGCCTTGAGGTCAGGCCACCAGGCTCGTTCCGACAGGAAGGACGTCGTCGCGTGTATCCCCCGGTGCCCGATGTGGTCGTGCATCTCGACGATAGCCTTTGCCCGTTCCTCGCCGAAGAGTACCAGCTGGTACGCGCCGTTAGGTACGATCCGCCATAGCTTGTTGTCGGCGTCGAGGAAGAATTGTTCGGCGTAGCGCAGGAACCTCTGTTTCTCGCGGTCGTCGGTGGGTATAGGGGTTCCCGTTGTCAGCCAACTCCTGACCTCGGCGACGCGCGTGTCGAACTTCGTCGCTTGCGTCGCGCGGGGGAAATCGCCGTAGGGCGTCGGGGCCACAGCGTCCAGGCGGCCCGCCGTCCCACTAGTCTGTTGGAAGAGTACCTGGACCATCGTGTCTGAATAGAGCATCTCGTCGACGGGGGCGTGCGCGAGTGACGGCGGCGGGTTGATGAGGTGAAGGAAGCCGTACATCTTGTCGACCCAGTCCTGGTACTCGCCGTCGTCGCCGTCGTCGGCGGGCTGGTCTCCGTCCTGCGGCGGTCGTCGGGAGAGGCCGTCGGGTCCGTGCGTTGCGCCGGGAACGTGCACCAGCTCGAAGTGGTAGAGGTTGATGGCTACGATCCACCGGTTCATGGAGGCGGAAGGGACGACGTCGGGGTTCTGCAGCATCCCCTTGATGTACTTGGCGTCAGTCTCGACGATGAGGTTGCGGATGCCGACGAGGTAGAAACGGAGCGCCTTCAACGATCGGTACAGGCCGTAGAGCTCGAGCTTGGGCTGGGAGAATCGTGCCTCGCGTTCGTTGAGCGTGATGGACCCGAATCGACTATAGTACCGAATTCGAGGGTTATCGGTGTCTTGCTGCCCTAACTGGTAACCTACGGCGATAAAAGAGGTGTCGACGGCGAGTATCACCGGCGAGCCCGAATCATAGTCAATCGGGCGCAGAGCCGGCGAGTCGAGCAGAGCCTGCTTGAGGTCCGCCATCGCCTGGAGTTGCTCGGCGCCGAACTCCCAAGGGGCATCCTTCCGGGTGAGCTTGACGAGCGGGTGGGCGCGTTTAGCGAAATCGCGGATAAAGATCCGGCCCACGCCCACGGTCCCCAGGAAGGCCCGGACGTCAGAGATGTTGGAACAGGTCTGCCAGTTCACTACGGCGGCGACGTTCGAGGGCTCCGGCGCGCGGCCGAGAGGTGTGCAATAATGGCCCGCCGCCGTGAACTTCGGCGGCGCGACTTCTGACTTTGGTCCGGAAAACGTCCCGCCGGCGTGTTTCATGCGCTGGACTACGCGGTTGAGGTCGCCGAGGTGCTCCCAGAAATACCTGCGGACCCCAGGGTTTGCCGGGATACATTCGTAGGAACCGTCAATGCGTTGGTAACTGCTTTTCGGTCCTTTGACGAACACGTCGTCGATGTACGTGAGTGCGCAGTGCGGAATTTCGGGTTGGAGGATGAAGGTGATGTCGTCGTGAAAGATGGGTACGGAGTTGGACCATCCCATCGGCAGCGTGGTGAGGCGCATGGCGCCGAAGGGAGTCTGGAAAGTGGTTAAGTCCCGAGAGTCTTCGTGGAGAAGCCGTTCGTCGTAGCCAACGTAGAGGTCTAGCACGGTTCCGCACGAGTTCCCGGCGAACTGCTCGGCGATGTGGTCGGGTATCGGCGGTACACCGCTGTGCTGGATAGTGACTTCGTTCAGCGGCTCCAGGCTGTGTACGATGCGAACCGAGCCGTCCTTTTTGAGCACGCAAAACCATCGGGACCGGTAGGACGAGTTGGACGGTTCGTACACGCCGGCGGTGATCTTCCTTCGGAGGAGCTCGGTTGCGGGTCGATAGACACCTGGGGCTAGCGGGAAGTTCGTTTGTCGCCATGGTTTGTGCGGGACCACAGGAATCTTGACCGGCGGGAACATGTCTTTGTCGAGCGTGCCACGTTCCGAATCCTCCCAAGCGAAAGCGTCCTCGTGCGCTAGGAAAAAGGCGTCGAGCACGTCGAGCTCCTCCGGCGTGAGCCACTTGTGCTTCTCGCGCATGGTTTGTCGGCGCTCTGCCGTGTACCGCTTGCCGGGTACGAACGGTGGCGGGTTCGGGTTCAGCTCCGGCAGTCCTTCGAGCGGGTCGCCGATAATCTGTCGAACGATGCGGAACTCGGCGGGCAGGTCTGTCATAATTGGCCGGACCTTCTTCGCCACGGGCTTGTACTTCTTTTTGGTTTTGAGGAAGACGTCCACGGGCACCTCGGCATCCTCGGCGGTCTCGGTCACGTCGGTGACCGACGTCTTTCGGCGCGGCGCCGACGCGCTGTTCGGGAGTGGCGTGCAGGCTTCGGTGTCGGCCTCGGTCTCGACTTGCAACGGCGCAGGTAGTGAGACGGGGCTACGGAAATATGTGAAAACGTTCACCACCGCCTCCTTCGGCGATTTCGACGTAGTCGGCGCACTTGGCCCGGTGGACTCCGGAGGAGTGGTGTGGCGACGCTTGGCGGAGCGTCGCGGTAGGGATCTCGTCGCATAGACGGGTTTTGGTACTGCCTTGGTGGCCCGACTATTTGCGGGCCTCGGTCGGCGGTCCGCCGAGAGAGTATCGGGTGTGGGTAGGGCGGCGCCGGCTACGGCACCATTCGAGACAGCGGACAAAAGGGGCTGGAGACGTGGAGAAAGGTCGGGATCATCGCACATGCGAACGTAGGTTTCTTGTATATTTTTGGGAGAGAGATCGGTCAAGGGGGTCTGGGAAACAAGGAAAAACTCGTCGGTCCTATGGTCATACTCGAGGACGAGAGCGACGTTCTCATCGTCGGCTTCTACATCCTCGACCACCGAAAACCCATCGGCATCTCACGCATTCCCGCCGGCGCCGTGCCCTTCGCATACGTAGGCATTGCTATCTTCTTCCCGGTGTTTGGGCACGTAACCTCGAGCGTCTGCCGACCGTCGGCCTCGTTCCGAATTTCGGCGGACAGCAGTACCTCGAATGGTCGGCCCAGCAAGACGTCGTAGGAGGCGTTCTGGACGATGTGCATCTGGAGGTAGACCGTGATTCCACCGGCGATGGCTACGGGCACGTCGCGGGCTAGACCAAGCGTGCTCTGTTCCTCGCCGTTGGCCGACATCATCGTGATGCGCGCCGTCGGATCCCAACTGAGCCCCAACTCGTGTGCCTTGTCGACGCTACACGACACGATTTGCGACCCGCTGTCGAGGATACACTCTACAATGTCGGCGTCGTTGACCCAGGTGGCGATGGACCGCAGCTTGAAGCTGTTCGAGGCCACGATCCTGTCGGCGTTCGCGTCGGCGGAGACCCGGGCACCCACGGCGCCGATCAAGTTGACTCGGTACACTCCCTTAGGCCTCGGTTGCTGCCCAGCGGGAGCGTCCGCCGGCGGAAGGTAGTTCTGGGGAATGTTCGACGGTGCGTGCAAGCGGTCCTCGCTGTCGGGGACCTCCTCGACGCGGGGTAACTGGCGGACAGGTCCGAACCGCGGACTACCGCCGACGGGGGTCGCCGAGTCGACTACCGGCACTGGGGTACGGCGCAACGCCGTGGCCTCCTGCATGAGCTTGCGGACGTCGGGGGAGATACGTAGAAGATCGGCGGGAGTAAGGGTGACCGATTCTTTCTCTACAAAGTTGGCACTGAAGACTCTTTTCGCAGCGGTCTCGTCGGCGATCGGCGCCGCGACTTTATACGCCGGCGTCGGGGCTGCCTGTCTCTCGGCGGAGCGCGCAGGACGTGGCGGCGGCGCCGTCGCGGGGCGGTAGGAGAACTCGTGCGTCGGGGGATCACCCGCGCGGGTTGCCTCTCGCGCCGCCGCAAACGGAAGGGGGGGGAACGTCGGGTCGTCGTCTTCGGTCGTCGGGGAGCGGGCGCGCGTACGGTCTGGCTTGACACTCGCGTCCGCGTCGGCGACGTCCGATGGCCCCTCGGGAGGCTGGCCTTCTTCGACGGGATCCTCCTGCGCGTCAGCCTCGTGTTCTACCACTTCGGGATTCAGCCGGACCGTCCTCGTCGTCTGCTTCGGCGGTAGGGACGTGATTACCACGCCGTCGAACACCTGCCTTGGCTTCTTGTTGCCGCGTTTCTTCTCCAGGATGTCGTTGGCTAGAGCCAGGTGCTGAGCGAGGCACTCTACATGTTCCTCCATACTGCGTTCCTCCGAGACCAGGACGGACTGTTGGTTGTTGACGTACGTGGCCGGCGCCGCAGTAGGTGTTTGTAGGGCGCCGAAGCCGTCGGCGATGGCGAACATCATCTGGCCTACGGGACCGCCGACGACTGCCTTCTGGTTCGGGTTCTGCTCGTGCCAGGCCCGGACTTGGTCGACAAGCCAGCGACCAGGCAGGTGCCTCGGTACTTCGACGCCGCCGGGAAGGAGCACTCGCCCAGTAGCGGGGTGGCGTTGGACCAGACCCTCACGTACGTCCCGGTCCACGGCGCCGCACGTACGGGTCCGGCAGCCCGGGATTCCACAGTAGTAGCACGGTTCTCTAGGAGGCCTCGGGTAGTCGTTGGCTGGCCAGGGCCGGTTCTGCTGCTGCTGGTAGGCGTTCTGCGACGGCGGGGGATAGGCGTTCGGCGGCGGCCCCTGCTGGTACTGGTTGCCGTTCTGGTAGGGGTTATTCATCGGCGGGCCGTTCGAGGCTTGCTGGTTCGCTGCCTGGAGGACCGGCTGAATCGCGGCTACGGCGTCGCGGACCGCGCTGCTGATGATACTCTGAAAGACTTCCGCCTTGATGACGACGTCGTCGGAGGCTGGGGCCGGTCGAACCGTCTGCGGGGTCCACACGGCCGCGGTGTTCGGCGTGGCGCCGAGGGTCTGCGTTGGCGGTGCGTCCGCGGCGGTCCTGGTCGGCTGCTCGTAGGCGGCATGGAACGGGTTGTCGTTACCGAAGCAGTGGCAGATTGCCTCATGCACGTCCTCCATCTTGTAGGAGTCGTTGACGTCCTTAGCCACTTTGTAGCTGAGCCTGGCTTGGACCCGCTGTGCCAGGTCGGTGTCGAGGACCTTCATCATCGTGCTGGTGACCTCCCGTTCCGTCAGATCCCTCGTCGGCTTGTCGCGGGCTAGGTAGAGTGCAATAGGGTAGAGCCGGCGGTAGAACGCTAGATATTCGGGCAGCGTGCTGACTCCAAAGCGCCGAAGGTACTCGCCGACAACGGCGTTGTACTCGTCGACTGTCCAGCGCTTGCTATCCTCGAGGCCCGGGAAGAACTCCAGTAGAGACTTCTTGAGGTCGGCGTAGGTCTTGGACGCATCGGAAAAGTGGGGGTGGGATTCTATCATACGCACATAGTCGACCTCGGCGTACATCGCGAGTGTCTTCTTCTTTTCGGTGTCGTCGGCGATCTGATAGTTGGCGATGACCCGGTCCACCTGGTCGAAGAAACGGAGAGCCCAGGTCTTGGTGGGATTCGCCGACGGTTCCCACACCGGGGCTCCGCGCTGGTTACGCATGGGCAGCGCCGCAAAGCCGGTTTGGTGAGCCATTCTGAATAGGATCTGGGTCGGCGCTGACACGGGGATGGGATTCGGGGTCGTGGTTGAGATACTGGATAGGGAGGAGAGGGTTGACGCGGTGGAGTGCGGGGGACGCTGCACGTCGGCGGTAGGACGGGGGTTTCGGCGCGAGGTAAGGCGGTTAACGTCGGCGATGGGCGCAAGGGGCTGTTCGCCGCTCTGTTCGTAGCCTCGGCGTGTGCGAGTCACGGTGGGAAAGGACGTTGGGGGATTTTCGGGGGAGGGAGTTCGTCGGCGGTTCGCCAAGGGTCGCGGAGCACTTGTAGCTCCCGAAGGTTCGCTTGGTCCTGTTCCTGGCGGGATCCCTGGTCGGCCGGTCGCACAGTTCTCTTGATTCATGCCCGAGGTCTCATCCAGCCTCCCGCGGAGTGCAGCCAATTGCGTCCCGGTTTCTTCAATCTCGTCGGCGAGCTGTTCCGAAAAATTAATCAGATCAAAACTTTGGGCAAACCATCGATTCACTGCCTCGGGGTCCGTCCAGTCTTCCGGCAGCTGGGGCAAAGGCGGTGACGAGGGCCGAGACGGCGACCCCGACCCCGACGACGGCTGACTCGTCGGCGACGCCAGCTTGATTGGTGGTAGTCGACTGAGAAACCCTCGCGGTGGGCTCCAAAATGATACGTCGACTGTAGATCTAAGGCTGAAACCAACCAGAAGACCACAGAAGAACAAGAAAGGCGGGGAGTCCAGTCGATTCCCAATCACAGCGGCGAGCCGAGAGAGCGTCGACGGGTCAAGGAGGGACAAAAGGCGGACGACTACGTCGAGGAGACCGCCGAGAGTCGGCGTCGCGCCGACCGTGTAGGACGACGCTGAGGGAGTCACGGCAGGGCGCCGGGCGAGTTTGTGCGAGTGGAGACGGACGTAGAGCGACGAAGCGTAGGCGACAGCAGGACGGACGATCCAGACTAAAGAGAACGCAGCGTAGAGGCCAAAGAGCGCGTCGACGACGACAGTCGGCGTTCCCGACATCGCCGAAATCCGTACTCTGGAGGGGAAAAACAAAAACTGAATTCCGAGACACTACTGCGCGAACTAAGTACTACCGCCGCGACGAACGGCCGGTCCCGCGTGCTACAACCCGCCGTCTGACTAACAACCCGCCGCTATCTGAGACCCTGCGCCCCCTGGCCCTAAACCTCGCCCCGGCGCTTGCCAACCTTCTCGTCGTGACGGTGGCTGTGCTCCCGCGTCGTACCGTCCCAGTCCCGTTCCGTACTGCTAGTCGTCGGGGGTGCGCGGTCCATGTCTCCGTCGGTGGCGAGTCGGCGCTGGTCCTACCGCCGTGTCGTCGGCGGTCAGGCTGTCGGCGGTGGCCGCTGAGGCTCGAAAATACAGGGCTGGGCCTGTGGGGCACCCAACACCGCCCTTGTAGCCGCATGGATTGCGGTGTCGTGTGCGCCGTCCACGTAGAAGTTGAAGAGGTGGACAGTCGGGCCAGTCGTCTTGATCGAAATCGCTGTGACGTCGGGGTGGGGGACGCTGACCGGCGTCCACGAGTTTGTCGAGATGCGGGTGTTGATGAGCAGGACCGAGCGTGAGCGGCCGGCCGTATCCCTGTCGCGGACTGCTGGGTAAACGGTCCTCCAGTGCGAGGTGCTGCGAGTGAGACGGAGGTGATCGAGGTACGGCTCTTGGATCGCAATAACATCGTAGTCGGTCGGGAGTGCACTGTGGAGGAGCTCGAGCTGGCCGTCCAATGATTTGTTTATGTTCTGCTGCCAGATGCGTAAGGTTGGGGCGACCTCGGCTTTCAATATGTGGCAGGCGGGGGGTCTCGAGGGGGCGCGCCGAAGAAGCTGTTGAGGTTAGCTTGGCGGGGGCCCTGCGTCGCCCTGTCGGCCGGGAAGCGATGGGCGATGTGGTCCCAGAGAGATGGGGGCGGGGGCGCTCGTCGCATGGAGTCTTCGTCCGTGACCCATGTGTCGGGGTCGCTCGTGACGAAGTACCTAAAACCGTTGTCAGCGCGGCGAGCCGAGTAATCGCGCACCTTTTTGCGGTACGTGGGACAAGCACGGTCCCAGGCGGCGTGGCCGTCCTCCTCGCAGTTAGCGCAGCGGGTGAAGGTCTGGTCCTTGATGGTGCATTGATGGGTGGGGTGGTGGCCGGCGCAGACTGCGCAGACCGGGTGGGGGCATGGGCACTCCTTGGCCAGGTGCCCGTCGTACGCTTGACAGTTCAGGCAGCGCGCCGGCTCCTTGATATCCCGCCGCACGATCACCCTGCGTCCGGCAAAAGCGAGGCCGTTCTTGAGCGCGTGATTGGCTTGGTCGACGCTGGTGAAAGTCAGTTTCAGGTAGGCGGTCCGCTGGCCCTCGTAATGTTTCTCGATTAGCTTGATCCACTCGGCGCGGACGATCGCGCCGTCTTGAAGTCCGTGGGCGCGTTCAACCTCTCGCAGTGCCGCCGCATCGTCTGGGTCGAATCTGACTGGGACGAGTTCCGCGACCAGTTGATACGTGCGTTCGATGATTTGGGCGCTGGTGCCCATCTTCCTGGTGAACGAAGTATTGACGTGCGGTTTGAGCAACCAGCGGGCCATGTCGCGGGAGGTGAGAGTGAAGACGACGTCGCCGTGTTGTTGTACCTTCGCAGAGTCGATCTCCGCGTCCTTGGGCGCCGTGAGCCCCTCGCCGGCCATGATGTTGATTGCCTGGCGAGCGCGTTCCATCGCCTCCCGGTCCGTCAACCTCGACCCGCTCGCGTCGGTGATGGCAGCGCCCCGCACCAGCACTTGACGCTGGAGCAATTCCGCGAGGTCCACCGCCCGCCGTGTTCGAGCAGGGGCGGTCTCCAACGTAATCTGGGAGGAAAGAGGAGGGGGCGCACCGAAACCGTCTTGAGGGCCCTTCGTCGCCCGCATCTCCCCCTGAATCCCCGCGAGCGCCGCTGTCGCCGCCTCCAGGTCCTTCGTTGCTGCCGCCAGCTGCCCCGAGCATTCCACCATCGCTCTCCTCGCGGCATCCAACCCTTCCGCGCCCGACGCTACTTCTTGCTCGATCTTCTCCGTGTGCTCGTCCAGGCGGAGCGTCAGCTGGGTCTCGATCCGCTCGGCGACCGCGGCCACCATAGTTCCATGCAGTTTCTTGTAAGAGGTCGCCTTGGCCAGGTGGGCGAAGGCGATGAGGCTTTTTCTTGCGAGATCGGCAGTCGGCGCGGCGAAAGCGAGGTGGAGAAGCCCGGTGACCAGTGTCGCATCCGAGATAGCGTCGTCGCCTTCCGGGATCAGCGTGCGTCTGCGTAGGAATTCGAGGGACGCGTCGAGGTCGGGAATATGCTCTTCTGCCTCTCTAAAGAGCTGTCGCTGTGTTTTTGCAGTCGTCGTCGTCTTCGCTGCTGCCCGCGCCGGCGTCGGTGCTGAGCTGGCACCAGCGCCTACAGGGCGTCGTAGTTGTCTCGTCGTGTCGTTCGCCGGGGTCGCTCTCCCCGCCTGCGTAGCTTTGCCAGTGTACATGACCGCTAGGATGTGTTCTAAGGTATGTAGTCTAGTAGTCTAGCACCAGTAAGCCAGGTATGCCGCACGCTGACAGCCTCCCCTGTAAGGCTGGAGCGTGGGAAATTTCCGGGTGGTGGTGGTAGCAGAGCAAGGAGGGTCCCTCTCCACGACGTCTGTCACAAGTGCCGCTCGCTCGTGTTCAGCGAGGTCTAGGTTTTCGACAAGGAGATAGTCGAGACCAAGGATACGCTCTTTGAGTGTCTTGTATTTGTGCAGATTTACAGCCTTCAGTTTCGGCAAGTTTTCTGCAGTCTTGATCTCTCCGAGAATGGCGGGGAACATCCTGCCTAGATTGATCAGGAATTCTAGTAGAGAATGAGACCTTGGTGTAGCTCCGATGTCATTAATACTACATACCTCGATCGGCTGCACTGTCGACACTCTGTGCACCGTGACCAATCTTGCACCCATCTGTCTTCGTGTGATCGTCGACTTTCTCTGCAGTGGCAGCACCAGATTCAGACGTCTCCACTGCCTCAGGGTGTGCGTCCTGGTGACCATCCGCAGCCGGTGCGTCAGGGAGATCGCTTGATTTCTCTTGACTAGCTCCCTCCTGAGGATTTTCTTGACCGTCGCGGTTGACAGTCTCCTGGTCGGTTACTACCTTCCCACCTTGAGCGTCGGGACCCTTTTCGGCACTCTTCTTCGATATGAGCGACCTGAAGGAGAGACATTAATACTGACAGTAAAGCATTGAAGTTACTCCTCCGAAAACATACGGAAACCTCTCGTCGACCGCTTTCTTTAGGACATCCTCGATGCTCCGTCGAAGAATGGGCGCCTGACTGTCGATCTCACCGGTCATTGCCTGCAGCCGCGCCTGTTCGAGACTCTTGTTGACCTCATGGATGCTAGCACGCGATCTCTTGTAGTCCGCGACGGTGTCACCGGCACCATGTCTCAGCCCTGCGTCAAGCAATGCATCCACAGCTTGTAGGGACAAGGTATCACCAAGTCTTACGACCTCCGTCTTCCTGTTACAAGACGGTAAGGCAAGTGAAAAGAGATGTCGACTAGCTAGCAGCTTACAGAATGGATTGGAGGCGGAGTTTGCTAACATTATATTCGGTCTTCTGTGGGGTCAATCGCTTCTGTTCGCGAAGATATGTAGCAGTTATGATTCCCTGTTCCGTTTCTCCGGTGGCGAGCCGAGGACGCAGGATAGCCTTATCGACTTCGCAGTCAACAGGAGGATCATGGGCAGTTATGAGAGGGCTCTGGACCTGCACCACCGCCATCACGGATGAGACATCATATCCATGCAGTAATCATCCTCCACATACCACGAATCCCGACTTGGGTGTTACCCCTTCTTCTTGCTCGTTGGTCTTGGAGACTTCGAACGCAAAGAGACGGTCACCGTCGTCGTCTTCCATATCTTCGTCTTCGACCTCCACCTCGTCGCGCCACACGATCGCTTTTGTATGCTCATCCGAGAGCAGGCATACTACTTGATCGGCGATCTTGGTAAGATACCTAGAGAGGCGACATAAGGGCCGTTCGTAGTGATCGTGAACATGAGCGTACCGCATGAAGGTTATTCTGTTCCGTCTTACAGACGAAGGGGCATCGTCGTCCCAGGACGTCTCCTCGGGCCAGTACAGGACATATACGGTGTTCTCGGATTGCTGGGTCAGAACGTACATCCCAGAGCGAAGGAAGGGTTGCGATGTGTTGTCTGCCTTGTCGGCTGGGCAGAGCATGGCGTCCGCGCTGAGGTTGGGTCAGTGAGATAACCACTATATATCACATTCCTCGATACTGTTTGGTACGTACTGCTGTGATTCCAGGAAGCCCTTGGAAAGTAGATACTGCACGAGCGCTGATCTGCTGCCGTACAGACCAACCGGTTTGATGTTGACCTCGTCCAGTGCGGAGAAGTCGACCTTTGTTATCGACGCATATGCGCTCGGCTTCAAAGCGTTGACTAGTTGGCCGAGAGAGTTTTGCTCGATTATGATCTTGTCAACTGAAGAATACTCGTCAGAGTGGCGTAAAGAAGACTAAGAGTTTACGCACCAAGGCCGCCGGTCCCCTTCTCGTGAATGAGATCCAGCACTCTATACATCCCAGGTATCCATGCCGCCAGATCGGTTTCTACCTTCCTGTCGTTTGCACGAGTCCCGGATTCAGTGGTCCCATCGCCAGTGGATGTTTTATCGTCCATTTTGTCGCGGGGATTCTTCTCCCCACCCTGGTCGTCGGGCTTCCGGTTCGCATCCGCTTGAGAGGCTCCAGGGTCAGGGTCGACTAAGTCACAACCAGGCATCAGACGATGGTCGGTAGAGGTAAGTCCAATGGGCAGCGTACCGTCCATCTTGTCTTCGTGAAAGATATTCTGAGGGTTGAAGTCTGAAAAGGACGACATAGCACGGTCGAAATCACTCAGGCTGGGGGGGTGAAAATGCATGCTGAGACGCTATAAGACGTGGTCCTAGAGCTGCCGCAGCACACAAGGAAGTCGGACCGGTGATGGCACGACAGATTCAGATGAGAGAACTGAGATAAGGGGTTCCTGTGAGGATCCTCGCCGGACGTGGTCGAAGACAAAGGACGCGCTGCGGTAGCGCCCACCAACGCGACGCGGTCACGATCCCGCGACAAGTTCACAAGCGCTCTTTGCATGGCCTTCAAGTTCAGCTACACCTCCTCATAACCGTTGCGATTGAGACTCACCCTCCCGTTCGCTGATCTCAGATACCGGTCGCGAGCATTGAATTAGTTCAATTCAAGTGCTTAGTCCAGGTAAGTGATTGCCATCCATATTGACCGTCGTGCTGCGGTAATTCACGGCGAACAGGAACCCTCGATGCCAATTAAGTATATGTAAAACTAGACCAAAACAACAACTCCGCCCCGAGTCGGCGGGTGACAACCTCCCATAACACCTCCCACAACCCTCGCGCTCACTTGCCCACCGTCTTCTCAATCCACCCGAGCAGCGCCCGGTTGAGCTTCTCGGGCACCTCGAGGTGCACCCAGTGGCCGGTGTCGAACGTCTCCGCCGTGCCGCGCGGGCAGAACTGGCGTACGATGTCCGCGGACGGCTGCGCGATGCAGACCGCGTCGCGCGCGCAGCCCGCGAAGTACACGGGCAGGTCGAGCGTGAGCCGCCCCGCGACCGCGCCGTCGTCCTTGCCCATCAGGTCCGAGGCCATGAGCTTGTACCACTTGAGCGCGGCGCCGAGCCCGCCGGCCTTGCGCCATTCCGCGAGCATGCGCGTCCGGTCCTGGCGGAAGAGCGTTCGGTTCGGGATGGGCGAGTGAGTGGGTGGGTGGGGAGTGAAAGAGTGGGTGAGTACCCAGGGTAAGTTAGAGTAGCGCGGCGAGAGACGAAGTTGAGATTAGGCGCACCTCCTGGGTCACGAAGGGTGCGAGCGGGGCTTTGGTGTCCTTCTGGAGCCACGGCTCGAGCTTCCCGGACGGCGCGAGCACGGTCTTCCAGAGGCCCGGGTCGGACGTGTACCAGATTGAGAGGAGCGACTCGATCTACATGCACCAACGGCGAGGGTCAGTGCCATAATCAGTACTAGTGGTCGAAGTGTGGGGCGAGGGCGACGAAGGGATGAGCGTGAGACGTGGAGACGAAACGTACATGCGCGTCGACGATGCCCTTGGCGCGGTCCTCTGCGAGGAATCTGGGTGAAACGAAGGGTTGGTTAGGCTGATGCTAATCGACGATGAGGGAGAGGTGGGTGCGTACAGCCAGTACCCGAACAGCTCGGACTTTACGTGCTCGCGCTGGTGGGCGAGCACGGCCTTAAGGTCGAAGCCAGCCAGAGGGGGGCAGTACCCGCTCGCGAGGAACGCCAGGCCCGCAAATCGCGTCGGGTAGTACATCCCCAGACGGGACACGAGGATCGAGCCCCTGAGCATTGACGTTGTGGGCGATGGTTAGGCCACCGCACTAGACGGAAGGACTCGAGATACTAACCAGTCATGGCCCACGGCGACGACGCGCCGGACCTTCATGCTGTCGAGGATGTCGATGAGGTCGGCAGTGACTTTGCTCGGGGCGTAGGGCTCGAGCGCAGCTGGTTTGGACGAGCCGCCGTGGCCAAGCAGGTCGGGCGCGATGGCGCCGTAGCCGGCCTTTGTGAAGAACGCGACCTGGTGGCGCCAGTCGTACGCGGTGGAAGGGAAGCCGTGGACGAAGAGCAGCGTGGGCGTAGACGCGTCTTTGGGCGGGGCGACGAAGGTGTGGTAGGTGTGCCCGGACTTGGTTACGATGTCTTTGTACGAGCGGGGATCCATGGTTAGCGTTCCTTGGTGGTATTGGTCAGAGTCTGGACAGGTGAGGATAGCAGATATGTGTGTGCAATAGAAAGCTGCGAGAGAGTCGGGGCAGAGAGCGCAGAGCAGAGAGGACAGCAGGTGCAAAGGTGATGGTTGAGACCAAGAGGTGTGTGTCGGTATTTGAAGGACGGGATAGGCGGCCTTTGTCCTGCGCCACAACGTTGCCGGCCCGCAGGTGTGTAGCGGCCCCGGTGTCGGCAAATGCGCAAGATAGCCGATAGTACGGAAGCGAGTGAGCACAAAGCAAAGGCAAGCACTTGAAGCAGCGTATTTGGGTCAAGCTTGTAGTTCTCAATTCGCGCAAACAGAGCTGCAAAAGAGAGAAACTTCAAGAGCACAGGCAGCTTTTCGTAATGTTCCCCGCAAAAGCCGACACCCTATACAAGATGAAGAAACAGTGCTCACAATTGATTGCGGGTAGTAGTTTCTATCGTTCACCAGAAACTATCTCCAGATGGGATTGCCAAATAATACTAGCCGTCCCATGACAGAACAGTCGTTCATCTGAGCGCAGAGACCGGTGCTTGATGAGGGATATGTTTTGACAACGCACGACGATGTAGTCTGGGACGCAGTAGACCAAGACGGATGTCCATCAGAAGCTGGATTGTGTGGCCGCGTTGATTCGTAGCACCTGGGTCTAGCTAGTGACAGCTCATTGAAAGACGATGAAGATCCAACTCGCCGCAATGGAAAAACGCCATACCGGCTCTTGAACCCGGACGAGCCACGAATTCCGACCTGCAGCAAGTGCTTCTAGTCCGAATGTTTAGCTTCAGAGTTGTCAAGTCCAGTCATCGTGCCTGTATTAGCTTTGTGAGCAAACCATGCGGTAGAGTTCGTTCTGCCCCGAAGCAACGAGTCTGAGAGATTAGTATTGTTGGCTTTAGCAGAAGTTCTGAAGTCATGACGAAGTTACAACTCGGACGAAGTGCCATGCGTGCCTCGGTCACCCTCCGACTCGGGTGACTCGGGTGCACCCTCGGACACTCCCGGGAAGCACACGGGCCGGTCGGGACCCAAAGAGGAAGGACGGCGGTTGACGTCATGAGGGCAGGCTTTGCGATTTCCCAGTGGTCCCGACTGGCCCCGCCGGTCAGAGCGAGTGCGTTATATCAGTCCCAGAGCCAGCCATGTTCTCCACGAGTCCATCTCATCCGCTCACCTCAAAACAACATTTTCCAACATGAAGGTGCGTGCATCACCGACGTACAGCCCAGTTTCTGCTGACTTACACCTCCGGTCAGATCATCAGCAAGGAAGAGCAGGATGCACAACAACATGCGACCGTTATGGGTGGATTGAAGGGGTTCACCGGTGGTCTTGCAGTCGCCCTCCCCGCTTCCTACTACCTTCACCGAAGGTGGCCATACTATCGCGCTCTCCAGCCCTCGCTCAAGGCTTTCGGTGTCATTCTCATCGCTGTGCCAGCATTCGTCATTTCTGCGGAGCGTGCAGGCCAGAGGTATGAGCGGGAACAATGGTGCGTGTTCCTCGAGTATCACGACATCCCCAGAATTGAGATGAACTCCTCCAGGAAAGATGCGGGCAAAGCAGAACTGGACGCCGTACAAGCTCGTCAGGAAGAGAGATGGAAGTCTCTGACTACCGGGCAGAAAGTCAGCGAGTACGTTAGGGACCACCAATACACTGTGATCGTTGGCAGCTGGGCCACCGCGTTGGCGGGTACTTTTGCCTATATCATGCGTGACCGGTGCGTATATCGTTATTCCTCGTAGTGCATCCCCTTACTTTCGTTCGCGCAGCTATCAAAGCATGCCCCAGAAGGTTCGTGACCGCGTACACCACGTATAGCCCGACGTGTCTCACATTCTCCTTGCAGCTGGTACAAGCTCGTATGTGGGCTCAAGGCCTCACAATCGGCATCATCATCGCCGCCGGTGTCATGACCCACAAGCAGCGCTCAAGTAACGAAGACGAACGCCGTGTTCGTCACTTGGTAAGAAGATTTTCACAAAGCCCCTCGAACTTGAGCTTGACATGTTCAATCCGAATGTAGCCCGCGGATCACTCGTGGAAGGATATGCTTGACCAAGAAGAAAGGGAACAGGCAAGAATAGCTGCTTCCATCGAACGCGCGCAATCATCCCCGCGATAGAATCATCATGAACTAATGTATGTTTCCCCGCCTGTGGACCATGTAGAGTATTGTATCTGGACATCAGACATCACCAGAATGTTACTTGACTAGCACATACATACCCGGGTCGCGAGCTAATTATCATGAAGTGTACCATTCATGCACGCAACGCGATGTAATCAAGGAATCAGGCCACCGTATCCTGATTGAGAATCGCAACAGCAGTCCGCACGAGCTCGCGATCCCCCTCGAACGCAAGCCGCTCGAGCGCCTCGGGGATGTCGAACAGCCGCACCTCCCCAAACCCCTCCGCGAGCTGGTGGCTGCCGGGCGCGATGCCCCTAGCCCCCGCATCGGCGGGGTCGTACGGGACGTCGACGGCGCCGATGTACCAGAATATGAGCTTCAGCATCCCGTCGTCCGTCCCGATCCCTGCCAGCTGAGTCCCGGATCCAGCCTGTCGGAGTCCAGACCCGCCTCCGAGCGGGCGGAGGGTGAGCATGAACGGCTCGGTGCTGTTCTGCGCGATGCGCGGCGCGTGCGGCTCGAAGTGGAACCCCCCATGGCCAGGGGCAGGGATAGACGTAGGCATAGGGACGGGAGGAGGAGGTGCGGACGGGGCGGGCGCGCACGTCGGCATGCGCGGGACGACGTGCAGGCGGCACGGGTACCCAGTCTCCTCCGCGACCTCGCGCGTGGCGGCCGTCGCGAGGTCTTCGCCCGCGTCCTTGCGGCCCTTGGCGAGCAGCCAGGCGGCGCGGGGGGTGTGGTAGGCGAGGAGGACGCGCCGCGGCGTTCCGGAGGCGTCGAACTGGAAGGGGACGGCGCCCGCGGCGAGGACGAAGTGCGTGGAGGGGAGTTGGGTTTCGTGGCGGGGTTTGCCTTTGCTTTTGTCTTTGCCTTTGTCGACGTCTGAGTCTGTGCGCGGGAGGGTGAGCAGGGGTCAGTCGAGCTGCCTGTGTACACGGAGAGACTGCGACTCGGAGAGTAGGAGACGACCGGTACCTAGGCGTGGCTTGATGAGGTGGGTGTATGCTAACGGGAGTATACCGAGTGTCACTGCCGTGGCCGCACCCAAAACAATCAGTGCTGCTGTGGTTCGCTCGCCTGTTCATGCGGTTTATGGTCAGCACTCGGTCGGAGATGCTAGAAGAACGTGAGGTGTACACATACCGAGCGAGGGCATTGTGGAAGTTGCGGTACGTAGTCGTGAATAGACACACGTGTCTGACCTTCTCAACTTCAAGCTTTCAAGCTTCAAAATCTGGATGACGTCCTATGCTCAGTTCAGTGAGGTAAACGGAGCCAACACACATGTGTAATAACCGTTCAAAAACCAAGGCAGCTCAACAGTTACGTTAACGATGACGGTTGCGGACAACTTATATCTGACGCCCGTTTGCTATCCTCATATGTACGGCTATGGGCCCGTCGGCCTTTGCTCTTTTCGTGGAGAAAATATCCTCTGCTCATCCTCGTGAAGAAGCGGTGTATACTTATGCTCCTAGTCTCGGTCCCAGCCGGTTCGGCCCAGTCCATAAGAGACAAAGAAACGAGCACGAGAAAGGACCAGGGCTAACCGTCTCTGTTTCGGTTCTCCTTCCCCTGCCTTTTCTGGACCGGGCAGAGACTGAGGCCATTGCGGCTGGTTACGAGACTAGTATGCTCCGGCTGTTGGTACTATACACGACTAGCATATACGCATGTTTTCCTATTCCGAAACTATGATCGACAGAATTGAAACGAGAGTACTAGGACCGACTACTGCCATGGTTGGTCTGTGTTTTCCGCACCTTGGCGAGTTCAACTTTACCTGGCCCCTTTATCCCTCCTGTGCGCATGCGGTCTCGTTTAGCGTACAGCGTGTTCCATCTGAAGTCAAAGAACACACTCACCGCCACCTCCGTTGAACGTCAATGTCTTCGGAGCCACAAGGGTACTTAGACATACAACTGGAACACGATCTCGTTGAGAAGATTACTGGGGCCCCTGGGTCATCTGCCACTTTGCATCTACGATCGACCATGAATAAATCAGATAGACCAGTGATCAGCTGTTCCAAGAATCCTCGCCCGCCCACCTTGTTGCGAACCTTGCAGGCAGCCTCAGCACCGGTGAAGACAATTGATGTCCATACCATGATATCAAGAGTGGTCGATGTCCGGATCCGGACCAGAGTGGCCACCTCACACGCGGCGCGAAGGCGGCGTTCGTGTGGGCGTAGCTAGATCAACTGTTCGGAGCCACCCCGAAGTGGCCTGGATGAAGTCCACCTGAGTCCACATAGAACGCTGAGCGACCTCATGAGCTTGATCGCATATCCAGGGACCAGCTCCAGCGCTGTTTCCGCGGCTCCCGTCGACGAGTCAGCATGAGCTCCCGAGCCCGAGATGTATCAGAGTGCATCACTGAGATTGTCAAAGCGGGTGGCCGCAATACGACAGGCTGGCAAGCGAGGCTAGTGGCACCACTCCGTATGACTGCGTGCAACGCGTTGCTATTGTTAGATCACCGACGACCGTGCAATCATAGGAAAAAGTTACTCGACTTTGCACAAGTACTTAGATACGCACCATTCATCATCGGTTTCTACGAGGGTTGCCATATACTCAGGGTTGGCACAAGTACGGCAGATCTCCGCAATACAAAAGTTCGGGGCACCGCTGTCGGCACTGCTGCCGACACGGACAGGGCCCGGCAAGCTCGAGGGTACCGCTCCTCGGTGCTTGTAATACCTGAGGATAGAAGTAGGGTGAGATTGAGAGGCGTTCACGCGAGGCAATCCGATGAACCTAGGTCCTGCGAAATTCTGGCTTCGCTCAGCTCGAGAATGAATTCATGAGGCGTGTCCGAGGGAAACGCACCCTTCCGAGGACTCAAAGAGTCAGATTCGTGTGCTTATATAACTGTCCATGACCAAGGGCAGCTCCCGCCTCCCACTCTTCCTCCGACTCGAGTCCGAATCCCTTCTTCGACGGCCATCTTCTCTGACTACTCCGGTTGGAACTTGGCTCTCCTTGCGACCTCCCACATCACCCTCGCGCGCCCCCCTCCACCTCTCCCTTAAATCCTCTCGCTTGACGGCGGCGGCAGACAGACCACAGAAGATCTAGAGAAAGGTCGAGATCAGGGAGCGGTCATGGCGCGATATGTTATTAGGTGAGTTGGTCATCATCAATTTATCATCATGCATCCTTGGGCCTAGAGGCGCGCCAAGCGCCGGGCGGCAGGGAAGAACTGCCGCCGTCGTCATCTCCCGCCGCCCTCCTCTGAGAGCCAACGAGCCCCGCTCGTTGTTCTTTCCTTCCACCACCTCCTCAGTCTCCCTCCCCCTTGTATCGCCCTCGCGCTCGCCAACAGCGCGAAGTCCTCTCGGCACGCCTGTCGCCACAATAACACAACCCATCGCCGCCCACACTAGGCTTCTCGGACCCTTCCTCTCTCCATTTTCGTCTCGCCACCCTTTTGCCATCCCTCGTCGCCTCGCCCTGCCTCTTCATCCTTCCATCTCTTCCCTCTTACCTCTCTGTCATATTGCCTCTTCCATCAGCGAACAGGACACTCCCACTCACCGACCACATGTCGCTCTCTAGGTCTCTTTCTCTCGCCGGCTCCCTCGCCGGTGCCGTGTGCAATCTCGCCGTCACCCTCCGTCTCCTCGCCCTCTCGCGCTCTCTTGGCTGGGAGACCGAGAGCGAGTGGGAAGGCTCAGCAGATGTCTGGGCCGTCGACTCGGTCCGTATCGTTTGGGGCCTTCTCCTTGCGTATTTCGCTGCCGCCGCTACGGCGTGCTTCATAGGCTTTGTGGGGCTAGCCAAGGTGCGTACGCTTGTTTATTCTCTCTGCACCACATTCGTCCGCTATTCTCTCCCCATCTCGCATTCATCTTCTACCCAACATCCACTTTGTTCTTTTACACTCCTATGGACGTGGAATGCTGACTTGTTTCTGTTCCCCCCTCTCCTCAAATTCGGCTACCCAATTCCTCGGCACGATCCTGGATCGGCTCCATAGCACATCCGTCTGTTCGTGCGGATATACCGCGACTATTCCATCGCGGACTTTGTGTTCGTCTTCCTCACCACCATCAGCGTCAGCTACATGACCTTCACCTCCTCATACGTACGCTCGAGTGTGTGCGAGGAGCTCTCACGCCATTCCGAGCTGATGCGCGATATGGGCGAGATGGGGCTCTCGCTCGAGAACTGCGAGATGTGGTTCGAGCGCGCAGTCGTCGCCGTGCTCGGGGTCATGTTCATCCTCATCGTCGTTCGGGTGAGTCATTCCCTCCTCATACTCAAATCCGGATACCGGCCCCCGCTGCGCAGATGCACTGTGCACCGTACGATATCGGTCTCCGTGCTCTCGCTGCGGTGGTCAGTCCGGACGTTTTAGTCACTTTAGTCACTTTGCTGACACGCCCATTTCCGGCTTACCCATTGGCGCTCGCAACGCACCCACGGCGCACGCACGCACAGTTGCACATCGTCATCGCGCTCTCACAATACTACTCCCACATCTCGCGCGACCTCGTCGCCGGCGCGCGCGCGCACTTCGTCGCCCTCCGCGCGATCAAGACCGACGTGCCCCTGCAGCGCATATACCTCATGCCCACGCCGACCTCCGCGACCACCCCCTCCGACGTGCGCGCGGACCCGTTCGCGGCGGACGCGGACGCCGACAGCCACATCACCGTGTACGCGACCGTGCCCCTCGGGGGCCTGACGGAGGAGGAGGCGCGGAGGATGCACGCTGCGGAGGCGTGGGTCGCTGCTGCTGCGCCCGCGCCCCTGCGCACGCACCGGCACGCGCACGCGCACTCGCACGCACACTCGCACGGGCACCGGCACCATGGACGGTCGAGCTCGAGCAGTCGATCGGCGCACGACGAGAAGACGGCGTTCGCTGTCTGACCGACTGATCGCCCGCACGGCACGCACGGAGACGGAGGGACGGCCGGCGTTCAGGGACCAGGACACTTCTTCCTTCTTCCCGCATTCGTATCGGTTTGTTGACGAGGACGAGGACGGGGACGCAGGAGGGGAGGGGGGCTTGCGGAGGAGCCCGCTGTGTGGCATACGATGATACATACATACATATCATGCATATGGGGACCCGTTGTGCACCGCGCATCGCGCATCTGCCATCCGACCCATCCCGTTGTACTTACTTGAGTGATCGCGCACGTATAGGCTATAATTGTGTTGCCCGAGTCCGTGCGCTGATCCACGTCCAGGGGTCGAGAGACCGCTGATCACACCTGCGAGTGCAAGGTACGTCCATCTGCCAAAGGAGGCTTCCCCGGTCGTGTGCCGGTCTTGTACCTGGTTCGGTTCGCCGGTGTCTCCGAGGGCTTTGTGCCGTGCGCCGTGTGCCGTGTGCCGCTGTGCTGCTGTGCTGCTGCTAATTTGGCCCATGCGTGTGTAGCTGTCGCGGGCTGCCGGCTAGCCCGGGGACGAGGACGAGGATGACGAGACACTAGGATATTTGATAATTTGATCATGATGTGAGGCTGTTAACCACCTGCACTGGAATCTCGGGTTCTGGTAAGAAATGCCCACTTATGGGTATGCGTCCGGAATGATGTAACGCGTGGAGCAGTAGTCTCGTAACCAGATGGTTAGGTTTGTCTCAACTTTAAGGCAACGGGAACGAGAGGAGACGTGACTTCCTAGTAACCACTTGTCTCTTCTCGTTCCCGTTGCCTCTTAGTAGAGACACGCCTATCCGGCTGGTTAGGAGACTAGAGGAGTAGTACCTCAGTGGGTGCCTCATACCCATGCCGGCCATAGAAGGATCGATGTGTCCCATTCGGGAGTTGGTAAGGTGAAGCTGTCCCGGGCTGGCCCGGGGACGAGTACGACGAGACACTGGTATACCTGATACTTATAATGACCGTGATGCTGTTTACGTTAACCACCTGGGGCATCGGCTTTCCCATGCACGAGAGCGGTAGCTCCGTTTTGCGCGACGGTCGGCGGGACGCGAGACGCAGAGGCATGACACGGGGCGTCGTGTCAAGGTCTCCCCCACGCACAAGAGGCCCCAGCTCGTGCTCTGCGGAGAGATTTTTGGGATGGGCGTGCTCAGTAATCGTGTCTGAGCCTGAGGCCCCTGAGACAGACGAAAGCCTCACAGTGCCAGGTATGTACCAATGATACTTGGTTGCGGCGGGCGTCGAGTAGTAATTTAGCCCATTCCGAGACTCACCTTCGCACCACGTGGAAACTCTGAGAGAGTAGTCCGTCGAAGGCATGTCAGGATTTGCCTCGCTGCCACCAATAGACTGGTGCTACTTTAGATTTCCAGTGTGACGGGTTTCGTGCCAGTGGTAGACAAGTTGTAGGCAACTTGAATCATACAGCCCCCGAAATTTCTAACGCACAGCAAGTACAGCAGCGCTCCGTGTTGATGAGGTGACGTGGAGCAGTACATAAGAAGTTAGTGCCTCATAACCATGTCGGCCATAGAAGAGATGTATCCGAAAAGCACTCTGTCGGTAGCTTCTCCTCCCAAGCTAGGCTCTTCGGCCAAGAGTTTTGCTCCCCATACGCCCCGTACACGGTTGAGGTGTTTGCCTCTCCACGAAGTTCAGTCAGAGTATGCAGCTCCTCCGCTGTGGGTACTTCGGGAGCGGGAGTGAACACGAGCACAAGGTCTTCGATTCCGTGTCCGGCCTCTCGGCGGGCCCGGAGAATATCATGAAGTTCTTCGAGCCCGACTGGGGGCCTGACCTTGACTGCGAGTGTCACGAGCTGGGGGAACACGACAGTATGGCACTCCACGGCGTCCGACACCGGTCGCAGTATAGAGAGGGCCTTCGCGGGACCGACAGAGCGTCTGATCTTGTCGAATGCAAGAGTCTCCAGGCTCGCAAGCTCGTTGAAGATCAAAGGGGTCTCCAGCATGTAGCTCAGCGCGTACCACGTTATATCGAGCATCTCCACATTGTGGAACATCCCACACCCGGTGATGACGGCGTAGAATACTTCACGCCGGTCAGCGTTACCGGCTACTCCTTTGCCAGGCATGGGCTTGAGAGCGCGCAAGGATAGATCGAGGCGGAGCCATACGCCCATAGAGCGCAGGTCGTCGACGAGTTGCAGCGACATGGGAAGAAACGTGGCACTGGGTTTGAAATTCGGTGTAAAAATGCGCAAGTTCGACCGCTTGGGGAGGTAAAGGCTTTTGGCAAGGTGACCAAGCCCTGATGTGCCATGGAGGGAGAGACGGACGAGGCAGTCCGCAGGGCGATCAATGTGAGAGCATACTGCTACTTGAAAATGATCTGCGTGCGAGCATGCTTTCGGCTCTAGCACAGAGAGCTTGCGGAGGTGCATCAGCTGGACTCTCTGAGAGACTGTCCCTGGCTCCGGGACCTCTTTCACCTTGGCTTTGCCCACGGCGTTCAGGTAGAGAACCTGGAGACACGGAGAGCCATCGAGAAGCGCGAGGAGATCGGCGAAAGAATATTTGAGCGTCGGGATGTAACCTGCATAGTCGACGAGGAGGTGTGTGAGAGATGGAAAGGTATTGGACGGCACCCAGGACAGCGTGGAAAGCCAGAGGTAGGATAGACGGGGTGCATCCCCTTGAAATAATAGAAGGGACGGCGAATCGCTGGGGACATCTTCGACAATGCACTTCATCAGCGAGCTCGCGGCGAGCGAAAGGAGGGGAGAGCTTGTCAGACGAGTGATGTCCGTGCCCACGTGTGTTCCGTCAACAAACAACTCCTTCACACGCAAGCTCGAATCCTGAAGGAGCCTCATCGTCGAATCAGTCGGGAGGGAGGAGATGATCACAGACAAGGGTCCGTCAAGGTTACGATGCAGGTAGTTGGTGTAGTTCGGGAGATCGAGGCCGTCATCTTCGACCACGGTCCAAAATGTTGCGTTCTGAGTCAAAGTCTCGTTCCATCGATGGCAAACCTCCATGAGTGGAACGAGGTGGGATGCGGGTCCAACGGCCGACAGTCCCCAGACCCGCAGAAGACCACGGTCGCAATCGCTGAGATGTACGGGCTCTGGGACAAGAGTGAAGATGTGCGATAATATCTCGGGAGGCAGTCGATGCACAGGGGCCAGGGTGTTCATATACGTTCGGACTCGAGAGCTTGCCTTCACCAGGATGGTGTCCAGTCTCGTCAGCTGCAGAAAACCTCGGTCAGTACACACAAATATGATGGGGTGACCCTGGAGATAGCGTTTGAAGTTGCTGCTACCTTTGCTATAGCGGCCTCTCTTCCGATCGTGTGCCCAGCGTGTGAGGTCCAAGTCGATATTGCGTTGTTCACCATCAGCTCAACTTGCTGTGTAAGTTCGTCCACAGATCGAACGAACTCGTCAAAGACCGGCATGTTGATATGCTGCAGTGAGTTGACCCGTCTAATTCTGAGATCTGTCTGCTGGCAAGGCCTACGGTACACTTAACGGAGGTCGGAGGGCGGAGTATACGTGGGCGCTTGGAGACATAATCTGATGGCGGCATTTGCCGACATACATAATAGCGTTCCCAATTGGATCATGTCCTCCAGCTTGCAGTTCTTCATTACAACTTCTCTTTGCTTCTGCATCATCCATGTCGTTGTGCATCTATCTGCGGAACTGTCAAACAGCTTGTCCCATCCGCATGAGGCGGTTGTGTGTCGCGTCTCGGTGACACAACACGTTGTTCCGCTCATTCCCAACCCAGGTTGCGTCCGGACTTCGTCGACAACTGTAAGTAAGGTCTTTCGCACAGAAGTCGGGGAGTAGATGATCACTTCATCTCAATAGTAACCATTGCGTGTGCATATCATGAATGCCATTGAGCAGGAAGTAAGAGATGTGAAGTTATTTTCTCCGCGACCTGGTCGGAGGTTGTCATGCTGGCTATGACGATGAAGCTCTCCGATCTGTCATGGGGCTGTCGTCCACCAATATCTACGTCCTATTCAACGTACGTTCAACCTTCTCAATGCACAGCCCTGCGCCGATCATGTCGGCGTCTCTCCTGCTCCAGAGTGCTGGTGGTATAGCTCTAGGAGGCCAAGCACCAGTGTCAAATTCGAGCGGAATGCTGAAGGCTTTATCTAGTCATACTTACTGCCGCTCACTCAGTTCTAATCCACCATGACTTCTCGTCGAGGGCCGGTCCGGGCGAAGATCGTTCGGACTGTCGACCGGCCTCCGGCTCGGCGACATCTCGTGCAACTGAGCTGTACTTGCTACTACTTCTAACCCCACGACCTCTGTCTACTAGGCTAGGTACCGGCTATCAGAAGCACATTCATTCAGCAGGGTCGTGTGCGCACTGCCTACCGGGGCTAAGTGTCACTGTCAGGCCCTGTTGCACACCGCGGCTGTTCCGATGCACGTCGACTACATACGCTAAGTCGCTTCGTTTACAGAATAGCGCCGTTTAGAACCCGCTTATCTTGTGATGGTATGTTCCACCGAGCCACGACCTCGTTCTGCCGGAGGAATCTGTCCAAACCACTATCAACTTGTTGTGCGGCGCGACAGGCGTATGAGGTTCGTCAATTGTTATGAAAGGAGAATCATCCGACATCACTGCTGTCGACTTCGGAAGATGGCTCCTACAAGAACACGTCTGTAGATGTCAAACCATAGCTCTTCAGGGACGGTACCTGTGGTCGCTCGTCGGTATATGTATAGCTAACTGCCCGCGGAAGAGCCAGCCCCGTGCCCACCGCTAGGACCCGCAGCCGACCAACATCAGCGTGAGCTATCATGGACTCGGACTCCGCTCCTCCAGACCTGTCTGCCGTAGTCGCATCGATCAAAGACTCTTTCGCCTGCCTCACACTTGGTGTCATCATCGCAACAGCGTTTGTGTTCAGCCCTGCTTTCCGTCTCGTCAATGACTGACCCTAGTCCCTCCCATCCAGCATATATGGAATCACCGTCCTCCAGTCGTACATTTACTTCCGGCGGTACCCGCAAGATGGTCGCGGCATGAAAGCGGTGGTGAGACGACCAGCGACGTCTGCCCACACGGTTGATGGTACTCACTTTGATTTTCTATCTTCCAGGTCGGCGCTCTATTGTACGTGCTGCCCCAGGTTCCTGTCGGGGAGCCTCGCCAGTGCTGAGCGCGCCGCAGCTTCCTAGATACTGTCACCACGGGGCTCATGTCAGCCGCAATGTACAACTATGCCGTTACGAACTTCAACGCCCCTTTGGAAACGTTCTCCTCGGTCACACAGTACGTCGCTGGCATTTGCATATTTGTTCGGATTGAGAACTTACTGAGGCCTGTTCGTGTTTCACTAGAACAATCTCGGTAGGAAGGCTTGCACAATCCGTCTTGCCCAGCATTTTAACCACCTGCCATTTTCCATAGGTCGGATATGGGCTACATGTATTGCCATATCGTCACACTCTATCCTGTCATAGCTCTGACTACCTCGCAGATCATCACAGGCTCCATCGCACAGTGGTACGTCATGACCTACCTATATCGTCGGTACTTTGCTGAATCCCGTCCTCAGCTTCTTCGTGCAGAGACTTTGGTATTGTGAGTAGAATCCTGTATACCTCGCGAGACTGGGCGCACTCACACTCGTATCATAGTGAGCCACAACAAGCTGGTTGCTGGCGTTCTCGTATGTTTCGTCATCACATGCACTGCAACCATTCTCCGCTAACGCATGGGCTCAAGTTGTTCCTGGCCATCGGATCTCTAGGTGAGAGATCCATGCCACTCCATCTGAAATTCATCTCTGACTCCATACCCGTGCACTCTCAGGGACAGGACTAGGTGCGTGCTACCATCACGAACATGAAGCAAACAGTAGTACTTATGTCTATACGATACGTCTCGCCAGTGGTCATGGGTGTCCTGTACGTCCACAGCGCCGCAACAGTCCTCCGCACTAGCGATTCCTGACACGCTGTCCCCGCCAATCCGAACAGACTCACGCACACCGATGTCGCCGCGCTGAACAGCCCCATCGTCAACTTCCCCACCGGCTTCGCGGGGATCATGAGCGCGGTGTGCGACATCTCCATCGTTGCGGCCCTGTGCTACTACCTGCAGTCCGGACGCTCTGGGTTCGCAAAGTACGTGTCCGTGTCCTGATCCTGCGCGGATCGCTGATATCTGAGGATGCCGGGACACAGAACGGACTCCCTGGTCGACCGCCTCATGATGTATGCGATACAGAGAGGCTTGCTGACCGCGTGAGTTGTGTCTTGCGATACGATATAGCCCTGCCTCTGCTGACGAACGACTGTCGCTCAGCATATGCCAGACGTTATACGTCATCTTCGTAAGCCATCGTCTATGTAATGGTAACGGTTCATGTACCGAACGACGGCGGTTGCAGGCACTCGTTTATTCTGCGCGGCTCGTATTCCTCCCCTTTTCGCTCGTCCTGGGCAAGCGTGAGTAGCTCTCCAAACGGGCTCCTCGCCCGCAGACTTGTCATGCTCACGACACCTGTGCATACAGTGTACTGCAATACTGTGCTCGCGACGTGAGTAGATTACCTTCGAGCTACTACAGGGCACTCCGGATCGCCCCGCCCGTAGCTCACTGCGTACGCCGCATCCGACAGGCTCAATGTACGCCAGTCGCTCAAGGAGTTCGACCACTCCGGAGAGGCCATGGACCCCGGCTCGCTCGTCATAGCGCCGCCCCCAGGTAGAATGGGAAATGCGCGTGCCGCAGTGAGTCTGCTCGTCTGTCTCCTGCTATGCATGATTATTACCCCGGGCTGGAAGCTGACATGTACCTCAGCAGGATTCAGAGCCGAAAGATGTGTCGACTCTGCGAGTGAATTATAATGTCACGTCGTCGCAACAGGTGCGTGGAGTACATGTGCATCGCCGTGAGGAGCTGGGGTTCTGTCACTCGGGAGCTCATACCGAATGCGCCTCTAGACGTCCGGAGCAGAAGATAGTCTGGAGAATGTGTGATTTCCGGACACCTCAGGATGACAGCCCCGCCGCATCTTTTGGAGCTGTACAAGTCGGACGGTGCACTCGCTGGCTGTTCTCGGATGTCGCTATGTCGGGTCATGAACGTGCTGGGCCATCAATATATGCATATTTAAACCATGGGTGCGGGCTCGTTTGGTCAATGGAGGAGCCTTCCCACATCAAGCAACTACTTTTACCACCTATTAATCTCCAGCTATAAATTGAATTGTCCGTGTGGTTGATAGAACATGTATTTGCATTCCCCGACGTCGACGGTGAAGGAACAACCATGAACGGCACGGTGCGTGGTGGATGCCAAGGAACCAACCAACCTCGGCATGTCGATGATCGATGAAAGGTGCCGGAGAATGAGGACGGTATGCAGTCCTTCAGTTGTGTTATCGCACAGAGGGTGGTGACTCCAGGCACTGTTGCTTAACAGGATCGACGTTATAAGCAGGAGGAAGCGAAGTGTGGCACGTCTCGAAGACAATATTGATTCTTAATTGGCGTCTCTATGAGGACAGAACATAGTGAGATATTCGTTCGCCTATGTATGCGTGTTACACACCGTGCTCGAGTTCGTCTCGACAGCCATGGTGGCTCCAGGGTTCCGATGCATGGAGTCTCTTGATATTTTATATGATGCGTCCTGTATTGGTCTGCCCATTCGGCTGTCTTGGACGGACCTCTCAGAGCCGGAAGGAGACCCTCTCGGCGATGACCAGTGAAGGACCGAACTCACGGGTATGAAAGCTCGAACGCGACAACACTCTCGGAGGGACGGGGACACTCAAAATGGCAGTAGCCCGCTCCTGGGGTTGATGAGAATCTTGCATGAAGCTCGAAGTTATGCCCTGCATCCGCCGACGTCGTCGTTGGCTTTATACCGGTGTGCCTCCAGCGACGTGCCTCTCCCCGAAGTCGCTGTCAGGCTGCGACATATGCCATCGTTACGCACCTCCAGCCCTGAGCCTCGGGACCTTGCAAGTTTCTTGTACTCCGCGGCGTGGCATTTGAGCGGCCCACGCCTGTACAGCCGCCGCTGGTGTCTGGGCCCTGGTCCCCGTGAGGAGATCGTCGTCAACTTGAGCTTGAGTACTGAGGCGCCGCGGGGGAAGTGTGTCAATGTGAAAACGCCGTGTGAGGCAGCGGGCGACCGGGCTGGACTCGGAGTGTATGCTTATCAGTCTCCGCACCGCACAGACCACGCATAGAAGAGCAGAGAGACAGAAGTGGGTGGTAGATGCGCGGGGTTAGAGAGCACGGCAACGTATGAATGGGGGAGATGAGGGGAGGGCCAAGCGATGGACGCCCGCGCACGACTCGCGATAGGCCAGGCTGGGACGGTGACGTCAGAGGGAAGTTGGTCGTCGAGGTCGTCGTGGTCGTCTGTGGCCGAGATCTGCTGACCTTGGTCGATGGCAAGCATCCGTATGAAAATCCATCGCAAGCAGCGCGCCCAATCAACGTCGACCTCGAGCTCAGTGCCGGCATGGTTGCAAGCAGGCGATCCTGGTCGACCTCTTGAACTCGCGCAAGAATCGTCTAGGATTCAGACCAGGGAGGCCAGTAGGGACGCGCGGAGCGACGGCAGAGCGTTCGGAGTTGAAACATACAGCGCAGACGCGAGGGGCGGGTCCAGAAGGAGGGGGCAGCATGGGAGATTTGCCAGGATGGAGATGCGTCCGGCGCCTCCGGGGCTGCAAGATTTCGCAGTCTAGATGGTCTGGCCGAGCCTTTCGTTCTCCTGGTCCATCATCCTCGCCCTCCAAACTTATATCCCCGCCTTTTCCTCCCTCCTCTCTCTCAGACTCTTCTCGTCTCCGCCCCGCCCCGCCTCGAACGTTGACATCGCTCAGCGCGACCCCGACCCCGACCCCGACCCCGACCCGCCCGGCCCACCGATGACGCACAGGACACACGACCGCGAGACCCCCGACGCCGACGCCGAGCCCGCGCTCCTCAAAAGGCTCAAGTCGAGCCACATATCGGACGCTACGCCCCCGAGCACGAGCGACCCGACCCCGCACTTTGCAAACGACCTCTTCGGCCCGTCCAACATCCACCGGCTGCACACCGAGTACGAGGGCAGCGAGCCGTTCAAGCACGTCGTCGTCGACAAGCTTTTCCAGCACGAGCTTCTTCAGAAGGTCAAGGACGAGGCGCTCGCCGAGCTCAGCTTCTCGGAGAAGGAGACGGACATCTATAAGGTGCGTTTTATGCCCGGTTAAAGCGCCTTGGGCCTCCCGAGGATCGCGGCGCAGGTCCAGCGCGTGCGTAAAGGACGACTCTCTGCTTGGGCTGAGTTCCGGGCGAAAACCCAAGCAGAGAATCGTCCCATAACGTCTGGTGACTTTCGTATAGACGGGTGGGGAGATCTTTGAAGCGGTGGCCGCAGACGACTCCGCGAGCGGCGAGGCACTCTGCAGAATGACCTCCAAGTGAACCCTCTGCAGTCTCGCCCTAGCGGTAAGTATTATTGTTCACTCAGGGCCTTCGGACGCGCATATATAAGGCGGCGCGTCGTCGAATATGACGTAGGCGCTCTGGGGATACCCACTCGTCTATACGCAGACGTATAGGATCGGTTCTCTTCGCGAGCAAGTTCGCTGATCATCTGCTTAACTAGGTATACCAGACCGGCGACCTCGCGTCGCTCTCGTACCTCACCGAGCAGCAGATCTCCCTCCTGCCCTCCCTCCTCACCCTGCGCGATGCGCTCTACTCACCCATGTTCCGCTCCTTCCTCCGGGCCGTCACCGGGTGCGGGCCTCTGTCGGGCAGCAAGCAGGACATGTCCGTCGTGAGCTACCGCAAAGGCTGCCACCTGCTCAACCACGACGACGTCATCGGCACCCGACGCGTGTCCTACATCCTGTACATGCCCCTCCCGCACTACCAGGGCTGGCAGGCGGACTGGGGCGGCGCGCTCGAGCTCTACCCGGTGAAGATGGGCCCCGAGGGCTTGCCCGAGCCCGAGCCGATCCCCGCCAAGAGCATCCCCCCAGTCTGGAACCAGTTCATATTTTTCGAGGTGCAGCCCGGGCGCAGTTTCCACTCGGTGGAAGAGGTCGTCGTCGGAGAGGTCGAAGACGGACGGCAGCGGCTGAGCATCAGTGGCTGGTTCCATGCCGCCCAGCCAGGAGAGGAGGGGTACGTCCCCGAGCGCCCGCAGCCAGAGCTGAAAAGCTCCCGCGACCAGCTCGTGAGTGTCTCACAGACAGCGGCGGCAGATCGCACCGCTCACTGCAAGGAGCTCTACAGGCATCAACCCAGACAGCATTCAGAGACTACCCCGACAACTCGAACCCGCCACTGCCCGACGACGCGCTCTCGGAAGAACACATGTCGTTCCTCTCCGAGTTCCTCAACCCCGTCTACCTCCAACCGCGCACGATGAAGGCGCTCGCCGCGCGCTTCGTCGACGAGTCCTCGCTCGAGCTGCACTCCTTCCTCTGCGCGCCGCTCGCGGACAAGCTGCGCGCGGGCCTCGTCGACAAGGACGACGCGGACGGGCTCGGCCCCGCGCGCCCCACGCGCATCCCCCCGCACACCGCCGGGGGCACCGGCGCGTGGCTGATCAAGGGCCCCCCGCACAAGTGGCGGTACTCCGCGCTGCGCCCGCGCGATACGGCGACGACGGCGACGGCGGTGAGCCCGCGCTGGGCGCACGCGGACGTCGACGACGCGGTGCGCAGCCTGCAGGAGGAGCTGTACCCGAGCGCGGCGTTCCGCGCGTGGCTCGCGGGCGTGTCGCGGCTGCTGCCCGTGCGCCACATGGCGGAGGCGCGCCGGTTCCGCCCGGGCTTGGACTACACGCTCGCGACGAGCGAGGCGGGGGAGACGCGCCTCGACGTCGTGCTTGGGCTCACGCCGCAGGTGGAGAGCCGCGAGGAGAGTGCCGGGGCGGGCGCGGGCGCGGGGACGAGCAATGGTAATGGGGTAGGGAGCGGGGAGGAGAACACGCCTGTCGGGTGGCAGACTGGGGAGTGGGGCGGCTGGGAGGTGCGTCGTGCTCTTTTTGTGTCTATTTGTGTGCTGACGTCTTGCAGTGCTACATGGCGCCGCACGACGAGGAAGACGACCCGGCCGTCTACCGTTCGGGCTCGAAGAAGAAGAACGGGGCCAACGGCACGCACGGGAACGGAAATGGACACGGGAACGGGGCCATGGACGAGGACGAGGACGCGATGCACGACGAGGACGCGGACGGGGAGGACGAGGACGACGAGGACGACGGGACGCTGCTGACCGTGCAGCCGGGCTTCAACCGCCTGCTGCTCGTGCTGCGCGACGAGGGCGTGATGCGCTTCGTCAAGTACGTGTCCGCCGCGGCCGAGGGCTCGCGGTGGGACATCTGCGGCGAGTTCGAGATCGGGATGGTCCAGGAGGAGTCTGCGGACGAGTCGTGAGCGTCACGCTGCTGGGTGCTGGGTGCTGGGTGCTGGGTGATGAGCTGTTGAGCTCCTGGGTGCTCGGTACACTTTGGTTGGGGCGCGAGCGGGCGTGAGTGCGCACGCATCTGTATCACTACATATCTCCATACCCGTTTCCTGCCACAGTATCGTGCTCGTGCTTGTGAATTGACGTACATGCTAATACAGCGCACCAGCGTACATGTCTACTACTATTTGTAGAATTGTCGGTAATGACATACCATTTGCAGTTCCGGGCGTAGACGACCTCCCACCGCCGCTGGTACAGCGTGAGCAGCATCGGCAGGAAATCAAACCATTCCAGATATCGCACGTTCACCGCGACAGAGTGCAAAATCCGCAGGTGCATGTGTAGCAAACGGTATGCGAAATACTGAGCATGGGCATGGGCAGGGCCGCAGGGGAACCTAGTGCCTTGCCCAGTACGTCTCCGAACGCGAGGTGCCCATTCTGTAATTCCAAGTACCAAGCACAAGACACTGGCTCAAAACACGGTCTTCTTCCCCTGGCTGGGGACGATGGCGACCTCCTCGCGCTTCGCGAGGGCCAACGCCGCACCAGGCGTCGCCCGCGGCCGCCCCCGCCCCCGTCCCCGTCCCCCAAAGTCCCCTCCGCGCCCCCTCGCGTTCCCCGCACCTCTCCAGGAAGATCTGGCCCCGTCCCCGTCCCCGCCATGGTCGCCTGCCTCTCCTTCTCCCTCCCCTTCCGCGCGCCGCCTCTTCGCCGGCCGTCCCTGCTCCCCGTGCCCGTCCTGATCCCCCTCTTCTCCTCCCTCTTGTCCCGCGTGTACGCGCGCCCGGCGAGGTGCCGGCCCCGTAGCCGCGTCCGCGTCCGTGTCCTTGTGCTTGGGGCCGCGCGGGGGCCCGCCGCCGCCGCGCCGGACGGCGTCGGGTGAGGCGTACTCGACCACGAGCTTGCGGCCGCTCAGGTGGTGGTTGCGCGGGTTCGTGAGCGCGGCGGTGGCGTGCTCGGTGCTCGTAAAGTCGAGGAAGGCCCAGCTGCGCGGGAGATGAACGGGGCGTCAACGATGGGAGTCATACATTCCGAATGTACGTGCGTGCGTGCGGTTAGCGTCGTATCTGAGTGTCTCCCGTGCGGGCGGGCGGGCGTCGCCGCCCGTTCTAGCATTCGCAGCCTTCGCAGCCAGCTATCGTCGCGGCTGCGGTTCGGATTTGTATTTGTGCGCAAATTTGTATTTGCAGAACGCAGGCCAGAACCGGCTCGAACGTCGAGCGGTCGGAGTGCGTTTGTGGCTGCCGTCCGAATTCGCGTCTATGACCTGCACTTGAGGTAATAGCGATCGGTGCGATGACGCACGACATCGTCCAGACGCGACGGCAGCATGCTGCGGTGGGAAACCAGCGGCGACGGCGGACGCACGGACGCACGGAATGGGACACGAGTAGCACGGAGACTCACCCTTTGCACTTGCCGCTGTCTTCGAACGTTCCCATCCGTATCTTCCTCAGCCACTTGTCTGCGGCTGCGTCCGCGTCCGCGTCTGCGCCTTCGGTCGCTTCTGGGGCACGGTGGGACTCGAAGAGCTCGCGGATCGTGTCCTGCGTCGCCTCGAACCCCAGGTTGCCGAGGAAGAGCGTCGGCCCGGGCGGCTGCTTTTGCGCGCTGAGGATTTTCTGTGCGGTTTTGGTGTGGCCGGTGAGCTTCGAGCTATCTGTGCCGTCTGCGCCCGCTGTCGCAGTGGGGGCAGGACGGCCCTTGAAGTCGTCCCCTGTGGCAGAAGTTTGTTCTTAAGTATAGGACTAGGAGGCAATGTTTGGGGACGCACCGTCCTTGATGAGCAGCCGTCTCCCGTCCAAAGGCTTTTCAGACATTGTGATCGCGATCGTCTTCGCGTCTGGCGTCGCGAAATCCACGTACGCGAAACTGGAGACATCCGACCGATACGACGTTTGGTACGGACGGATAAAGGGGGTGATGTGTGCAAAGAACTGACCCTCTGTTCTCCTTGCGCGGCGCCGTGCCCTCCGGCCCACCCGCGGCCATCTTCGTGGGCATGTGTATGCGCGTGATCTCCCCGACACCCTCGAAGAACGCGCGGATGGACAACGGCGTGGTCTTGAACGAGAGGTTGCCGACCCAGATCGAGTTCTGCCGCTTGGGCACTTTCGAGGGCGGTAGGTCCGCGCTGTTCTTCACCTTTTCCGTCCGCGGTTTCTTGCTGGGCGGGTCTCCGTCGCCGGCCTGTTTCGACTTGGCCGCGAGCTTCTCCTTTTTCTTCTGTCTCCGCTGCTCTGCATGTGAGAGCACGGGGGTGTCGTCGTCCTCCTCTTGGTTAGAATTTGAGTCCGCGTCGCTAGATTGAGAGTCATCAGAGGTGTCGTTGCCGTCTGAGTCGTCGCTCTCATCGGAGAGACGTTGCCGTTTCCGCGGATTTGGTGAAGACGAAGATGACCGCTCAGAGCCGGACGCACTACTTGACGAAGACGAAGACATGGATGCTAGTCACAGAAGCAAAGAAAAGTTTATCGTCACGAGCTGGTCACAACGACAAGAACTTTCAAGCCCGAGATTACCGGGAATGTTAACGTCGGCAAATGCCGCAATCAGTGAGCGCCCGGTTTAAGCGATGCAGGTACTGTACCATTTCGACCTAATATTCATGTCACGCGTCACAAGAGGTCTTGAATCTGAATAATCGGAAGTCTGTCCCGCGTCACAAAGGTCGTTGAAGATCGCTTGAAGTCAATGTCACGGGCGCTTTACGGGCGCTAACCGCGTTTTGGCAGAGGATCCTAGCCTATGAATGGAATATTTGAGGTTGTCCCATGGTCACAAGGGGCTGCTAAGCGATGAATATTCATGATTTCGGTGTCACTTGTCCCCCCCCATGAATATTAGGTCGAAATGGTACAGTAGACGCCAATGAACTCTACGGAACGGCCCCAGGACCCTGCTTGACTTCGTACCACCACCTTCAGATTTTTTCCCACGCTTCAGCCTTACAGGGGAGGCGGACGCGTGTGGACCTTTCTGGCCTACTGGTACTAGATAGTTACTATACGAACCTCTGGGCAGCACATCTTAGACTATGTCCTGGAAAACTCAGCATGGATACTCGAAGCCGTCGGGGACAGCAGCGGAGCGACTTCGTCAAGTCACAGGCGCCGGTGCCAGCGCGACGGCGCCTACAGCAACGACGAGGAAGAAGGCGAAGTCGGCGGCGACACCCTCGCAACAGCAACTCTTCAGCGAGGCCGAACAACACCTACCAGACCTAGAGGCGGCCCTCGTCTTCTTACGCAAGCACATGCTGGTCCCGGAAGGCGACTCCGCCATCTCCAGCTCGGCACTAACGACGGGGCTACTGCACCTTGCCCTGGCGTCACCGTCCGCCGACCTTGCGCGGAAGAGCCTGATCGCTTTCGCCTACCTCGCCGACGCGGCCTTCGACAAGAAGCTTGATGGAAAACTAGTGGCGGGAGTAGCGGAGAGGATCGAGGCGCAGCTGACTCTCAGACTCGACGAACATGTGGAGAAGGTCGAAAACGAGATCGCGACCGGAACAGAGGGCATGGAGGAGGCCGTGAAGGAGATGAGATTGGGCGTGGGACAGCTCCGGGAAGCATGCAAGAAGCTCGAAGCGGCGGAGGCGGCACTGGCGGGAGCGAGGGAGGAGATCATGCAGACGCGAGCCACGGGGCTGCCTGTCGGTGCGTCCTTCACTACCTCCCTTCCTGTCACACTGGATGCCGCCCCCGTGCGTACACGGCGGGCGGTGGACCTCGCGGACTTGCTCCAACGGCAAGTTCTCGTCCGCGGGGTCGCGCTGAAGGGCCAGGACGGGAGCCCGCTGTCCGACCGAGAGGCGTTGGAACGAGCACGACAAGCCGTCGATCTGATGGCGGGGGAAGGCCTGACACCGCCCAAGGACGCCGCCTTCGACACCGCCAAGATACAACGCTACGGCGACCTCGTCCTCACATCCGCCACTCGCGACATGGCCCGGTGGCTCGCCAATCCTAACGTCAAAGCCTCGTTCACCCGCAAGATGGGCACCGCAGCAACGATCGTCGCCCGGACCTACCAGCTCGTCGCGGAGTACGTCCCAGTGAAGTTCAATCCGGGCAGCGCGCAGGAGCTGCGCAAGGTCGAGCAGGCCCACGACCTCCGCGACGGCGCCATAGTACAAGCCGAATGGATTAGGGCGGTAGAAAAACGATACCCGGGGCAGAGGCGGGCCTTTTTGAAACTAACGTTCAACAGTGTCGACCAAGCGAACCTCGCCCTTAGGGGCCTCTCCTTTGCAGGTCGCAAGGTCATCGTCCGGCGTGACATCAAAGAACCATGTCGCTGCCTAAACTGTCAAGGTTACGACGGCCACCTCGCGCGGGACTGCCCCACCCGTCAGCCGGTCTGCGCGAACTGCGCCGGCCACCATGCCACCCCGCAGTGCATGATCAAGGACCCCGCGCTCTACCAGTGCGCGAACTGCGATGAAGACGGACACGCAGCGTGGGATCGCGCGTGCCCCACGTACAGAAAAAAGGTGCGCGACTTTGCTGCACGGCGCGCTGACACAGGCTTCAGATTCTTCGTCACAAACGATCTGTTTACCTGGGTCACCGACGATGACGTCCTCGCTCGCGCCCCGCCTCCACCGTCGCTCTGGGAGCACATTGCACATCAATTCCCGGCGGACCCGACGACACAAGGCCCACGGCAGGCTAACATCGATGCGTTCTTTGGCGCCCCGCCCCGGGACCCGCCCCCCGCTACGTACTGATCGCTGCGCCCACCCCGCTATTGCGTATTTGGCAGCAGAATATCAACAAGTCCCTCGATGGACAACTGGAACTCCTTCACAGTGCCTCGCCGACGGACTACGACGTCATCGCCATTCAGGAGCCGTACCTGGACCATCTCAAGAACACGCGGAGCACGGCGCACTGGAGAGTCGTGTACCCGGCCGTCTGAGACAGAGACACCGCCGGGCGTACGCGCACCGTCCTCCTCATCAACACGCGCATATCGACCAACACGTGGACACCCGCCAGCGTCCCGCACCCAGACATCACCGCGGTATCCATCAAGACGGCCGGGGCAACACTCCATCTTTTCAACCTCTACGTAGACGGCGCGCAGGACACGGCCATTCACGCGGCCACGAGGGCAGCCCGCTCACTCACCGAGGCAGGAGAGGGCGAGAACCACGTCGTGTGGCTCGGGGATTTCAACCGTCACCATCCAAGCTGGGACGATCCGGCCAACCACCAGCTCTTCTTCCGACAGAACCTCGTGCGCGCTGAGCTATTGATCAACAGGGTCGCAGACTTGGGGATGGAGATGGCCCTCCCTCCGTCCCTGGCTACGTTGGAGGCTATGAACTCGAAGTCTCGCACCCGCCCTGACAACGTTTTCTGCTCGGAGGCCCTGCTGGAGCGCCTTCGATCCTGCAGGGTCGCCGAGGAGTTACGCCCGATACTCACTGACCACTTCCCCATTCTGACAGTGTTCGAGCTCCCGACGGAAGCCACTCCCCCGCGAGTCAGACGCGACTTCCGCAAGGTCGACTGGGCCGACTTTGAAGCAGCGCTCGCGTCGAAACTAGGCGCCCGGGACCACACCGGCGACATTACGACAACACAACACTTCGATGATGCGCTCGACCAGCTCATGTCCGATCTGCAGGCCACAGTTGCAGAGCACGTCCCGCTCTCCCCGGACACCCCTTTCGCGAAGCGGTGGTGGTCGAAGGAACTGACCAAGATGCGTAGGGAGAAGGAGAGACTGGGGAAAGTGTCACATCAACACAGGGGGACACGAACACACCCGTCGCACGCTGAGTACAGACGCTACCGAAACCGTTATACTGACGCGATACGTGCAGCGAAGGGCGACCACTGGAAGACCTGGATCGACTCGGTCGATGCCAGGACGATCTGGGATGCTAACCGGTTTCTCAAGACAGGATCGACGGACGGAGGCCGCTCGTGTATCCCCCCACTGCACGTGGTCGATCAGGACGGGCGGCAGAAGGTCGTCACCTCGAACACGGACAAGAGCGAGGAGTTTTACCGGTCCTTCTTCCTCCCCTCAGGCGACGTACCGGTCCCGGGAGGCCCGTACCCGCCACCGAAGTTCGCTTTCCGCCCGATTACAGACGAGCAAGTACGACGAGCTATCAAGTCGCTCCGCTCTTTCAAGGCGCCTGGACCAGACGCCGTCCCGAACGAAGTCTACAAACACTGCGTCGACACCCTGACCCCGGTTCTAGGACGACTCTTCCGAGCGACATTCGCCCTTCAATACTATCCTGACCGATGGAAGATATCGGATACAGTGGTGCTCAAGAAGCCCGGAAAGACAGACTACACGGCAACCAAGGCGTGGAGGCCAATCGCGTTGCTCAACTGCGCGTCCAAGATCCTCTCGCGGTGCGTAGCGGACGTGCTCGTTTTTGAAACTGAACGACACTTGCTTCTAGCCAACTTCCAGTTTGGAGGGCGAGCGGGGCGGACGACTACCGACTTGATCCACCTCGTTACGAAGACCATCAAAGATGCCTGGAGACAGCGAAAAGCCGCGTCAGTAGTATTCCTCGACATCAAGTCCGCTTTCCCGGCGGCCGTCCCAGAGCGGCTGTTCCACAATCTGCGAACGCGAGGAGTCCCGGCGGAATACGTCGACTGGCTGCGTGCCAAGCTCAGTGGCAGGAAGACGTGCCTGAAGTTCGACGACTTCGAATCGGAGTTGTTTGAGATCGAGAGTAGGATCGATCAAGGATGCCCGCTCTCGGTCATTCTCTACGCTTTTTATAACTCTGACCTTATCGACAGCGCGAGAACCAAGGGGGGCGAGCTGGCAGTAGGTTCGATGGACGACGTGGCACTCGTCACAACCGGCACCACTTTCGCGGACTGCCATGACAAGATACGCGATTTCCTAGAGCGCCCCGATGGCAGCAACGACTGGTCTATCACCCACAACTCCGCTTACTCCCTGGACAAGTTCGGCCTAGTGAACTGCAAGGCGCTCATCAAGACGAGAGGACCAGATCTGCACTTGTCGGACGGTACGGTGGTGCCTGCGGCTGCGTTTCATCGCTTTCTAGGGGTCCTGGTGGACCAGAATCTCAAATTTCGGGAGCAAACCGCGCTGGCGCACTCGAAAGGCGCAAAATGGGTGGCGCTGCTGCGCCGACTCGCGAACACACGCAACGGCCTCACGTTGGGCGTCGTGAGGCGGTTGTATCTGGCAGTCGTGGTTCCTAGCATGTTATACGCATCTGACACATTCCTCACCCCAGTTCGCAGGCTAGGCGGCCAGAAGCGCAACCACGGCTCCGTTGGCAACATACGGCGACTCGCACGGGTGCAGAGGCAAGCACTTCTGGTAATGACGGGCGCACTTCGATCCACAGCCATGGACGCCCTCGAGGCGCACGCCAACCTTCTCCCCTTCGACCTCCTCGTAGATAAGTTGGCGCACCGCGCCGCGGTGCACCTGTGCTCTCTCCCCCGCTCCCACCCGCTCGCAGCTCACGTACAAAAGGCCGGCCGGAAGCTCGTCCGCCGTCACCGCTCCTCCGTTCACGAGCTCCTCGACGCGTACAAGCCCTTCCTCGACTACAAGCACACCGAACGGATCCAGCTGGCACGCCTCCACCCGCGATGGACCCCGAAGCACCGTGTCCGGGTCATCAGAGACCGCGAGAAGGCGATCAAGGACGACCCCAAGTGGGCGAGACGCGGGGCGTATCGAGTCTATACAGACGGGTCCGACATCGACGGTGCGGTCGGCGCGGCGGCCCTCCTTTACACCCCGGGGCGCAGCCGTCCCAGGGTGCTCTGGTATCACCTCGGTCCATCAACTCGGCACACAGTCTACGAGGCGGAGATAGTCGCTACCATCCTCGCCTTGGTCCTCCTCTTAGCGGTGCGCGCGCCCATGAAACGCGCATCGATCGCTCTTGACAACACTGCCGCCATCCAGGCTTCAGAGCTACGCTCGGCGGCCCCCGGCCGCTACCTCACTGACATCTTCCACAGCTATGTCAACAAACTGCGGAGGGCGCACCAGGGCCTCAAGCTCACGCTCCGATGGGTCCCCGGGCACGAAGACGTGGAAGGTAACGAGGCGGCGGACGAGGCGGCGAAGGAGGCGGCCGGCGGCCGCTCAAGCCTGCCGCAGGCCCTCCCCCGCGAGCTGCGGAAGCCCCTGCCACTCAGCATCTCGAGAGCGCGCCAGAACTATGCGCAGGAGCTCGAGCGGAAGGCTCGGGAACGCTGGCGCGCATCTAAACGGGGCACCCGCATGGCGCCGGTGGACAGCAAACTGCCGTCCAAGAAGTATCTCGCACTGACAGACTCTCTCCCTCGCAGACATGCCAACCTCCTACTCCAGCTCAGGACCGGCCACATTCCGCTCTACACGTACCTTGAACGCATCGGGAAATCACTCACGACGACCTGCCCGGCATGCGAGGGGGCCCCGGAGACAGTTTCTCACTTCCTCTTGCACTGCCCCGCTTACGCTTTCCATCGCGCAGTCCATTTCGCCCCACTCGGCTTCTCTGGCCGCACCCTCAAGATTCTGCTCAACTCGAACGATGGCCTGCGCCCGCTTTTTGCATATATCAATGCCACGAACCGCTTCCGGAGGACGTTCGGGCAACTGCCGGCGCTGCGCGACGAAGAGACATGAGAAGTAGCCCTGACCTGAGATCTGACGCGTAGCTGACCTGCCGCTCACAGCATCGACCGCGCAAGCAACCCACACGCAGAGGAGCCGACGCTGCTGCCACGATCGGGGACCCCCTCGGGAGTGGCAGCGGCGGCGGCCCCAGGAGACGAAGCTCTTTTTCTCTTTCACTTTTTCTTCTCCGGCCACGGCGCGCACTGTCCTTCTGTCCCGGGGATGGTGGAGTTATTACGGGGGGCGGGGTAACCGCACCTCGTATCCCGCCTGCAGAAGAGACAGAGATCCAGGAGTGCATGTACGCTACCCACAGACTGCCGTGGGTTTATAAGCCATTGCCCTACCACTCGATGGTCGGGGGCTGTGAGGGCAGCGCGCGTCGGGGGGCCGTTTATGTATGTCTCTATCTCATCTATGCTACTCATCTCTTCCTCCCCCTACAGTACTACAAGGCTACGGCCGACCTTCACCTATATCTAATGGCCATAGTCGTTGCGCCCCGACCATCACTTCCACCCCCCTGCTTGTGTTTCGAGATTCTCTCTGGCATTGGACATTCGCGTAGCTACCTTGTATAGTACTGCCTACCATAGGGCTTGGCCCTCGCGGGCGGTAAACCAGGATTACAAACAAACAAACAAACGGAACGGCCCAGTATAGTACATAGTAGTGGCAGCTAACTCAAACATAATATTCAAGCTACCGAGCTCAGACGGCTTGTTAATGATAAAACACCGAGTATGTACGGGGTGTAATGTACTTACCACGGTAGAATCTTGAGACGGTTCAACCATCATCGGAACAGAGCCTACGACAATGTGAGCAGCAAGGCAGGTCCTACTTTTATATCGGATACTGAAGAGCCAGGGTAACATTAAAAATTAACGCATACTAGCTGTGGCTGAAAAGTAGTTCAAGTTGCTACTAGTAAGTACTGTGGATCAACATGTGAGGGGAGATGAAACATACCGTATACATCGTAAGTGTGGCATAGGTGACTAGATGTAGCTGCTTCCCTCATAGACTAAGTATAGAGTAGCCACATATGATTAGCTTGCCGCAAAGTCAATATGTATCAAGAAACAAAAGATACTCAGTGTGGGTTTTGTTGCCAGTGGAAGCATACGGCATCTCTTCAGATCTCTTCAGATAGAGTACCACCACTCCGCCTCCAAGAAAATGCTCCGCAATAAATTCAGCGGCCATCCGCAGGATAAAGAATGACATCTGACTTGAGGTTTGTGCGTTCAGTGGCCACTGCGGCGTAACGTCATAACCCCAGAAAAAGGAAACATAGACGCCTACCGATAGTAACTAAGATCCTCGAGTCTCAGCCGTTTTCGCTGCTCCGGGAGAGTAAGAGCCTACTAAGAGGATATATGTACTGTTGGATTGTGTCCATTCGCATAGTATGAACTTCATCTCGTTGCGACTAGGACGAATGAATCGGCCTACAGAGTAGTATTCCGGGCCTGGTCTTGGCAACAGCACGGTCAGGTGGCGTAGCACAGAATGTAGCATGCACACTAGCAGTGGGAGGCAAAGATAAGAATGTAAACGTTTATCGATATCGCTGATACCGAGGACTAACTATGTTGCCCCGACGGTCGACGACGCATTTCAGCGGTGGCAGAAACATATAGGACTCGTACTCACTTTCCTTCATGGACGTGAGGTGGAACCCATGCAGTATTAGAACATGGAGACGGTCACAGAGTGATCATTGCTATAACTCTGATGGAATGCGGCACGCAAGCGGTGAATATTTGAATGTTGAACGTTGTTGAACATCGCAGGCCGACTGTGAATATTTCACACATGCACGTAGAGCGACTTTGCGGAGAGCAAGCATTGTATAGAATCACGCACGCTCTGAACCTCGAGGACCTCTAGTACCGTGCATCCGCTCACCGCCGACGACCACAACCTCCTCCTCCCCGCGAACCAAGCTCCTCCCACGGCTTCTCGCCCGCTGTGTGACGAGCGACTCCTGTTTCGCAGCCACTATCTCCGCCAAGGCGATAGTCGAGCAACCGAGAGCATCCGGCGGTGAGGTACGGAGGAAGAGACTAGAGTGAGTGAAGGACCCTGCGGGATGGAGGAAAAGAGGAAAGGCGCCGCACAGCGCGGAGGGTGCCGTTGCCGTCATTGCGCCTTGCACATTCTCCACCACCAACTTCAATTTCCAAGACAGCGAGGGCTGGGCCGATGTCGTGGCAAGCCAGATCCACCTCTCCATTCTCCTAAGTACTAGCTGCGATCACTCCCCAGGGTGTTATATTGCGTGAGTAGACTGTCTGTCTATCTTCACCACTCCCCATGTCCTCCTCATGCCCCCGCGATCAGGATCCCCCGCCGTACGGACCCCCCGCAGGTATCCTCATCGTCCCTGCAGTCAACATTGTTCTTCTCGACCAACTTCAGCAACCTATCCGCGCCACACCACCGCGGACCCCGCCATTCCGATCTTCTACCGCGAGCCTGCAATTGACTCCGCTTCAGACGAGCTCACGCAGTACGCCTACCTCGATCGATATCGCCACCCACACGACTATCCCCCAGCTGCCCCGCCGCCGCTCGCACACGATATCCACCCCCAGACACCCCCGCGCGCGCGGTGAGCCGACGCACGCCCCGCCCACCGCCATGAGCGCACCAAGCAGCTCGCCCCCGCCATACTCGCTCACTCCGCCCGAGGCGCACGCCCCTGCCGCCACCGTGACGAAGCGGGCGGTGTCGTCGCCCCACTTGCGCCTGCCGGGGCCCCCCGTCGCGTCCGCCTCCCGCTCACGCCAGGTGTTCTCGGAGCACGCGCGTGCACGGCCTACGTCGGACGAAGACGACTCCGGGGCGGAGACGGACGACGGGGTGGTGTTCGGCGCGCACCGCGCGAGCCTGGCGGACACGCTGCGGCACCGGCTGCTCGGGAAGAGCAAGGGCAAGGCGCGGGCGTATGCGTACGACGAGCACTGGACGCGGCCGATCACGACCGCGCGCGGGGCGCCGTGCGCGGGGGAGACGGAGACGGAGGGCGAGGATTCGGTGCGTGTCTCCAAGCTTGTCACCCGAAGGGAATGTGAACGCGAATGTGAACGCAGCCGCGCAACCTGCCTACCGCACGCATCACCCGCTCGTCGCTCGCACGGCAGCTGCAAGTGACGCTGCCGCCGACGACGGCGTGGCTCGTGCCCATCCTCTTCCAGCTCTTCCGCCTGCTCGCGATCGTGCCCGCCGTATTCGGCACGCTCTGGAACCTCTACCGCGTCTTCCGCCCCCCGGACGGGAGTGCGGACGCGCGCGTCGACTATGCGGTCAGCGTGCTTTGGGTGAGTGCTGCTCTCGTGATCTACGCGGCAGCTCAAGCTCAATTGACAACACGCTCCCATGGCCAGTCCGTCCTCACGGGCTGGCAGTGCCTGCAGCTGACGACCGGCCTCCTCAAGCGGTGGCGCGTGTATTACTCGCCCTTCGCGACCCTCATCCGCCTCCTCGCGCTCCAAGGTCTGTCCCGTCCCCTTCTTCCCTCTTCTGTCTTCCCGCTGCCCTGTTCCCTGTTCCCGTTGCCCTGTTCCCGCTGCCCGCGCGCACTCACGCACTCACCCGCCCGCGACAGCGATCTGCTGGCCCGCGACACACCTCACGCTCACGATCCTCGACCACGCCGCGCGCCCGCTCGTGTGCTGGGCCGCGATCGGCACGACGACGTGCTGCAGCCGCAGCATCCAGCTCTGGGTCACCTCGAACATCGTCCCTGCCCGTCCCCTACCCCCTACACCCCTTCCGTCCCGCACGCCCGGTGTGCCCCTCCCGCCCGGGTACCCGCAGCAGAATGGGGCGCATGAGGAGGGAGGGGGAGGGGAGGGGGAGGGGGAGGAGCACCTGCGCAAGGGCCGGCGGCGCCGCTGGGACTGGGCGGCGGTCGGGGTGAAGTGCGCGCTCCCCGCTGGGCTTGTGTATTTTGTGATGGCGTGGGCGGTAGTGCTCCGGAGGGAGTTTCTGGGGTGCTGAGCTGCGCACTGGGGAGGAGGAAGGGGAGGGTGCATATATGCATGTGGGCGCCGTTGCCCGCCGTCCGGAGACGAACGTAGGCACTCCTAGCGGTTAGACAGCCCGGGACTCTGTTTTCGCTGCAGCTGAGGATAACTTTATGTACTAGATCATCTTACTCGCTGATACTCCTATGCTATACCAACTTACTCGAGACGATTGCTAGTGAAAACTGCATTGGTCAAAGAGCTACCCTGCGATTGAATCGAGCCGACGGCGGCGGTCCTCGAGGGCGTTTTCCAGAACCCGAACCGTTCACCATTTACAGCCCCGCATTATCACGCGTGAGCGGGTAGTACAGCTCCACCTTCGGACGAGCCGCACTCGAACACCTGGCCATCCCTGGACGAGGTTGAAGCTTGAAGCTTGGGCGTAGTATACCGGGAGGACGAAGATGTGGCGGCCCTCGAACGCGAGGTCCTAGCACGAGCCGCACTGGTCCGGGTTCAGGAGAGGGAAGAGTTGACTGATGGATTCGAATGAGTCCTCTTATACCTTCTCGCCTATGCCTACGACGATGCCGACGCTTAGGACAACACTCTACGTACGACTACTATCTAGCTCACCTGTGCTAATTCTTCCGGGTATAGACCTAGCATACTCAAAATATGAGAATGCATGGATGAACGTGAATACGAGGGGAAAATCGCTGACGAAAACAATGCTGTGCTGGACCAATGCCAGGGCCTGCCCGTCCTGCAAAACTTCGACACGGTAACTCTTGACGGCATTTCGCGAGTCCGATGGATAGAGCAGGTTTAGAGCTTCAGTTGTGATAAGCTGGGATGCAAAAACACAGCAACGTCCGATATGACAACGCGGAACCTCCTCTAGGATGACCGCTATTCGCCGCGCCGCCCGTTATTCATCGCCGGAGAACTTGAAGTGTCCAGGCAAACGTTGTCTGTTATCATACAAACCTCTAAGATAGTTGCTGAGAAAATGCGACGGCCACTATGAATACTGCTTCTGAATCATCTTAGCGATAGTCTGTAACTGGATGTTCGACGTCCCCTCGTAGATGGCGCCCTGAAAACGATACGTCAGTATGTACAAGCGAACGCAGATGATGCGTAAAGGACTTACAATCTTCGAGTCTCTCCAGTATTTCTCGATGCCCGTCTCTCGCGTAAAGCCGAGACCGCCGCACCACTCGATCGCTGAGCCCGACACCCTCTGCGCCACCTGGCTCGCATAGTATTTGGCCATAGCGGACTCCCGCACAAAGTCGAGGCCCTCCTCCTTGCGCCGTGCCGCATTATACGTCAACAACCGCGCGGCCTCGATCTCGATCGCCGCCTCTGCCTGCTGGAACTGCATGCCCTGGAACGTGCCAATGGGCTTGCCAAACTGCGTGCGCTGGAAGGTGTACGGCACCGCCTTGTCGAACGCGCCTTGCGCGAGTCCAAGCATCTGGCCGGCGATCCCGATGCGCCCCTCGTTGAGGATCTCGATGGCAATCTTGTAGCCTTTGCCTTCGCCGCCGATGACGTTCTCCGCGGGGATGCGGAGGTCGTCGAAGGCGAGCGAGCAGGTCGAGGACGCGCGAATGCCGAGTTTTTGCTCCTTCTTCGCGATCTGGACACCCATGTCTTTCGTCGCGATGAAGCACGTGATACCCTTGTAGCCCTTGCTGGGGTCGATCTGGCTCAACGTCAGCACAGAGACAATGAATGTTAGGTGGGTGGGCACCGACGTTGGCGAAAATAAGGAAGAAGTCCGCTTCGTAGGAGTTTGTGATCCACATCTTCGTGCCATTGAGGACCCAATCGTTGCCGTCCTTGACCGCGCGCGTCTGCAGTGCGAACGCGTCGGAACCCGAGGCAGGCTCTGACAAGCAGAACGAGCCGAGCTGCACGGAACGGGTGAATGACATATATGCGCGACGTAAAGGGTGCGCGTACCATAGACTCCGAGAGGAGGGGCAACCACTTGTCCTGCTGCTCCTTGGAGCCGTACTTGCGGACTATCGTGCACACAAGTGTGTTGTGTACGTCGCACATTACAGAGACAGAGGGGTCTACACGCGCGAGCTCCTCGATGGCGATGATGGCAGACGTGAAGGACGACTCCGCGCCTCCGTGGTCTGCGCTGGTCTCGATGGCCATGAGCTGGGGGGGCAGTCGGACGTGGGTCAGGACGGGGCGGTCGTGGCATTGGCTCAAGGGGGCACTCACTCCTTGCTCGAACAGGCCTTTGATGATCGACTTGTCCATCATCTCGCTCTCGTCCATCTCGCGCACCTTGGGCGCGACGACGTCTTCCGCGAATCTCCTCACTAACGCGCGAATGAGAATGCGCATGAGCCGGATCAGGTTTGACGTTGGGCTGATGGACGTACCAGATTCACGCAGCATCTGCTCCTCTTCCGTGAACGCATCCAGCGATGTCGGTCGAATATCTGACGCGGCTACATGGGAGTGAGAGAAATGCCTACATCCCGTGCAGTCGGTGAGTTATTCCTCCTGAGGCTCTATGAAGGCATGGGGAGCGTCTTACCGTGCTAAGGCTACCGTCCGTGGTGAGACAGACTTGCGCAGGGCGGACGTCGTGGGCTTGAGAACGTGAGCGGTGGTGCGTATCATGGTCGTTAATGCTGGAGATGGTCAGGGGAACGTCGAGGAGGTCGACGAGCGGTCGGGAGGAACTTAAAGTTGAGACGCGTTAGACGCCATATAGACGCTGGTTCAAGAAGCGGGGTCCCGGGGTAATCACATGCGACCGGCTGTCGTAGCCGATAACTCCGAGGACATCAGCCCATCATGATAACTTCAGACTTATAAGGTACAGTACTTAAGATCATACACGGTCTATTACTGTAGAGTACAATCTAGTACATGCGTGATGAGGCTAGGAGTGCGTGCATTAGTATCAGTCCTACGAATGAAGCTTTGAGTATGTACTGAATATTGAATGACATGATACCGGAACGGAAGGAGACTGCCTGAGGTTAACTAAAGTTACACACCCGAACCCGAATATTGAATATTGAATAGTATCCATGCCTGCAGCCCAGGAGAGTGCCATAATATAAAGTATAGACATTACCGAACAGATTGAGAGAGATATGTGCAAGCCGAACGAACATGCTGGAACCCCTACGGGTCCACAGCACCTCCGCTCAGCGCCGCGCGCATGACTTCCAGCGCAGCCAGATGGAAGGGCAGCGCAGGGTCAGCGCGCAGCTTCCACCTCGTGCGAGACAGAACAGCCAGCTCGTGGAAGTTGCGCACAATGTCTTTCAGGAGCTCGCCCTGAAGCTGAGCGTCGGCGTGCGCATCGTGGTCGGGCTGACTTGTCCGGGACTTCCCGTAGGTGGAATGTGGAGAGCGCGCTACGTGGAGTTGGAAGAGACGGAGGGACGATATGGAAGCGTGATCCGCGGCGGAAGGCGCACAGAGGATGGTACTCCACCCTGGCACCCGCATCGGCTCTATGGAGGGAGATTGAGCTTGAATGCTGGGGGTTTCCTCATCCTCCAGGTCGGGGACGAAAGGCTGGTCGGAAGAGCCGGGAATGTAGGGAGACAGTCCAGACTTCACTGATCGCTCGACGGAGTAGGCAGGATATAACGTGATGTCTGAAGAAGGAACCAGTGAGTAGGTTGCGCATGTCGCGTCGGAGAATGTCATGTGGGTGTGTCGCGAGGTCTTCGAAGTAAATGACTGGGATGTGGTTATAGGGGGCCGCTTGAGGACATCGTATGAACCGCTCTCTTGAGGGACTAGGAACATCCAAGGGCAGTCGTTGTCGACGGCGAGAAGAGTGACGTGGACAGGCGGGACGTTGAGCGCTGAGCATAACGAAGATTCCAGATGTGATACCCAAGCTACGTGAATGTCATGTAATTTTCAGCCTCTACTCATCTCATGCGGTGACATGTAACACAACTCACCTTCGAGTTCTGAATGTGTCATCAACCCCAGCTTGGACACGACAATACGCCACTCGATATTTGCTCTCCTGGCGAAGTCCAGGACAAACGTCCAGACTTCAGTGACGACGAACTCCTCGATATGATCATCCGGGGTTAGCCATGTCTTCAGCTCGTGTGCTTCCCCTTCAGCATCCACGCAAGCGGCGAGAATCCAGCGTCCGCAAGTCGAGATCTGATAGCCTATATGAAGAAGCGAGTGGCGATGGGTAACGTCCAAGGAGGATATGCTCGGGTCCAACGAGTAGCTGATCTTCAGATAGGGTGCAGACTTTCCAGCAGTAAGGGCGTACGCAGGAGCCTCGAAATATTCGACAATCGGTGCGCTCATGTCAAAGAACTTGCGCGACATCGCGCGACTGACCGGCTGCAGGATGCGGTCATAGACACTGCACACGAACGTATCCAGGCCACCGAGACTTGACGCAGGATGGGTATATGTTCCAAGTATGAGCGTTTCTGGGACGAAATGGACTAGTATGTCGCCTTCGGGATGTGCCCTGTGGAAGCGCCTAACTGCTGAAAGAATTTGGCGAAGAGTAGTCGACGATGACGAGATGATATGCGAAGGGGTTGCGATATAGAAGACGAGATGAGGATTTCGAGTAGGGATAGAGGAAACAAAGCTCACTGCATCCCGCATGAGAGGCGTCCACAGTGTCCAAGAAAGAGTAAGGTACTCACTAAGGGTCTTCCGAAGGGTATCAAAGCGCGTAGGTACCAGTCCTGGCTTGGTGTGGTGGCTGGACATTCCGGCAACATGCAGTCCGAAGTTCTTCGCCTGAGGTATACTGAGCCACGGTTCATCTACAAAACAAGGAATGTCTCACCGAGTAGGCAACGGACACCTTGCTAAGCCATCCTTCGATCTCGTTCTCGCGTTCCTCGTCCGTGCCTTCGAAGAATACGAACGCGGTCACATCCTTCTGACCCGCCCTGGGCGAAAGGCCGAGTTTCTCCCAGAACCTGAGCGAAGTTGGCGACAACTGTATGACCGAGTCGCCCTTTCCGACCAGGAGCATAGGCGCACCCAGTGGCTGCAATGATGTCGTGGACGAGTTGCTATTCGGAACTTAGGCCATAAGGAGAACGTTAGTGAGAAGCCCGAATCGGGAGCAAGGTAACCGCACCTTCTCGAAAGAGCGTCTGCAGGTCGAGGGACATCTGGCTATCACTAATGAGATGCTTAATATACCTTGCATCGGCCTGCCAAATCTTTCCCGGAAGAACAGGAGGCGTTAAGGAGAGAGACGCTGTAGCTCTCCATGCTTCTGACCACAGCGGGTTGTCCACCACTTCCTTCACAAGGACCTGAGCAGCGGCCTCTAGCGATTTCGTCTTCTCGGAAGCAGCTCCAAGCACGGCAGCTGGCGACACGGGGGTAGGTGCTGAGTTCATAGCGATATTCCCCGGCGTGTTGTTGACAGCCATGCCGAGGGGCCGCAGCGGAGCACACATTGGGAGTAAGTGGGCATGGTGGAAATGCGTCCGAAGCAGAGTCGGGCCGAGAGGCAGGTAGGACGGGGGCGGGGTCGAGGGCCGAGGTGCCACCGTCGCCACCGTGTCCTCCTCCTCCATCCACGGCTCCTCTTCTGACTCTTCGGAGTCGACGTCAGCAGCAGCGGGCGGAGAGCTGCTCTGCCATTCTTCCGGTTCCCGGTACGAGTCCCAATGCGGCGCCCTCCGCTGCATTCGCAGGCCCTGGTCGATGCTCTTGCGCTTGACACCGATTAGCTTTCGCACGACGCCGATCCTAGGGTCCGTCACTGCACTGTACTTGTGCTTCCAGCCCGCGAGAAGGGTGGAAGTAGAGGCAGGATGGGTAGGGACAGGCTCGGCACAGTCCATGTCTGCAGGCGGAGAAGGCAAAGCGAATTTGCCAATTGCGTACTTGCCATCAAGTTCGCGGTGAGTAGAAGCAAAAGGGATGGGCTCGAATATGCTAGGGCCAAGCATGTTTACACTATGCTTACGGCCGTCAGGGCCGCGGTACTTCTCGTCGAGGTGTACGGATGGGGTTGCCGGAGCAGAATGGGAAGAAGGCGTCTTCGTGGGGGAAGGAGGTAGTAGTTCAGGGGGGTGTACGCCATCCATTATGTTGTGCATATCAACACTCCCCTTGGGCGTGAATGGTTCTCCGAGATGAGCTGTTGGCCATGACGACGCGGGAGGTCCAGGGCCCGACAGGGTGCCATCCATGGCTACCAAAGGCGGTAGCCCCAACGATGCAAGACTTGCCCCACTCGCGAACACTGGACCTGCCATAGAAGGAAGGGCCAGAGCTTCAACGCCGCCCTGGGTAGGCGGGGCGTCAAAGCAGGCGAAGTCGTCTTCTGTGAACTCCTCGTTCATATCGAATGCGCTAACACCCCCGCCAGTGCGCGCTCCGCCGAGCGAATCCATGTTGAAGTCCATACCGTAATCATCGTCGATATCCATGTAACTAGTTCGTTCCGGTTCCCAGGCGCTGTCAAAGGTGCTGAACGGGTCGAAGGCGCGAGATGTAATGACCGTGCTCGCGTCAACTGGCTGTGTGGCGATTTGAGCGTTAGAAGGAGCTGTAGGAGTATCTCCGATAGATTGATCGGGAACTGTCTGAGCCTCCTCCTCCGTGGAAGGGAGATCGATGTTTGCATCAGGCGGAGAGAACAGAGAGTCGACAGAGTGGTCAGAACTGTCAGACTCCACCGATGGAAGGGACTCTGGCTCAGCCGATTCAACGGGGGGGATTGGAAGTTCGTCGGGTGTACGGATAGGTTCTTGTTGTGCGACCGGTGGTTCTGGTGTCGATAGCATGACTGGAGGCGGTTCCGGGACTGGTGGCTGGGAGCTGGCTAGTTTAGCGCGCGCTGCTGCCAACTCTTGCTCCTGGCGATCCTTCCGTATTCTCTCCCTTTCCCTTTCGCGCTCCTTCACGACAGACTCGACATAGCCGCTGACCTCCGAGGCCACCTTCTTGACATCACGGACATGAGGCTTCTTATGAATCGAGAGTCCACGGAATGCGCGGAGGGAGTCGCTGGTTGGGGACGACCGCACAAGGTTGGGCCGGCTTTGAAAGGATGTCGTTGCACGGTCCCTATCTCCGCTGGGAACCGCTGATGTAGGTGTGGCGGTTGCGACAGCACTTGTGGGGACGTCCGTAGTCGGCGTAGTCGTAGCCGCCATGGAGAAGGAAAGAGTCGGAGGTACTGCAGCTGCAGGTGGAGGGGGAGACGCCTGCAGCTGCGTAGGTAAATCAGGAATGTATGGCAGCGAAGAACGGGCGTGAGGAGATGGCGAATTGGCATGATAACAGGCACAGAGAGACACCGGCCAGATTACAGGCATGCCCTTGTCCTCTCCACGCTTATTCTGTACTGCTAGCCAGACAACGACATAGTTAGGATAATCTTGAGCTTCGGTATCTGAGGAGCGAGCGAGTTTCGTTCGCTTCCAGTCTCCGGCCCCCAAGCCGGCAAGCGCATCCTCGAACTGTGCCGTCAATGCGGTTGTAGGACCATTATAGGTGCTGAGGTAATACGCAGGGACGCCATACGGAAGTAGAACGACGGGGGTACCGGCAGGAAGTGGGAGTGAGGACCGTAACGCGAGGTAATAGGTGGGACGCATGACCGGATGTATCACGAGTCGAGCGATAGAGGGCGAATTGATCGAGAGGGAGATGTTGACTTGCAGATTGCAGAAGATCAGGGGACGGCTGTGCGCATGGCTCTCCCAACCGGAACCCCACTCGGAAGAGAAGGGAGCATGACCCAAGAGAAAGCCCCCTCTGAGTCGAGTGACTGATCGTCCATAGGGATGCAACTTGGATGCTTCAGCGACATCGTCAATCAACCTCTCTCGCACGGCTTGGAGGAACAGCGTCAGAGGCAGTCGGAGAGCAACTCGAGGCAACAACTGGATAGGACTGGCGGTTGCAGGTGCCACTATATTGCTGAGACAGTGTTCGCAAGGGATGGTTTGGGTAGAACAGGCGTCTGAGCATGGATAGATGGAAGCGGGGGTAAATGAGGATGATTCTATCACTGTATTGAACATGGTCAGCAAGTGTTTAACACTATGCATTATAGCGAAGAAGCGAAATCCAATCCATCCAATGGGTGCACTAGCCATGCCGCAGCATGGCTCACGATGATGACGTTTGACAAGTCGAAGAGGGTGTATGAAGAGTCATGTGGCACACTCACAACTCAACGGTTCGAGCTCAATGTCGGATAGTAGCTTGTGGGCTTCACAGATACACGTTGTAGACCCCAAGACAAAGACATACAGCGTAGGGGCCTCCTTAGAGATGTTGACGCAGGGAAGCAGGGACTCGGAGAGAGGTCTTCCCTTATTTCGAATTAAGATCCCTCTCCGAGCGGCCTCGAGGTGATCAAGGGCATCGGGCGTGGGCGGTATGCAGCCGAATGCTGAGTAGACGATGAGCGGGTGCTCAGGCAGAGCTATGACCGAAGCAAGAACAGAAGTGGCTGTAGATATAGCTGGCGGGGTTTGCGAGAGCACAGAGGAACCTGTGTTGTCCTGAGGTACCTGTTGAGTCTTCGCGGCCATGGACGTTTGGTCATAAACAACAGCAAGCCAGAGATTGGTGACCTGTGCGCAATAGCAAGCCCGGTGTTGTCAGCTGGAAGTCCCCTAGAACATGGTGGTATGACGGCAAGAGGGTTCGGGTGCACTTGTAACCCGCGCCTCCGTGGCCGTCAGTCTCGGAATGGTGTGTCGGCATGAGTGCGTCGGTGCGCTCAATCAGGATATTCACTGCCTTCCAATAGATCTCTGATAATGCTCTCTTTGCGAGGTTGAATCAGCGCAACTCGACAATTCATGGTGATGAGACTAGTGTCTGTCCCCAATGAATTTGACAATAAACAGCTACGAAATGAGCTTAAGTCGTTTTGATAAACAATCCTGTAGCACACCGGGAGGATAGTGTTCAAAATAGCCGGTACACTATGTAAGCAACAGTCAATTACCGCGCCGGCGCGGCGCGCTGCAGGTCGGTGCATCATTTATGGGGTTGTCGTATTTCCTGTAATCTTAAAGGTCCATTATTGGAGGATATATTTGTAGCTATGTCCTAACTTGGACATGTACTCGTGCTGATTCTGATGAACAACACCAAGTTGCCCCTCGACCCCCACCACCTCCCGCCAACCTCTACCAAAATGCAGTCCCAGTCTCTCTCTCGTCCGGCTTCGACCTCGACTCGCCCTGCCGCCTCACCGAACCCGAAGCCACAGTACCAGGTCAACACTCAGACAAAAGTCTTTGACACCGCGCACGGGAGAATCCTCTGTATAGCCGATATTCGTGGCCGGCTTTCTGCACTCAATGACCTCGCGCGGGAGGCAAACGCATGCGCTATCATTCACACCGGAGACTTTGGCTTCTTTGGTGCGTCCTCAGCCAGCACAGGAACGTTTTTGCAGGCACTGACGCTGCAGCAGAGGCCTCTAGCCTCGATAGGATAAACGACAGAACGCTTCGCCACCTCACAATGTATTCCCCCCTCATTCCGACCGCCCAACGGAATCACCTTCTTGCACCAGAGAATCCTCCTTCTGCCATTCGCTCGACCGTGACCATCTCCCTTTTGTCCGAATTCCCGCTCCTGCTCTCCGGCCAAATCAAGCTGCAGGTGCCGGTATACACGGTGTGGGGTGCGTGCGAGGACGTTATCGTGCTCGAGAAATTCCGTACGGCTCAGTACGAGATCGAGAACCTGCACGTCCTCGATGAAGCCACCACGCGCTGTTTGGACCTGGGCGGCGTCAAGCTGCGCCTGCTTGGCCTCGGCGGCGCGCTCGTACCGCACAAGACTTTCGACAATGGAGACGGGAGCGCGACGATTGCAGGCGGCCAGGGCACGATGTGGACCACTGCGTTGCAGATCGGTGAGCTCGTCGACACCGCGCAGCGCGTCTTTGACCCCACGGAGACCCGCCTGCTTGTTACTCACGCGAGTCCCGGTCGGGAGGGCATTATGAGTCAACTCGCTCTGGTGCTCAAAGCAGACTTGACCATATCTGCCGGCCTTCACTTCCGCTACGCGTCGTCGTACAACGAGTTCAGCGTTCAGGCTGATTTCGACGGTCTACGCCACAAGTTCCTCGTCGGCAAGGACGCCTTCGACAAGGTCTGGGAGAGTGTCAAGACGCAGGTTGATGCCGTCATCGACGAACATCAACGTGTACTCCTCGACAAAGCGCTTTCAGTCGTCGAGCGGATCCCACCGCCACCAAACCAGCTCGGTCCAACAGGTCAGCCCCACGGTGAAGACCCTGCATGGAAGAATTGCTGGAACTGGAATCTTTGCGACGCGGCCTATGGCTGCCTCGTGCTTGATATCAAGGATGGACGGGTCAGCTCGGAGCTCAAGAGTCAAGGTTTCAACTACGCGTACCGTCGTACGGTCACCCCTTCTACTATCGGCGCCACCCCGAGCTCGGCGACATCTACGCTCCCGACCCAGGGCCCGAACTCTGGGGCTGCTGCTACCCCTAAAGGTAGTGGCACCGGTACCGCAGCAACTCCCGTAGCAGCGGAGAAGCCGCTGCCTCCTCATCTCGCTGGCCCAAAGTCAAAACCCTCCACGCCACCCCCCACGTCAGGCCGAGAGACGCCGAAGCTGAACGGCACCGGCGGCGCACAGAGCCAGGCCGCGTTGGACAAGGCGGCGGCGGACAAGGCGGAGAGAGAGCGCGCAAAGCGGGAACGCAAGAAGGAGCGTAAGCAGCAGGAGCGTGCGGAGCGCGAGGCTGCTGCAGCAAAGGATGGCGCGACGTCACCCGTTCCCGGCGCGAGGGCTGAAGTCGACCTCAGTAGTCCCCCACCGAAGTCAGGCAAGGCGACGCCCGAAGTCTCGACGACCGCGCCGGTCAGTGCTGAACCAAGACCGGACGATGGGCCGTTGTCGCCTGCGACGGAGAGCACTGGAGCGAGAACGCCCACGAGCAAGCGGCCTGCGCGGAACCCTTGGACGATCTTCATGCGCATGCCGAACCCTGCAAACGAGACGGAGGTGAGGGACTTCTTCGGGGACGCGAAAGCCGGGGTAAGTATTCTATTCGGTCATCGTCATGTTCGTCAATTAAACGCTGCACCCGCAGATCACCCGTGTCAACTACCCGCTGAACCCTGCGGGCCGCAGCCAGAAGATGTGCTACATCGAGTTCGGTGACGAAGAGGCGATGAAGGCAGGACTGGCCAAGAATGGCGAAGTACGTTCCTTCTACCCTCGTCGTACTTTGTCGTCACTGACCGACCGTGCGACGCTAGAAACTGAACGACGGGTTCCCCGACTTGAAGCAAGCGACAGACAAGGAGTCGCGCTCCGGGGAGAACGGGCACAGAGGCTCGTTCACGGGCCGCGGCGGGCGTGGTGGCCGGGGCGCTTTCGCAGCGCGCGGGTTCGCCTCTGCCGGCCTCATACGCGGGGGTGGCCCGGGTCGCATGAACGGCGACTCGCCCGCCTCGGAGGGGCCCAAGCCGTCCGAGACCTGAACAATTCGCAAGCTCTGGGGCGCACGGCGCGTGGCGACGCACCTCTCGGATATTCGCTCTGATGTTGTCGGTATGGTATGATATCCCTCTTTGTTGTCTGGCCGATCTGTTGCACGCATGCACTCCTTCGACCCTACGTAATTGCCTACTAGTCGTAGTACATTCCGGCGCTATCCTCCTCCTATGATCCACGCCTTTCCGTCCCGTTGAGGCTCTCTGCGCTCCTAGCGATGTCGTTTTCAACATGCAATCGCTTGTTACCCCATACTCGATACTCTTGCTCCGTTGTAGCGTTTGCCTGTACCCTTGCACGATTCATTTGGCCCTCACGGTAGACATTGCATCGCTCGCGTATAACATGCACGTACTTCATTCCGATCCTCCCTTAGAATCGGTCTCATTGCAACTGTTGCAGAATGGCATGTCCTTGATACCCTCTTCTCCAGAGATTGGGGAATGTACGCTTGTCCGCTGAGATGTACATACGCTCGTCCGCGAGTAAGTGTACAAGGTAGCTATTTGTTCTGAGAAGTGACGTATGTTAGCTCGGCAACTCGGACCGGTGGGCGGGAGGCCTAGTCCGAGGAAAGCGGGAGTGCATGTTGACTCTTGACCACGACGACGGCGTTCATGTTCTCTCGTCAACCTTCATTCTTGCGGCATTATCTCCCCTGCCGCCTCCGGCAGCAGCATGAAGAAGCGGTGACAGGCTAGGGTTGCAGCGACAAGCGAGGTTCCCATGTGTCCCTCCATTTATGAACCCCCAACGGGGCTGGACAGTCTTCAAGCCCACTTTATACGCCACACTCGTTCTGCAGCGGCACAATGCCCTGCTTTCCTCCTCTTTTTCTACCCGTGCGTCGCTATGTTTGCGGCCTCTTCAAGAAAGGCGAAAACCCCACGTCGGGCGCGTCATCCAACTTGAAGCCCCGGACCTCGATGACAGGATCGTCACCGAGCGAAGGACCGGAGAAGACGAAGCGGGACTCGGTAGCTGGGAAGGTGGAGGCAGCGTGAGCACTCCTCGTCTTGTAGCCGTAATACGCTGGGGAACTGATGACCTGACAGCTCCGGGCCCAGGTCTCTTGTATGTGCATTCTGTTGGGACACTGGACTATTTGCCCCGGGTCCTTTCCAAGAGGCGTGGAATGCCCAGCTTTCGTACACGGGCTTCACATACAGTACGACATGGAGCCAGGTCCAACTATCCTCAGAAGGGGGGTGCCACTGGTGCAAGTTGCTGCTCGCGGCGAGGACTGAAGCCATGGCTCAAGATATCCTCGAGGTCACCGTGGGCTTCAGGGTCAGCTCGGGGAAGGATACCACGCCTAAGGGGGTCCAGACGTTAAGACTGCTCATTGGTGACACTCCACACTCGGTATACTATGTCTCCGCTGATCCTGGTGTGTTTCCCTTCCTTACTTCGTTCATCTCTCCGCAAACACTGAGAACACGTTGCAGAGGATCCTGCGGCCGCGGTGATAGTCTCCCGTTCTCGTATCGTCAAGCTCAACTCTTCGATCACACACTCACTCGCTGCTGACTGTTTGACGGACTGCATCCGCAATCACCCACGCTGTCCCGCCCCACATACCCCAACTCTCCCTACCCGCGTAATCGACTGTGCCGACCCTACTAAGCCTGCTCTACATCTCAGCAACGGTGAAAGAGCTCCCTATGTTGCCTTGAGCTACGTTAGGGGTGTGCAAGAACTCCTTGGCACGACTACCGGGAACATCGACACATTCCTGCATGGAATTGAGGTCGGCCTCATCCCCGCGACAGTCAAGGATGCCATCAACACGGCGCATGCACATGGCGTGCGTTACCTCTGGGTCGACTCCCTCTGTATAATGCAGGATTCAGAGGAAGATCGGGTCCGCGAAATCGCGAATATGCGTGCCATTTACCGCGACGCCTACTTCAACATCATTGCAGCGAGCGCACATAACGTGAACGAAGGATTTCTTCACGACCGTCAGCCAGTCTCCCCTCCAGACATTGTCCTACCCTTCCGCTGTCCTGACGGACAGTTCGGTACGGTGTCACTTTCTCCTGTCTGGCGACAGTACGACGGATCTGCCGAGCCAATCAACCAGCGTGGCTGGTGCCTACAGGAACGTCTTCTCTCCCCGCGAACCCTCGTATATGCGTCGCACACCCTACAATACCAATGCCGCACCTCGACTAGGAACGTCGGAAACGCGGCCTGCGGACCCATCGCGGGGCGACGCCTCCCAGACCTGCTGTACCGTTCCGACGCCGAGCCCTCGAGTAATCTATCTCCAAGTGACATGAATACGCTCCGATGGGCATGGATCGAGGCGGTCGGGGAGTATACGCGCCGTGCAATCTCTGAGCCCGGGGACAAGCTCGTCGCGTTCGCGGGTATCGCGGAGCTTTTCCATCGCGTTTGGCAGTCAGACTACCTCGCGGGCCTCTGGCGAGTCACACTCGTGCAAGACCTCCTTTGGTATAAGAACTTCGAGACGCGTTTCCCGCGTCCGGCTAGCTATCGCGCGCCGTCCTGGTCTTGGGCCGCGATTGACGGGCACGTCCTCGCAGCCACCATGGACGACCGCCTAGCAATGGACGACGCCTCGTCCAGCGACGTCGAAGCGTGCGAAATCATCAGTTGCGAGGTCACCGCAGCTACCTCGACCGTGCCGTTCGGCGGCGTGTCCGCGGGGACGCTGCACCTCCGCGCCGTCGTTCTGGAAGCGATCTGGAACCCGGACTCCGCGATGCCCGACCTGTATCTGCAACCCTCTTCCCACGGATCGTCCGATCCGCCCGTCGAGCCGGTGTACATCGGGTGTGCGTACCCCGACAGCGAGGAGGAAGTGCAGGACGTCTTCGCAGTCCCTATGTTGTGGAACACGGCCGCACAGTACGCGGCGGGGCTGATCATCGCGCCCACGGGGGAGAACGGGAGGTACCGGCGGCTGGGATACTTCCACTCACCCGAAGACGCGCTGGCAGGGTTGACGTGGATGACGGGGAGGGAGACGCAGGATATCATACTCGTTTGACTTGCAGGTCTCGCCAGAGCATTGTACATGGACGATGCTCCTCGGACGCTGGACTGTTACGCCCTGTAGGTGCTACCACCTAATCTAAGGACAGTTGCTATAGTATTTGCTACATAACTCTGCAGTGGCGCGTGGCGCGTTCAACGAGGCTCTTCCCCGACAACACACGGCGTGTGCGTGCTACTAAGCATGTACAAGTAGTAATGGTAAGTGCTACAGAGTGAGTGGGCCGTGGCCTCAAACCAGGTCATCATCGCGTTTCAGTGGATCGAGTTGGAACTCCTGCGAGATGGCGATATCATCAGTCGTAGGGCTTCATAGCTGCAGCAATTGCGAGCTACTAACATTATCTGACAAGTCGTGCACGCTAGCGCTCATGTCATTTGTCACGACAGTAGTAGTATGGCGGAAGACCTCGACTTTCGGCTGAGTATCAGGCGTCAGTTGGTACGCGAGGTCGAGAAAGAGACTGAAGACTGACTACATGGTGGCTGCCCTCTGACCGGTAACCGGCTGGGTTGCTGTATGAGCTGACCGACGGATAGTGCGAGCCTATGCCCGTCTTTTGAATAGAGGCTCTCGCGTTGAGACTACCGGGGACTACGATCAGCACTGAGCGCTGAGCGCCTGAAAGGTCCTGACGGCCAAAAGGACACACCTTGCGAGGAACGAGTTCGCGTAGACTGTAGGACGAGTCGGTCACTCAATCTCAGAGGGCAGGGCAGTTCGACTCACGCTTCCCTTGAATCTCAACTACCCCCAGGAACGACAAACTGTCCGACTTCAGCGCGTAGAGAATGAGGGCGATGATAGACGCCGCGCTGGAGCGAGAGTGGGCACATAATGAGGGCGTCACTACTAAATCCGGACGAACTGGTTCAGACGTACCCAGTGATTGCGCCAGTGTTCACAGCGTACATAATGATCTTGTTGACCCTGCTGTTCGACTCCCTGTACAACGCACGTTCAGTCAGCAATGGAAGCTTGAACTTGAAGCGGAGCGGGTATACTTGTGCCACTTGCTCCGGCCCCTCAGCAGATAGTACGTGAGCGTGAGTGCCACAAGGACGTCAATCGCTACAGAAATAGCGAGACCCGCGCTAATGGACACCTACGCAAATCGCACAATCCAACGTCAACACAATGGCATTCAATTTGTGCAACTTAGCACGTACCATGGTCTCCTTCTTGTCTCTGAATGGCTCCCAGAAGGGAACACGATAGCTGTCACAAGCTTGTAAATGTCTGCAGACGTGTGCGCTCAGAGAAAGCCAACTATCACGGACCTGAATATCGTTGACGCAATCCCAAACCCTGGAGTGATTTTGGCGTCAGATGGATCATGCGCGGTGGACATAACTTGACTCGCCTAGCCGGACCAGCACCAGGATGCTCTGAGACGACGTCAAGAATTGGCCTCCAAGCAAAATAGGCAACTCACAATTAGGGCGGACAACCAGATGGACTTCTTGCTCACTAACCATCGCTTGTTCAGCTCAAGATTCTCGGTAAAGTGAACCACGTACTGATCCAAACTCGCCTCACATAGAAGCTGCAGGAGATTGAGTAACCAGATGGACAGCAGCGAAGTGTGGTCACGTACCTTTGTACGAGTACGGAGAGTACGACCTAGTGGCGATGCGGAGGTTGGCAAGTTAAACCATGCATTCAATTTGGCAAGTACACACCTCGGTCATCACTGTCACCTGACCCAGAGCGCATCAGTATAAACGGGATGATGGACGGACATCAGACAAACATACACCCATGCCCCTACAAAACCGGGACGTCTCTATTTAGCGGCAAGCTTAAATATTCGGATGTTCACACGACTACCGCACCAGTTGATCGCAGCGAGGTATTCGAAGTCCCCAAAGTGCAAGATGAGGTACTCATACACGACTTCCATGCAGAATGCGGTATGTGCCGTCTCTACCAAGCTAGAATTGTGTTAGTAAAGTGTCGGCACGTCGTTGCATACTGGTAGGATGATCACGCACCATATCACCGCTACCTGGTCAACGACAGCAACTCGTCAACGTTTGCACGCACTGAAAGAATGCACTCGCCACCGTACCAATGCCTTCATCGACGAGGTGTCGTTCCTGTACTTCTGGAAGTATATGAAAGTCTGCAGGATGGTCATTCCGTAGAGGCTGCAGAAGACGTGTCAGCCAAGCCGGCGAAGTGATCGCACGTGGCACGAGACGAGACAAGACGTACATGCACGCAATGAAGATCTCTGCCAGGAGCCCTCCAAAGAAGTCCTCCGCGGGGTTCTTCATGGTAGGTCCTTGCGCAAGCCGTCGGAGTGCGTGCGCTGGGGCAGAGCGGCGAAGGCGACGACAAGAAAACGAACTACGGAAGAGGGGACCACGACATTATGGGGGATATATGCAGCGGGCCAGAAGGGACCCCAATCTGCAATTATCGCAGAGCCATAGTATCACTAATATGTTTAGCTGCTGCGACCGGTCGTCGGGTTCCATGAGAAAGAGTCGCTCGGGGGGGCGGTTCCAAGTTTTAGATCGGGGGAGCATGCGCCCGACCTAACGCCTGCGACACTTCTAGATTTCTATAGGAGTTGACCTGGGCCCGTGGGTAATGTTCTGTATCTGGGAATGTGCGGTATGCATCTTGCGGGCGAGAGAAAGTGCTATCATCGCGTAGCCTTAAGTGGGGGCATTGGATATTTCATCCGCGACGAAGAGACCAAGTCAGCAAATCTGACTATAGTCATTCCTCCAAAGCTCGAGGAGAAGAAGGACAGTCCGACATCGCACGAACTACTCTGCATGGAACTTTAGAATCGCACCGGTGGGAACCAACGTAGTTCTCACCGAGCCTGGTAACACATACCAATGGATTTCCCCGTAGCACTGGTTCAGCCACAGTCAAATACTTTGTCACCAGACCATAAGAGGTATCGATCGACTGTGGAATCCCGAGAGTCAAGAACATATTTTCCGGTACCGGATGAAATCACTCACGCTGCGATAATTGCGCTTCGCTAGATATTCTTCAACTTGGTGAAGCGGTGCGTCCTGCGGCATTCTTCCTGTACTGTACACTGAGGAAACCGTCAGCAACCACCAATGATGCAAAGTGGATCCAAGACTCGACGGGTCACTGTGAATGTGACGGACCGATTCCAATAATTTGAATTAAGGAGTAGCAACACGTGCTTAGACGTTCGTCAGAAAACCGAAATCAGGGGCCCAGAACAGAGAATAACAGTTCACCCTCAGGCCTAGGTGAGGCTGTCACGCCACGCGCGACAACGAATACGCATCTCAAGAATCAATATTAATCAATGTCCCAATCTCCGCTATGAACTTCGCGCTGGGACTGGGCGTGTACGTACCTATACGTACTGTCAATTGCTCTTCGTTGAATTGTTATCAGCTCTCCAGCCTCCACAATTCGCCAGATATTTTGAGATTAATGCACCGGTATGATAAGATTTGATTCATCGGCCGGCCGAGAGCACTGAACCCGCCCCAGATGTTCTGTTATCTATGCATTACGCACCAAAGGTCTGTACGACGTGAGCCGTACCCGGTGCATAATTCGTAGGTCGCGAGAATGGGTATTGGAGGCTGTTGTTTGACTAGCTTGACCTGTAAACGTTCAATAGGTCATGAAGCTTGGAAAATAAACCTCAGATGAACAGTAAGCAAGGGCGGGACATGGGCAGGAGCTAGAAATCTCGACAGCGACGGTTTCATGGTCCATTCAGGTTCCATCAATCAAGTGGTCTATTACTAGAACGGTGTCAATCCCAGGAGGCCTCTACATGCACCTTCGATGTCAGCTATCTGTGGAATATACGAATCAGGGAACGGTCACGGTGCCTGATGCCAGGATACCCCACTAACCTCCTTCGGAGCATTGACGCTCAGAACGATTGGATGCTTCTTGCCCACGAGCACCTCATCCTCGATACGAATGCCAATATTGTGGAACACCCTGGGAAATTCTAGCATTGGAGGCACGTAGACACCTAGAATACGCGTTTAGAGGTATGTGTAAATGACTGCTATACGAAGTCAAACCTGGCTCGATGGTGATAACCATACCCTCCTTGATAGACTCAGTTGGATTTGTCAGGTTCGATTCGTGGAGGTCTGATTGAGAGAGCCATGCATTTAGCAAACGAGATAGACTGGGAGGACTAATGCGCAGCTCACTCACCGATTCCTACAGGGTGTCCAACGAGATGAGGATACAACGTATCCAGAGTCCCAAAGCTAAGAGGAAATTTGAATCCAATGCGTTCTAGTTCCTTGCGCATGAGGTTGCAGGATTCTCTATGTATCTGTATGATTGACATTCCGGAGTCCTCAGTACATAAACTGATCAGCTGCTTCTGGACTGTTAGCACGGCGTTGTACAACGTCGCCTGCTCAGGCCTGAAGGTCCCATTTGCAGGAAATGTTCGAGCTAGCCCTGTAGTTCAGTACACGATTTAAACTATCCGAAGTCGAACTCACTTATATCGGACGCGTAACCACTGCGGGAACAATCGTGAATACATGTTTCTAGCGAAGACATATGACCGCTTACTTGTATTCGCAACCCGCGTCGATTAGGACCATCTCGCCGTCGGCAATTAGTTGATTATTAGACGTATAGTGGATGATTAGACCGTTAGGTCTACGAGTCCGATGTTTGAGCACGTCCCTCCAGCCGAAACAACCCAGTTAATACTTACCCCGAGGCGACTACTGGCACATATGCAGGACGCTGAGAACCTTCACGAGCGCACAGATACTCGAAATGTGCAGCTACCGCGTGCTCTGACATTCCAGGTTCCGTGAACCGCATCGTCTAAAGCCGAAAGTGTCATTTGAGCTTGATCTGTATACGTTGATCCTTTCGTACTTACCTTTGTATGCGCTCGCGCACTGATATCAGCCGCTTGTCGCATGACCGCCTGTTCGTACTTGCTTTTGACTGCGCGCAAACGACCAACTTCAGGAGCCAAAGACTTTCGTCTGTTGCTGTTCAGCGACTCTAAGAGACTGTCATATTCGCCCCTGGTCATGTTCCCGGGAGACAAAGACTGTCCGACTACGTCATGGTGCAGCCCTGTCTCAGCATCACGCCTACGTACCTTCAACAAGGATTTCGGTCCAACTGCACGCGCGCGCTTCGAGCCGTTCGGAATGTCCAGGTAGATATTTGACGCAGCGGCGGAGAGGTTCCTCAATGCGGCGGGGAAGGCGGAGATAGGTTCGGCCTCGTCAGCACCGAAGTGTCGCACGACGTCCTCGGGTGACGTACGCGCGCCGTCCCATTTCTCCTTCATGGTGTCCGTCCCGGCAGAGAATATGCGCATGTAGTACCCGCGGGGGCTTGAAGGCTGCTTCTCCAGGATGACTGCCGCGTCGGGCTCGTCGAAGCCGGTGAGGTACCAGAAGTCCGACGATTGGCGAAACTTGTAACTGTTTTACGCCACAGGCATACGGTGTAAGAGAGCCGTCTTTCGTAGAGTTCATCGGAGCATACGCACAATATTTCTGGGACGATACGGCGTGGTTAAGTGCGACGCAATACATTTTGAAGTAAAGTAATGACTCACGTCCGCTCATGTACTTCACTTGTCCCGCAACACATACAACGAGACTGTCGTCCGGGAGACTCTCCATAAGCTTCCTCCTCCTCCTGTCATACTCCTTCTGCGGTATTCCGGGCGTCGTCTCCTTCGTGCCAATCAAATGACCGTGCGAGGGGGCCAATGGTTGGCCGTAGACAGTCGGTTTTAGTTGACGAAAGCCATTGACAGAGATTGCAGATGCATAACAGCGACAAGCGAGTTTCGAGGCATTATATGGGGAGGTAGTAGTCGATACCAATGCAGTACCAATACTGGTAGCCCTTCCTGGCAGTGAGCGGGCAAATGGGAACATGGGCAAGACTCAGTCTAGGGTTAGGGGTATTGTAGGGTTACTTACATAAGCTAGCCACTCGGTAAAATCCACCGAATCTACTTACGTTCCTTCGACTTGTGCATGCAACTCAGAACGTCATTGCAATACGCACGCATATAAATTGATCGCATCTACGCAACAGTATCGCTCTACTTATGACAACTCCGGAAAAAAGATAGGAAGCAACAAGCAAATATCAACCGTCTCCCCGATGGCAGAGTAGAGTGACTATTTATCGCCGGGAGCGGGAGCTCTAGTCAACGCGCTTGGAGATCGACGCATCCCGTGCGTCACGACCAACGTACGAGTCATCACCGGCACCATTGATGGGTTCGTCGGCGACTCTGAGCTGCTGCAGGACCTGCTCGCGGCGCATCCATTTGTCCTCTGGAATGATGTACCAGCTGAGGATACCGAAGATGGTGACGGCTCCCATAATGACGCAAGCCTTGCTAGATGGTCAGCGACGACACAGATTCTACGACTGGCGCAAAACTTACAAAGTTGAAAGTCTCCGCGGTCGTCGGATAGAAGAACGGTGAAGCTTGGACCTGAAATATCAGGATCAGTACAGACGAGAGACCCTCGTTGTGAACGCACGCACCGCAAACACCACGCCGTTGAATAACACTGCAGCGAGGTAGAACGGCTTCCGCCAACGTCCGAGGTAGAAATGCGAGCCCTTGAAATCGTCCGGCGTCATGGTGAGCCGAAGGAGAGCAATCAACCCGTAGGCGGCGGTGGTTGGGATACCGCCAGCAGACACCAAGGAAGTGAAGGCCACTTGGCTGGGGAGGATGCTGCAGAGGATGATGGCTCCGAACACGAACATCACATTCACAGCGTTGCGTGGCTGTTTGGAGGCGTCCACCTTGCCAATCCAAGACGACAAGGGTAGGACGCCGTCACGAGCGACTGCGAAGATCAGCCGGGAAGCGGCGACGATAGCCACACTAGTACTCTGTACCGGACATCAGTATGTAGCTGCGACACCGAGCGAATGGATGTGCGCACGAGGATCAGACCAACAGTAGCAACGACGGTCATAACGATACTGCCGCCCTTGCCCAATGCGAGGGCGTATATCTGAACGAACGGCTGTGGAGCTTCCAGCGCAAAAAGCGTGTCGAGATCGGGAGTGCAGAAGAGGAAGAGAATTATTGTCAAAAAGCTGAGGATGCCGGTAGTGATCACACTTGAGATGATAGCACGTCCTGCCACAACACTTGAAGGATGTCAGCGGGAAACCACAAGAAGTTTCCTTCGTCCGTACCTAGCGTTTTTCGTCTCCTCCGCAATGTGGCCAGATGCATCGAACCCGATCATAGTCCCTGCAGTAAACAGGCTATTCAAGGTCAACGATGGAATAAAAGCGGGTTCGGACAAAATACTCACAACGAGAGAATCCAGTTCCACGCAGGCGGAGCTCCGGTACCGTTGTCTAAGTTATATGTCAGAATGAGAACATGAAATAGTAGTAAAGATACCCACAAGTCATTGTGAACACGTCCTTAGCTGAGCGGAAGCCATACGTCTTTGAAACGCCGATGGGCAGCCAGATGACACAGAGCAGGAAATCGACAGCGTACAGCGCCAAGGAGAGGCGGAACACGGCGGAGTACCACTTCGGGGGAAGGTAGTTGATAGCGATCGAAACGCACAAGATACCCTCCGCCACAATCCAGATGAGGGCGCGCCACTTGACATTTTCGTTGGTAATGCCACCAGGAAAGTCGATTTCCCACACCGCCAGTTGCGAGACGATGTAGTTGGCAGTAGTCTGTGGCATGGTTGAGATAACAAGAGTCAGAAGAGGATGTTTGACATACCTGACAGTTACCCGCTGCGAAGGTCATCCACGCGGTGCAGGACCACCAGGCCACGATGAAGCCAAAGAACCGAGCGTACTTCGGACCAGCGCTTTCAGCGGACCAGATGTAGATCGAACCGCTTAACGGGAGCGCAGAGCATATTTCCGCCATGACCGCTGCCGTGATGAACATAAAGATCATCGAAATGATGTACGACGACCTATATGATTCACGAGTGAGTTCACAGCAGATATCTACAAGCGTATTGCTGACCATATAGCAGCTGGACCTCCGGCGAGTAGTCCCAGGAAGAATCCGGCACTGATAAAACGTGCATTAGTCGGTCTGCTGTTGGAAGCATTGGTTCATAAGGGATTACCGGACGCCACCGATGAAGTTCATGGCGGCAAAACTCGCAGCAAAACTCTCTATGAAGTGCCAACTTCTGTGCAATTGCTGAAGGGACCATTGTTCGGTAATCAGATCCTCAACACGGATAAACACTAATCGTCCTACCTGCTTGTACCCAAGCTTGCGCTGAATAGCGTGAAAAAGTAAACACGGTCAGTATAACTGTCTGAGCTCCCCAGGGAACCCGGGGAGCAAACAAGAGGCGACACTGGGGGCTTCCCTACGCAGGTTTGAGCGCTGATCAGGTTCGAACGGTGTAATCTCAACCCTTGCTGATCCTCCGCTGCTCTTGCGCCGATGGTCATCCCTGACCAACCAGCAGACAGCGAGCAGCGAAGTCTCAGGCAAAGATACCCGTAGCCGCACCAGTCCACAACTAGAAGATGACGTTACCGAAGGTAAGTCTCAGCAATGCCCTATTCCTGCACAGCGAGCCCTGCATGTCCCCCGCCGCCTAGGTAATCACCAGCTTGAGTTCGTCTTCGTCGAGGATATCCACGGAGTCATTCTCAGCATCTGCTGTGTTGATGTGAAGGTTGGTAGCCTCGTTTTGCGTAGACATAGTCAGCTGAGGGATGGTGGAAGAAAGTTAAGCAAGACTGGGAGATCGGAGAAAAATTTAGGACCAAGGGTCAGCGTCTCCTCGAGAAGTTCCCGGGTCCACGCGAACATTGACAAGCGCTGGAATGAACGCCAGCTGTAAGGACCGTGACATGTTGCAATTGACAGTCCGCCGAGAGCTCGTCCGAGTCGGTCGGTATATTCAACCATCATGTACACTCATGTACACGAACTTCATCCGCTTTCATGCGCGGTATCCCTATATCCGATCACACCCTGAGGTCACCACTTCTCACAAACTTATATGCAGAGTCTCTTAACTGCGGCAGATCATCCTGACAGACCTCGGCTCTGAGGGCGTTTGTAGGTGTCGCCACTAGCTACTTATGCACTTGAAAAACAGAGCGGTACTAGCTATGAGTAGCGTCTGAACAGCCCTACAGTGAGTACGTATACATGCTCTCTGAGGTTATTGACTTGCTGACAGAACTTGAACTATCTGCAGTGTAAGCACTTCGCGGCTGGCATTATCATATGCATGGACACACTCGCCGCCTACTCCCCTCGCCGAGCGGCATTGTATCTCCCACCGACACCGGTCACCGACGTCTCTTGACATTATTGAACAATGTCGGGCAGTGGCCGATCCCGCTAGAGCTGCAGTCTGATTCGTGACTTGTGAACTCTGCCGCTATCGAGAGACACCCGCTGCGCTTGAACACATAAGTGACATTCACCGACGCCCTCCATGACAATGACTCGGCGTGGAAACTGCCGCGGATTTCCGTCCCTACGAATGATGCGGGTCAACAAGTGATCTGGCCGCAATTCAACCACTCCTTGATGCGTATCGGTATGCGCCGCGGTCCCACTGCCGGCAGACGCAGTCGGCGACGGGCGTGCAAAGCTCAAAATAACTCAAATCGCAGCACATTGACGTTGTAGAGTCGACCCTCAGCGGCACTGCACGTCGCTGCCGGCCCGACAAATCCCCTGATCTAGCCAAGCTCTCGAGCACCTCAGTTGCTCGCTAATCCTACGCTACATGCTTCCTCCGTATGAACCGCGACGAATTTGCGATGGCCCATCTCATAATCTCAATGATCTCTTCTCGTCATCCTGGTGAAGATTCGCGCGCCCATGCCGTTGTGAGGACTATCATTTAGAATTCGCTTCTGCGGGCTTACACCCTACTCTATAGACGCGAAGGACATCGCGCACGATGTATGCAAATATTCCTGTTGCCGACCATCATCAAGAATCCGGAGGAGAGCGTTGGAGGCGGCAGCCGGAACATGGTTTCAAATCGACTTAGTAAGGTAACCGTGAAGTGGCCTTAAGACTTTGTATATAGTTCCTAAAGATGGCGTCCTCGCGTTAGCCGCGCTTTACTGGTACTATGTTCACGTACTACGTCCATGGTACGGACGACATCTCCACGAAAGAGTTATACGACAGCTAGTGAGTGGTGCATAACTTCACAATACGCTTTCTGACTCTTGATATGCATGACAGCTATTACCAGACAATATGTGGAGTTGCAACTCTAGGTGAGCACAGACAACCCGCTCCTCGCGAAGCCGTGAACCTTATGAACATGACGCGGTGTCACAGTCTTCTTATGCTACGAGCATATAATCACGTTCGACAAGGAGGTCGAATATTTCTGGAGACGACACCTGAACGGGGGTTCCGTGTTCTTCTTGTTCAATAGATATTCCCAGATGCTCGCTCGGGTCATTGACATGAGCGGTAACGCACCAATGTCCGCAGAAGTGCGTGCTCCGCATCAATCCTTCTGACACTCTCTTCACTCATCATTGCCCTTGCGTAGAGGTACGCCGTCTGACGGTCTTCTGATCCCCGGATTCATATATCGCCAAATCACCATACAGTTGCGGTAATTCAGTCAGAGTCCTCCAAGCACTTCAGCCATGCGTATATCTCTGTTGCGCCGGCAAGTAACACCCCTCCTCGCACTTGGCGTTCCGAGTCGTGTCTGATAACCCCGAGCCTGTAGCATTCGCCGGGATTCGCATATGGACTCTTACCGGCCGCAACAAGCTTTTCACGGCCTTTATTTTCATCCTCTGCTTAGTTCCCATCATCCTGGAGTGTGTGCGTATCCGACCCGCGTGCAACACGCTCTGCTCACCTACAGGGTCAATGCGCAGTTAAGGTATAACTGGTTGACCCCCCGAGTCCACCCTGCGTTCGGGTGTATCAATGGGTCGACCATACCACTTTCGTTGGCAAGACAGTTAGTGCTCTCCGATCATTCTATACCGCAGCATATAGACTCACATGTATCAGGTGTGAGCAGCGAATATGCAGCGGCACGCTCAAGAGAAACCTCAGATGCTCATTCATAGTTCCTCAGTAACGATCGCGGGACGCACATCGCTCATCTCGTCCGACCTCATTGTGGTGATCGTGACCTGGCACGCAACCTACCGGATGGGCGTCCTGCGACGCAAGTCGGACTGGATGCGGCCATCGTTCTGGAAGACCTTTGTACGGGATGGTACGAGCAAGATCGAGGTTTGCATAGGCACACATGAGCGCTGACTTTTCCTCTTGTCATCACAAGGGACGATTCACTGCTGGTACGCGAGGCCCGGTGACCGATTGGGATGATAGTAGACAACGCTAACTCTCCGGTTCGCAGCACGCTCCTCTTCTTGAACGGATTGCATCTTCTGTTCGCGCTCCGCGCGGTTCGTGTCTCTCCTCGCGTTCTGAGAGCGTCGACGCACGCTTACCTCGCAGCGTTCGTAGATCGACCACTCGAGCGTCGACCCGGTCTGCTACATCACTCTTTTCACCAAGCCGTACGTCCGCGTCGGGCCCTATACCCTTCATCGACTCATCTGCTCTGTCACTCTCACAGCGCCACCACGGTCATCATCTCCCGCTTCCTCATCAACGTCCAAGAAGTGAACAAGCATGCGGTGCTCGGAGAGATGCCAGTGCATATCACGACCGACACCATGCAGTTCGCTACGGATACTGGGTCTTCGCTCGAAAGCCCTTCCTCAGTAGCAAGGTGTTGTGATTGCTCGAGCTAGCTAGAGTCCGGTCATGCCGCGACAAGCACATCTGATACATGTGAGGTGGAGGGTGCCACTACTCGGCACCGTGCACAAAGCGCACGCGAGGATGAAGTTTTGTGTACGAACTGTTAACTGAGACTAGGTAGAGATTCTACAGTAATATCCACCGTGCGCTGGGAGTTCAACGTTCATAGATACACCGGGTCAAGGTATATTGTCAACAAGGGAGTACAAGATGTATGTATGTGACTATTGTACATCGGAGGATAGATGGCACGAAGAGACTACGTACTATGACCAAAAACGCGAGTAGAGCCTGAGATATGACAAACCAAGAATACACATGGCGGTAGTTGTTCGCAGACCGAGATCCCAGTGGGAAGTGGCATAGTTTGACTAGAAGTCGTCCCCCGCGTCGAAGCCCTGATCATAACCTTGGTCGTAGCCTGAAAAGGCACGTGTTCGATTGAGAAGACCCTCTTGCAGAAACAGAAAAGACACAACGTACCAGAGTCGTACGCCTGCTCGCGTTCGTTGTCTTCGTGATCCTCAAAAGCATCCATAAGCAGCGCACCTCCCACCAAACCGGCACCGCCTAGACATCCCGCATCAAGTCAGCACTAGTAAGCATCACGCCTGCGAAGCATCAAGGCACGCGACCCACCAGCGAGAAGGGCAGTTCCCATGCCGGGCCCGGACTTCTGTGGAGGTGCGGCCTGCTGAACCATCGTAGGCTGTGGGCTGTTCGATCCGAACCAGCCTGCAAGACACGTCCCGAACACACCCGTCAGCTACCCTTCGCAAGCCGCCATGAGGAGCCGCAGACGTACCCCGGTTTCCTTGGGGCGCCCCGTACCCGCCGTATCCACCCTGTGGCTGCGGTGAACCTCCGTAGTAGCCTGGGCCGGGAGGGGGAGGGGATCCCCATTGCTGAGGCGGCTGTGGTCCACCGTAGCCCTGGTTGTAGCCGCCCTGGGGAGGATACGGGGACGGGCTTGGGCTATAGGCGTTGTTGGGTGGGGGCGGCCCAGAGGGAGGGGCGTAGCCGCTTGGAGGGCCAGCGGGGGGAGGGGGGCCAAGCGGGTGGACCCATGATGAGCGGGGAGGGTTCTCGAGGGTGTTCACGTAAAACCTGGTCATTCCGGGACGCTGTGAGCATACCATGGTCCGATCGGACGAGCAGCAACGCACCAAGTCCGGTAACTGGTCGACAAGAGGTGACTGATTAGTGGATAGATCATGCTGCGAGAACCGGACACGTACTTTTCATCGTAACGCTCGATCCATCCGTGAGGCAAGGCCCGTCTGTCGGGGTTCTGTGGGGGGCCGTTGGATGCGTAGGGAGGCGGCTGGGACATCGATGGGGGATTGAGATAAAGTGTATGAGGGAAGGTCGATAGGTGGTCGCGGATCCTTATATACTTTTCGGCGCTGGGCTGGCCGTGGGCCGGGAGACCTCCGAGCTCAGAGGTAAGCAATATCCATATCCACCGACTGACGCTGCCAGTTGACTGCCAGTTGACTGCAAACTGCTTATGTGCTCGTTACGTCTACTTACCAGATGGTTCCGGAGCACCATCGAAACAGCGTGCAGCACAGGAACGAGAAGAGAGACTGCTGCTCTGCGAGTGCCAGCATAGCGCAGTGCGTAAGCGGTGCCATGCGCAGGCACATCCCGCAGCCATATTGTGCCATTGTGAGTAAGCAGCTACGTATCGAAGCAGGCAGTGAAGAAAGCCCGACAATTGACGAAGACACGGACGACGGAACTCGCGGTCGGTGTTTATCTCGGGATGTACGGAGGCGAGATGATTGTGGTACTTACTAACGGGAGAAGAGAACAGCCGTGCGCGCCGGGGACTCTGCTCCCAACCATCCACGGGCGTCATCACACGTTCTCTCCGACGCCCATCTTCATCTCTCCCAAGGTCGCCCACAACCGCGAGCCCTTCCTGTCCTCTGCCAGTCGCTTCCATTCGAGGGCGTGTATACATCACCATGAAGTCAGAAGGGGCTTGGAGTCGAGAACGTAGGTATCATCGGTACCGTCCCAGACTTCACAGGGATCACTCCTACCCTACGTTGGAGGCCTCCCTGGGTCGCCCCGGACGCAAGAATCGGCGCGCATAAATAATAAAGCATAAGAACGGACCACAGAAGCCCTAAACCTTCGATTTCTTGTGCTTCTTTTCCTTCTTCCCCTCGTCCTTCGTAGGGATGGCGGCCACATCCTTCTTGGACTTCTTCGTCGGCGGCGGCGCAGCTCGCGTTGTCTCGTCGTCGCTCGAATCATCAGCAACCTCCGACGACTCCTCTTCGTCGTGAGAGTCATCTGACGAAGGTTCTACGCTTGCAACGACGGCGGGAATGGGAACGGGAATAGCCTGAGTGTAGACGGCGCAGACGGTGAGTACTCATTTGCGTCAAAGGAGGATGCGTGAGGCTTACAGCTGGTGGTGCAACCTTGACATCGGACTTGCCCTCGTAGATGGCCTTCTCTTTGATCCATGTGTCCTTCGCAGCCCTGTTGCGTGCCTCGTATTCCTACAAAGAACTTGTCATGCATCATCCGCATCAACAACATACAACAACATACATCTTTCTTCTCCTGCGGCATCGCCGCCCACAGCTTGGAGATCGTGCCCAACAACTCATTGTTCGGCATGCCCGGGTTCTTCGCCTTCAATTCACTGCGAATGTCGTTCTGGAAGATCAAGTAGGACGAGGGGGGACGTTTGGGTGCGTTGGGATCCTTGAGTTTCTTCTTGCGTTTGCCCTCGCCATCGTCTGCGCGCGACTTGCGTTTCTTTCCGCCCTCCTCGTGCATCTGAGCGGGGCCGGGCATGGGCATGGGGAACTGGCCGTTGCCCAGGAACGGGCCCGAGCCATTGGGACTATGGGCGAAGCCACTCAGTTGTTGGGCATAGGCGTCGGCGGCGGAGGCGCATTCCCTCAAGCCTATCGCGACTTGATTGAGGGTTCCAATCAACTGAGCGAGGGTGAGTAGAGACAACGCGCACGACGACGATGAGGACGCACATGCATCTTGACATAGTCGTCTGGATTCATGTTTGTAATGTAAGAGGGCGGATGAGGCGGGTAAAGAAATGGGGATTATACACGCGACGCGACGCGCCTCGTATACTGCGGGGGTAAAAGGAGGTTGAAAGGGGGGTAAGGAGAGGTTGAAAACTCTGTTGATGAAGTACTGATAGGTCTACGCGTTGTGCTTGTTTGGTTGAATTGACTGTTTGTCCCGTTACAATGCTCAATACAAACAGGCATTTATCACATTTGGCATAGTTTCGAATTCAATGATACCGCTAATTGTTTTCCCATGAGTTCAACTTGCAGCCTACTATTGCACTGTTCTAGAAGCCGTTGCAAACCCCATATGACCATGACTATGCGAGTACTTATCGCAACATGATTGTCAGCTGGGTCGTTGTATGAAGATGAGAAGATGGGTACATGTTCGGATAGTTCGTGCTGTGACAGGATAAGCCGAGAGCACCGGTCAGTATTTGATTAATCTTTTTATATTGCGAAAGCGTGGGAAGCACAGCCCGATTTGAGGCAAGGAGGAGTTGAAAGCGGAGAGCGAAAGCAGACGCTGAGCCTAACCTCTGACCATCATCACGAACGGCGAACGTAGCCTTGAAAGTCCAAGCAAGGTACATCGACAGTCGACGGTCGATTGCAGCTCTCTTGTCCTCCCATTCCGTCTCGCTGTGCCCAGAAATAAGCTCGTAGTTCTGCATAAATCGCCTGAGAGCGCCCTTTGCAAAAAGAGTCGTCGCGTTGCGGATGGAATATACGAATGCAGCGTGGCTGCAGCCTCCACCAATCGCAGACCTGCAGTCCGTCCACGACGAGAGGTCATCAAACACGACGGATGACTGGAAGGAGCAGGGTGCCAGCGTGCACGGCGGCGGTATAAACGACCTCTTCGGAGACATCCAGGGTGAGCACGACACCCTCCTCCAACAAGCGCTCGCTCCCGGCGACGCGTTTCCTGTCAACCACCACCTCCCCGCCGATGCTCATCCTCCTCCCCTTCCTCCAGCCTCCGGCACCCCTGTTCCCCCCGCAAACTCACCAGGGACCACATACTTTCTCCCTCTCTTGTTCTCCTCTACAGGCGCTCCGTATAATCCCGTGCAATATAGCGCCAGTGCTTGGCCATCGACTGCGACTCAACAGCTTCCCCTCTCAAACTACTCTTCTTTGAACGGTGCAACCTCTACCTCTAGTCATGGACAATCACAATCACCACCTTCGAGTGCCATGGTCATAGAGTGAGTGGCTATATGTTCGTATCCACCGCCCGTCTGTCTAATCACCCCAATCAAGTCCCGCGCTGACGACGATGAATGGTTCCGCTGCAAGCCCTCCACAGCAGTTCCAACAATCGGCCTTTCTATCCTCACAACCTCAGTCTCGCATGCAATACCAGTACCCACAACAATCACATTCCCCAGCATTGTCCATCAACCCCGCATACGTCCACAGCAATCCTCCACATTACCAGCAGCAACCACAGCATTCTATGTCTCTTCCCCGGCATCATTCACATTCTCCCCCGCAGCCACAGCAGCAAGGTACTTTGTCACCTTTTGTTCTCCATTCCCCCACAAGCAACTTTTACGCCGGTATTTCTCCCTCATCCTTTTATGGGGCACCTCCACCTCAACCCCAGGCTGGCCCTTCATCTGCACCCCACGCATCTACTTCACATGCTTCACAGCCTACGGCTACACCAACACCCCCGACTTTGGCACCATCAGCTCCCTCACCAGCACCCACACATAAGGTCTCTCCAGAACAGCGGAGAGCAGATCTAAGTCGAGGCGTGAAGCCACTCATCCAACCTACTTCTTTCACGGGTGCAGGTGCGGTATCGCAACTAGTGAACATCCTCGACGATTATGGCATTCCGGAGGTGGAGACTGCGACGCGTCTCGACATACTGACGAAGATTAGAGACAACGCGGGCAACCACTACTTCCGTGCATGGGTTGACAATGCCGTAGCTATGGACGTCATTCGGGAATGGCTCAAGCTAGCATTTGTCGGACGAGCCGAACCGCAGCTTGCGGAGACGATCATGCCCATCCTCCATGTGAGTAGGATGAGTGGACTGAATGCGTGAAGTTGTATTGACGACATGGGTGGTCTAGATCATCGATCGATTACCTATGAACATCGACAAGCTGAAGGCGTCGAAGTTGGGGAAACTGATTATGCGGCTGATGAAGGATCCTCCTAGCCCAGGTGAGTTGAGGTTTATGTGTCAATCTGTTCATCCTGTTCGTGCTATGGACACCTGCACCGAAAACGAGCAAAGAATGATCGTAACCCATCAATGCATTGAATCCGTAGAAAGCAATTTCGCACACCATCGTTATTACGTAACATGTATCTAACTACTGCCTTTGCATGTGCACGGAACACACAATGTCAGCGATCAAGGATATGGCATCGAACCTCGAACGGAAATGGCGCAAAATGCTCAATAGCGAGCCTGACAAGATGGACACCGAAAATGCCGAAGGTGAGTCATGTCCGTTCGCGCGACTGAGGACCCGCATATTTACGCAGCAATCAATCTGCAGATACGAAGGGCAAGAAGCGGAGAGCAGACAGCACGACCGCCAAGGGTGCCCCGCCAGTCAAGAAAGTCGCTGCCGTCCCTGGCCCGAATGCGACTGCGCCCAAAGCGGTCGCTGTCAAGAAGGAGGCGAAATCGGTGGTCAAGGACGCGAAGTCGGACTCGTCATTCTTCTCGAAGCCCAAGCCGACGAAGAAGGAGATGCCCAGCTTCAAGAAGAATCCTCCAGCACCTCCCGCGGCCGTCAAGAAGGAGCCCGATCCGAACGTCGCGCAGCCATCGTCGTTCAACCCGTTCGAGGAGGTGCTCAAGTCGTATGGCTCGGGCGCGGGTGCCGGTTCTTCAGCTGCGTCGACGTCTACACCTCCTCCTGGCCAGTCCGTCGCCGGGCCGTCTGCTATCGCGAGTAATCCCCCAGTACCGGGCCCGTTAGGATTCAACAAGGCGGGAAAGCCCCGGAAGTCGGTAACATGGGCCCCAGACGGGAAGCTCGAGCGAATCAAGCTGATTGAGCGTGCGATATATGACGACGACCCTGCCGCTGTCAGCACCTTTCGTTCGTGTCTGCGAATATACTGTTTGTTAATTAGACGCCGCGCACAGGGCTCCCATCCGACGCATAACATCCGCGATCTTGACCGTGACGAGGGCGCGGCGCTACACGCCCACCTGTTCGACGAACAGATCGAATGGGCAGAGCCACAACGTGAGCACGCCATTTGCATCACGTCCGGGTCCCGTGACTGATTAGCCGGCCGTAACGTTACAGCACTCGAAATACCTCCGGACGTGGGCCCACGCGGCGGCCAGAGCAACGAGCGCGCGGCGCAGGAGGAGCGGGAGCAGAGCGCGTTGGTCGTCCTCTACAGCACCCCCGCGCAGATCCCCGACAGCCCCGCCGAGCCCGCGATGCAGATCCCGGAGGAGCATGTCGACGAGGGCGTGTGCATCATGTTGACCGGGCCCGATGTCGATGCCGTCTTCTGGAGCGGCGGCGAGCCCGCGATCGTCGACACCGTCCGCCCGTCCGCGTCTGTAGCCGAGCTCGTCGGGCAGCTCGCGGCCGCCGCGCCCGACGTCATGATGGGCGACGCGACGCAGGCCGCGGCGGCGATGCCGTCTCTGTTCCAGGCGTTCAGCGGAATAAACCCAGAGCAGCTGCAGCAGCTCGTGCAGCAGGCGCAGGCGCTCACGCAGGGCGCGTTCAGCAGCCTTGGCCCGACGGCGGGCGCGCCCCCGCAGGGCGGCGACCCGGGCTGGGGGCCAGGGAACCAGTACTCTGAGTATGACCGCGGGTACCACGAGAACGGCGTCGGGCGCGGCGGCGGAGACCCGAGCCGCCGGTGGAACGAAGAGAACTGGGCCGGGCCCGGGCCGAGTGGCGGCGACCGCGGCGGGCCCGGCCGGGGGCGGGGAATGGGCCGGGGAGGGGCCGGCCGGGGGATCGGCCGGGGGCGGGGAGAAGGGTTTAGAAGTATAAAACGAAAACCATGCAGTTTCTTTCAGGCAGGAAGGCGAGCACACCTTGAATTCGCGATCGCGCGTTCCCGGAACAGGAAAGCTGATTATGTCTCTCCCTCCTTGCCCATATACAGATGCAGATACGGAGATCAGTGCGACTTCAGCCACGACCCGGTCCTCCCGTACTGAGTACTGAGCACCGGATACGGACACGCAGATTTAGCAGGCAGACACTAGAGCTGTCTGTCGACTAGCGCCCCCCCGCGCCCCCGACCCAGGTTCTTAGGCTTGTATGTTATTCTAATCCGTATTTCCGTATGATCCACGCATCGTTATCTGGACCTCCCGGTGTCGCAGCCGTGTTCAATGTGGCTTGGAACGTGCGATGTGGCCAAGCCGCCCGGGTGTGGATACACGTAATAGGGCACCCATGTCAGTGATACGGCCGCAGGACACCGCCCCGGATCCATCTTGCGTACGGATATCTGGAGCTTGTTTTGGGCTCGATCGTATAGTACACGTCGCATCCGACCATCGCACCTGTCCAGCATCCTCACAGACTCTTATCTTGAACCACCGCAGCTGATCAGAGTTATGGACGACTTGACATCTACATGTTCACCTGTGCGAAACGGTCGTGACAATGCACCGAAATTGCGTAACGTTCTCGCGCGCATGCGTTGCCCCATCCCGTGTTCTCTGAATACTGGTGACGTAACGTCATACGAAGCCAGGGGCTTCTAGCCTTCTAGCCTTCTATCAAGGTCACCGTGACCCAGCTGCAGCAGTGCGACTAAGGAGTCCTGATTGGGGTAGCGTTCACCCTACTACCACGGGCCTCTTGGCAGCGGCCGCTGCAGCTCCGCCCTTCCATCGCAACACTGGCTTCAAGGAGAGAGCACGACGGCGATAGATGATTAATATACACTACAGGACAGAGTTAAATACGAAAGTGATAAGACAACAGGGCACCCGCAGCCTTCGTCCTCGCAAAAAGGGGTGAGAGTGTGAGAGAGACAGATCATCGTCCTCCGCCTGCGAACCCAGAGAGGGGTAGTGGTACTAAGATACAGTTCTACGTATATGCTATGCTGAGTAAAATATCAATTGAGCGATGATGCAGCGAGATCCAACAAAACAGATGACACATCCGAACACTAGACACGGGGCCGGGGGGAAACACAGGCAGGCATGGCAAGGCAGGAGGGACCGGCGGGCGGAGGGGCAAGGGCGTATGGGGAAGGGGAGGGGAGGGAGAGAGCGGAGAAGAGCATAGATGCACGCAGCAGAGCAACCCAGTCCGTCGTCGGCCGCTGTCCACCGGCGCGCACACCCGCACCCGCACGCATGCACGCTGCGGGGGCGCTCGCGCTCGGGGCTGCAGCCAACAGCAAATTTTATGACCCCCCCTGCGTCCTGTTCCGTTTTCGATTCGGCCGCTTCGGCTGCTGCTGCTCCGCGTTCGCCGTCGTCGGCGAGTCTTCGCCCGACCGCTGGCTCGGCGGATTCTTGCGCTTCAGCGAGGCGTTCGCCATCGACGGGGTTGTGGGCCCGCCTGGCGTTGGCGCGGAAGCCGGGGTCGAGGCTTGGGCGGGGGTCGATGCCGACCCTTGGCCGGGCTGTGAGGTACTCTTGGCCTGCTTCGACGCGTCGGGCTGGGCCATTTGTGAGTCGATGACAGAATGAGGTTGCGATGGGCCAGGCATGTGCCCTGGGGTTCCGAACGAGGTCGAGGGACCCACGGTAGGGCCGGAGACACCGTTCATCCCGTCTGGATGTGATGACGGCCCCGCGCCGGACATGCCGTCCACACCGTTCACGCCGATGTGGAGGCCAGCCGCTAGCCGCTCCTGACGGATGTTGTTCGCGAAGGCCGATAGAGCATCTAGATGTGGAAAATTGAGTCAACGCACGGACTTGGAACGGCATTGGATTGCTACTGACCGACGGGACCCATCTTGTTTGAGATTGAGAATCGGATGAGGTCCGACATTTGTGCGACGCTTTCCGCGAGCTGACAAAGGCGGCGAATTCAACGTATGGTCCGCTAGACGAAGACATACGTAACGCACCTCTAGACATCGCATAGTCGCTTGAGGGATACCGAAGGCATTGATAGGTTCCGCAGGAATAATAGCATGATCAATAATGTACCGCGGCTCATCGTACCGATTCGCGTCGTCGGCCCCGTTAGCATTCACCGGAGGCGATCCCAACATACGTGGCGAATCCGGTATTCGCTCTCCTTGGATTGCATCGAACGCGAGGTACTTGTCGTGCCAGAATGCGTCAAACTGCAGCCGTTCGAAGAGCAAGGTGTAGTGTACGGCAGGAGGGTTGGTGCCCGGAGCATGGGGGTGTACAGGGTTCGCCAAAGGCATAACAATCACTTCCGCGGTGAACGGTCCGCGGAGGGTTATGCTGTACCCATTCGTGTACCGGAAAGTCCATGAAGCGCTTGCGCATTCTACGATTGAACGCGAGGTACTGATGAGCCTTTCACGCGCGCCATCGATGTTGATTGACTGGGACTTGACTCCTGACTGCGCTGTGACAAGGAAGAACCGCGGGAAAATGGGATACCCAATTTCTATACCCAGTTGTCAGCAGCGCATATACCCTGTCGGCAATTCTGACTCACCGAATGGTTTCGCTTCTACTTGCTGGTTATCTTTCCAGAGTGTCAGCTTCATCGTCGCCCTTTCCGAGAAGTAGGTCGTAACGATATTATTCCAATGCGTCAACTTCAACCTCTGAGACGCACGTCAGCTCGGTATGGGGAAACGAACACAAAACCCTAACCTCTTTACTATCAGAAGCAAGTTCACCGCTGAAGTGTAGCAATCTCGCGATAGTCTGCCCCATTCCTACCGGATAGATCCTGAGAAAATATAAATAGAGTTAGCCATTGTCTCAAGGTATCCTAAATCACACGCACTGAGGCCTGGCTTGGGGAGCCGGTTGAACAGCAGTAGGTTGCGGCTTCGCGGCAGGAGCGGTACTCGCTGGTGCAGAGTGGCTTCCTTCGGTTGTCATGGATGTCTGACCAGCGCTCGTGGGGCCTGGCGTCGGTTGTGCGACTGGTCCCGGAGGCACCCCAGTTGTAGGCCGTGACGCAGGTCGTGGTGGATGCGCGTGTGAGGGCGCGTTGGCTTGTGGCTGGACCGGTGGATGGGATGGACCACCGGGGCTGGGCGCAGTACCGGGCGCTGGTACCCTTGGAGGTAACATGCCCCCTGTATTGTTCGGTAAGGAAGGCTGGGACACGCGGGGTGTGCGAGGAGGGATGGGGGACTGGCGGTGCACCGATTGCGGCTGAGAGTGTGGTCGCTGCATCGCTACCTGACCAGGATGCATCTGATTGGGGAGGTGTTCGGGTTGACGGGGGGATTGCTGGCTGGGGAGGGCGGGTTGTGACTGGGATACAGGGAAAGGATGATGCGGGCCATTGTGCGAAGGTGGTCGAGGTGGAGCGGATGTGGAAGGTTGCCCTATGCCGAACGCGTTTGCAGGGAAATTGTCCGCGCTGTTGTTCATCCCTCCGAGCACCTGCGCTGGAGTACTGATAAGGGGTGGCCCCGTACCTTCTATGGATCCGTTGCCGCGCTGCGACATGTCCCCAGCAGGATTGAGAGGCGCGGGCGAATGTGCCATATTGAACGGCGGATTGTTCATGTTCGGCATGGGCATCCGTGCGACGTTGTGGCCAAGTGAAGGCTGCATATTCGGCTGGTTGGCGAACATGAACATGCTGCTGTCGGGACTCATCTGGTGACGACCTCCGGAAGCTTGTGAAACTATCGGCCCTCCTGCCATCCCTCCGCCCATACCAGGCTGCTGTCCAGGGGAACCGACATGAGGAGACGTACCCAGTGACGACGGTTGGTGATGTTGCTGAAGAGCCATCGGAGTGCCGTAGCCATGGTGCTGCATGGGCTGCATGGGCTGCTGCATTCCATGCGATTGCTGGAGAGTGGGTGGTTGTGTGAGAGTAGGCATCATCTGTTGACCAGACGGCGTCCGGGCGTGCGGCGGCATTGCGTTCGCGCTTTGCATGTGTCCCGCGCGGCTCATCGGCAGACCCATCGTATCCGGCGACATCCCACCACCCTGCCCTCCCTGTTGCTGCTGCTGCCGCATATGCATCTGCATCTGCTGCTGCTGCTGAGGAGTTAGATTGGCACGCATCATCTGAGGCCCCATCCCGCCGACCATCATCGCTGGCGCCATTCCAGACATATGCGTCGCACCCTGTCCGAGTGGCTGCGACTGAACGCGTCGGATTTGCTGCTGACCCAGCTGCTGCTGACCCATCATACCCCCCGGGAATCCTTGCATGCTCTGGAGCTGGCTCGGGGTGAGACTGCCCATATGTGGACCTGGTCCGGCACCCGGGTTGAGGCCTGGGCCGTTAGGATGTTGAGGCAGAAAGCTGCGACGATGACCGTTGGGACCTTGGATGAGCGCATAGTTGGAGTTGGCGACCCCAGGCTGGGTACCCATAATCCCGAGGCCGGGGTTCCCGCCCTGGCTGTTTGAGAGCATACCCATCGCGTGCGGGTTGGGTTGCTGGCCCTGTTGGGGTTGCTGCGGGATGAAGGGCTGGTTGAGCATGCCCTGGTGCATGCCTCCGCGCAGCATGTCGGGGTGGTGAACGTTCATGACGAGACTCGGGAAGTGGGTAGTTCACCGACGCGGGCCCTGAGACGCGGTGTCGCATGCAGAGATGGTTGTCCAAACCCACGAAGGAGTGCACGAAGGAGCCGTAGGGTCGCTGAGGACGACGGCGGGGGACCTCGAGGGCTGCGAGGATTGAGGGGGTCGAGGACGACGGGGAGGAAGGAAGGGAAAGTTGAGTCGCGTTGTGGCAGACGCACTCACACGCTTGAGCGACGGCACTGCTTCCACGCCACGAGTCCATCGCCTGCCCCGATTTCCCCGCATCCCTCTTCGAAATTGCCACCATATGGGCACCGTTGAACTGCGAGCACTCTCTGACCTCAACATGCACCACGACGAGCCAAAACCCTGCGATTTTTGCGGTCATTTTGACTGTGGGCACGAGGAGAATTTGCCTCCGGACTGCGCTCGTCTATCTCTTACGAGATACGCGCCGCTAGATGATATGTATCATACTCGACGAGGACGTCACCGACGGCACCGAGTGTCGAGGTATGTTGATCTCCTCCTAAGTACACGAATGTGACCGCTCGATGGTCGTTATACTTTTTAGGTGACTATATGCGCATATCATCGGCTATAGGGCTTATCGGAGTGGGTATGATGGATGCACGCGGCGTTCGGGGTCGAAACGTTGTATTGTCCTCGTGCATAATCACTTCACGATGAGTACTTATTCTACGTTCGTCTCTTTTGTCTTGTACGTACGACGACTTCCGTCTTCCTTCGTTTCAACCTATATCACGAGCTCATTTCAACCAATCGCGAGCTCAACCAATCGCTTGAAAGTGAATGATCATGCGACGGTCAAAGCATCAAGTCAGACTATACGCAGAGGACACAGGATTGAGCATAGTAGATGTCGAAGTCGAGCACATGCAAGAGATAGTCATCGTCGACGGCGGGGTTGATGGCGTTGGACAGTGCGTTCGGGTAGCTGAGCGTGGCAACGCTCACGAATTTGGACGCGCCTGCCTGCGATGGCGCTTGTGTGCCTCTCTCTTGTCCATCATCCTCACATTCCGCTCGTTCTGTTCTGGCTATAGACTGCGAGTGTTCGACTACCTGGAGCACGCAGCGACTTCTCATCGAGGCCAATGGCTGAGCATGGCGATGGAAACATCAAGGTCGTTGTCCGGTGCCGGCCCCTCAACTCGCGCGGTTCGTGTTTCCCTACGCTTTCATACGCGTCAAGCCGCGTTCCTGACGCAGGATTCTCTCGCAACTTCGATTATATGCGTCTTTTCATGGGTGTGATGCGCCATAACAGAAATCGCGCGCGGCGCGAAATGTCTCGTGCGGATGGAGGGGAACCAAACCATCCTAGAGGCCCCGGAGGCAGGCTCGGCGGGCGCACAGGCGGCGTCAGGACGTGCCTCTGAGCGCAAGCCGATGAACTTCACTTTTGACAAGAGTTATTGGTCTGCTGGACCGAGGGACGAACCAGGATACTGCTCTCAGCAGACACTATATGACGATCTTGGGAAGGAGCTGCTCGACCATGGTTTCGCCGGGTTCAATGCGTGTATTTTGGCTTGTGAGTGATATTTAATGCATACATCGGCGCATATACTGATCTTGACTTCAGATGGGCAGACAGGTGCGTGCTGTAATGACCCGGTGGAGTACGGAGCTCAATGTTGCGCAAACAGGATCTGGAAAGTCCTACAGTATGATGGGTTGTACGTCCTCTGATCAAGATTCCATCCATATCTCGTGTTGAGAATCTACGCGTACAGACGGTCCCGACAAGGGCATTATACCACTCACATGTTCCGAACTATTCGCTCGAGTCGAACAGAAGAAGGCAGCCGATCCCCACATTAATTTCACAGTAGAAGTATCTTATATCGAAATCTACAACGAGAAAGTCCGCGACCTCCTCAATCCGAAGAACTCTGGCAACCTCAGGGTCCGCGAACATCCGAGTCTCGGTCCGTACGTTGAGGATCTGTCCAAGCTAGTTGTTAGCAACTATGACGAGATGATGACACTCATGGACGAAGGAAACAAGGCTCGTACAGTCGCTGCGACAAACATGAACGAGACGTACGTATTCGCACTTGAAATTGTTGGAAACGCCGGGGGACTGACAGTGGTGTCACCAATAGTTCTTCGCGTTCACATGCGGTCTTCACTCTGCTCCTTACTATGAAGAGACACGACGTCGATACCAACCTTGACACAGAGAAAGTCTCCCGGATCAACCTTGTTGATCTGGCTGGTTCCGAGCGTGCCAACTCTACTGGCGCGACCGGTCAGAGGTTGAAGGAGGGTGCCAACATCAACAAGTCTTTGACAACTCTTGGAAAAGTCATCGCTGCTCTCGCGCAAGCCAGCCAAGCGGAGGCAAAGAAGGGCAAGAAAGGGAAAGCGGATGAGTTCGTTCCCTACCGTGACTCCGTAAGTCGCGCTTCGACAACTTTACAGCTTTACTGACATTCAACAGGTATTGACATGGCTGCTAAAAGACAGTCTGGGAGGGAACTCCAAGACAGCGATGATTGCCGCCATCTCTCCTGCCGACGTCCAGTATGAGGAAACGTTGAGTACTCTTCGTTATGCGGATCAAGCCAAGAAGATCAAGAACAAGGCCATTATCAACGAGGACCCCAACGCGAAACTCGTGCGTGAGCTCAAAGAAGAGCTCGAGATGCTTCGAGGTATGTATAAATCGGCTGCATAGCGTATCTGTTCTCATACCGCTCCATAGCCCGTGTGTCTGGCGCGGGCAACGAGGCGGTGTTCGACCCCAAGATCCCAGCGTCACAGCAGAAGGTCACATACCAGGCCAAAGACGGTACAATCAAGACCGTGACCAAGGCGGAGCTTCAGGAGCAGTTGGAGACGAGCGAGAAGCTCATGGAAAGCCTCAACGAGACTTGGGAGGAGAAGATGCAGCGCACACAAGAAGTACAGCGCGAGCGCGAGAAGGCGCTAGAGGAACTGGGTATCTCCGTGGAGAAGAACAACGTCGGTGTCCATACTCCGAAGAGAATGCCGCACTTGGTTAACTTGGTAAATGACCTAATATCTTTGTGAGACTCGCGCGAAACTGAACATCTGTCGCAGAATGAAGATCCACTCATGAGCGAGTGTCTCATCTACCAATTGAAGCCAGGCAAGACGGATGTTGGACGATTAGAAGGCGACAAACCTGCCGCTATTCGACTCAGTGGGGCTAGTATCGCCGAGGAGCATTGTTACTTCGAGAACAACGACGGGAAGGTCACTCTTCATGCCTTGCCTGATGCGGTCACTGTCAGTATTGTTGTGGTCACCTTGTGCTCCGGGCATACTAGTTGACCACATCTGTGCAGTTCCTGAACGGACGTCAAATTACCCCTGGTCAAGTTCGTATTCTATCCATGATGATGTTGAGCGTTCACTAATCAGGATTATGGGTTAGACGTACAAACTTCGCTCCGGATTCCGCATCATCCTTGGTAAGCGCAACGACGTCTCCACATAGGCATGTTTCCTGATTATGTGCAGGGGAGCACCACGTATTCCGCTTCAACAATCCAGAGGAAGTTCGGAAACTGCGAGACCGCGCTCGTGCAAAATCTCAGATGAGCATCAGCATCACAGCTGCTGACCTGGCCGCCGAGGCGAATGCGGAGGCAACACGGCCTAGCTCTCCTACTGGCTCCAGTGTGGACCTCAACGACGTCGACTGGACGTTCGCCAAGAGAGAAGCTGCATTCGCTAAGCTTGGTCTTGACCCTGGTTTGGACAACCTTCCCGATGAAGATCTGAACAAGCTCTTTGAGAAGATCACCAAAGTTAAGACCATGCGCGATCACAACTCCAACTCGAAGCGGCCGGAGAGCAGTCTAAGTCAAGCGGATGATATCTGGAGCGAGTCCAGTCGACCACTGGACGCTTTGACCGATGACACCAGTGTTGACGCTATGACGAGCCACGATAGCCCCGAGATGAGCGACAGCCTCAAGGAAGTGCAGACACAGCTCGATCACCAGCGCATGGAGTTCGAGAGTCGTCTCCAGGCTATCGCTGAATCGTCCGAGGCGGAAGATATCAAGGTAGAGAAGGAGCAGATGGAACGTCAGCTCAAGCTCGTCCAGATCCACATGAAGCGCTTGTTGGATGCGAGGGCCAGAGGAGAGGAGCTAGAAGACATTCCATTCGAGCCGGTTATCTACACTGCCAGGCAGCTTCGTCTTATCCGCAAGGTCCTGGACAAGTGGCGCGCTCATCGCTCCTTCTCGATGGCTGAGGTCGTTTTGTCCAACGCTGTCCTCGTCAAGGAAGCCAATATAATCAGGTAGGTGCCATCGGGAAAACGCATAATGCTTCTACTCATGAAGAACTACAGCAAGGAGCTCAGCAAGGATGTCTTGTATAACTTCACAGTGGCTGCTGGTGGGACGCTAGCTGCGCCTGCTTCTGCGATTGATTCTATCGCTGGGCTTGATCAATTTGGCGATGTTGCTGACCCGGTCCTTGCATCGGCGACGCAGCCTACGGTTGCCGTCAAGCTCATTGACCGACGACATAATGCTATATATGTCTGGTCGCTCGATCGTCTCCAGCAACAACTCCAGCGCATGCGCAATCTCACCACATTCATTGACCGTCCATCGTACTCCCAGCACTTCTCTTCTGAAGAGCCCTTCTATGACAACCCTCCCCCTGAATACTCGTTCATCGGCAATGCCCTCCTTTCCTTGGCACCTCTCTCTAGAAGGCTCTCTTCAACATCCGTGGTACCTATCTTCTGTCGTTACACTGCAGAGGCGATCGGCTCATGCCGAATCGAGATCAAAATCGCCAACGTCGTCCTCTCACCGAAACACGCCAATACGTCGGCCACCTCTACTCGATCGTCTTCTCCTGTGCCAGGCACCGTCCCTCCTGGCAGTAAGCTGACGTTCTACGTCGTCGTCGACCAAGTGAAGGGTCTGTCTCATCACGATTTCTCCTTCGTGCACCTCCAAGTCAGACTATCATCTTTTCTGGGCTCTTCTCTCACTGCGGAAGAGGTTTATCCCTCTACCGCGGTTGACCTTGATTCTGCATCCTTATCTGACTTGAAGTTCCGAAGGAGCTTCTCGATGGTTGTCTCGACGAAGGTACTCACATACCTTCGCCAAGGTTACGCACCCATCGAGTTCTACGCCCGGTTGAAACCCACGTACCTCGAACGTATGGAGCGGTGGGACGAGCTGCGTGAGCAGCGGATCCCTACCACCGTGGGCTCTCCATCGTCCACACCACAGAGCCAGCCAACCACGTTGCCTCCAATGCGTCGTTCCGAAAACGATTTCGTGACCGAGCAGATACACGACGTCACCGCCTGGCTGCAGGTATGCGAGCTTGCGCCTGATGGGACGTACAAGCCTGTGCCCGTCGTTTCGTCAGGTCACCTTGATCCGGGATCATTTCAACTGCATCAAGGTTTGCAGCGTCGCCTCATCCTCACACTCTCATCTCACTCGGGTCGACAACTGCCGTGGATCGAGGTCACGCGTATACGATTAGGCAACGTCCGTCATCTTGACGCGAAGGGTCTCCTTCATGAGTCCACGTCCAAGGTCCTCATCACGCTCCCTCTCCTTCAAGACCAGAACATCGAGTACAAACCAGACGGCACTGGCGCCGTCACCGCCGAAGCCCTCTGGGACTCGAGTGTACATAACTCCGTTCTTCTGAATCGTGTAACGGATGCCGGACACCGCGTCTTCCTCCAGGTGGCTTGGTCCGTCGTAATCGAGACATGCGCTGAGCCAGTCCAGTTCAGCATGGACACCGCAGTCACCATCCAGACGCGCGATGCCCGCCCGCCATCTCGCCTGACTTCGCTCTTCGGCTCCACGAAGATACTGCCCAAGACGAGCACCATGTTCTCCGTCCGGCTCACTCCACCGCTGACCCGCTCACCGAAAGACCTCTGGCGACTGGACACAGCGGAGAAGTATGTGCGTGGTGAGGAGGCGCTCGGGATATGGCGACCGAGGGGCGTCTCGGTCGTCGAAGACTACTCGAGGCTGGTGACCATGGAGCGTCGTGCGGCCGACGTGCAGGCTATCCGCGTCATTCTCGCGGCGTCACCGATGAGCAAGGTCAAGCAGCAGGATGCGGATGTGTGGGCCGCGCCAGCGTCAGAGCAGCTACTGGGCAAGGCGCTATCTCTTTGGCAGAAGCGGTTTGGCCATCGGGGCGAGGTACGTTCCACATTCGTTGATTTGCTCTATCTCTCGACCTTGGGAAACCTGACAGAGATCTATCTTCAGATTGTCATCAGTCAAGAGCCGACCGAGCCTGACGTGCTCAGCGTGACGTCGAGCAAGGCGCCTTCTGATACAGGATCTGTCGAGTCTCTCAAGCTCAACGCGAGCACGAAACTTGTCCCTAGAAAGTCTGTGCGCGTTCCGTTCTGACATTATTGATGCATGCTGACCAAATACTGCAGTGATGGACCGACGAAGAAGGGTCACTTGATGCTCATGATCGATGCGAACGAGAACGTCTGGGAACGACGTTGGTTTGTGTTGAGGAGGTGGGTGCCTTCATGTACGCAGGTCGTACCAGACTAATTTGATCCTGCAGACCATATCTGCACATGTACGCCCACTCGAATGAGATCGAGGAGATAGGCGTGATCAGCCTTACAGGTGTGAACGTCGAGAGCAACCCAGACATGGAGGCTCTGCTCGGGGTGCGTCGGTTTCTATCCATGAATTTGTGCATCTTTAATCAAGGCATACGAATTACAGAAGAAGTTCACCTTCACGCTCTTCACCTGCTCCAACTCGTACGCGCTTGCTGCGCCCAGCCAGAAGGAGTTGCAAGCATGGACTACGAAGCTGGATCCAACCCGGCTTCCCTACAGCTAACTGCAAATCGATGGTCCTCGAAACGATCCTTGTCTACGGCAGCGTTTGAAACTAATGCCCAGGACACTGCGCTCATTGGATGGCAAGAAGGAGCCGGACGCTGGAGGTGGGGGTGGGTGGACACCACCTCTCTGCCAATCAGACACCGGCGCTAGCCTTGCCGATGGAACAGCTTCAAGACAAGGATTTTTCGTCGAGGACTATTGATTTGCAGTTAGCTGTAATGATTACGCTTTTACGAACTTTGACGACATGTGTCCGGTATACACTTCCATTCTACCCCGTCTTTTTTTCTCCACGCTTCCTGTCGTTTACGTTGCGATTCATAACTACTCTTATCACATCACATCGCGGTCGCTGTGTTCTGCTTTACTGTACACTCTCTTGTTTATTAGTCTAACCTTGGAAGCTTGCAGTCTGGTTTTCGTCGCATACACTCTCTGCCCATCTATGCATACATACCACATTGTATATACACTGAAATGCCTAGTCGTTCAACATCCCATTGAATTGATGTGCTCTCACTTGATGATTGAGGTTGCTTCTCTGGGTATGCCCAACTAACGTATCGATTTCCGCTCTTGCGATGCTGGCAAAAGGCGAATAGTGGCTACCGTAACATACAATTCAACACAGTTCGACACGCATACACCGTGAACATGACGCTGGATATCCACCTGATTTGATCCTGCACCACCTCACGAGCTCTTATTGTCCTCACCCGATGCTCGCGCCTCTTCTTCCATCTTCTGAATCCCCTCGCGATGTGTCGCCAACATGTTTACAAACTCCGGACAGCCTCGTAAGCGAGAACGTGGAAGACCTTCAGCGCTGCCCGCTTCGACTCGGACTTCCCATTCCCGATGGCCCGCCATCCCTTACGGTAACGTGTCCGATGCAGCCCAAGTGAGTAGTCGGCCCACTCTTACATCAATAGTTGCATTGCTTTGACTATGGGTTCATGGTCTTCGAGCCAGCTATAGGTGAACAGATAGAAACCGAAATTTGCGTTCAGCCATGTTACCGGTGACCAGCCTGCGCCATTCCAGGACTTCTTGCTTCGCTGTCTCGTCTTTACAATGTGCAAGAGAATTAAAGACGATGGTCCACAGGGCCACCCACTTGAACGACTCGATGTCGTCGAGCGGTGACTGCACGTAGTAGCCACCGCCGCCGGTTTCAAAAGAAACCCTCAGCCTTTCGGACATGAAGTCAGGTGTGCCCTATCCATGATTCAGCATATGAACACAGCGGAACCGAAGGGGAACCCACTGTTATAAGACCAGCTTGTTCCGAGTGGAAGTACGAAGGCACGTGTGCCGCCATGTCCGCGTCGGTCATGATCGCCTTGCACTCCTCCGGCACTCCAAACGAGGCGAGGGTTTCTTCAAGCTTCTGAGCGTGCTTCACTACCTCGGCCATGTCGCCGCCCGTCTCTACAAGGAGATTTTCACAGAATTCATCCGAGTCGACTCATCGAGGGGCCCGACTCGCCCGACCGCTCCGACGTACCAGTGCCGGCCTCGTTAGGCACGTCGCGGCTCACTGCACGGGGTGACGATGAGCCTAGGGCCGCGTTGCCCCACTTGTCGGTGAAGGTCATCATTGCATCTTCAGTCGGCATGGCTAGGAGCGCCTTCACAAGACGTGCTGTGAACGGTTTACGTGCGGCGGGTGTGTTCAACTTCAAGATGTTCCCGATGCTCACATCTCGATGGAGATAGCCAGCCTACGTGCAAAACATCAAAATGAGTACAGAGGTGCTACAGTACAAACATTGCAAACAATCTCACCCAGCATGGCGTGCAGTGACAGGCACTCGCACAAGTCCCAAGGGCCCGTACATTCCTCGAGTGAGTGGCCTTCGTCACCAAAACCAATGATAGTGAGCTGGCGACGGTCAACACGAGATGGCGGTGCTTCTGCCGGTGAAATGCTCCGGTTCGCTATGTCATCGTCACGAGGTAGGAAGGGAGTATTGGAGATGCGACGAGAAGAAGCGTAGGCCGCATCGCAAGCGAAATATACGTTCGGGGTCCCAAAGTGGTCGGTTGCACGCCATGTATGCATTTCTTTCGATATCATGCTTCTCAAAGATTGGCCATGCATACTTGACGATCAGCTTTTGAGGCCTAGGCTTGGTTGAAGAAAATGATGTGACGGTCAATGCCTGGAGTCCACCACCCCCAAAAACACTGGGATGTAGCAATCTGAGCGAGAAGGCGTATGGAATTCCTCGGTTGTCTCCTGTATACGTTCGTACATACTGTCGCACGCCCGGCAACACTGGTTGAGAACCTCAGCTAGACGTTGGTAGTTGAATTTTGTTTCCTGAGTGGCTAAGGCAATCTTGAAAGGCCACTCCCGGTTGTTTGCGAGGACATGTTCGATTGCCTCGTCGACAGCGGGGACGTCAAGGTAAGACGAGTCGCCGGACCTCTCGATCTTCGGCGCGAGCAATCTGGCAACCTCCCAGGGAAGAAACTCCCAAACATGTGGACTCAGCTCGCCCGTTGGCATCAAGGATTTGAGGCTGTCTTGTACTGACTCCACGCGGGCTTCGCGATCGGCGCGGGACATCCACTGTGTGGTGGACGAGGCATGGTGTCAGAAGGCTTGAGTTCCAGTCGCGTACATGGCAAGTGATGGCGGTGGGAAGAGGAGGGGGAGTGTATGAGGAGGATCGTGGTCGACCTAAGTTCACGTTTTAACGTTTTAACGTTCCATTGAATTGCAATTGAGTGTCTGAAATTGAATTTGAACGCAGTGGGCTCCTAGCGCCCGTTCATGACGCTGCGACATCGGCGCCTGAACACGCACACTCCTCGACCTCGACCTCTTCGGGGATTCCACAAACACTAGATACACGACTAGAGAAATAATCCAATTTCTACAGCGGCCAGTGCTCAGCTCACTCCAACATCCCCGAATCGCATTCAAGTTCCCGCGTCCCTGGGCCAGTCCGATGTTCCTCTCGTCTTCGCGACGACGAGTGACTGAATCAATCAAGCCGTCTACATACAGCTATGTACCCTGTACAACACCGCCCTCCGGGCAAACCTGGACTCGAACTTCAACACAAAAACCTCAGAACGGTGTAGGCGCCGGTCCTCGGGCAGGCTTTCGCCAGCCGCTCGGCGCGGCGCCATTCCACCGTTGATTCAGATACTACCAGGCACTGTCAGGTTGCGGTATGGGTTGCTGATAGAACCTACTGCATAGCTAGTACGTATGTCAGGAGTTTCTCAAGTTAACCCCACGCAACCCGAAGGGGGGGGGGGAGATGTCAAGGGGTGTCAGGGGCCGGGGTGCCAATCTCACGTGAGGGACCCCCGACTTTCCTCAAAACAGACCTGAACTCGTTCGAGTCCAGGAATACAATTCTTTCCCTCGCTACCCCCTTCCACGTTGTCCACGGACAGCTTCTGAGTGATATACTGGGTAACCGGATATCCTCGAACACCCTCCACGAGTTTGACGAAACGCGCTCGCTATGGCTAGGAGCCCTGCACACAGTTGCGCCCACAGAGACCGTCGTGCTCGTGCAGATGCAAGCTTCCAGGTTCGGTACGTACTTATTCTCGCACACATAGTCGACGTGCAGCGCGTCGGCGCAGCTCCTGCGGAAACCGTTAGCACTTGGCGTAAGGCGCTCGGCCGACCCGCTCGGCCGCACGCTTCTCCTGCTCGTGCAGCGGCACGGTGGAGAGTCATATACCCATACGTCGTCTTCGTAACTCGTCGCGCTCTTCCTCCACGGGTGCGGCGCGGCGATGTCAGTAGGCGCCGCTGTGCTGGTGTTGAGTTGACCAGGCTTGTGGTTGCGGGGAGGTCCGTGAGGCGGCTGGGGGTCCGGAGAGCGAGAATGCGGTCGGGCGGCCCTTGCTGGTCGCCCGACCGGTTATTCACGCTTTTAGTGCGCTACGGGGGTCTGCCATGCTCGAGCAGAGGTCGGGGAGCGTGTTCGTGATGTCGAGAGCACGACAGGCGGATGGGGCGACTCTTGCTGGTCGTCCGACATTGTGTTCGCGCTCTGGGAGAGGCGCGGGGTCTGTCGGGCCCGCGAAATTTCCAGGATGCGGAGGGCGGAAGTGATCGGCTTGGGCTACTCTTGCTCGTGGCCCGGCCGGGTCTTCGTGCACTAAGAGATTGTCAGGGGGACGCACATCCGCGCTTTCATGCTGTCAGGGAACAGGGGTGCTATCGGGTACAGGAAGAGGTCGAGGAGGCACCTTGGGGTGCGGTGAGCTCGAAAATGTGGTCGGGCGATTCAAGTTCTTGCTGATCGCCCGACCATGTCTTCGCGCTCTAGTGGCGCAGCGAGTATATGTAAGGGTGGAAGCGAAGTCGAGGAGTCGCCTGCGGGACCAGAAAGCGCGAGAGACTCTTGCCAGTCGCGACTCGCGACTCGCGAGTATTCACGCCTAGCTGCGCATTCGTGCCCTTGCACTTTGGGGTGCGGTCGCATGCGGTACTTCCCCACCACCACCAGGTCGATGTGGTGTCGAAGCACTGATGCTAGTCCCAAGCTAGTCCTCCGACATTGTCTTCGCACTGTTCAGGTGCCGCGGGGGCCGTCGGGGTGCCTGCAGCAAGGACCGGCCTGGACCGGCCCGGAGGTGCAGTGCAGGCTAGCGCTGGAACAGTGGCATGGGACCTAAGCGCCCCCTTTTCCCCTCGAACTCGAGGTCGCGAGGTTTCAGTCACTCCTCACGCACGTCGTCCAACCGTTTTCGCCGCCTGAGCCATGGGCAGTGGGCGTGCATTTGGATGACCGATGCGCGCCCTGACAGCCAGTATTCGGGTTTAAGCACAACCCTCGAGACTTTACCACAGTTGCCTCAGTGCACCAAATCCACGACGGACGGCCCGACACGCGGGGTGTAGAAGAGCGGGCCTTCCGAGACGATGGCCAGCTCTGAGCCTCTGACGTGCACGAAGATTGCGAACCCGGCTGAGGCGACCAGCAAGTTGCAATACTCTCCCCGCGAACGCGGGCCTCGATGGCACCAACATCCACTGCTATTAGTATCTCATCGAACACATTGTCCTTCCCGAAGTGCGTTTACTTACGGCTCCGGTGGTTCTTGTGTGAGTTCGGTGCGCGAAAATAGACGTGTGATATTCACATTCTTCCGCAACCAGTTGCTTGGCCCGCTTCTCAGACTCGCATTGCTGCAGAGATGGCGATCAGCATAAATGGTACTCCCTCCGCCACATCGTCAGCTGAGGCTTGCCTCCTCACCGGCATCAAGGGCGACGCTGGCTTTATGACCGTTGACTCGCCACTAGGTCACTCCTATAATCTAACATCACAGATCGGGCGACCCCATGATCCCCCGCAGGGGTCGGTTAGACGCCATACCAGGACTCTGTCTACAGTTAGGCGTGAAATAGGCCTGGGATGCGTGCCTAGTTTCTAATGATGGTGAGTCGGATATGCTTTGGCCATTTATATCCATCGTCGCCTGTACGGGCTTATAACAGGGTGAGCGAAGGATTTTGGTCGGCAGACGGACCTCCCTATCTCCCTCTCCCCTCAATCGCCCCTTCACGTTCACTGCGCGTGTCGTCTCCTAGACCACCTGATAGATATCATGGCTATTGAAACGATGGACAAGCAAGATGACCGAAAGTTGGCGCGTCGGATACTTTGGAAGTTGGATATGCATGTCCTGCCCCCGCTCGCTCTGGTGCGTCATTGGCCTTCTGTGCATCGTCGCGAAAGCTGACTGTACCGTGCATGTAACAAGCTGTGGCTAGCGAATTTTATCGACAGGGCAAATGTCGGGAACGCCAGGTTAGCGACGGACTTTGCGCATGCATATGTGTGGTCACCTCACGGCTTGACAGAATTGCGGGTCTGGAACGCGATACTCATCTTCACGGCACACAATTCAACATCGCACTTGCAAGTAAGCCTATATCTCACGTTCGTCATCCCTTGATCATGGCCCGTTGACATCGGCCGCACGCAGTCTTCTACGTCCCATACATTCTTGTGGAATTACGTGAGCGAGGCAATTTGTATGATGGCGGCAGGCTAACAAAAATCAGCGTCGAACTGGGTACTCAAAAGGTTCAAGGCTAGCAGATGGCTTCCCTTCCTGGTACTATTGTGGGGAACCGTCACTACCCTGAGTGGGCTCGTCCAGAACTTCAGCGGTTTGCTAGCTATCCGGTTCTTCCTCGGATTCTGTGAGGGCGGCCTATTGCCAGGCATTGTATGTGTCAGTTGCGATAGTCTGCGGTATAAACTAACCTTTCATGCCACCTATCTCAGATGTTGTACCTCAGCACTCTGTACGAGCCGCACGAGTTACAACAACGGTGGGCATATCCGACGTCTTCGCTACTCGTTACTGAACAAACCTCCTATATATCCAGGGTCGGCATATTCTACGCGTCTGCTTCACTATCCGGGGCGTTTGGAGGTTCGTATTGCGACTCCCGAGCCACCACACTATTCTCACCAAATCGTTGACAGGACTTCTCGCGACGGCGATCGTTAGGATGGAAGGCGTTGGCGGCCTGGCTGGGTGGAGATGGATTTTCATCCTGGAAGGGATGGCCACCGTCGTTATCGCCCTCGTCTCTACATTGTTCTTGCCCGCGGACATCCAGTCCGCCAAGTTTTTCACAGACATAGAGCGGCAGTATGCATGTGAGTCGTCGGTCGGTTCCATCCAGCACGATTGCTTCCGTTCTGACGATTTGACTAGTAAACCGTCTCCGCACGGCGTTCGGCGTGACCACGACGGCACCGTTGTCGGAACCGTCTCAACGTATCACGGCTAACTCAGATGCGGACCCGGAGAAGCACAGCGAGACGAGGGTCGAAGTACGGAATTCGCAGGAGAGCGTCGTACACGCGGAAGACGAGCAATTTGAATGGAGGGAGGTCTTGCGAGGTGTGCTTCTATGATCCGGTAATATCTGACGTTCGCTGATGCTGCCTTCGAAACCACAGGGGTGATGGACCCACAGGTATGGATGACTGCTGTCTGCTACTTGGGGACCATCGTCAGCCTGTACTCGTTTTCGCTTTTCCTGTTAGTGACTTGCGCCATCATCGGCGTCCTCCGTGCTCATGCTCTCGCATTTGTGCAGCCCGACAATCGTTGCGGGTCTGGGGTACGCCGGAGGCGCAGCCCAACTCCACACAGGTGAGCGTTGGCAGCTGAACCCAAGAAGGAATGTACCGACGATCCCTGTTCTCTCCAGTCCCGCCCTACGTCCCTGCGGCAGTGATGACGGTTGTGGTGTCCATCGCAAGTGACAAGCTCAAGTGGCGAGGTCCCTTCATCTTAATGTTCCTGCCCATCACCATAGCAGGTATGCGATTCATTGATCAACTTGTTTGCTAGTATTGACCTTATCCACGTTAGGATATATCCTTGCGATCGCCGCGAAGGTATAGAGTTTGATCGTTCTGGTCAATCGAGGTGACTGACGCGTCTGTACAATAGACGAATGGTCAACGCTATGTAGCGGGTGCGTAGTGGTGCCAACAGTGCAATATCGACTGCCTCACTGACGCATCGAATAGTCTTCCTCATGGCTACTGGCATGTGAGCCCTCAGCCTTGAACGTGTACCGACTCGTGCGCTCATCTAATATCGCTAGCTATCCATGCGCCCCGTGTATATTGTCCATCCTGCCCAACAACAGCGCCGGGCACTACAAGAAAGCTACTGCGGTCGCACTCCAGCTCGCGCTCTCCAACTGCGGGTACGTAGCCGGCCATTCGCACGCAGCTCAGCGGGAGGTGGCTAACTATAGCCCGTAGAGGGTTTATCGCGACCTTCACGTACGACTCTTCCCAAGCTCCGACATACATCCGCGGCCACAGCATCACCCTCGGCTTCGTGTGCCTCGCATGGGTTGCCATGTTCTGCAACGTGTGAGTACTTGAGTCCTCCTATTTTCGTCCTCGCCTTGTCCTATCGCGTGTCTGACGGCCGCCGTTCCTGGCAGCATGTACTGCAAGTGGGAGAACAGAGCTCGCGCGGAAGGCCGCGGGCAAGATAACCTCGCGAAGTACCAAGAACTGTGGGACTCGGGTAAGACTCGTGCTCCCATCGGCGACCGGCACCCGGACTTCCGCTTCACGCTGTGAAACGGAGGACGACGACGTGGCCAATGGCCGCACGCTGTATATTAATGCGCGACAACGCTGTACGAGATATTGAAGACGGAGCCGAGATATAGACATGCATATGTGTCGAAGAGTCGATTTCAGGGAATTCTTCCGCTAAGAATGTTGACTTTCCTCCCACCGGGGTTATTCTTGATCGGGACCGCCAATGTCCCTGATCGAGGTAATTATACGTGGCGGCAGATCAAGAATGTACGAGAATCCACTAGTAGTCCACGTTTTGAAGAGACAGGGCGAGTTGCTAGCTACGAAAACGAAATGTGACAGAAATTGGAAGTCATGATACATCGGTGTGCGCTCTTGAGTACTGATATCGGTACATGTGAGTATGTGATTCACCAATAGTTACGCAGGTAATATAAGCCGTCAGGTCATCACAGTGGGTCGTAACAGCAAACGGAGGAATGGAACGTCGGGAAAGCAAGCGAAAACTATCGGTAGAACCTGAACTTGCGCATCAGCAAACGTTCGACGGAGAGAAGATGGTAAACGTACTTCTTATTGATCTGCCACAGCAATAGGTTGAGGTTGAACTTCGCGAGACCGTTGAATAGCGATAGAGAAGCACGATCATCAAACTGTGCCTGCAGGAGGTCTTCCATCTTCACGTCTTGGGTGGCCATCCGGTTCGTGATACCGAGGGCATGGTTAAAGATCTCGATCGTGAACACTCCGACAGCGTTCGATGACATGACAACGTCGAGTTTGTCAAACTGGCGCGGCGAGTAGTTCTCGATGGACAAGAGGATGCCCTTGTCGTAGAACCGCGCGGCGGAGTACTTGAAGGAACCAAACTGCGGCATCTTGCCCGCTTTCTGAAGCTCGCGCATGTGGAAGTACTGTTGAGTGAACGGGAGTAGACGCCGTTTGCTTTTGGTGAAAGGACTGAGTCTACGGAGCCCGCAGATGATGATATGAAACACTCACCCTTTCCCACGCTGCATCGTGTTCATGGCGGTCTCGACGTAGTCGTGGTATTGCTTGATCTGCTCCTCGAAGTACTTCTTGCGTTCAGCAAGGTGCTTGAGAGACTCCTCAAGGCTTTCCTTCTCGTGCAGACGCTGAACCCGTCGACGGTTCTTGCTGCGTACGTCTCCGGCAATCGCGTTCAGAATGCCCTGGTACCCGTCCATGCGAGTGATCTTCCCTTGCTTCTCCAGCTCGAGGAGGAAGTAAATCGCATGTGCTTTCACCTCACGGAACGTCATACTACGCCCCAAGTCAGCGCGGGTGCACCCATATATGAAAACCCGTGCTCACGATCGGATGTCCTCCAAACGATATGCGGAATCAGCACCGGTCGTGGAAGGCATACGACGCTGGTGACGCATCATGTCCCGCTCCATCTCTTCGAGGATACCTTCCCAAACCAATTCGTGGTCGTCCGTGACGGGCTGCATGAGCGACTCCACGAGGTCCTTCGCAGGCTGGACGCGAAGAATGGCAAGTACAGCCCGCTTGGCCTGCACCCACAGAGCTTTCTCCTCCGCTCGCGGATCTGCACATCTCGTAAGGCTACCTGATAGATCGTGAAGCGTGGAGTCTGAAAACACCAACCTCTGACCTTCGCGAATCGGTTTGAGAGCTGCAGCTCGATCGCAGTGTCACGAGCCTCGTTCAACTCGTCGCTGCCAACGTTAGGAACGCCATCAAGTTCGGTAAGGATGACGCGCAATGTGTCATCTCTTGGGGGCGCCTGTAAGGATGTAAGCACACATCGACTGTGCATAGCAAACATGCTCACCAGGGGATCGAGGTACTGAGACAAGAGCCTATGGGTGGAGTACACCTCGTTTGGAGAGATCCAAATGGGTCGGGGCTGTATGGTCGCGTCAAGGAACTCGTGGGCGTGGAACTCCGTTTCGGCGTCCGAGACATTCGCAACTTCAAGCGCAGAGGTGAGGTCCCGCCCGATGTTCAGGTAGAGAAGCGTACAAACCTTCGATGAGCCACGAAGCTATGGACGCAATGGTCTTTCGAACATAGTCGTTTACAGGAAGATATGCTGGACTGTCTTCGCTGAACTCGGCGCCCCTCGTGATCTGCGTAAGCATCTTAGAAATCTGCGCCAGGTTCTTGCGGGACGCGATGTCGATTGTGGTCGGCACGATGTCAAACGTCTCGGGCGTACTATGTTCAGTCTCAGTTTACCATCCACATATATGGGCCTTCAGTGACTCACATGATAGCAGGGTTGATGTACCGATAGTAAACCAACCTGGCAACACACGCAGCGCAAGCCTCTGCAGGTGCGTCAGGGAATTTGGACTATTCGCAGATATTAGCAACACCGGGTGCAAACGGTAAGATCAAAAGTTCTTACCTTGACCGCTGCCAAGGTCTCTCGAGCCATGAAGCGCATCCCGTACGGCATCTTGCTGAGCGACGAAGTGATGGCGCGTACGAACTCTTCCGTCCACCACTGCAGGACTTGCAGATCTGTATCGACGCTGAGTCCCTATGAAAGCCTGCACATCGGCTATTGCACTTACGACGAATGTACTCGGCGCGAGTGTCGGGGTCCTGCAGCGCTTGGTGGAACGCGACGTCCTTGACCTTGCTGCTCGGCGCCCCTGAACGCATCTCCTCCATGTCCTTCCGCACACGGTAGATCTGAGATAGCCTTATCAGTCGAACGTCCCAATCACATCGCACACCGGCACTCACCACACACGGATCAGTCTCCAAGTCAAGGTCGTCCGCATTGATCACCTCGCGAATGACGCCCTTGAGTGTCTCACGTATGTAGGTCGTCTGCTTCGGCCGGAGGTAGTGGACCGCGACATTGATGAAGGTAGGGTGCGCGTCTATGACGTCCTGGACGGTGTTGGCAGCCTCGACCTCATCGTGCACGGCAGTCTATGGCAAAACTGCACGTGAGGGCCCCGCGCTAGGCATATCTAGTTGTCTCCTAAGACTCACCTGGAAGAACTTGAGCAGCAGGTACTCCTCTCTAGGCGCCTGTCCGTATCCGAACAGGGTGAGGACCACCCGCTCGACAAGCCGCCTGTTCTTCTCCCAGTTGTCTTCCGCTACCAAGGTCGCGAACAAACGCGTGAGATACTTCCCGTCCGTCTGTAGCAGGTAGAACAGCTGCTGGTACAGCTCCAGCTTGCGCTTCGCCGTTCGGTCGAGCGTGCTCGGGCTCGCGAATGGATCGCCGTGCGCCGCGAGTACAGACGCTCGCGCCGCGTGGATCGCCGCGTTGTCCGTGCCTAGTCGCCGGCGCGCCTTGACGAGGTCCTCGAAGTTCTTCACGTTCTGCACCACGAGCGCGATCCGGACGTCGAGGTCGCTCACGTCGTGCTCGAGCGCCTGGTTCTCGCGGATGCGCTTGACGACCTCCCCCCGGAGGCGCTCGACCTTGATCTCCTCCTGGAAGTCCGCCTCCGAGTCGTCGAGCAAGTGCACGAAGTTCTTGATTGTGCCGACGCTGACGTTCGTGCCCAGCGTGAGCTGCCGGTACTGCTCGCGCGTCTCCTTGGCGCGGAAGAGGGACTGGATCTGGACGATCTTGTCGAGGTTCGAGCGGTAGTACTGCATCTTCGCGCGGAACTTCCTGCGCTGCAGGACACCGCGCAGGAGTGCCTGGAGCATAGTGGCTTGTGGGTGGCTGCTGCGCAGGTAGTCACACCAGGCGATCCAGTCGCGGCGGACGAGGTGTCCGCGAGCGGCCGATTGGAAGCCGACGACATCGGGCTCTACGAAGTCGAGCTGCTTCTTCTGCTCTTCATGGCGTGAACGGGCAAGCGCCGCACGCGCGCGGGCCTGGAAGATGCCAACAGCCTTGACGACCTTCACTTCGGAGAGAGCTCTGTGCATGGCTTGGTGCTGCTGTCGCGCAAGTCTTGCACGGGCGATAGACTGCAAACCGACGAGCGCCGGAGTGGCCTTGCGCAGACTGCGGATGAGGTTGAGAAGTCGCTTCCTCGCGAGGTATGTTCGGACGGCAGCTTGAATCCGGACGACGATGTCCGTCACATCTTCGAGCTTGGCGAGCTGTGTACGGACGCGTCTGCGTACGAGGACGCCCCGCACCTGAGCCTGCAAACGGACCACGCCAGACTCGGCGCGAGCCAACTTCGCGTCCTGGCGTGCAAGGCGGGCGCGCAGGAGCGCCCCGCGCACGTGCGCCTGCAATGCGACAATGTTGCCAAGGACTACCGGGAGAGCGAAAGACTTCGCGATCTCCTTGTGGCTGCGCTGCGCGATGCGCGCGCGCGCGAACGACTGCAGCTTGACCACCGACATCTTGCAGTTCTTGATGGCGGATTTGAGCTTCTGGAACCTGCGGCGGACGAGGACGCCTCGCGACTGCGCCTGCACCTTGACCACATACGGGATGGTGGCCTTGACATGACGGAGATGCAGCTTCCACTCTCTTCGCACGAGGACACCACGAGCAAGCGCCTGAAGAGCAGTGACGAATGGAGCAAGATCGCGACGCTCTTGGCGACCTTGCCGTAAGCGCGAGCGGACGAGGGCCGCACGACAGACAGCCTGTACCTTGGGAATGTAGCGCTCGGTGAGACGCATGCGCGCGCGTTGAGTGGCTTGGTCTTTACGGACGAGAAACGCGCGGGCAGTGGCTTGCAAAGAGACGATAGAATCCTCGCACTCGAGCAGGAGGCGATCGCGGCGCTCGTCTTCTGTCTCTGGATCTTCTTCCGGCTCCTCGTTGATCTCCTTCGCCAGTTCGCGCCCGACGTTTCCGAAGTTCGGCATGGGAACACCGGCTTCCTTCAGCCCGCGCTGGGTCTTTTGCAGTTGATCATCTGAGAATTGGAGCTGGCCAACGAGATTCCCGATCCGACGAGCGCGACCGCGTCGAGCAAGCAAGTGACTGGTGGCTATGTTAGCGTCGAGTATCGAATGTATCGACTTTTCTTGACAAACCTCAAAGCATGAATACAATAGACAACCTTCGGGAAGTTCTTCTTCTCGTATAGGTCGGTCAACTCAAAGATGAAACCCTGATAATCACACAGTCAGTGTGCTAGGACGGCGGTGAGATACAGATCGCGTACCTCTGGAAGGCCAACATAACGAACAAAGGCGAAGAAGTGGTTGATGTTATCAGAATGTCGGAAATCAAGCTTGGGCGCCTGCGAGAAACATCAGCATTGTTCTGAACACGTTAACTCGTGCTACATACTTCGTAGATCCTTCGAACAGATGCCTCGCCCTGGAAAACTCGCACTAGTTTGGCGAGGACGACTCCGTTTCTCAACTGGTCCTCCATCTCCACGACACCGAAAGGCAGCTCTGCCCCAAGACATCCTTCGATCCACTCCTTGGCTTCACCGACGTGACAAAGATACTCGTACGCCTGTATGAGATGCCTCTGCACGTCCGCCCACAAACCTCGTGTTAGACGCGAAGATGGCAATGGTGCGTTGCTTGGAATCGTGTCACGAAGAAGCCGTTTCCTGCGAGGCACACCCGCAACATCGTCCGCGTTCATGACACTCGGGATCACAAGCTCCTGCTTCGGTTCTCGTCTGACCTCTGACTTCGGTTCAACAAGCGGCTGATACAACCGCTCCGGGGACGCACGGTTCCAATCTCTCGTGCGGAGTAGCCTATCTTCTCGATGGCTGAATCTGTCCTTCTCTGGAGATGGTGCTCCTCGATGGCTGAATCTCTCTTTCTCTGGAGATGGTGGTCGTGGTTCGTCTGCAGGTGGGGCATGACCCGGCCAGTCCTCTGATGCATCACCACTTGCGATACGTTCCAGGCGGCGAACGGAGGCTCCAGTGCCTAAACGGTCCATTCCACGTCTCTTAGCCATGAATGAGCTGCGGTACTGCGTGGGGAACATCGGATTGGATGGTGAAGCCGAGGATGGTGATGGGGGAACACTTGTCGACCCTGAGGGCTTGTCCGGCGAACTAGAGGTACGTGACATCCCGGCACTGGAGAGAGGCCGTCGTGTGAACCGTTCTGGAGAGGAAAGGGTGCCATCTCGATCTCCGTATAGCGATGTAGGACGTCGTCTGGGAGCTACGGAGGAGGAATCTGGCGAGCTTGGGACAGTTGTCTGTGCGGTGGTTACCGAGCGCGCCGAGTTCTCAGACGAAACCGAGGAGCCCGTCGAGCTAGGATTCACGCTCTCCAATGTGTTCGAGCGGCGTAACCGAGTCGGCGACGAGTAACTCGAGGAATCTGCTGTTGTAGCGTAGGAACTCAGACTCCTCACAGCTGCAATTGACGAGGATTGTAATGGAGTAGAGACAGGGAGGTGGATGCGTTGAGGCTCCGCGGTGGAGAAACCACTCGAAGTTGGAGAGTCAGAGTTGACTACCGACACACCGGTCGTATTAGGGGAGAGGGGTGATGCGATAATGGGAGCAGGCAGGGTGTGTCGCTTAGATGGGGGAGATGGTGAGTAATCGGACGGTGTGGTTTCGCTCCGAGCAGGCGACTGAGGCGGGAATGCCCATCTATCGATTGAGCGTGTCCTACCCAGAGTGTCCATGGACATCCGGGTCGGCGAGGATGTAGGTACGTCTGACAGTGCTCTTTCTGCGAGACGATCTGAGGTTTGTGGACGAGCTTCAGATGCCATACCTTCCGCTGCCCGCGAACGCTCCTCCCACTTCCCCCTAACTGCGTTAATGTCCAAGCTACCTCCGACGCGGTGCGATGGCGTCCATCTTCTTGTGGCATTGGGTGTGGTAGATCCGGTCCCCGAATTGCCCGTGGGGGTGGTCAGGACGGTATTGCGCGATTGCGACCCCGTACGATGGAGGGTTCCTCCCCGCGAGGTGGTCCGTTCAAGTAGAGCTTTCTGATAGGCAAATTGACCGGACTCGAGAGCAGAGTTATGCCTAAGACGAGCAGAGCCGGTGGATGATGTAGAATCGGATCGCTCCATGGTCGTAGTCGGGTCGTGAGGGTCGTAACGCGAGCTGGGCCAAGCCCTAGGCCAGTATAGAGCGACAGATACGTTGATCAAGCAGAGAATGACAGAGGTTGAGGAGCAGTCGGGTGAGGGAGGAGGGCAAGATGGATGACGACCGCTTCGGGAAACCTTCTCTCTCCCGCTCGTCCTCGATTTCCAGCCACCCTCCCACAAACCCCTCCATTCTCCCTCTAAGTCCTCTCATTTGGACTCCACATTCCCGCATATACTACGTAGCTTCTCTAAGCTTGTACTTAGTCACCATCAGTCAATGCAGCGAGCTCATACGGCGATTCATCATGTTATCATGTGCGCTTAACTCCCGTTATTCCTCAGAGCTAAAGCCAACAGGTTCAGCTTCATAAACAAAAGAACCAGAACCACACCACTATATGTCATGATTGAAGAGGTAATGAAGTTCACCATGCCATCCTGCTTCCTGTTAACAGAGCGTTGATTATTTTTGGCCGATACTACCAGAAGGAACAATGAGGGAAACTCGTGTCTCAACTGTTTAGCTATTAGATATTCTACGTCTACTATCCAACTTCTTATCTATCTTTATCTACAGTACCTTGCTCAGGCGGTGGTGTAAGTAAACATACAGATGATGTCATGCGAGGGTATCCATAGTGTAGCCGTCAGCGCACAGTAAGGATCAAGGTCAGTCTACGAACGCGAATGCAAGAAGGGGAAGGGGGATAGATGTGCGAGTGGCAGCTAAATGAGCTACTTCCCCGTATGTCCAGAGCGCTGAGGAGACGAAGACGATGCAGCGGAGGGGAGGGGAACGCGCCGCGCGAGCTTGTGGGGGAGCGGCAGGCACCACGGCGCGCTCGCGCACCCCTGCTCGAGCGAGTGGGTCGCAAGCACCGGCACCGCCTGGTGCGGGTGCCCGGAGCTCTGCGAGCCCCGAGACTGGCGCGACCGCCTCCGCGCCCGCTTCTCGTCCCCGTCGGGAGCCGCCACTACCGCTCCCGAATCCTTCGCATCGTCCGCGACCGCTTTCGGCCGCACCTCCGGAGACTCGGATATCGCAGGGAGGCCGGGGGCCTTCTCTTCACTGTTGACACCCCCGGCCCCTGCCGCGAGTCAAGGGTCGTCGTCCGCGAGCGTGGTGGCTGCGACGCCCTGCTGAAACGCGTCAATGGTCTCGTACGGGGTGTCTGGGCCAGTGTCGTCGTCGTCGACGACGCGGCCGAAGTGCTTGGAGAGGCGCTCGATGACGAGCGCATAGGGGAGGTGTTGCGAGAGTTTGCGCCGGGACTGGACGTTGAGCGAGTGGCGCGCGTCGAGAGCCGAGTCGAGTACGTTGGACGAGTGCGCGCCCTCAGAAAGCGAAAGCTTGATCGAGTACTCCTTGTCAGACTTGCCCCGGCCGTGGTTGCGCTCGTAAAGCTCGAAACTGGTGGGACGGGCGTCAGCTGCTTGGTCACAGTGGACAGACATTGAGCGCGACTCACGTTATATGCGACTAGAGAAATGGTAGGAAGGTGAGTAGAATACACGGTTTCAGTAAGTTCCGTGTGATGGTCTAAAGGTGCAGAAGAAAACTCACGCAATAGTCGAGCTCCGGGATGCGGCGGTTTGCGATGGGGACCCCCGAGAGCAGGACTAGGTTGACGAGCGTGTGGATGTGACTCTCTTTCGTGAAATAGAGCGTTAGCCCGCACTCCTCGTTGTTTCGCGCCCGTTCAAGGTCGCCCACGACGTTGCGTAGCAGCGGCAACGACGTCAGCACGCCGATTTCCTCCCTGCGACAGCCACAGTCAGCACCGCATGATCACAAACAAAAAAGCCAAGATGTCAAAAGGGGAACACGCACTTCTCCTCGGGCTCGATCCCGTACTCCTGCGGGGCGACCAAGTCAAAAAGCGCCTTCGCCCGCCCATACAGCTCGTGCAGCCTCCGGTCATGCGGCGCCTGCTCCGGGCGGCCCTGCTCAGAGAAGATCGAGAACAAGAACTGGCGGTGGTGCAGCGCGCAGTACTTGATCGTGTCGTACAACTCCGACACGCGCGACGGGTCGAACTTCTCCTGCTTGACGTCGCAGAAATCCTCGAATAGCTTCTCCCAACGCTCGCGGAAGAGCCACGGCTCGTCCCCGCAGCACCAGCGCTCCTGGATGCGGTCGACGTCCATCGTCTCCCAGTTGTTGCGCATGATCGCGCGGAAGGTCGAGAGGAGCTCGATGACCTCCTTGACGACCTCGACCGGCTCCTTCTTCATGCTCTTCGGCCACGTCAGCTCAGGCCGCTTCTCGGGCTCGCCCGGGCGGAGGAGGATTTTGAGCCGCTTCTTGACGTCGTCCATGAGGTCTTTCGCGGCGTTCGAGTCGTCGAGCAGGTCCTTACGCACGATCAGCTTCGGTGGCTTCTGCGCTGGGACAGAGGTCTCGCGCCGCGATGCGAAGCCACTTCCGGAACCGTAGCCACCGTCGGTCGAGGAGCGGGAGGAATGCATGCCGGATGTGGGGTATGTACTAGGTGGGTTTGAAACGGGTGCGGTGTCGAACAGAGCGGCTGCGAATATCTCCGCAGAAGCGACCACCCTACGCTCGGAAGAGGTGTAGATCTATAGCAATGAGTTAGTTCTCAATGGACTTGATACTGAGAGTTCCGTGACATACCTTGACATTCTTCAGGATGTCCTTGTCTGCAAAGCACCGTGAGCTTTCGGAGTGCGTTGCAGAATGCGGTGTACTTACTCATGATAGAGATATCCTTCTTCATGTTCTCCCCGAGGTCGCGCGACTGGTACCGCGCCGAGTGCGTAAACTCACCGCCCCACTTGAACACGAGCGTCAGCTTCGTCAGCTTGCGCACTTGGCCCGCTTGCTTCTTCGAGTACACGGGCTTCAGCTGCGCCTTGGTGCCCGGCAGGTCGATCTTGCTGAACAGCGCGTTGTTGAGCTGTGTGAGCTTCACGAGGTCCTCACCGTCCGCGCCCAGTCCCTTCGCCTCCTCGACGGCGGTCGCAATCAAGTTGAGCTGCGTGCGCTCGCGGAGGATGATCTCCTCGCGTTCGCCGTTGAGCAGAGTGACGAACGGCTGCGTCCACCGCTCGCCGATGGGGAAGTTGAACTTAAGCTTCTGTTTAGGCGTCCGGTCCGCGTGCCGGAACACAGTCACATTTGCCTTGAGCAGCCAGGTCGGCTCCTCGACGGTCGAGTCCGCAGCAGGGAGCGGCCGCTCGGGCGACGCTGCGACACGGAGGCACAGCGACGAGAGGATCTCGGCCGTCTTGTCTAGTGCAAGGATGAGCTGTGAGCACATGATGGTAGGAAGGAAGAGGGTGGTGAGCGGCGCTTACCGTAGTAAGTATCGTTCCCTTTGACGAAGCTCCAACCGTTCACGTCGATTATTTGGCTCGTTCTCCCGCCATCGCACCGGAGCATATCGAAGCCGCAGACCATCTGTCCAAAGCCGTCGCTGATACGTGCAGCCCAGGCCTTCTCCTCCGCGCTCAAATGGGTGATGAACCTGCGCGACCATATTAGTGTAGTGCGGATATGGTAGCGGCGGCCTAGTCACGCACCGGATCTCTTTGCCTTCTGTATTACGACGCACAACGCCGTCCACGAATGGAGACTTGCGCGTCTCTGCGTGTGTATAGTCGCGACCAACCGTGTAAACCTTGATATCTTCGGAGTTATCCACGTCGACGAATTTTTCGTAGATGTAGGACCCGTCGGTGCGCGGGAAGTTCAAGTGGGGATCCAGTTCGCTGGATTTGTTCCCAACCTATATAGTAGGACAAGTGAGTTCGGAGTTGTTCGGTCGAAATACCTTGCGGCGAGAACGATATCATCGGAAACATTGGTGCATAATGACGAGACACACACTAGTTCCATTCCAGGCCTGGATGTATTGAACGCAGCACAGCGCAGTATCATGATGACCAAAAAAGAAACTCAGCGCTGCATTCATAGCAGCCGAGCGTAGACAAATTCCAGTTGCGAATAGCGCGGGCAGTCCTGACGTCATCTAGAGTTCGCTGACCGCGAGACTTTAGGGACGTCGGGATACAAATCTTTGCACCTCAAAACCACGACAAGAGCTGGTAACATACCTTCCTGAAGAGTCTCCTGCCTCCTCCACCGCGAAAATAGATGTAGACATTGTGATCTTCGCCGCTCACAGGCTTCTCGACGAATGGCTTTTCCATCACTTGTCCGTCAATGATGATAGCGTCCCCGTCTTCGCTCAGAGAGACCTCCGGGGTGACCTGGAATCCTCCAATCGAGATGCCAACCTTCTTCTTCATGATATCTCGTAACTCCTCGTCGACCTTCGGGCCGCCATCTCGAGAGACCTCTAGACGACGCGGTGTGGGCACCTTTAAGTGATCCAGCACCGCACCTACCAAACGTCGGTCCCATAGCAAAGCCTGAGGAGCAAGGTCGTTTATGCAATACGGGTTGCGTAGCTTGACATAGGATATCGCCTTGTCAAGAGGGAAATCGGTGGAGAAAAACGAGATGAGAACGTCGCAACGAGGCCAGCTCTCGACGTCTGTGAGATCGATGAGAGACGACAGAACAGTTGTAGGAAATAAGCTATACCTTCATCAAGGATAACCTTGTCGCCAAACACTTTCACTTCTATTGCTCCGTTGGATCGCTCGACCAGGCGTGTTAGGATCTCGCGCATGGCCTTGGACCGTGCTTTGACGTCCATCGCGCATATACCCAGAATTATTGGAGGGCCATTGTTGTCGGTCAGTGCCGATAGGTCTGAATGAGAGCCGTTTGGAGAAGGCGTCGAGGACCTTGGGGCAGATACAGAACGAGGAGAGCGCTCAGGAGAGTTTACGAGAGGAGAGGTCATGGTGTATGTCGTGATTCGTGAGTTTAGTCTGTCTTTTGATAGCTTCTAGAGGTATACCACACGTTTTACAGCCAGGACGAGCAGACAAGAGGGAACGAGGATAGGAGGGTGGAGGAGGGGTGGTGGTCGTGTGCACACAACATGCTCCAGCCCAAAACCACAGAATGGCCACAGTCCATATTGGGCGCTGACAAAGCAGCAAAGGCGATTGGATCTGAGATCTGAGATCCGATATGACATGCAATGGTGCGCGATTTGTGCGAGCTCGCCAGCCAATGGGAGCGTCGATGAGTGAGGCATTTTCTGGACGGTCACGGTCTCCGTAATAGGTCTCCGTCCATATATAATCCCCCGTTTCTGCGCCGGTTTCCCCATCCGTTCCTTACGCGCCGTCATCTCGACAACATCTCCCGAGGATGAGCAGACCTATATCAGACCGTCGACGCGTAACACGTCGTCAACTTCCCCTCCGACTCGACGCCATGGACGCTGAGACAAGCGAAGTTACCTCGACCATCCTCGTTTCCAACCTCCACTGCGGAAGGCGAGTACCTGTCCTTTTCTCCCCACATCCCCTTCATAACAATCCACTCGCTGGCCTCCAGCTGTGTCAAGACTATCCAAGACGCACTCACGTCGCTGTCGCCGCCTCCCTCCTCTGTCGAGGTGTCAATTGTTACGCAGTCGGTGACAGTTCAGCATCCGCGAGCACTCTCCCCTGCCGTTCTCAAAGCTGCCATCGACGAAGCCGGGTACGACATCCTCACCACCCCCGTCGCGGAAAATGGGTCGCTCGATGCGATGTCCTGGTCCGGCAGCTTGGCAGGCCTCTCCCGCATCGTCCCCCCAAGGCACATGAAGCATCTCGAAAACTGTGCGCAGTGTCGGTCCGAACAAGTCGCTCTCCAGCATTCGTCTGAAGAAGAGGCTCACCCCACTGACGATCAGGTTCGTCGACTAATGCATCCAAATCTTACTGATAGTTTTGACAACGTCGCTCGCGATCCAGGGCGTCCAAGGAGCTGCTCTCGGCCTTCTCCAGCTTCCTGACGATGCAGCGCGAGAGTCCGGAGACCATGGCAAGCCATCTCGTACCGCGGTTCCTTCCCGGGTATCCCTTTCCGTCGGTGGTATGACCTGCGCGTCCTGTTCCAACGCCATCACCTCGGCCCTATCAGAGCTTCCAGGTGTCTCCGACGTCAGCGTCAACCTCCTTGGGAACGCCGCTACCCTTACCGTCTCTGGCCCCGAGGTTGCGCCTGCTGTAGTGTCAGCGGTTGAGGAGATCGGCTACACCGCCGAAGTCGTGAACATAGAACCGGTCGTTCCTCCTCGTTCTCAGCGGAGGATGACTTCTGCTGCCAACGAGGACGGCCCGCTGCGGGTGGAGCTGTCTGTGGACGGCATGACGTGCGCGTCTTGTGTCAATACCGTCACTGGGCTACTCTCGGCCATTCCTGGAGTATCCGAGGTGACCGTGAACCTGATAGGGAAGTTTGCAACTGCGGTCGTGGAACATCGAAAGCTAGTGCCACGGCTGGAAGAAGCAGTCAGCGACGCAGGTTATGAGGCAGAGGTAGTCAATGTCCAGCCTGCAGACGCACATACCCAGTACGACGAGGCGGGGCCTCGGGTTGTGTCTCTTCGTGTCGATGGCATGTTCTGCTCGTAAGTCTTGGTTTGTTCCTTCTGTGCGCCCATGTACTGACACAGCTTTGAAGTCACTGCCCACCGAAGATTATGACCGCGCTACAAACGCTGGGACCTGAAGTCGAAGTCACGAAGGCTCTCACCTCGCACACGGACCCGATATTGACCGTATCGTACATGCCCTCGCCCTCGCGCCTCACTATCCGCACCATCATCAGAGCGATAGAGGACGCCGGGGAGCCATCGTCGCGTTTCACAGCTACGATCTACCGTCCGCCCTCCCTCGAGGACCGTGCGCGGTACATGCAGCGCCGCGAGCAACGACACATGCTCCAGTGGCTCCTCTTCTCCATCGTGGCCGCGGTGCCGACCTTCATCATCGGCATCGTCTACATGACGCTCGTCCCGGCCAACAACACGACGCGCATGTGGTTCGAGGAGCCGGTGTGGGCGGGGAACGTCTCGCGCGCAGAGTGGGCGCTCTTCTTCTGTGCGACCCCGGTCATGTTCTACAGCGCCGGGGCGTTCCACCGGAGGAGCATCCGGGAGATCTACGCGCTGTGGCGCAAGGGCAGCCGTGTACCTGTGTGGAGGCGGTTTGTCAGGTTTGGCAGCATGAATATGCTCGTACGTCGTGCGGCCCTTGCCCGAGCGTCCTGGCACATACTGATGTTCGTGATATAGGTGTCGACTGGAGTCTCCGTAGCGTACTTCGCTTCGATCGCGCTGCTGGCTTTGGCAGCAGCACAGCCGCCGTCCCCCTCGGGGATGGGGGACACCACAACGTACTTTGACTCGGTCGTCTTGCTGACCATGTTCCTCCTGGCCGGTGAGTGTACTGCTGGTGGACATACCCGCCTATGCACTGACCCATCGCACAGGTCGCTTCCTGGAAGCCTACAGCAAGGGCCGGACAGCAGACGCCATCACAGCACTCGGGAGGCTGCGCCCCACGTCCGCGCTGCTCATCGTCCCTGCGACCGGCGCCGCGTCGCCCAGCCAGCTGTCGCGGACTAGCACGATGCAGAACGATACGGCTGACGCGGAGAAGGGCGACGCCGCTAGCGAGGAGCGGAACCTCGCGTCCAAGCCGGGCACCAGGGTCGAGAAGGTCAACGCCGAGCTCCTCGAGGTCGGCGACGTCGTGCGTGTGCTGCATGGGGCGAGCCCCCCCGCGGACGGCACGATCGCCTCTGGGGACGGCGCGGCGTTTGACGAGAGCTCCCTCACTGGGGAATCGCGGCCCGTCAAGAAGCAGGTCGGCGACAAGGTCTTCCTGGGCACGATCAACAAGGCTGGGGTTGTCGACGTTCGTGTTGACGAAATCGGTGGCCAGACGATGTGAGTGTGTCGCCCCCGCTCCGATGTAAGTCCTGCGATTCAACGGAGCTGACTTGTGCACATAGGCTGGATCACGTGGTCAAGGTTGTCCGAGAAGGGCAATCCCGACGCGCGCCCATCGAGCGTGTGGTGGACATTGTCACCGGGTACTTCGTGCCCGTCGTCACCCTGCTCGCGGTCATCACATGGGCTATATGGCTAGGTCTCGGGCTCGGTGGTGTTCTTCCCGAAGATTATCTTGACATCGAAGTGGGAGGCTGGGGTGGGTCGCTCTTATCATTCCGAGCCGACCTTACTTGAGAGCTAACGCTGGCAAATTACCTTTCTCAGCTGTGTGGTCCCTCGAGTTCGCAATCGCTGTGTTCGTCGTCGCCTGCCCGTGCGGAATCGGACTCGCCGCGCCAACTGCGCTCCTCGTCGGCTCCGGGCTCGCGGCCAAGTTCGGCATCCTCGCGCGCGGCGGGGGCGAAGCGTTCCAGGAGGCGGCGCAGCTCGACGTGATCGTCTTTGACAAGACCGGGACGCTCACCGAGGGCGGCGACCCGCAGGTCACCGATGCAGAGCTGCTTGCAGACAGCGCGGGCGCGTCCGGGGCCGGCCTCTCGCACGAGGAGATCCTTGGGATCGCGGGCGAGGTCGAGGCCGCGAGCTCGCACCCGCTGGCTAGTGCGATCCGCGGATACTGCGAGGCGCACGGAGCACGAGCACAGGGCATGCTTTCGGTCGAAGAGATACCTGGACGCGGCCTCAAGGCCTCCTTTGAATCCTTCCTGGCTGTGATCGGTAATGAGGCGTGGATGGAGGAGCACGGGGCGCTCATCGATGGGAGAGTCCACGATCTTCTGCAAGCGTGGAAGTCGGAGGGAAAAAGTGTCGTGCTTCTTTCTGTCGCCGCAAAGAACGATAGCCAGTCGCCGGCCGCCGCGTTCGTACTCGTGGCCGCGTTTGCCGTTTCGGACCCTGTCAGGCCAGAAGCGAGGGAGGTGCTCGCGCGACTGCAAGCGCAGGGCCTCGGGACGTGGATGATATCGGGCGACAACGCGACGACCGCTAAGGCCGTTGCAAGCTCTGTAGGCATTCCCGAGACGAATGTCATTGCTGAGGTGTTGCCACACCAGAAAGTATGTTCTCTCTTAACCCTGCTAGCGTTAGAAGTGGGCGCTAAGCAGGACACGTTGCAGGCAGAGAAAATCCAGTGGCTACAGCAAGTAGGCATGAAGAGGCCCCAACGCGGGCTGTCCCGCCTCCTCGGCCGCCGCCGGCTGAACGAACGGTGCATCGTCGCCATGGTCGGGGACGGGATCAACGACGCGCCCGCGCTGACCGCCGCCGATGTTGGGATCGCCATAGGATCGGGGAGTGACGTCGCGATCTCGAGCGCGTCGTTCATCCTCGTGTCGTCGAACTTGCGCAGCTTGTTGACGTTGACGGATCTGTCCCGGACGGTATTCAACCGCGTCAAGTTCAACTTTGTGAGTGACGCCTTTGTATCGGCGAGATAGCCTGGGAGATGAACTGATGCTTGAGTCAGTTCTGGGCATCGGTATACAACATGATCGCACTTCCCATTGCTGCGGGAGTCGTGTACCCTGCGGGACACGCCAGACTCTCGCCTGTGTGGGCGTCGTTGGCTATGGCTTTGTCGTGAGTAATCCTTCAGCTTGGTCCCTCGTTCAGCCATCAGCTAACTTGTCCCGTTGCAGCTCTGTATCAGTAGTGTGCAGCTCCCTCCTGCTTAGACTGTATCGCGAACCTAGGCTCTCACCCGCAAGCTCACCCCAATAGCATTAGGAATTATTCCGTCAGCATACTTCCTTCACGCCAGCGTACATTACCGTGTATCATATTACAATATCCCTTAGAGAGAATTCTCTATGTAATCCAACCTTCACGCACGCTGCTGCTGCTCCTTCTCCTTCCTGAGCTTATAGAAGTCCGAGAACGAGAGCCGGATGCCGAGGAAGCGGCAGTCGAGGTCTGAATGCGTCGCGAGGCCGTGCACGATCGTTTGCACCTTCTCCGAGAAGGACGCGCCGTAGTCTTTGACGCGCGCGAGGATACCCGGGAGCGATTCTTCAGTGTACCTGCGGTCGGTGGCTTGCTCGATGCGCGTGTACACACCCTGCAGCAATTAGTCGGACACGAGCCTTCGGACAGTGCATAGTGGGGGCGACTGACCCGCGCTGCGTCTTTCTCCGCATCTCGCCTCGCAGATTCGGACAGGCAGTAGTTGTACAGATCGTCCTGCGCGGGGTGAGCATCCCAAGACAGCGCGATCTGGACAGCGGGATGCGCTCACCGTCGCCTCGCGGAACTGCAGAATCAGACTGAACACTTCCCGAACATGGTTCAGCAGATTCTCCTCTTTTCCCGCCTTCGGACTGAGGAGCAACACTTTCTTGACCATCCGGTCGAGGTACGCACGGTGCGTCTCGATGAGCGCGTCGAGATCGCCCTCCTTCTTGTGCACGAAGGCCATGAGCTCCTGCCAGGAGCACTCGATGACCTCGAGGTGGCAGTATGCCTGGAGCTGCCGCACGAAGTGGATCATCTCGCCCATGACAAGCCGGATTTGATGCCAGTCGTAGTCGAGTTCTTCGAGAGAGCACAGTCACGCCGGTCAGCATCGTAGAGGGAGCTGCACATATGCAAATAGCGGTTGGCAGCCGACGACCCACCTGAGATGCGGAGGAATGACTTGGCACCACCCGCGACACGCATCCAGGACGTGTTCAGTGTGCTCTCAACCCGCTTGATCCTCCAGAGGTGGTTAAAGAGCTTGAGGTACTTGACCATCGCCGTGGGATCGAGTACGGTGTCGATCGGTGCGTCGACCTTGTACTCGAGCGTGAAGACGTCCCATCCGATCTCACCGTGCGAGTATTCGAGCATACGGGCGTCGAGCCGCCGGAGCACGTCGGGCGGGTCGTTCTGCGCGTTAGAAGAGCGTAGCGCGGACTCGAGGGTGGCGGTGAGGTTGTGCCTATAGAGAGCGTTTGCGGGGCGGGATAGACTTGGGCTATATCCTATGTTAGCGGAGTCGAGAGGACATGAAGGGGACGGCGAACCCGAGAGTGTCCATGAGCTGTTCGGCGAAGTCTCCGTGGCCCAGCAGGAGGTAGTGTTTGAGCGCGGACAGATGGTCGAGCAGACGGTATTTGTCGAAAAATACGTCGAACAGGCGTTGGCTGGCGATCTGATAGGCGGTGTCGATCGACCGCTCCAAACCGACAATGTCGCTGTATTGCAGCGCTAGAGATGGGTCGATGAGGATGTCGTGACGACGGTGCGATAAGACTACTCACTGCCACCTGTGTTACTGAGTTTCTCTCGCGTAGCAACCCAATCGCTGTCGTGACAGCTGTATCGGATGAAGTTCAAACTTTTGCCTGTCGAGAAAATCTAGAAGAATTATGAATACGAGCAGGTCTCAGAGTGCATGGTCAAAGCTCCTACCTTGCGCCCGAATGTCTCCCCGACAAATGCGGGTAGCATGTCTTCCTGGAAACGGTATTTCTGCTCCCACAGCTGCAGTCCGCCAGCATGTTCCTCGGATGTGTCTTCCATGTTGTCTCCGCCAAATCCACCGTCGCTGGCGAGCTGTCCGATTCCTTGTAGCGATGGCTGCATGTACTGCAGGTGCGCCAATTCTGGGGCGACCGCAACGAAAAACTCGGAAAAGGGATCGTAGAGTTCTCCAGAAAATAGCCACTTGTGAAGCGTTACGAAGAACGGCTTCGACACCTGGAGCGGGATGCTTTAGAACGAGGCACTAGATTGTAGCAGAAGCACTGTACGTACATCTTCGAGCAGCTGGTTAGTGAACTTGCGGATGAACGGGTCGCCGTTTTCTGCATATCCGTGAATGAGATTCACCAGAGCTCCTCCTTGGGTTTCTGTAGGACGCCATTTAACCACATGGACCTCCTGCGATCGCGGATAGAAGACCGACCTCTGGCGCCTTCCACGCACACGCTCATCATGCGCATGCGCAACCTCCAATCTTCGATCCACACATCGAGGCGCTTGAGCGTCAGCCCAGTCTCCTCTTCCCGAGTACGATCTTCGTCGCGGTCGACGCCATTCGTCCGCCGTGTGCCATCCGGCTGATGGGAGGTGGACATCTGTGACTCGAGGACCGCGATCAGTTTGTAGTACTCCGTCAGTTGGGTCTGCAGATGGTGACAGAGACTCTGCTCGATCATGCCCACCCCCACCCTCCCTTCGCGCTCGCGTACGAAGGTATCGACGCGTTGGTACAGGTGACCAACTTCGGCTAAGCGGTGGATCAGAGCTCGCGTGGGAGCGGGTATGTGATATCTCTACTCGAGCTTTGTTAGAAGTAAGAATATAAACGGTCAGGTCGGGATCTGCTCACTGGATCCTCAGCGAACACGAGCTCCTTGTTCTGCTCGGCGTCCTTTGCAACGGAAAACTGGACATATTTGCCGGAGATGCCCTGCAGGACGTAAAGGGTGTCGCGGAGAATGAGAGATTCCGGTATATGTGGCTGCCCTACAGACCCGTTCAGCCTGTGCACTAGGGATTGTCAGTCGTAGTGACCAACCTATCTGCTGCCGATAATCTCGTAGAATGTCGGCTTTCGACTTTCCTCTAGGGCCTTTCGGAGCAGGGTTCGGTTCGGTTGGTGTCGTGACCTTCGAAGAAGGACGTGTCGGAGGAGGTGCTGCTAGAGATGGGAGAAATGATGGGGCTCTTGAAGTCGACGCCGGGATAGAGGCGAGGGAGTGAAGGAACTGGAGAGAAGCATGCTTCCTATTGAGCACAGGCTTGAACGCGTGTTAGCCGCTGAGTATATTATAATCGCGATAGTCGAAACCGAACCTGTTCGAGGAGTCTTGAAAGCAGGTTCGTAAATCGAAGCGTGCTCGACCCATTCGGAGATGTCTGCAATACTGTGAACTGTTCTAGCGTAAGTCTTGGGGGACAAAAAGTAAAACACAGACAATGTCTCTTGGTGAGGTCTGCAAGGTGACCGATATCTTTCTCCACAGTCTGGCCTATGTGACTACGCGCAGCAGTGAGCATCGAACGAGGAATTGCGGGACTTGCACGGCGGGCAATCCCAGTATTTTGGACGACCGAAAAGGCGCGCAGAATTGGCTACACGAGGCATTCTGAGCGAAATAATTCACTCGAACGACTCTTCTACGACTTGTAGCATCCAGAAGACTTGTTTAGTCAATTCGTGTCACCATCTCGCTCATACAAATTACCGGGATTTCCGCCGTGTTGCGAATACTGCTGAGGTTACCTGCTGAGAATCTCCTCACAATGGGCTACCAGTTGACGCTTCAGGTGTTCGTCTTGTCGAGCTTTAGGAACCAGAGAGTAAACGAGAGATTCAAGAGCAGTGGACATGGTGGTTCATGGTCAAGTTGGCACAGGCGCACAGGCGCGTCGAACCGTAGTGTGTGACGCGCGACGCGCGACGCGTCACAGCGCGTCACGCAGACTACAGTATTTCAAGCTGCACTCAAAGCTTGAGCTGCAGGTTCAACTTCAGAAGATTTCGCAAGTTTCGAAGTGAGATACAACATCTCGATTGAAGGTTGGTTTGCACGAAGTGGTCCCGGTGGTGTGTCTTAGATGACACCGTGACCCCAGTCGGAGGACGAGCGAACACCTGCCAGTGACGAACACTGGGCCAACACGATATATACATGCTCAGGCTCCGATAGCGACATCTTCAACAAGTACAATCACACCCTCCAACACACCCAGAGTATGACCGAGCGTGGCTATCGTCATCTCAACACGTCTACTCTGAGACAAATTTCCAAAGCACTGGAACAGGACGCTGCTGCTGATATTGAGGCGACGTTGAGGAAAGTGTACACGTCGTATTCCAACCTACGACGGTCAGTGGAGGAACGACAAGCTAAACGTAAAGGTGAGGACCTGACAATTATTGTTCGTACCGTGCTAGAAGCTTTGCCTATAGGTGCGCAAAGCTTTGAGACAGAGAGCAAGGAAGCGCAGGCTACTACAACCTTTGGATCGCCTGTGCCGCCTGCACTTCGACCTTTGGCCTCTACCCTCAATCCGCATGGCACCGAAGATCGACAGTTCTTCCGACAGCTCCTAGACTCACCCATATCATACCCTTGCGCCTTCCCTCTTGTCGTCGTCCATCCATTATCTCCAGTCGTTATAGACCTTGTTGGTCTTTCGGACGGCCGTTCTCTGTCGTCGAAGATCCTCTGGCGCGTGCTCGGTGGCACAATAGTGTGGGAGCAATTCGCACGCGCTGTGATCAAGATTGAGGACAACGTAGTCGTCAAGGTTGCTCAACGGCTCGACCCGGACGAGCATGGCGTTCTTCAGTACGTCGAAGAGCACTTCCCCAGTATCCCCGCCCCGCGCCCCTTGGGACTGGTCACTATAGCGCAGACATCGTTCATGTTCATGTCCCTGATCCCTGGAGAGACCTTGGAGAAGCGTTGGCCTTCCCTGCCCGCAGAGTCGAAGATCCATGTGCAGAAGACTCTGAACCAGCATCTCCTCGCCCTCCGCCAATATGAGCGCCCTTCCGGAACGAGTGCTGTCTTGGGCTGCCCTGTTGGGAGACAGCTCTGCAAGGACGTCCGGAGGGAGGAGCGCGTGAGCACGACAATCATAGCAGACGAGATGGAGTTCAACAACTTCCTCGTGCACTCGCCGTCCTCCCGCGCCGCACCGCGCCACAAGAACTGGCTACACTCTCTCCTGCGCGTCGACCACCGGATTGTGTTCACGCACGCCGATCTCCATCCACGGAACGTGATGGTCGTCGATGCTCCGGACGGGAGCGTCGAGGTGTCTGGCATCATCGACTGGGAGGCGAGTGGGTTCTACCCCGAGTACTGGGAGCAGTTGAAGGCGGTCAACACTTGTGCGATCACGGATACGAGTGACTGGTGGGACCACCTCCCGCCGTCTATCCTGGGTTATGACCATGAGCTTGTTCTGGACCGCGTCATTGAAAGTACTATACTGCGCTAGGAACGATGGTGCATGGTGCGTTTCAGCCATACCGCCCAGCTACTCTTCGCGAGTACGATCTTCGTCGCGGTCGACGCTATCCGGAATAATGGTCAAGTTGGCACATATGTCCTAGGACCTGCTCGACCCGTCGAACCGTGCACGGTGCGCGATATTCAGATTGTATGGTGGTTATGATGGATTTTCCCTGCGGTGAGTACATGTTCAAGCTCACAAGTATTCGTGCAGAAGGGCCCATAGTATGGGAAACTATGGGCGTTCAACCTCTCCCAGATCACGCGTTACCATTGCACTGTTGTGAGCCGTGGCTTGTCTGTGGCGGAACGACCTAGTTGACACATATCTACGATGCGCAACCAAGCATATGTTGAAAGACGGAGCATGACTAGTGTCTGTGGTATATAGTCTACATGAGATGAGAATCCTTGGCAACTGCACAATCCGAGTCAGCAGGCACTATCGCCCACCGCGTTCAGTCGTCGTAGAGCAGCTCACCGGTACATTGTTACACATGCTGATAGCAGTTCACGTCTGCTGCGGGTCTTCCCAGTCCTGGAGCCCGATCCTCGCACGGAGCGCACTGAGCTGCTCGGGCTTGAGCTCCTTGAACTGCATGCTGTGCGAGCCCTTGCCCGCCATCGACGGATGGTCCTTGTCGAACAGGGCCGAGGCGGACTGCGAGAGCATCGACGACTGGGTCGCGAGCGCGGCAAAGGAGGACGTCGTGTCGTGGTACAGTCTGCACAAGCAGCCAGTCGGTATGCAGGTGCATGCGCGTGGTAGTGACATCGGAACCCGGGCGGAGGGGACACGTACCTGTACGCTTCCTTGTTGAAGCAGTCAGCCTCCTTGATCTCGTCCAACGCGTGCTTCTTGAACGCGGCCTTGACGCAGTGCAGGACATCGAAGACGTGGTGCTCCTTCGGCCTTCGCAGCGAGCGGGCCGATGAGACTTAGGGCGTAGCTCGAGGGCGGAAGACGTACCTCCACGGGCGGAAACGCAGAGCGAGGTTGAACGACCCGTCCTGCTGCGAGATGAGCGGGTGGAAGACGTCGGTGAGGAACTGCACGACCGGGGGCCGCTCCGGATAGTCGGACGGGAAGGTCAGCCTGAACTTGAGAATGGAGTCGGTGTAGTAGCCTGGCCGGTGCATGTCAGCATGCCTCGGGCGTGTTCTGCATAGGAGAAAGGGACTGACCCTGGTGCACGAAGAAGACGGCGTCCCAGACCATGAGGTTGTCGGGAGATGGGATGACATACATGCCTAATGGGCAGTGGCCGGTGTGTCGGAGGGAGGCATACTCGAGCGAGACGGCGGTGCGGGTGAGGGCTGGGGTCGCGAGCTGTGTGATGCTCCCTGCGCGGGTTCCCTGGCGGTGTCCCTTGGGCTTCGCGGGCGAGGAGAGGTCGATGGTGGGGGAAGATACGAGACTGGAGAGCATCCGGGACGCCATCAAGTCAGGCTCCTACCCACCGGCCGAATCGGGTTTGGAGTGACCTGGATGCTGGGAGTGACAGTGAGTACGGAGGGGGAGGAGGAAGAACTCAGGAGATGGATGCCATCCTCCAGTGGAGAGCTCGAGCGCTTACAATGCTGGAATAAGGTCACGTGCCACGATTTCGATAGTAGACGCTGACTCTAACTAGTCTACTTAACTCCTTAAGCTGCACAATCGCTTTACCAGTGCCACGCTTACCGAAGCCCCTCCTCCTCCTCCTCCTCCTCCTCCTCCCCCTCAGTGATTCAACTCGCCTTGGCGCGTGTGGAAGCCTGCCATCAAGTACCGGCCTTTGTCCGAGTTAGACTCCCGTCGCCGACAACCGCAAGCTGACACACAGACGCACGACCTCCGGCTGTGTATTTGAACGTTGAAGAGGCCGAGACCTTTGCTCCCCCTCTTTCTTCCGAATCTTCGCACTCAAACAAGACCCGACTGCTCGTCTAGAGTCTGCTGAGCAGGGTTTGACGTTGCCTAACGCCAGCCGTGCCGAGGCCTAATTCCGAATTCCTTCTCAATAATTCGTTGACCCGGTTCACCCCGTCTCTCCCCGACCCGTATAAAGACCGCAGGCGTACTCCGGAGCATCTACCTTTACCACCATCAGTCCAACGTCCTCCGGATCCTCCGCTGCACACCTACAACTTTCCTAGACTCGCCGGAGACTAGAGCCAATAGACTCGCATAGATCACTTGAACATGAAGGTAAGCAAGCACATATCCCAGCTCCGAACCTCACCAACACAATCCCAACCCTCACCTCGCCAGTTCGCAACAGAAGAAGAGCTCGCGGGCCACCAACGCGCAACCATTCGCGGCGCGATCGAGGGCACACTCGGCGGCCTTGCCCTCTCCCTCCCCGCCTCCTGGTACCTCAGCCGCCGCTGGCCCGCCTTCCGCGCGCTGCCCATCCAGCTCAAGGCCCTCGGCGTCATCCTCGTCGTCGGACCGACGTTCGCCATTCAGGCCGAGCGCCGCGGCGTGGAGTACGACGAGTCCACCTGGACCGGCGCGGGCAAGGCCGTGCTCGAACGCGAGGAGCGTGAGACGGAGAGCCGCTGGGATGCGCTCACCAGCGGCCAGAAGCTCAAGGACTGGGCGGTGCGCAACCAGTATAAGGTCATCCTTGGCAGCTGGGCCGCGAGCATGGTCCTTGCGGGTGCGCTCGTCATGCGTAACCGGTGCGTCTCTCTTTTCCTCTTTCACGCACACCCTCTCTTGTACACCTTTCCCTCTCACTCGATTTGGAGCCGATTCTGGGCGGATACCAGTGACGCGATGTTCGCAAAATCGTCTTCGGATTCGTCGGGAAACCGGCGCTCAGGGCGATTTTGCTCAAAATCGCGGATTCTTTGAGAGCGAGTCCGGAGGAGCTTTTGCGACCTAAAAGCACGATTCTGCTTCTCATGATGCTCGAACGGTTTGAAGAGACCTCACCGCAGGGTTCATAATCATATGTTGGCGGCAAAAATATCAGGAGGAAGCCCCGATCTTGTGGGGCGCTTTGGCTCTTGACAGATCAAAAGCTTCCTAAAATCCTACTCAAAATCTCGTCAAAGTCACCCACTCTGACCTCCCTTAAAAGTGGGGCTCAGAGTGGGTGAATTTGCTTCGGAATCTGGAGATGTGTCGTTCACAAAATCGCCGACGGATTGTTCGGTCCTCGCGCGCGAGGCGCGATTTGAGCAACATCACGAGTCTGCACAAGCTCCTCGGAAGCAGCGCTCGATTTTTGACCTCGGTTCTCGTTGGAGACACACCAGAATCTCCTTCCACCATCTCCCCACATTCGTCCACTCTGACCCTCACCAATCACGATGTAACGGATCGTTACATGATCACCAGTTAATTCTCCCGTGTCTCCCCCCTCTCCGTGTGAAGTCGGGATGCATCGGAGTGACCGGCGTGCTGACACACATCGCCCCCGCAGACACCAGAGCACCCCGCAGAAGGTCGTCCAGGCGCGCATGTGGGCGCAGGGGCTCACCATCGGCGTGCTCATCGCCGCGGGCATCCTCACCCAGAGCCAGCGCTCCGACGCGCAGCAAACGCGCCACGTCGACCACTCCTGGCAGAACATCCTCGAGGAGCAGGCGCGCGAGGACGCGGAGATCCAGTCCCGCCTTGGCCGCATGCCCACGCCCCCGACAGCGCAGCCTGCCCACGCCCACTGAGCGGTTGGCGGTTGGCTGCCCCGTCTCTGTTCACGCCCCCCGTGCATGATCTTCCTCCCCAAGTGTATTGTTTCCCCTTCTACGCATTTGTCCACTGTCCACACTCGCTCTCGTGCATCTCCGCCATACGTACTGTATCCTAGTCCATCCATAGTCGTCGCAATTTCCTTGGTACTCGCAATCTAGGGACACTGGATATTTATCCGTCCGTATTAGAGTTTCGCGCCCGCAACTCGCTGTCTCCGCCTGTTTTCTTGCCCCCACATGTCGCATACATATCAACGCCGATGATCAAAATGGGCCTCCGCCCCACTCACCCACTCTCGTGATCAATTCTCCCTGCCGGGTGGGACATGTGTCACGGAAGGCACAAGGTGCGTCTGTACAGACTCTAGCTCTAAATTTACAAGGACCATATCCACATCGACTGACACTGACAGATGAGGGCGCGGCTCTACTGTGCACATATGCACCGTCTATAGCGCATCTAGGCCCTACGCATAAGTGGTATTCCGAATACTAACCCCCGTCATCGCCCGAGCGCACGGTGGACACCGGCATACCCACACCAAACATGCTGCCTGGACACATGGGGCCAGCATGGGGCCCACATCCACACCACATGCACGGCAGTACAGCCACATCCACACGCACGGCAGCACGCCACTCACATCCGGAATTGCTCGATGTTCAGCAGCACCGTCGGCGCGCCCCGCAGCGCAGCGATCGGCCCCGCGAACGGCGCACACAGCGCAGCCCGCACGGCGTCCACGAGCGTGTCCGGGCCCGACACTGTCGTGCGTGGGTCAGCGCTGACCCTCGAGCAATAACTAATAAGCACTCACCGTCGACGGACACAGCGCCGTGCGACGCCAGCACCTCCTCCTCCAGGATCGTGCGCACGTCCGGCCGGCCGTGCCTCCGCCCGATGCGCGCGCGGCCCTTCGTGTCTGCGTCCATGTCCGTGTCGTCCTCGACGGTCCCGGTCGCCGAGCGTTTTTCCGCGTCGGAGCCCGAGGCGGCCTTCTCGAGGTCGAGATCGGCGCCTTCCAGCGTCGGCACTTGCGACACGGTACGGCTGGGGCCGGTCAGGTAGACGTCGACTGTGAGGGAGAGAGTGGCCGGTGCCGCGGCGACGATCTGCGCGAGGTCGGCCGCGAGCCACTCGTACTCGGCTGTGCCACGAGTGCTGTGTCAGTGAGTACTAGTGTGATCGCTGCGCGGAAGACTCACCTTCGGTGCGGACGGCCCAGACGAACACAACGCGGCGCGCACAGGCGTCGGCCGTCCCGACGTCCCTGCAAGCAACGAGCCGCTCAGCACACCTCTTTTCCGACGCACGACGCACGACACACGCACCTGAGCAGCTGGTGCATTCGCGCGATCGTGTAGGTGACCCCCGTCCCGCCTGCCAGAAAAGCCCGTCAGCCCTGGCATCTTCGTCCCGAAACCCCACTCCCCCGACACTCAGCATTCAGCACTCACCAGCGATGAACACGCAAGTCTCGAACGGACTGAGGTCCTGCGGGTGCCCGTACGGCCCGTCGATCATCGCCGGGATGTCGTACGCGCCCCCGTCCGCGGCGTGCGCGCGCTCGAGCAGCGTGCGCGTCTGCCCGCCGCGCGCGCGGATCGTGAACACCATCTCCGCGCCCGCGCCCGTGCCCCCCTCCGCCTTCGCATCCGTGTAGAGGCTCGCGATCGTGAACGGGTGCGACTGCACGCCGAGCGTCGGGAACGCGAGGAAGACGTGCTGGCCCGCGTGCCAGCCGCCGGGGACGCGCCGCCGGAGCGACACGCGGATCCCGTCCGCGCCGACGGCCGTCACGCGCGCCGTGGCGGCGGTGGGGGCGCGCGGGGCGAGGACGGTGTTGAAGAGCACGTAGCGGGCGAGGCGGAGTACGCGGTCGAAGATCCAGAAGGCCCAGGCGGGCCAGATGTACGCGCCATAGTGCTGGTGGCCGACGTGGATCTGGACGCCAATGAGGACCAAGCTGTCGTGCATTGCGGCAGGTGGGCGGTGGTAGGTCAGCGGATGGACGGGCAGGAGGAGGAGGGGGGGACGGTCACGTACATGGCGAAGACGTTGTGGCTGATGTAGAAGATCTCGTAGAATCGCTGGCGGAGGGGCTTGAAAGATGTGAATACGAGGAGAGTCAGCGCGATCGCGGAGAGGAGCCCGGCGTGTTTGTAGCCTGCATTCAGGAGTTTGGGCAGACTGCAGGCGTGCTAGGTAAGTACGATGTCATGCATCTGAAGGGGGATTAGAGGGCGGATACTGACGATCGGTAGTACCTGTGTATAAAGGATGAGTCTGCGTGTGTTGTGGCTCAATAAAAGGAGACTCACATCCCGACGAAGTGTAGCCATGTTATCAACAAAATGCACCGTGCGAGGACCCGGTGCATTGTTTTGAGCTATCGCAGGCATTAGGAGAGGCGTTGCCTGAGAAGAGTAACCTGTGCCACCCTACCTTTTCATGTCCAATTCCTGTCAACCCTAAGTGACTTTATGAGCAGCGTACGACAGAGCGATTGTGCGAGGCGCGTGGCACACCCGCTCTAGCCACTCACAGCTGACCACGTTGTTCCTCATCGAGAGCAGCACTATCAAGGGAAATTGGATCGTGGCCAGCTTCCCCGTCCTATCTGCCCACGTCTTTGGCACGAGGTTATCGGGGTAGTGCCAGCCATCCACTGTCCAACGCACAGTGAGCATTAAATAGATGCAACTGGCCTCCGTTTGATCTGGGACTGACCGGGCAAGAAGCACCACAGCAGACATCCGGCCATATAGACGATGGTGTACACCAGCTCAAGGACGTTCAGATCCACCATCGGGATCTTAAGGCGGAAGCTGACGATCCGCAGTGCGGAAAGGGCGGCTTGTGGGAGGCGTCGGAGAGAGATACGTCTACTCGCGTTGGACGGCTTGGAGTCGAACGAACTCATGTCGCGTCGTACCCGGCGCCGGCGGTACATAGCCCAGGCCATGTACACCAGATTGGCTGCGGTCGCAAGGACGAGGATAGCAAGGAGGCCGAACCATACTTCTTCAGGATGGTCCTGGAGCGCGTGGAGTCATTGCTGTTAGCAGTGAATGACAATGACGGGAGACGACGAGGACGACGTACGCTTCCTTTTTTTGTTTTGATTTTAGTTGCAGAGGCACGACGAATCACAGAGGCGGCGACGGCGCCATCGGACGCAGAGAGAGACGCGCTGTTTGCACTTGAGCCGTGCGGGAGGGACATGATGAAGACTGGGGGGTAAGTTGGGGGCACACTCTCGAGCTCCGTGGACGGGTTGCATTATTTGTAGGTCTCGGAGATGACATGGAAGAGGCTTATTTGACGCCTTGGGGGGCAGAATGGGTGTATGTCCTGAACGAGGGGCATCGAATGGCACCGCGAGTGCGCATTCCAATCCAGGCTCGGTCGTAAGAAACCCGAATGCACGGCCGGGTGTGGATCAGGTGCCTGCGGTATCTGATAAGATGGCGGCCTTCGGGAAGAAGCCCCTATCTTTATCTTATCTGATAGCGAGATCGCGATTCGCGTTTACCGTTTTCCCCCGTGTGTCACAGATCCAATAAGCACGAAGACATACCTGACACCGACGGGCAGCCCATGCATATCATAGATCGTCGTACAGTCCACAGAGAGTCTCCTGCCAGTGCCAGTCTGGTACGGACACTGGCCGCGGGCAGGTCGGACGGCGGATGACCGATAGACGTTCATACATCATGGACTTGCACCTTCGAAGAACCGTCGAGCTGGCTTTCGAAGCGGCCGAAGCAACGTGCATCTAGACAGAAGATACGTAAGCCATCTGAAAATAGAAATCTCACCACACACCGACAAGTGTTGAATTCACCCGACGCTAGCCATCTGTGGCCCGACCTCGCACGACCGTTGCCTCCGCCGCTGCGCCAACGTGTGCATGAGTTTACGGGAATCCTCCAATACCCTCGATAGCTATCCAGGAAAAAGGGGAGGGGTGGAGAGCAGTACTCTGAGCTTGTCTGAGCTCCGGGCTCATGCGCAGCTAAAGCCCGTACAATTGATGTTGCGAATGAGCGAATGGCTGTGTGGATCGCAGATTATGCGCAATGACGCCATGCGCGCGCGTTTCACGGCGCACGCGTATCCGGAGTCAATCGCGATGGGTCATGCATGGTCATAATGCATGTGCCATGAGCTATCGCGCGGCAGAAGACAGACGAGAAGCTAGTAACCGACAGCACGGTGATAGCATGCTGCTCACCGGGGCTCCGCACACTCTCGCTCCTGATGCCCGCGCTGGAATGGGGATAGATCGTGAGACATAATGAGAAGGTCTGGTGGATGGAAGGATACAGCCATGCTGCAGCGGGGCAGAAGACGGCCCTTCGGAGAACTTGCGGCCTGCACGACATTGCATTCGGGCGGAAGCCCTCGGTCTATAGGCCGCGTCGGCTTTGTGTCCGAGTTAAGTATCTGCTAAGTTTTCGTCGCCCTCCGAGTCTAGGCTTTTACCTCGTATAGGGTAACAGGTACACTAGGGGTAGTCGCGAAATGCTTGGCACATTTGTTTCACGCGTTTTGAAGCGTTTTGAGGACCCGGGTTCTGGACCCAATCCAGCATAATCTCATGATGGCCCTGCAGGCACGGTGTTAGCAAGTGCCAAGGAGTGGTAACTGAATTCGGAGTGATGATACTCAATCAAATTGAAAGAGTGACCAGTGAACGTCCTAGCCACAGTGTGGGTGCTTTAAATGCGGCAGTCACATCGCGAAAAAACAATGTTGAATTGGAGAAAGACTCAGACTGTTTGCCACTAGATGTTAAGGCCGATCAAGACAGCACCAGTTGAGACGAGTATCGATGCGGGCTTCTAGTTTTGCAAAAGAGGCATTCCCTATATGCATAGCTAGGGTGGACCTCGCAGTCGGAGAATAAGAGAGAATAAGTAGTACTTGCGTTTACGGTTCGACCTCGACAGCAACGTCACCGCGATCACGTGGCTTTTGACTATGCCCGTTGGAATTTCGATTAAACGAATCCGCCTGCAGGCTTGACATGGACATTAATTGAATAATTCGAGTGTACCACTTGCAATTGCTACCGAGCTTTCGAGCATATCCGTACCTGTTTTCTCGTGAGTCGTCGCAAACCTCTTGGGTCAGGACTCAGCAGCCATCCTACGAATAATCGGATCTTGCTGTAAGAAATACAACGTTCGGTGATGCCGGTGACCAAGGGATGAGTAAATATATGCTGGAGCAAGCCGCGGCTCTATCATAGAGACACATGGTGGCACAGACAGTACTCATAAGCTATTTGAGGTTGTCTCTTTTAAGCGCAAGAAGTCGAACACGAGACAAAGCTGCCTGAGAGAGCATGTAGTGAGGGATTCTGTGTATAAATGGACCGTGAGATTCGGCGAAGGAGACGGAATCCATCGGAGCAACGCAAGAAGCCTACAATCCTAATCCTGCGTCGGGAATCAAAATAGAGCAACCCGGGACGGAGGAGCGATACTCACTGACTTTCAACATTTTCGTGGACCGCATGGAGCACTACAGGAGCTCTAGAAAGGGGATGGGCTGAGATATTCGACGCCGCCAGCTGTGCGCATGTAGGAACATATCGATCTCGTACCCAAACGTGCGGGTTTCTACCCGCACGTCTAGATAGGAGATTGTGATATGTGAACGCGCTGCAATGAGATCCAATGATGATGAGCTCACCATCATAAGCCGAGATGTGAGGAGCTTGCAGGCCGAGACGAGGGCAGCACCGAGCTGGACCATACCGGCAGGCAGCAGAGTAAGCTTCAGCGAGCTATTTGACTAGTAACGGAAGCAGCGAGGAGCTCGAGTGCACAGCGGGTGCCCTACAGCTTGAGCCTGCGGCTGTGATCTGCGTTGTCGTGATATGTGGAAACAGTAGATGTACAGGGCGACCCGGCTTAAGATCAAGGAGATGAATGAAGCCATGAACTTGAATAGATTATTGTTGGTCGAATTTGTCTGCGGATGGCGACCAAATTGAGGTGGCTTCTGTGCTAAGCCTGTGTGCTTTGGTGCTGCATTCAGACTTCCCAGATATACAGAGAACCCGTCGGCATCACGGTCGCCAGCAGATATCCGAGCAGTCGGTCAATGCATGCATGAGAGTGAGAGTGAGGGTTGCATGCAAGAGTTTGCGACCGTTCAATACGATTTGCGGGGTACTGTATGCGAACCGGGCCGAGTCGAGGGCTGGTCGGCCCGAGATGTGCCGCACGGCATATACCGGCTAGTGACCTCACACGAGCGCTTCTGAATGTTGACTCTCGCGCAAGGTTCAACGTTGTCAAGTCTCCCGACCAACTTCCTCCCCTCAACTTCGACTTCTATCTCTGCTGGGACCTGTGCTGCGGTGTAGAGTGAACGGTGTGTAGGATTTATGAGCAATGTTAGCCAGCACCTTCTTTCAGGTACGTGCTTCAAGTACTCTCAGTGTACGCCGTGACTATACAACCCATCCTGCCCAGGTGCCCTCTCTGGGTTCGCGTCCTCGATAGTACTACAACCATGTGAGTGAAACCTGTCTCTACTTAGTCTTCTCCTGAGTGACACGTCTTTACTTGACAGTCGACTTGCTGAAGACGCGTATACAACAACCGGATCATTTGAACAAGCTCCCACACTCCCCCTTGTCCCCCCAGTCCACCCTCATATTCCGCACCGCACGCAGCATTGTTCAGACCGATGGATATGCGGGTCTATGGCGCGGCACGGCTCCTTCGCTACTGCGGAACGTCCCGGGGGTCGCGCTCTACTTCACAGGGCTCAACCAGTTCCGCGGCTTCCTGTCCACGTCTCCGTACTTTGCCCCGCTCCGGACGCAATCCTCCTCGTACTCGACGTCCACGCTCCCGAAGCTGACTGCTCAAGGCAATCTAATTGCGGGTGCGCTCACACGAGTAACTGTAGGGCTGATGCTCAATCCATTCTCCGTCATCAAGGCTCGGTACGAGGTGTGTTACAAGGCTTCTCATCTCATGCTCTTCATCTCAATATACACCAGAGCTCATACTACTCGTATGGGTCTCTGTCGCAAGCTTTCGTCGGACTCGTCCGTTCCGGGCCTTCCGAGATCTTCCGTGGCGCCATAGCCTCTTCCCTGCGTGACGCGCCGTACGCCGGCATCTTTGTTGTGTTCTACGAACATATCAAGTCAAGTCTCTGTGTGTCCTATGCTCTGCCCTAATGATGTGGTTGATTCTAACAGATTCTTTCGTGCAGCTTCGGCAGCGTTCTCTGCGTCAAATTCAGCAGTCGTTGCGGTCCCGTTCTCCCTTTCGACTGCGGTGAACTCGGTTTCCGCTGCGTCCGCGGGGGCTCTTGCGACGCTCGCGACACAGCCGTTTGACGTGCTCAAGACGAAGATGCAAGTCCGCTCGGAGGCGAAGTATCGCGGGGTCGTGAGCACTATACGTGCTATCTGGCAGGTGCGTTACATGTGTACGACCTCATCAGGGACCTGCCGCTAAGGAGTTCTTGTGATAGCAACGGGGTGTGGCGGGCTTTTTCGACGGTGCGACGTTGCGCGGGTCTCGAAAGATATTCAGCTCTGCCATAGGCTGGGCAGTGTATGAAGGCGTACTCACCTCTATGCGATCGCCGACCCACGCAGATTAGGTTCCCGGGTGCCTCACCCCTCACTCATCTGTATCATGGCGACTGTACTGATATCGCATAGGCTTAGTTATGTTCTGGAATGCCCCTAATCGCACCACTCTCTGATATGCTCACAAGATTCCCGACGATGCGCGGAATGGTGGTGATGGGAAGGAATTGACCAAGAATAAACATGTCAATATCCCCTTGTCCGTACTGATGTGAATTCCCTCTGGGGACGATTTCGAGATGTGAGTCTTTGATACTTATGGGCACACGTATTTAAGTACATTGACCGAACAGAGCCCACCGCAGCGGAACGCAGAATGTATCGGAGGCAGGATAGTTGTTACACAGACAGACGTAGGTTCAATGTTCATCAGTACTGACCGGTAAGCGGGGCACGTTGGAAGTGACCGCTGTGCCGTTGTCGCTATTGATGCTCTGTTTGTCATGACGCTTCTCCGATTCGTCTTGGCTCCCATTTAGCCAACGTGGCAGATGAAAATGAAGGTACTTCGTTGGCTTCTCGTTGACACGCGTCTCCTGGGAACTCTGACGCCAGTGCCATGGCGGACGCTTAGGCGCGGACGGGGTACTTCGCTCATCCAGCTTGTCTCGGAGCTCCTTCACCGTTTGTGCGAGCATCGTAACTTGCGCGGTGAGTTCGTTGACATGCTGTGCGTGCGATGTGGTCAGCCTGACGTCTACCATCCTAGTGTGCCAGAGATACACGCACCGACTTCGGAGGGATCTGCAACGTCATGGCGTCGATGACCTCCTGGCAGCTCCTCGGGACCTGGCCAAAGAGAACAACACACAGCGCATTGGCCGCATTCTGGCGCTTAGGTGCCTATAGGAATGGACATTGAACGTTGAGCATGAAAGCAGACATCGACGCCGAACACGCGAGAGAGGCAAACACACCTGGCGGATGGTGTTTCGGAAGAGACCGTCAGCATAACGGTCGACTTGCAGGCCTACGTCGTGTCCCTGCGCACGCCAGCCGCGAACCAGCTCCTGCATGCGGCGCTGGAAAGCCAGGAAGGCCATGAGGCATGACTTTCCGAGCACCTCAATGCGCATGAAAGTTCGGTAGGACAAGTTGCCCGCGCGGACGGCGTTGTTGATCGTGTCGTGGAGCTGGGTCGTAAGGATGTCGATGAGGCACATGATGTGCTACACGGTAAGGACGCAGATTAGCAGCGAGAAACGAAATAAGTGATGTGATTTACTAGTTCTACGCGGGGGTCGGCCATTACCGCAGCCACTGCACTCCGGTCGTCCAGGTGGTAGTCGAACTGGACGAGGTTGTCTGAGATCTTCTTCCTCTCATCATGCATATATTCGTCCTGGAGGCGTTGCAGCTGGGGAATGTCGGAAGCATCGGGGAGGTCGTCGAGATCCTCGATGAGCAGCAGAGGCCGCAATGAGTCGATGATGTCGTGGACGATCTGCCACCGGGTGAGCTGTTGTCCGTGCGTAGCTAGTTTGCATTGTTCTTGGATGCGCGAAGCCATCGATATCTCCGAGTCTGGAGAGAGCATATTCTCGACGTGGCGGTAGTACCTGCAGCGGCGATCGTATTCATATACCACCAGGAAGATGACGCAACACAGGAGGAAGGTACTCACTGTGTGCTGTTGCTGGCCCAGCCGCGAGCACAACTACAGTCCGGGTCCAAGGGCGTCAGAGGAGAATTCCTGCCACGATACTTTGTTGGCAAGTCACACGTACAATGCAAACCACTGAGGAATCGTCCAACTCGGAGGGCGTGCTTTGCAGAAGTCGTTGATCTCCGACGCTGTGATGAAGCCGCTGGCATCTTCGTCAATGAAATCTCCGATGGCGGAGTGGTCTGCGATAAGTCGGTATCATGCATGCAGTGTATGGTCAGGACTCTTCTGAAGTCAGCACTGAGACTGAGATACTCACACATTGCCCGAGAGAAGATTTCCACAGTCCAAGCGTCGTCGTGATGCTTCTCTGTTCCATGTCCGCGGAACTCCGTCAAGTAATGGACATGCAGCGCTACGAGCCCAAGCTCTGTGTAAAGGGTGCATGTCTACTGATGGTAAGATTGATCTCACCTTCGACAAAGACACGACTCTTGATGCTGGACTTCCAGTTCTGAGAGTCGTACCGTACATGTCAGTCGGAGTCGGGGCGACGACGCGAGTGGAAACAGCCCACGTTTTCTGTTACACACAATGAGTACCATGTGCTCAAGACTGAGCGAATAGCACTCACTTTGCCAGATGCTGCGAACTTCTTTGAACTCATCGTCGACGAGCTCATGAAGACCTTCGTTGAACTGCGTATGGACAAATCAACAATTTAGAGCGTGGATTGCGCTGCGGTGATCTGCACGTACATTACCGAGGACTGTGCCCTTGACGATAGACAGCCTCATTTCACAGCGGACGCTACGTAGCGAAGAACTTCAGAGGGTTCAATGAACAGAGTGGAATGGTTCCGACTGACCTGTTGGTCTGGAGCATCTTCTGGAACTCGTTGGGGCTCTGCAGGGTCTCCCTCATGCTATGAGTGATACGCTCTTGCAATTGCATGGCCAACGTGTCTAGTAAAGTTCCATCCTTAGGGTCGGGGTAAGGTGTCATGAAACGGTCGATTGGTATAAAGTACTCACTTGGAGAACATTCTCGAGCCCATGGGCCTTTACGAAATTTACTCCCTCCCACAGCCCGGGGTCTAGCCGATGCACCATGTCCAGAATCTTGTCGTTCTGGTCTTGTAGTTTATCAAGCCTGCGGCCCACGGTGTCCCTGTACTTGGCAGTAGAGACTCGGTCTAGTTCCTTTCGTTGTTGTTTGAAGCGATTATTGAGCTCCTCGAGTGTCTTCTCGTGCTCCAAAGATAAGAGTACTTTGACTGATGCGTAATTTAAACCGGTGAGCTACTGGCAGCAAACGATAGATGGGGTCGGTGCGCTCACAGATCTTTCGCCACTGCGGACACACTCGGTAGTATTGCCTGTTTATGGCGTGAGGAAGTGCAAATCATCGACTTCAAGTCTATTCTTACTCAACGAAGCTCACTACTCACTTGATGTTAGCACAGTGACAAGCGATCCATTCTGATATCCAATATACATACTGAATTGATTGATGGTGTTGGCCATTTCCTGCACAGTATTGTCGAAGAGATCGTTGAGGTCGTGGCTTGCTTCCTTTTCGCGAGGGACCGATTTGAGATGGCACACCGTATTGATCTGTACACAAGCTGAGAGCTCGAGCCATCGTCGAAGACAGGTGAGTAGGAGCATACAATAGTCACGTGCATACGAATGATGCGTATGTCGTTCCCTTGGTGGGCCTTGGCGAGTTCAATGATGTTCTACAATCACGAGGGCCTCAGGCATTGCATGGCAGTCGTGTATGCACGAGACACGCACCGAAAAGGCGTCGTGCACGGCCTGTGCATTCGTCAGCTCGAGTATCATCCGATGTTCTGCGTGTTGTACTCACCTTTGCGACAGGATGCATTTCAGCTACAAATTTCACGAATTTGAGAATCTGGTCGGCTCCACCGATCATCATCTTGACCATGTCTCCCACACTGCCATCTATGAGACTGTGAGTAAACAGCGGCGTACAGCGAGAACGGTAACATTGAACAATAAAGTTCGTCGAAAACGTACTGGAAAGGCTCGTGCGAATGGCAGTTGTGAGCTTTTCGACAGTGTCCTCGATGTTAATCACCAGCGAGTCTACGAGTGGGAATCAGCATCGGTTGAACGACTCTAGCAATGTGAGCCTAGCACCTACCGAGTGTGTCCGCAGTCATGATGTGGAGCAAATAGTGCGAGAGCAGAGCACTGCTGAGTCTCTCCGAGTCGCTGAGTCTCTTGCTATATATGCCTGCGAGTTTAGGTTCAGTGATTTTTGATACAGCAAGGCGTAACCGTGTAGGACCTTGAGCAACTAACACCGGCCGTTATGTCAACCCTTGTCAACGACCCACCTTCTGAACGATCTGCTACGTTCGGCATGGTGGACTTCTTGAACGTGTTCACCCCAACGGTTCGGCGTTCTCAACCTTGCATGACAGGTCACCTGGGGTCAGACGACAGTGTTGCACTTGCTCAAGGTGGATCGGAAGAGCGAGAGGAAGGCAAAAAGGGTGCATGGCCGCACCGCAGCGGAATCAATGAGCGAAATGAGTGAAGCATGTGTCACGACATCGTGGTGGCATCCAACCACAGGCTGAGTATGAGCACAACCCCGTTTCGGAATGCGGTCCAGAGCCAGCAATTCAGCAATTGGAGAAATACGTATGCCCTTGTTGAGATAGTGAGGTATTAGAACTTGACTTTGAGAAGTAGGAAGGTGGCTATCATCCCTCACTAGCACTAGTGGGAGGGTGGCGACAACGTGAATTGGGTGCCAGTTCGGGCCCACTTCTCCCCTCAGCCTTCAGGCCTCAGGCCTCAGACCTCAAGGCCTCAGACCTCACCTAGGAGAGGGTACTCACGAGGTCGCAGACTTTCAATACTAGTATCAGACGCGATTGCTCCAGCGGTGAAGGGGAAGGCGGCGGCGTCAGAGGAACCGAAGCTGGTGATCCATTCAATACTGCCTGAAATGAGCTCCGGAGGAAGCACGGTCCTGGCGTGTCAATGGTTCATGACGATAGGGAAGATGGGACCTAGGAAGAAGATGGGGCCTAGGAAGAAGCCGACTAATGACACACGAACAGCGGAAGAAATGAGGTCGGGGACATGCCAAACAACCAGTTCATGGCTGTGGTTGGAGGGGTGGGTTAACCGAGGGGTGTTGAAGTGTTGAACGGAAGCATTGAGTCGACAGGGCACAAAGACGTACCCCAGTACAATCGTGGTGTAGAGGAAGATCACCCGTCATTCACCGACCTGCCCCAGGATTGTCAGCCTACCTCATTAGGTACGACTTCGACTTGTCCGTACACACATTCTTGTTGACCCAAAAGAGAGCGATACGTCCGATGGTGAGACCTCTCCAATAGCCGGACGAGATGTACTCGGAGTTTGAGCTACCGTGGGGTTCGTCGATGATGTACGTGATGATCCAACCTGCAATCGTGTTCACCGCAATGAACAAAAATGCTCGCAACAGGGAAGTTATGAACGCACCGCCAATACAGACTTCCAACCAGACATAAGTGAAGATGAAGAAGGCCATGAGATGGACAGCGCGGAACTGGAACTTCGCGATCTGCTTATACTTACGGACTCCCGCCTCAGACTCCTTCGTCTTCTCTGGAGGTGGGTGGCCGAGCTCCGCCAGGCAGTCTGTCGCGAGCAACATAATGGGTAAGCATACTGTGACGAGTGTACATCGAAGCAGCAAATCACAACGTCCACGCACCGTTTTCGCTCTTCAGTCTAAATGTCGCAAACTCTGTTCAAGACGGCAAGACCGACATGTATACGAACGACCAGTAGAAGTACCGAGCGAGTTGTGTGGAGACAAGCGGCGCAAACATTGCGCCTGCCCCGTAGACGGCGTGCATAAGAACCATCCTGACTGACGTATCCTCGGCAACAAGACTGGCAAGGTGGGCGTTTTGCTCCGCCGTCCTGAGACGATGACTCAGTCGTCAACGGGGAGGGGGTCAGGAAATGACATACGAGGCACGCGCCACCTATTCCAACAAGCAGGAAGCCCACTACATACACTAGAAATGGTGCGCCGGAGGCTTGCATGGCGTTACCAGATCTAGGGCCAGAACCAGGGAAGCTAGCACTGATGATCAGCGACGGATAAATTTGAATCAGCTTGAGGGAACGAACCGATCACAAAAACCTGCAGGGGGAGATGTCATGACGTGGACGGTCAGAATAAGACGATGTGTCTTTACCCATCGCATACCCGCGCGATCGGTAAGTTGAGGCACCTGTCACGTAGCCCTGAATCATATTGCGATGACGGTGAACTGCGGTACTGGACATCGTATGAGGGGGATCCAGTTCTTACACTGGCAACGCAGCTGGCGATAATAAGCATGACAGAAACGACAGCACTAGCTATAGTCGACCTTGGCAGTTTGTCAACGTTAGCGTCGACAGCTCGAATACAAAGGGTTTTCGGCGCTACTAATTACTTACGTGGTAAACCTCCGAGAGTCTTGTATACGAGGCAGAAGAGGGCCCGTCGTCCTGTCATTCCAACCGGCCACGTATATGGAGCAACATAACGCAAGGTATTGTATCCATCCTCTGCGAACTGGAGCCGGGGTCTGGTACTTCTGGTGATTGTCAACGAACAACTGGCCCGGGTCGTATTTCTTTGAACTTTGTCAGCGCCTAATCCACGTGATCGTGGCGTTTCATTAGGATCCGTAGCGCCCTGTAGTGCCTTCTTGTTGTCGACCATAGGCGGTTCCACGCTTGCATCGTCGATGGCCACTTATACTTTGATTTCCTCGCTGGCGGGTGCAGAAAGAAGTATTTTCTGCTGATTCATAGAGGTAGCGGAGAAGCTGTTCGAGGTAGGGGACGCTGTTGATGCCATGGGGATTCCGAGTCATTAGTTTTATGGGGCCCCAGTGTAAGCGCTGGAGCAAGAGAAACAAGTTAACCTTGGCTTATACTCACTGCACTCATCCAGATACTGATCAACCGTAGGCTGAAGACGGACTGTAGGCTAATATGTCCTCGGCCATGACATATAGGTGTCTACATCTAGATCTTACAAAGGACTCGGGGCCGGTTTTTATTCCGCCTATGCGGCGTTCTCAGTGCCATCGAGCTTTTGCAAGCCAAGCTCTCCCTTCTTAAGCCGCAGGACATAACCTTCGAAGTCCTCGGCCTCCAAGCTGTTCAGCCCGTTGCCGTACTCAGCATGAATGAGCCGACGCGCGTTGACTTTGTTGAGCACAGTCCGGATCTCCGTCTGGGACTGCTCGTCCGAAGGCGCGCCGCTCGAGGCCTGAACGGGCTGGAGGATTTCGTCCAGCTTCGCGGGGGCGACTACGGGCGCGTGGATGTCAAAGAGGTTGGCGACGTCGGGCTTGGAGGATGAAGACTCGGACGATCCGTTGTCGGCCATGCTCTCGAGCTCCTGCCGGACCTTGTCGTGCTGCTCGGGGCTGGTGTGGGCGAAGAGCTGTGAGCAGAACTCGATGGCGCGCTGGACCTCGTCCTCGGACAGTCGGGCGCCCATGTCTGCGCCTCCTTGGATGACCGGGCGGAGGAACGCGAAGGCCTTGTCGAAGTTGTTCTCCTGGACGTCTGCGAGGGCGTTCGCGGACTGGCCCCGGATTTGTTTGTATGCACTGAGCACGACCAATAGGAAGCTGTAGAGAATCGACTTCAGTCACGAACACCAGTGCTATTTGCGAGTGGCTCCTACCGAGTGTACGAGAGGGACACCCGGCTGGTGTGCCAAGCTGAGGCTACTTCTTCAGAGCAGTCGCCCCGGATAGACGCAGCAATCGACGCTGCTGCAGACAAGCCGCCTGTGAACGCGAGATGGACTCCCGAAGAGAAGAAGGGATCGATGAAGGCTAGCGGCTTGAATGAGTACACAGAATTTGAGCTGGATATAGATGTGCTACTAACCAGATGCATCGCCCACGATCCTGAATCCAGGGCCGGAGTACTCCGGTGCAGAGTAGCTGTAGTCGCTCGCGCTCCTGATAGTCGGGCCTTCTCCGGGGCCGTCGTCTTCGTCGCTCTTCACAGCAACGAGCTCACCATCACCGATGAGACCGCGAACAGTAGGCGCAAGCTCGATGAAGGAGCGATAGCGCTCGACCAGAGGGGATGACGACATCTCACGATTGCGGATGCCGAGCTGCGTCTGGTCCATGACGATGCCGACAGAAGTCAAGCCCTTGTGCAACGGGATGTACCAACACCAGCCGGACTCATCTATGAACATGACACCAAACATTGAGCGGTATGTAGATTACGACAATACGTGCACACGTACCAGTCAACGCCTCGAAAACGGGCGCGTTCTCCCTGCGAGTACCTTTGCCGTATATGCCAGTGTTCTTCCAATATCCCCACTGTGCGACGTTCTTCAAGGAGGAGTTGAACTTGCGGTTCTTCATGTACCTGTAAGATCATGAATATAGGACATCATGCCGTGAGCAGATCAACGCACTTCGTGCTCATAATACCCGCGCGTCCACTGGCGTCGACAAGGTAGTCGAACGTGATCTCTCCCTTGACACCGGACTTGGTCTCGTACAGGGCGCTCTGAGGACGCCCCGGGGCCTTCGAAACACTGGTGTCGAATCTGAGCTCTGAGACGCGGGTTTCCTCGTAAACCTTGGCACCAGATTCGGCGGCGTGCTTGAGGACGATTTGGTCAAACTCGGAGCGAACGACGTTCCATGAGCTGTTCGCGGCGCCTAGCGCGATGAAGTCGGTGTCTGTCGAGTTAAAACGAGGTTAGATTGGTGCCAGAGTAGGTGATCGTATGGGAGGGACTCACATCCTGGTGGCAAGTGCTGACTGAACTTGACGACTGCCCCAGGCTATACGGCAGACCACATCAAACAAACGCCACCACTAGAATCAACTCGCATTCCTCACCTTCCTCGTGAAGCCATAGTTGACGATCTTCTCTTCCGCATCGACAAAGCGCAAGAAGTGTCGTACGGATGGGAGAAGAGATTCACCGATGTGATACCTTCATAGGGTATTAGCCCAGTCCGTGGCTAACTCGAAGAAGGCAAGTCGTCTCACCGAGGGAATTTCGCAGCTTCGAACAGCACGACATCAATGCCCTCACGGGCCAAGAGAGTGGCGGTGTAGCTTCCGCTTGGACCACCCCCTATGACAAGGACTTGGGCATGCTGAGATGGGCATACTAGATGGTTAGAAAAGGGATCGATGAGAATAGGATGAGGACTACGACCTTTGGGGGATCGGACACCGGTGTGACAGTCATGATGCTTGGGGGCAGAATAAGACGACTGGGACAGGAAATTACTTTCCGTTCTTATAACAGCGTCGCTGCTAAATGATGAGGCATCTGTCCTAATTACGAACGCGAGCCAGCTCTCCCATGGACGACACGCAGCAGCATCCGATGTTCCCGGAAACCGTCGTGATCATGGCGGGCAGGTGCCGGTAACCATTGTGAAACGAGCGTGACAGAGTGTGGAAATTGGCCGTCGCCGAGTGCTATCTGTGGACCTTGGGCCCCTGCGGCCGTCGCGTGTCGGAACATGCTAGGCAGCGGGGGACTCAGGTAGAGAGCCTAGCTTCGCGCTGTTCATCACGGTCCTGTCATGGTCCCCGCATAGATCTATGTGAAATTGCGGTCAAAGGCTTACCCCCGCCCACTTGACCATAGCTTATCGTTGAAAGCTAGTCAACGTGTGCGTCCATCATCTATGACTTACTATCGCGAACTTGCCCAAAGCCTTGTTTGTGTAGGGCACAATGTAGGATTCCAGGAAGCCGCATTTGAGCAAATCTGCACTGTGGGGGTCTAAGGTCATGGTTGCAGTAGTCATCATCAGATGCGCTTGTCACTCACACGTCATTTCGCAACTGTTCTCCTGCGAACGAGCGAGAGGCATCGATGGCCCGGACCGAAGGTTCTAGCGTGCAATATGACAGCCGTATCTTACGTTGACTTTGCCTACGTAGATTCATGGAGTTAGGACGCAATTGCATCACAGCTGCGCCCATCCTGCGACTTTGAGCCACACTCATATTCCATATTCTGTTGTTAGACCCCATATGCGAACGTGCTTCATATTCTCGGGGACAAGGATAGAATCCTGGAGCCTCACGGTGATGTGTTGGAAGAATTGAAAGGGATATTCATCAAGAACCTGCCAAGAGCTATATCAGCTCCGCCCCACCGCGCCTTCAACGGTGTCACTCACTGTAGAAAATACCCCAGCCCTCCGGAGCCGGGAGAATGTCCTTCTCTCCGACACTCCCGGAACTGACTAGGCTAAGTATATCTGGTCAGTGGTAACATCATACCAAACTTGTATTCGAGCGAACAGCCAATGTGCTCATGGCCGTTGGTCGCATCTGTCAACAGGTCGACGTACCCACCTTGTTCAGCTGTCATTGTCATCTCGCATGAGAGTACGTGGAATGCGATGTGTATTATGAGTAGGACAAGGTCCGTACAGCAGGGCCATCATGCAGGGTCGTCATTGGTTCTTCTTCTCCTCCGCACTGAAGCCCTTCGGGATGTCGTTCGTGAGAGGGGACTGGATGCTTGACAGGGCAGACACGCCGAGGAAGATGACGGGTATGAGGACAAAAAGCGTGATGAGAAGCACAAGGATCAAGCCAGGGGTAAGTAGCTGATATTGCTTGAGGATACCTCCGCTCGGGGAAGCCTTGGTGTGGGCATCGAATGTGGAAGAGGCAGGAGCGGACTGGCGTGCGTGGAGAGTGGACGCTGGCGAGCCCGAGTATATGACAAGGTAGTTCTTGAAGACGGCCTCCATCTTGGCGAGCTCCGTAGAAAGCCAGGATTCTGAATGTGAAGGTGAATGAGTATGCTGGTTCAGTGCCCAGTACTCTGAACCACTCACCGTGGTGCATCAGACTGCTCTTCCTCGACGTCCCTTCCTCTCCATCCTCCAGCGGGGGAAGCGAGATCGACACGACATGCTTGCCCCCCTCAACGTTCAGTTCGCCCGAATCTGGAGCATGGCCCACAATCCGCGACCCGCAGCGCTTCGAGAGCATGCCCGAGAGGTCGACGAACGGGTTTGCGTTCTTGCTTTCGCTTTCGACGTAGGCAAGTTGCAAGGAGGATGGCGCCTTCGACAACGACTTCGCCATATGGCATGATGGAGACAGAGCACGAAGGTCGGATGCGTGCAGCTACGGACCGCATATACTCATCAGGAGTGCCGGACGTGCATTAATACAGGGAGACTCACCCCCATGTGGTCGATCACAATCACCACGTCGTGCTCGCAGATGTCCTCATGAGTATACAGAGCGTTGGCAATAGCATGCGAGTTCGTCTTCGCTGTCTCTGCGACTGAGGAGAGAGCATTCGAGCTGGAACATGATGTCAACGTTGGCGTCAATGTCGGCGGGAGTACACGTTGGCCTACTGATGAGAAGACCAGGCAAGGACGGGGTGAGTGTTGGAGTACGCCGACGCCGCTGCGGGCAGCAGGGCGAAAAGGAGGGTAAGGGCGCGGCCGGCCATGGTGGTTGAATGCGAGCCGTCGCTGTCGCCGCCGTCGACGTACAGGGATAGCGCCCAGATAGCGCCTATGCCGGACATTGCCGGGCACAGCGAGCTCGTTGCGCTCGGCGTCCTTCTCGGAAACGAACTCCCTTGCTTTCCTACCACAACATGTCCCAGGGTCAGGCATCTATTCCCTCTCAGCCAAAGGCAAAACAACTCCGTGCTTGCTTGCTCTGCTCGATCATCCAGACCCCTGCCGACTTCCGTAAACATGGCTGTCCAAACTGTGAGGAGCTCATGCAGGTGTGTTTCCTTGCTACGGTAACCTCGTCGTCGAAGTCTGACATTGGACTCGACGCACCTAGATGAAGGGATATCCGGATCGCATACAGTCATGCACGACCACCCACTTCGAGGGAGTTATCGCTAATGTGAAGCCGGAGGACAGCTGGGTGTCACGATGGCAGAGAACTTGTACGCCGCCCTTCCGAGCTCTCGCGTGGCTATCTGGACTCACACCTGACCACAGCGAAGTACGTGCGAGGGATGTACGCTGCGCGCGTGAAAGGTCGCATACCAGAGGATGTCGAGGCGGAACTCGAGAGTCGTAACATCAAGTACCGAACCCGAGACGGTACAGAAGTGGACTAGCGGTCTGTCCCATTTTGTCCGTCGCCATGCTCTCCGTCCATCTGGCTCCCTTGTACGCATAGACGCGATCAGGTCTGTATCATAGGTCATTCTTCGTCATTCTTCTGTTGTGAATAGGCACATGTCTCCCGTGCATTGATGAGTCGTGGCCTAGTTGTGACCATCAAAGCAAGATTGGCTGATTCGTTCGTGCGCTCTCTCTACCATCGAGGGGCGGGCTCGGAGGGATGGGCGACGATGGGCCCTCGGCCATACGTTTGAAAGTGACGGCGGTAAGCAACACACCATGTGCTGGTGCGCCTGCGCTCTTCTTCGTGGCGCTCATGGCATGAGCAGGCGAGTGGTACATCGTTGTATTTGTTACAGTGTAACAGTATAGGCTGACATCGGTCGCTACATATAGCGCTTCAGATGAAAGGCATGGAACCACACGCTTAGTGCGTGGGACGGAGCGAAGGCGCAAGAGGCCATTTGTCGAAATTGCCTCCATTGGCGTGGAGGATACCATAGCTGGACCCATCGCCCTACATGCTTGAGTCGGCGATGACTTTTCAAGAGCTGAATGATGACACCCACGAAGAGGTTGTACAGGCCGCCCTTGTCGAATGGCACAACACTCTCAATCTTCTGGATGTGTGCCTCCGTCAACGCAATGTCGAGCGCTCCCGTGGAGCTGCTCGACCTTGCGCCCGCCGAGGATGGGGAAGACGTACGGAGTCTTCTGCATCACGTACGCGATAGCAACTAGACAATTCCGTCGTCGGGTTAGCATGGTCAAGAGGCGGTCGTTGCGCTCCTTGCTCACCGGCCTGGATGTTCGAGGCACCAACTTCGGTAGCGACCTCCTCGAGCCTCGAGCACGTTCGACACCTTGCGTTCTTGGTCGGTGCCTGCCATTGTCCTGAGAAGAGCATGCGGCCTGGATACGTCAACAACGGTAAGCCTGGGAGCAGCTCTGGCGACCGCTCGCATCGCGCTGACCTTTCTCGCCAGTCTCGGCGCGCTGGCGTTCCTCCGCGTCGGTCCTGATCTTGCCCGACGCGAGGACGTTCCACGGGGCGAGCGCCATGCCCTCTGCACGCGCCATGGGGATGATGTCGCTCTCGAAGTCGCGCTCGAGCACGCTCCATGCGCCCTGGTAGATGACGAAGGGCGTCCTGTTGCTCATGCGCGCGTAACGGTTCGCGCTCGACACGATCCACGCCGGAGTGTCAGAGATACCCTGGTTGAATATGATGAGATCGCGGAGAGCGGCAGCTGCGGCAAGGGAACTCGCACCAGGTAAAGGACCTTGCCTGCCATTACGAGCGCGTGGAGGCCGTTGATGACCTCCTCGATGCTAGTAAGTAGTATAGTCCCACTGACAGAGCCGTCGGTTAACAGAGGAGGGATTCAAACAAGTGAGGTGAACTCACCCAGTGCAGATACAGGATGTCGATATACGAGGTGCGCAACTTTTTGAGCGACTCTTCGACAGAGATGTACAGCGTCTTCATGTTGTTCCCCACATAGTGGGTGTGTTGCTTGATGTCGGTGCGTCCACGCTTCGAGTTCGTGGTGTACTATGCGACGACTATCTCACTCTCTGTCAACAGACGAATGGGTACCCGTTACGCACCTTGGTCGCAATGACCATTTGGTTGCGGAGGCCGCGGGCTTCCATCCACTCCCCGATGAACTCTTCAGAGCTCTCGTCTTGTTAGTTGCTTGCGGTGTCGATGAAGTTGCCACCCGCGTCGTAGAACGCATCAAGGAGCTTAAAGCTCGACTCCTTGTCCATCGTCCCCATCCCGTGTTTCGCCCACTTGTCTCCGATGCTCATCGCACCGAGGCAGAGGGGCGAGACGTGCAGCCCGGCGGTGGGAGAAAGTTGGCGGTGGCGACCAAGCTTGGTCGCTGGCTCGGGAGGAGCGGCCCAGAGATAGCTTGCAGACATGACGATCTGGCAGAAGGGGAGACGTTTGAGCTTGGAAGTCAGGAGTGAGGGTGAGTTCTTGGTGATCTGTTTCTCGTAGCTGGCATTAAATATGTTGTCGCCAGTATCATCAAGTCTGGGAGATATGAAGTCAAACACTCGGAGAGATTGATCAACGAATGACGACCGATCGGAAGTGGTCCAATACACGGCCGAAGGCTCATGCCTGCTCGACACGAAGGAGTCCTGGGTCGACATCCGAGTTGCAGACATTACCAAAACGCCGTTCGGGGAGACCAATCGGTGAAATGTTGATTAGATGACGATTGTCCGGAAGGGAACTCGGTCGAGAGCGCAATTATATTACAGCTGGTTCCGAAAACCTTGCAAAACCAACCTTTTTTTGTACGTCCGAACGCCAACACAAAGTATTCCGAGTCGCCGACGCATGGTGGCCGAGCTAAGTCCACATGTATGGGAGTTTCCTCCCCGAGATGTTGCCAGAATGCTCGCACCGAAGATTGAGGGGTCCGGCGACTTGTCGTACCTTGACGACCTCGCGGTTGACGAGGCAATCGAACATGTCCTCAACAACCAGGAGTACCCTGAAATCAATATCCCCTCGGTCGCTCAGGCCCGGGAAACGCAAAACTACCAACCTCTAGCAGACTTTCTCAACCAGTGCTGCCAGGCGTGCGACAGTATCTACGAACATCTACGGCAGACAACCAAGGAGTTCCTTATGCCTCCTCGCTCAGATTGCCACATCCCGAAGCTCGTGTTCTCCGCGTACAACAAGGTGACCGGCGATCATGTTGGTAGTGCTGCACGCCTCAAGCCGGACCTGGTTGGGACTTCCGAGCCGCTTGAGCCCGGCGACCGCTGCTACTGGGGCTCTTCTTCCTCTGGCCCGCGTATCCTCATCCCCGATGAGGTCAAGACCTCTTGGTCAGACATGCTCTGGCAGGCGACAAATTGTGCCCGCGCGCAGTTCACCGCAGTCCCCCTACGAGCGTTTTCTGTTGTCCTCGCCATCAACCACCACGACAAAACCTTACGCGTACTTATCTTCCACCGCGGCGGTGTCAGTGCGACTGAGGGGATCGAGTAGCACAGACTGAGAACGGTGAGAGGCGTCTGGCGGAGGCCGGCGGATGACGAAGCGCCCGACCGACACGCCGTAATAGATCTCAGATCTCAATGTTTTCTTTTTTGGATGTGCTAACCCTCAGCAGAGCTCTCGCTCCCTGTGGGCCTACGCAAGTGGGAGATCTCAATGTTTCAATTTCAACCACCACATCAGGCCGCATTCCCCACTTCTCCTCCTCCTCCTCTTCCACCACCACCACCACCACCACCACCACCACCACCACTCGCCATGTCTGCTGCCATCGCAAACAACTTGAATCCCGACGTCACGCCTCGTAAACTACACACTGCACGTGCTGCCTCGTATGAGGTGACCAGCTCCGAAGCCCGCGTCTTACAAGTCAGCCTCAAGTCCTTGATGGCGCGCGAGCTGATCCCGCATCTGTGGGAGTTTCCTCCCGGAGAGGTTGCCAGAATGCTCGCACCGAAGATCGACCAGTCCGACGACTCTTCTAAGTCTTACCTTGACGATCCCGTGGTCGACGAGGCAATCGAACATGTCCTCACCAACACCCCGGGGTGGCCATTCAATATCTCCTTGTTCGCTAAGGAAACACCCAACTACCAGCCCCTAGCTGCCTTTCTCACTCAGTGCAGCCGGGCGTGCTACAGTATCTACGAACGTCTACGGCAGACAGCTAAGGAGTTCTCTATCCCTCCTCGCTCAGATTGCCACATCCCTCAGCTCGTGTTCTCCGTGTACGACAAGGAAACCGGCGATCATGTTAATGGTGCTGTGCGCCTCAAGCCAGACCTAGTTGGGACCTCCGAACCGCCTGAGCCCGGCGACCGCTGCTACTGGAGCTCTTCTTCCCCTAGCCAGCGTATCCTCATCCCCGTTGAGGTCAAGAACTCGTGGCCAGAGTTGCTCTGGCAGGCGTCAACCTATGCCCGCACGCAGTTCAACGCAGTCCCTTTACGAGTGTTTTGTGTTGTCCTCGCCATCAACCACAAGGACAAAACATTACGCCTACTCATCTTCCACCGCGGTGGCATCAGTGCGAGTGAGGTGATCAACATCACGGGCGGCCACGAGCCGCAGAAACAGATCATCACCCTCCTTCTCTCGATCCTCCTCTGGTCGACTCCCGAGCATGCTGGATTCCCGTCGTTCACCAATGGCCCCGACGTCTGCTTTCAGCTGGCTGCAGTCGAGCTTTCTATGAAGGTGGGGAAAACCTTCCACAACGCCGTCCGTGTCCGGGGTAGGGCTACTCTGGTGCACGCGGTGTACGTTCCCGGCGCCGAGGACCCTCCATTGTCGCCAACGCCCTTGGTACCTGTGAACACGGTTTGCAGGTCTACACGAATCCAAGGTCAGCGATGTCGGCCTTTACTGCTACTTCGCTGACATGGTGGCCACAGCAAAGGAGCTTTCACTCACCTCGGCGGCGGGATCGCCTGAGAAAGACAGTAAGTCTTATTCATCATTGAATGTCCTGGATCATGACAGAATTGCGTACACTGCAGGCATCACGCCAATCGCTTTTTGGACTGGTAAAGCCCAGGCCTTAACAGTCCCATCGTTTCCCCCAAACAAGCCTAGGCCTGAAAAGCTGATTGTCAAGTATGCATGGCCGGCCGCTGAGAAGCATAATATCGAAAGGGACGCATACATGGCGTGCAACAATCACTTCGGGACTCCGAATGTATATTTCGCTTGCGATGCGGCCTACGCTTCCTCTCGCCACATCTCTAACACTCCCTTCCTACCTCGTCACGAAGACATATCGAACCGGTTCTGGAGCATCTCAGGAGCCAAACGTCCACCATCTCGTGTTGACTGTCGCCAGCTCACTATCACTGGTTTTGGTGAGGAGGGTTACTCCGTTGAGGGATGTACGGGCCCTTGGGACTTGTGCGAGTGTCTGCTGCATGCCATGCTGGGTGAGATTGTCTGCAAGGTTTCTAGCACCCCCGTACTCATCTTGGTGTTCCGTATCTAGGCTGGCTGTCGTTCTATCAGGCCGGCTATCTCCATCGAGACGTGAGCATCGGGAACATCTTGAAGTTGAAAGAACCCGCTGCACGTGAACCGTTCACGACACGTCTTGTGAAGTCGCTCCTAGCCATGCCGACTGGAGATCCGAAAGATCCGATGGCCACCATCACCGAGAGGTTGGGCAACATGGACCTCTCACCGCCACCCGGTGCAGTGAGCCGCGACATACCTGACGAGGCCAGCACTGGTACGTCGGAGTGGTCGCCGAGCGAGTCAGACCTCTCGATCGACTTGGATGTGTTCTGGGAGGATCTTCTTGCAAAGAGCGACTCGGACATGGCTGAGGTGGTGAAGCACGCTCAGAAGCTCGAAGAAGCCCTCGTCTCGTTTGGAGTGCCGAAGGAGTGCAAGGCGATCATCACCGATGCGGACATGGCGGCGCGCGTGCCTTCGTACTTCCATTCGGACCACGCTGGTGTTATATCGGTGGGTTTGGCTTCGGTTCCGCGGTGTTGATATGCTGATCCATGGATAGGGCACACCTGAGTTCATGTCTGAAGGGCTGAGGACTGCTTTTGAGACCGGCGATGACAAATACGTGCAGTCACCGCTCGACGACATCGAGTCGTTCAAGTGGTTGGCGCTGTGGGCGATCGTCTTCAACCCTCTGGCACTTGGTAAAGACGAAGCTGCGAAGAAAGAAGTCCTCGAATGGCGGACGCTGGTCACCGGTACCATGGTCGAACGCAATTCCGCTTTTACTCAGTTCATCGAAAGCGAGCAAGACCACGAACCCATAGTGAAAGCAATGCAACCATTCATGCAAGAGTGGGCCAACTACTCACTTGGGATGCGTCGGTTGCATTACGGTATGGAATGGTGGGCCATCACACGCGCCGGCGCCGCGAAGCGGGCAGCGCTGAAGGTCTTCAAGTTCCACATGGTCGCTTACCAGACTGTCACGGAGTTTGTGGAGATGTTAACAAAGCACCGCGAGAGTATTCGGAAGATGGAGGAATAGGCACTGCGAGCAGCGGGCGCGGACAGCGAGGACTCGTGAGCTTGGTGGGTCAACAGACGAAGCGAAGCCTGTGCGGTTCGAATGTCTTCAGCTGAGCTAGGTCATCAGCGTGGAGGTGGAAGCGGATGCCAAGGCTGAATGTTTGGCTACTCTTCGGTAAGCGGTTACAAGATCCATGAGCAGTATGATACAACAGATGCTGATACACTTCACAAGGCTCCTTCGAACAACAATTTCCGAGGTTTGCTGATGGACGGCGCTGGGGTCACGAGTGCGGGCCTAGATCCGTATCAGTCTGTATAGCGGAGGATGCGGGAGGGAGGGACCCACATGGAGGTACCGGTCATCGCTGCAGGGTTGCCCATGATGATACTCTCGGACACGCCTGCTATACAATCGGTCTTGCCAAACGCGGACGCGTCGAATAGGTGGTCGGTTGTCTTCTCGAAGGAGGCTAGCATGAGGACGCTGTCCTTCATCTTCGCCACGCCAAACCGAGTGATACCAAGCACTTCGCCCTATTCAGCAATATCAGCGACACACTCACTAGCGTGAAGGTAAGCAATGGTGCGAAGACTTACCTTGTAAGACATGACATCACCGAGCAACATGACATGACGAGGGTCGATGCTCATGCCGTGACTTCCCATGGTGTAGTTGATCTCATTGATGATAGTCTTCCTGGCGGCCTCGATACCGAGCACCTGGGCCACCTCAATGACGTGGTTGGACGTTGTGTACTCTCCGACGATGCCTGCGGAAGCGGTGAGCACCACACTTATACGGATGTCGCGGTCACATACCCTGTGTCGTCATGACTTTCTGAAGACCGTACCCTTCCACAAGCAGCTCCTTATCGCCCTTTTTGCCCCTCTGGTCGTTATTCTCCTTAATGTTGATGACAGCTCGTCGGATCGTGGGTACACCTTTAACAACGACCTCAGGCAGAGCACGTTTGAGCTCCCGCAGCCGGTAGTACTTGTCTTGCCCATCGATGTAAATTCGTAGCCGGTTCTTACGGGGAATGATGGTAATAGACTGCGCGAAGGGATGAGAAACGGGATTAGCTTGTACGAAAATGGGATGCATGCCTCCTGCTTGATCTTAAGCTTCCGTGCGGCTACGATCGCCCACTTGATATCGTCCAACGTGAGCTCAAGCTGTAAATTGATCAGTACAAACTACGCAACAGCATGAAAACGGGAATCCCCGACCTGTAGATCTTGAATGATCTTCATATCCACGATGATGCCAATGTACGTATACTCTGGTGCCCACGCCTCTTCGAGCACGGAGGCGATCTGGAATAAGGATGCCCTGAATACAATGCCCGTATCCTGTCATAGTAGAAATGCTTACATCGCCGATGTGGGTCCGTTCCAGCCGACCCTTGACAATACGAGCTGAAGGTTCGCTATCGGCAGTGACGAGCTTGCAACTAATGATCGGGGTACTGATAGCCTTCGCGCCATTGATGATTTCCTTGATACGTGGGACACCAAGGGTAACGTTCATGGATGCGACACCGGCGAAATGGAAAGTCTTCAATGTCATCTGCGTGCCCGGCTCACCGATCGACTGCGCGCCGACAGCTCCTACAGTGGATCCTGTGTCGAGTGTGAATAGTCGACTACATCGAACTGAAGGTCGGAACATACCTGGCTCGATCTTTGCTTTGACGTACTTGGACCAACAAATTTCTAGGAAGAGCCGCAGCTGATCTTCGGTCACCTTGATCTTGTTGTCAACAGCTGCTTTGTCGGCGTCTTGGAGTGTGTTAGACATGGACACCTTGTCACGGGAAGAGACGACCTACAAGATGCACCCATAGACAGATCCGTGTCCGCGTCCCATTCGTCTTCTCGCTCTAACGCATCGAACATCCCGTGCCGTTTGCGGACGTCCGCCAAGCGCTGAGCAATGTTCTCAGAGATGAACTTGCGGATGGTGGCCAGGTATGCGGCGGTACACTCGGAGGTGAACTTGCGACCAGCCAATGTGCGATCTACGAATTCTAAGATCTCAAAAGGTAGCATGCCGCGATTGACCCTGGATGCTACCGCCTGAAGCACACGTGAGCGAGCGAGCTTCTGGGAGCAGCGGAATGAACGTACACAAGCATGCCTCCATGAACGCTCGTAATCGACCGGCTGAGCTTCGCCCTCGAGACAGGCTGGATCCAGTCCGTCATCTCCGTAACGGAACTGCACCACGCCGCCGATGGCATTCCGCACAGAAGAGTCGTAGTGAGTGACAAGGTCCTCTAGGGCCTTCATCAGTCGTCGTTGCATGTACCCGGTCTCTGCCGTCTTGACGGCGGTATCTACCAAACCTTCACGACCTGAGATTGCATGGAACAAGAACTCGGTGGGAGTGAGGCCGGTATAGAAACTGTTCCGGACGAAACCCTTGGAAGGCGGATCTCGAGACTTCTTAGGGAAATGCGGGAGAGACCGGTCTTGGAAGCCATCCGGGACACGGTGACCTGCAATAATTTGCTGTCCTACACAAGCCACCATCTGCGAGACGTTGATGACGGAGCCTGCGGAAATGTATAAGATAGCTGCGTGAGAGCGTCGCCGAGATGTTGCGCACCTTTTGAACCACAAGTAGCCATAATCAGAGGCGCATTGTGGCGGCTCAATTCCCTCATACAGATCTCACCGACGTTACTACGAACGTCAGAGAGAACCTTGGAGATCTCCGCCTCCAGAGTCTGCTCTTGATCGCAACCAGGCTTGTTCTCCAATAAGCCTCTCTTGGCTTTTATGATGAGCGCTTCGCAAGCTGCGTATGCCTTCTCGACCATGGAATCTTTCTTGTCCGAAAGAACCGGGCCAGGAATGACGTCGTTGATACCAAGTGAGAAGCCATAGTTTGCTGCAGTAGCGCAACATCAGCAGACAGAAGTTAATCGACGTCGAACGACCTTTACCCAAGTAGCGCGCACAGAGTTTCGCCACCCTGTTCATCGCAGCAGCGGCCTCGTGGGGACCGTAATCTCGCATGATGACCCCGAACACGGACTTCTTCTTGCCACTCCCTACTGTCGCCTTGTCCATGACCCCGCACATAATCTCGCTGTTTACTATAACCAGCCAGCCGTCGTTCGGAGACAGATCGGGCGCGGGCTTCATGCTGCTTGAGTAGCATTTGGCGTCCGGCTTGTCCTCCTTATTACACTTGGACTCGACGTTCACGAACACCTTCGACTGCTTGTTCGGGCGCATGAGCACGTTGAATACCTGCTTTCCCGTCCATAATCGTACTGGTTTCCAAACTGTCGGAGGCGGGATATCGATTTGCAGGTCGGCGTCGGCAAAGTAAGAGCATATTTGGGTGAACTGTCGGCGGTCGAAGAAGGTGTCCCTGCGCGAGAGGAGGAAAGACGCTGTAATGAAGTCCTGAATGGCGGCGATGACGGGCTCGCCGTTGCGAGGGGTCACGAGATTGTGTTTCACACTCATAAGCTCAAGGGCCTCTGTCCGCGCCTCCTCTGTCTGTGGCACGTCTGCAAAGAGATGAGGGGCAAGAAACAAATGATGTTATAAAAGTTACGTACGAAGGTTCATCTCGTCACCATCGAAGTCGGCGTTGTACGGGCCACAGACACATTCGTTCAGACGGAACGATCGCCAAGGTCGTACCTTTATCTACAGTGACCTCTTCAGCGACCGACGATTTCTGCGATACGGCGAGACTCACTCGATGGCACATGATGGAGAGCTTGCAAGTACAATGTCAGGGATCAGACCTAGCGTGAGTTAGAGCAACTCACCTTGTGAAGACTTGGCTGCCGGTTGAACAAAGCGATGTCGCCGTCAATTACATGTCGCTCTACGATGTCACCTATCCGTAACCCGTCCGCAATGGCTGTCCTATTGCCGAACTTGAGGTACTTTTTGAACCCGTTTGCCCCACCTGTCACATAGTTGGCTCCCGGATGCACGTCGCAACCGTTGCGTATCGCCTTCTTCAACCGCTCGATGTTGTGCGCGGTTACACGTTCGGGATAAGTCAGAATCTTAGCCACTCGCTCGGGAACCGCAACTTCGTCGATGCGTAGATTCGGATCTGGTGAGATGACCGTACGGCCAGAGAAATCGACACGCTTTCCGGAGAGGTTACCGCGGAAGCGTCCCTGTTTGCCTTTCAGGCGTTGGCAGAAGCCGCGGATGGGCTTCTGACCCATTTGTGAAGGTACACCTGGAAGTTCGGAGTTGATGTACATAGCGACCGAAAGCTGCAGGAACTCCCATTGCTCCTGCATAGGTCACGGAATGAGTATGTTTCTTCAGGATAGACGTAAGTAGGTTGCTCTAACCATGAACTGTGCAGTGGGTGCACCTTTCGAGAGGCCCTGTTTGATGAGCGCATTGCTGAAAACGATCTCGGTCAGTTTGACTGTGAGATCATCTTCGTTTGATGCGCCGTCTTGGGCAACCGATGGTCGGATAGCCACTGGAGGTACGGAAATGTACTGCCATATGAATTGCTCCGGTCTTCCAAAGGCCGGACGCATTCCGAGGAGCTCACAATCCTGGAGAGTATGTGAGATTCAATCTATCGGGTAAGCAGATATATTAACCTCGTCAGATATACGCTTGAACAGGTCGAGAACTTTGAGCGGGTTCAAGTCTTCGTGTATAGCCTTGTTTAGATACATCCCCAACTCTTTCTGCGCTTCCACTGCAGGACCAAAAGTCTTCTTCCATTTCTCCATCTCCTCTGCAGTCTTCTTGGCCCGGAACTTGTCATGAATGATCTTGAGCGCGCCAGCCTTCTTTACGATACCATTCGTGGATGAGCAATAGGGGCAATAGACAGTTTTACGAGCTTGAGCGAGGACTGCTTTGCACAGGCCCTGTCTTTGAAGATTCTCGAGGTTGGGCCGGCGGAACCGCTTCAAGTACGTCCGTCTGTCCGGCTCCTCGAGCAATACCCGTGCACAAGTCTTCACGGGGGCGAAAATGTCGATGACACGCGCAGGTTGGCATAAGATAGTACACGCACCTTACATATGCATTGGAGGATTCCAATGGTATGTTTGAAGTATCCTATATGGAAGACAGGAACGACGAGCTTGATGTAGGCATAGTGTCCGACACAGTCAACCGATGACAGCCCGCACGTCTCACAATACGCGCTCTTATCCGTGGTACCCTGTATAGAAGGCTCAGCGTAGTATCTAATGCGCACCGTGACGACATACGAGACGTCGATCGAGGACACCATTCTTCACGGGTAGACGGTCAATGGGCGTGTATAGGTCGCGGTGGGTGACCTCAAACTCAGCGAGCTTAACGGTGTCTTGGTTGCTGAGGAGAGTAAACTGGAGCTTCTTACTGCAGCGGTGTAAGCTTGCGGTTGAGGATAGAAGACGGATACATACATGACTTTGGGTGCCTGGTGTGAGACTGGATCCTTCATCGCGTTCCACTCCTCCCTACGCACCCGCTGAATAGTATGTTCAGATAGAGCTGCACTTAACGCGACACACACAAGATTTAAAGGACGAGCACGAAGGAGAGAAGGGGACCGGTGGGCTCGAGGTTGTTTCCGAGTCCTTGGGAGACTTGAGTTTTGGACTCATTTCTTTAAAGCACGTGATGCATTTTGACCTTAACCCGAGATTAGGAGTAGATACGCGCGTCGCGTTGAGTCTTGACTTGCGCGTCCTCGATTGGTCCTTCCCTCCTCCACCCACTACCATGTCCAGGACCTCTTATGATCGGTATGCAATTCAACTCTGCGGGTATGGATGGCTGCTAACTTACTATGCAGATACCTCACCGTCTTCTCGCCCGAAGGACGCCTGTACCAAGTAGGTGAGCGAAACATGCGAGGAATGTGGGGGAACAGAGACTGACAGGTGGGTTCAGAGTACGCGTTCAAGGCCATCTCTGGCTCCGGTCACACTGCCATTGGTGTGAGGGGAAAGGATACTGCAGTAGTGATCACGCAGAAGAAGGTCCCGGTACGTTGTCTCCTCTATGGCACCTAAAGCTTGACATCTGAGTCCTAGTGCGTAGGACAAGCTCCTTGATGCCGACACCGTCACTCATCTCTTCAGCATAACGCCTACTATTGGCTGTGTGATGACTGGGCTCATCGGTGCGCCCATTTGCTATTGATGTACACCGTGCGTGTCTCATGGTGCGCCTACTCAGCCGATGCGAGGGCACAAGTCATGCGAGCGCGCTCTGAGGCAGCAGATTTCCGCTACAAATATGGCTACGAGATCACGCCTGATGCTCTTGCTAGGCGTATGGCCAACATTAACCAGGTTTACACTCAACGCGCGGCCATGCGGCCTTTGGGTATTGGTACGTGCACCTTTCCTGTGCATGTATATGTGGGAAACTCATGACGATGTCGTCGAACAGCCATGATTCTGATTGGCAGCGATCCGGAATTTGGTCCACAATGTTTCAAACTCGACCCGGCTGGATACTTTGTCGGCTTCCATGCAACGGCAGCAGGGCAAAAGCAACAAGAAGCGATGAACCATCTGGAGAAGAAGTGGAAGAAGCTTGACTCCGGTCGGGGTGCTGACGACGCCGTGCGGGCGGGCAAGACGCTCTCTCGCTCTGAGGTGATCGAGGTCAGCTCTGTCTCACTTCTCTGCTTTTGCCGAATCCTCACCGATCACCCCTGCGCTAGATGGCCATCGAGGCGATTTCTACAGTGCATGCCACCGATTTCAAGGCTGACGAAGTCGAGATCGCTATTGTATCTGATGGCGAGGAAGAGGACGCAAGGACTCGGGGACAGTGGAGGGTCATGGAGACGGCAGAGATCGAGCAGCATCTCCTGGCGTACGCGGAGAAAGACTGAAATGTATTGCTATGGACTCCTCACGGTCATAACGGTCTCTTTGTACGTTTACAGCATGTGCGCTATCGTTGTTATGTCCTATACGCTCTCGCAGGCGACCATGGTGAGTGGATGTCATAGGCTTGCTGAATGTTGTCCGTATTTTGTGCGTAAGGTTAACTTTCGTTGTCAACCTGACTAATCTTGCCAATCGCGATATAAAGATCTCTCACAGGTTGGCGGTATCTCAGGACATCTCCTGAGGTTGTCCATCTACCTCGAGCTCTCGTACGACTACCACCACAACGTCACAATGAGCCAGACCCAGTACGTCGCAATTCGCGCACCTCCGACCTCCGTGAGCACTCTTCCTACTCAGTAGCCTCGCATGCGCCCAGTTGCTATGCGAAATCTGGGACTCATCTCTCTGCCCACAGCTCGAGGAGATCGAAGGCGAAGAACGACGGTGCATCCTGCCCCACTTCACCGCAGACACCGCCTGGGAGCTCGGGACGCGCCTTCGCGCCCGCCTCCAGCGCGCGTCGCCCAGGCCAGCAGTGGTGAATATCACGCTCGCCGCGCACGCGCAGCTCCTCTTCCACTGCACGACCGCGCGCGGCACGACCCCGGACAACGACAGCTGGGTCGCCCGCAAGCGCGCCGCCGTCCTCCGCTGGGGCGCGAGCACCTGGCTCCTGCACAACAAGCATAAGGGCGACGAGGACCGCTTCCGCGCCAAGTTTATGCTTGGGGAGCGCGCGGGCGAGTACGCGATCCACGGCGGGGGCTTCCCGGTCCGCGTCAAGGATGTCGAGGGCGTGGTCGGCGTGATCGTCGTCAGCGGGCTCACGATGCAGGAGGACCACGAGGTCATCGTGGAGGTTATCGAGGAGTATCTCGCCTCGCTCTAGGAGATGGCAATTTTGGGTACAATGTCCATTGGTCTAAATACCAGGCCAGAGTATGCAGTGTATCGTATTCCAAGTCTATGGCGGTGATGTGCAAATTGAAATGTGGGAGGAGACATAGGGTAACGAGCACGAGTGTACGGAGTTATAACATGATCGGAATATACATGAGATAGAGAAGTTACATGCGGGAGGTATCGTACAGATTCCAGAACTATGATGGGTATGCTACAGTGTCAAAGCTAATGGTCATATCGTGAGGTGCGTGTATCATGGAGCAGTTGGACGTTCACAAAAGTTCATGGAGCACCCGGTCGTACTGATGCGGCAGATGCGAGCTCAACATGTCGCGCGCGAAGATAATCTGCCCGAACACCTCCTTGACGTCCATCACCTCGAACAGCCGCACCTTGTCCTTCGGCGAGCTCCGGCCAGTGCCCGCTCCGAGCCGGTGTGCTTGATGCAAGTCGCCGTCTCGCACAGCCCAGAGAACACGTCCCGGGGGGAAGAGGTCCGCCATCTGCATGTTCGCCTCGAGTGTCTTTCTCACCGCAAGGAACTAGAAACGGTTGTGTCAACACGCGAAATGAAACGTGATGCATAACACTCACCCAGTCCTCGTCGCCATCCTCTCCCCTCCCCATCTTCGCCTTCAGCGCTTTCTTGGTGACGTTAGAGTAACCGGCTTCCTTGTTGCCCTCACGGTTCTCAGCGGCACACAGCCAGACGGACCCTCTGGTCAGGTCTCGCATGCTCCCGAGAGAAAGACGAGCGACGATGTCGTGTCCGTGGACGAAGGAGACAATCAGTCCCGACGCGGCCGCCCTTGCACCCAGGCGAGGCGAGACGACGCATGGTGGGGCAAAGCAGTAGGCCGACACTCGTCGATTGATCGGAAGCCCCGAGGCGCGATGTGTCAGTCGCGTCTCCGGGGAGGCCCACATCTGTGCACCGTGTTTAGCGTATGTGACGGGTACAACTTCACGCATCGCTTACCAGGGCCAATAGCGCAGCTACTCCAGCACCAAGACTGTGGCCGCAAAGAACCAGTGCTGTACAGAAGTATCAGTCACCGCGCGTTCTGGGAGATGGGGTACGTACAATACCCCTTGTTCCTCTTGAGGGCATCGCGGACGGCTATGTGCACGGGCTTGCCGGGTCCACCCATCGCACGCGTCATCCTAAGCATGCCCCCATGGACGATATGTGCACCTTCGTCGCCATTCTCCGAAACCGCCCTTGATCGCGGGAATGGGGCGCTTGCACTGGATTTTTCCGTGTTCTTGCGCGACCGCGGGAACGGTACGGAGAGGTCCATGGGGAATGGGAATGAGCCAGGGATGTTCTCGATATCCTCATCCATCTCATCCCAGCTCGGTTCGCGGTGGTGGGTCTGTTGATGTGGTTTTGATTGGGGTTCTGATTGTGAGGACGACTGTGAGGGCGGCCGGGCAGTCGTCGGGAGAATGAACGGCGCGGGCTCGCAGGTGAGGTCTACCGCCAGCTCGTTTAAACTCATGGTCCCTCGGATGACGAGGACGACTTCTTGGCGGACATGGTCGGTCAATACCCAGAAGCGAGGCATGTGGCTCTCGGAGCTAACATGCGCGTCCGGAGGGGGGTGTGGCTATATGCGCACTTAGCCAGTGTACATGAAGAGATTCGCGACGGGGCAATGGGGCAATGTTTAGCCCCCAAACCAGCCTGGTAGCTAGCGTTGCGACCATGACTTCAGTCACAACGCTAGCTACCAGGTTATGGAGTCCGGGATCTTAACCAGTCCCGACGCTAGTTACAAGACTGGTTCCAGGGCAGAACGTTGTCCGTTGCCCGTCATTATTGGGAGAAACATACCGCATTATCGAGAGTAGCAGACTGTGGAGCCGGGTGCGACTTGGCCCAGTTGAGGAAGATATCATGATCGTGCTTGCCCATGAGGACGTTCCACCACGAGTATGATGGTGCGCCAGGCAAGTTAGGGTCTGGGGAGTTTGCGCGCGCGTCCTCTCCTGCCGCTTCCTTTTCTGAAGCGTCGATAGCATCTGCAAGTTTAGCTTCTTCCTTTCGCAATTCCTTCTCCCGTGGCGTAAGAGAAACTCCGAAGAACAGCAGACTCGGGCCTCCGTATCCCGCAAGCACCATCTTGGAAAGCCTTCGGAGTGTCTGCTTCAACTCGTCCGTCGATTGCGTAAGAGGATGCATGTGACGCCTGGTGGAAGTAGCGTGGGTTACTTGCAGATGAGTGGAAGGAGTAGCCGACGAGGGGGGCTGAGAAGGCCACGAGCCCGGGACTTCGTTGATCTCAGCCGTAACTATCTGGCCCGAGTGACTTGGATATAATGTGTCACCAGTTATGGTAACACGAGAGTCGACCCGCTTCCTCCGAGCCAAGGTACTGGCGTCGTTGTGCACGGGGACCTCCTTCATGTACTTGAACCACTGCCTTTCCTGCCATTGGCTAGTGACCCCCTGCAGAGCGGCGAAGCCGGCGAGTGCCTTGAGAACTTCGCCTAAGCCATACCGCTCCTCCGGGAGACCTTCGCTCTCCGCGGGCTCGTTCCATTCGCGCCGCACGAGTCCAACGAAGCTAGCAAGAGAGAAGCTCGCTTCATCGCTTCCGGGGAAGATGGTGGTGAGGTTGGAGAGGGAAGAGTGTGCCGCGACGAGAGACGTCGAGGTGATGGTCTCTCCTAGCAATATGGGAGCAAGGGCGACAAACTCAACTGCTGAGATGGCAGATGATACTGCCCCACCGAAGATCTGTCCTGCGCCTGTACTGCCTCCGAACAACGCATAGTCTATAGCGGTGCCTGTCAAGCCAGCTGCGGTAGAGGCAATACCGCGAGTAACAGAGAACTATAGCCTGAGAATATAAGAAAAGAGATACGAAGAGAGGGTTGTAAGTTACGTACGCCGAACTTTGTACACGCCTTCGCGGTAGAAAAGCCTATCGTGGACGCGGTGGAAGCCAAGTTGAGAGAGAAGCGGCCATATCTGTCCCAACTAGAGAGCATCGACGGCTTCAAAAACGAGATTAAGACTTGCACGGTTGTGGGGGTAGGAGGAAGGAGTTGATGAGCTCGCGGAGGGGAAAATCACAAGCTCTCAGACTACACTGCCACCACGTTGCGGCGCAGGCACTCCGGCTAAATCCGGTGGCCTTGGCGCGGATGGGTTCTGCCCGATTCTCAGGCTCTCGCTATGATGTCTGCCAAATGTCGTACCTGGGTTCCGGGGCCTGCCGAGCTTGCGAGGCCGGCTCCCAACGTCCAGCTGAGCGGCAAGCGCGCGCCTGCCACGTAGTCGCCTTTTCTCTCTCACCTCCATCGAGTCGTCCTAGAGCTCGCACACCGCTCGCTCGTCATACTCTACATAATCGTCACTCATTTATTTACCCACCCGCCCACCCGTAACTAGGATGTTCCTCGATTATTACGCTGATTGCAATTCATCGAACCAATGGCTACACTGTGAGTCGAACAGGCCACCAACAAACCGCGGCGCTTCGAGCCCACCCGCTCGCAAGCCCCGCGTCCGTCCGGCTTCGCCGGCCTGAGCCCAACCATTCAGCCCGTTCGACTCACTCGAAGGACAGCGCGCGATAGACGAAGCTGGACATTGATTCAGGATAATCTCTACCTATAGCTAGTCGCTCTCACAATCAACGAAGAATTCCCCTAAACTCACTCTGCTCTGCAAGCTTCCAGCTTCAGATCTACAGTATGGCCGGCATTTCTAGTGAGTAATCGTCGGTGGCAGTGGCTCTCTCCCCGGGCCGCCGATCATGCAATATACTGACTCCCTCCGCCCAAGCCAGCTCATCAGGCTGATCAAGCCCAACTTGCGAGATAGTCCTGCGGCGACCCGCAAGATCTAGAGGTCTACACGATCAGTATGAGGGTAGGAAAAGCGAGAACCGGAACGTCTAAAGTTCAGTACTACCTAACTACGTGACTCGTAGATTAAAAGAGGGACGGAACTCCTTTTTCGTCCGTGAAGCCGCTCGCATTCGGAACTCGAATGTGGGAGAGTTCACGGAAAAGAAAACAGATCCCTCCCGGAGGAGAGAAAGTCTACGGTGCGGCCGGTACCTCTCTATGACTACACTGCTCCAAATGAATGCTACACGAAGAACATGAATATGGATTCCATGGACCTTTACGAACGTCAAGAAATTCTCAGCAGAAGATTGTGCCGACGTAAACGCCTTCATAAGGGCCCAAGTGGTCGATGAGATTCGCATCAAACACGTTCGGCACTGACGCGATCGTGCACTGCGCATCCGTCGCGTCGTCGTCTCCTGGGCACGACACACCGGTCCCATCATCGAGGAGGTGGATTTCCCCATGGGGGTGCGCGAAGCCGAGGAACCGCCCGGGGACGATGGGTACCGGGTCCTCCCTGTTGTCGACACGCTTGAAGTCGGCCACCTATAGCGTACGTTCAACGTGTGACCGTCAGCGTGGTTCGCCGAGACTCGCCGAGAGCGGGAGCAGGGCGTACCTTTGAATCGAAGAGCGTCGCCCACGCGGGGTTTCCTACTCTGGGAGTGCCGAACGTAACCGCCTTGACGTGCACGCTCGCGGGCAGGTTGAGCGTCATGAACATCGCGTCGAGCTCGGCGAGCGCGCCCCCGAGCGAGTGTCCGACCTGATGTATAAACACCACGAGCAGTCAGCGCTCAAATCAAGACTATGGACAGCTGCGCTTGTGGCAGCTAGGCGGTACGCACGAGGAATACGTTCGAGGAGCCCGTCTGGGAGAGCAGTGCCTTGACCTCGGTCAAGATGGTCCCTGCCGTCTTCGCGTGCTCGTCTGCGAAGCCGCCGTGGACCTGCACGGCCGAGGACACGCCTGGGAAGAGCGACGTGTCGAGGCTCTTCATGACGATATTAATATCCGTCAGGTCCGACAGGCTGTCGGGGGCGGACGGTAGTGCCGTCAGCAACCATGTGCCGTGGCCGTTAGATAGGCCGAGCCAGCGGAGGACGGAACTCACAATTGCGTTGGGTCCGTGCCCTCGTGCACGACGACGACGGCATTCTGGTCTGGCCAGACCCCCACGAAGTCTACAGGCATGGTCACACAGTCAGCGGCCAAACTCAAACTTTAGACAAATAACGGAAGTGGCCGCCGAGCTCGACTTCTGGCGGACTCGGAGCCGAGAACCATCGAGTGCGGACTCACACTGCTGCACGTCGTTGCCGTTCCCACCTGTAAGCTTCGGTTGGAACCCCGGGATAGACTTGCATGCAGCTGTGGCCCCGGGCCGCATCGCGTCAGCAACAGTCTCCTCCCTTGCAGAATTGTCGAGAGCAGCTGCTCACCGCAGTTCCACGCCTGGACCTGTCCCAAGTCGCAGTAGGCGGCGCCCGCGAACCGCGCAAACGGCACGAGCGTGGAGAGCTCGGCCGTGCCGAGCTCGGTGACCGCACGCGTGTGCAGCGCCGGGAGCGCCGCCGTGCTCGCGACGAGGGCGAGCGTGCTGAGGAGGACGGAGGTAGAGAAGCGCAGCAGCATCATGGCAAGAGTGGATGGCGTGCGAGTCTACAACGCGGACCTCGGTGGGGTGGAGGGGAGGGCGCGGCGGCGGGGAATGTCGACCGATGAGGAAGCACCTCGGGGGACGAGGTATGTTATATACCCCCTCGCCTATATTTGACAGCGATTGCATGCATGCGAAAGAGCTGAGTCGTCTCCAGGCCGTCTCTGCGCGGACTCGATGCCTACGTGCGGGCATCATGCCACTGAGGCTTCGGTTACACTACGCGCCGGCATGGGTATCAGTCCACAAAGATTCGAGGTGCAGCTGATACTACGCACCGTTCATGTGTACGCCTGACGATCCCGACTTGGAACATGTCGACCGCGGCGATCGCGGCGACCTGGCATTGAAAGGATGTACACGGACGGGCGGCCAATAAGGGACTGGCCCCCGTCTCCCATGTCGCCCCGCACCTTCTCCGGCAATGTCGAAGAAGCAGAGAGCACATGGGGGGCACGAACCTAAACAGGTCCCATGGTCACCGCAGTTGTTGTTAGATTCCAAAAAAGCAGTGTTCGCAAAACAAGCGAGCAGCCCCGTGGGGACCATAATTAATTCCCATCTAGCAACCATACCGTAGGCCGGTGCCTGTGTGTTGATAATGATTAGAAGCTCTGCATGGATCGTACTTGGCAGGCTCTAAATCCCTCCTCTCCTTTAGCTGATGCTTGCACCCTTACTCACTCAACGAGTAGACTGTTACCTACTAGTCATTATGAACATTAGTACGAAGACAGCACGTAGAAGAGTCACTGACTGTGCGTGTGCTCAACGCGGCGGTGCGGTGGATAGTACTAGAGTAGGATAAAGTTTGGCTTACGTGGGTATTGCAATTGTCCCTCCGACAAGCGCGCTATAGATCTCCATCGCTGTTCGTCACAGTGCGACTTGGGGAGGATTACTATTCAATGCAGAAGATAACTCTCACCGGCACCGGACCACTAGCCGAATTATCACAAGCGTTTGAAGGGATTCATGTGTTTCTGGCTGAGGGAAGCCTAACTAACAGGCGTGGCGATTTCTGTACCTTGACTGAGGGTTGGGGGCGGCATGTTGCAGCAGCTGTAGAATCACATCGTTCAGCGAGGAATAAAGTGAGGGGGCCAGCTTGTGGTGGCGGGCGGAGGAACCGACAGTCTCATAAGGCTCAGAGTCTTAGTCTGGGACTCACCGCCGACGTAAGCTTTCTTCAACAGTATCCTGTCGACTTGAAGACGTCAACAAACTACAGCCTGATACTAGATCCACCATTAGCACAGTAGTATCTCATGCCCAGACATACTGTGTAGCCACGTTGCTGACTGCCGAGGCCTGCCCAACGACGTTGGACTATTAAATGCTTCCAAGTTCCAACTCTAGTGGCAAGTTGCTGGTTCGTACGTTGTAGTAACTCTGGATTGTACCCGGAGAAGTTGGTGCCTATGATTGTCGGTGCGGCCATAATCAGATATAGATAGGCGTACTTACTGGTGCAGTGAGAGCGGTTAACTTCATGATCGTGTCCTGAGCTCGCGTGTCACGGTCGTCGTCCACGAAATGGCGTACGCTGAATATGGTAGTACAGGCGCTCGTGCGCCACACTGAGCTTTGCCCTTGTTTGCGTCCGATGTGAGTTAGCGCGCATTCGTCACCGTGGAACCGCAAAAGTCTACGTTTAACGTCGACCGACGACAACGTCGACGAGAGTCTTGTCGTCGGCTGTAAGTTGATTTACGGCTAACGATATATGTCCACTCTTTCCGAGGCCCGGCTACCTTCTTACTTTTGTCGCGACTCGGGCTCTCTCCTCCGACGACGCTGACGAACAGCGTGACTCACAGTGGCTCGTCCGAACCACCATGAAACCCCAAGATCCAAGCACTGCGTTCTCCGGTTGTACAGCGACACTAGTAGTATTACTGTCTCCAATTTAAAATGGTGCGTTGAAGCGCGCCTGACATTGTGCTTTTGGCTGATCACATTGGAGCAGGCTGAGGTTGAACGATGTTCGAACTTCATCGCACACGATGGCCCCGCGAGAGTACGGGGACGTACGCTCGTTATCAGAGCGGCGACACACATTTCAGGCATAAAGTTCTTCCCGCTGTCTACTCTGTCAGTCGGAATCATCACCACTGCGACACTTCAAGCTTCAAGACCAACTCGTTTGGTTCCGGTCCAGGATTATGGGTAAGATGCACGCATCGCATCCTCCCCCAGGATTGATGGCAGGACATCGGGAGGCTGGCCGATCTTCGAGGTCGACAGCTTCCAATCTCGACTCCCAGATCCCGATACCGTCAGCCTCCATCTCAATGCAAAGCCTATAAATTCCGCGAAATCTCCGCCCCTGATCCTCACCTACCTCCCTTTACACCCCTCACACAGTTGCATACACGATGAGCACCCGCTACGCAGGCCGGCCTGTGGAGATCCATGATTTGCAGCATTTCAGACTCAACCTCCAGTACGACCCCCTCACCCGCGAGACTACTCGCACCTGGGTCTACAAAAAGGAGAAGGTTGCAGAGGCCAACACGCACCTCTTCATGCCCAAAGCCAAGTCGTCCGGCGAGAAGGTGAGCTTCCTCCGTCTTCGTTCTGTGCGAGCTCCCCGTCCTCATCGTTTCCCCTCCCTTTCGTTTCCCTAGTTCCCGATTGTCCCTGAGGCGCCGATGCCTGACTCCGTCGACCGGTTCGCCCCCGCGTGGGGCGCCGAGCGACGGATGGTGCGCGAGACCCCCGTCGTCGGCACGCGGTACTGCCAGCACATCCACGCATATGTGCCCGAGAACCTGCCTTACAAGTTCTCGGGGCTCGCCGCCGCACAGACGAAGGCCGCCCCGCTCTCGGAGCGCCTTCGCACGCGCGAGTTCTGGCACCTCCCCGTCGCGGGGGAGGCCCGTGCCGTCGCGCCCGCGATGGACGGGAGCGCGGTCCGCGCCGAGGGGCTCACGCACCACCAGGCGAAGCTCATCTCGCTCGACGAGGCCCAGAAGGACGTCGGCATCAAGTACCGGTCGCTCACGCAGGCTGCCGCGCCCCGGGAGGACCTCGTCTGTCTCGCGTACGCGCAGACGGAGCGGTCGATCAAGTACCGCGGCCTCTCGGCGGTCGGTATGTGAGTGCACCAGGGTGACTGCTTATAAGCGACCCGCCGGTGCTTGGTGTCGATAGGGACGCCGATCGCGGACACTTGCTCTGCTCTGGGTCGACTCGGAGACGGCCCTCGACGATGACGCTGGTCGACATTGTCGGAGGCGCGACGAGGACGACGTGTGCTCGCCCCTCAAGCCGGGGGTCTCAGTAAGTGACTTGGTATTCGTTGGCTCGCAGGTTACTGGTTGTGGTTTCTCCCCCACAGGTGGTCGTCCTGACACAGGACCGAACGGCGGGCGAAGACGTCGACTGGACGACAACGAAGGCCGACAGGAGCTGGGGATTCGGGACTGATCACCCCGATGAACCGGCCTGGGCGGTGGCAGTCGAGTCTGCGAGAGTGGCTCCTCGCAGGCTTCGCTGTTCACTCGCTAGCGTCGTACCTTCGGGTGTCGACAGCCCCCTTGTGGGGCCCTCTGTGAGCTCACGCTGCACGGAGGCTAAACACTCCTTCGGGAGTCCCAGAATTATTTTTGTCCAAGTGATCTCTCCTCTTCGATTGCGAAGACGGACTGAGGCATGGACATGAAGCAGAAGAGCGTGAAGCCTGCACTTGACATACCCCACGGGTTTTTTAAAATATGCAGGCCCGACGAAAGTCCTCGCCGAGACTCGGTGATACCGGTGGGCATACTTTAGGGTAACAGTATTGCAAGCCTGGATATGCTGGTACTTAGTACTTAGTATCCATTTATCGTGGAAACTCTACTGCAGCTGTTCGGCCGCTGTTCCAATGCTCCCGCCGCCCGCCGCCCGCCGATTGTGTTTGGATCAACGTCAGGCCGGTGATAGTTGGTGACGGAGCGTCGGGCGCTTTGTGACAAGCCTGGGCGCTTGACGTTTGGGGGAGCGCGTGATTCCGAATTCACGTACCTCCTGCACTTGCACACCGTAGCGGGTGTACGTTCCGACTAGACACACGAGTGTCCGCGTGTAACTTTCAGCAGGATGCCTTCAGGATCGGTCGGCCTGGGAACGTCAACAGAAGCTCGTTCAGTCGCCCAGATCAGTGGTACACATCTGATCCCCGCAGCAAGAATGCGGAACTGACCGGGTACACTAGATCGCTCTCTGTACACGAACTCCTTCTCTCCCTCACTCTATCTCTAATACTGAGCTGGACGAAATACACTCATCCTCATCCTCTCTGTTCTCCTCTCCGCAGGCCCATCAGCCCCGAATTTGTCTCTGTGGCACCACTCCTCCATCGCCTATTGCAAGATTGCTAGCTAGGTCATGGCTTCTGAGGAGCAGAAACAGGCGGACGCGAAGATCGTGGAAGAGAACGTCTCCACACCGCTCGAGGCGGTAGAGCTTGAGTGGGGGGAGACGGACGCATTCCGGTGTGGCAAGTGCAAGCAGGTGCACTTTTCACCATATGCCTTCATCGAGGATAACGGGTTCTGAGTCCGGGTGTTGCAGCGGAAGTGCAGATATAGCCAACGGCAGACTCGCGGTGCTGATGAGCCGATGACGGTATGTCCATTCACTCACCATCATGATGGTGTCTGCCTGCCATGGATGTTGATGCTGTTGTCCTCGCAGACCTATGTAACGTGCGTTTTTTAGCGTGCACTGCGGTTGCACACGGTACTCAACTGATCATTTTTACGCGGAACAGCTGTGATATATGCGAAAATACGTCTGTCTCCACCCTTCTCCAATCACTTGAAATCCGTCTGACTTTCTCGTCTATGCTAGATGGAAGTTCTCGTGAATTCTCCACGTATGATCCCAGTGATAAGCCAGCGCTGCACTTGTCTCCCGTAACGATTCCATCCTGCCATGTATTATCATGTTATCTTGCTGTGCTACACTCCGGGAACCGCTTCCGCACCCTCTGTGTACCGGCACCGTGTCGTGCTTCCCTGGTTTCCTGCATTCTCGCCCCTTGCCTGTACTCCCTTAAGCCCATGTACGTTTCCTCGCTCAGATCTTGTCACTATTCAAGTTGCTCTAGATGTGTGGGAAGTTGGCTGGTGAGTTGCTCCCGCATTTGGTAGGCGTGTCCGTAAGTTTGGTCTATGTCCGTTAAGTTGTCATCGTGACACACTTGTAAACACCTCGACAAGAGATGATTGAGGTGATCTGCCGCAATCGGTGTAGACACCAATGCCCGCACAGGCTGCACGTAAAGCAATGAGACAGGGATCAAAGCCGGGACAAATTGTTGCCCTCCTGAACTCGACATGAAACCTGGCATGTTGCAGTCCAAGCGTCAAGCCACACCAACTGTCGCCAAGGAGCCTGTGAGGGAGAGCCTTGCACCCAGTCGACGCGCTTCAGAGCTAGTATGTACTTCCTGTTACTAGCATATCAAAGATCGTAGAGGAGAGAACAGACGCGACGGCGAAGTAACCTCAGTGGCGAGTTAACCGAGTTTGGCGAAGCGTTCAGTACAGTCTGACGTCATGGAAGGTGACCCGGCCCCTTAAAGAGCGTACGCGCGTAAGCTTAGTATCGATTGACTCAATATTGACTCACTTCTCTACCACCACAGTTCCTCGTCGCCCCGACATGACCTCCGTCTCGGCAACATCCAAGCGAATATACCTCACCAGACATGCAGAGGCTGAGCACAAGTGAGTCCACAGGCGAGAGTTTTGGTTACACTGTGCTGAACACCCACTTCCCCAGTGTCACTGAGGACTGGACGAGTCAGTAGTCGCGCTTTATGATCTATCATGGTTCCAGGAACTTGAACTTGAAGCGCATAGCTAATCGTCCGCCGCAGTTCGCGACGCTCCCCTCACGTTCCGCGGCCGCCAGCAGGCCGTCGCGCTGAACCAGTCCACGAAGGACTCTATCCAAGCGTCCGCCGAGCTCCTCGTCACTAGCGGCCTCCGCCGCACGCTCTCGACCACCGTTATCGGCTACTCTGCGCTGCGCAAGCGTCTCGAGGCGAACGGGAAGCCCGTTGTCGTCCTCCCACAGCTGCAGGAGGTCAACGACCTCCCGTGCGACACTGGCTCGGTACGTCTCCCGTCCTCACTCTCCCCGCTGTCCCCGCATTCCCCATGCCCGAACACGGTGCCTACCGCCCCCACCGCCCCCAAGGGACCAAATACATACATACAACAATCACCATCCCCTCGTCTGAGTCCTTGCTTCCATGTTCCCGCCGCCTCCGAGTCGACGGAACTGCCAGTGCGCCCTCGCTGACCCGCCCCCTTCCCCCAGTCGCGCGAAGACCTCGCGGCGGACCCCGAGTTCGCCGGGCTCGACTTCTCGACGCTCACCCCAGACTGGACGTCCAAGGCAGGCTTCTACGCGGCGTCGGAGCCCGCGATCCGCGAGCGCGCGCGCTGGGTCCGCCGCTGGCTGCGCGCGCGCGCCGAGCAGCGCATCGCCGTCGTCGCACACGGCGATCTCCTACGCTACCTCACCGCGGGCCGCAACAGGCACGAGCCGTGGGCGAACGTCGAGGTGCGCGAGTACACGTTCCCTGTGGACGACGCCGAGGACGAGGCGTGGCTCGTGCCCGTCAAGGCGGACCCGGAGGTCGCGCGGGAGGGCGAGCCGGAGCCAACGTCGTCGGAGGCTGCGGCTGCGGCTGCGTCGTGAGGAAGAGACTAAAGGTTGGGGCCAGTTCCCCGAGGTACAGTGATACATTCATCGCACAAGAGGAGAGTCGACTGACTCAGACGTCCGAGGCGGGCTTCTACGCTGCAGAAGTCCAAACATACGGCGCACATCGTGCTCCGAGGGGTCGAATACATGCGATCGTACAATTAGAATTCCCGCGTAGAGCCACGTACATACAAAGACACAGACGGAACAGAGATACACATCTAGACACTGAAAATAAGGTTCAGGCTCAGTGGTACTAGTACAGACGCAGGCTGGAGTGTAAACCGTGTGTCCTCCTCCAACTGCCGGTTAACAATCCTAATCAAATGTACAGACGCGGCATGGCGGGCACAGCCCTCCAGATGGGCTGCTTCCACTCCTCCCTGGCCATCTCCACCTGTCTGAGCATCTCCTCCACAATCGGGTGATGGTCGGGATCCTCCATCCACAGCTCGAGTCTCTCCGCGCGGTCCCGAGGGCTGAGGGGGACGCAGAGCACGAGCGGGTCGGTCGAGTCCCACTTTCTGACGGCCAGCGGCCCCCACTGCGCGCCGGGTGCGCGAGCCTGCGGGAACCGAAACACAAGCCCGAGTTCGCTCTCAGCCGCAGAGGAGCCCAGATGCGGTGGGTGGCGCGCAGAGCAGACGGAGCGCGCCCGGGAGTGCGGGAAGGGGGGTCGAGTCTTCTGGGCGGGGGTGCTCGTCGTGAGCAGAGCATCCTTGTCCATCATGCGCGGGTTCCAAGCTGAGTCCACAGAGCTGTTGTCTTCCGCCCTCGCGGAGAAGCCGACCAGTCTGTGGTTGGCCTGCGCGAGATCCAGCGTCGCAGTCGCCGGTCTAGGAATGAGAGCAATCGGGTCAGAGAGGCTCGGTAGCCTGGGTGCGACGTCGTCGGCGTCGGGCGCAGTGCTGGCGTCGTTGACGGACCGGAGGGAGGCACTAGAGGTGGACACCGACCATGCCGAGCGCGGGGCAGAGGCTGCGAAGGCGTATTCGGACGCAGCTCTAGCGGAGTGCCCTTTCCCGCCGGCTCCTTTCGACTTGAATTTACTTAGGCTTCCGGAGCTCGTGAAGGGCCGTGCGAGCCCGGGAGGGTTGTCGTTCTGCCTGAGGGAAGACTCGGAATCAGAATCGGGGAACGCAAGCTGGATGCCGTTCTCTGCGTAGATAGCCTGTCGTCGGGTAGCGAAGCGTCGCTCGCGGGCCGATGAGAGGTTGAGGGAGGCGAAGCTACCCTCTGTCGCGCGCCGGTTGATCGAACGACTGCTGTGGCTGACGAGAGGATGGGCAGTAGAAGTACCCCGTTCCTCGGAGTTTATGGAGTATGTCGATAGGGATGAGTCTTGAAGATTGTTCGAGTCGATGCTGTCGGAAACCTGCATAGCACTAGGGAAAGGATGAGAACTTGAGGCGACTTCCCCATGGTGGGTATACAATGGTTCAGGAAGCTCGAGATCACCAGGGGCTGAACAGGTCTTCGGCACGTCGATGTGTCGCATACAGTCATCTTGCTCAAGGCCCCCATCGAGGCTTGCAGAGGCTGATGATCCATATGGATCGTATTCGTCCTCGGTTGGAAAGTAATCGAGATGGCCAGATGTATCCAGCATTGGCCCGGAATCGCAGCCCGATGAGTTATGTTTATATTTGTAATTGGTAGAGTGTTCGTGAACGAGCGTGAACGAGGCGCACGTAGTCTGTGGAGATGGAACATAGAATTGCGCCGGACTGCTCGCTTGAGGGCAGAAGGATTCAGACATAGCTTCTGTCACGAAATCCTCCATGGCGGTGCGTTTCGTTTCGTGTCTTTCCTCCATGTCAAACTCGGGAGAGTAGGGATCCTGCGGGTATAGCACGACATATGCAAGTGTGTTTGATGGGTTCAGCAGGCGACGTACCGTTCCCGTTTCATACAAGTCCGTGCTCTGGACCGAGTAGTCGCTCTTGCTCGAGAACGCATTCTCTCTGGGCTTCCACCGCGACTGGCGGCGTGAGTATCCGCTGGCCGGCTCGGGTATGTGTACTTTTTTCAGGCTGTCGACCAGATGGAAGCGGTGGGGCTCTGGGGACTTTTCAATCGCCTTGGTTCGCATGGTCTTGGCCCGGCGGCGAGCTTCGTAGTCCGTATATGATGCAGTTGAGTAGACACTGCTGCAAGGATCAACAGATTCGGCAGAAGGGAGGATACCGAGGCCATCCACGCAGGACGCGAGAGGAGAATGGGCCATCCCGCCGAGTGCCATGTTCGAGTTCAAGAGAAATGGTAAAAGTCTCCCAGAGAGCGAGTACTAGAGAGGTTCAGAACAGCCGTAGTAGTGCCAGACTAGTGCAGACAACTTGTATCTGTCGATGGTTAAGACGAACGTCACAGCGACCCGCTCCTTCCGTCACAGTGAAGGATGGCCTCGTGGCAGCCAATATTAATCCCCTTGCAGCTCCACTTCGTGACCGCGGTCGACCACCGCGGACACCCAGACGACAGCACAACAGACGTCTGAACACATGTGCTATATACTGTCCGAAGACAGGATCATACATGTATATCGAGAATGAAAGAGTGAATTCATGTTCTCGAATTATTTGGAAATCACTCCCTCTGCACCAGATCTCAGGGATGTCAAGAGATCTTGAAGCCTCTTCCGGAGTTTGGACACGAGCTCATCCTCGTCGGAGGATGGAGCGGGCTGCGGAAGGAGAGTAAATCACATCTAGTTCTTGAAGCATCTGCTTAAGGCATACCAGCTGGTCCAAGAGGTACTGTGACAAGGAATCGTCAATATCGCTGGCTTCGAATACGACTGTGATCGGCATATCAGCGTACCTCTGCTTCGTCGATAGTCTAAGGATGCACCTGTTCAGACAACTTGAGACTAAAAGCAAACACACACAGAAATCTTACAAGAACGATGGGGCCTCTGTATGGTCTGAGAAGTTAGCTCATTATTCTAAGGCAACAGATAATTCACCTGTTCATAGTGTTTGACTTCAGGGTGTTGGTGTGATTGCTTCACTTCGACGACAAAGTCGGACCGCAGATTTGCTCACAATGATAATCGACACGAATACTTGGGAGTGAGTGGGACTGAGACAGACTCGGACCGCTGAGTATCACGATCTGAATTGGATCAGAGTGTTGCGAGTAACAGCGGTGGTGGGGTGCAGTGGTTCAAAATCGTCTGGGTACGAGACCAGATCAGTGCTCGCGCTCGCTAGCTACTTACGTCACGTGTGGTGGCTTCTCATCGCGGGGGGCGCCTGTGAACCTCTGTTCTCTTGTTGTTTTCTACTGTACTTAAGCGTCTTCTCCTCCAGTTCTCACACCCAGTGCCTTTAATAACGACCGCAGCGTCTCTCAGAGATGGCCCGCAACAACATGTCCACACCCACGCCAGTCCCCAACCCTCCCGCTGCCCCAGACAGCCCGCGCGAAAGCGAGTCGCCACCCCCACCCGGCCTCCAGGGAGACCTCGAGATGGAGCTCCTCACTCTCGCAACATCGCTCTACAACCTCGGGACGACCGTTGTGGGCGATTTGACTAAAGAGAAGGACAAGCCGGGAGGGGTGGCGGGAAAGCCAGTTGGCATCCGAGTGTGAGTGGTCGTCTCGTCGTTAGAAGTCAGCTGGGACCGAACAGCGTGCACATCTGTAAGGGTCGTGTCTAAAGGTACGAGTTCGCGACATGAGCACATCTGGCTCTGGATGCATGGATGCACGGCGTTCAAAGCATGCCGTCACGGTTATGCGGGCGGGACGCATTCCTTGTGCTGACAGTGGCTGTATTTCACACATAGCAACGAAGTCATCTATCACCTCTCTCAGCTGGAGAGCATGTCTGAGTCTATCGACACCATGGTCCCCATGCAAGTCCTAGTTGACATCGACAACTCTCGGAACCCCATGCAGCTCACGAAAGATCGGCTCGAGCGAGCGGCGACCGAGAACCAGTTCATGAACGGCAAGATACATGCCATTGACGTAAGTGCGGTATTCACTGGCCCTGACAACGACGTGACTGACAGAGAGCCGCATAGTCGTATCGCAAATTGCTGGACGAGGCATTGGTGCAGAACTTCCCCGAGATAGGGGAGCACCTCATGGAGTCGTCGCTGCTAACCGCGACGCAGCCGTCCGTGAAAGTCGAGGAGGACCCAGCAGGACCCAGCAACGGACGGCCGAATGGGGTTTGATCCTCGGGGATGCGCCCTCCGACGTTGCTAATGTGCGTTTCCAGCGCACGTCAGACCGCCAGCACCCTACAACCGCGCCCATGCTGATGTCCTTGGAGACGTGAAGCACGAGATCTCTGACGGCCGAGGTACTCGACGGTTGGTGTGAGCGTATCGTCTCCGAGAGCAGGCGAGACAAGCCGGGATCATATGGTAACCGTGGCTATATGACATCGAGGATCCTGTCGTATGCTGTCGCATTGGATGGGACTCGGACAGCACAAGTCGGAGAGCTACTAGGGTGTCTGTAGACGGTACTACTACTTAGCCATTAATCTACATTAATGCGCCGAGTGCGGGAGAATAGAAAGGTCTAGAAAAGATTAGCAGATACGATTATCATTCGCGGGTGGCTGTATTAGGGGCGGATGAGTGGGTACATGACCGGAGGCCGACCGGGACTCGGGAACGGCAGGGGACGGCGCCAACTCCGATAGCGAGCATCGTTTACTTGTCCTCGTCTTGTGTTCCGACCTCCATCTCGTCCGCAACCATCACCCAGCAAACGCCTCCCTTGGACCCCCCGGGTTCTCTCGTCGCCTCGTCTGACTCTCCTTCTCAACTCATCTCACGACTTGAAGTTGCCCCCTGAACGACGCTATTGCCAACATTAATTCCGCTCTTTGCCGTGGCTTTTTACGTGCCCAATCCTCCCGCGTAACTCTCCATTCTCCCGGTTAGGTGCGATTGTCCATGTCCAAGTATCTCGACGCGTATACCTCTCTCTCCGCGGCCTCTCCTCGTTCCGAGGTCGCCCAGGTCCTCCAGTCGATCACCGATGGTACGCTCCTCGCGCCATAGGCCTACTAGTAACTACGGGGTTCCTCACCCGCGTTCTTATAGCTCCTCCTCTCACGATTGATGATGCAAAACGCCGAGAGCTGATCCAGACGATTCTTGACGATCTCGCAAAGCCCAATGCACACGGAGGCAAGAAGAGCAGATTGACGGCCAAGGGTGCGTCTCGCTTAAGTCCAGTCTCTTCTGCGACGCGATCCAACCCTTGGGACGCTCGATATAGATGCTGCGTCGGCTCTCCAAGCAGTCAAGTCCTTGGGCAAGAACCCCGCCGGGTCCGAATGTATCGCGACTCCCGCCAACTTATCTGCTCTGCTCTCACTATACCAGACCCACAAGGACGTTCCAGACGCGTCCAACGAAGCCCTCCGGTGTATCGCCAACGCTATGCTCCTCATTGACCACGCTCGTGCTACGTTTGTTGATAAACAGGTCGGCGGAAGTGACTTCGCTGTAGAATTGCTCGAGGTGCGTCTGAGTGGTCCCTATATATGGCGCCGTTCAATCCTTATCCTGATGTTCAATCCTTATCCTGATGCTTCCCAATTCCCAGAAAACGACTGCCCCCGAGCGTGTATTCCTGGCCTCGCGCATCCTATTTCTCTCTACTGTCTCCATAATCCAGGCAGGCACCCTGATCAAGTCTATGGTCGAGGGCAAATCGCCCAATATCACCGAGGTGATCGGAATCAAGCTCGACTTCTTGTCAAGAGCCGTTCTCGCGGGCACGAAATTTGCGCGCGAAGCCATGACCGATCTATTGAAATTCACGTTTAATCTACTGTTACACTATCCGAAGGTCTGTCACGACATCCATCAACGTCATGTTGGATGAACTGATATGTTTTCTAGCTTGTTAACGACTCTAATTCTGAGGATACGAAAGTAATGGGCGATTGCTGGAGTGACCGCTTGGACGGGTGAGTTCCTTTGACATGTTCCCTACTACCCTGGACATGAGAGGACGGTTCTCTGCTTGGTCAAAGTTTCAGCCTCGGTAGAGCGAAACCCCAAGCAAAGAACCGTCCTCCAACGTCTGGTAACCTCTCGACGCATATACGCGGGTGAACAGGATGTCTCTGGCGCTTGGTACGAAGAGGCAGCTCATACTGGCTTAATTCGACCTCGGACTCCCTCGGCGAGCGGTTTGATGTAGGCACTCTGAGCATACCACCACCTGGTTATACAAATTACACCAGACGTATAGACATGGTTTTCTGCTTGGACTCCGATTCGGCTCTGTCCTATACGGCTGGTGACGAGACGACATGTTCCCCACGAGTGTACGCATATACTGACGTCTGACTCTATATAGGATCCTCGGCCCTCTCCTCCGCACGTTTAACACTCTTCCTCCGTCCTTCCCCGCGCCTTTGACGTCGCCGATGACCCATGTCATACACGCTCTGATTACGATCCCGGTCTCGCCCTCCCTGCGAAGTGTCTGGCTTCCACCTGCTCGCACATCCCCGGTCAACACCCCTAAACCGGCGAACCCATCTGAAACGTCGAGCAAGGCTTCGCGATCATCTAGCAGTGGGAGTAGCAGTCGCGCCGGCTCCCCAACCACCGGTCCTGCGAAGGACCCTAAGCCTGGCGCGTTTGATCGCGCCTGGTCTGCTCTCTCCGCCGGACGCCGATCGCTCTCACGCTCATCCTCGCCGCAACCTTCTGGCCCGCCTGTGGACGTGCTTCTGCGTGCTTACGATACACTTGACCTCTCGCTCGGCCACTACATGCCCGAGACGGTCGATCCGGATGACTCCAGCGTACGTACGAAGTGCACGAGGGAGACCGACCAGCCGCTCGACGACATCATGACCCCGCTCGTCGTGCTCATCACGAAGCTATGCATCGCAGACGAAAGCTCGCGGAGGCGCATGCGCCAGTGGATCCTGCCGGACGATCTGGACAGGACTAACCCCCTTGAAGGCAGGGCGGACCTGCTGGGAAGGCTCCTGCGCCTGCTCGCGAGCGTACATCACCAGAAGCTGAAGAACGCGGTGGGCGAGATGCTGTACGCGGTGTGCGATTCTGATGGTACGTTTCCTCTCGCGCGTTGCCGGCCGTTGCTGACGAACGATGCTCCCCGCAGGGAGCATTCTCGCTTCGTACGTCGGCTACGGAAACGTCGCCGGCTTCCTCTTTAACAAGGGCATCATGAGCGCCCCTCCGCCGCCTGCTGGCTCGTCCAGTGCGTCTCCCCCTACGACGACGAACAGCGGTGTGCCGATAAACCCCATCACGGGTGTTGCTGAGCGACCTGCACCCCCCATCGAGATGTCCGATGAGGAGAAGGAACGCGAGGCCGAGAAGCTGTTCGTGCTCTTCGATCGGCTCGAGCGGAGCGGAGCGATCCCGAAGGAGTCCAACCCGATCCGCCAGGCTGTCCAGCAAGGCAGGCTTGGTTGAGCGTATGGGATCGCGGACGAAGTCAGATCATGCAACGCGCGGAGGATGGAGAATTGGTAAGTAAATATATCGGAGGCGTCGATGCTGACCGCCCCGTCTCGGTTCCCCGTGACTCTCACAGTAATTATTGTAGCCAGTGTGCACGCTGGCCTTATACCTTGGTAACTCAGTAGTTCAGTACGCCCTCATATCCCCTATAGTCTTTGTCTCTGTACATATTTCTTGGCCCGTACGCACCTCCATATCTGTTTTGGACTCTGCATCTGCATCTGCACCCTGCACAACGTCCCCGCCTCCCCGTAGTATGATTAGTATTATCCTCTAAATGTAATGCTCTGCTCAGTACTCTGTGTTTCTTGTCTCTTGTGCAATGAATGTATCCCTCACCCTCGGGGCACTTGTCCCCATCCTCTCTTTTCTCGGGCTCCGACTTCACGAGCACGCCTCGACGCCCTCGGCGTTCGTGGCGTCGTCCGCAGCGAACGTGTACTCGCGCACCTCGACGTTCGCCCACGGCTCGTGCGTATTGCGGACCGCGGTGAGGTAGCACAGGCAGTCGCCGTGCACTGCGACGACGGATTTCCCATTCGCCTCGAGACACTTGCGGCGCAGCCCCGGGCCGCGCTGGTGACGAAGCGCCCAATTGACACGCGACGAAGAACGTTTAACCACGATCATCAAGTTCTTCTCCGTCTCCGTCTCCTCCTCTTCCACCACCACCACCACCACCACCACCACCACCACTCGCCATGTCTGCTGCCATCGCAAACAATCCCGACGTCACGCCTCGTAAACTACACACTGCACGTGCTGGCTCGTATGAGGTGACCAGCTCCGAAGCCCGCGTATTACAAGTCAGCCTCAAGTCCTTGATGGCGCGCGAGCTGATCCCGCATCTGTGGGAGTTTCTTCCCGGAGAGGTTGCCAGAATGCTCGCACCGAAGATCGACCAGTCCGACGACTCTTCTAAGTCTTACCTTGACGATCCCGCGGTCGACGAGGCAATCGAACATGTCCTCACCAACACCCCGGGGTGGCCATTCAATATCTCCTTGTTCGCTAAGGAAACGCCCGACTACCAGCCCCTAGCTGCCTTTCTCACTCAGTGCAGCCGGGCGTGCTACAGTATCTACGAACGTCTACGGCAGACAGCTAAGGAGTTCTCTATCCCTCCTCGCTCAGATTGCCACATCCCTCAGCTCGTGTTCTCCGTGTACGACAAGGAAACCGGCGATCATGTTAATGGTGCTGCGCGCCTCAAGCCAGACCTAGTTGGGACCTCCGAACCGCCTGAGCCCGGCGACCGCTGCTACTGGAGCTCTTCTTCCCCTAGCCAGCGTATCCTCATCCCCGTTGAGGTCAAGAACTCGTGGCCAGAGCTGCTCTGGCAGGCGTCAACCTATGCCCGCGCGCAGTTCAACGCAGTCCCTTTACGAGCGTTTTGTGTTGTCCTCGCCATCAACCACAAGGACAAAACATTACGCCTGCTCATCTTCCACCGCGGTGGCATCAGTGCGAGTGAGGTGATCGACATCACGGGCGGCCACGAGCCGCAGAAACAGATCATCACCCTCCTTCTCTCGATCCTCCTCTGGTCGACTCCTGAGCACGCTGGACTCCCATCGTTCACCAATGGCCCCGACGTCTGCTTTCAGCTGAACACAGATGTACTCTCTATGCGTGTACGTGAAACTTTATACAACACCATCTGTGTCCGAGGTAGGGCTACTCTGGTGCACGCGGTGTACGCTCACGGCGCCGCGGACCCTCCATCGTCGTCGACGCCCTTGGCGCCTGTGAACACGGTTTGCAGGTCTACACAAATCCAAGGTCAGCGATGTCGGCCTTTACTGCTACTTCGCTGACATGGTGGCCACAGCAAAGGAGCTTTCACTCACCTCGGCGGCGGCATCGCCTGAGAAAGACAGTAAGTCTTATTCATCATTGAATGTCCTGGATCATGACAGAATTGCGTACGCTGCAGGCATCACGCCAATCGCTTTTTGGACTGGTAAAGCCCAGGCCTTAACAGTCCCATCGTTTCCCCCAAACAAGCCTAGGCCTGAAAAGCTGATTGTCAAGTATGCATGGCCGGCCGCTGAGAAGCATAATATCGAAAGGGACGCATACATGGCGTGCAACAATCACTTCGGGACTCCGAATGTATATTTCGCTTGCAATGCGGCCTACGCTTCCTCTCGCCACATCTCTAACACTCCCTTCCTACCTCGTCACGAAGACATATTGAACCGGTTCTGGAGCATCTCAGGAGCCAAACGTCCACCATCTCGTGTTGACTGTCGCCAGCTCACTATCACTGGTTTTGGTGAGGAGGGTTACTCCGTTGAGGGATGTACGGACCCTTGGGACTTGTGCGAGTGTCTGCTGCATGTCATGCTGGGTGAGATTGTCTGCAAGGTTTCTAGCACCCCCGTACTCATCTTGGTGTTCCGTATCTAGGCTGGCTGTCGTTCTATCAGGCCGGCTATCTCCATCGAGACGTGAGCATCGGGAACATCTTGAAGTTGAAAGAACCCGCTGCACGTGAACCGTTCACGACACGTCTTGTGAAGTTGCTCCTAGCCATGCCGACTGGAGATCCGAAAGATCCGATGGCCACCATCACCGAGAGGTTGGGCAACATGGACCTCTCACCGCCACCCGGTGCAGTGAGCCGCGACATACCTGACGAGGCCGGCACTGGTACGTCGGAGCGGTCGCCGAGCGAGTCAGACCTCTCGATCGACTCGGATGCGTTCTGGGAGGATCTTCTTGCAAAGAGCGACTCGGACATGGCTGAGGTAGTGAAGCACGCTCAGAAGCTCGAAGAAGCCCTCGTCTCGTTTGGAGTGCCGAAGGAGTGCAAGGCGATCATCACCGATGCGGACATGGCGGCGCGCGTGCCTTCGTACTTCCATTCGGACCACGCTGGTGTTATATTGGTGGGTTTGGCTTCGGTTCTGCGGTGTTGATATGCTGATCCATGGATAGGGCACACCTGAGTTCATGTCTGAAGGGCTGAGGACTGCTTTTGAGACCGGCGATGACAAATACGTGCAGTCACCGCTCGACGACATCGAGTCGTTCAAGTGGTTGGCGCTGTGGGCGATCGTCTACAATCCTCTTGCAGTTGGTAAAGACGAAGCTGCGGAGAAAGAAGTCCGCGAATGGCGGCGGCTCGTCACCGGTACCATGGTCGAACGCCGTTCCGCTTTTACTCAGTTCGTCAGAAGCAAGGCAAAACATGAACCCATAGTGAAAGCAATGCGACCATTGCTGCAACACTGGGTCGGATACTCACTTGGGATGCATCGGTTGCATTACGATATGGAATGGCAGGTCATCGACGTTGGGGACTCGGATGGGAAGTTCGAGTCGAAGCGGGCAGCACTGAAGATCTTCCACATGGTCGCTTACCATGCTGTCACGGAGTTTGTGGACATGTTAGCGACACATCGCGAGGGGATTCAGAAGATGGAAGAAGAGGCGCGAGCATCGGGCGAAGACAGCAAGAGCTTGTGAGAGTGGAGGATGAGATCAGGGGGAGATCCAGTGTCATGTTGTGTATGCATCTTGCAGCCATAATTCGCCTTCTCCTAGATGTATCGCAAGAGCGGAAGTCGAGTATACGTTGGGCGAGGCGGGCTTAGTCGGGCTTCGCAGCGACAACCTCCATTCTTCCTGTTACTACATAGCTGCGATTGCCCATGTCTTCCAAGTATCTCGAGGTATATACCAGTCCGAAGGTCGCCGAGGGTTTCCAGTCGATGTCGCTGGCCTATAGTACCTTCGAAATCACTGGCAGTAGCACAATATGTCTTCATATCCCCGATAGTCTGCGTCTACTTATACATTCGTCTTAAACGTCCTGCATCCGGTCCGGTCGTATATTATCCTCTAAATGTAATGCTCTGCTCAGTGCTCTGCACTCTCCATGCTTCTTGTATCTTCTCTTGGGCGATGAATGTATCACTGTACCTCGGGGATCTCTTCCTCAGCAGCGGCAACCTCCGACGACGTCGGCTCCGGCTCGCCCTCCCGTGCGACCTCCCGGTCCGCCTTCACGGGCACGAGCCACGCCTCGTCCTCGGCGTCCGCGGCGTCGTCGTCCGCAGCGAACGTGTACTCGCGCACCTCGACGTTCGCCCACGGCTCGTGCCTGTTGCGGCCCGCGGTGAGGTAGCGTAGGAGATCGCCGTGTGCGACGACGGCGATCCGCTGCTCGGGGCGCGCGCGCAGCCAGCGGCGGACCCAGCGCGCGCGCTCGCGGATCGCGGGCTCCGACGCCGCGTAGAAGCCTGCCTTGGACGTCCAGTCTGGGGTGAGCGTCGAGAAGTCGAGCCCGGCGAACTCGGCGTCCGCCGCGAGGTCTTCGCGCGACTGGGGGAAGGGGGCGGGTCAGCGAGGGCGCACTGGCAGTTCCGTCGACTCGGAGGCGGCGGGAACATGGAGGCAAGGACCCAGACGAGGGGACGGTGAGTGTAGTATGTTTGGATATGGGCCCTCGGGGGCGGTGGGGGCGGTAGACACCGTGTTCGGGCATAGGGAATGCGGGGACAGCGGGCAGAGTGGGGACGGAAACGTACCGAGCCGGTGTCGCACGGGAGATCGTTGACCTCCTGCAGCTGTGGGAGGACGACAACGAGCTTCCCGTTCGCCTCGAGACGCTTGCGCAGCCCAGAGTAGCCGATGACAGTGGTAGAGAGCGTGCGGCGGAGGCCGCTGGTGACGAGGAGCTCGGCGGACGCTTGGATGGAGTCCTTCGTGGACTGGTTCAGCGCGACGGCCTGCTGGCGGCCGCGGAACGTGAGCGGCGCGTCGCGGACTGTGGCGGACGGTCAGCTATGCGCTTCATATTCGTAAACTCTGGAGGATAGATCATAAAGCGCGACTACTTACTCGTCCAATCCTCGGTTACACTGTGGATGTGAGTGTTCAACATTCGGAGGTAAGAGAGTTGTCTACACGTAGTGCTGGACTCACTTGTGTTCGGCCTCTGCATGTCTAGTGAGGTATATTCGCTTCGATGTTGCTGAGTCGTGGTGCATGCTGGGGTGCGGTGGTGATAGAGAAGTGAGTCAGTTCTATTCAAACCAATCGATCAAGTATGCTCGTCGTATGCCGGGCCGAGTCCCCCCTTTCTTTACGATGACGTCACACTATACTGAACGCCTCGCCATAACGATTACTAGCCGCGTACACTTGTATCGCAGTGCATGGTGTGCAATGGACAGAGCATCATGCCCCACGCTCCTGTCTCATGTCCATGCATCACTCCGTCTTCGCAATCGAAGAGGAGAGATGACATGGACAAAAATAATTCTGGGACTCCCGAAGGAGTGTTTAGCCTCCGTGTAGCCTGAGCTCACAGAGGGCCCCAACGCGAATAACAGACCGTACACCTGTCTCTTCGCACTTGGACGACTCTCGTGACCGTGACCGACCTCTTTCGGAAGTCGCTAACGTCACACCCAGCCGCCTGCACGTTGGAACTCGCTTGTCAGTTGAGCGACTCCCCATACGTCAACAATGAATTAATGACCTGTTCAACGCACCAGCATTGTACCGGGGCTCAGGGTCGGAAAGAAGCTGGACATGACAAGACTTGCGAGGCGCGGTAGGGGCCCCATTCGCATCCCGAGAACAAGCCGGCAACCATGGTGCCAATCGTGTTCTGAGGAATCCAGCTGCGATGATGAGCAACACTAAGGAAGACGAATGAATGGTCCGTTAAACGGTCACTGGATCCTTGCCGTTACAAGCACAATAATGACCTCCATAACTCTTTCCACGCGGAGAGTAAGCGCGAGTTTAGGGTGCATTACAAGTTCCAACCATGATGTGAAGATACAGAGGAAGTCGAAGGAGCAGACTCCCGAGATCCTTCAGGAGGAAAACGCAGTGCAGGAGGCCCACCTGTAGCGGCGACCAGGTCATAGTACCACGCTGGCAGGAAACCGATCCGGTCTTCGCCGCCTGCGACCTCCTTCATGCCCGCCTCGTCAAGTGGGGACAGCTTGACACCGTTCTTGGGGTTGAGGGATACACGCCATACCCGCGGGCCGGCTGCTTCGTCGGATGCAGAGGATTGTTCGAGTTGTGTAACAAGCAACTCCTTGAGACATGTGATAAATCGCTGGCCCCAGCCAAGGCATATCTGCGGATCCCATGCTCCTGGCTTGCCGCGGACTAGTCGTGGTATTTGTATTGTCTTGAACGACTGTAGGGTCGTTACGCGGCCAGCGGGGGTGCGAAAGCCCACTACGATCTCCTGGAAAGGCATAAGACACGGACACGTCCGATGCTCCGGCCAGTGCGACTTACAGGGACGCCCAGAAGGAATGATTGCATGTAGAACTTGAGCAGTTTCCTAGCACGCGACGCGATCCGGTCAGAAGACGATAGGTATTGTCTGATGTGACGGCATACTTTTCGAACCGACGTTCGTCTTCTGGCCCACGTATTGACATAGACGTCTTCAGCTCTACAAATGTGTCCGTCTTCCCATCGAAGCGGTCTAGGGACAGTGAGCTACCGCATACCAACAGTAAGAGCTAGCTCACCCCGCACACAGTCTACTTCTCCGCCGATCACTAAACGACTATCGCCCAATTTGGTCTTGATAACGCTACACCATTGCACGTTGGTGTCAACGTCTCCTCCCCATCCTATCGGATGGCCGGCTATTCGCTCGGGGACTCCGGGACGGGAAGACGTGCACCAAGACTCGAATGAATAGCCATAGTATGTTTGTTGCCTTTGTCTGGGCGCAAGGTCCTCTCTGGAACCAAACGAAAGCCAAGTCAGCATTCTGCAAACAGTTGCAACAACATCGCGTCTTACTTTGCGGCCAGCTTCGCATCCGTCAAGTGTTCTTCGATGTACAGTGTCCCGTTGATGTACATAATATTCAATTCACATCCGTCTCGCTCCTCATATGGCGCCGTTAATATCCTCATTCGCGGGGTCTATCAGGATCGCCTGTATACCAGGGGGGACGCAACTCACTTGGTCATCACGCCTCTCCATGTCACGACTGAGATGTCCTTCAGCCATCTTTGCCCGCTTCCGGTGCCCATACCCGCGTCCGCCTTCTCCATGACCCTCTCGACCGCACGCAGGAGCGCGTCCAGTCTGGTCTTCTTCTCCGGCCGTTTTATCCAGCGTTCGTAGCCGTATCGGAGGTCCGCGCTGGGCGGCGGGTCGATGTAGTAGCGCAACGCCGTATCTCTGAACTCCAGGACGCATTCCGGCGTGTATGAGAAAGTCAAGAGACCCGTAGGCTGTTGAAAGGGCACAGAGCGGGTCGGCTGCGTAGAACTTTGGGATGGGTATTCAAGGAACGTATGGGTTGTCTCAGGGTTCGCTGTCGCATCCGACTCGGTTTCTAACCGTTTCGCGGCTTTGTCTTCGCGCTCGGGTGATTCTGAACGTCTTATTTTGCTCATCGTACGGCAGTGAGATATAGGGAGAGCGGGAGGAGTCAAACAGTGGATATATGAGCGGAAGACTTGCGCCGTGGTGGTGGATATATGCAGGTGCATACAACCGGAGCGCGTATGTAGACGCGAGCGGCGGCACGCAAGCGCTCGAGTTCTGGATTTTGCCTTCATCCCGCCACCTCAAAAGCTCAGCCATGGTCGCCCGCTCCGTCCTCGCGCATAGACTCAGACTCTCTACTGCCGTTCCTCGTCATATACGCTACTTGGCGACTCAGCCGGCACCCGCGCCCCAAAAGCATGACCCTGTGTCTCCGCATGACGTCCAGCAGCCTCCGACAGCGCAGAGTACGCCCCATGTCGAGCAGCCACCACCGCCGCCACAAACATGGCTCACGAAGAAGGTCCAGGAGAACCCCGCTGCTAAGCAGGCCTTCTTTATGCTGCTCAACCTTCTGGGGTATGGCAGCGCGAAGCAATACGCGGGCCGGAGGGCGTTCGCGATGTACTCGAACTTGTGCGTACCGCGGCCAGACGAGGAGGGCGCGTTTTGGAAAGATGGTGAGCGTCGATTCTGTTTCCGCAAGTCTACGTGGGCGCGTAGTGCATGAACACAAAAGCACGGCAGGCAGACCCCAAGTTTCTGCGTAAGAAAAGGCGCTCCTTGCAGTCACCTATTCTCTCGCAGAATGTGCCTTTTCAATGGCTTTTCGCCGTTCTCGTCACGTGGATGAGAATAGGTAACTACAACTCGCGGCTTTTCACTGGCTTTTCTTTGGCAGAGAACTGGGGATTGCCTGCGGTGAGGCAGCATATATGTACGTGTGCATGTGACATCATGCTAGAGGCTGTTTTCGTCCGGATAATGTGCTGCACAGCACTCCATTCCATGCATATCATGCTGCAAATATGGCCTTGCAACAGTCCTTGCGCATCGTTCACGGGAGGCCCACGCGAGTGAGCTAGACTGCCTACACGACGCGTCAGGTCCGTGCCGAAGCGTGGAGTCGCCGGGCACAGACGCGCTATGACCTTGCAGCCTTCTTCGTGAGCCATGTTTGTGGCGGCGGTGATGGCTGCTCGACATGGGGCGTACTCTGCGCTGTCGGAGGCTGCTGGACGTCATGCGGAGACACAAGGTCATTCTTTTGGAGCGCGGGTGCCGGCTGGGTCGCCAGGTAGCGTATATGACGGGGTACTGCAGAAGACAGTCTGAGTCTTGCTCTAGAGACTGTTTCGTCCGGACAATGTGCTGCACGGTACTCTATTATGCTGCAGATATGGCCTTGCAACACTCCTTGCATATTTACAGTAGGCCCACGCGAGTGAGCCAGGACTGTATACACGACGCGTCAGGTTGTGTCGAAGCGCGGAGTCGTCCAGACGCGCTATAACCGTGCAGAACGACCGTTCATTGACCTTTCCATTGCAGAATGCCATCTTCCACCCACATTCCAGTCCTGGTTCACGATCACCAACCTGCACGTCTGGCTGCTCACTGTACGACTACGTGCCCTTCCCTCCCCGCACGGACGTGACTACGTCCAAGGTCTGATCGACCATTTCTTCCTCGACATCGAGGATCGCGTTCGCTCAGTCCTGCAGCCTGCCGCGTCACCTAGCGCCCTCGCACCAGCACACAGCCTCGCCCCCTACACTCAACCGACCAGCTTCTACACCGTAGCGAATGCGTCCGGGAAGCCACGACCGCGCGGAAACGCCCCCGAACGGCTGGTGACGCGACAAATGAAGATCTTCAAGGAGCAGTGGGCGGGCATGGGCATGTCCTTCGACCTCGGGATCGTGCGGAGCGACGAGGAGCTCGCCGCCGCGGTCTGGCGGAATCTCCTCGGCGGACGCGGCGCGCGCGGCATCGTCTACCCTTCGCCCGACGTGACCTCCGACGCGTACTTCCGGCGCACGATCAACCTCGCGGGGGGAGAGGTCGAGAAGATCGAAAAGATCGAGCAGGCGGGGCTCGAGGCCGAGGAATCGCGGGACGACGGCTCGGGGCTGCACGACCACCCGCCCAGCCAGGTGGACAAGTACGTGAAGTACCCCGAGCTGATGGCTACGGCGGTGGAGTACGTGCGCAGGGAGCTGGTGAGACTCGAGAGCCTCTCGGACGAGGAGATCATGGGGCAGATGAACTTCGGGACGGAGAGCGAGGGGATGGAGAGGCTGCGCTTTGGCCCCGTCAGGAGCGAGGACGGCATCGTGGCGACGTTCCATTCGATATAATGATCCACATCTACCGTACGATTGCTATTATATTCGGATTAATGCTATAGACCACTTCTGAGATCTGCGAAAGATCGTTATACACGACCACCAATGAACATGATTTGCATACCTGTTCAACGATCGACACTCCACGCATAACCATTCACCGTGCCATTGGGCATACCCCTCAATAGTCAACCTCTCCATGATCGTGGGCGACGTAGCCGTACATCCATTAACCACTGGCAAAAGCGCCATAAGTGTATTAGGGTATACATCCAGCTGTGAGCAGTACTAGCTATAGCAGAGTCCAGTCACCGACACCTCGCAAATGAAGGAGACCTCGAAAGCTGACACGAGTAGAGGTACACATATGCGAGCAAAGCGGGAGGGAGGTAAGTAAATCTAAAGCTATGAGATCTTGAGAGCGAGTACACATCCGTAGCATTATCAATAGCGCATCGTGGTAGAGCCGATACATACTCACAAACACAAAACACACTGTTCGCGACAGTTCAGTGCGGCCACCACGGATAACAGTCCACGCCGTCCCAGGTCCACAGTGCCTTCGGGTCGCCCACGATCGTGCGCGCGTACTGCATCCACGCGCCGTCGTACACCTCCTCCACGAACCACTTCACGTACCGCTGGCGGAGCACCCACTTGTGCCAGACGTAGTACCGCCACGCGTACCCGACGATGACGCGCGGGTTCGCGTAGATCTTCGACAGGCCCATCACGCGGCGGAAATCGTACGGGAGCAGGAACGACTCGGACGAGTAGCACTCGCCCTCTGCGGACGCGCGGAAGGCGAGCGGAGGGGTGAGCGCGGGGGACTCCCCGGTTTGGTGCAGGAACGGATGGTGGGGCGGCAGCGGGTGCTCCAGCGGGGCGGCCGAGAGCGTCTTGTTGCTCCGGAGATGGACAGGGAGGACGGGGTCCGCCTGGAAGACGACGATGCCGTTCCAGCACGAGAATACGGGGACCGGCTCTTCGGCCTTGACCGCCTCGTAGTCCGCCGCGTCAAAGAAGTACGGCCAGTAGCCGGCGGTGAGCCGGCCGACGCGGTCGCGAAGGACCCACATGTCGTACGCGCCGTAGTGCCCGAAATCGAGTCCGCACGCGAAGTCGAAGTCGCCCTGGCGCGTCTCGAGCAGCTCGACGACGGACTCCGGCTCGATGTAGATGTCGTTGGAGAAGAGGACCTTGTCGTACCCGCCGGACTCGCGCAGAGGTTCGAGAGCCTGGTTCCTGATCGCGGCCAGGAACTCTATCCGGGGATTCCACTCGACGTGCTCCGGCTTCTTGACGGTCGTATCTTGCACGAGGATGCGGTTCCGGATTCTGCGTCTGTCGAGCTCCTGGGCGAACTCGCGGAGCAGGTCCGGGGAGCGGTCGGTGGAGTAGTTCTCGACGATAGACACGAAGACGTTGTCCGTGCCCATGTACATGATCGCGTCGAGCATAGAGCGCGTCCAGTAGGGGAGGACCTCTTCATTCTGGTGGAACGCGGCCGCGATGAAGATCTTCTCGTTGCGGGCGTATCCCTGAGCGCGGGGTTCTGCCACCGCCTTGCGGAGTATGGATCGGAAACGGACGTCGCCCTCATACTCGTAGTGCTTGTACCGGTAGAGCCCAACGAGGAGAACAGTAGCCCAGAGAACGCATTGCGCAGTCCATAGCACCATTCCAAGCTTGGGCAGACGAGAGCGCGTAGGGTGTGACCGTGCGCGTGGGTCCGCCTCCCAATCCTCGTCGTCATTCCGGCCGTCATTGAGCATCATGTACCCGTCCTGCTCCCTAGACGAGCTCTTGCCCTTCCCAACTCCAGCTCCGCATCTCCTGGCTATCAAACGGGACGCGAGAAGCCACAGGAGCTGCGCGCCCGCGAAGATCGGTAGGGTTACGAGAAACGCGATCCATGCCGTCCACGCGCGCGGAAAGCCGGGTTCCCAGATGTACTCGAGGTATTTCAGGAGGTAGTTGTGGTTGCGCCGGAAGATGACCGCGAAGATAAAGAGCTGGGGGAGAACGGGCAGTCTCACCGCGGTGATGGCGCAGCGGCCTAGAAAGCGGATAGCGAGCTGTGCGTGCGAGAGAATCTGCTGGCCATGTTGTCGCGCCTCTCTGCTATCGTACGGCATCGCATGCCCAGGGAGAGGGCCTTTCGCGATGTTGTGGGTGCGAGCACGGAGTATGATGGTGGCGGGAGGAGGAGAGGGTCCTCGGACAAGGTGGTGGTTTCATCAGTACCTTTACTTACAATCTTTAACTAATAGTAACTGTTACTTACTGACCCCTATTATTGGTAAGTAATCACTACGTATACTGCAGTCTACTGACTTACTACCAAGTAAGTAGCACGCTGAAACTGCGGACTGATATTTGCACTCTAAGAGTTTAAAAGTCTACAGCAACTGCGGCCTAATACTTGACTTCCAAAGCTTGTAGCTAGATCTCTACAGTCCTTAGACAGCCTCTCCATAGGCCAACTTGAAGTCCCCCGTGTTTCAGCTTCCATGGAATCGGATTTCTGACTCCCCGTGCAGCCCTTTTGTCTCGACCGTACTGCCTCCCGCCGTCGGCTTGCGAGGGCGGGAAACAATACGGGAAAAGAAAAAAGGACCCCTTCCGAGGAAGGGTGTTCTCCTCAGCGAAGGAGGAGAATTTAGCCTCTGCGTGCCTGCGCAGAGGGCCCCAAGGGGCTGCCGACGCCTACCGCGTCGACGTTAGCGAGATAAAAGTTGACCGTACGATCATCACTGCAGCTCTTTCGTGGCCGGTATTTGCGGTATTTGCGGGTACGAAAGTCTGGAAATCTCGAAAGATTCAGCCCGCGACGACTCAATCACGAGGAGACACCCGCGATCGGAAGCAAAGGTGCACCATGAAGCACCGAGCCCTGCACACCTTGAGTCCTCAAGCTCCAAGGCCGCTTGTCGGCTGGTGCGAGTTGAATTTGAGTGCCGTCGTCGCTGTCATGTTTCTTACAACGAACACAAACGCAGACCGCGGAGCTCTTGACGCTCTATGGGATTGAGCTGTGAGATTTGCAGTACGAGTTTTGATATTGAAGGCCTTGCCGGCTGGTGCACCAGATTGTTGAGTGCAATCTAGCAACGTCGCAGCCGTCAGAGTCAGTTGACACACACACATCCCGAAAGTACGTACCTTCTCGTGTTGTTAACAGGAGAAGCTCTTCACGTTCCGTATCTGAGATCTTCTGTCAGTGCTTGAGGTCGCGTCTTGTACCCATCTTCAGTTTTGGATTCACGTTGATGTCTTGATGTCTTCAGCACCCGCTGCGCACCTAGTACCTAAATTGCGAGATCATCAGTAGCCAAACACTCCAGAAGGTGCTTACCTTCCCTGCTGGCGACGCGAACTGTCGCCGCAGGGCACCAGGCGACCCGGATCTTCGCTTGTTGAGCTTGATGTGTGAGGCTCGAAGCTTGAGGCTTGAATCTGCTTCGTTCGTGAATACTCGAGTCTTGATGATCCTTGCGTCTTGCGTCTTCTGCAATGCGTCGACTCTTGATGTCTTCAACCTCGGTCTTCGGTCTGAATCTTCGGTGTCGTCCAGGCTCGCTGAACGCCCCTTCCCGGGACGGCCCACCGATGCGACGGTTTTGAGAGGACCAGCAGGCCTGTTGAGCTACCGGTGGTGAGGCGAGGCGAGGAAGGTAGAGGATGAGGTTGCCTTGGACCTGCAGGAAGTGCGAGCTTATATACGCGTCCGAGGTAAGTACTACGGACTTGCGAGCCGAGCACTGAGTCGCAGAGCTGCTCCGAGCGGTCCCGGCCAGCGTTTGCCATATCGGGCTTTCGTACGAGACGGCACGATGGCGCGCGCCGCGGGTCTGCAGCTTCCTCAAGTTCGGAGATATTGCTGGACCCACGATGGGATTGCCCGGAAGAGCGGAAGCAGTCGGAATGCTCGTCTGGTGGCCAATGAGAATTTGACGGCGATACCCGGCTAGGATGTCGACGAGATGGGCGTGTCCGGAGCAGATACTTGACTCTCACCGTGTTCACAGAGAATGGCTTTAAACGTCGGCTTATCAGTGTCACAGAACGTCTAGTGAGTTGTAGTTAGCACACGCCCCCTATCAGCGACCCTACCTATGGTGGATATGATCGCAGGAAGACACGGTCGAGGTTCCTCGATTTCGACCTACGATGTGCATTGAGAGTGAGTATACAAGACAACAATCAGATAACGCAGGTTGACACGTCGGTCGACGTCGTGCCCACGATGAATTCAGCCTGCGGACGCGGACACGAGTCGCCAGTCACCTTGCAGCACGTCTGCCCACTCAACCGTCTCCTCCCCCAGGGCCCCGTCCGCGTCCTCGTCTCCGACCGCGCCCCCAAACGAGACTGCGGCCGCACCCGCGTCGGCAATGGGCGCGACGACGAGCTGCGCGCCGCACTGCACGGCGCGCCCGACGTGCAGGAGCATCTCGGGCGTGAGCGTGGCGAAGTTGATCCCGAGCGCCTGCGAGTTCATCGCGCGAAATTTGGGAAACGTGAGCTCGGGGCAAACGCACGAGACGCGGGGGCAGGACACACCTTCCACGCGACCGTCGCTCCGACAGCGACCTGCGCCCTGTCCGTGATCTTCCGCAGCGTGTCCCACTGGGCCGCTACGACCGCATGCTCTGCCGCGTCTGTGTCTGCAGGCGCCGCCGTCTGAGTCGTGCTTGTCACTGTCGTCGCTGCGAGCGGCTCGTCATCGTAGGGCAACGTGACAGGGTACGCTTCCTCTTCCCGCTGGTCCCACGTCTCCTCCACCCGCGCAGCTTTCTTCTTGGTCTTGTTCTTCCGCCTGGCCGGCCACTTGCCCTCTTCGACGTCCACGCTCGTGACGAACACGTTCGGCGGAAGCTGTCCGAGCTCCTGCTTCTCCGAAGGCGGGATCAACCGAGGCTGCTGCTGATGGCGCCGTGGCGTCTCCTCGACCCGCAGAGTGGCCTCGAGCATGACGGTGTCGGCATCAGCGTCCGGTTGCACGGAGGTGCTCGCGGCGCCGTGGCTCCCCGGAAAGGTGATCTTCGCGGGGACGCCCCGCGTGAGCGCGTCCTTGAACCCACGCCGTTTGTTCTTGTTCTGCAGCGAGGCCATCATGAAGAGCGGCGGCTCGGGCAGGTTATCTTCGTCTTGCGCCTTGTCCTTGCCTTTGCCCTTCTGGGATTTCAGGGCCGCCGGTGCATCGAGTTGGGATAGAGCTACGGGCTCGAGCGTTGTTGCCCGAGGTCCAAGAGGAATGTCATTCACGCTCGCAGGTTCCGCTGTCATGGTCAGGCGCTCGTACATCTTCTTTCGACGGCGTCGAATGTTGCGGTTATGAGTAGACGGTTTACCGAGTCCTGGAGGCACAGGCGGGGCGGTGGCGATACTGTGATCATCATGAACAACAGCGTCGCGCTCGGAGGCGTAGTACTCACGACTTTGTTTTCAGTGCGGGGAGTTTGATCTTTCGTCGTGTCGTGGTCACGGAGGGGGCGCTTGATGAGGATGATGACGCGGAGGATGATGAAGACGACGAAGAATCCGAGGAAGATGAAGAGTCTGAGTCTGAAGACTCAGAATCCGTTGAACTGCTTTCAGACTCGGAGTCAGAAGAAGAGGATGGGGATGGAACGCGTTGCTTCGCATGTGCGCGGTTAGTCGTCCCATTCAGCGCTTTGGACTGAGCTCGTTTTCCATCCTCCGTCTTGGTGCGCTTCCTCGCAGGGCTGTGAGCATCTATGGCCGGTGAGTATGCTTGGGACGAGACAAACGACTTGTATAAGCACCTTGCGTGGACGCTTTGCGTTTGTGTAGGTTGGTTTGAGCCCCAGAAATCTTCTTGACACTGCAGAGGCGGCTGCTATGAGGGTCCACACACAACGTGCAATGGCCGATTTCAAGGGTCCGGAAATCTTTGGGAAATCGGTTGGAAATGAGACATGCCCACCAATTTCTGAGAGATCTCCAAGCCTGGAACTCATAAATTTGGAACATTTTCCCAGCCTGTGAATGGGAGGCTGGACACTGACAGGTAACACTGGGGACAGTGCCCCATGTAACGAGCTGGGAAAACATCCTGATTACAGCGTGATCATTGGCCAAATATGACTTTCCTTTGTCCAAGTGTCCCACCACAAAGACACTTGAACTATATAGCAGACAGCCTGTCCCATGCTGGTTACATTTAAGGTAACCAGCATGGGACTAAGGTGTATCGTTAAGTGCCACACAAAACACATCTAGCCAATGAACCGAATGCGAACAGGATGTAACTTGGTGTTACATATCATGGTGCCCGGCTGTTAGACGATTGTCTCAACACATTCCGGTTACGGGACCGAGTTACCTTTCCAGCCACCCATTAACAGGCGAGGAGGTTGTTCGAAATTGATGACCTTTCTGCCCTGTGACATATCTGCGAACTTGGCCGGAATGTCTCACGTATAACCCAATTTCTCTTCAATTTCTGAGCCGCTGAGTTTGGCCATTGCACGTCGTGACACGGTGGAAGAAGATCGTAAAGCTGAGCGACGACGTACACTATGAGATCCCCATCGTGCACGACGTCTATGGAGCTTGAATCTAGTAGCTCGAAATCGTCGAGGAGGAGAAGGAGGTCTTGCGCCTCGATTGACGCGTCCTTGAGTGTGTTGAGGTCAGTGCAGAGCGCAGTTTTGAGGTCGTAGATGGTCGGAAGAGCATGCGCGCTGAACCAGGCCTTGATGTGGGGAAGAGGCGCAACGCTCTCAATTTTTACGCGCATAACACGCTCCGTGGTGGCTGCAGCGGCTTGTTCGGGGAATCTGCGGTGGCGGAGGACGACTCCGAGGAGGAGGAGGAAGGCGAAGTGCGAAGCGCGCGTTGTATTGGCCGTTTGGCTCACGTGACACGTGTGCTGCTGAACGCCAGCGGACACGTCTTTCGCCTCTTGCTCGTCTCTCCGCCACGCACTCTCGTTCTTTCGTTTTCTTCCGCCATCGCTCTCGCGTCTTGTCTCTCTGTACTCTAGCTTGCAGGAAGTCTTCAGCATTCTCCGTCGGCCAGTATGGCCAACTACAGCTATGACGAGTCCGGCAACATGGCCGCATACTTCGTTCTCACCTTCCTCTCCATCTTCCTCATCCCATACACTCTCGCAGCCTTCTCCTCCAGCAGTACGCGCCATCTAGAGTCTACCCAAGATCTTTTCTAAACATCCTTGCAGAGCCTCCCTCACTCTCCGGCTGCCAATGCCAGCAGTGTGTTGCACAACGTCAAAAGACCCGCAAGCGGGAGCGTGGCTCTTTGCTCTCACCCAAACTGCGGAGGAGGTATGTAGTATACGTGTCACTGCCGTATATGATTCTGAAGACCACGACAGAACACTGATCCTACTCGTCGGGTGGTCGATCGCCGCTGCGTTTGCATACAAGGTCTCAACGACTGAGAACGTCAGTAAAATCTACGATCCCTTTGAGATCCTCGGCATAGGCGCGGTACGTCTCCCGACCGCTACAACTACCTACAACCTACTCATATGTGTGCAACAGAGTTCAACCGTCAAGGAGATCAAGTCTCACTACAAGAAACTGTCGCGCAAGTTGTGCGTGGTCATCGCATATACCCGTCGTAAGGAGTACTCACGAGGCAATGTAGCCATCCGGATAAAGTCAAGCTTGGGGTCAACGATACCGTGGAGGCGGTTGAGGCGAAGTTCGTGGAGCTCACGAAGGCATACAAAGCGTACGTCACTGCATCCTGCATGCGTGCATATGTTGACCAGTCCTCCAGTCTGACAGATGAAACAATCCGGAAGAACTTGAGGGATTTTGGCCATCCCGACGGTCGCCAGGAAGTCTCTATGGGCATTGCACTTCCGAAATGGGTCGTTGAGAGCAGTAACAATATCTGGGTTTTGGGCGCATATGGGCTAATCTTTGGTGTTGCATTGCCCGCCATGGTTGTAAGTCATCTGTCGGTTGCCACATTCCACACGAGTTCAATATCCGTCCTACAGGGTCGTTGGTGGTTCGGAAACAGGGCGAAGACGAAGGACGGTGTTCATGCACGTAGTGCGGCGATCTTCTTTAAGAACATCACTGAAGAGTCCACCATGGACGACGTAACAAGCTCCCTGGGCAAGTCATTCGAGTGGGAGATGCCGGCCAAGGTCGGTAAGGCCGAGTCTGATCTGGCGCAGCTCGAGAAACAGATCAACGAGAAACTTGACGGCAAGTGGGATGAGCTCGTAAAGCTCGCGGAAGCAGTCTCTGGTGAACACGAGAGGCGAAGGAGAGCATTCATTCTGTTCTATGCCCATTTGTTGCGTCTGCCGATCTCTAGCGCGGCGCTCCAGAAAGGTACATTCAGTTCACTTGTGCCATTCGCGGGTACTAAGCGTAGCTACAGAACAAACCAACATTCTCTTGCAAACCCCCGTCCTTCTAAACTCGATGCTCAACATCACGATGTCGCGCAATTGGCTCCTTCCTACTATCTCCGCCATGCGTCTGCACGCGTATCTCACTCAAGCACTTCTCCCCGGCAGAGAGGAACTCAAGGCGGCCCAGCTCCCCGGAATTGAGCTATCCGAAGCCTCTGGCCTATCGAAATCCGAATCCCTCGACTTCTCAGCTGCTGTTACCTCCCTAAGCAAGTCCGAGTCTTCTTCGCTCATCGACGCCGAGAAGGCGTTAGAACGTCTTGGTCAGACCGAGATCGTGGATGCGAGCTTCAAGGTCATCGGCGAGCGCTACGTCACTCCCAGCTCCTTCGTGCATCTGGTCGTCAAACTCCGGGTCGTCCCTCTTGCAAAGAATGGGAACGTCGTCCCGATGCCTGAGCAGACCAAGGAGAACGACAAGCGCGACCACGAGTTCCTCCTGAGCAAGAAAGAGATGGAAGACTTCCCCAAGGGCGATTACACGAGCGGATACGCGCACGCTCCATTCTGGCCCGCCGTGCGCACTAAACCACTATATGTGCACGCGTGATGACATGCTGACCGCAGCCCACAGAACCGGAAGCCGTCGTGGTGGATCGTGCTCGCGGACATCAAGTCGAACAAGGTCGTCGTCCCCCCAATGAAGATCGCAGACGTGCCCGTCGCCGACCCGGCGCGCGGCGTCGACTACCGCTCGTACAAGATCCAGTTCCAGGCGCCGCAGAGCGTCGGGCTCTTCACGTGGAAGGTGTACGTCGTCAGCGACACGGTCGTCGGCGACGAGGCCGCGCGGGACGTGATCCTCAAGATCGACGACCCCTCGGTGCTCGCGACGGACGACAACGCGGACGACGATATCTCGGACCCCGAGGAGGACTCGCTCGCGGGCCAGATGGCGCTCATGCGCGGGGGGCAGGTCAAGAAGGCTTCGGAGGAGAGCGACGACGACGACGACGAGAGTAGCACGGACGACGGGGAGGAGGAGAAGAACGACAGCAGTAGCGACAGCGACAGCGATTAATCGAGTGCGCATGCGCTTTCTTGTGGGTTTTGGAATTAAGTTATCACCGTGCGCGCCTCCGAATTGAGTGGGTTTGGGTATGTAAGATGTTTTGCCCGTGATGCGAGTACAGTGTTGCTACACGAGGACCATGGATATAGATTCCTTGGACCGCTCTCAGCAGTATACTGTGCCAACGTAAACGCCTTCATAAGGACCCAGGTGGTCGGGTATACTCCCATCGAACACGTTCGGCACCGACGCGATCGTGCACTGCGCATCCGTCGCGTCGTCGTCCCCAGGGCAGGACACGCCCGTCCCGTCCGCGAGGAGGTGAATCTCCCCATGGGGGTGCGCGAAGCCGAGGGACCGCCCGGGGACGATGGGTACCGGGTCGTCCTTGTTGTCGACGCGCTTGAAGTCGGCCACCTAGCGTGCGTGCGTGCGCGCGTTCAACTGTGAGCATGCCTGCATACAGCGGGGCAAGTAGCGGCAGCGCGGGGCGCACCTTTGCGTCGAAGAGCGTCGCCCACGCGGGGTTTCCGACTCTGGGCGTGCCAAACGTGACCGCCTTGACGTGCACGCTCGCGGGCAGGTTGAGCGTCATGAACATCGCGTCAAGCTCGGCGAGCGCGCCCCCGAGCGAGTGTCCGACCTGATGTACGTGTACGCAGAACACCACGAGCGAGTCATCGCTTAGAACACGACCATGGACAGCTGAGCTTGCCGGCACGCACCAGGAATACGTTAGAGGTCCCCGTCTGGGCGAGCAGCGTATTAACCTCGGTCAGGATCGTGCTTGCCGTCTTCGCGTGCTCGTCCGCGAAGCCGCCGTGGACCTGCACGTCTGAGGACACGCCTGGGAAGAGCGACGCGTCGAGGCTCTTCATGGGGACGTTGAGGTCCGTCAGGTCCGACAGGCTGTCATGGGCGAATGGGAGAACCGTCAGCGACCATATATCGTGGCCCGTTAGGCAGGGAAACCGAGCCAGAGAAGGATACTCACAACTTCGTCGGGTCCGTGCCCTCGTGCACGACGACGACCGCATTCTGGTCTGGCCAGACCCCCACGAAGTCTGCAGGCATGATCACACGGTCAGCAACAAACTCAAGCTTTAACACAAACAGAAGAAGCGACTCGAGAAGCATCGGGTGCGGACTCACACTGCTGCACGTCGTTGCCGTTCCCGCCCGTAATCTTTGGCTGGAACCCCGGGATAGACTTGCACGCAGCTGTCGCCCGGGTCGCGTCAGCACCAACTCCTCCCTTGTAGAACCGTCGAGGCAGCTGCTCACCGCAGTTCCACGCCTGTACCTGTCCCAAGTCGCAGTAGGCGGCGCCCGCGAACCGTGCAAACGGCGCGAGCGCGGCGAGCTCCGCCGCGCTGAGCTCGGTGACCGCACGCGTGTGCAGCGCCGGGAGCGCCGCCGTGCTCGCAACGAGGGCGAGCGTGCTGGCGAGGACGGAGGTAGAGAAGCGCAGCAGCATTGTGGCGGGAGTGGCTGGCGTGCGAGTCTACAACGCGGACCTCAATGGAGTGGAGGGAAGGGCGCGGCGGCGGGGCACGTCGACCGATGGGAAGCTACCGGGAGGACAAGGTATTTCATTATATACCTCCTCACGAGGTCCTATATTTGACAGTGATTGCATGCATGCGAAAGAGCTGAGTCGTCTTTGCGCGGACTTGGGAGCCTGGCACCTGCGTGCGGACATGATGCCACTGGAGTCCTCGGTTACCCTACACGCGGGGCATGGGCATCGGTCCATAAATACTCGAGGTTCAGCTGATACTAGTACGCACCGTTCATGTGTACGCCTGACGATATCTCACAGCTTGGAACATGTCGACCGCGGTAATCGCGGTGAGAGGATCGACGGCGGCGGCCAATGTGGGACCAGCATCGGTCTCCCATGTCATGCTGCCGCACCGTCGACGGCAATGTCGAAGAATCAGAGACCACATGGACATGATGGAGGGCACGAACCTAAAGAGGTCCCATGGTCACGTAGCCGTTGATACTTAGCTTCTAGAAGCAGTGACCGCAAACAAGCGAGCACTGGCAGCCCCGTGTCGATGACAATAAACAGGTGGAACCAGCATGATGTGGTGTTGAATGAGCGAATGATGGGAAGTTCTGTGTTGTTCAGATTGTAGTCAGGCTCTCTGAGTCAGTCCCTCTGTTAGCGTACCCTTACTTATGCTCGGTGAGTAAGCTTGTACCTATGGTCATTATTCGCGTTAGAGATAAGATACTAATAGCATGAAAGAGTCACTGACTGTGCAGCTGTCTGCCATGCGTGAGGTTAACGCGATGATCATGCGGTGGAAGCCTGAATATGGTAGCACAGGCGCTCGACTGTCAGTTCGCCACCCGAGATTTGCCCCTGTTTGCGTCCACTGTTATTTAGCGCGGATCTGTGGTAAGTACTGGATTGAAACGTCGACAACGTCCGAGTCGCCGACAAGGCTGTATGTTGATTTCCTGCTAACGATATGTCTACTCTTTCCGAGGTCTGGCTACCTGCTTACTTTTCAGTGCGACTTGGGCTTTCTCTTTTGAGGTTGCCAACCGTGCCAGTCGTGGCACAGCGTTCGGAGTTACTGACTCGTCACGGCCCGTCGTGACCACGCTGAAAGCAACCCCAAGATCCAACTGCGTTCTCCGGTTGAACAGTGACATTAGTAATGTTGCTGTCTGTATTATGAATGTGCGTTCACGCGTGCTTGACATTTGCGGTGCTTTTGGCTGATCACGCGAAAGCAGGCTGAAGTCACGCTATGGGCTACCGCACTAGACTCTAGTCACCACGTAGTGGTTAGTGATCCTAAAGGATGACACGAGAGTACGGAGACGTAAGCTCGTTATCAGCGGCACACAGTTCTGGCCTACAGTTGCTCATCTCCTAGTCACGGTGCACTTACAATGACAGACATTTCAATCCCTACATCCGACCAGTGTCCGAGTCGCTGCCATCAGTCTGAATCATCACTACGACATTCCCGACCAACTCTTTCGGTTCAGATCCAGGACATCTTAGGTCACATGCATGCGTCCTCCGCCAGCATTGGTGGCAGGACATCGGGAGGCTGGCCGATCTTCGAGGTCGACAGCTTCCAATCTCGACTCCCAGATCCCGATACCGTCAGCCTCCATCTCAATGCAAAGCCTATAAATTCCGCGAAATCTCCGCCCCTGATCCTCACCTACCTTCCTTTACACCCCTCACACAGTTGCATACACGATGAGCACCCGCTACGCAGGCCGGCCTGTGGAGATCCATGATTTGCAGCATTTCAGACTCAACCTCCAGTACGACCCCCTCACCCGCGAGACTACTCGCACCTGGGTCTACAAAAAGGAGAAGGTTGCGGAGGCCAACACGCACCTCTTCATGCCCAAAGCCAAGTCGTCCGGCGAGAAGGTGAGCTCCCTCCGTCTCCGCTCCATGCGATATCCCCGTCCTCATCGTTGTCCCTCCCCCTTCGTTTCCCTAGTTCCCGATTGTCCCTGAGGCGCCGATGCCTGACTCCGTCGACCGGTTCGCCCCCGCGTGGGGCGCCGAGCGACGGATGGTGCGCGAGACCCCCGTCGTCGGCACGCGGTACTGCCAGCACATCCACGCATATGTGCCCGAGAACCTGCCTTACAAGTTCTCGGGGCTCGCCGCCGCACAGACGAAGGCCGCCCCGCTCTCGGAGCGCCTTCGCACGCGCGAGTTCTGGCACCTCCCCGTCGCGGGGGAGGCCCGTGCCGTCGTGCCCGCGATGGACGGGAGCGCGGTCCGCGCCGAGGGGCTCACGCACCACCAGGCGAAGCTCATCTCGCTCGACGAGGCCCAGAAGGACGTCGGCATCAAGTACCGGTCGCTCACGCAGGCTGCCGCGCCCCGGGAGGACCTCGTCTGTCTCGCGTACGCGCAGACGGAGCGGTCGATCAAGTACCGCGGCCTCTCGGCGGTCGGCATGTGAGTGCACCAGGGTGACTGCTTATAAGCGACCCGCCGGTGCTTGGTGTCGATAGGGACGCCGATCGCGGACACTTGCTCTGCTCTGGGTCGACTCGGAGACGCCCCTCGACGATGACGCTGGTCGGCATTGTCGGAGGCGCGACGAGGACGACGTGTGCTCGCCCCTCAAGCCGGGGTGTCCTGGTAAGTGACTTGTCTTCGTTCACTCGCAGGTTACTGGTTGTGGTTTCTCCCTCACAGGTGGTCGTCCTGACACAGGACCGAACGGCGGGCGAAGACGTCGACTGGACGACAGCGAAGGCCGACAGGAGCTGGGGATTCGGGACTGATCACCCCGATGAACCGGCCTGGGCGGTGGCAGTCGGGTCTGCGAGAGTGGCTCCTCGGAGGCTTCGCTGTTCACTCGCTAGCGTCGTACCTTCGGGTGTCGACAGCCCCCTTGTGGGGCCCTCTGTGAGCTCACGCTGCACGGAGGCTAAACACTCCTTCGGGAGTCCCAGAATTATTTTTGTCCAAGTTATCTCTCCTCTTCGATTGCGAAGACGGACTGAGGCGTGGACATGAAACAGAAGCGCGGCGTGATGCTCTGCCCACTTGCACGCCATACACTTCAATGCAACTGTACGCGGCTAGGGCATGTTTTGGCGAAGCGTTCAGTATAGTGTGATGTCATCACAATAGAGCGCGGCACCCGGCCCGGCACACGACGAGCATACTTAGGACAAGTCTTATCGATTGGTTGGAATAGAACTGACTCACTTCTCTACCACCACATCTCCGTCCCGACATGACCCCCGACTCGGCAACCTCCAAGCGAATATACCTCACCAGACATGCAGAGGCTGAGCACAAGTGAGTCCACAGGCGAGAGTTTTGGTTACACTGTGCTGAACACCCACTTCCCCAGTGTCACTGAAGACTGGACGAGTCAGTAGTCGAACCTCGCGATGCATGCTTCCGCTTGCAGAAAACGCATAGTTGACCTCCCACCTCAGTCCGCGACGCGCCGCTCACGTTTCGCGGCCGCCAGCAAGCCGTCGCGCTGAACCAGTCCACGAAGGACTCCATCCAAGCGTCCGCCGAGCTCCTCGTCACCAGCGGCCTCCGCCGCACGCTCTCTACCACTGTCATCGGCTACTCTGGGCTGCGCAAGCGTCTCGAGGCGAACGGGAAGCCCGTCGTGGTCCTCCCACAGCTGCAGGAGGTCAACGACCTCCCGTGCGACACTGGCTCGGTACGTCTCCCGTCCTCACTCTCCCCGCTGTTCCCGCATTCCCCATGCCCGAACACGGTGCCTACCGCCCCCACCGCCCCCAAGGGCCCAAATACATACATACAACAATCACCATCCCCTCGTCTGAGTCCTTGCCTCCATGTTCCCGCCGCCTCCGAGTCGACGGAACTGCCAGTGCGCCCTCGCTGACCCGCCCCCTTCCCCCAGTCGCGCGAAGACCTCGCGGCGGACGCCGAGTTCGCCGGGCTCGACTTCTCGACGCTCACCCCAGACTGGACGTCCAAGGCTGGCTTCTACGCGGCGACGGAGCCCGCGATCCGCGAGCGCGCGCGCTGGGTCCGCCGCTGGCTGCGCGCGCGCCCCGAGCAGCGCATCGCCGTCGTCGCACACGGCGATCTCCTACGCTACCTCACCGCGGGCCGCAACACGCACGAGCCGTGGGCGAACACCGAGGTGCGCGAGTACACGTTCGCTGCGGACGCCGAGGACGAAACGTGGCTCGTGCCCGTCAAGGCGGACCCCGAGGTCGCGCGGGAGGGCGAGCCGGAGCCGACGTCGTCGGAGGCTGCCGCTGCTGCTGCGTTGTGAGGAAGAGATCCCCGAGGTACAGTGATACGTTCATCGCCCAAGATAAGATACAAGAAGCATAGAGAGTGCAGAGCACTGAGCAGAGCATTACATTTAGAGCTCGAGGATAATATACGACCGGGTCGGATGCAGGACATTTAAGACAAATGTATAAGTAGACGCAGAGCTATCGAGGATATGAAGACGTATTGTGCTACTGTGAGTGATTTACCAAGGTATAGGCCAGCGACATCGACTGGAAACACTCGGCGACCTTCGGAACGAGGAGAAACAGCTGGTATATGCGTCGAGATACTTGGAAGACATGGTCAATCGCAGCTATGTAGTAACCGGACGAATGGAGGTTGTCGCTGCGAAGCCCGACTAAGCCCGCCTCGCCCAACGTCTACTTGACTTCTGCCCTTGCGATACATTTAGCAGAAGGCGGATTATGGCTGCAACATGCATACACAACATGACACTGGATCTCCCCCTGATCCCATCCTCCACTCTCACAAACTCTTGCTGTCTTCGCCCGATGCTCGCGCCTCTTCTTCCATCTTCTGAATCTCCTCGCGGTGCTTCGCCAACATGTCCACAAACTCCGTGACAGCATGGTAAGCGACCATGTGGAAGACCTTCAGTGCTGCCCGCTTCGACTCGAACTTCCCATCCCCAAGGTCGATGACCCGCCATTCCATTTTGTAATGCAACCGACGTATCGAAAGTGAGTACTCGGCCCACTCTTGCATGAATGGTTGCATGGCCTTGACTATGGGTTCATGTTTTGCCCTGCTGTCGATGAACAGATCGTAAACGGAACTGCGTTCAGCGGAGGTACCGGTGACCAGCGTCCGCCATTTGAGGACTTCTTTCTTCGCAGCTTCGTCTTTACCAAGTGCCAGAGGGTTGAAGACGATCGCCCACAGCGCCAACCACTTGAACGACTCTCGGATGTCCTCGAGCGGTGACTGCACGTATTTGTCATCGCCGGTCTCAAAAGCAGTCCTCAGCCCTTCAGACATGAACTCAGGTGTGCCCTATCCATGGATCAGCATATCAACACCGCAGAACCGAAGCCAAACCCACCGATATAACACCAGCGTGGTCCGAATGGAAGTACGAAGGCACGCGCGCCGCCATGTCCGCATCGGTGATGATCGCCTTGCACTCCTTCGGCACTCCAAACGAGACGAGGGCTTCTTCGAGCTTCTGAGCATGCTTCACTACCTCAGCCATGTCCGAGTCGCTCTTTGCAAGAAGATCCTCCCAGAACGCATCCGAGTCGATCGAGAGGTCTGACTCGCTCGGCGACCGCTCCGACGTACCAGTGCCGGCTTCGTCAGGTATGTCGCGGCTCACTGCACCGGGTGGCGGTGAGAGGTCCATGTTGCCCAACCTCTCGGTGATGGTGGCCATCGGATCTTTCGGATCTCCAGTCGGCATGGCTAGGAGCGACTTCACAAGACGTGTCGTGAACGGTTCACGTGCAGCGGGTTCTTTCAACTTCAAGATGTTCCCGATGCTCACGTCTCGATGGAGATAGCCGGCCTGATAGAACGACAGCCAGCCTAGATACGGAACACCAAGATGAGTACGGGGGTGCTAGAAACCTTGCAGTCGCAGACAATCTCACCCAGCATGGCATGCAGCAGACACTCGCACAAGTCCCAAGGGCCCGTACATCCCTCAACGGAGTAACCCTCCTCACCAAAACCAGTGATAGTGAGCTGGCGACAGTCAACACGAGATGGTGGATGTTTGGCTCCTGAGATGCTCCAGAACCGGTTCGATATGTCTTCGTGACGAGGTAGGAAGGGAGTGTTAGAGATGTGGCGAGAGGAAGCGTAGGCCGCATCGCAAGCGAAATATACATTCGGAGTCCCAAAGTGATTGTTGCACGCCATGTATGCGTCCCTTTCGATATTATGCTTCTCAGCGGCCGGCCATGCATACTTGACAATCAGCTTTTCAGGCCTAGGCTTGTTTGGGGGAAACGATGGGACTGTTAAGGCCTGGGCTTTACCAGTCCAAAAAGCGATCGGCGTGATGCCTGCAGCGTACGCAATTCTGTCATGATCCAGGACATTCAATGATGAATAAGACTTACTGTCTTTCTCAGGCGATGCCGCCGCCGAGGTGAGTGAAAGCTCCTTTGCTGTGGCCACCATGTCAGCGAAGTAGCAGTAAAGGCCGACATCGCTGACCTTGGATTCGTGTAGACCTGCAAACCGTGTTCACAGGTACCAAGGGCGTTGGCGACAATGGAGGGTCCTCGGTGCCGGGAACGTACACCGCGTGCACCAGAGTAGCCCTACCCCGGACACAGATGGTGTTGTATAAAGTTTCACGTACACGCATAGAGAGTACATCTGTGTTCAGCTGAAAGCAGACGTCGGGGCCATTGGTGAACGATGGGAGTCCAGCGTGCTCAGGAGTCGACCAGAGGAGGATCGAGAGAAGGAGGGTGATGATCTGTTTCTGCGGCTCGTGGCCGCCCGTGATGTCGATCACCTCACTCGCACTGATGCCACCGCGGTGGAAGATGAGCAGGCGTAATGTTTTGTCCTTGTGGTTGATGGCGAGGACAACACAAAACACTCGTAAAGGGACTGCGTTGAACTGCGCGCGGGCATAGGTTGACGCCTGCCAGAGCAACTCTGGCCACGAGTTCTTGACCTCAACGGGGATAAGGATACGCTGGCTAGGGGAAGAAGAGCTCCAGTAGCAGCGGTCGCCGGGCTCAGGCGGTTCGGAGGTCCCAACTAGGTCTGGCTTGAGGCGCGCAGCACCACTAACATGATCGCCGGTTTCCTTGTCGTACACGGAGAACACGAGCTGAGGGATGTGGCAATCTGAGCGAGGAGGGATAGAGAACTCTTTAGCTGTCTGCCGTAGACGTTCGTAGATACTGTAGCACGCCCGGCTGCACTGAGTGAGAAAGGCAGCTAGGGGCTGGTAGTTGGGCGTTTCCTTAGCGAACAAGGAGATATTGAATGGCCACCCCGGGGTGTTGGTGAGGACATGTTCGATTGCCTCGTCGACCGCGGGATCGTCAAGGTAAGACTTAGAAGAGTCGTCGGACTGGTCGATCTTCGGTGCGAGCATTCTGGCAACCTCTCCGGGAGGAAACTCCCACAGATGCGGGATCAGCTCGCGCGCCATCAAGGACTTGAGGCTGACTTGTAAGACGCGGGCTTCGGAGCTGGTCACCTCATACGAGCCAGCACGTGCAGTGTGTAGTTTACGAGGCGTGACGTCGGGATTGTTTGCGATGGCAGCAGACATGGCGAGTGGTGGTGGTGGTGGTGGAAGAGGAGGAGGAGGAGAAGTGGGGAATGCGGCCTGATGTGGTGGTTCAAATTGAAACATTGAGATCTGAGATCTATTACGGCGTGTCGGTTGGGCGCTTCGTCATCCGCCGGCCTCCGCCAGACGCCTCTCACCGTTCTCAGTCTGTGCTACTCGATCCCAGCTGACTTCTCTGCTCTCTCCCGGTACAGTGATAGTCTATGATACTTACACGTAGATAGGCGTCTACATGTAACGTAATACTGGGTAGGCCGAATTACAATTACACTCCTCGAGTCTGTGCTCAAGTTCCCACCGGTTGACTCTAGTCACTGTCATCATATTCCCTCCCCATCCATCGCAAACCGTCCGTAGAGGCCTCGTATCGAGGATATGCCACCTACGGAGGCGATTGGAGGTGGATAACGGGGTGGATGGCTGCGAGACACGGCGGATGACGGCGCTAGGCCCTTCGAGAGGTCAAAAACTTCGCCCTACACGCCGTTCCATTCCGAAAACTTTCGCTTTAAATCCGTCGAGCTCTCACATGTTGAGGACGGAAGCGTTCAGCGGCCAGTACTGGGGTGGATGGATGTGAACAGCGACGTTTTTCGGCAGGATGCCAGTATTTCTCCCCTCGACCCCTCAGACATACTCGTCCACCCTACCCACTACCGAATGCTATTCGCGCACCACCCGCAGAGGCCTCACATTGAGGATAGACTACCTGCGAAGGCGACTGGAGGTAAATGGGTGCGAGAGACAACGCGTAACGAAGCTATGAACTTAGGAGACAGTCTCCTTGTATACGCTGCCTCCGACCTCTCGCTCTTCGTAATGCACTTAGCAATGCGGTACGCCTCGCATACCCGCGATTTGGAAACAACGGGCACCTACAAGGGTCGTTCCTCGCACTGCTGATACATACCGAGGCCCTTATGGAGGTTACTGTCAAGTTCGTGCTGAAAACGTTCGAGTACTGTGCTACAGTCCAGCCATTGTACCTCCACTCTCAGGACTATTTCGATACCTACACCGTCCCTTGACTACGTGGCAACTGCACTCCGAGAGCTCGCGACGTGACGTGTACATAGCATTTGCTTGCTCCCGCCAGTACCTCCCTTATCCATCTGTTTCTTTAACACGCCCCGCGTTGGGACCACGGGCACCTACAGGATAGTGCTACCCGAGAGCATCTCTCGACTTGCTTCTAGTCCTCCCTGGTACTATTGGATTACATGTCTCTTTCATGACCCTTGGGCCCGGATGAGTGTCGTCAGCCGGTACAGGAGTACCTGGTTAGACTCCCGGAGGTTTTTTTCCATAAAAAGAAGAAAATATTTTTTATCCTCTGGGTTTTAATCCGTGGTATGGCACTCGATATGCCAACGTGCTGTCGATGTTGCTCCTGCTCCACCTGTGCTTGCATGGGTGACGAGCCAAAGGTCTCATGCTCGAACGTGTCGTTCAACTACTATCAAGGAATGTGCTACAGCAGCGAAGGTTGTGTTCGGAGGCAGTCTATTTAAGTAGGGTTCGGTAGTGTACATCACGTTGAAGTCTGCTGTGTTCTGTACGGTAGACTAGTAGGGGCTTGTAGACGTGGTGTGCGCTTAAATTCAATCCCTCCTCCTCCTCTCTAGCTTGGATGCCCCCATTAATAGGTGGAACTAGCATCATGATGTGGTGCAATGGGTCGGCTACCAAGTTGCCCGACTCCTGATGCGGTCGGACCTCATCCCGTCCTGCAGCCTGCCCGATACCCGATGCTCCAGATAATCCGAGGAATCAGCTTGTTCACCATCAGCGCTCTCTGCACTTCTCTGCATGGCGAACACGAGTTACGCATAGATCATCTATCTTATTCTCAAATACGTCTCACGGTGTGGCCTTGCATGAGGTGAATGGTACTGACTAAATCTGATCACAAGTGATGATTCATCTGGCCTTCACACAATTGTGTACAGACATAGCAGGGAAGGTGATTGTGAGTCACATATATTTGACGAAGGAGGCTAGCAACTGACTCGTAGGTTCTGGATGCTAACGTGAAAGGAATTGCGACAAGAAACCGACCCTGATAGCTATGCGGTCCCGATGCAGTATGCATGAGGAACCAGGAACTACAGGAGGGACCTGGAGGGACCCGGACCACCCATCCATACGTCACGAACACGAACTACCATTACGGGAAGTGCGGTTCCAACGCGGTTTGCAACCCATGCGTGCTCGCTTATGCTTCCGAGATTCACTAAGCCTAATTGACGGACGAGATGGAAGAGATGAGACGGAGACAACGGACAAGAACCGACACGTTTCAATTGTTCGACCATTCATCGACTCGATAAGCATCTCCGCGGATGTTGAATTCACGCTGCTGCCTTGGAACGCTCCAAGTTCCAGCCGGAGTATTGTTTGGTCTTGTAAAGCACCACCGTGGACGCTGATCTACATGGCAGGGCCGTGGTCCGGAGCCGTGGACGGTCGAGCGATTGCACATCCGACCATCTTAGCGACTGCACCGCATCTTTCGTTGGACAAAGTACTTATACCGGGTCCGAATCGTCCGCACACGCCCCGATTGTGACGCTATCCCCTCGAGGCAAGCGGCATCTGATTGCCAGCTCTGTGGACCTAGACTCGCAGCCAACGGAACTCACCGCCGATACCCTTGTATAAGTATACCTGGCAGGCCCTTGAACCCACTCCCTGTCACGCCCCATTTACGCCCGTCAACGCCCTTTAACGCCCCGCCTCTCTAGGCCATGCCACCCTCGCTCCCACCCTACGCCCAAGTCGCCTTCGTCTTGCTCGGCGCATTATGCTTCGGTCTGTATCGTCTCCTCCGCGTCCCGCCTCACCTCCGGCACATTCCAAAGGTTCCGCTATGGCCCCTCCTCTTCAGCTACTTTTCCGGTGAAGTCGAAGAACAACGGGTCAAGCGGCTGGTGCTACCGTTTGCGGCGCGCATGCGAACGGACATCGTGCTCGTGTACTGTCTAGGGGATTGGATGGTCCAAGTGCTTGAGCCTAAGGTGAGCCTCCCACATGCAAACGCCCGGGGACCGGTCGCGTCAACTCTGAAGGACTGAGACTGAGTTGGCCGTTTCCAGTTAGGAAGACAGCTGCTGGAGAACCCCAACGTGTGGAAGCAACGCCAGTCCCAGGACATGCTTCTCTGGCGGCTGATCGGGAACGACAACGTCTTCATGTCCAACGGCGAGATGGCCAAGCGGCACCTCCGGGTCACTCGGAACGCCATCCAGCGCACTATGCCTATTGGGATGTTCGCGGAGCTCGCACGGACGACGATGAATCTCATTGGCGACGGCGGCCGCGTGCGGTGGGACGACTATTCTAATCGCTACACCCTCGACGCGTTTGGGCGCGGTGTGGTCGGCTATGACTTCGAGGCGCTCATGAAACCCGACGGCTCGTTCGTGCAGCGGTATCAGAATGTCATGGTGGCCATCGCGAACCCCGTCTATGTCGTCCTTCCCGTGCTCGAGCGATGGCTTCCCCGGCGGCACGTCCAGAAGATGATAGACAGCTTTGTGGACGACCTGTGCAAGATCCTGGAGGAGAAGCGCAAGAATCCGGGCGAGGACGTGCTGTCGTACATGTTCGAGGAACCAGACATGACCGAGGTCGAGTACCGCGACAACTGTATCGTCATGTTCGTAGCCGGTCACGTAAGTGCGCCCTTTCATGACAGCGGCTCGCGAGTGACCGGTTGACCTTTCTTCTGCGACGCCAACAGGACACTACGGCGGGCGCGATCTCATCGGCAGTGTATTTCCTCGCACGGTACCCGGAGATCCAGGGACGGGTCCGTGAGGAGGTCCTGCGCGTGCTTGGCAGCGACGAGCCGCGTACCGAGCACTTCCTCCACACGCCCTACCTCAACGCCGTCCTGCGCGAGTCGATGCGGCACAACACCCCGTCGAACGCGACCCTGCCCCGCATATCCGACATCCCCGTGGAGATCGGGCCGTACGTCGTTCCCCCGGGCACGCCCATGATTCTCAACATGTGCGCCGCGCACCACAACACGACCGTGTGGGACACGCCGGACGCGTTCGACCCGCGGCGGTTCCTCGACGACATCCGGGGCGAGGCCGCGAGCTGGGTCACGTTCGGGATCGGGCCGCGCAAGTGCCTCGCGCGCAACTTCTCCATGTACGAGCAGCGGGTGCTCGTGAGCATGCTCGTGCGCGAGTACAGCTGGACGCTCCCCGCGGACTCCGTGCACCGCGACTGCGTGCGGAACGGCTTCCAGGCGTTCGCGCTCAGCCTGCCGGAGAAGCTGGACATCGTCTTCGAGCGGCTCGCCGCGAAATCGAAGCCGCAGGCGGGCGGCGCGGGAGCCTCGATGCTAGTCTAATGATTTTCTGACGACCCCTGATGGATGTGATGATGAGACGAGGACGAGGTTTGTAATGATTGTTGTACAGTACAGTATACCCTCCGCTTTCCTATGCTGTCGTCGCTAATCTTTGGATTGCGCTCTTTGCGCCGCTGTAGAATAACTGCCCGCGTGGCAAGTTTCGAATCGAACGTCTACGTTCGAGATTAGGGACACGCTGGCTTAGCAAGGTTAGTGTGAAGAGAGCTGCATCAAGTGCACCATACAGATGCATTGACCATCGTCCGGACTCCGAAGCGATCACACTAGAAGTGATTTAGGGTCATACAGCTCGCTTGGCCAGTCTTCAGGCTCCAAGATGCGAGTAAAGACTCCGGGTCCGAGTCCACCTGAGAGCCCCGGCCTCCATCCGGAAGATTGGGAATGGTTTACAAATGGGCGGCGGGGCTGGCGGAATTGTAACAAGGCGGCAGCTTTTCTTGACTCGGCGCGCGGGCGGTGCTAAAGCGCCGGCGCGGACCACTGCTAGCGGAATTCGTCCCTACGATCTGATGAAATTGGCTTAAGTCTGGTCAGAGTCATCTTGCTAGTTTTCTGCTCAGACCGCTCTCCATTCGACCACCATGTCGGGCGTGCTTTCCCTCTCTCCCGCTGCAGCTCCTTTCCCTTGGGCGGCTGCCGCGATCGCAACATTCACTGGAAAAGCAACTCTCAACTTCGACACCGCCGCGACCAGTGCCTCGCTCGACCTTGACGGGTCTCAAGTCACCGCGGACGATAGAATTGTGCAGGCACTGGCCAACGCCGGCGGCCTGTCTGATGATAGCGCGAAGGTACGGCGCGTTGGGCGTGTCACTGTATGTACCGCGCTGACGGCGGTGCGCCGCGTATAGACACCCGCGTACTTCGCGCTCGCCAAAGCACTGCCTACAGTGACCGCCTTCTCGGAAATTACTGCCGCGCTCGACTCCCTCGATGACCACCTAGCATATAGAACATTCCTCGTCGGGCATACTATTACAGCTGCAGATTGGGCCATTTGGGGCGCATTGAAAGGTCCGTCCAAGTCAGCAATCGCTTCGGCGGCAGTCCATCTTATTCGATTCACAGGCAGCGGTAAGATTGTTGGCTTGCTCAGAAACAACAAGCATCCCCACCTCCTTCGATGGTTCTCTCACCTCGAGTCATTTGAGTCCACACAACTTGCCATTGCGAGCCTACGCGGTATGTGTCATTGTCTTGATACCTGTGTCAAATCAGATACTGATCGGATCGATACTTACAGAGGCCAAATCCGCAAAAGCACGCTCGAACAAGACCGCAGCGTCCTTCGCCCTCGGTCTCCAGAATGCTAAGGAAGGCGAAGTTGTCACTCGGTTTCCCCCCGAACCTAGTGGCTACTTGCACATCGGGCACGCTAAGGCGGCGATGCTCAATCAGTACTTCGCGAATATGTACAAGGGTAAGATGATCATCCGATTTGATGATACGAACCCCAGCAAAGAAAGGGTATGTCAAATACGATCAAACGACACTATTACGCTAGAACTCATCGGAGTTGATAGACTGAATTCGAGGAGACCATCCTCGAGGACCTCGCTCTCCTTGACATCCACGGCGATAAGGTCACACACACATCCGACTACTTCGATCTAGTTGTACGATTATGCACTACAAACCATCAAGTCAGGCAAGGCGTACGCCGATGACACCGAATGGGTGCAGATGCGTAGGGAGCGTAAGGCTGGTATCGCCTCTAAGCACCGCGATGACAGCGTCGAGGACAACCTCAAGCACTTCGAGGAAATGACCAAAGGTACCGAAGAAGGCATCCGGTGGTGCATCCGGGCCAAGATGAGCGTGGACAACCCCAACAAGGCCCTTCGGGACCCAGTTATCTACCGATGCAATTTGCTTCCTCATCACCGTACAGGGTAAGTTGATACTTTGACATTAAGAAAGTTATCTTACGCTCTCTCTGTCGTAGGTCAAAATGGAAAGTATATCCTACCTACGACTTTGCTTGCCCGATCGTCGACTCGCTTGAAGGTGTTACACACGCTCTCCGTACCAACGAATACCGCGACCGCAATCCGCAGTACCAGTGGATGATCGAAGCATTGAATCTGCGCCCAGTACATATTTGGGACTTCAGGTGAGCGCAAGTTCTTTGAATTGCGGATGCACTACTTAACGTAAAGCGTAGTCGTCTCAATTTTGTCTATACATTGCTGTCGAAACGCAAGCTGCACGAGTTCGTGAATAGCGGTCGCGTGCGCGGTTGGGATGACCCTCGGTTCCCCACGGTTCGCGGTATATGTCGCCGCGGTCTCACCGTTGAGGCACTCCGACAATTCATGCTCGCACAAGGTCCTTCCCAGGCGATCGTCTTGCTCGAATGGGATACGCTCTGGACGATGAACAAGAAAGTCATTGACCCCATTGCTCCGCGTTTCTGGGCCATCTCCAAGACCAATATGTGAGTAGTTGGATAACAGTGCATCCCTGCAAGGCAGCCCTCTGATTGCTCCGGGCAGTGTCTCCGTGACAATCAAGGGAGGTCCGGCGGAAACGGAGGTCAAGAATTTGCCAAAGCACAAAAAGAACCCCGAAGTTGGCGAGAAACAGACGGTCTTTTCGTCTCTGCTCTTCCTGGAGCAAGAGGATGCCCTCTCTTTCGACGACCAAGAGGAGGTGTGCTTCTATCCACATCGCCCACGGCAGCCATGACTGACAAATCTTCTGCTAGATCACCCTCATGGACTGGGGCAACGCAATCGTGCGTTCCAAGTCGACAAACGAAGCAGGGGTCATCACTGCGATCGAGCTCGATTTGCACCTCGAGGGCGACTTCCGCAAGACGAAGAAGAAGATCACATGGCTTGCGCAACCCGCAGGCGCGCACACGCTTGTCGAGGTGACGCTCCTCGACTATGACTATCTTATCACCAAGAAGAAGCTCGAGGAGAACGAGGACTTTGCCACGCCCGTGTCCGAGTTCCGCGAGGAGGCAGTTGCGGATGCGAACGTGCGCGCGCTCACGAAGGGCGACGTCATTCAGTTCGAGCGCAAGGGCTACTACATCTTCGATGGGGTTGTTGATGGCAGACACGAGTTCATTCGAATCCCCGACGGACGTGCGGCAAGCATCGCGAGCAAGGCCGGAGCTCCCGTCGAGAGGAAGATGTACGAGGTCGGAAGGGTGTACGGAGAGAACGAGGTGGAGATACCAGTCGAGACGAAGATGTACAAGATGAAGAGCGTGCGCCGTGTACGATCCGTAGATGGGGACCCACCGGTATGTACAATAGAACAGCGCATGCGCTCTACCGTTTTGCATTTCTACAGCGCGCAAGATCAGCTATCCTTCACCTTGGTCGTGAAAGGGAATGCATACACTTCGACTGCTGCATCGCTACTGTTGGCGGGTGTAATAAAAGTCAAAGCGAGGCTCAGGATGCAGGGCTTGACGATCTGCCTGCATCTCGGTACGAAGATGTTGTGATGACCGTTCTGCCGTTGTGAGCAGGTACACACGACAATCGGACGACTCGGTGACGGCTGGAGCCGACACCTCAACTGCACGGTACCTCTGTACCTGGCGAGAACCTCGACTTCTGTGAAATCTTTGGCTTGCATTCGAGCAAATACATGTGAGCAGTTCAACAGTTACTGGTCTATGTATAGGTAGCTTCGGATCTGCACACCGATCAAGAATATCGCAGAAAGCGCGTCAAGAAGATGATAGAGCAAGCAAGTCCTATGTACCTACGTCATTACAGTTTGGAGAGAGAGACAAGAGCACATACGAGACATAATGCATAAATGTTGAACGTTGGGCAGCAGACGGCGAGCATCCGCTCAGAACGTCTTCTTCGTCCCCTGGAACTCGGTGACGGCGCCAGAGCGCATGCCGCCGCCACGACCTCCGCCACGGCCACCCCGGTCACCGAACCCACCACGGCCACGACCGCCTCCGCGACCGCCACGGTCACCGAACCCACCACGGCCACGGCCACGTCCACCACCACGGTCACCGAACCCCTACAACGTGTGTCAACTCCGCCTGCTGAGATACGAGATCAAAACGAGCACTCACACGTCCGCCGCCACGTCCTCCACCACGTCCACCGCCAAAGCCACCGCCGCCGCCGCCGCTGTTGTCTCTCGGCTGCGAGTAGTCCAGACGGATGGTACGGCCGTTGATGTCGGTGCCAGAGAGCCCCTCGAACGCCTTTTTCGCGGTCTCGATGTCGACGTACTCGACGTAGCCGAAGCCCTTGGGCTTGCCGGTCTCGCGGTCCGTCGGGAGCCGCACGCTCTTGACCTCGCCGATCTCGCCGAACACCTCCCAGATGCCGTCCTCGGTCGAGTCCCAGCTGAGGTTGCCGACGAAGAGGGTCGCCGACGGCTCGCTGGCCTGGTCGCCGAACTTCTTGGCGCGGTCCTCGCGCACGACGGTCTTGTCCTTGTCCTCGGACCTGTCGACGTTGATCGGACGGCCGTCGATCTCCTTGCCGGAGAGCGCGAGCGCGGCCTCGACGGCCTCGGTCGTCGCGAAGTTGACGTAGCCGAACCCGCGCGAGCGGCCGGTGTTGCGGTCCATCTGCACGCGGGCAGAGACGACCTCGCCACACTCGGCGAACTCTGACGCGAGCCATTCGTTGTCGACGTTCCACGACAGGCGGCCAACGAAGACCGTTTTAGTCTGGCCAGATTCTGCAGCGTCGCCGTCGGCAATCTTGACCTTTTTGGTGACAGGGGCAGAGTCATCCTCAGCCTTCCGCTTGCCTGAAAGACAGACATGTCAGGGGTCGTGCTCATTGTAAGAATTGCTGAACGCACCCTTAGCAGGAGCCGCGGCGGCATCAGCCATCTCCACATCCTCGTCCGACGCCTCGGAATCAGACTCTGAACCCGAGTCGGAGTCAGAATCATCCTTCTTGGCCGCCTTCTTCACAACTGCAGCGGGCTTCTTGGCCGCGGGAGCCTCATCGTCCGAGTCGCTGCTGTCGTCACTGCTGGACTCTGCCTTCTTGGCGGGGGCTGCCTTGGCGGGCGTGGCCTTTTTGGCTGATGCAGGCGCGGGTTTTGCGGGAGCCTCATCCTCGGACGAGCTTTCAGAGTCTGACGACGAGGCTGCCTTCTTAGGGGTGGCCTTCACCTGCGCGGCTTTTGGCTTCTCATCCTCAGAATCGGACTCGCTGCTCGACGAAGCTGCAGCCTTCTGTGTACCCATGTATAAGGAAAGTAGTCGTCGCCAGGATCACAAGCGAGACATACCTTGCCATTAGGGGCGGCGGCAGGCTTCTTGTCGGACTCGGAGTCCTCCTCTGAAGAGCTCGAGGCAGGTTTCACCACTGCTTTCGGTGCAACCTTCGCCTGTGTGTGACATGGGAGATGAGCAGGTGATCCACGGCGGTGTGAACAGTACACTGACCTTGCCGTTGGCAGCAGGAGCATCGCTGTCGCTGTCAGACTCTTCGGAGCTCGACTCCTTGGCCTTAGCCTTGGTCTTCGCTGCTGCCTTAGCCTAGATGACAGAAGACGAATGTCAGCAATACAGAAGACTGGAAACGTATATTAAAAACGAACGGGGGTGGTGGCCTTCGCCTTGGGCTTTTCCTCCTCAGACTCCTCATCGGACGAGTCCGCCTTAGGGCCCTTGGCCTTCTTCTTCCCGTTCTTTGCATCTGCCTTTGCCTACAGCAGCCATGGGTTAGCAAGAGAAGCAGTGGAGGGCCTCTTCTCTGCATACCTGCTCCTTCGCCTTTGCGATGATTTCCTTGGAACCCACAGGCTTCGTCGCGGCCTTGGCAGGAGAAGGCGCAGCCTTCTTCACGGGGGTGGCCTTTGCGACCTTTTTGTCGGCTTTCTTGTCTGCTGCCTTGGCCATGGTGGACGATGAGGGGGAGGTGTGTAAAGGGAGAGGGAGAAGGCTGAGAGCAAGAGGCAAGGAGGGACAGGCGCGCAGGAAAGAAACTTGCACGGGGCAAATTTCGCAAAGATGGTAATACGGCGCCTATCCCGGCAGTCCCCGGTGTCGGTGATCCGCCCCGCCCCGCCACCACCTCCGACCAAGCCGGCCATTGCACACGCAAGTCCAGTCTACACGGCGTACGCAACGTCTGTGAGAGGTTAGACTCTGTTAGACTCCGTTGCTGACAATGGAAAGATGATAGTCGATAGTGAGAGGTAGAAGTCCAGAGTGCCATAATGCCTACGAATACAGTTTGCAGCTCGGTATGCGTAGTTGATACAGAAATCGAAATCCCAATATGCAGTCCGCAGCCTGATCAAGCAGCCGCTCACCACTCGTCCGAAGTCTCGTCCTCCACAGCGTCCAGTGGTGGCCAGAACGAGTCGACATCGTCCAGGGCGTCGCTCTCCTCCATCTCACCCTCATTGCCATCCTTCTCAGCAGCCCCCTTCTCAGCCTCTTCCTTGGGAGCCGCACGCCGCACGCCTGCAGCCTTGAGTTCCTCGACGGCCTTCCAGAAGATCGCCTCCGCGGCTTTCGTCCCTGCGTCCGCGATGGAGGGCACCAGTTGGGAATACGGCGTCGAGACGATGATGCCCGGGGGCTGCGTCTCGTCTGTGGAGGGAAGTAGAGGAGGATGGTGGACATAGAAGACGGTGAAGAGCGGGGTGGCTGGGACTGTGTTTGCAGGCGCGGTGTGCGGAACGGTGAGCGATAGGACGGCGTCGAGGTATGGTCGAAGGATATCCTCTGCAGACGAGGTAACAGGAGAAGAAGTCGTAACAGGCACGGAAATGTTGATGATGTCTGGGCATATGGGTCAGTATATGAACAACCTTGATACTCCGCACAGCGCTCACATTTCCCTCGAGGTGCGGAGAGGCTACCCTCACCAGTAACCAGTGCATGTGCTGCCATACTGCTTGATCCTCCTGCTAACGACGCTGGCGGGAAGACCAACAGCGCCGTGTCAACCTCGTATGTTGGTGACAACGGTTTCTCAGCTGCTTCGCCGTCCGCGTCAACATCCGGATCCTGTTCTTCAGAAGACGCAGCATCTTCCTCCGCTGCATCGGACGGTGTAAAGATCACCGGCGTGTCGATGATAGCGATGCATCTGGCAGTCGCTACCGCACTGACAGTATGCGGGTCAGAAGATGCGTTCGCCGTATGGATGGCATTGAGCGGAGTGGAGATGTAGTCAGGCGACGACAAGAGAACCTTCGCAGTCAACTGTTCATCGAATTCCTCCAATTCTATGCAGTACCGCGGATGCGCGATTGCGGGTACAGATGGAGTCTTCTCGTCGGCCGGAACATCGTCGGAGGTGCGGGAAGAGCTCTTGACCGCACGGACGCGTCGACCTAGAATGTATGTGCCCCCTTTGACGGCCGCTGTACGACAGAAGCCTTGTGCAGTCTCGCCCAGTCCTCCATAATGGCCGACCAAGAATGGTGACGAGCCGTAGCGTCCCGCGGACCGGAGATACTGCCGTATTCTCTGCATTGCCGGAAGAGTCGGTTCTATGATTCGACTCTCAGTGAGCAGACATCCACATGCGTTGCAGCAGGAGCCGCGCACCTTCTGCTGACGCGCAGAACGCCAACGCGTATGCTATGGCGGTCGACGCCTTATCGTTGAGGGAGAAGACCTCGCGGAGGAAGCGGACGAACGGCATCTCTTCCTTGCCTTCAATCTCCTTCTTGCCCTCAAACTCTCCCGCGGCGAACATGAGAAAGCGCATGAGACGTCGTTTGTCGACGAGCGAGAGCACCTTGCTCTTGAACACGTCCTCCTTGCTCCCGGGTACGCTCTGTACATACCCAGGTCGGTCGTACACGGCGACCTTCTCTAGCAGCTTGAACTGTCCGTATCTCGAGACACCGGATGCAATCAAAGAGTCGATGTGCGGACCAATAGACGGCACGATTGACGGCGCGAGCGAGACGGAGTATTGCCGAGACTGTGGGGGAAGGGTCTGCGAGCGAGATATTGAGGTGTACCGCGCACGCTGATGCGCATAGTATTCGGAGGAGGCGAAGGGAGCGTCGACCGCACGTATACGCAGATCCGCCCACTCCGCGAGCTCGTCGACGGTGAGCGAGGCCTCGTCGCCGCCGTAGTAGTGGTTGGTGTCGATGTGGGCGACCTTGAAGCCTGCCTTGGAGAGTGCGCTGCCGCATCGGGGCCTTCAGAGCGAGCGAGCGGAAGAGAGGACACACGGTGCTCACGCAGCTGCGATGGATTCAGATAGCCCAGTACCGAGCACGATTGCGTCGAAGTCCATCGTGTGCCCGACGTTGCGCGCGCCGCGCGATGGTGGAAGTCCTGAGGCGACCGGATGGGCGCGTCGTCCGCGCCGGGCGGGACGGGCGCCAGTGGTCTGTGATAGGTAGCCGGGATCAGCCGAATGGGAGACCAGCTCATCTCTCTCGCCGACGACCACGATGTATCCCTCTCTCCGCGTCGCAAACGCACACAGACCGCTCATTCGTTTCCTCGGCAAGCGGCAGTGGCCCGCAAGTACGCTCTCTCCGTCTCTACCGCGTTGGCCACGACATTGACCAGTGCCTCTCAATCTGGCGCTCGCCTGCCACCCGACCGCACCTCAACCGTATCCGTACTCCGTCTACGCGACATTGGACCCGCAGAGCCCGAGGAGCAACACCCGCACCCGTTTGCGCCTCCTGAGCTCAAGCAGCACTTCTCCGACTTCGTGAAGAAGTTCCAGAGCGCGCCGAGTGCGGGCCCGGCGCCCTCGAAGAAGAGCAGCAGCGGGGGTGCTCAGGTGTTCGAGGAGTTCTGGGAAGCCCCCGCGAGGTTCTGGAAACGGGAGCTACAGGACTGGGAGATTGAACTGGTACATGTGCGTGTTTCTCGTGCTTTGTGTCGTAGATGGGAGAAGGCTGATAGATTGGTCCTGCAGAGTGGAGGTGCTTCGGCCAAATAGCGTCGAGCATCTGTACCGAATACGCAACTTGGACATTGCCCTAATTTAACCCACGCTGTACTCTGCTCTCCCCTTCCTCTCGTTACATCGGATCTTATGCTGCTTGTGCCATATGCAACGCGGTGACGAGATGGCTCATTCCCTCGCCGCATATACTGACTACGCAGCCGGGTGATATGTCACTGTGTTCCTACGGAGTCTTCGGACCTGATGCAAGCAAGCCATTCTTGGAGCTACTAGACGGCCATCCCGGCGCAAAAAACTTCGACAGTGACAACCAGGACGCTGTCCGACGTGTAGTGCGTCACGAGCCCGCGTTTCATGGCACAATGACAACTATGCATTCTGACTCTCACATCCCCAAGTAGGTAACTACTGCCGGGCCTGAGGGGACATGCAGCCGGCAACGCCTCACTTGGTTTCTCTGTGGGTTTCTTCCGCTTCCATACCAAGCTTCTTGACATCGCAATGACCGCTACCTGTCTTTCTTACGCAGCTGAGAGCGTCCGGCACACTGCTGCGCTCATATTAGAGGAACATATCTTTTTTCTACGCCACTTCCTGGGCGTTGCGCGGACTGTAAGCTCTCAGGTACCACCTTCCATTTGTTGTGGATTATTGAATGGCGCACTACGATGCACGCTGTGCGCATGACCTCCTGGCAGATACGCACATGAGGTCGGTGCATCGAGGCAATAATCAATGTCATAAGTCGTGCACTGGCAGATCACATCAACGCTATTTATACGACGCAGGCGTCCGTGCAGCCTGAGGTAGCCTGATGCAACCTACAGGTGAGTCATAGTGAACATTATTATGAGCGTTGTAGACGGTGTGATCGACGGTGAGACCGCCGGATAGGAGATTTCGCGGGCAGACTGGACCTGGAGTGGACTATCAGCGACCACGTCCGACCCCGGAACACGCTCGCGAAGTCGAAGCTCCAAAGAGAGCGCATGGTGCATCGGCGCTTACTATACCTGTCCAACATGGACGACCAACGAGGCGCAGCATTCCAATCCGATGGGTGGATCACATCAATAATGCTCCCAGTATCCACGGCACATTCAAACCAGCAATTCATCTCCTGCATCACATCGTGCATCGAGCGGCGCTGCGTGCCATTGGAGGGAAGTTTCGGGTTTGAATATCCGCTTAGGTATCATGACACCAAAACCATAGCCACCCATTCGCTTCTTCCGGCATCATTCCTCCGTGCTCGCCGAGTATAAAGCGGCCTCGAACCAGAGAAGCCCTACCTGCAGCACTCCTCGGCCTGGTCCCCCCTAGGTCTCCCTTGTCCTAGCGACTATGCTTCGACTCTCACTACTGACCCCCTTGCTCGCCCTCCTTCCTGTATCCACCGTGCTCGGTGGCCAGGTTCCGGTAGTCAATGGCGTCATTGGCGGGATTCCTGGCCCCGTTTCGGAGACCGCCAGCAAGTTCAAGGTAGCCGACATCAAGCCTGCGGCGACCACACCGGGCAAGCTGCGCGTCGTCGAGAACAGTGGCGTATGCGAGACCACCCCGGGTGTCTACCAGGCCTCTGGGTATGGCGACCTGACCTCAAACGAGAGCATCTGGTGAGCGCAAACCGCCAGGGGCTACGCTACCATCGGGATCTTGACAGGTCTCTCTTCTCAGGTTCTGGTACTTTGCCGCTCGCAAGAACCCCGACACGGCGCCTCTTTCCATTTGGTTGAACGGCGGTGTAAGTCCCTTGTCGAATGTGGTCTTCCAGTCTTCATCACGCTTACGATACCACCCATAGCCCGGAAGTTCGAGTATGATCGGTCTATTCCAGGAGCAGGGCCCGTGCCGCATCAAGAACGACAGCAGCGGTGTTGATTTGAACCCGAACGCATGGAACGAGGTGTCGAACATGTAAGTTAGCAACGTTGACACTGCCGATATACACATGTGCTGATAAGTGATTGCCATCGCGCAGGCTGTTCATCGACCAGCCGGTGGGCGTGGGCTTCTCGCATGGATCGACAACAGTTGGGACGTCGCAGGCGGCGGCGGCCGACGTCTGGAAGTTCCTCCAGATCTTCTTCGCGGACTCGCGGTTCTCCAAGCTCCAGAAGAACGAATTTGCCATCTGGACCGAGTCGTGAGTGCATGTGCACTTATCGCGGTGGATGTAGTGTGTGGTGCTCACATTGTCGGGTGACACAGGTACGGTGGACACTACGGCCCGACCTTCGCTGCGTACGTTTGATATGCCGGACCGCGACAGGGTTGTGAGGGGTACTCATCGTCTTCTCTAGACACTTCCTCGATCAGAACGCTGCCATTGCTAACGGCAGCATTACCGGTATCCCGATCAATCTTAAGTTCCTTGGTGTCGGGGATGGCTTGACTGTGAGTACGCTGCCGTCCTGTCGTAATCTCCTGTCGTAACGGTCGGTGTCACAGGACCCCCTCTCGCAATACCCTGGCTACATCTCGTATGCAGCGTCCAACCCGTGAGTGCGACAAATATCGCTTACAAAGCTCCCGCATACTCATAAACTGTCAGATACCATGCCTTAGTCTCTTCCTCGACTATCACGCGCGCGAACCAGAGCTTCACGAAGTCCGGCGGCTGCAAGGACCAGATCACGCAGTGCTACCAGACGGGCACCAACAGCGTCTGCTCGCGCGCGCAGAGCACATGCAACAACAATATCCTCTCCCCACTCGCGGGCAACTTCGACGTCTACTACATCCTCGCTACGAACCCTGACCCGTACCCGCCCGACTTCAGCACATGGATCAACAGCAAGGCGGTCACATCGAAGATCGGCGCGGAGTCGACGTGGGTCGAGAGCAGCGACACCGTGTACAGCAACTTTGCGGACACGGGCGACTGGATGCACAACTCGCGCCCGGACCTCGAGAAGGTCATCGACGCGGGCGTGCGCACGCTCGTGTACGACGGCGACGCGGACTACATCCTCAACTTCCACGGCGTCGAGGCGATGGTCAATGCGCTCCAGACGAAGTTTACCGCGGAGTACGCGCAGCAGGAGTTCGCGAACTTCACGGTGCGCGGGCAGCCGACGGGCGTGTTCAAGAACGCGGGCACGTTCTCGTATGTCCGCATATTCGGCGCGTGAGTCTGCTCTCCTCTTCCTATTCTCTTCTTCTGGGGTGTGTGTGCTAAATATGTCTTGTCTATGCAGCGGGCATGAGGTCCCTGCGTACACGCACGGCTCGCTTCAGGTGGGCGAGGCGGCGCTGCAGATGTTCTCGCAGATTATGAGCAACAACTCGCTATCCTCGACGTGATGTGCGAGGCGGTAGAATTGCAGAGGCGGCCTAGCATCGAGTGCCAAGCTCGAGTACGAGTATGAAAGTGTAACCTGGTACGATATCTTACGCTCTGCCTACATGAAATCTTTGTGGGAGGGCGTTTGATCATCAAGGAAAGCCCAAGAGCATGCCTCCTAAAACCTGCAGTGGTATGATATTTTACGCCCGATGCTGTGTGACCCCTAGGGTTAGGGTTAGCGCACCAGAAAGACAAGAAAAAAGGGGAGGGGGGGAGTTTAGCCTCTACGCGTGAACGCAGAGGGCCCCACAAGGGGGCTGTCGACGCCCGTTAGGACGTCGACGATAGCGAGGGGAAGCGGTGCATACGAGAGGTGGCTCTCTCCCGATGCCCATACTCCCTCCGCCCACACCGGCTCGTCAGGGTGATCAAGCCCGACTCGCCGGTTCCGAGGATGGTCTTGCGGCGCCATTTGAGTTGTACAATCTGGAACTCTAGAACCGTCAGCCAGCAGATAACGGCTCGCAGAGCCTCGCCACACCACACGGCCACGAAAGCCAGAACCGCACGAAACGAAGAACCAAAACCGAACGAAAGAAGAACCAGAACCGAACGAAACGGAGAGTCTAAGTGACTACGTGACCGACACTCCGTCCCCAGCACTCCGCGTCCAGCGTCGTAGTCGTCGTCGTTGTTCATCTTGAGCGCGCGCGAACAGAGAGTAAAACCTGCACCTGTTCAAAGAACCAACCAGGGCTCTAACAGATGAGCACTACCTTCATGTCAAAGATGAACGAAAACGCGCTCCGCGACCACAGCGGCCGCCGCAATCACTGGGGTCATGACTCCCTCATGCGGACAACAGCCATGGCCACGGGTCGCTACCTCGCCGGGGGCCACCGGGGCACCCCGCCTAGATCCAGTCCAGGTCTTGCGTGGGTCTTGAGAGCGCGCTCGTCGAGGGTCCTGCCCGTCCAGGTCGTGGAAGAGGAGGAAGAGAGGATGCAGCTCGACGCAGCGTGTGGTGGGGTATATATATAGGGCGGGAGCCTGATCCCGGCTGAGGCTGACGGATTGTTAGCCACCTTACGGGTCGGGCTCCAAATGGTAATGCCTGGGGTGTCCGTGCGGGAGCAGTCAGCCTCCCGGCGCGAGGGGGGCGGGAAACATGGCGGAGGCCGTCATGCGGCTGACCGTCTCCAACGATATCTGTGAATACGTTCGAATGGTCCAGTAGTATGTTACAGATGGCACTATCATTGAATTTCGGCCTTGCCTTGGTACCCAAACCTAGTGCCGTGTCCGTTCGCACTTCCTGCATGAGACGAGATGCCGCCCTCTGGCATCCGGGACGCATAGCTCACAGCAGGGAATATCGGCAAGGCACCTGTAGGCGACAGCGCCGCCGCCGCGATTTCCGTATCCGACTTGGTTGTAAGGCGTGCAGGTACTAGCGGGAACGTTCGCGGATCGTCCGGGTTCTGAGAGAGTTTGGGGAGTTAGCGGGCGCAACTCCGAGGAGACGACACGAACTGGGTGCGTACGTAGAGATTGTACGCTTTCCCCTGCCTCTCGGGGCTGACCGGAGACTCGTACGATGATGAACTGTGGATGCCCAGGTCGACATGGTTGCGAGAAACGAAGACGCCTCTCCCACGCCGCGAGCGGCGGCGCAGACACAGCCAGATTGCAACACCCAAGAGCAGCGCACCGAGGATCGCGCCGATGACGGCGACGACGATGAGCGTCGTTCTGCCTTTCCTGTGCGAGCCGAAGTGCGAGAAGTTGTGGTTGTTGTTGTTGTTGTTGTTATCGTTGTTGTCAGATGCGTTAGTCGGAGAGCGCGGGTTGGCTGTCTCGGACGCGGTGGATGTGTCTGTGTCCGTCGATGCCGAGGTGGGACCAAAATCTGCAGCACTGTCCGGCAGTCCTTGGCACGATCGAATCAGTTCATTACTTCGAGAATATGCGATGCATTCAACTCACTTCGTTCCGCGATAGAGAACGCTGCTGACTCATTCCATCTTCCGTCCAACCCCTGCAGTGGTGTAGTTGAGATATGTGGACTTCATGAAGTTATTCAAGAGGAATAGAACAACTGACCATATCTGCATAAGCCCAAGCAGGAATGGCGGTCTCGGTTGGAATAGACAGGGGATATCTATTACACAACAGTCAAAAGGGGATATACGCGGGCAAGTGGCGCACGTACGCGTCAAGAAGAGGGTTAGTACAGGCCGCAGACCAAGTCGGCCAGCTGGCGAAGCAGAGTGAGCGGCCATGTTGAGAGTGATGACTCCGTGCACGTCTTACTCCACAATCCCCAGTCCATCATCGTGACCTTGACACCACGCACATGCAGCTTGTACGGAGTACTGCACGGTATTGCACTGGCAGTCAAGTTCTGGATCGCCTGCTCCCGGACCTGTGTAAAACTCCCCAGATGCGATGGGGGGTATGTTGGAGGCTTCACAGGATGTAAGCATTACTACAGAGGTGAACAGGACATGGATGGACGCACTAGAGTTAGAGGGCTTGCAAGAAGACCTTAAGAACGCGGACATCAGGCATGGTGTTTGCCCGAGAGAGTTGCTCATCTACATGTATCGTTCATGCCAGCAGTGACGGGGCTTTGGATGGCAATGCTCACCCAATCATACGTCTCCTGACAAGTCGCGTTTATTTCTTGTGTGCGCCCAGGGACAAAAGAGGTCACCAGCTGAAGAACCAGTATCGCGAGCATGACGAAGGACACGAGAGATAACGTAGGGGGGCGAAAGAGATTTGAAAGCCAACGTTATATGAGACTGCAACAAAAGAAGGAGGCCGTAGCCTGCCAACGGTCATGTTGGCAGGTACTGCTTTGTGGATGCTGATCGCCAGGAAGAAGCGAAATAATTCACGAACCGTGGTGGCACGGATCGCAAGCTCCGTTATGTTGGGGAGCGAACCGATATCTCGTTCGCATGGTCCTAGCAACGCGGTGTCCTTGTTGATCTTCGAATCACAGTCAGAAGCCCCGGGCTACGAGGAGGATCCCCACAGCCACTCACTGGGAAGGGATCCTTGCTGTGAGCACATTTATTATTCCAGTGTATCATGCAGTCGGCTTCAGGACAGCTCTAGATGGTGATGCTGCTCACCTGTCTTCGAAAACTTTGAGGGCCCTTCGAGTTCAAGGGACAGTAGACACAAGGGAGGGATACAGAAAAGGGTAATCAAGTGGCATGATGTTTTATTGCTCCCATACTTACATACGCGGGTTCGTTGATCACAGTGCGTACAACCTGGGAATACGGCGTCAGGGTCGCTGATGCGTTGGCTGTGGCAAGAAAGCATGTGAGATTATGCATACAGATTGTGTCACGAATTGCCACGTACGTCGAGGCCGACTCAGACTGTAAGAAACCTGCCATATTACGACGTGACAATGACATGCATGCGAGCGAGCCTCTCCTCGGGAGGCTTGTCAATGTCAAGTTGGTAGAATATTGAGCCTTAGCATTGAGCAGAGTAGTCGCAGTAGTAAGTGGTTCCAAGGCGGTAGCCTTGCGCGGAGTCCGAGGTGTCAAAGTGAGTCAACCAAAAATTCCCAAACTTTCGTCAGGAACGATATTGGATACCGCAGCTATTCGATGGTCTCAATCAGTCAAGAACGATTGTTCGACGATGATAAGACGCAAGTCACCCCTTACCACATGATATATGATTCTCCTCCTTTCGAGTCTCTGAGCAGTCTCGTGCCGCCGTGGCTGCTATTGCGGCTGGAGTTGACTACTGTGGCAATTACGGCATACCAGTTTTAAGGCACTGTATTTGTGCTACTAGTTCGTGAATCTGGGAGCCGGAGGCCAGGGCCAGGGCCTAGAAGGAGGCGCAAAAATCGTAAGTTCGTCGTCGAGAATCAAGCTCAAGCTCAAGTCTGAGTCGATCAGGAGACATAGTGGAACTGGAAGCGCCTGGCGGCCTGGAAGTACCATGGCAATAGGAGTAGACGCTCGGACGGAGGAGGATTAGAGAACGCTTACGTGAGCGGCGAGCTGTGCCAGTCCGAGTAAGTCTGAGTAAGTAGGTCCGAGTCCTCGCCCTTCCTCGCCGTACTTTTTCTGACCCATTTTCTCGCTGGGATTCCAACGTTGCAACATGTTACATGCTATTGAAACTCTCAAGGGTCTTGAGCGAAAGGAAGCAAAATCGCCGCATCGCTAAGATGGTGCCAGTGATAGTAGTAGACGTCGACATAACTTGAAGCCTTAAGGGTACGCACTATAAGGAGTGGACTTGCGCTCCTCTTACCCGACTTGGGCGACACAATGCAATGCACATCAAATCCTGCTCTGTGTTGCTGTATCGTGCGGTGAGTGCTCGTATACATGCAGAGGGGAGCTGTTCTGACACCATGACCAAGATCTCATGGACATGTTACAGACCTGCACAGACCCGCATTCTAGCGCATTTTGCGTGCTTGGCGTATCATAGCTGCGGAGCGCCGTAGTATGTATGCGCGCACAACATCACGCATGCCCAACGCATGCTTATTAGATTGGCGGCACCGCAATTGACTGCATCGCTATCGACAAAATTGACACCCTTTGATTGACCTCATTCATACATATGATACAGACGCGCACTCACGGCCGCAAACTTCAAGCTATAAAACAGAAGGACTATGTGACAAGCCGTTCCCCCTCGTTCCCCCCTTCTTCTTCTTCTTCTTGTGGTGCTCCTTCTCCAGCTTACCGGATCCCCCGCCGCCAGCTGCCTGAATGAAGGTCATCACACTTTTTCTTCTCTCTGCGCTCGGTGCCACGTTCGCTCTCCCTACCGCGCACGAAGATTCGGTGTACGATGCGATCCCTGGAGATGGTCTTGAGGTTCGCTCCCACCAAGGCAGGTTCACCAATACGGAGCTCCTTGCGTCCTGCCCTGGCGGGCCTGGCACAAGCGGCTTGAAGACCGCGGACCGGTGCACCTTGGTGAGTTCCCGGATTCTCGTAGTCCCGTAAGAAATACCGGTGCAGAAGTACTGACTCCGAGCTCGTGGGATTGCCCAGATCAACATTGTGAGAAATGCCGATACTCGGATTTGGAAGCCTTTGGGCGACCCGCAGCTCAAGTATGTACTGCTTCTTCCGTGCAGAGCTTGGTCCGTGTCTGACTCTGAACGCTTCTCCAACGTTAACAGCTGCAAGGGCTCGACGGGGAGCATCAGAGTCACGCTTGGCGGCGATACGACCTTTTCCCAATCCACGACCATCGATGCCAACGTCGGCTTCAGTGGCGAGGGTATCACCATTGGCGGTGGAATTTCTGGAACCTGGGAGACGAGCGTGAGGCAGTCCAAGGAAATTTCATTTGAGATCCCGCCCGGGAGGCAGGCCGTGTACGTCGTCGGTGTGAACCAGAAGTCCGAGACGGGCAACGTCCAGGTCAACTACGGCGACCGCCAGAAGGGCCATTACATGGTCAGTGTTTGTGTTGCCGACGTGGTGTTGAACGACGACTCACATTGCTCTAGTGGTTCACTGGTGCCAAAGTCACGAGGCTCACGCCTGACAAGGACGATGTTCAATTCGATGTCTTAGTGACCGACTGTGGTATGTGGCGAATCCAGTCCGCCGCCACAATCGAACGTTGACTGACAACCTGGTCCAGGTTCCGACCCCGAGGACCTTAGCAAGTACAACAACTTTGCTTGATCATCTAATTCTCATCTTTTCTCCGTGGACTATTATCTGGCGTATTCGCTCTCTTTGCTTTGACTTGGACATTGTTATTCCGACCTATCGCTTGTTTCTTCTATTGGCACGTAGGCTGCACAGCTCCCAACCGGTGACCCTTGCCAAGTTCTGAACCGCAATCATAGGGCTGCATCTCAGCTGAAGCATGCACACCTGTGTACCCACTGGCAAACGAACCGTAAGTTTACGACATGTAACCTCGCCCGGGACCCTCCGGGACCGCATGTTGTACTGTCAGCACCGCCAGAGTCAGGGTCTCAAGGTCGAGCACAGCGAAGTGGGCGACGCTCAAGCGGCTCGGAAAACGAGCCGTGGCAGGAAGATCCAACTTGAAACGCACGCCGGCTTGCTTGGCACCTTCGTTGGGTCATCGCATGCATCGCATCGCTGGCATACCGAAACCGCATGGCTGAAGCATGATCGGCGCGGCGGTTCGCCGGCTCCAATCCACTAGTAGGCAGGAGATTTTACTATCCGGGTTCTCTCTGTTGTCCGTGAGGCCAGCCCGTTGTACGAAAGGGAAATATCGGCTGGTCTGTCACGGTGCTGGGAGTGGCAAGTGGCCGTCCTACTCGAAGCTTGAAGAATATATCTCATTGCTGAGAGGGGCGTACTTAGCGTAAGACGCCTTGAAGGTGAACTAATCTACGCGGACCGCGGCGGACGTATTACTAGTACTACGGCTTTTCGGAGCAACTTGTCGCAACCTTTGCACGCTTCAAGTTTGTAGATGTTTTATTGGTCTTTACCAGATCCGTCAGAACACCACTAGTTCCATGCATGCCGTTCACTTCGAAGTTCGCATTGCAAAGGTAAGTTGTGCATATGTAGCATTACTTCGAGTCCGGGAGTGTTTGGGTCAATTGCGGAAAGTGGACTTTAACCCCTTCGACACGATGGCGACGAGCGTGCGCATGTGGAGAAACATGATATGGAATAAGTCAAGGACAATTTAAACGTGCGAGCAAGTAAGTGGGCGAGAGACAGCGTAGTACAAAACAAACGGGCGACAGCTATAGCAGGGTTCAAAGTATACGTATGTGAGTATACGAGTCAGAGTCGAGGGCAACAAACGACACAGAACGACAGAGCGTGGTCGGGTATAAATACAACATACAACATTACATACGTGCGTGCGTGGCAGAGCGTATCTGCTGTATAATCCGTATCCGTATCCGTTTCCAAAGTGTCCCGGGTTTTCGTGCGCGGGGCCGGTACTGATGCGGCACCCGCGAATGGCGTAAAGTAGGAGAGCGTCCAAGCCTTCCTCCGCGCGTGCTCTACGTCTATGCGAAGTCCAGCGCACAAGAGAGAAGGTATACTATACCGTACATCTCGTCGAACGGTCGTTCGGTCTCTTCACGCGGGGGCAGGCGTGCCCCCGCACACCGCCGCCGTCGAGCCCACCTGCGGGCCCCACGCATCGGGGTACGCGCACCCGGCGACCGGGACCGCCGCGAGGCTCGTGTCCGCGCGGTCCGCCCAGCCGTCGCCCGCGGTGGCCGTCGCGGCGGAGAACGTCGGGGTCGGGAGCGTGGGCACCGCGCTCGTCGCGGTGTACATCGCGAGCTGCGCGGGGTCCGCGCCGTTCACGTTCGAGAGCGCGGGGGGCGGGTACTGCGAGAAGGAGGCGAGCGCGGTCGCGGCGATCGTGCCTGCGCCGGGGCCGCCGGTCTGGTACGGCTTGTAGGAGCCGCTCCAGGGGTTGTTGGACGGGAAGTTTAGCTTGGAGCAGAGGCCGAGGGCTTCGCGCGGGTCGGTGGGTATCCAGCCTGCATGTAAGGCGGCCGATCAGCAGGGGAGAAAGGAGGACGCGTCGGGGGATGGGTGGATCACGTACCGTTCTCGAGTCCGAGCTGGTACGACCAGAACGGCGCCTCAACCTTGCCGGTCACGGACGAGTTGCCGATCTTCCACGTCCAGAAGAAGTAGCCGGGGAGAGCCATGCCGTCCATCTGGGACATGACGAAGTTCTTGATGCCGGTCTTCATGTCCGACGTCCAGTTCTGCCAGTCGTCCCACATCGGGCACTCCGCGAGTGCGGACTCCTGGCCGACGCCGACGACCCACTTGCCGCAGTTGTTGATCGCGCCGCTGAACTCGCCGGAGAGCGTGATCCCGAAGTCGACTTGGGACTGGTTGTTGCTGTATGCGACGCATCCAACCTGGGGCCAGAAGTCGAGAGGGTGATTGAAGTCGCCGCCAAATGCCTATGCGTGCGGGGTCAGACCAGGAGCCGTCATGGAAGGTGAGAGCAGCGAAAGTGAAACTTACGACGTAGGGATGCGTGTCTAGGATGATACGCTGCGGAAGGGATGAGTCCAACACAGGCGAGATTGAGAGACATATCGGAACATACATCGGCACCCGGCAGGAAGTCCTTCCAAGTGACGGGAGCTTGGAATCCGTCGTGGATGACAATATATGCGCCGTTGCCGATCCCGGTCTACGGACGCTGACTTCAGATCTGCACGGAAGCGAAGAATGGAAGAAGAAATTCACAATGTCCCTGATCATGTCATGAGCCTGGAGATAGCTGCAGATCGACTCGGAAGGTTAGCGCCACGTCCCTGCTTGCACTGGCTCTCTAGCGCGGTGCTCACAATCGCGTCAGCTGGTCGCGTCCGATGATGCCGAGGAGCGGCTCGTTGATGATGCCAAACATCGGCACGACGTCCTGGTACTCCTCCTGGCTGATGAACTCGGCGATGTAGCGGACGTAGTCCATCGTCCGCTGCGCGTTCGCAATCCCCATATATCCGTTCAGGAAGTTGATGGTCCCCAGACGTCCCGAGTGATTGTATCCGTTCTGCGAGCCGGGCACGGTGTGCAGCTCGAGGTAGATCCGCAGGCCGTACTTGCGCGCCCACTTGAACGCCTGCAGGACGTACGTCCACGCCGTCCGTGCGAGGAACGGCTCCCCCGCCCACGTCTCGATCGCCCAGTAGGGCATCGGCAGCCGTATCCAGTTTAGACCCGCGCCCGCGATTTGCGCGAAATCTTGCTCGGTCTGTAGGGTACCCGAGCCCGCGTGAGATATGCGCGCCACAAGAAACGGAAGGAGATGGCCGTACGATGAACGTCCTGTAATGGTCCTCGAGCTGTTGGATGCCGCCGCCCGCGCTCGTGTCGTTGAGCATCGCGACGCTGAGCGTCCATTCGTCGACCGCCTGCCCGCCCGGGATGGCAGAGTTCGGGGTCACGTTCTGGTACTTCTCGAACAGCGCGGGGACGATAAAGGGCTCCAGGACGAGCCAGCCGCCGAGGTTGACACCGCGGATCTGGTCCTTGGAGTAGTCCCAGGACTCGTTCAGCGCGGGCGTGAATGACTGCGCGCGCGCGCCGTTGTTGTACGGATCCCGCGGGTCGTCCACCCCTGACGCAATGAAGAAGACAAGAGGTGAGTATCATGATGATGTCACGACGTCAGAATTAGCGGCGGTGTGGGAAGGACGAGGGACGCACAAAATCCACCGAATGAGTTCTTGTAGGTGAATGTCGTGCCGTCACCCATCGTAATTAACGAACCATCGCCGCCCGTTATCGCACCAGTGGGGGACTCGGGGTTAGAGCCAGAGCCAGAACCGCCAGACCCACGTCCACCAGACGACCGAGAGTTCTTCTTGATGACGGTGAAGTAGACCGGAAGCACCACCGCTAGCACGATAACGACGATCGCGGCCGCTACGATGCCCAGCCAGATCAATGGCCGTCTTCGCCTGGGTGTCGACAAACCGGGAGACTTTTCGGTGAGCACAGGTACGTTGGTCTCGTGGCGATTTGTGTCTTCCGAGAGGATCGGGCGAGGAGGCGCAGCAGAAGGAGTGGCAAGACCAACGTACGAGTTCCGTGTAGGGGTGGCGAATGGGTTCGTAGCTGGCGTAGCAGGAATCTCCGCGATGTCGGTGGTCGGAGTGTGTAGCAAGCTTTCATGCACCGGCTCCGGAGTTGGCGCGGAGGAGTCGCCGAAGGGGGAGTGGTGGGGGAGGTCTTCGTGGAAGCTGGACATGACTGCCGGAGGCGAGAGGCAGGTGCAAGGCCTGGACGTCCTGGACAGAGAGGGGGGGCACGAAGGTGCGAGAGAGGAGGACTTGCCGCATGCCTGGCTGAAAAACGAACGGAAGGAGGGCGGTTCCCACTCCGCAGTGGGCTATTGATAGCGGAATGCGAGTGCCGAGCGCGAAGGGGGCGATAAGATTCGGGCACACATGGAATCGAGGGCTACCGTGGCCGTCGCCGGGGGAGGCATGGACCGTTCTTGATCAGCGAGTGGGAGGAAGAGCGACTGTTCTCATTCCTATCCAACTCACGACAAATAACAGCCGCGTCCTCGCCAGTGGCAGTGAGGCCACCGCATACAGCGATCTAGACTGCATTTGTAAGACCTCCTGACGCATATAGCCTCTCGACACAGAATTATACTCACCGCCGAGGCCATGGAATGCCGATGCCTCCAGCGCCCGGCCGGAGTACTGAAGTATAATGCGTTAGACGAGAGGGCGGACGACAAGATACGAAGGCAGTGGTTGCGCGGGAGAGACAGGATGGAGAACGGAGTCCGGACACAAGCAACGTTGGACTTTATACGCTGATGGACGCATTTTGACGTCCATATAAGGTAAGTACCCATCGATGACGTCGACTTTGCGGGTAACGGTCAGCCTACGACAACCATTTTGCCAGTTCTGTAATCTACTGCTTGCCACCGTAGTAAGTACTTGCCTCAGAAAGTGAATGTAAATGATTTCAGCATCTGGCGAGGCAAGAGCAGGCAAGAGTTGACGCGGGCGCTCGTACACAGTGACGTCTGCGATACGTCACCAGTGGCTGCTGCCGCCGCCGCCGTCCACACTCGAACTCGTTCTCGCCACTGAACACGACTCACGCACGATCCACACCGCCATTCGTCGTCCGCCAACTGCCGAGTGCATCCTGCTACACCTCGCGCTCACTGTGTCCACGAGCCGTGAGTCTGACGAGCTCTCCGTTCGTCATATGCTGCCAGTCTCACACTGACCTCGAGTGTTCTAGTACTCTCTGCCCTGGGTGCCCCGCCGACAGAGATTCGACCTACAGACCTCGTTTCCCAACGGATCTGCACCATTCAGCCCGCCCCCGACAGCCCTCGACCTTCCGAATCTGCCGATACGCTCCCCGTCGCTGCGCATCGACTCTCCATCCGCCCACGACCCAAACGCTGCGCGCCCCTCGACCAAATCTCTTCTGTCCCTCGCCGCCGCTCTTCTCCTGCCGCCGGACAGCAACGGCGAGAATGCTGTGAGCATGCTCCATCACACCCCTCATTCGCGCGGCGATCCGTCGACTTTCAAAACTCGCTCAAGCCGTCCCTCGGACGCCGTGCTGCGACGTCCCCCGCCGTCGTGCTCGACGTCTGCGCCCCGGTCTCTGTGCAGCGCCCCACAGAATCCGCCATAACTTCCCCAGTCCTCATCCTTACGCGTGCTAACACACCTCTCCAGAACACGCTAACCATTCCGCATTCAACGCGCGCGGTCTCGCCTCGGCCTGACGAGGTCGCCGAGACGCTTTTTTCGGCGAGTTCACGCGCACCCGAGGTGAGTACGCATTGCAGTCCGAAGCACGCCGCGCCTGGTCCCGAAACTGATGCACAACGGGCACGCCGTCTATGCAGCCCATGTACGACCCGATCCCAGGCGCCGCACGCCATGTTTGGAATCGGCCCCATCCGCACCTTCAAGCCCGCGGTCGACACCAACTCACGGTGCAGGCCGTCCCGGCCGTCCGCGACAGGAGCACCCGCGCGAACGTCGTGCACACGTCCTGGCCGTGGACGACGCGGAGCACGACGTTCGCGCGGTGGGGCAGGATGGCGCCACGGCCGAACTCACGACCGACGCCCCGGACGCCCCTCTGTTTGTCACTGGCACACTCTGCGTGCATGCGACAGTCGTCCCCCCGGGCCGCAGGCCTCAGCCGCGTACTCGTCGGGCAGCGCGCGACCGCGCGACTCCAACTCACGCGTCGCATGTCGTTGGCCCACGAGGCGCCCCCGACGCGTGCGCCGCGATGTCCCCGGCCTGCCAACACCCGCCTCTCTTCGAGGGCACGCCGCCGCCACCCGCGGGATCCATGCGACACAACGGGCCCCGACGCTGCGACTGCGGCTCATGCGCCGTCCCTCCCCGCCGCCGTGCATGCGCCGACTCGTCGCCCTCCCCGCCGCGGGTCCTGAGTCCGGACGGCTGCGAGCGCGTCGCAGGCCGCTCCCGAGTGCAGACGGCTCCGGGGCCCGTCTCGCAGCGGCACACGCTGAGGCCCCGGTACGTGCCGCACGCTCGCGGGGGTGCGAGGAAGACGGACGCCCTGCACGCGCACGCCTCTGTCCCGCGGGGAGCCGGTCAGCGGGCGGGGCGGGGCGGGGCGCGGGTAGTACTAGTGTACAGTAAGTGAGCAATATACTCTATCTACCCCTACGCGCCGCCTTCTGCACCTCGAATGCGACTCGGTACACCGCCGTCTGCGACGCGTCGATCAGCGGGCTGCGGGCTGGACCAGGACAGGAGAGCTGCTCACCGGTGCTTGTCCACACTACTTGTGGTCCCGCCGCGCCTGCGAACGCTCGCCGACCTCCCGCCGTGTCCGAACAGAGCAGAGCACGTAGCAAGCCGTGCCCCGCCGTCTGGGGCGTGAGAGGCCCGCCAGTCCAGTTCGAGCCGCCGCCATCCTGGAGCCCGTGCTCGCCTGTCTTCGCGTCGCGCGTCGCGCACGACGCCTCGGACGCGTGCCTGTCTGCGCAAGCGGTGCGACGTGCGGGTGGGCGGACGGACAAGGAGGTGGGGGTGTCCGCGATGGGGGCTGTTGGGAAGCGGGTCAGCGGGCGGTCCGGACGCAGTACATGGACGTTGAACAGCAGTGTACGTACAGTACGCCATGCAATACAGTCGATATCTAATTATGTGAACCGTGCGGCGCGAGCCTCATGTGGACTGTCTGTGGTCGGAGACAGATCGGTTAGCGACTCGGTGGGCTGGGCAGGGGTCCGGGCACGTACTGACCCTGTGCGGACTGCAGAGCTCCGGATCAGTCTTGCTCGAATCCGGGACCGCTGCACGGCGCAAGAGTCTAGGCAACTTGCAACTATCGACGTCAGCTGCGATGGGAGTGACAGTGCGCAGGAGGTACATACGTACGTACGTCCGCTGTGCACTGTAGACCGAACGTTCGCGCACGTCGAGTTGCACGCTGTCAGTGAAGCAAAAGCCGTCAGATGACATGGACGAGCTGGGGCTGCGGAATCAGTCTCGACTCACCAGCCATAACCCAGCACCTGGAGTTCTGCGCCTGCAGTGGGCCGAGTCTGCGGACATGGATAGGGATGGCCGCGTGTCGCATCTGCGAGCCCGCGAGACACGCCCGCAATTGGGACCACACATAGGGCCCAGGCTGGAAAAAGCGATTGTCAGCGTCCGGGGGAGGTGTTCAAGCGGCGCGAGGTATACCTTAGCAGAGACTCGGATGTACACTGTTTGGTGAGCCACACGCAGCACAAGTAGAGTGCGAGGGCGAATCTTGAGCGTGCAAAGAAGTAGGGTCAGTCAGAAGCGGCGTGTACAGGGACGGGACATGGGCCGTACGTACCTATCCACGATGAACGAGGCCCGGGGAGAGCAGTGACACAACTCGGAGAGTGGCCTGAATCGATCCAGTCAGCGTGGTGCACAGTGAACAGAATCAGAGCACATGTACCTCGCCTTCTCGGCGGTGCGAGTAATGGGCAGTGTGAGAATGCGAACCATTGTTTACGATCTATAGTAACAGTAGCCAGTCAGTAGTAGAAGAGCTGTAACAATACAAGATCGACTCTACGTACCCTGAGATCGTTTGCGGACTGAGTCGGACCGCGAAACAGGTTTGGGCGCAGGATCGGAATGCATGGGTTGCCATCCTACAAACGAACAAGAACGTGTCAGTGAGCGTGTAGTATGTAGATGTGAACGCAATGCACTCACCGTCGCGCGAGAATCTGGAAAGGGAAAGTCGCAGTTAGTACTAGTAAACGATAAGGGACACTCTGCCAAGACTCGGAGATCTACTCACAGATGCAAACTGCGCACTCCAGAGAGGAACGACAGCGCCGGTGTGCATAGTATGTAGCTAGAAGAGGGGAGTATGGATGAGGGAGGAGGGAGGAGGGCATACTCGAGTCTGGGGGGTGGGGTGGTGAGTGCTGGTCGCACTCGAGGAGCTCGCGGAGGTACTTGTACCTCTCGAGCATGGCCCGTGCGCAGCCCCCACGGTCACAGGACTTGACCGTGTGGAAGTGACACCAGGGCAGTTCTCACGCGTGCTCCGTGGGTGCTGGAGGCGGGACCAACCAGAGCGCGACACGGGAGACGAGGGAGAGGGAAGGAGGACCCTGCGCGTGTATATGGCAATGCCGCAGGTTCCGAGCACGGAGAAGCCTGGAAGCTTCCAAGCTGTCTTCGCGTAGTTACGTGGGCGCTCGGCTAATATTTGACACAGTTCTCGTCGCGATCCCGTCGTAAATCGGGGTAGAGGAGGCTCGAGGAGAGGGGCCTGCGTTTATAACGCCGTCTGCAATATCTCCGGCGGTTTTGGCGCAGTCTGGGGCAGCTGACACACATATCGTGCTGTCCATGAACTGAGGACACTAGTGAGCAGCATTGTAGTCAGCATCGGGCTTGTGGGCCTGATAAATGCGCAGTAATCAGTGATCAGTCGGAATTCTGAGTTAAAATGCGAACACACAGAGACTTACATGCAGGAGAGAACAGCTCTTGATGAGCACAGCTTATGTAAGGTGCATCAGAGCAATTGAGATGGTTGCTCATGGTAGAATCTCTCTTGCTGAGTGGGCTATGTCAGGTTTGATTTCAGAGATAGCGGAGGAAGAGATAGATTAACGCCCAGCGGTGAGTATAGCTGTCCGTATTTGGACTGCCGTTTGCGGCGCTCATCCAGCGCTCCGCGCTCTTCCCCAGTGCTAGTCACCGCCCGTCCGCCGTCCGCCGCCACTCCGGCTTCACGCATCATCGCAGTGCGTCGAGCAAGACCTCCCCAAAGGATTGTCGAGCTGTGCTGGAATGCGTGACGTACCAGGACCACTGGCCGCGCCCGGAACTGACTTGGGGGACTTAGATTCAAATGCGGTTCACTTGAAGCTTCAAGTTGGTCAAACTGCAGTCACTACATCGGATTCTACTCTATTGCAGGTATGCTTCAGGCCGCTACAGATAGATACAGGTGTGTATGTGTAAGAATATTTCGCTGGCGAGTAATCCCTGCTGAGGCAGAATCATCCTTGGCCAATCATGTCGCTGACTCTCAATGAACTACCAGTGCATCAACTCTGTGCGCAGTGCGCACGGCGTAGCAACAATATTGCAGACCGAAGTCCGCACCAGGTGAGTCTCTACGTCATTTACCGCCCACAGTACGTTTCAGGAACCGATGCGAACAGGACGTGTCATCTGCTTAAGAGTTCTGGACTCGGTGTTCTCGGCCAGTCAGGCATGATCCGGTCAAAGCTGTTTGGGATGAATGTACCTGTCTGTGCAGGCTGCAGGGTTTCTCGCCGCGACTACGAGCTAGTGCACTGCACTGACTCTGGCTCATGACAGTCTTGGGTTCACGGAACAGGGGACTCAGGGATTACCACACTTCAACGGTTGAGATGGGTCTGAGGAGGAAGATTCCGAGCGGTTGCGACGTCGCGTAGCTGCTTCTGTACTAGGTGCGAAAAATATATCGGACCTTCCATGCCTTGCAGACATGCGTGTGAGTGTGCTACAGCTGTGACCAATTGTCATCCGATTTTGTGCACATTATCCTCTGCTATATGAGCATGCAATCCTGTAAACAAATCTCAGCATGCTGGTCTTGTCTAGTAAGATAGTGTCTCAGGAAAGTCATTGTGAGTGCACAGAATGCATCATCCGGCGGGGTGCTCGGAGAGTTGATGGCGCGGTGGTCATACTCGGCTGAGCCGCTATGCATGGAAGTGACGGTGTGCGGACCGGAACTGAGCAGGATGAGTATCCCTGAGCATGCAAAGACTCACTCCTCCCCTGCTCGACTCTCAGGGCAATGGCAGGTCAAGCAGAAAGTACACAATATGAGCATGCAACATACCAGTGAGGACGAAGGCACGGGTGCAACGAATGCAGTCTACCGTAGCCATGAGCGTGTCCGAAAATAATCCAGACACGTAAGTCGGATGGTTATGGTAGTCTCCGGTGCTCGAACGGACCTCGGGCCAAGGCGCTGAGATTTCGCTGTTCGCTACAAACATCACACCGGAATTTTATCCTTCTCCCCCAGATCTATTGCCTTCTGTCTACGTGCACCCACTCTTTCTAGGTACTGTCTCAACCAACACCTCTCGCATCCCACCGTCCAAGCCATGCTCCGGTCTCGAGCTCGACGACCACGATGCTCACCGTGCAACACTCGCGGTCGCACACCGTCCGACGTCTCCTTCGTGAGGGTGATGTTTATCTAGCCTCGTGTTTACGCAGACTAACGCGGCATGCTTGCTGGTCCTCGAGATGCGGACTAGAGGTGGCTCGCCGGTGATCAGCAGAACCGCAGGTCTTCTCAAGCATTCAAGTTCTAGAAGCATCGACACGTCGACGCGTGGAGGACACGTCCGTTTCAGCTGTTCGTCGGCGGCGGCGTACCGTATCGTGTCCAAGAACGTCGCTCGGAAGTCGCTGTGGGAGATAGCTAAGAGCTGAATCAGTGGGTCGCAAACCTGAAGTACGTGCCTTCACTGTCTTCTGTCATGGAGATCTCGTCGTTGATGGTGTGCGCAAGCACGCATCCTGGCAGCGTGCTGACGCGAGTGGGGACGCGAGCAGAACGGCAGATCGCGGTGCGTCGACGCGACGGGGCTCCCGGGCCCATGCTCGAGAGTGGCGGCTTTGTGATGTACCACGGTCAGTGGGTCGCAACACGCCGAGACGTCGCGTCATACAATGCGACGCGTCTCTCCCGCGTTTGTGAGTGGCGGCGCCGTGATGTACCGTCGGCGGGACACGACTCGGAGACACACACATGAAGGCGGGGGGTCGTGTCGCATCTCCGAGCCTCCCTTGCCCGAGAGCAGCAGCTCCGTGTTGTACCACGGTCGGCACGACGCGAGACTCCTACGTGGCTGTGGGAAATTCGCAGGAGAGGTACGTACCTGGTACTACTATGCACCCACGGACGCGAACATCGCTGACATGGGAGTAGCGGTTCCATGGTAGAGCCGCGGTGATCGGCGGGCTCTCCAGGCGGCTCTAGATCTCGTTAGTTTCGAGAGTGTCTCGGACTGACCAAGGTCTGAGTCTGCCAGAATCCGAGTTGCCGGAGCGGGAAGGGAGCTGAAGGGAGGTGGCACCGGCGAGAGTGGCAGAGGACGGGGGCGATACGGAGCAGGTACGGCTGGTTGTCGGCGAGACCGTGAGATCAAAACGAGACTGACAAGCCTTTACAGCAGCATGCGTGGCCCGACAGAGCGTACACAGCGCGGGGATCCCGCGGCACTGAGTGGCGGTCGTTGAGGACTGACCTTCTGCAATGGCGACACGAGGTCGGGACAGCGGGTCGGTGTGGTCTACGGCGACGTTCATGCGCGGATAGAGCGCACGCGGCGGTCCGAGTCGTCGTCGAGCACACCTCGATGCTGCTGCACAGGTTCAAGTCTCAAAGCAGGGACGGGGACGTGAGGATGCATCTAGGTACGTACCTTGACGCGGACGGGGGACGAGACGAGGCTGGTTCGCCAGGAGCAGTTGATGGCGGACGCGTCTGGCAGAAACTCAAGTCTGGTGACGTCACGCGTCCGGCGTTTGGCGGGCGCGGAATGGGTCGCCGTCGAGGAGGGTGGAGAAGATGCAGGATGTCGAAGAGAGTCACTGCGGGACGACTTTGAGGATGGAGTCAACGCGGGAGAGAGACGGGGTCAGGACAGCGAGCACACGTAAGGTCCCGCTGGCGGGCTCGGGTCTGCATGGGCGGTAAGTCGTCGTTCTATGACCAGTCGAGGTCGCCGCGCGAGCGATGCAGAAATGGCTCAGAAGACAGGGGTCGCGCGAGAGACAGAGTCGGCGGACGAGGACGGCGAGCGCATATTCGGCGCGAACTACGGTCAGTGCGACGCACGGAAGGGACACGCACCAGGTGGGGTCGCATTCGATCTGGACGCTCGCCCAGTCTCAGCTGACGGCACAAGGCAGCACACAGGGACGTCGCAGGGGCAGAGGAGTCGAGTCGCAGACCGGAGAGCAGTAGCGGGCGCGGATCGAAGACGGGAGGTGGTGGCGGCAGGGAAAGAGATGCGAGAGTCGGACTGTCCTAGAATGGGCATGTAGGCGCTCACCCGTCTCACAGATGCGGCGAGCGAAGCGTGTGCTACGATCTGCAGGTGTAACGGGATTGCTACTTTACATGTTTCTGTCTTTAGCGTTCCGAGACTCGAGTTTCGAGTGCCCTGCTCCCCGAGTCCGAGTCCGAGTCTCCCTGCCACTCTCCTCTAGTGCCATCTCCCCTCTCCTCCTCCCAGCACCGTTCGCACTCGATGTAGAACACGCAGAAGATATATTTCTCTCCTATGTACACGCTGTAGCTAGCCGTCTCCCGCGGCCGCCGTGTCCCACCCCCCTACCATATCCCGCCCCCGCCCTCGACACCCTTACAGCCCTGCGCACTCCCTATCTCCCGCATTAATTCTGCGGTGGGCAATCCGCGTCCATCACGGACTCCCCCGGTCCGCCCGTGCGCCCCGAACAGCGATCCCGACAAGCCGCCGGGTGTGCAGCTCGAGGTAGATCCGCAGGCCGTACTTGCGCGCCCACTTGAACGCCTGCAGGACGTACGTCCACGCCGTCCGTGCGAGGAACGGCTCCCCCGCCCACGTCTCGATCGCCCAGTAGGGCATCGGCAGCCGTATCCAGTTTAGACCCGCGCCCGCTATCTGCGCGAAATCCTGCTCGGTCTGTAGGGTACCCGGGCCCGCGTGAGATATGCGCGCCACAAGAAACGGAGGGAGAAGGCCATACAATGAACGTTCTGTAATGGTCCTCGAGCTGTTGGATGCCGCCGCCCGGGCTCGTGTCGTTGACCATCGCGACGCTGAGCGTCCATTCGTCGACCGCCTGCCCGCCCGGGATGGCAGAGTTCGGGGTCACGTTCTGGTACTTCTCGAACAGCGCGGGGACGATGAACGGCTCCAGGACGAGCCAGCCGCCGAGGTTGACACCACGGATCTGGTCCTTGGAGTAGTCCCAGGACTCGTTCAGCGCGGGCGTGAAGGACTGCGCGCGCGCGCCGTTGTTGTACGGATCCCGCGGGTCGTCCACCCCTGGCGCACAGCAGAAGTAGGTGAGTGTCATGATGATGTCACGACGTCAGAATTAGCGGCGGTGTGGGAAGGATAGAGAACGCACAAAATCCACCGAATGAGTTCTTGTAGGTGAATGTCGTGCCGTCACCCATCGTAATTAACGAACCATCGCCGCCCGTTATTGCGCCAGTGGGGGACTCGGGATTAGAGCCAGAGCCAGAACCGCCAGACCCACGTCCACCAGACGACCGAGAGTTCTTCTTGATGACGGTGAAGTAGACCGGAAGCACCACCGCTAGCACGATAACGACGATCGCGGCCGCTACGATGCCCAGCCAGATCAACGGCCGTCTTCGCCTGGGTGTCGACAAACCGGGAGACTTTTCGGTGAACACAGGTACGTTGGACTCGTTGCGATTTATGTCTTCCGAGAGGATCGGGCGAGGAGGCGCAGCAGAAGGAGTGGCAAGACCAACGTACGAGTTTCGTGCGGGGGTGGCAAATGGGTTCGTAGCTGGCGTAGCAGGGGTATCAGGAATCTCCGCGATGTCGGTGGTCGGAGTATGTAGCAAGCTTTCATGCACCGGCTCCGGAGTTGGCGCAGAGGAGTCGCCGAAGGGGGAGTGGTGGGGGAGGTCTTCGTGGAAGCTGGACATGACTGCCGGAGGCGAGAGGCAGATGAAAGGCCTGGGCAGAGATGGGGGGGCACGAAGGTGCGACAGAGGAGTACTCGCCGCATGCCTGGCTGAAAAACGAACGGAAGGAGGGCGGTTCCCACTCCGCAGTGGGCTATTGATAGCGGAATGCGAGTGCCGAGCGCGAAGGGGGCGATAAGATTCGGGCACATGGAATCGAGGGCTACCGTGGCCGTCGCCGGGGAAGGCATGGACCGTTCTTGATCAGCGAGTGGGAGGAAGAGCGACTGTTCTCATTCCTATCCACATGTAACAGCCGTTCTTCATCGTCCTCGCCAGTGGCAGTGAGGCCACCGCATACAATGATCTAAACTGCATTTGTAAGACCTCCTGACGCATATAGCCTCTCGACACAGAATTATACTCACCGCCGAGGCCATGGAATGCCGAAGCCTCCAGCGCCCGGCCGAAGTACTGAAGTATAATGCGTTAGACGAGAGGGCGGACGACAAGATACGAAGGCAGTGGTTGCGCGGGAGAGACAGGATGGAGAACGGAGTCCGGACACAAGCAACGTTGGACTTTATATGCTGACGGACGCATTTTGACGTCCATATAAGGTAAGTACCCATCAATGACGTCGACTTTGCGGGTAACGGTCAGCCTACGACAACCATTTTGCCAGTACTGTAATCTACTCCTTGCCACCGTAGTAAGTACTTGCCTCAGAAAGTGAATGTAAGTGATTTCAGCATCTGGCGAGGCAAGAGCAGGCAAGAGTTGACGCGGGCGCTCGTACACAGTGACGTCTGCGATACGTCACCAGTGGCTGCTGCCGCCGCCGCCGTCCACACTCGAACTCGTTCTCGCCACTGAACACGACTCACGCACGATCCACACCGCCATTCGTCGTCCGCCAACTGCCGAGTGCATCCTGCTACACCTCGCGCTCACTGTGTCCACGAGCCGTGAGTCTGACGAGCTCTCCGTTCGTCATATGCTGCCAGTCTCACACTGACCTCGAGTGTTCTAGTACTCTCTGCCCTGGGTGCCCCGCCGACAGAGATTCGACCTACAGACCTCGTTTCCCAACGGATCTGCACCATTCAGCCCGCGCCCGACAGCCCTCGACCTTCCGAATCTGCCGATACGCTCCCCGTCGCTGCGCATCGACTCTCCATCCGCCCACGACCCAAACGCTGCGCGCCCCTCGACCAAATCTCGTCTGCTCCTCGCTGCCGCTCTTCTCCTGCCGCCGGACAGCAGTGGCGAGTAGTGCTATGAGCATGCTCCATCACACCCCTCATTCGCACAGCGATCCGTCGACTTTCAAAACTCGCTCAAGCCGTCCCTCGGACGCCGTGCTGCGACGTCCCCCGCCGTCGTGCTCGACGTCTGCGCCCCAGTCTCTGTGCAGCGCCCCACAGAATCCGCTACAAGTTCCCCCGTCCTTATCCTTACGCGTGCTAACACACCTTCCCAGAACACGCTGACCATTCCGCATTCAACGCGCGCGGTCTCGCCTCGGCCTGACGAGGTCGCCAAGACGCTTTTTTCGGCGAGTTCACGCGCACCCGAGGTGAGTACGCATTGCAGTCCGAAGGACGCCGCGCCTGGTCCCGAAACTGATGCACAACGGGCACGCCGTCATGCAGCCCGTGTACGCGATTCCAGGCGCCGCACGCGAGGTTTGGAATCCGGCCCCATCCGCACCTTCAAGCCCGCGGTCGACACCAACTCACGGTGCAGCCCGTCCCGGCCGTCCGCGACAGGAGCACCCGCGCGAACGTCGTGCACACGTCCTGGCCGTGGACGACGCGGAGCACGACGTTCGCGCGGGTGGGGAAGGACGGCGCGGCCGAACTCACGAGCGACGCCCCGGACGCCCCGGACGCCCCTCTGTTTGTCACTGGCACACTGTGCGTGCATGCGACAGTCGTCCCCCCGGGCCGCAGGCCTCAGCCGTGTACTCGTCGGGCAGCGCGCGACCGCGCGACTCCAACTCACGCGTCGCATGTCGTTGGCCCACGAGGCGCCCCCGACGCGTGCGCCGCGATGTCCCCGGCCTGCCAACACCCGCCTCTCTTCGAGGGCACGCCGCCGCCACCCGCGGGATCCATGCGACACGACGGGCCCCGACGCTGCGACTGCGGCTCATGCGCCGGCCCTCCCCGCCGCCGTGCATGCGCCGACTCGTCGCCCTCCCGACCGCGGGTCCTGAGTCCGGACGGCTGCGAGCGCGTCGCAGGCCGCTCCCGAGTGCAGACGGCTCCGGGGCCCCGTCTCGCAGCGGCACACGCTGAGGCCCCGGTACGTGCCGCACGCTCGCGGGGGTGCGAGGAAGACGGACGCCGCGCACGCGCACGCCTCTGTCCCGCAGGGAGCCGGTCAGCGGGCGGGGCGGGGCGCGGGTAGTACTAGTGTACAGTAAGTGAGCAATATACTCTATCTACCCCTACGCGCCGCCTTCTGCACCTCGAATGCGACTCGGTACACCGCCGTCTGCGACGCGTCGATCAGCGGGCTTCGGGCTGGACCAGGACAGGAGAGCTGCTCACCGGTGCTTGTCCACACCACTTGTGGTCCCGCCGCGCCTGCGAACGCTCGCCGACCTCCCGCCGTGTCCGAACAGAGCAGAGCAGAGCACGCAGCAAGCGGTGCCCCGCCGTCCGGGGCAGAAGAGGCCCGCCAGTCCAGTACAGTTCGAGCCGCCGCCGTCCCGGAGCCCGTGCTCGCCTGTCTTCGCGTCGCGCGTCGCGCACGACGCCTCGGACGCGTGCCTGACAGTCGGACCTGTCTGCGCAAGCGGTACCGGGGCGACGTGCGGGTGGGTGTCCGCGATGGGGGCTGTTGGGAAGCGGGTCAGCGGGCGGTCCGGGCGGCGCAGTACATGGACGTTGAAGAGCAGTGTACGTACAGTACTACGCGATGCAATATACAGTCAATATCTAATTATGTGAACCGTGCGGCGCGAGCCGCATGCGGACTGTCTAGTCGGAGACAGATCGGTTAGCGCGACTCGGCGGGCTGGGCAGAGTCCGGGCGGACGTACTCGGTACTGACCCTGTGCGGACCGGACTGAGTCAGTCTTGCTCGAATCCGGAACCGCTGCACGGCGCAAGAATCTAGACAACTTGCAACTGTCGACGTCAGCTGCGATGGGAGTGACAGTGCGCAGGAGGTACGTACGTACGTCCGCTGTGGACTGTAGACCGAACGTTCGCGCACGCCGAGTTGCACGCTGTCTGTGAAGCAAAGGCCGTCAGACGACATGGACGAGCTGGGGCTGCGGAATCAATCCCGACTCACCAGTCACATCCCAGCACCAGCGGCGGGCCGAGTCTGCGGACATGGATAGCGATGGCCGCTTCCCGCCGCGTGTCGCATTTGCGAGCCCGCGAGATGCGCCCGCGATTGGGACCACACATAGGGCCCAGGCTGGAAAAAGCGATTGTCAGCGTCCGGGGAGGTGTCAAGCGGCGCGAGGTATACCTTAGCAGAGACTCGGATGTACACTGTTGGGTGAGCCACACGCAGCACAAGTAGAGTGCGAGGGCGAATCTTGAGCGTGCAAAGAAGTAGGGTCAGTCAGAAGCGGCGTGTACAGAGACGGGACATGAGCCGTACGTACCTATCCACGATGAACGAGGCCCGGGGAGAGCAGTGACACAACTCGGAGAGTGGCCTGAATCGATCCAGTCAGCGTGGTGCACAGTAAACTGAATCAGAGTACACGTACCTCGCCTTCTCAGCGATACGAGTAACGGGCAGTGTGTGAATGCGAACCACTGTTTAGGATCTGAAGCAAGAGTATCGTATTAGTGGTCGCAGAGCTATGCGGATACGAAATGGACGCTACGTACCCTGAGATCATTTGCGGACTGGGTCGGACCGCGAAACAGGTTTGGGCGCGGGATCGGAATGTATGGGTTGCCATCCTACAAACGAACGAGAACGTGTCAGTGAGCGTGTAGTATGTGGATGTGAACGCAATGCACTCACCGTCGCGCGAGAATCTGGAAAGGGAAAGTCGCAGTTAGTACTAGTAGAGGATAAGGGACACTCTGCCACTGCAGCTAGAGACTCGGAGATCTACTCACAGATGCAAGCTGCGCACCCCAGAGAGGAACGACAGCGCCGGTGTGCATAGTATGTAGCTGTATGAAGGGAGTATAGATGAGGGAGGAGGGAGGAGGGCATACTCGAGTCTGGGGAGGGTGAGGAGTGCTGGTCGCACTCGAGGAGCTCGCGGACGTACTTGTACCCCTCGAGCTTGGCCCGTGCGCATCCCCCACGGTCACCAGACCTGAGCGTGTGGAAGTGACAGCGACGCATTTCGCACGCATGCTCCGGGGGTGCCGGAGGGGGGACCAACCAGAATGCGACACGGGAGACGAGGAAGAGGGGAAGGGAGACCCTGCGCGTGTGGACAGATGTGCCGCAGGTTCCGAGCATGGAGGAGCCTATAAGGGTCTTCGCTGTCTTCGGGCAGTGGCGTGGGCGCTCGGCTAATATTTGACACAGTTCTGGTCGCGATCCCGTCGTAAATCGGGGTAGAGGAGGCTCGAGGAGAGGGGCCTGGACTTATAACGCCGTCTGCAATATCTTCGGCAGGTTTGGCGCAATCTGGGGCAGCGGACACATGTGTCGTGTTGTCTATAAGCTGAAGACATTATTGAGCAACTTTGTGGTCAGCATCGCGCTTGTGGCAGCTCTGATAAATGCGTAGTAATCAGTGATCAGTCGGAATTCTGAGTTAAAATGCGAACACACAGAGACTTACACGCAGGAGTAAACAGCTCTTGATGAGCACAGCTTATGTAAGGTGCAAAAGAGCAATTGAGATGGTTGCTCATGGTAGAATCTCTCTTGCTGAGTGGGCTATGTCAGGTTTGATTTCAGAGATAGCGGAGGAAGAGATAGATTAACGCCCAGCGGTGAGTATAGCTGTCCGTATTTGGACTGCCGTTTGCGGCGCTCATCCAGCGCTCAGCGCTCTTCCCCAGTGCTAGTCACCGCCCGTCCGCCGTCCGCCGCCACTCCGGCTTCACGCATCATCGCAGTGCGTCGAGCAAGACCTCCCCAAAGGATTGTCGAGCTGCGCTGGAATGCGTGACGTACCAGGACCACAGGCCACACCCGGAACGGACTTGGGGGACTCAGATTCACTGCAAATTCGTCAAAATGCAGTACATCAGACTGTACTCTATTGCAGGTATGCTTCCGGCCGCTACAGAGAGATACAGGTGTGTATGCATAATAATTCTCCGCTCGCGAGTAATCCCTGCTGAGGCAGAATCATCCTTGGCCAATCATGTCGCTGACTCTCAATGAACTACCAGTGCATCAACTCCGAGTCTGTGCGCACGGCGTAACAACAATATTGCAGACCGAAGTCCGCACCAGGTGAGTCTCTACGTCATTTCCCGCCTACAGTACGTTTCAGGAACCGATGCGAACAGGACGTGTCATCTGCTTAAATGTTCTGGACTCGGTGTTCTCGGCCAGTCAGGCATGATCCGGTCAAAGCTGTTTGGGATGAATGTACCTGTCTGTGCAGGCTGCACGGTTCCTCGCCGTGACTACGAGCTACTGCACTGCACTGATTCCGGCTTATGATAGTCTTGTGTTCACGGAACAGGGGACTCAGAGATTACCACACTTCAACGGTCGAGACGGGTCTGAGGAGGAAGATTCCGAGCGGTTGCGACGTCGCGTAGCTGCTTCTGTACTAGGTGCGAAAAATATATATCGGACCTTCCATGCCTTGCAGACATGCGTGTGAGTGTGCTACAGCTGTGACCAATTGTCATCCGATTTTGTGCACATTATCCTCTGCTATATGAGCATGCAATCCTGTAAACAAATCTCAGCATGCTGGTCTTGTCTAGTAAGATAGTGTCTCAGGAAAGTCATTGTGAGTGCACCGAATGCATCATCCGGCGGGGTGCTCGGAGAGTTGATGGCGCGGTGGTCATACTCGGCTGAGCCGCTATGCATGGAAGTGACGGTGTACGGACCGGAACTGAGCAGGATGAGTATCCCTGAGCATGCAGAGACTCGGAAATCCTCCCCTGCTCGACTCTCAGGACAATGGCAGGTCAAGCAGAAAGTACACAATATGAGCATGCAACATACCAGTGAGGACGAAGGCACGGGTGCAACGAATGCAGTCTACCGTAGCCATGAGCGCGTCCGAAAATAATCCACACACGTAAGTCGGATGGTTATGGTAGTCTCCGGTGCTCGAACGGAACTCAGGCCAAGGCACTGAGATTTCACTGTTCGCTACAAACATCACACCATTCCGAAATATTGTCCTTCTCCCCCAGATCTATTGCCTGCTGTCTACGTGCACCCACTCTTTCTAATTACTGTCTGCTATTGACCAGGACATCCACCGACATCTCCCTGACAGACACCTCTCGCATCCCACTGTCCAAGCCACGCTCCGGTCTCGAGCTCGACGACCACGACACTCACGATGCAACACTCGCAGTGGCACCCTGTCCGACATCTCCTTCGTGAGTGTCTCGTGTGTACGATGTGCCTTCCTTCTTCTGTTCGTGGAGATCGAGTCGTTGTTGATGGCGTGCGCAAGCACGCATCCTAGCAGCGTGCTTCGGACCTGAGCGGGGACTCAGACCTGAGCGGGGACGCGAGCGGAACGGCAGATTGCTGCGCGTCGACGCGACGTGGCTCTCCCGGGCTCTTATCCGGGAGTGGCAGCTTTGTGATGTACGACGGTCAGCGGGTCGCAAGGCGCGGAGACATCGCACCATACAATGCGACGCGTCTCTCCCGCGTTCGAGAGTGGCGGCGCCGTGATGTGCCGTCGGCGGGACACGACTCAGAGACACTGACATCGAGGCGGGGTGTCGTGTCGTGTCTCCGAGTCTCCCATGCTCGAGAGCAGCAGCTCCGTGTTGTACCACGGTCGGCACGACGCGAGACTCCTACGTGGCTGTGGGAAATTCGCAGGAGAGGTACGTACCTTGTACTACTATGCACCCACGGACGCGAACATCGCTGACATGGGAGTAGCGGTTCCATGGTAGAGCCGCGGTGATCGGCGGGCTCTCCAGGCGGCTCTAGATCTCGTTAGTTTTGAGAGTGTCTCGGACTGACCAAGGTCTGAGTCTGCCAGGATCCGAGTTGCCGGAGCGGGAAGGGAGCTGAAGGGAGGTGGCACCGACGAGAGTGGCAGAGGACGGGGGCGATACGGAGCAGGTACGGCTGGTTGTCGGCGAGACCGTGAGATCGAAACGAGACTGACAAGTCGTGTCAGATCCTGTCCTAATACGACTCACCTGCACGTTAAACGGCGGTATGCATGGCTCGATAGAGCGTATACAATAGCGCGGGGTTCCTGCGGCGAAGCGGCGGTCGTTGAGGACTGACCTTCTGCAATGGCGACACGAGGTCGTGTTTGCGTACGTGCCGCGACGGCGGACTGCTTCTGTGAGGCCCTGGGCTAACGATATGCGTCAGGGCGCGGTGCAGGGCAACGGGTCGGTGTGGTCTACGGCGACGTTCATGCGCGGATAGAGCGCACACGGCGGTCCGAGTCGTCGTCGAGCACACCTCGATGCTGCTGCACAGGTTCAAGTCTCAAAGCAGGGACGGGGACGTGAGGATGCATCTAGGTACGTACCTTGACGCGGACGGGAGACGGGACGAGGCTGATCGCTAGGAGCAGTTGATGGCGGACGCGTCTGAGTCTGGCATCAAGTCTGGTGACGTCACGCGTTCGACGTTTGGCGGGCGCGGATTGGGTCGCCGTCGAGGAGGGCGGAGAAGATGCAGGATGTCGAAGAGAGTTACTGCGGGGAGTCGTGCGGACGACTTCGAGGACGAAGTCGACGCGGGAGAGAGACGGGATCAGCGTGCAAGGACGGCGAGCGCAAGGTCCTGCTGGCAGCCGGCGGGTCTGCATGGACATGCTTGGGCGGTGAGTCGTCGTTCTGTGGTCACTCGGGGTCGCGCAAACGATGCAGGGATGGCTCGGAAGACGGGAATCACGCGAGAGACGGGGTCAGCGTAGAAGGACGGCGAGCGCAAGGTCCTGCTGGCGGGCTCGGGTCTGCATGAACATGCTTGGGCGGTAAGTCGTCGTTCTATGACCAGTCGAGGTCGCCGCGCGAGCGATGCAGAGATGGCTCAGAAGACAGGGGTCGCGCGAGAGACAGAGTCGGCGGACGAGGACGGAGAGCGCATATTCGGCGCGATCTACGGTCAGCGCGACGCACGGAAGGGACACGCACCAGGTGGGGTCGCATTCGATCTGGACGCTCGCCCAGTCTCAGCTGACGACGAGAGGCAGCACACAGAGACGTCGCAGGGGCAGAGGAGCCGAGTCGCAGACCGGAGAGCAGCAGCGGGCGCGGAGTGGCGACCTGGTGGCGACGGAGGTGGTGGCGGCAGGGAAAGAGATGCGAGAGTCGGACTGTCCTAGAATGGGCATGTAGGCGCTCACCCGTCTCACAGATGCGGCGAGCGAAGCGTGTGCTACGATCTGCAGGTAAAGTGGGACTGCTGTAGCTACTTCACGCGTGTTTCTGTCTCTAGCACTCCGAGACTCGAGTTTCGAGTGCCCTGCCTCCCGAGTCCGAGTCCGAGTCTCCCTGCTCCTCCTCCTCCCAGTGCCATCTCCCCCTCTCCCCCTCTCCTCCTCCGTGCCAGCACCGTTCGCACTCGATGTAGAACACGCAGAAAATATATTTCTCTCCTATGTACACGCAGTAGCTAGCCGTCCCACCCCCTACCATATCCCGCCCCCGCCCTCGACACCTATATGCCCTGCGCACTCCTCGACACCTATATGCCCCTGCGCACTCCCTATCTCCCGCATTAATTCTGCGGTGGGCAATCCGCGCCCATCACGGACTCCCCCGGTCCGCCCGTGCGCCCCGAACAGCGATCCCGACAAGCCGCCGGCTGTGCAGCTCGAGGTAGATCCGCAGGCCGTACTTGCGCGCCCACTTGAACGCCTGCAGGACGTACGTCCACGCCGTCCGTGCGAGGAACGGCTCCCCCGCCCACGTCTCGATCGCCCAGTAGGGCACCGGCAGCCGTATCCAGTTTAGACCCGCGCCCGCGATTTGCGCGAAATCCTGCTCGGTCTGTAGGGTACCCGAGCCCGCGTGAGATATGCGCGTCAGAGGAGACGGAGAGGCAAAGCCGTACGATGAACGTCCTGTAATGGTCCTCGAGCTGTTGGATGCCGCCGCCCTCGCTCGTGTCGTTGAGCATCGCGACGCTGAGCGTCCATTCGTCGACCGCCTGCCCGCCCGGGATGGCAGAGTTCGGGGTCACATTCTGGTACTTCTCGAACAGCGCGGGGACGATAAACGGCTCCAGGACGAGCCAGCCGCCGAGGTTGACACCGCGGATCTGGTCCTTGGACGCGGGCGTGAATGACTGCGCGCGCGCGCCGTTGTTGTACGGATCCCGCGGGTCGTCCACCCCTGACGCAATGAAGAAGACAAGAGGTGAGTATCATGATGATGTCACGACGTCAGAATTAGCGGCGGTGTGGGAAGGATAGAGAACGCACAAAATCCACCGAATGAGTTCTCGTAGGTGAAGGTCGTGCCGTCAGCCATCGTAATTGACGAACCATCGCCGCCCGTTATTGCGCCAGTGGGGGACTCGGGGTTAGAGCCAGAGCCAGAACCGCCAGACCCACGTCCACCAGACGACCGAGAGCTCTTCTTGATGACGGTGAAGTAGACCGGAAGCACTACCGCTAGCACGATAACGACGATCGCGGCCGCTACGATGCCCAGCCAGATCAACGGCCGTCTTCGCCTGGGTGTCGACAAACCGGGAGACTTTTCGGTGAACACAGGTACGTTGGACTCGTTGCGATTTATGTCTTCCGAGAGGATCGGGCGAGGAGGCGCAGCAGAAGGAGTGGCAAGACCAACGTACGAGTTTCGTGCGGGGGTGGCAAATGGGTTCGTAGCTGGCGTAGCAGGGGTAGCAGGAATCTCCGCGATGTCGGTGGACGGAGTGTGTAGCAAGCTTTCATGCACCGGCTCCGGAGTTGGCGCGGAGGAGTCGCCGAAGGGGGAGTGGTGCGGGAGGTCTTCGTGAAAGCTGGACATATCTGCCGGAGGCGAGGGGCAGGTGCACGGCCTGGACGTCCTGGACAGAGAGGGGGGGCACGAAGGTGCGAGAGAGGAGGACTTGCCGCATGCCGGGTTGAAAAACGAACGGAAGGAGGGCGGTTCCCACTCCGCAGTGGGCTATTGATAGCGGAATGCGAGTGCCGAGCGCGAAGGGGGCGATAAGATTCGGGCACATATGGAATCGAGGGCTACCGTGGCCGTCGCCGGCGAACTTGGCATGGATGGATCCGACCTTCGTGATCAGCGAGCAGTGAGCAGTGAGCAGTGGGAGGAAGAGTGGTGATGCTGTGCCAACCCACCTCTCGTTCCCATCTTTAGCCTACTCACGGCAGGTAACAACCGATCTTCCTCAATGAAAAGTACACTTTCCCTCCCCCCCTTAGCTCGCCGACTCACGCCGAGCAGGTCTTCTCATCCACCTAGCCAGCGGCAGTGGGCACCACCGCATACAACGACCTAGACTGCATTCGTGAGGCCGCCTGACGCGTGTAGCCCCTTGATTGTGACAGAATGCTCACCAACAATGCTGTGAATAGGCCATCGAATGCCGATTCCTGCAGTGCGACCTCCCAGGATCCGCTTCAAACGCTCGCAGTTTCGCCGCGCGCTTCTCGTGAATACATAGTATGCGGGTCTATGCTACGCCAGCTCTTGTCCAATGCGTTATATGTTGGCCCCTATGTTCAGTATCAGACATACCATGTTCAGAGGGTGTTTGAGACCGAGAGAGTGGACAACGCTGGCAGGCAAGATATCGTGGAGTGAATGGAAACAAGCAGGTTGGATCCTGGTTGGATCCACCTATTTAACGAGGTACTACTACCATTCCTATGTCAAACGGGCGCTTATGTATTTGGACTTCCGGAATCCGAATACTTCCTGACTCGGAGTCAGAAGTCACTATAAGTAGTCACTAGTTCACTAGTCAGCTCAGCTCTCTCCTCTTCCCGACTTATACAAGTTCTACAATATTGTGATGTCCCTGCTCAGGCTGTTCAAGACATACTCTGCCATCTCCAAGTGTGCAAAGCGAATGGGCATTTTTGCCACTTTTAAGCATATCCGAATTGTCGCCTGCATTACACATATCGGTGGTCGGGGCCATGCATCAGCTTTCGATCTGTCCTGATCATCCGCGCATGTCCGTAGAACCAATACATAACCCCAATGTCTCGTCACACGACGGAAACCAGATCGAGAGCAAGATCTGTTCATGCATCTGTGATGAGCGTACTTCCGTGTAGCCTACGCAAGCGGAGATGAAGCTCTTCTCTCGTGCTCATACTACACATTTTTCTCGTCAACGTCCAACATAAGAGGCTCGTGCCCGCGAGCGGGAGGTTCGCCGATGTCGTGATCAGCGGGCGACTGTCATGACCGGGACCATTCAACTGTACAGTCGACTTCCAACTCGCATATAAGCCAATCTCGACCATCCTCCGCTTCGTCGCCCGCACATACCTCTCCTGCTGCTAACGACGCCCGATGGTCCTCCAAAACTCCCCCTCGTCGCAAGCGACGCCCGCCTCCCTGCCCCCATCGGTGTTCACCCTCCCGCAGACTGCCCAGCTCGAGGCGCTGTACACGATCATCCGGGACAAGGAGACAAGCAGGGGCGATTTCCTCTTCTACTCGGATCGCATCATCCGCCTGCTCGTCGAGGAGGGTCTGAACCACCTCCCGGTCCTCCCGAAGACAGTCACGACCCCCACGGTGAGCCCCATTCCCCATCTGCGCCCGGCACGCGAGCACGGATCGGGCTGTATCGGACGAGAGACGAGAGACGAGAGACTGACGCGGGCGATCTGATTCCTGGCGACAGGGCGCGGTGTACGAGGGTGTCGGCTTCGAGGGCAAAATCTGCGGGGTGTCGATCCTGCGCGCGGGAGAGGTGCGTCCAGCCCCGCCCCCCAACCCACCTGCACGCACGATGCATGCGCGCCGTCTCACACTCATACGCGGTGCCGCGACCAGGCGATGGAGGCCGGGCTTCGCGAAGTCTGCAGGAGCGTGCGGATCGGGAAGATCCTGATACAGAGAGTACGTACACGGCAGCTGCAGCTGCAGACGTCCTGGACGTAACTGTTACTGTTACTGAATGCCGGCATGCGGACAGGACGAGGAGACCGCGCAGGCGAAGCTGTTCTACGCAAAGGTGCGCAGCGCACACTTGGTGCCGTCCTGGCCGCGTACGGAGGTTGATGAACTCGTGACCGTAGCTTCCGCAAGACATCGCACAGCGATATGTCCTGCTGCTCGACCCGATGCTTGGTGAGTGGATTTCTTGGTTGGGTGCCGGGGGCACGAGCAGCCCGGATGTCGGCGCGGGTCTGGACCTCCGAAGGATACAAGTTACATACGAGTGAATGCTCGTAAGGTTTGGAGTCGGAGTGACTGACTCTTCCTCTACCAGCGACTGGCGGCTCGGCGATCAAGGCCGTGGAGGTGCTCAAAGAGCATGACGTACCAGAAGACAGAATCATCTTCATCAACTTGGTGAGTGATCAGATGTGTTCATGGCGAGCGGATCGCGGGCGTGGCCCATGTGTGAGCGAGTGGAGCTGACAGGCTACAGATCGCGTCTCCGGAGGGCTTGAAGAACTTCTGTGGGAAGTACCCGCAGACGAGGGTGGTAAGTACAGTCGCACCGAGGATTTGGCCGTGCGACTGAATCGCGTGGTCCTTTTAGATTACCGGATGGATTGACCAGGGTCTGAACGAGAAGGCGTATATCATCCCAGGCCTCGGCGACTTTGGGGAGCGGAGGTACGCCGAGTCCGCGAAAAGCGTCCGTTGGCTCATGCAAACTCACGAATTTGACAGGTACTGCGTATGATCGAACTTAGGGGGGTACTTCGTTGCCGGAAGGACGCGCACTGTGTCTGGCGGAGGACTAGCGGCTCCTACGGCCGAGGAATGTCGGACGAAAGATGCGCGTCGTTCGGACGTACGAGAGCATATCCACCCAACTTGCGGCCGAAGCATGTATGATATCATGACGGAGGAGTGCGCAATGTGAGCTTGGTTTGCAGCCGCCAGCTGGTGTACAGTGAGTACTCCGATCTCGGCCAGACCCTCCACCCCAGGTTAAGTGCTCCGAGACCGGGAGTGGGGCCTACTGCCACGTAGGGGTATGGGCGGGGAATGGACCGAGGCTCTGGACAATGTGTGCGAAGCCGTTAAACCCAGGAGTGATAGACTGTGCGAAGGGTGTTATATGGATGGAGGTTATAGAAGCGTGTTCGAGGAGGAGCGGTATAGACATTGAAATTCGGCGGCAATGTGCGCGATATAGACACACATGCAGGAGCGCAGTGCAGCGTACAACAACAATATTTCTAGTGGATGCCCGTGTCGCAATACTATAGGTTTAGAATTGGGAGAAGGAGGAGGAAGGAGGACAGGGTCGCTTACAAGAATATATGGTCGCCTGTGATCTGGCCGATCGCGCGTGAGGGAGTAAGTACATACTAGTACGTACCTGGCTCGAGTCTTTCCTCCAGCCCTTCCTCCCCCAGCTTATTTGTCCCGGTCCGTTCTCTCGTCCCAGTCCCCCTCCCCTCCCCTCCGCCCCCTCTCATACGCCATGCCCGTCGCTGTCGCCCCCCGTCGCCGCCGACACTCCGGCAACATCACCCGCCCAGTCCTTTCTCCCGTCGAGCAGCCGTCCGCGTCAGACCTTTTCTCAGACATCCCCGCTCGCCCCAAGTCGACGCCCCCGACCGAGCGCAGGCGCGAGAAGCGTTACACAGACTCCTCCGAGAGCGACGAGTCCGAGTCGAGCGAGGAGGACGAGACGGAAAAGGAAGGGGAGCCAGGCTACGGGGATGACATGCAGATCGACCACCGGGTCGGCTCTTCCGCCGCACCCGCTGCTCAACCAGCTACCACCACCACCGTTTCCGCCGCCGCCCACCTCGCCGCCGCATCCGCTATCCTCGCGGACTCGAAAAGCAACATCGCGCACGACAGACCGACACGGCCACTCCCGTCATCGAAGGCGAGAAAAATGCAGCAGCAGACGCAGACGCACGCGAACAACCCGCTCGCCCAGCAGGCGAACCCGCTCATGCTCCCCGTGCAGGCGCACGTCCCCAAGGGCGCCGCCGCGGCCAGCCAGCGGCGGCTGTACGTCATCCTCGAGCAGGCGTGTCTGGAGGCGTACCGGGTGAGCACGGTTGGGCGGGGCAGGAACGGGCGAGAGGGCGACGTCAAGTACGCGCTCTTGAACTGCGACGACCACCAGGGCATCTTGGCGAAGACGGGGAGGGACATCGCGGACGCACGGCCGGACATCACCCACCAGGTATGTGTCTCTTTCCTCGCTGCCGGGGGTGTGAAGTGTGGATGAAGACGATCGCTGACAAGGGGGCGGCGCGGGTGCTAGTGCTTGTTGACGCTGCTCGACTCGCCTCTGAACAAGGCGGGCTTGCTGCAGGTCTACATCCACACCGCTAAGGGTGTGCTCATCGAGGTGAACCCTCATGTGCGCATTCCGAGGACGTTCAAGCGGTTCAGTGGCCTGATGGGTGCGTCGGCAAATTTTATCTGATAGCTGTGTGGCTCATGGGGGTGCATAATATAGTGCAACTGCTGCACAAGCTGTCGATCCGTGGGGTCAATGGGCCCGAAAAACTGCTCAAAGTTATCAAGGTGCGTGTTTTACATGTGCCCCCCACACTTGACCAGCTCACATGTGTACGTCAAGAACCCGGTCACGGAGCATCTCCCCGCGAACACGATCAAGCTCAGTACGTACTCTTTATGCCCGGTCACCTGGCTGTACGGCGATGTTGACACGATCTGGATTCTTAGCTCTCTCCGGAGATGCGCCGACAGTGAAGCTGTCACAGTATCTGCCCACTCTCCCGGAGACGCACAACATCGCGGTGTTCGTCGGGGCGATGGCCCGTGGCAAGGACGACTTTGCAGATGGGCTCGTGGATGAGAAGATCGCTATCAGCCAATTCCCTCTCAGCGCGTCAGTTGCGTGCGGGAAGGTGAGTCTGGCTCATAGGGTGTGTTATCACGGATGCTGATATATGTGGCAACAGTTCTGCTGCGCGCTCGAGGACCTCTGGGACATCGTTTAAGGGCAGCCACGCCTTTTCTTTGGCTGCTCCCAACTACTGCTTCCGCCGAACAACCTACCGCTTTCCTCTTCCATCGCATCGGGTCACCTTGAAGTTGTGTATATCTGTCACTCATTTACTGCTCACGACCACTGCACTTCAACCTGCAACGCAACCACTGCATCCCCCATCCCCCTTCTCCTTCCCCTTCATGCATCCCGTTACCCGTTACCCCTCCCTCACGCACGCACCCCCACCCATCCACCCCCATCCACCATCCTAGCACACCGTCACGCACACGACATGATTAGCTGGCGATCGACGTCCCTTGGCGCGCCGACATACCGATACAACACGCGTGCCCGCATTGCTGGCTATTGGCCGCGTCCATAGTGTATTACACTTCCCCGAGTAGATAGCCCGGCGCATATCGCGACTCAACTTGCGATCCCGGGCTTTGTACATCAGTAATAAAAAGTGTTTGTAGCAGTACCATCTCTTCGTTTGCTATCAAGATGGGCTATCATAGTACTACTACTAATAGTACCTGTGGCCGCTACAATTGCAGTGCTGCAACGATGATGATACGATGACCGCGTACTGGAGTTGTCGACAGGCGCCCGGTGGCTATAGATGATCATTTCCATTTAGAGCTGGCTCCTCCGCCTCATCATCCATTTTCTGTTCTTGACCACCACCTCCTCGACCTCCTTGCACAACCATCACGATACCCGCTCACGCAACACTACTGTATAACGTACGCGTAGAAGAACCACGGTAAACGGCACGCGCGCCTGATACACGATAACCGCGATCCCAAGATCCCGAAGAGCTCAGCACGCCGAACCCCCACAGCACACTCCTTCAGACACCTCCAGCAACCATGACGACGATGAGCGACGCCGCGAGCGCGAGCGCGATGCCCGAGGGCGTGACGAACCCCAACTACAAGCCACTCCCCGGCCGCCTGGGCAACCTCACGGTCCCCCAGCAGCACGCCCTGGAGAAGCTCAAGAAGGAGCTCCAGGACGAGGGCAAGTTCGTCCCCGAGCGCCATGACGATGCTACGCTCCTCAGGTGCGTCTCTTTTCCTCGTCACTCTGCCCTGCTCTGTCCTGTCCTGCCTTGACGGGGCGGGTGGGGCGGGTCATCACGCGAAGAGAGCTTGGCATGCTGATGTCGGGTTTTGCTGGTTGCGTGGATGGCGGGTGTGGCGGGTGTCTGGCTGGCTGGGCGTGTTCTCTGTGACACAGGTTCCTGCGCGCACGCAAGTTCGACGTCCCGAAGGCGAAGGAGATGCTGCTCGCCTGCGAGCAATGGCGGGTCACCTTCGGCGTGGACGACCTCGTCAAGTGAGTAGAGACGTGTCACCCGTCCTCCCGCGGGCACGGAGCGCTGACGGTGGCGGCGCGTGCATAGGAACTTCGATTTCAAGGAGAAGGAGGCGGTGGACAAGTACTACCCCCAGTACTACCACAAAACCGACAAGGTCCGTCTGCGCTCTCCTGCGAACGTGTCACCTGCGTTGCGCGCAGCTCGCTGATGACTGTCCACGCGCATTACACCCGTGTCTTTATCGCCACGCCACATCGGTATGCATCGCCCCTCGTACGACGTCCCACGTCCCACGTCCGTCCACAGGAGGGCCGCCCGATATACATCGAGCGTCTCGGGCTGCTCGACATCAAGGCGCTCTACCAGATCACGTCGCAGGAGCGGCAGCTGCAGCGACTCGTGTACGAGTACGAGAGGTTCCTGACCGAGCGCCTGCCGGCGTGCTCGAAGGCGATCGGGCACCCGGTCGAGACGTCGTGCACGATCCTCGACCTCAAGGACGTCTCGCTCGGGAACTTCTACCGCGTGAAGGACTACGTGATGGAGGCGTCCAAGATCGGCCAGGACCGCTACCCGGAGACGATGGGCAAGTTCTACATCATCAACGCGCCCTGGACGTTCTCCGCCGTCTGGCGCCTCATCAAGCCCTGGCTCGACGAGGCGACCGTCGCGAAGATCGACATCCTCGGCGCGGACTACAAGCCGACGCTGCTCGCGCAGATCCCCGCCGAGAGCCTGCCGAAGGAGTTTGGGGGCGCGTGCGCGTGCGCGGGCGGGTGCTCGCTCAGCGACGCGGGCCCGTGGAACCCGCAGAAGGAGTAGAGAGGGCGGTGGCAAGTCCTGAGCCGGCCCTGGCAGGGAAGACGGCGTCCCCTGGGGACAGGCTGTGGTGTAGTAGGTAGCAGAGAATGTTGAGGGGACATTGCCGATCTGACTCGCCGGATATCCTCGACTGGTCGCCGCCGTGGTGGTGTTAACGATGAATCGTGCGTGGTCGTATTCTTTACACGTAGCCGTATATTATTATCAAGATCGATGCGGACGGTGTGCATACGAATCGGAGAGAAGGGTTGACGTGTGTTCGCAGGGCGGCGGTTCGACATGTAACACAAGTTTTGTGGTTCAGCCGACTGACCCAGCGTACCGCAACAGCCACTAGTCCCTTCTTCCGTCAACCTGAGGAAACTTTGTCTACATACTAACATTTGCGAGGTGAATGTTAGCGTTAAAACGTTCAAGGTTACGCATGTACGCTCGGCGGAAGTGGTGGTCTGGCAAACGTGCTGGGTCCTCTTTCGACCTCGGTCCGGACTCCGGAGACACGCTCAAGCGCCCATGACCGAGTGTCACACTAGTGCGAACCGTCGACGTGCACCGTGACCGAGTCGTTGCAACTTGCCTGAGTTTAGGCTCGTAAACCACCCTCTCGCTCTTCGTCCCTCTGAGGAGAGGCTGGACCATCCTAGGAGGGGGGGTGCGGGTGACCCCCGTGGGAACGTCGGAGCTTCAATTGATACATGAGCGAAGACTCCCCACCATATCTATAGCTTGAGCATGTTCTCAATTCTGCAGGATGTTACTGAGAGACCCACTGAGTACTTCCTGAAATTATCTGGAGGCATGGGTGCTTCAAGGATGTGTACGGGGTCCATTCGTATCTGAGCCTGGGTGACTGGGCGCTTGGAGAGAGCAGGCGCTCACGAAGGCCTCAGGTGCGTTCGAACTCCGACGTTCCCACGGGGGTCACCCGCACCCCTCCTCCTAGGATGAACAAGCCTACCTGAGTTGAAGTTCTTGAATCGGAAGTCCTGTTTATCGCCAGGCCAGGAAATTGGATCCATCCCGAATAGCCCTAGTCAAGCCCCAGCACTCAGGATCTAGCTGATGTCTCTGTATGTGAGTGTACTACTACTTAATAGTATCAGCCACCGCAGTCTGCTGAGGCTCACCAGTACTTACTAGTAGTGGTAGCATTCCAGAATACATTAATTCACCAACATTTCAAGAGCCCCGGCAATCATGTTACAAGCCCTCTCGTATGAAGAACCTTCTCTCAAAAACCTTCTGATCCTGGTGTCTTTCATCTATGTCACAAATGCTGTTCGAACCGCTGCAGATCACTTACTCCATGCTGGGATAGTTGCAGAGATCCTATCCGGTATCGTGTACGGGTCTCCTCTTGCCGCCCTCCTACCTATCGACTGGCAGACGACCTTCACAACATTAGGATACCTCGGTCTTCTTCTCGTTGTCTTCGAAGGTAAGTAGTCGTCGGTCCGTTCACTTTCTCAGACTGACGGCGAGATTTCTTAGGCGGTCTTTCGACTAATCTCCCGGTCCTCCTCTCCAACCTACCCCTCTCGATCCTCTGCGCGCTGACGGGCATAGGCCTCCCTATTGCATTTTCGTTTGCGCTCCTCAACGCAGCCTTCGGATATCGTTCTCTCGAGGCATTCGCCGCCGGCGCTGCTCTATCTTCCACCAGCCTCGGCACGACGCTCGCAGCACTCAACAGTGTTACCAAGTCGAGGGATTTCTCTGAGAAGGCATCTTTCCCACTGTCTGACCCCTCCATCCCTACGACTCGAGCCCGACGCAGTGAGGAATTCGAGGACACGAATGCGTCCACGCCGACCCTCCCGCCGCAGCCCTCTTTGCAACAATCACGTATCGGGACTATTCTCATCAGTGCCGCGATCATAGACGACGTTATCGGCCTCGTCATTGCATCCCTTATACCCGCTCTCGTCTCCATCAACTCCGAGTCTTCCGGTGGTGTAAACGGCAGCCTCGCATGGACCATCGTCCGTCCTTTGCTCTCCTCATTTCTCGTCGCGCTCATCGGCTCTGTCGTCGCGCGCTTTGTCCTGCGCCCGCTCTTCTGCTGGCGCGGACTTGGCGAACGATGGTGCGCACCAACGCGTCCAGGGAAGCCCTGGGGTTGTCTCGACTTCTCGCGGGAAGGTGCTGGGTGGGGCACGGAAGCCCATGCTGATGCAGTCAAACTGCTACTCATGGTCGCGACGCTCAGCGCTATGGCAGCGATCACTACTTGTGAGTCCATACCCTTACCATGCAGTCGCGATGACATATTGACCACTCCTCCCTCAGTCGTCGGGACTAGCGTTCTCTATGGGGCTTACGTCGCCGGTCTCATCCTTACATATATCTCTAAGCCTCATACGGCTGGCCGCTCTTCCGGCAGCGCTTTCGATGCGAGCGAGGAAGTGTCCAGAGCGGAAGCCCTCTCCTTCGAAGATGCGTTCACGCGCACAATTGGGCCCCTGCAGAACTACCTATTCCTCCCGCTGTTCTTTGCCAGCATCGGGTTCGCTATCGTAAGTCGCTGACGCTTGCTCCCCCGTAGTCAAACGGATTTAAGGCACTTACCACATAAATTCACAGCCATTTCTCGACCTTTGGCACCCTACCGTCCTCTGGCGCGGCATCGTCTACTCCGTGCTTATGTGCCTCGCCAAACTCGCAGTCGGCCTCCCCATCCTCCTCTACCCAGCCGCGCTCGCATCCGCCTCGAGCCTCGCCGCACCGCTCCGCAGCGACCGCATCGCGACACGCACGTACCTCACTTCCGTCTGGCATCGTCTTTTCCGCCGACCCAATGCCAGTGCTGGTTCGCAGGCACCCTCGCCGCCCACTCCATCAGTTGACACCACCGCCGCCAACACGGGCACTCAGCGCCCCGACAGCCCCGTGCCCCAGACCCGCGCACCGGCGACCTCGGCTCGGTCGTCTCTTCCCGCCGCGGTCTTCATGGGCGTCGCGATGGTCTCGCGGGGCGAGATCGGTCTCCTGATCGCCCAGCTCGCGCGCCCTTCGGAAAGCACGAGCGCCGGCTCATCCTCGTCCTCGGGCACAGGCACAGGCTCAGACCAGGCCGGCTCCGACGGGCTCCTGGGCGACGAAGCGTTCCTCGCGGCCATCTGGGCCATCCTCCTGTGCACGCTCGTTGGCCCAGTCAGCGTCGGGCTCGTTGTGCGGCGCTGGGGTGCGCGGGTCACGGCGGGGATATGGGCGTGAGCGAAGTACTGGATTGGTCCCTGAAAGGATGAACGGCCCGTATTGCGCAGGCCCTACTGGTGGGAGGGCCCTGCCACCAGTTGCAGGATGAGACTCAGCATGCTCGCAAGACGATCGTCACGGTGTCCCCGACTCGTTCTGTAGACCCCAGCTCCCGCCGGCGCAAGCGTTGTGCCTTGATGCAACGCTGAGGGACCGAGGCTTCGACGCTACTGCAGTCGGAGCACAAGCTTTGAAGTCGCGCGAAGTCATCACCTATAGGACCGCGACGTACTGAGTGCTCGCCGCTGTCTACATGCTCCCTCACGCCGGCACCCCCAGGGAGAAGGAGGACGTCATGGACCACGCTAGCTCCTGACTGGTATCGGCTGATGTGCGTAGATGCTTGCGAAACGATGGCTGTCGCTGGCTTGTGATTGCAAATTACTTATTGGAACGATTGGAACGACTGTTTCATTGGGAACAATCTGTACAGAGACCGACATAGGTTCCATGCGCTGCGTCCAAGTAATATTACCATCGTTCGGGCATGAGTGAGCATAACCGCGAACTCACGCTGCCAAGCCTTACGGTCAGAACCACAGGAGACTGTTTGGAGCCACGGCAGACTGACCTCGTTTCATGAATGATAATGCAGAGAACGTCGCGTTAGGCGGCAGGCTCGAATTTGGACTCCTCATCATTCGGCTTGGCAACTTTCTGCTTCTTCCACTTAGCACCGTCTTCGGCCGTCATCTTCTGCGCGACCTCAATCGGTCTCACGGTGTTCGAGTCGTGCGTCTGCTCGCAGAGATACTTCGCTTCACTGTCGGACTTGGGTTGCAGGTCAGGTGAGAACAGGGCGCGAATCCGAGGAGCGTGTTCGAGGACGACGTATGCGATGAAAGTGGTCACATTGAGTGCGTCAAGTGGATTCGTCAAGTCGAGGATCGTGGCATGCTGGTCGGCAAGTATTGTGACCTAAAAGAGAAGGAACATGATCGTCAGTCATCAAGGAGGGATTCATAGTTATAGAAAGGAGATTGCAAAGACTCGGAGCACATACATCAACGTCAGCATAGCGGCGCTTCTGTTCCACAAGTTTCAGGAAAGCATCATAATCGACCATCGCGAGCGGAATGGCCTCTTCCCTCAAGTTCCTTAGATCCTCCACGGCTGAAAATGTATCACTCCATGCGCAGGTGATGGCTCCTGCAGATCCGGTAGTGACGAGGCCGAACAGAGGGAATCGGAAGATACCGAAGAGCCGAAGGAAGGATGCCATCGCGAGGAGGTGCATGCGACTTTTGTAGGTCGCAGTCTCACTCGTGACATTCTTTCCGAACTCTGCGGCGAATAACGGGATGTGCAAGTCACGATCACTGGCAGCCTCCTGGGACGGTGCAGTAGTGCCAGCAGACAGTGCCTGGTTGGCTCCTGCCAGTCTTCGAGTTCCTTCATCCTTTGAGGGCGAGGTATGCAGGCCGTGCATTGCACCTGTCAGTACAGGCACTGTTCCACAGTCAGATGCGGCTTCGCGATATGCTTCTCTGTCTGTCTCAGTGAATGTCTGTCGTGGGTGGTTGTCGACAAATACGCTGTCCATGAGACTGCCGCGGGGGTCAGCGCAAGACACAGGTTGGAGGCCGAGCACATCTGGAGTCCGCGGCTGGAATCCCCGAGTAGGTGTCCAGATCGAGACGCTTTTCGCCACAGCGGCTGTACGATAGGCACTGGGAATAACAATGGTGATAATGCTGTCGGCCTTGCCCCGCATCGGTTCCTGATCGAACTCCTCGGCAGACGCGGTCTCAAGAGCATCATCCACCTTGTTCCACGATTTGTATGCCTCGGCACCATATTGATCTGTGTCCGCGCTAACAGCGGGATAGAGAGCGGCGAAAGCACTTAAGCTGTCTTCTCTGGCCTCCTTTCGCAGTACGAGGGGATTTTCTGATAAGGAAAGGATCGCTTCTCGCCTAAAAAGGTCGTCAATGGATTCAATGATATCGAAGGAGTCGACCTGGAAAGTAGTACTTACTCATAGCGCACATCAACCTTTCGGCAGCTTGTGACAATCGACTGCATGAGTTGGTCCCATAGGCGGTATGCTGCCTCGTTGTGATTTTTGACCTTCGATGCCAACTCCTCGTTCGTGTTGTCCGTGATTTGTTCGTTGATGCAGTCTCGAAGTGCACGAGAAATCTCCACCACGTGTAGAATCGAGCAAAAGCTGTCTCGAACCACCTTCTCAATCACTGGTCGCATGTTCCCCAAAAAGGCATTTCCGTGCATAGATGCCTCGTAGGCTTCGCGCAGGTCCTGGATAATGCTGCTCATCTGAGGACTTAGGCAAACGTTGCTGACTGACTCCTATCTTTCTGTTAGAGCGGTTTCGAGATAGGAACACAATGAAAACATACAAGGCCGTCGCTGAAGCTGACAAGCGCAGACGCGTGTACATAGACGTCAGGGAAGATGACGACCGGTTCGAAGCGCTTGGGGTCTTGGACCGAGCATACAATGCCTCGATGACAGAATAAGTAGATTCTCATTCGAGTTGGGGCTTCGCCGACTCGAGCGTAACTGTATGCTTGACATCAGTGACCATTTCGGCTGAGCAAGAGCTATGATCTCTTACTATAACGCGGCGCTCGAACTGATGATATACAACGGTTAGTCCCAAAGGCTCCAAACTTAGCAGGGATATGGCATGCGATCGATACGTACCTGCCATTTTGGTCGCCGCAACCGTCTGAGTCGCCGGCCGATCTGTCGTGGAGATGAGGACTGTATTGTAAACGGAATATATTTTTAGCGTTCTCACCTTTCAGTCCCAGGACTTGTCTCTTGTGGCTCTGGCACCATGAGCGCGCCTTCGTTAGGATGATTTGTGTGCAGACGATCACTTGGCCTGTCACGATTGTGGTTATCAATTGGCGATGTGATAAGGGAGGAGACGTAAACGGACGCACCTCGAGGATATTTGTACCCTATAAGCCCATTGTTCAACCCTTGACCTATTCGCACTGGTATTATCCATCCCATCCTCTTGATCCCATAGTAGCTCCAATCGGGAATGTAAATCGGCCCGCCAAGGCAGGACCTCGAGGTCGAGACTGGCGGCTTCAATGCCACGGACATCCCTCATACGTCTGAGAACGATGAGAAGAGCAACGGCGTCCATCGGATTGCTCAGATCAAACGCATCCATGTCACTAGACAAAGAAGTCCGATGAACCTTGGGCTGAGCATAAATCAGCGAATGGTGCGCTCGGAATGGGCAGCGAAGACTGACAAGGTCATCGCCAACCTCCACGTCTTCATCAAGCCAGCCGATGATGACGCGCACAACTGTGCTTGTTCTATCGCAAGCAATCCCGATCAAAACCTCATCAAGGCCAAGTGAAGATCGGTGGTATAGGGCACTGGCAAGAAGGGTCTCGATACTGTCTGTGAGATCAACGCAGAGAACGGTTGGTTCTTGAACTTCGTGGTCGGCCGAGCATAGTAGCTGCTGGTCGTGACCATCACACAGACTAGCTTCGTCGTCGTCGCTGAGATCTTCCCCAGGTGCGGGTTCGTCTCGATACCACCAGCTGTGAACGCCAGAGTCAGAGTCGGAGGATGAATCTGAGGAGGATTGCTCCGAGGAGTCATCTCCTGCTCCACAGATGGTCATCCGATTGTCAGCTGCTCTGAACACGGTTCTTATAAGTACTCACCTTCCGAGTCGGTGTCTCCAATTTCTGATGGAGACGAATGGACGCGCAAGGTGATGGGTGAACTAAGCGTACCGATAGAGTCGGTTAAAGGTGTGGGTGGAAGTGTACCAATCTTGCGGACGATGAGCGCCGCCTGTCCGTGAAGGTGAAGGATTGGAAAGACACCAGCTAGCAATGGCTTTGCCGTAGCGTACGTGACTGAAGAGCTGATGACGACGATACATGAGTGTCAGCGTCCCCGGGCCCTCATAAAAATAGGGGAAGGATCAACTCACCAAAACTCATGTCGAGGATAGATCTCGCGTAGCAGAATGAAAAGCATGTTGATGACTTCGGGTAGCATACTCGTGCTATGAGCTGTGAGAGACGACTCTTGCATCACGGTGGCCTGTTCCAGAATCGCGCTGTACTGTGGAAGAGAAACATCATCATCGGCGAACATGTTGTCGTCAAGTTCCACATGTCGACGCTCCGTTGCTTTGAGGACACGTGTCACATGGAGTTCACGAGCGGCGTTACAGAACACTCCGGGATCCTGACGTGTGGACCATTCAGCATTGACTCTGACCCAATAAGCATGTAGGTAGTGTAGCAGCGCTGTACATACCTGTAGGATTATACGGCTCGTAGTAGGACGCGGTAGCTGGAGCTCCTTTACAAGCTGTTGAACGACTGGTGGATATTGAGGATCTAGCGCGACATTCATAGTAGAATTGTACTGTGGTCAGAAGAAGGTGCTAAACGGGTATGCACTGGCAAATTGGAGAAGCTCAAGTTTAACGAAGTTCAACAGGACGCGGAACTCCGTTATGTTCAAACTCCAACCTCCTCAACAACATTGGCACAGCCACAGGCGCTTGCAAAGTTACTCAACCCAACTTGTCATCGACATCACCACGTCATCGCCGCTATAGATTACTATTCTACTATTATAGCGATCGCGTTACATATTCTGCGCGATGACTAGACGAGCTATACGATAGTGGTATGCCGGCGCAAAACATCTAAGCTGGGTATCCGAACCCTTGACATCTAAGACCCGTGTCTAGTACTTAGCGATGCTTCCCCCTTCAGTTACTTACCACAATCATTACCCCTCGAACATGCCCTCCGGGACGTCGAGCCCGAGATTCGACTTGGCAAAGTCGCGCATCGTGCGCTCGATTTCATCCTCGAAGCTCTCGCCCTTGCGCCCGAAGAGGTGCAGCGCCCACTGGCGCACCTTCGTCCACCAGAAGACGGCGTCGATGGTGAGCATGATCGACTGGAAGAAGAGGTAGTTCGCGAGCTCGCGGAGGCGCTCCTTGAAGCCGAGCTGGTGGGCGGTGACGAGCGAGCGCGAGGCCCAGTTGCCGGTGATGCGGATCCGGTTCACGGGGGACGCGAACATCTGATTGTTTCCTGTGGGAGGTAGTCAGATGGAGAGCGCAGTGCATGAGCATACTAAACTTGCCTTGGACGATACTAGGTACACCAAAGAGCGAAAGAGTCGTGTCAGAGGGCCCAGCCATCCGCCAGCGCATGGACTGGACTCACCGCATATTTCTCCCGATGAAGATCAGCTCTTTTGGCATCCTGTCCGTGTCCGTCAGGAAGCCCTTCAGCTTCTCCTTCATCATCACGCCCCGCTCGTACTCGTTCATCTTCTCGAAGTCCGGGTTGTGCGTCTCTTTGAACCGCACGGGCCGCATCAGCGTCGCGCTCGCGAACAGGTCAGGCGTGCCGATCCCCCATTCCTCCGCAACGCTCTTCACGACGTCAAAGTCGACGGTGAGGAGCCCCTTCCAGAGTCGCGCGTACTGCTGCTGGAAGCCGTCCGTGACGCGCACGTACAGCCCGTGATCGAGCAGGACGAACTGCGCCTGGCCCTTCTTCGCGCGCGCGGGGTTCGGGTGCGGACGGATGATGATGTTGCCCGGGTGGGGATCGCAGTGGACCCACCCCCAGTCGAAGATCTGCGCACTGAAGAGGTCGACCATGGTCTGCATCACCCACTCAGTGCCGCCCTTGAGAGCCGGGAACCGGTCCGCCGGAAGCGGTTCGCGCGGGGAGGTATTCGTGTCGTCGCCCATGAGCCGTTCGATGCCCGACCTGTCGCTGAGTCGCACGCCGTCGATCCATTCCGCGACCATCACTTTCTTGGTCGAGAGCTCGGTGTAGACCTGCGGGATGTAGACACGGTCTGCGATGCGGGACTCCTGGGCGACGAACTGCCTCGTCTTGAGTGCGTTCTGGACTTCGAGCTCGAAGTCGAGCTCACGGCGCAGATGATCGTTGATAAAATCTGCGTACTCGTTCCTCAGTTTCGGCTGTCTGCTTGTAGACGCAAGAAGGAATACGCACCGACGGCAAAGCATACTGGGAGATGGAAGAGCCAGTGCTCATATATCCACATACATGCACGGAACGCACCGAGGTCCCACTCGACCTGTTTGCTCACGTCTGGCTTCTGAATCTTGACAGCGACCCATGTCTCCGAGCCGTCGTCCGTCTTGAGCTTTGCGCGGTGTACCTGGGCGATGCTTGCGCTAGCCGCAGCCTGTTCTTCGAAAATCTCAAAAACGCCGTCGGGACCAGCGGGCGGACGTCCGAACTCGGACAAGAAGACCCGTTCGACGGTCGAGTATGGAACTTGGGGCGCGTCGTCAAACAGCTTGCCGAACTTCTCGCGCATAGGGCGAGGGAGCAGTGCGGCGTTGTTAGCGAATGCTTGGCCTGGAGACCACGTCAGATCGCGGACGCGGCAGACCGTCAGGTGTATGTGCACGCACCGATTTTGATGTAGAGACCCCCATTACACGTGAGCAAGTCGTATACGCGCTGCGCGACACGCTCTTGTAGGGCAGGGATTCCTTCGACCTTGTCTGGTTTGAAATTTAGCTTGTAGTCTATCGCGATCACAGCACACTGTGAATTCGGAGTGTGTGAGCCGGGATTATACGTGCAGAACGGGCATTCGTGCCGCTCCCTCAGAGGAGTACGTCTTGTACGACAAATTTCGACCTCCAAGCCAAGGAATACTCACAGTCCAAGCTGTCCTCAAATTACGCCGTATGGCCGACGCGTTGAATTCGCGATCCACCCCATATGCCACGCCCAACCCCGCCAGGACGTACAGACCCCGCCGCGCATACCGTCGCAAGCGAGAGTCAGACTTCGTTCCAGTTTGCTGATTTGTTGTGTATGGGGCCGTTTTGAACACAAAACCATTAACGTTATGTCGCGTGAGGCATCTTGCTGGGAAACTGAATGCGACCCGGGCCGTTGTGCCAGGGCGACATGACGGCCTCAGTCTCGCGTACATTGCCTATGAGCAAGGGTGGCGTCCTCCAGGTAGCAAAGAGAGTCTAAGAAGAGAAGACAGAGCGTTCAGACCATCGTTTGCAGGCAGCGGACAAGGTGGTGGGTCCAGCGAGAGTAGGTGAGCTCAGCGGCTACTAGCTATTTATGACGCAACCACTCGGCACCCAGTATATCCTCCCCTCGCGAGGTTAGGGTTACGTGGGGGTGTACTTCTTGAATCAATGACCATGGGTGCTACGTCCCGATATACTTTGGATACACATGCTGGTGTACACGGAATTGTGCATAAGATAGATATTGATGATCACGCATGTGCACATGCATCCCTAGTCGACGCCTCCGGCATCGCGCAATTGGTGGTCTTCTTCGTCAGACGACTCTTCGTTTGCGGTGTTACCGCCGCCTCCCCAGAAACGGCCAATCACGGAGCGCAGGAACCGTACAGGTAGCGGCTGGTACCAGAGCCGTCGTCAGCAAGTGCACAACGCAAGCAACAAAGTCGCAGAACTCACTGCGACCTCCTCCTCGTCCTCTTCCTCGTCGCCGTCCTCATCCTCATCTCCCTCTTCTGCGTTCTCCGCTGCGGCTGCCCTCGGGATAGCAGGCGCGTGCGGCGCATCCTCAACATCCTCCAAGTCCTCCGGGTCCACGAAGTCAACCATGACCTCCCCGCCCGGCATGCCGCCCGGCATCGCGCCCTCGCCCTGCTGCGGTGGGATCTGGTCCGCCATCGCGCCGAGCGCGAGGAAGAGGTCTTCGAGCTCCTCCTCCTGCATCTGCCCCGCCCACTGCGCAAACTGGACGACGCCGCCCGGGAAGCGCTGCTGGATGACCGGCTGCGCGTCCCAGAAGCCGACGAGCTGCGCGCGGAACGCAGCGTCGGGCACGAGTCGCTCGAGGAGGCGCGCGTCCTGCCTGCGCGAGCGTGGCCGCGCGGCGAGCATGTCCTCGACCCCGCGGAAGAACTCGCCGTCGTACTCGTTCCCGCGCGTCGGCGGCGGGAGCGGGTCGCACGCGAGGTGCCGCGCGTCGCGGACCGCGCTCGGGAGGAACGGCAGGAGGCTGCGGCACGCCGCCTCGTTGACGAGGACGTGGCGGTAGATGGAGTACGCGAGTGATGGGGAGTCGAACCGGCCTGAAAATGCTTTCGGTGCGGCTGGTGAGGAGGTGGGGAGGGAGGGCAGGACGGCGGACACCGCTGTAGCGAACCAAGACGCGCGCGCGGCGGGCTTCCACAGGGAGGATGAACGAGTAGCGTAGAGGTGCGACAAGAGGTGCAGGATCGATTGACTGTCGGAAACCAACCAGCTAGACATACGCGGTGAATGAATAAGCAACGATTGAACACGGTGACACCAACCTTCGATCCGTTTGTATCCTGAATGCAGGATGGCCACGAATATCGCCGCTCAACGAGATGTCGGCCTTGTCGGCCAAGAGAGGGACAACAGAGGGGAACGTGCGGATAGCGTACTCCAATGCGTGTGTACTCTGCTCACGGATCTAGGCTTCGTTAGAAAGGGATGATACTCGGGAAGAGACGCAATCTACCTTGCTCCCAGATCCTTCCTCACGAATGAACAAAGCCAGCGCTCGGGCGTACGCTATTCCAGGTAGAAGGTTCGGTACTATCCGCCGAGTATAAGTGGATTTACTGTCCTGAGATTCTTTCTCGACGTCGGACTGGAATAGATCCCAGAGGTCGATGAGCCACTGAGACATTCCTGCCTTGATAGCCAGATAGTCGAGATGGAGCAGCGTGCCGTGAGGATCCGTCCAGGGGTCAAGCGCGTACAGCAGGCGAGCGAACTCGAACGCTGTCCGAACACATCCCCGACGCTGCAAGTCGGTGACTTGCCGGTGGAGAGCGAGGAAGAACGGTCGGTTCTCTACATGGTCAAAGTCAAGGCGGTTGGCTCCGCTGGTGAAGTTGAATGCGCCAACGAAAGCACGCTCGTACGTGAACAGCGAGCGATCGACGTAGTCCGCCGCGGTGCTGTGTTCTTCTCGATGGTGGTAAACTTCCGACAACTGCAAGAGCGTGTCGGCATGGTAGGGCAGTAGTCGCAAGACCTGCCAGAAACCCTCGGGGTCGCCAGAGAGAACGGTGCGCATGAAGTCGAAGGTCACTGCGCGGTACTTTTTGCTGTACTCTACCGTCCATATCTTCTCCCCGTGTAGAGGTTGACGAGAATGTCGACGCAGGCTGTCGTCGACCTCCTCTTCCGTAAGCAGCCGCACCGACAAACCCTCGCGAAGTTGTGCGGGCCACCAGGTCGGTTTCGGCCGTGTCAGATTTGAACGTTGCGCCGCGGACTGTCGCGACGAACCAGAAGATGAGCTGCCCTTCGCCGCAGATACGACCTTAGAGCCGAAGAACTTGCGAAGCTCAGCTTCGCTGTCGAGGTGAGACAGTGATACTGAGAGGAGACCAGCGAGCGAGCGCGCAGTGGCAGGGGACGATGCGGGAGCAGAAGTAGATGCAAGTTGGTGCTTGAGGTCAGGATATTTCAGGGATAGCTCTGCGAGGGCTTTGTCGACATCATCCATCTCTTCTTTCTGTTTATCCTTCGCCTTTTGCTTCTTGAGAGCCTTCCGCTCCTTTTTCGATGGTCCAGCGGGAGTGGAGGGGGTTGAAGGTCGTTCGGGCTCTGGTTCGGGGGAGACAAGTTCAGGTGCCGGGGAGTGAACAGACGAAGCTGCGGGCCCCTTCTTTTTCTTCTTCTTCTGTTACAATAACAGAAAGTGTACATCCTGGCACTGTCAGGCCATGGACGGGAGATATCGCAAGGGAAGAAGCTCACGAGCCTTCTTGGACTTTGCCGCACGAGTCTGCCCATGAATATCTTCCTCCTCGCTCTGCTCATCCTCGTCTCCCGCGCCCATTAGCTGGAGTACGCTCAGTACAGCCCTCCATAGCACTGTATCATCCACTTACTGCAGCAAATCCACCCACAGGAGGGACCTTCGACAGCACCGGAGAGTCCTCTTCTGATTGATCATCGACATCATGAGTAGTGTCTTGGAGGGCTTGCAGTTTTTCCTGTTCACGAATTTGTCTTTTGCTCAGCCTCGGCGGCATGCTTTGAAGCACAAACCACACCGAAGTAGCGGCGGGGTGAAGCCTGGTGGAGCTAAGGCAGAGAGGAGTCAAACATCTAAGTCTTAGTCTAGGAGGGAGGACCTGGAGAACCTGCAGGCGCCCTGCATTTGTCACGTGACTAAAACGTTAAGAATCATAAACCGCCGCGGCACCGAAAGTTGGTTAGTAACCTTGAATTTGTTTGAGACGTTCGAACTTCAAACGTAGTACGTACTGTGACAGTGAGTACTGAGTACCGTTGAGGCTCCCGGGTTCTGACCGAAACTGCTTAGGACAGTGACGTAGAGTCCAGCTTGTCCGGGCTTCAACCAACGACCACAGCAGCGACGCTCTCATGCTTTCGACTCGAACTCTGAACCTCAACTTTGCGCGTATCCTGACGTTGTGTAAAAGCATCTTGAACTGCTCAAAACACCAATTCCACGTTGCATCTTCTCTCAGGTGATCATTAAAGTGGTGGCCAGTCGATGTCGTACGCACTCATCACTTGCCATCGCAATAGGATCCTGCAATCTTCTGCGAAACCGCTCGTTCTCTCCACCAGAATCGCGTGAATACCACGCGTTTCTCTCGTCCCATCGACGACAGCATAGATACGCCAACGAACGACCTCTCCATCGAAGCATATGGCGCGATACTGGAACAATGCACCGCAATGCAAGTCACGCCTAGGGTGGTTCTCCCCGAAGTGCTGAACATGCTCACTCTCATTCTGCGTCACGTCTACCCGCATCATGTACTTTGGTCCGTGTATCCAATGCACATGTTGTATATTTTACTGACTTTGATCGACTACAGCGATTCGGTGGCGTACGCGGTTGCGAAACCTGCCCAACTCGAGTTTGCACCTGCGCTACGTCTACATAGAGAGGCAGTCCTTCTCGTGTGCATGCGTTATCAAGAGAGGAATGGCGACCAGCTTGCCGCAGACTCTGACCTCGAAACCGATGCCTCAAGGTCGCAATGCGGCAGTGGCAGTTCAAATATATTGGGTAAAAATACACGGCATGGTATTAACACTTGTACTGATCGGCGGAAATTTCAAGATGATAACCAAACCTCAACGGATGGTGCTGAAGAATACGAGGACTGCGATCAACGCTACGATGCCGAACTGGAAGATGATGAAGATGAGTACGGTCGCCCTCCATGCGCTGGTCACGACCGCCAGTTACTGTGTCCAAGTCCAGGCGATCCAGAATTGGATGGACCAGCGATTGCTTGCGTCGACGACGACGAAGGCATCGTGCCTCTTATGACTAGTGCCCTATACCATCGATGGAATCATGGGATGCGAGGAGCACTGATCGGCTTCGTCTGCGATAGAACCAGCACGGTGATTCGCGTCGTTTTGGGATGGCTTGACGAGAGAATCGCAGAAGGGGACAATCTGGTGAGCTTCCTGCACTGCGGAAGTTTTATTGTACTGAGCTTAATCATAGCCTAGAGCCCATTTCACCGCCTTCGCGCGATATGGCGACTGTTCGACCTTAGGGACCCGATAGAAGCTGCCTCCCTACTTCTCTTCCTGCGCAAGTCGAGATTGGTTCCTAGTAACGATGCGCCGACTACTCCCTTGGCCATGTTGTCTTGGCGGGCAGATATCCATTCTCTGGTCGAAGGCTCTAGTCACCAATTCAGTCTATACGACGAAGAGGGGATTAGACGATGGTACTCTGGTATATATAGAGATGATGAGTGCAGGTATGTCTCTGCAACTTGCACCTCTTTTTATGTCTTACCAGCGCCCGATACTACCATCTACAAACCTACAAACAAGAGAACCGATGTCCGAGTGCGTACCTTCCGCTCACAATCACGGTGCATATGTCATTTAACCAGTCAATAGACCTAGACTTGCTCTTGGCAACGAGCTTACTATCGCACAACTGAAAAACCCGGAGTGAGTTAGCGATAGTCTACACGGTCTGTCATAATACTTGTTGTGCTCACCCACCATGCAGGGGTCAAGGCGGTGAAAATAGTAGCAAGTTTACTAGCATGAAGACGTTACAATCAGTCTACGGTTCAGGCGTATCAGCATCTACGAATCACTCTCGTAAATATGTTGTTACACAACATACGGGACTTCCTCGTTGTCACACTTACTTCTATGCGTGGAAAGCTATATTATACTCCAGGGCAGCGGGAGCTGACAAGACCGCACCTATACCTGCAGCATACGTAAACGCAACATCTCTGGTTCAATTCTCGGGTAATCTAGTAAGATCACAGTGAGCCTTCGTTTTCCGAGTCGTGACAGTTTGTTTTTGCAGTATCAACTTCAACATAACTGTCCTAGTCTTCATTTCGATCGATTCATCTCCTCACTGCGAGAGCAATACCTGCAGTGTTGTAACAACAACAAGTTCATTGGATATATGACACCCCAGGTCGAAGCCGTTGTCAAGAACAGTTTTTGCATGATCATGCACGTAGTGGAAGAAGCGCAAGCACTTGCTGAGGTCGAGCCTCTTCGTCCAGAGGACGGATCGTCTGCGTCCTCGGCTATGACGCTCACCAGGGTCTACAACGAGGCAACCTTCCGTCACCAATGGGATCAGTTGGCTACGACAATAGTTCAACGATGTGCTTCGGCTGACGTGCAGTACGAGTGAGGATTCGTCAACGTATGTTCATTTATGTCACGGCGCTGATCATGTCTGTAGGCGTGAAGCGTCTCTTTCATATCCCGAGAATCCTCTTATCCACGACCCCCACTACGCCGCTCTGTCCAACATCTCCGATCTCTTTAATACGGTCTATCCTTATCCAACTCACAGACAACCGGATGCTCGCAAAGCGTTCCAATACTGGGCACTTGCCAGCGCTCACTTGGAACGCGATCACGCCCAGGAAGAGTTCGACGAAGAACCCATTGGGGGCATAGCCGACGGTATCATCTCTCTCACGATTCCTTCGGTGTTCTCTGCTGGTGATATAGCCCAAGAGGTGTCCATCTGGGCGCCGACAATGGTGAAGGAGAAACCAAGTGTTTCTGACGAGGTCAGCGGCGACGATAGCGACGCCGGGCTGCGCTTTGGCAGTAGCCTCCTTGGCAGTAAAGCAAAATCGTCCGCACGGCCATCATACTCGCAACAACAGCAAGAGGCCTTCGCGGTAGCCATGCGAGTGGACTCCTGTGTCATTCAATCCGACGCGCCTGGATCTGTGCCAATGTCCGACTCCGAGTCTAGGTCTGCAGCTGACTCTATCGTCCGGTCGTTGGAAAACATGCAGATCGAGAGCCAGGAAGAGCTCAAGGTCACATCTCTACAACGACTTCCGCCCGGCCCCTGCGACCTCCATATCCCGCTGTTAGCAGCCGTATACAAGGGATACAAATGTGACACATTGGGAAATATGGCAATGGACCAGGGCCGTCTTCACCAGGTCGCGATCACGACCTTCTTGCGTCTCTTCAATATCGCACGTTTCCCCATCTTCGGCCTAGTGACGAAGGGTTCGTCCGGAGTCATGACATGTTCATGGGCTGATAGCGTTGAAATCAACTCCACCGCATCGGACAGCGACGGTGGGTCGTCAGAGTCTGCGCAGAGTGAGCACGAAGTGAGTAATTCTGTCATCTCGTAAAGTTGGAATCGCTGCTCACTGGCACGAGCCCGTGTTCACAGGTGATATGGATGTCAGATCAGGATGCTGTCGTCGTCGACCTGACCAACCCACTCGATGCGCTCAACGTAGCGACATTCATCGCGTACATCGTGTGCCATCACGCTCCCGTTATGCGCAAGCTGTTCCAAGCCGCGGACAGTTTTGACGCTGCCGCGCTGAACCAGCATCTTTCTCGTGCCGGAGAACCGGACTCCCTGCCGCTGCAGAAAGCGCGGCAGATGAGAACAGCGGATGCTGTGTGGAAGAAGCAGCAGATCCCTGTCCCGGATGTCGTCAAGGATGCTGCCACTGCGGCAGTCGGAACTAAGGACTCTTGCAAGTCGTCAAAAGCTGACCCGACTCTCGAAGACGCCAGTGGGTCCGTTAAGGAAGAGACGACCTGGTACGATGGAGGCGCCGCACTAGACCGAGTGAGATTCGAAAGGAAGGAGAGCCTCTACACGTAACAAGAAGGAAGCAGCGGTCCGAGTCGAGCAGGAGGCCGGCGACGCGACCAGCGGTAACGGGAGTGGTACGGGGGCGCAGGTCGAGTCCAGCAAGTAGACCAACTTGCTTGGTAATAGATCATCGAACTGCCTCAAGAAATTGAAGAAGCTGAACTTATGTAGGTGTTGTGACGTCGATGGGTAAATTTGGCTTTTCAGTTCCTGTGCCCTTAAGGTTTGGTCAATGTGTAGGTGCATTCTTGAGTTTGACTGTCCTCTCGCCGCGCACGCCGAACACCGCCGCGGATTGAACTTGAACCACGGCCGACTCGGCCGCGACGCTTATATGAAAATCTACGAACAGAGGCGCTTTGCTGACGTTGATGTGTGTGCTCTTCGCGACCTCCTTCGTATGACTATGAATTCCTTGACGACTGACGATTCTCCTCCTATTCCAGGTCACAATGATTGCCGACCAGCATGCCACTATCCTCGACTTGACGAATCCACTTGATGCACTCAATGTGGCCACTTTCATTGCATACGTCGTCCTCGAACACGCTCCTCGGATTCGCGACCTGTTCTCACGCGACCTGCAACCCCAGTCTGACCCTGAAGCGAAGTATCTCCACGACCAGCCTACGCACGACTCGAACGCCGTGAGACCAATTGAGGTGGTGCAAAAGATGACGGCCGAAGACGGTGCTAAGTGGAAGAAGCAGAAAGATGCCTGAAGCGAGGTCAGTCATCCATGGCTCCCACGTACAGTCTCCTGCGGATCCAACCGTAAAGCTGGAGGTCACGGTTGGCGTTTGGATTTTCGAAGTACCGAGTTGATCTGTGCACTTAATTAATCATCCTGCTCTTACCGACTGTTCCTCCATATAGGATAAGAGTTGAACGCGGGGAGGCTGGCTGTACATTCGCGCACCTCTGTTGCAAACCGCAATAATCAACTAATATCTCGACAACAGCAAGTAGTATAGTCACCTTTGCGCATACACCCGCCCTTCCTGACCCTGTCCTGGCCTCGTCCGAATCCACGAGCGGTGTGCATCCGTCTGTCAAAGCATGAACCTACGTATGTTCTTACCTCCACGTCGTGTATCCTATTGCCTGTCCTATGTCGGCTGTGGTGGAGCGATATCCCAATAATCACACGCGGTATTCCAATTCACTCACGAAGCAAACTGCGTCTACAGATCCAACCTACGGGCCTGACTCTCGACCACGCGTTTCGAGAGAACTCACAACCTCCTGCCTCACCCACTCACCCATCCGGGTACCTTCTGCACCAGCGATGGCGCGCCATATCAGCAACCGGCTCGTCAGACCGTCCCATTCCCCTGTACGGTCCGGGATTGTCATAGAGACTCGCCAAAGCGCCTCGACACACTCGCCCCAGTGCTCGATGGAAGGTAATGAGGGGGGATCGTAGAGGTGGTGCGAACGATGTAGCGCGATGCGCATGTCGAGGTCGTCGTCCGTCCGGAAAGGAGGCACATAAGACCCCGATGTGGGTATAGTGACGTCTGCTTCCATCTGTGCGAGCCAATGGAGGCTACGCGTGAGCAGCACTGGAATGTGAGAGCTCGGTCTACCTGGGAGGAGACACAGACGGAGGAGGACGGGGACAACAGCGGCGAACCCCGCTGCGGTGCATGTTTGGTGATAGAGGATCATGTGTAGACAGCGCGCTGCGATGGCACGCCATTCGCCGTTGGTCACAGCTTCGATCTTGCTCGCGTCGACGACCGTCAGGATGTTCTCCAGGATGCGGGCCCAAGCGAGGGACTCATCCCCATGCATTGTCGGCAGCTGCATTTCGATCCATGAGAGGAGAGCGTGTTTGAGAATGAGCGACGACGTAGCCCGTGCACTGCAAGTGATGTTCGCAAGAACCTGTTATATTTAGAAGGGGATTGAGCATCATCACATCCGATGATAGAGCGCAGTTCGCGTACCTCCAACACGGAGCGACGCAACGCACGATCGCGCTGTTCGCTCTGGAAAAGACTAGCTAGAAGATCCCAGGTATGTCGCCTCTTCAGTATCCGCCACTCTTCGTTGGCGACTATACCATCCCCGAGGAACCGCACGATCCATGCGCGTTCCTTTTTCCAGTCGTCAGACGAGCTGTACAACATTGCGTAAAGCATTGGGACGTCGGAAGGATCCAACATCGGCCGCTGAAGCAGGAAGCGGGCGGTAAGAGGATAGATGAAATTCGAGGGGTAGAAGATGCCGCGGAATGCGTGCGCGAGAAGGAGAGTGGTGTATGCTGGTAAGCGGGGGGGCTCGTCGGAGGGAGCGCATGCAAGGAGGTCTCTTAGCAGATTGAGTATGTGAAGAACGTGAGCCTTCTCCTGCAGATCCGCGTTCTAGGATGGGGCATTAGTTAAACGACTCAAGCTTCTCCTATCTACAACGGCTCACCTCAAGCACACGGTACAGCGCTGCAATCTGTGCCCATGCCACTTCTCGTAGTCTGGGATCGTTTGCAGATAAAGTGCGCAGTACGAGACTGACCACGTTGGTGCGGAACAGTTGTACCCAGACAAGGGCAGATTGCGGTGCATCGGTCGCCAGGGCCTGCGTAAGGAGCAGCAAGACAAACGCAGGGTCGTACACAGAGTCGCCCGATATGGTAGAAACATCTCGAGTCTCAATAGTCCTCCAATCAGGATACTCGAGAATCGTCCTCAGAACGCGACTGGGATCGAGACTTTGGATGGCTTCCAATGCACTGCTTGAGGAGACGTCTGCACCAGTCGACCATTGTGCGAGCAACGAAGTCACCGAGATCTTCCGCGTAGCCTCGAAGAGCTGAAATACGGACAACAGTTTGAGGTCCGCAGCACTCACAGTCCCCCTATATATTCTGCGCAAAGGCTCGATATGACTGGGTTGGCAGGTGTTGTTCGGGTGCAAGTGAAAGAGGGTGCATAGAAAGTCAACGATCTCTTCCCTTGGTGAGGCACTGTCGAGAGACGCGGGAATTGCGCAGATAGTGTAGAACTTCGCGTGCTGCACTACAGTTTGCAGATATTTGTTCACTGTTGCGGGCTGGGAAATATCAGCGTTATGGCATGGTGAGAAGTAAACGATGGTTACATACCTTCAGATGCGTCGACGAGGCGAGCATACGGATGAATCTGACACCTTCTACGCTGTCGAGTCGATCCTGGATTACAGCAGCGATCACTGGTTCCGCAAGATGGTTCTTGACGGACGTCTTCGCGTGTATGAGCGCAGCTGAAGGATCTGAGTCTCAGTGGGCAGCATACCTATCTCAAGAGTCATGAACGTACACATGCTGGAGAGTATTGATCGACTGTCCCACGTGGAGGGGAGCCCGTCTACGAAGTATTGCACCGTCCATTTCAAACCTAAGTCGAGTAGAGTCTCGGCTAAAGGTATGGCTTCGTCGCCAATCTCCGTAAGGATTTTTCGTGCTACGCTGAAGCATAATGAGTCGGGCGTTATCGAGGACATATTCTTGACGAGCTCCTTCAGATACTTCGAACGCGAAGACCTAGATGAAGAGACTACCCAGACGACACAATCTGCAGCCTTTGAGCGGACGTCAGGCTGTTGCTGTTTGTCGAGGAAAGCTTTGATAAGACGCGAGAAGTGAACTGGCATGGCATCCAATCCTTCGGAAGCACTGTCTCCACGCGAGGTGTCGTACACGGCGAACAAAATCCGAACAAGATGAGCGATATCACAGTCTCTGGCTGCAGAAGAACTAAGCCAGCTAGCTACCGCTGGTCTGGACGTCGGCTGGCGGTAGAGCAAACTTGTGACGATATCGACGGAGGGATCATCGTTTCGGAGAAGCCCTGTGATCGACAGTTGGGGCGTTGGTTGAAGCCGAAGGGACCACCGTTTGACTGACGAAGGTACGAGGTCTGCAACACTCCCGTCAGAGAACGAGTGCTCCGGAAGGCGTCCATCGTGGCAGAATGGTAGGCTATTCCGTGTGCCGGCAGCAATCAGGTCAGTAAGCTCCGAACATTGTGGGACCAGGGATTGTAAGCGGCACAAAAGAGGCAACGCCTTAGTGGCAGCGTCAATATCTCCAGAGATTGTCATCCAGGTTGCCTCGAGGACTCCGCAGATAATATCCTGGCAGGTTACTGAGCTCGAGCGTTCTCCTATTTCCGCAAGGTGGTCCAGCAAGCCGAGTGTGTCGTCAGAGTTAAGATAATGAAGCCAGATAAAAGCGGTAGCTCTCTAAGATAGTATAAGGGTCAGGCTGACTGAAACGTTGAGGCAGAAATGACACATGACCTACTTCGTCTTCGCTGACATTATCCAATGATTCACGGAGCAGAAGTGACCACCGTCCGGTCAACCTAGCAAACAGCTCTGCGACATGTTCGCCGCCAACCATAGATGCATTGTCCAGCAGGAGGCGCAGTCCTAAGATGATGTCGTAAATAAATCCACGAGATCTTCAGATAGTAACATATGACTGACCTTCCCTCTCTGCCTGGCTCAAAGTTCGCGAGGAGACCGACCTCATGGTCTCCGAGTCGAAATAGAACAAGACAAGCTCAGAGACATAGTCATAGCCGTTTTCCTGTGCTTTTCGCACGATGGCTGCGAGAACAAGTAACCAATCGCGCACAGTCAGATCCTCTACTCCGAGATACGATAGCCTATGCAAGATGAGGCGTGTCGCCCGTTTGAGTCGCATGTTGTCAGGTTCGCTTGCGAAGAGGCTCTCGACGAGCGCTTCCTTGACGGATTTTTCTGCGACGACCTTGTCCGTACAGTGGAGAAGCAACGTGTCGAAACCGAGCCTATCCAATGGATCATGAGTCACGACACGAATCTTCAACGACAAACGACCTACTCCTGGATGAGATCGGGTAGCGACTCTCCAACCTGCCACATTGACACTTGGGTAGTAGGGTCTAGGTACCGGGAAAGGTCCTTCAAAGCCGGCCCGCAGAGCTTCTTGACTACTGCTGCGAGCCTAGCAAACTCTGGAGCAGCGATCGACGGTCCAGTGAGTCGCACCCAGTCCACGATTTCGTAAGCAGCGATTTGCCTTTCGGTATCGGTCTCCGCTGCGGCAACTATGAGCACGTTTCACCCAAGGTCGACCCACAACGCGACTCACGTGCCAAATATTGCTCAACACGCTCCAGATACTCCAGCACAGCGCGCGTCGAAGTCTGGGGCGAGACGGCAACGGGATGCTGCAGCTGCTTGACCGAGGACGTGAGGAGAGCCACCTCGCGACGAATCGCCCCTTCTACGACAGCGTGCTCGGGAAAGAGACTCTGCCCATCCAGCAGCGTCGACAGCCTTCCAACAAGAGCCTCGCAGAGGACGAGATCTACGCTCTTGCTCGCCAGACGCAGGAGCAGATTTCGCACGAACGCGAACAACGCCAGCGCATCCGAGGGCGACAGGAGCTTCCCCTTCAGCTTCGCACCGAGCTGCTCGACGACCGTCGTTAGCAGTGGGCTGGGGAACACCTCAGGGTGCTGGCCAATTGACGTTCGGTGCTCTCCGTTTTCCTTCATGCCAGGTCCGAGAGCATGGTGCGCAGGATACAGCGCTTGGAGCTCTTCTACGTACTTGTATGGCGTCTTCACACAGCGCTGCACGCAGTCGTCGAGGAATGGGATGACACTGTCGCCTTCGTCCATGAGTGGGGCGCCGTCCGGTGCTCGTGCACCCGGGGCACGGCGCGTGAGCGGGAGAGAATCCAGCCACAGCGATATCTCGTCTGGGTCGTGTTGAAACAACACACCCGGCGAGAGTATGTGGCGAAGAAGGGCGACGATCTCGCTGCGCACAGCGGGTACAGGCGTGACGGTGTAAGCTTTTAGGAGGACATGAAAGTTGCTGTGCTTTGAGCCTGCCAAGGCAAGGTCAACAGTCAGTCATGGCTTTGGCTGATTTCGGTGTCATGCACTCACCCGACTTTCCAGACCATGTAAAGTGTTCGCTCTCCTTCAGCAGCCGGAGGACGTGTAATTGACGCAGCGTATCGAGCCCATTCGTGGTGCTGCTCGAATCCGTTTGCATGAACATGTCTTCAATAGCCTGGAGCAGCTTCCCAGCATCAAACCGTGCCTCCGCGACAAGCGAAGGCAGGAGACGATGATACAGCCACAGCAACCTGTACGCGCTCTCCGCAAGCAGCACATTCCTGGTCGGGTTCGGAGCGGAGACAACCTTCTTCTCCGTGGCCTGCCCGTCAACAGCGGACGCGCTTGCCTCGTTCATGCGCTGCGAGAATCCAACGACGACCTGAAACTCCGGCACGCGTCTCCGCACCTCCCGCTCGACCTCCCGGCGGCGGCGCCCCCACAGCCCGTCCTCCTCGTCCTCTTCGAGCGCCCGCTCCACCGTCTTGAACGCCCCGACGACCTGCTCGTATTTCAAGAGGCATTTCGCGAGCGCGAGCGCGGACGCGTGCTGCACCAGCGGCGACGCCGCCTGGAGCCCGCGCGACAAGTGCGTCTTCATGTGCGCGGTCGGAAGGACGTTGTCGACGACGGCCGCAAGCGGCGGCGGCGCGGGCTGGTACAGCGACGCGCGCCCGCTCCCGCTCTGCGGCAGGACGAACGACGCGGCGGGGACGGGGAGCGAGACGACCGTGCCGAAGAACGCGATGTTCGCGAGCCATTTCGAGGACAGACGCGGCTCGAGCGCGAGCCCGCACGATGCCCAGTAGCCCGAGACGAGCTCTGGGCACGCGGCGAGAATCTTGAGCGCGAGCTCCTGCTGGCGCGGGTCCTCGTTCACCTTGAGCGTCTTGAGGACGTTTGCGAGAATTTTGTTGTAGATCTTGCCGCCCTTGTGGGGCGCGTCGGCGTTGTTGCCCTCGCCGGGGACCCCGCCCGCAAGCTGGTCTTCGTCAGTCTCGCGCGGATACCAGCCTCGATCGTGGAAGCACAGGCCCGCGCCGGGTCGGGTGCAGATAGCGAGGAGGAAATGGTGGATAACGTCTGCTGGAACAGCGTCCGAGTCGGCCCCCTCGGACACGTTCCGCTCGTATATGCGCAGAAGCTAGCGCGTATCCCTCATGAGCATCCGTACTGCGGGTATACCTGATCAGCCCACGCACCTGTGAGAGAATCGTTTCGTTGAAGACGTGGATTTTGAGCGTGCGCTTCAGCTTAGCGTCGGACCACAGGCCGGACCAGCATACTTCGAGGACGCGTCGGATGACAGAGTATGAATCTTGCCAGAGCCCTTTGAACACGGAGGTGAACGCGTCCCGATGTTGCTCGAGGAACGCCGCCTTGATCGGCGCCGGCGTCGCATCGTCAACGAAGGAGAGAACGAAGAGGATGTAGAGCGTGCGGATGTCTAAAACACATGAGCCGCGCGGCGTAGCATCGTGAGAGGGATAACGCACCGGGTCTAGCGAGCATATCGACGTCGTCCCCGCCCTTTGACTTGCGTCGCATATGCAGCAGCTTGGGAAGAGACTACGAGTTGGTCTTTTAAGTCAAGGGCATTCGGTAAGGCGCAGAGAATTTCAACTACCTTCATCTCCCAGGCGAACGCGTCCAAGACCGCCTTCCGCTCTCGCCCGCCTGCGAAGCCAGACAGGCTGTTGAACAGCTTGAGGGTAACAAGCACAAGGTCAGTGTGCTGCCCGGCGAGGTAGGTGTTCAGGTGCTGCGTCGACTGTGGGGAGAGGAGTGCGCGAAGGATCGGCTGGGCATGCGCATGGAAGGTGTAATGGGACGAGAGGAGATTGAGCAGGGCGGCGAACACCCCTACGATGACTGAGAGGAGTGACATTTGTCTCTGTCACGTACGTGATTCAATTGGTAGGTAGGTTGAGATGGAGAAGCTTGGGAAAAAACATACGGAGTTGGTGCCCTCCCATGCGGCGAAGAGGTCGTGTACGCCTGGGTCGACGTCCAGCCATGCCTTCGTGAGGAGCAGCCGTTCATCGTTAACAAGCAAGGGCGGCTCGCTCGGCTTGATAGTGAGCTGGTTCCGAAGGGCGGTCAAGCCTTGGTGCAAGCCCTTGTTAGCTGCTTGGGTGCGCGCACGACACGAGCGCGGAGTGGACATACCTTCGATCAGGCTCCCCTCGCTCTGCGCGTTGAAGACGCGGCGTATGTCCGAAGCGGCGACATACTTGTGTGTTTGTTTTAAGGAGACCTCGACTTTGCGTTTCTTTTGCGCGGGAGCATGTTCACGAACGGGCATCCCAGACTTTGGCAAAGGTAGATCAAGCAGTTCGCCAATAAAAATCCCTGATTAGAATAGCTGGTCCGTCTGCCGAGATGTGAGGACCTTTTGCGATAGAGGGTCCAAGAAGCGAGAGTCACACTCGTACTCGGATAGATTGTCGTCGAGAGGGAAGCGGAGGATGTGGTCAGCGACCAAAAGCCATGAACCGACTCCGAGAGTTGTCTGAAATCTTCAGGCGCCCAGTCACGCAAAACGCGGTGGTGAATTCAACACATGTTGCTTAACTATGTACCTACAGACTACGTGTTGAAGCACGGATTGATATTATGAATACTTGTTGAGGAGCAACGTAGCTATATGTCGAAAAAAGACACTCAAGTGACACGGTGTATCTTACACTTACCGAGACGATACTGAATTTCGCAGTGGACCTCAAGGTCTCCGTTCAGTCATAGACGAAGTCCAGAAACATGAAAGCGGATTCATTTGTCATTCACACGTCCCAAATTCCGACATAATACAAACGCACCCCTCCGTGGCGACGGTGCAAAGAAGGTATACCCGTCCGCAGGCGGCCAGAGGGAGAGCATGGTCATGAAAAAGGGCAAACAAAACGGAGGTAGCGTACGGTAAAGGGGTCTACTACATCGACAGCGCGTGTCTCCTTCGTTTTTCCCATCATCCTCTTCGTCGTCGTCGTCGTCGTCGTGCCCGGAACAGCTTAGAAGCACTTGCGGTGGACGATACCGGGGCCGGACTCGTCGTACTCCTGCTTCGAGCACCAGAGGTTCTGGAAGGTGGACAGAGACGCGAGAATCGAACCACCGATCCAGACGGAGTACTTCCGCTCGGGGGGAGCGACGATCTTGACCTATTGCAGTAAGACGCACGATAATCAGCCATCGTTTCGTGGGAATATACTTGACAAAACTCTCCGTACCTTCATACTTGAAGGGGCAAGGGCGGTGAGCTCCTTCTGCATACGGTCCGCGATACCCGGGAACATCGTGGTACCGCCGGAGAGAACGATGTTACCGTAGAGGTCACGACGGATATCAAGATCGCACTTGTAGATCGAGTTGTACCTTGAAAACCAGATGTGAGTAAATGTGTAGGTGAAGGTAGAGGAGTACACATACGTCGTCTCGTGGATACCGGCAGCTTCAAGACCGAGGAAGGCAGGCTGGAAGAGCGCCTCAGGGGCACGGAACCTGCGGTTGGGCGGTGATTTAGTGGCAGTGATCATAGCCAACCCATGGAGCCCGAACTCACCGCTCGTTACCGATGGTGATGACCTGACCGTCCGGAAGCTCGTAGCTCTTCTCGAGCGCAGAGGAGTGAGCAGCCGTCTGAAGTTCCTGCTCGAAGTCGAGAGCGACGTAGCAGAGCTTCTCCTTGATGTCACGGACGATTTCACGCTCAGCGGTGGTGTGGAAGGGGTAACCACGCTCCATGAGGTTCTTGATGAGGAACTCGGTGAGGTCACGGCCGGCAAGATCGATACGGAGGATAGCGTGAGGCAGCGAGAAACCCTCGTAGATGGGGACAGTGTGCGTGACACCATCACCCGAGTCGAGGACGATACCAGTGGTACGACCGGAAGCGTAGAGCGAGAGCACAGCCTGGATAGCGACGTAGAAGGCGGGCGCGTTGAAGGTCTCGAACATGATCTGGGTCATCTTTTCACGGTTGGCCTTAGGGTTGAGGGGGGCCTCAGTGAGAAGAACGGGGTGCTCCTCGGGAGCGACACGGAGTTCGTTGTAGAAGGTGTGGTGCCAGATCTTCTCCATGTCGTCCCAGTTGGTGACGATACCGTGCTCAATAGGGTACTTGAGGGTCAGGACACCACGCTTGGACTGAGCCTCATCACTGCGGAGGACGTTTCAGACCTGGTGCCTTCAGGTGTACATTGTGATTACGCACCCAACGTAGGAGTCCTTCTGACCCATACCGACCATGACACCCTGGTGGCGGGGACGACCGACAATCGAGCTGTGAGCGATCAATTTAGTTGTGCTTCGCCCACAAGTTTCCAGATCTCTGCAGACTTACGGGAACACGGCACGAGGGGCATCGTCACCTGATGAACACTTAGGATGCGAGCAACTTAGGGAACAAAAGAGATATCTCACCAGCGACTAGAGAGAGATGATGATGATGAGCACTAGATAGAGCGAGAAGCACGATATGACGACTTACAGCCGGCCTTGCACATGCCGGAACCATTGTCAATAACCTAGGTTGGAGAGGTGAGCGGGGACCAAGACGTATGTCGATGCAATAGTAGGATACTCACGAGCGCAGCTACCTCGTCCTCCATGTTGTTGTCGTGCTAATTCGTGAAAGAGAAAGGTAAAGAAGAGATGGGGCTGTCGGCGGGGTTTATATGTCGGGCGGCAGAGGCGGTGCACGCGCAGCGGGGTAGACCGATGTCGGAGGAGGCCGATGTCGGGGCTGCGGTGAGCGTCGTCGACGGCTGCGGAGAAGGGCTGGAGACTGACCTTGGAGACGCGGTGGACGAGAGAGACGAAGAGGAAGGAGAGAGCGAGGGTTTGGGCAAAGGGCGAGGGCGCTTCCCGATGCGACTTGATTCGCCCGCCCGTTATCGCGATGGCTTCAGGGCAGGCTGCGTGGTCTCCCCGCACCGTCCCCTCCGCCTCTGCTGCGCACACATCTCGCAGCCTCTCGCCCGAGTCCGACATGCACACGCAGGGCGCCGCAGACCTCAGCCGCAGCCATAGGCCTTGTTTACCCCGAATCCCGATTCCCGATTCCCGTATGCTTCGGTCTATCCGGGTCTAGCGCCAATCTGCCCAGTAAAAACATCACGTGACTGAATGCAGACGCCCATCAAGACGCGTCTCCAGAGACGCCCAGGCTGACGCGTCGCGGGTCGCAGTCGGAGTCCTGCTCTCAACTCTCGTGTTCCCTCCGCGTTCGCCATGCCTCTCGAAGCCACCATCATCGTCGTCGACAACTCGGAATACATGCGCAATGGCGACTACCAACCAAGCAGACTCCGCGCACAGGCAGACGCCGTCACCACCCTCTTCCAGACAAAGATCGACTCCAATCCAGAGAACACCGTCGGCTTCATGACCATGGCCGGCAAAGGGTGCGCGTTATAGACCTCGCACCGGCTGCAGCACTTGCTGACGTGCTTGGCTCGTATCTTGTAGTGTCGATGTGCTTGTAACAAATTCCAAGGACATCGGTGCCGTGCTAAACGCCATCCGCACCACGGAGGAGACGCTCGGCGGCTCGATCGACCTCCCAAATGCCATTGAGAAAGCCCTCCTCGCACTCAAGCACAGGTCTAACCCCAACCTACGGCAACGCATCGTCGTCTTTGTCGCGTCTCCCCTCGAGGGTCAAGCGGCGGACGAGAAGTTCATGACCCGTCTGGCCAAACGCGTCAAGAAGAACAACGTCGCCATCGACTTCATAGTCTTTGGAGATGCCATCGAGGAGGGCGAGCGCAATGTACTCGGCACGTTCGTCCAACAAGTGTCATCATCCGACAACTCGTGAGTCCCGCGAACGAAACGATGAAGCCCAGACCTGTGCTCATGATCGACTCAAGGCATTACCTATCCATCCCACCAGGTCCACACCTCCTGTCCGACCTCATCTTAAACTCTCCCATTCTCGCTGAGGATCGCGGAATCCCAGAAGCAGCTATGGGCGATGCAGGAGGATCGGGCGGCGGCGGAGGCGGCTTCGAGTTTGGTGTCGACCCCAGCCTCGATCCCGAACTTGCCATGGTATGTCATCCCATACTTCTCCTGCCATAACTCACGTCTCTGACCGTGTGGGACGACGCTGCGTACCCAAAAATAGGCGTTGCGCATGTCCATGGAGGAGGAACAAGCCCGCCAAGCCGCTGCGGCGCAGGGGGCGGCAGGCTCGTCTTCTTCCTCTGAGCCGTCTGTACCTCCGGTGGCCACGGCGGCTGCGCCGACAACATCGACACCGGCCGCGCAACCAGCTGCTGCTGCGCCCGCGGCGGCAGAAGCAGACGAGGACGACGAGGATGCTATGTTGCAACAGGCCTTGGCGCTCTCGCAGCAACAGGACGTAGAAATGGGTGACGGGGACGAGGAGGAGAGCGAAGAGGATGCGATCAAGCGGGCGATAGAAATGAGCATGAAGGAGGACCAGCAGAAGAAATGAGGCTGTTGGGCGTGTCTTGGTGTTAGCGTTTGTCATTCTTCCATCGCGTAGTCATATGCACCGTTCTGTCGGAATATAATGTACACCATTCGTTCATGTTTCTGAAGAAAGGTGCTATATGCAGACGCAGTCATGAGCATCTGCTGGTTCTCGAGTCGAATCTTGAATATTTGAATCTGAAGTTCTCCAGTTGCGAACCCTAACCCGAGACACCACTAGGCGCCCCGAATCAAGTGGGAGGTTATACGCATAGTCGGTGTTCGCTTACAGCGACGACCACGTTCCCCGACCACGATGACCTCCTCAACAACAGCATCTCAGACCGAGCTCAAGGCAGCCAAGGTGCCCATCGGGTGGAGGGACCAGTGCTCTGCGTGCGTGCCTACGACCCTCGCAGCTTTACGAAGCCTAACTAACCTTGCTGTCGCCTCCCCCGGAACCTCCCTCCGCCCACTGCGCCCCTCGGATCGCGTCGGACGCCGTGCCGCCCCCAGGCTGCTCATCCCGCTCAACGTCTGCCGGAAAGACAAGCTATACCTCCCGTGGGAGTGCGAAAACGAGCGGCACGCGTACGAGAAGTGAGTCCCCCTCCTCCCCCCGAGTCGAGTCGAGGTCGAGAGCGCGTGCTGAGGTGTATGCCGGGCCCCAGGTGCCAGTACGAAGAGTGAGTGCCGCATGCTGTCCGCCCGTGCCGTGCCGTGACTCAACTGGGGTCTGCAGCTACATGCGCCGGATGAAGGAGCTCTCGAAACGCAAGCTCGAGGCGGCCGACGAGGAGTGATGTAGCCCGTGTAGAGTCTATATCGCATGCTCTCTAGACCTTGCTCCCGTGGCGTGCACGGCACAAACACTCCCAACTACGACGGCGTGCCTCCGGACGACATATACCATGCGTGAAGATACTTTTGAGCGGGGTGGTCTACTGGTAGTAGTAATTACAACGGGTGATTTCTGGCCGTTAGACGTGGGCGTATCGTAAGCATCTCATCGTCCGACCTCCCCCATCCCCCTCCAAGGCCTCTCGCCCTCTACACCTTGCGCCCGGTCACGCCCTCCCAGCGCGCAATCTCCTTGCGCACACGCGTAATGACGTCCTCCTCGGTGCTCGCCTTCCCGAACGCGTCCACGAAGCGGCCGTCCGGGTCCATGAAGTAGAAGAAGATGGAGTGGTCCACGAGGTAGTCGTCCTCGGCCTTCGCGTCGGGCGGCGTCGAGAAGTACACGCGGTACGCCTTGCACGTCGCCTTGAGCGTCGCGTACGAACCTGTGAGTCCGACGAGGCGCGGGTGGAACTCGGACACGTAGCGCGCGACCTGCGCGACGGAGTCCCGCGCGGGGTCGACGGAGATGAAGATCGGCTGCACGATCGGCCCGTACTCTTCGTCTGTGCGGACGGTGTGAGAGGAGGACGGGCGAGAGGAGGGAGGGAGGGGTTGTGGGGTCGAGGAGCACGCACCGAGCTTGGACACCGCTGCGCTCATCTTGTCGAGCTCCTCGGGACAGATGTCCGGGCAGTTTGTGAAGCCGAAGTAGATGAGGCTCCATTTGCCCAGGAGGTCCTTCTCCGTGAACGTCTCGCCCTTGTGGGTGGTGAGGGTGAACGGGCCGCCGACCTGCGGCCGCCCGACTGCTTGATCCTCCCGCTCTTTGCCTGCATGTATGCGTCACGGTAGTATTGCGCCGTCAGACGGAGGCGGGTGAGAGATGCAAACGAGAAACGCACGGCGCTGCTCCTGGAGCTTCTCCTTCTCGTTGCGGAAGTAGAAAAAGAGTCCCGCTCCGGTGAGGACAAAGAGCGCGGCTGCTGTGGGAGTAAACACCTAGGTAGGCATTGGTATCAACGCGAGTTCAAAGAGGCCTGAACGTCCTAAACGTACACCGACCGTGGCTTTGTCCCGGGTGCCGGAGGAGGTCTGGTGCGAGGGATTCAGGTTCGGGTCCGTCGAGTATGTCCGCCGAGCGATACCGCGGGTACTAGACCGAGTCGGTGTCGGGCGTACAGCGACACGAGAGCGAGGGATGGCATGTCGAGCTTCGAGGATGCGAGTGGAGGAAGAGGCTGCACATCTGGAGAAGACGGAGGAGAGTGACATCGAAAACCTAACCCTAGCAAGTCTTCACGCGCACTTGCTTGTCTTTCCGAAAGTGGGGTTCAGATGTTTCAAGTTTAACGTCGTCAACCTCGGTCCAGGATCGGTCTGGCTGATAAAGCGATAGTTGGCGAAAGGGAAAGCACTCGGAGAAGTGTAAGGTACGTATACATATTGTTACTCTACGCGTACAGACGTCGACTTGTGATATGCGGGACGCCTCGGAAGCTGGTACCGATACAATCTCCTCGCTGTGAATAGGTTGTCCAGGCTCTATCATTCCTTCTTCATTTGAACCTGACAAAACAGAGCAGAAAATCATGCCATTAAGCTCTTCGTCGCAACAGAGCTGGTCACTATCTCTGCAACAACCTGACGCTCTTGATCGGAATCTTTCGTCAGGGCTTTTAGGGCAGGTTCGCCGTTGAGCTTGTAATACTGCGGTGGCCCAGCATATCAGTGTTAGCAACGGTTGAGCTCGAGCCTGGGCATACCTTCTTCACGCTCGCCCAGTCGGTGATAGTGGCCAGTTCGCTCAAGGGCGACAACGTGCCCATTACGACGCAGCCCATGTGCTGCTGAACGTTGTCCAACTCGGGGGAGCAGATGCGAACGACGATGAGGGAAGCTGTAGTGTCTGCCACGCCATATCGCCGGATCGCCTCGGTGATCTGAGCATGTCGGGATGAGTGCGAGTGTCGTTAGGACCCCATGGCACGAGCGAGGTTCGTTACATTGTTGGTCGGGTTGAGGGCCCAGAGGATCTCGGAGTGGACGGTCTTGGTACGGATAGATCCCTGGACTTTGGCGAGAATCGCCTGGTACACAGCTGTCTGTAGATGTAGCAGACTACAGATCTGGCGAGGCATGCTTGTGAGCGACTGATATTCGCGCGTAGACGAGTTGTGGGCTTACCAGCCGGGCATCTATAAAGGCAAAGTTGACGGCCTCACGTTCAGCGTCGCCGTCGGGACCGTCGAGCTGGCTCGCGCGGACGATGCGGGCTCTTAATTCCGCAGCGTTGGACACATCCTTGAAGAGCGCGAGGTGGACGGTCGACAACTCGAGCGGAAGATGGGCGTAGCGGAAGGACTGCATGATGGACGCCGGAGGAGAGATGCCTCGGCCAGGGACGCAGGTACCGCCACTCACCCGGGCTTAGCTAGCGACCTCCATACAACTCCTCCTGCTCTTCTACACACACCTAACTTATCTGCTTTCTTGCTGCTGGAACTGGTCCGTCTACAGCCACCATGCTCGCCTTCGCGCGGCTTCCGTTCTCTCTCCTAGTCTCTTCCGTCATTCTCGCCTCCACCGCTCTCCCCGTCGAATCCTCCGAAACCGAACTCCTTGTTCTCACTCCGGACAACTTCGAGTCTACTATTGCAGAGGGGGTCTGGTGAGTACTACTCGTGATGTTTGAGAGCTCGGTATTCATCTTAGGATCGCACACACGCCACCTCCTCCGCTACAGGTTTATCGAGCACTTCTCCCCCTACTGCCGCCATTGCAAGGCTTTCCTACCAACATGGGAACAGCTCGTTGAGGAGAATGAGAAGAAGGCCGACCCCGGCATCCACCTTGCCCAGGTGAACTGTGCAGTCCACGGAGGTAAGTATGCTCGTCTGCTTAGCCAACCACCCGCGGCCTGACTCTCGAAAGACCTATGCCGCAAGAACGGCATAGACGGATACCCCCAGATGAATCTCTACCGCAACGGCGCGTATGTCGAGACCTTCAGACAGAACAGGGATGTCGACATTCTCACCAAATATCTCGCCGCGCACGCCGAACCCCGGAACCCTCCCGCTCCCGAAACCACACCTGAAGCCACGAGCACCACCGTCAGCCCCCCAGAGCCAACACCGGAGACGGATGCTCTGATAGAGGAGGTGGTGGCACTTCGCGAGGACGTGAACCCCTCTGGTGCGGTCATCTCGCTGGACGAGACCAACTTCCGGCAGACCATAGACAAGGGCCACGTCTTCGTCAAGTTCTTTGCGCCATGGTACGTCCTCTCGCTATCGCTGCCGCGCATACAGGCTTCCAACCTCTCCGCTGCAGGTGCGGACATTGCAAGAAGCTTGCGCCGCACTGGACGCAACTCGCTGGCCTCATGCGTCACAAACTGAACGTCGTCGAAGTAGACTGCGAGGCGCACGGTGCTTTGTGCAGGCAGGAAGGCGTCTCAGGCTACCCCATGCTCTTCTACTACGGTGGCAAGAACGTAGGGAAGACGGAGTACACTGGCGGACGCAAGCTCGAGCAACTCAAAGCCTTCGCGGAGAAGGTATCGGGTCCGGGTGTCCAGGAGCTCAAGTACGCCGACTTGGAGGCGCGCGCCGCTGAGGATTCGGTGTTCTATCTCTTCTTGCACGCACCTACCGACAAGGCTATCTTCGTGAGTTGCTGAAGCATAGACCGAGTCCGTCGCTGACGCATACATGCAGAAACAAGTGGTGGAGGCCTCCAACGTGCTCTTCGGGTCCCCTGGACTATACACCTCCACGTCGACCTCGTTCTACGAACGCTACAACATTGCCCCCGGCACCGCCGCTATCTTGGCCATCAAGGACCACGACGCACAAGCGCCCGCTGCTGTCTACAAGCTCCCTCACGCCGCCACCCCCAAGGAGAAGCAGGACGTCACGGACTGGGTAACGCCAGTTCTTCGCCACCGCGGCGCACCCGACTGACCGATCCACGCCCACAGCTCCTCCGCAACCGCCTCCCGAGTGTCGTCGAGCTCGACTCGGACAACTTCCAGGACGTGATGAACGCGCCGCACAAGCCGCTCGTCGTCATCACTGCGACGCCCGCGCAGGACAAGGCGCAGGTCGCGAGGGACGTCACCGCGCTCGCGCGCCAGTGGCGCGACGCACGCGAGCACGCGCCCGTCGTGTTCACCTGGATGGACGCGGACAAGTGGGGCAGCTGGCTCAAGAGCATGTATGGCCTCAAGGCGGACGCGGGGCCGCGCGCGATCGTCGCGAACCACTCGGTGGGTGCAGGGCTGCATTGACACGTCCGCGCGAGGGCTGGCTGACGGGCGTGCGCAGATGCTCGTGTACTACGACACGGATCCGTTCGGGGAGCAAGTGCAGCTGACGGCTGCGAGCCTATTTCCGACGATCAACGGCGCGGCGCGGGGCACGCTGTCGTACAGGCACTCGGAGAACGTCGTCGAGCGCGTTGCTAGGGTGCGTGTCGTCTACTCATGAGCGTCCGTATGATATCTTTCTATTGGCTGATATGTGTGGGTACCTGCGTCTTAGTATCTCAACAACAAGCTCGTCTCGGTCGAGAAGTACGTGGCGGAGAACCCGTGGCACACCGCGCTGTACGCTGTCGTGGGCATGGTCGGCTTGGGCTTGGGTGTCAAGAGGCTGCTCGCGGATTCGGATGAGGCGAGGGAGGGCGGGTATATGCGCAAGGGTGATCGAGCTGACTAGACTTGTCGAGACATCAGCTGTGTCCTATACTAGATCCACAACAGAGGTGTACCATGGACATGTTGCTTCAAAATCCAAACACCGACCGTGACCTCCACGGTATATTGAGAAACCAAACACGATGGCTCACGATGGCTCTCACTGGCTTGTTATTGCATATTACATACAGGAACGATTGAAACAACTGTTTGGACAGCATACTTGGGAGCAATTTGAAGAGACTAACATAGGTTCACGCAAACTAGAATCGCACGCGCTTCGTTCAAGTATTGCCATCGTTCGGGCATGATGCATGATGCATGAGTACTGAGTGAGCGAAATCGCGAACTCACGCTGCCAAGCTTTATGATCAGAACCGCAGGAGACTATGCGGAGCCACGGTTTGACTGACCTCGTTTCAGAACGGCGGTGCAGAGACTTCGCCTCAGGTGGCACGCTTCGACTTCTTGTCCTTCGGCTCGACAACTTTCTCCTTCGGCTCGACGACTTTCTCCTTCTTCCACTTACCATCGTCTTCCGTCATCCTCTTCGCGACCTCAATGGGTCTCATGGCGTTCGAGTCGTGCGTCGGCTTGCAGAGATATGTCTTCGCTTCACTGTCCGACTCGGGTTGCAGGTCGCGTGAGAACAGGGTGCGCATACGAGGAGCGTGTTCGAGGACGACGTATGCGATGAAAGGAGTTCGACGATACTATGAGGGATGTCCTTCACGGTGATTGTATCACTCCATGCGCAAGTGATCACTCCTGAAGAACCAGTGGTGACGAGGCCGAACAGAGGGAATCGGTAAACACCGAAGAGCCGAAGGAAGGATGTCATCGCGAGGAGGTACATGCGATTTTGGTAGGTGGCATTCTCATTCGTGACATCATTCTTTTTGAACTCGGCGGCGAATACGGGATGTGCAAGTCAAGAGGACTAGCAGTGACCTCCTCCTGGGATGGTGCAGTAGCACTGCCAGTAGACAGTTTCTGGGACGGTGCAGTAGCACCAGCACACGTGGACTGTTATCCGAGAAAACACTGTCCGTGAAACGGGTATAATCAGCATCTTGACGTTGCGAGCCAAGCGCCTTTCTCTGGAAGCTCGGTTTCCAGATCGAGACGCGGTTCGCCACAGTGGACGTCTGTGGGATAGGCCTTGGGAATGGCAATAGCATCAGCAAAATCACACCTCAAGTTACGGAGGTTACAGAAGTTACATAGGGACTGTAACTTGCGTAAGCTGTAACTTCGCGTGAACTTATCTAGACTATGTCCCTCTACCTATGCAACATCAACGAAGTTAGCACACCTTATACAACATTGTCATCTTATGTATCCTTGGTAAGTTGGATCATAAGTTCGAGAATAATATGCTTGGGTAACTTCGCTCGCTCGCTGTAGAATTGTATCGGGGGCAGTACATGCTCGCTGCCAGTGGGTAACTCGAACGACGCTTCGTGTATATAGCGACCGAATGTCCAATAGCATACAAACTTCGTATGGATCAAAGCCGACTACACATCATCAACCAGCATCAAGTCATCGTCGTCATCCGAAGGATTGTTCGTCACCGAAACCTCTTCCTCTGCAGCACCTGCCTTGCCCTTGCCTGACCTAGAACGCCGTCCCGCCTTACCCTTCCGTGCTTTCAGAACTTCGCGTGCGGCATCCGATATCGCGAGCCATTCATCGGCACGGAGACTGTCGATTACCTTCATGATGCGGGAGACCTTCTTGTCGGACTTCTGCTCGCCGTTCTCCCAGTAGAAGGAGTCGGAGTAGTTGTCTGCGGAGAACCAGCCGCGTGCCTTGGGAGGCGGCGCCCATTCTCCGGTTTGGTAGTACGTGAGCGTATGAATCGCCTGCAGAAGACATATCAGTGACACTGACGAGAGGCGATGACAACGATTGGATTGCCGCGAACGGGTACACTCACCGCGAGCACTGACATACAAAGCGCTCCTCGCGGGTAGTCCTTCACGCGCTCTTGCGGCGAGACACCCTCCAGCTCGGAGAGATGATGCGCAAAGGTTCCGACAATCATAGTCCCTTGCAGACGTCCCTAGAATAGCGAATAATCAGGTCATGATCGCGGCGTTTGAACGCAGTAGAAAGAACAACGTACAATCTTGCGCTCGCCGTTGTTCCACTCACGAAAGTAGAACGGCGCGGCGCTCTTGCCATTTCCCAACAGATACTTCGCATAGGTACCGATGTTGTCCGTATTGGCGAAGAGCTCGGCGAGGTCTTCATCCGGCGGGCTGATGATCTCCTTGAAAGTGTCCATGGCCGTGGTGGCGAACTTTGCGCGCCAATCGTTGAGCTTTTTCTGGATCTATCCGGGAGTACGCTGACGTTAGCAAGTACGCATGAGGAGGCGGCGAGACGTACCAGCTTGTGCGTGGTGTCATCTTCGATAAGAGGAATTTGGGCAGCAAGGCGGTCGCCAACAGCTAGCTGGTAGAGCCTCTCAAACTCTTTGAACGTCACTTCCTGCCACGCATCAAGTGTACCAACAAATTGTCGAGTCAACGGGACATATCTCTGTGTGAAGACCTTCTGGACCAGCGATGGAAGATCACTAATTGTCAGTGACTTGCTCGGCTTGGTCGCCTCATTGGGTTTGTCGGAGGAGCTCTGGCCCTTGCCGCGTCTGCGCGTCTGCTTCTTGGACTTCGCGCTGACACCCGGAGTGTCCGAGGAGTCACCGGCGGGTATTTCAGATTGGATTGCACGCGTGGCAGGTAGAACCTTCGTCAGAGGATGCTACAACATATACGATCAGCGACATAGCCAGAATGTAGAGTATATAAGCAAAGGACGTACATTGATGCTTGAACGGGCAGGAGCAGTGATAGGCGTGGCGGGAGGTGCTAGCCGATGTTCGTGGTTCGAGTGGGCACTGCCACGAGCAGAGATGTTGCACTCACCGTTACGATGCTCAGCATCCCCCATCGGCATGAACACTGGTTGAGAGCGAGCGCGGTAGCGAAGGGCGTCGCTGACGTTCGCAATAGCGGGGGTGTCATCGGCGTTGTCCAGGTATGGCGTCGGGTCCTCCCCTTCGAGAATGTCGGTCGAATCGACCAAGTCGTGATCGGTCTGCTGTCCCTCGCTCTCGCTTCCCGGCGGCCCATCGGATACAGTGCTGGGTGGACGGGAGGCGGATCGAGAGCTAGCAGAGTGAGCGGGGGTCGCAGAGCGTTGGATACGTGGGGAGGAGACAACGGCAGACCAGTTGGTGACCAGGCCGGTGGCGATACGGCCGCCATGAGCTTGCTTCGCTTTCTTGGATGCGGGTACAGTTTTCGTACTAGAACAAGGACACATTGCCCATGGTGGTAGGATGAGGAGTGGATGAAGAAGGCGTACGTGGCTTCGCCGTTGTCAAACTCTAACTGCTTCCTTTTTCCCACCGCGTGACTTTGCGTGTAACCCTTCTTTCCCCGAGCGTTCTCTTCTTCCAATCCGTCCTCCTCCTCACTTTCTTCCTCGTCGTCTTCTGCAGGTTCGTATTGGTCGTCGTCGCTGCTATCAGACAATCTAGAGGGCTCGAAGTCGGTGCTCAAGTTAGCCCCAGGTGAGTTTGTCGCCGGATGTGTCAGCCTGGCCGCAGAGGTGTTGACGGCTTCCCTCTCGTCTGCTAGTAATATCAGCAGTATATCAGACATCGAGCAGGAACCAAGGCGATTTACCTGGCAGAAGAAGACCGTTCAATAGGTAAGCGCCATCCGACAATGAGCAAGTCAGTAATGGGTTGATAAGAGACTTCTGCAGCTTACCTGACTGGGTATCCCGCGTACCAGTAGCAGGGGCCTGGGACTCGTTTGCAGCACGGCTTCGCAACGTCATTCTACCCTTGGGAGCTGGCCCGGAGTCGGCAGCGACTCCTTCATCGCCAGGCAGTGGACTTGAGGGGTCGGGCGCAGTGGAGAGAGGATTGCTGAGCGTCGGTGCATCCTCTTGGAGGCTCTCTTCAAGGTGCTGGATTTGTAGATCGGCATCCTTCTTCTTTTTGGCGGCCTGGCGTTTCCCTGCGGCCTTCTTCTCTCGCTCCTCTGTAGCCTCAGCTGGTGTCCTGCGGGGGCGCGGCATGTCAGGAGCCCCGACCACACGTCCTCTGTTTGTCGGCCGTGTCTCCATCCGGAGTGCAGGCGGAAGCTCGAGGGAGCCGGGCGGCATCGCGTCTGGAGAGTGAAAATGTGGAGGGGAGGAGGACGAGGACGAGGAAAAATTGGTGGATCGGATGGTCCGTGCGCAAGGGAGGCGCTGACGCAAGTGCAACCCCCACCTGCCGGCAACGTGCCGCGCACACTGCTCAAGTCCGAGTCAGTGTGTCCATTCTTATCGCTTACTCATGAGTGTGCTAACGACACTGTCAGGTCTCAGAAACTCGTCCTTTCTCTAGCCCCACAAGCACTTCCTCTCCGACCTCGTTCCTCGTCTTACCACTGGCATGCCCTCTGGCCGCTCAAAGACTCATGTTTTTCGACCTCGTACCATTCCCTGTCCGCATGCTGCAGATCAGAAATGCAATCGCACCTTCACAGATAGGTCTGGAGTGACTCGTCACGTCAGAGCCATCCACGGACATCTTCGCCGTCGTCAGGCTTCCCCATCTGCACGCTCGGGCCTTCAGTCATCCTCCTCCCATACATCCGCTGGCCCGTCAGCTTCTCAACCCCAGCCAGACAGCGGTCCATCGTCGCCTCTCAATGCACCTTTTCTCGATCTCCCCGATGCGCCCCAACCTTCGAACAATCCTGGATCCCCGCCCCCACAGCACAACGACTCAGGTTCGACTGGACGTGTAGAATACCATCCCATGTTGAACGGTACGTACCAAATACTCTATCCAACGTGTACTTCCTTGCAAATGATATCATCCGTTATACAAGCCCGTCGCTGCGATGAGTTCGGAAATTTTCTGCCTGATGACGCACCTCCGCCGCCTTTACCTGCCCGCTCGTCTACTGACTACTCTCCATTCGAGTCGCGCGCCCATTTCGAGCTCTGCGATTTCCTGTATCGCCGTGTACAAATGTCCGGCAATAAAATGGACGAACTCATGCAAATCCTGGCCTGCTTCTTCGGAGAGGATCAATCCCCGCTGTTTACTGGGCACACTCACGTGTACGACAATATGCGAGCTATCTCTGTCGGACAGCCGGGTTGGGAATACTTCTCGGTCATGTACAATGGGCCAGTCGACTCCGGGCCTGTGCCCGCTTGGAAGCTGAAAGAGCACCATGTCTTCTTCCGCGATCCCCGACTCGTCTTGCATAACCAGATCGGCAACCCGGACTTCAACGGCGACATCGACTATGTACCCAAGAAGGTTTATAACGCGGCTGGGAAGCGCGTCTACAAAGATTTCGCTTCAGGTGACTGGGTGTGGGGCCAGGCCGTGAGTGATCATTACCTCGTGTTACTTAGCTGCACAAATAGCTGCCCCACTTCGATTTCGATGTCATTTTCGAAGTTGGCTAGCTGCTGACAGTGTGATAGGATGCGCTCGCTGAAGATCCAAGCACCCACGGTGCCGCTTTGTGTACGCTCATTTTAGGGAGCGACAAGACCACAGTGTCTGTGGCCACCGGTCAGAACGACTTCTACCCCTTGTACCTCACCAACGGGTGGGTCACCAACAGTGTCCGTCGTTCCCACCGAAATGCGATCACCTTGATCGGCTTTTTCTCCATTGCGAAGAGTACGTTTAAATCAAACTCTCGTTGTAGAGAAATCTCGACTTATCTCGTGTCCCCAGCTGATAGACAGTACAATGACGACCCTGAGTTCCGCAAATTCCGGCGCGAGCTCTTCCACACGTCTCTTCGATACATATTCGAACGGCTCCGTCCGTACATGTCGACCTACGATGTCGTACGTTGCGCTGATGGGTACTTCCGGCGCGTCATCTACGGCTTCGGCCCCTACATAGCCGACTATCCAGAACAGGTCCTGTTGGCGTGCACCGTGCAAGGCTGGTGTCCGAAGTGCGTTGATGGTCCGAAGTTTCTGCTAGAGCGTACTAGATTGGGCTGATATTGCTATGTCCAGATGTACTGCCAAACCAGACGTACTCGATACAGGACAAGTCCCGAGGCGGTCACATGAGCTCACCGCCGCCCATATTGACTCAGGCGCAAGTACGCGTCGCTTGTGGCAGGAGCAGGGAATCATCAGCTACCTTACGGTGCGTAATGTACTACTGCCCTCCGGCGCAAGTCCTCGACAGAACACTGATGTGCGTGCACATGCTGTCTGTGTCAATAGCCCTTTACGGCGTACTTCCCCCGCGCTGACATTCACGAGCTCCTCGCCCCCGACCTACTACATCAGATAATTAAGGGAACTTTTAAGGATCATCTTGTCACATGGGTCGAAGAATATTTGATCCTCACGCATGGGAAGGCTGGTGCTGCGGAAATCATGGCTGACATTGATCGTAGGTGAGTAGAGTCCTAGTCCTGCCGCACTCTGTTTAACTTCTGATGTCTTTTCCCTTGAAATCAACTCGTCCTCGTGTATCCCAAAGAATTGCGGCTGCACCGAGCTTCCCTGGCCTGCGTCGCTTTCCAGAAGGTCGTGGATTTAAACAGTGGACTGGAGACGATTCAAAAGCCCTCATGAAGGTCTGTGTCCACAAATTCCTGGAGCCTGCCTGCTTCGTACTTAATCGCATGCTTCCAGGTGTATCTGCCCGCTATATCTGGTCATCTTCCTCCCCAAATGGTCCGCGCTATCAGCGCGTTTCTCGACTTCTGCTACCTGGTACGGCGCGATGCCATAGACGAGGACACCCTCCGGGAAATCGATGATGCCCTAGTCCGCTACCACCGCGAACGAGTCATCTTCGTAACCGCAGGTGTTCGCGAAACCATTTCCCTTCCACGGCAGCATGCAATGAAGCATTACATTCGCATGATCCGACAATTCGGCTCTCCGAACGGCCTCTGTTCATCCATGATGGAGGCGAAGCATATCGTCGCTGTCAAGCGTCCGTATCGGAGATCTAGCAAGAACAACGCACTAGGTCAGATCCTCAAGACAAACGAGCGGCTCGACAAACTAGCCGCTCTGCGTGTCGAGTTCGCCGCTCGTGGTATGCTTGATGGAGCCTGTCCCCGCCTCCCGGAGTACCTGCAGGCGATGCACGAGGCCGATTCGGCGGTCGATTCAGACGCTTCGAGCGACGAATCTGAGCCCGAAACCGAGGAAGGTACGTACTACCCATTATGGCGACACTGGCACGGCTATCGCGCAGGGCTTGTACTGATCACATTGTTGAATAGCACGGGCCCCTACTCATCCATCGGCGCATGCCAAATCATCCGACGACGATGATGACACAGGGATCGTAGATGATCCCGATGTGCTCGCAGAGGTTGTCCTTGCGAAAACACCTAGTAAGCTACAGTATTACCCTCAGTACCAATGGACCGCAGTGTTCACTGACGACCCATCTCACAGTCCGCAACCTTCCCAAGCCGCTTGAAGAGCTCGCCGAGTATCTGGGGTACCCGACCCTTCCAAATCTGATCAGATATTTCCTGTATGATCAGCTCTCGCCCGGATCTGAGAAGACCGGTGTGCAAGTCGGTCTCGCCGCTTGCCCTCCGTTTAACGGACGCCTTAAGGTCTATCCCTCTGCCATCGCCACCTTCTACGCTCCGAGTGATCCTTCTGGTTCACGAGGTATGCGCCGAGAGCGGATACGCTCCGTTAGCTCCTGGAGAGGTGGCCGTGCCCGTCGCGACTGCGTATATGTGTCGAAGAACCCGGATGACCCAGAGTTTGGGCCTGGTTTCCAGGGCCTTCACGTCGCGCGTGTGCTGACATTTTTCTCCTTCTACTATATGGACAGACAGTTTGAATGTGCGCTCGTATCATGGTTCTCCTCCGTCGATGACAAGCCTGATAGAGACACCGGCATGTGGATCGTAGCTCCAGATTTCGAGATACAGGGTCGGCGTAGGGAGCCGCGTCTACAAGTTATCAGTCTGGACAGTGTTGTTCGAGGAGCACATCTAATAGGGGTCTGTGGGGAGGGGTTTCTGCCGCTGGACATTGGACCAGAGAATACGCTCGACGTGTTCCGTACCTTCTATGTAAACAAGTACGCCGACCATCATGCCTATGAGATCGCTTTTTAGGTCGTCGAAATCTACCAACTGTTGCCATTCACGTTGACCGGTCAAGAATGCGATTGTAGTACTACTTATAATGCTACTCTTAGTACAAAGTTAATAACTTTAACAAGCTGTGTAACCTTCGCAACTTACATGTAAGGTGAAGTTGTGTAACTTGTAACTACACATGTAACCTGCAACATACCATAACTTCCATAACATTAGATGCGATTTTGCTGATGAGGGCTGATTTGCAGCGGGCGTTCTGAGGATGGAGCGCAAGAATTAGTCAGCACAACTTTAACGGCCTGCCGACGACGGCGAGAGGGTGCAGCAGCCCTAGCAGCGTCGGTCTCCTGTGGTGCAAGACACGCTTTCGCATCACACTGCAGCAACAACAGCTCCAAGCTTTTCAGCGTCAAAGCCCGTGCAAATCAGCCCTAATGGCGATGATGCTGTCGGCCTTGCCATGCATCGGTTCCTGGTCGAACCCCTTCAAGTTGGCGGATGCGTTCCTAAGTCTATGTGTTGTCGAGGCGGGGGCATGGCAGACATGGCGGGTACGCCATATGTAGTACGTAGTCATAGGGCGGATGACAGACGAGCGGGCGAAGACACGCCGCCGGGGAGACACGTCAAGAACGCGTGGGGAGGAGGTACCCTGAGGTACCGCTAGGTACCGCCCACAGATCTAGATCTAGATCAGAGAGGCGTCGCCTGGCATCGCGTGGCTGTTCCATCGTTGAACGTTCAACTTTACTCATACCCATTCGCCACTTTATTCTGACCACAGCAGATCTCTACTATGACCATCGCAACAGATCCTCAGTATCCAGCAGTCGTTCAACAGCTTGTCAAGGAACTCCAGCTGCCGCGTCCGACGAGTCGTATGATCTTACAGGTATGCTGCTATATTACCTACTATTAGTAGGCCATCAATGCTAAATGATCCGTGCGTCAGGATCCTGGAGTGTTTTGTGGCGCCGCTCGTGAGCTCCATGAGCGTGTCCCAATTACATCGGAGCGTCGACATATGGATCTTAACGACATGGTCGCCGATGATGATGTTTCTCTTCAGCAGTACACCGCAATATTGGAACAGGCCACCGTGATGCAACTTGAGTCGCCGCTCACAACTCATAGCACGAGTATGCTACCCGAAGTCATGAACATGCTCTTCATCATGCTGCGCGAGATATATCCTCAACATGAGTTTTGGTCGGTCGATACTTCCTGTATTCATATGAGGGGAGGCTGACGCTCATGTATCGTCATCATCAGCTCATCAGTCACGTATGCTACGGCAAAGCCATTGCTCGCCGGTGTCTTCCCAATCCTTCACCTGCACGGACAGGCGGCGCTCGTCGTCCGCAAGATTGGTACACTTCCACCCACACCTTCAACCGACTCTGATGGTACGCCTAGATCACCCATCACCTTGCGCGTCCTCTAATTCGTCTTCATCATAACTCGTAGACACCGACTCGGAAGGTGAGTACTTATAAGCAAACCCGTGTTCAGAGCAGCTGACAATCGGATGACCATCTGTGGAGCAGGAGATGACTCGGACTCCTCGGAGCAATCCTCCTCAGATTCATCCTCCGACTCTGACTCTGGCGTTCACAGCTGGTGGTATCGAGACGAACCCGCACCTGGGGAAGATCTCAGCGACGACGACGAAGCTAGTCTGTGTGATGGTCACGACCAGCAGCTACTATGCTCGGCCGACCACGAAGTTCAAGAACCAACGGTTCTCTGCGTTGATCTCACTGACAGTATCGAGACCCTTCTGGCCAGTGCCCTATACCACCGATCTTCACTCGGTCTTGATGGGGCTCTGATCGGAATTTCGTGCGATAGAACAAGCACAGTTGTACGCGTCATCATCGGTTGGCTTGATGAATGCGTGGAGGATGGCGATGACCTGGTAAGTCTTCGCCGTGCATAGCCGAACGCACCATTCGCTGATTTACGCTTAGCCCAAGGTTCACCGGACTTCTTTGCCTAGTGACATGGATGTGTTTGATTTGAGCAATCCGATGGACGCCGCTGCTCTTTTCATCGTTCTCAGACGTATGAGGGGCGTCCGTGGGATTGAAGCCGCCAGACTCGACCTCGCCGTCCTGCCCTGGCGAGCCGATTTACATTCCCGATTGGAGCTACTATGGGATCAAGAGGATGGGATGGATAATACCAGTGTGAATAGGTCGAGGGTTGAACAATGGGCTTATAGGGTACAAATACCCTTGAGGTGTGTGCGTTTGCTTCTGCTTCCTTATCACATCGCCAATCCATGACCACAATCGTGACAGGCCAAGTGATCGTCTGCACACAAATGATCCTAACTTCGAGGGCGCGCTCGTGGTGCCAGATCCACAAGAGACAAGTCCTGCACCACAGTCTGGTCCATGGACTGAAAGGTGAGAAGATTATAAGTTTATCCCGTTTCCGACACAGTTCTCATCTCAATGACAGATCGGTCGGCGACTCAGACGGTCGTAGCGATGAAGATGGCAGGTATGTATCGCACGTCTAGTGCCTGAGGCCATTGAGACTAACCGTTGTATATCATCAGGTTGGCCCGGGGCGCCGCGTTATAGTAAGAGATCATAGCTTTTGCTCAGCCAAAATGGTCACTAATGTCAAGCATACAGTTATACTCGAGTTGGCGATGTCCCAACTCGAATGATAGTCTACTTATTCTGTCGTCGAGGCATTGTATGCTCGGTCCAAGACGCCCCCAAGCGCTGGCAACCGTCTATCACCTTCCCTGAGGTCTATGTACACGCGTCTGCGCTTGTCAGCTTCAACGATGGCCTTGTATGTTTTCATTGTGTTCTGATCTCGAAACTGTTTTAACAGAAGGATAGGAGTCGGTCAGCAATGTTTGCCTAAATCCTCAGATGAGCAACATTATCGACGACCTGCGCGAAGCGTACGAGACATCTACGCGCGAGAATGCCTCTTTGGGGAAGATGGGGCCAGTGATTGAGGAGGTGGTTCGAGACAGCTTTTGCTCGATTCTACACGTGGTAGAAACTTCTCGTGCACTTCGAGATCACATCAACGAACAAATCACGGACAACACGAACGAAGAGTCAGCATCGAAGGTCAAATATCACAACGAGGCAGCGTACCGCCATCTATGGGACCAACTCATGCTGTCCATTGTCAAAAGATGTCGAAAGGCTGATGTGCGCTATGAGTGAGTAGTACTTTCTAGGTCGGCTCCTTCTCACATATCATATGATGACTGTTTTTTTAGGAGAGAAGCGATTCTATCCTTGTCGGAAAACCCCCTCGATCTGCGAAAGGAGGCTAGAGAAGAGAGCTACAACGCCTTCGCCGCTGTCTATCCCCCTTCTATCGCGAAGAAAGATCCATATGGTAGCGAAGCATACAGGTTGTGGGACGCGGCAGATTATGCTCTTGAGACCGCATCTGCCGGGGAGTTCGACCAGGAACCGATGCAGGGCACGGCCGACAGCATCATCGCCATTACCATTCCCAATGCCTATCGTACAGGCGCCGTGGCAAAGAGCGTCTCGATCTGGACACCGAGCCACGAGCCGCGGACTACAGATGTGCTCGGGTCCCAAGCTGTATTCGACCCCGACCCCCACAGCAGTTCCACGGACAATGTTTTCGTCGACAACTACTCACGTCAGACATTCACTGAGACAGACAAACAAGTATTTCGCGAAGCCGCATCTGACCGTGGAACAGTGCCTGTACTGAAAGGTGTACACGGCCTGCAGACCTCGCCCGGACCCTCAAACGACGAAGGAGCTCGAAGACTGGCCACCGGAGCCAAGCAGGCACTGTCTATTGGTGCCACTCCACTGTCCCAGGAGGCGAACACTATGGCCACCGGCGATTGTGACTTGCACATCCCATTATTCGCCGCCGAGTTCGGAGAGAATGTCACAAGTGAGAGCGCCACCTACCAAAGTCGCATGCACCTCCTCGCGATGACATCCTTCCTTCGGCTTTTTGGTATCTTCCGATTTCCTCTGTTCGGCCTCGTTACCACCGGTTCTTCCGGAACCATCACTTGCGCATGGAGTGAAACAATCACAGTCATGGAGGGCTGTAGGAAGTGGTTGGCTGACTATGCTTGGGTCACGCTCGATGACGACGCTTACATGAAACTCTTCGAACAGAGGCGCTTTGCTAGCGTTGATGTGTGTACTCTTCGTGACCTCCTTCGTCTGACCATCCCTGGACGACTGACGATGCTCTTCTATTCCAGATCACAATGCTTGCCGACGAGCAAGCCACTATCCTCGACTTGACGAATCCACTTGACGCACTCAATGTGGCCACTTTCATCGCATATGTCGTCCTCGAACACGCTCCTCGGATTCGCGCCCTGTTCTCACGCGACCTGCAACCCAAGTCCGACAGTGCAGCGAAGTATCTCTGCGAGCAGACGCACGACTTGAACGCCATGAGACCGATTGAGGTCGCGCAGAGGATGACGGAGGACGGTGGTAAGTGGAAGAAGGAGAAAGTTGTGAAGCCGAAGGGCGAGAAGTCAGAATCCAAGCCTGCTCAAAGCCCGAGTATGTCATAGCCAACGGCATACCACACCAATCTGCCAAGATGGGGAGAATTTTATAACCATGTGTCACCTCCAAATTGAATCGTGTGCATCAGTCTAAGTGTGCGAAGGATAGTATTGTGTGGGACCGCGGTAGTCGGGTGCGGGTTCATACTCACACGTCCTCAGATGTCCTCCTACGAGCCCAGATTCATAGTAGAATCGGAATCATACCGACACTATGACTTTGCCTATTACTCCCTTTATAATCCTGTCGGATCTCACGAATTCTCGCTCCAATGCGACCGTGATAATCTGGAGGCTACACCCAATGATACAACCAAACGACTCGGATCACGACGAGAACAACCGCTTCGTATACCTGCACACATGCGCACGTCAGAACCCTACACAACAACGAGCAGTCGCCAGAAAGTACTCACGAGTTCAGCCCATGCACTCCACCTTCAATCTGTGCGCTCGCGGTACGCAACTCGAAGCGCACCGTGCCGCTCTCCACACCACTGCGCAACTCGGCGACATTGCGCACCCCGATATCCTGGAACGAGTGCTGCAGGCCGGCGTAGAGGTACGGCAGGAACGCATGCACGGAGCCCTTGTCTTGCACGTCACCCGACACGCCCTGCGCGACCTTGACAGCGGACGACTCGGAAAAGTACCGCGTGGTCGCCGCATTCTCATGCGTCGAGGTCTTGGAGGGCGCCTTGGAGGAACCGGGTCCTGAACCCCCACGCTGGGCAGAAGGAGGCACAGGCTTGCCCTGCTCCATCGCCTCCTATACATTTGTGCAGGTCCAACATGAGAACTGAGGGAGCACGAGGATATGTGCGGAACGCACCAAACTGCCCATGCCGCGGTACGCCTTGACACGCTTGCCCTCATGCCAGAAGTACTCGCCCGGTGCTTCTGTAGTGCCCGCAAGCAAACCACCCATCATCACCGCACCGGCCCCGAGAGCGAGCGCTTTGACGACGTGCCCAACGTTCCCGATACCACCGTCGGCGATGACCGGTACCCCGAACCTGTTCGCGAACTGAGCAACCGCATACACCGCCGTCGCCTGAGGCCGGCCGACCGCCATGACCTCCTGGGTGATACAGATCGAGCCAGAGCCCATGCCGATGCGAAGACCGTCCGCACCAGCAAAGATGAGGTTCGCGGCCTGTTCGCGCGTAACAACGTTGCCTGCGATGACCTCAAGCTTGGGGTATGTCTGCTTGATCCACTTGATCATCTCAATCTGGAAGACAGAATTTCCCTGAGAGGAGTCGAGGACGACGATGTCCAGGCCGGCCTCTACGAGAAGCGCCAGACGCTCACGATCCGCAGGTCGCGTCCCTATAGCGGCCGCTGCGTACAGCTGCTTGCTCTCCGGAAGCTTAGATGCGAGCGGGAACGTCTTGTTCTTGAGCAGGTCAGAGCGCGCGAGGAGCGCAGCCAGGCGACCCTCCTTATCGACGATGGGGAGCTTGCCCTTCTTCGAGTCACGAAGGATCGTGTTGGCCTCTTGAAGAGTGATACCCTCGGGTGCGGTGATAAGGTTCGTGGTCATCACTTCATGAAGAGGGGTCGTAGGCGCGCGGAACTGGATATCCCTGTTCGTCACGATGCCGACCAGCTTCCCGCCCAATTTGCCAGTATCTGAGAACGAGTCAGCACGTGATCACACGAGAAGCAATACATCATAGCAAGTCAGAGTAAAACTGAGTTATCCTCAATTCACGCGTCGTATGACGCGTTAGTTCGGAAGAACGAAGGTTGTATACAGGTTGATACATCATGAAGAAAGTCATGGAGCTAGACTCACCGGTGATCGGGATCCCTGCAAATCCCAGCCGCTCCTTGACGTCCAGGACGTCTTCGACGAGGTGGTTCGGGGTGAGAACGACAGGGTTGCCAATGAACCCGTTCTCGTGGCGCTTCACAGCGCGCACCATGGCTGCCTGAGCTGCCGGAGGCTGGTTGTGGTGAATGACACCGATGCCGCCCAGGAGCTGCAAGGCGGGAGAGAGGAGATTGGACACCGTTCTACCCGGAGGACGCGTGCGAGGCAGCTTACCGCCACGGCAATCGCCATCTCGCTCTCCGTCACGGTGTCCATCGGGCTGCTCACGAACGGTGTCTTCAAGGTCACGTTGCGCGTAATGCGACTCTCTGTCGAGACCTCATGCGCGCCGAAGTCAATCTTGCCGGGGAGAAGGAGGAAGTCGTTATAGGTGAGGCCGCCATGGATACGCGAATCCATGAGCTCGGCGGCGGAAAGCCCGTCCGAACGTTCATAGCTCTTGAGAACCTCGAGAGCCTGCGAGGGGTCAAGGAAGGCGTTGGCGGAGGAGGACATGGTGGGTTGGGCGAAAGATTGCCAGCCCAAGCATTTTTCTTGCAGTCCGACATGCTTCCTCAGCGAGGCAAGGTTCGGGCGGAGACCCAACTCTAGCCGAATGTGCGCGAAAAACTTTTGAACGCCGACAACCCCAAGTAACCCTGTCCTAGGGTTAGGAGCACGGGCAGGCAAGAACAAACCCGTCGGACCAGATACATAGAATAGTAACGATACGAGCGACACCAAGAAATGGATACAATACTGGTGGCATCAAAACCGCCGGAATCTGGTCGTACTCGTACTTGGAACATCGTAGCAGATAGTGATACACGGAAACACAGAACATCAACGACGATCCGTCTTGCCCCCTTTCCGCTTTCCAGAGAACAGATGCTTGGGCTAAGGACAAGGGCCTCATCAGTCAACCGCTCATCACGCACCGATACACAACCACTCACCATTTTGACCTTGATCGCGCGGTCGCTCTCTCCTGCACGTGCGTGCATGTTGCGTTCTCTTTGCCCGAGATTGCGCAGCTTGACCGCTTTTGACACTTGCTGGAACGGGGACACAACGTATTCAGCGCGCCGCACGCTACACAGCGCATAAGCACACTCACCGCCTCGTCGCGCATACCCGCCAATTGGCGATTCGATCGTGGATGCCTCGCTTTCGTGACGACCGCGCCCGAGTTCGCTTTCGCCCGCTTGAGCTTCGGCGCCTCCGCGCCGTCGACATCCATCCACTCGCCTTCGCCATCGTCGCCATCGCCTGCTTCCGCATCCTCGTCGACGTCCATCGCCGCCGCGTCTTCTTCGGCCTGCCGTTTCCGCTTCGCACCAGCGACCTTCGCAAGCATCTCGGCGCGTCCTTGTATGCGGCTTGGATCGAGCCCCGCCTTGGTCATCTCGGTCGTCAGCTCAGTTAGCGTACGAAGCCCAACAGTGCGAGGAAGCGCGGCGCGGTTCTTCATAGCTTTCTTTGTGTTCTGCGAGATGAGCTTCTTCTCCCGCGAGTCTTTGCCTTCAATGGCCTCGCGCTCGTCGTCAGAGTCGAACTGAGCGGACACAATACTTATTAGCTGTTGTTCAACATACTGAAATAAGTCGCACGTACCATGTCGGATTCGCTAGCGTAGAACCCGTCTGCTTCCAACTTCTCCTCCTCACGTTCAAGAGCGTCGAGCTTCTCGAGGATGTCTGGATCGATGAAGTCCGCAACGTTCTTGCCGTCCATGATCTCGGGCATGATGTCGTCCTTCCAATCCTCGTGGGCGAGCAGGTAATTCTCTGCGGAGCTCGAATGTCAGCATCAGTAACAAATATAAAGCTATAGCGCATACTCTTGAGATTGATGTTGTACACGCCCGCACCACCCTCTTCGGCCTCGATGTCGCGCTCAAGCCGTCGGCGCTCATTATCCTCCTTGTCGTATTTCTTGCGATCCTTGACGGCATCGGGGATGAACGGCGCACGGACGACATCATCGCGCGACTTCGGCTGTGCAACATGAAGACGGTTGAGGATCGCGTTGACTTTGTTGCCTTTGAGCTTCGTGTCGACGCGATGTTCGAGGAGTGCGTCGCAAGCCGTAGTCTTCAGTGTCATAACGCCCTCGTCATTGTAGCACGACACTTGGACGTGCCGCACGCCTTCGGAATTGATAATCTCTTCCACGAGTGCCCGGCGCTCAGGGGCGAGATCTTCCAGACGGGCGACGTCCGCTTTGTTCAGGACAAGAACGGTAGGCTTGTTTGCGAAGAGGGGCTTGATGGCATTGTACAATTGGCACTGCGCCTCCACCGAGTAGCCGCACTGCTCCGAGAGGTCCATGAAGTAGAGGACGCATGCTTTTAGGTGAGCGAGGGCGGTGATACTCTGCATCTCGATATTGTTCATCTCCTCGAGGGGGTGGTCGAGGATTCCGGGGGTGTCGATAACCTGCCATCGCATATAGCGGTAGTCCAGGTGACCGATGAAGAGGGATTTGGTGGTGAAAGCGTAGGGCTGGACATCGACATCCGCCCGAGTAACCTTGTTGAGGAATGAGGACTTGCCGACGTTAGGGTATCCGCAAATGAGGAGAGTGCGAGCGGTGGGGTCGATAGCGGGTAGACGGGATAGATGTTTGCGGACTTCCTCGAGGAACTCGAGGGCTTCGTTTTGACGCCTCATGATAGTGGCCATGCGACCGAGAGCTGCTCGCTTCAGCTGCTTGCATCGGTAGAGACTGTCGCCGAATTTGAGGAGACGGACATAGTCCTTGGCTACCTGGTCGATGAGGTGCCGGGCAGTACGGAGCTGTCCGAGTGCCAGTTTGTAGTGGTTCTTGTCATACAGGACATTGAGGAGGGACGAAAGGAAGGGGTGAAGATCCTGCAGGTAGGTGAGCAAACTAGCGGATATGGACCCGTGCGGGTGTCTATGCTGTGTTCTATAACACAGAATACCTGCACGGGCACTTGGAATGATAGGAAGGACGTACGTCAATGATGGGGAACTCCTCGAGGATTGCACCGAGCTTTTCGTCAAAAGAATCCTGTGTGAACTTGACCTTGCGCATATAAAAGTTGCGGATCCGACTGATCTTGAAGTTCTTGTGGATAACCTGCGTATAACATAAGTCCTCCGCCTACAAATAGGCCGAAGGGATTGAAAGCGCACAGTGGGAGTCTTGCGCTGTGTTTTGGAGAGAACGATATCGAGAAAGTCCGATGCCTTAGGCACCGGAGCGATCGCCTTGAGCCCACTGGTCGACATCTTGCTGGAGTGAGCGGGGAGGTCGTTCCAATGTACAGTCGAAAAAGCCGCAAAGAAAACGGAGTGGGAGGAAGGCAAAGGATGGCGGGGGGCAAGGCGGGACGGAATGCTCGAGTCGCTGAGCCTGAGACGCACTTTCCAAAAATTCGGGTTACATAAGCAGCGCAATGCATGGCCCGTAGCGGCCCGCGGCTGGCGCGGACTTCTGTATATTTCGACCGCCGCGCATTGGCCGTGCACACAGGTTCGGTTCAGACGATTCGGCGACAGTGAATCAGTGTATTATGTCAGATGAAAGCTCATTCATACAATCTAAACTCTAACTTTACAACGACAATGTGTCCCGACAGTCGCAGCGACTATACTTTAGGGTAGGTAATGGTTTGCATCGTGGACGAGGTGTATATGGTGAATGCGAGATGAGCGTAAATGCGAGGACTCCAGAGCACGATCGTAGACAACAGTCACAACACTGCCTAGTACGCCTTGCGAGCGTACTGGCGCCGGTACTTGCTGTCGATGTTCTCGAGGTACCAGCCGCCAGGCCAGATGTTGTCCAGCGAGCCCTCGGGCACATACGACACCGCGTTGTGGTTCTTGTGGCGGAGCTGAAGAGAAAGCATAAGCATCATGAATGGAAATGAACCGAGGAAAATGGCTGTACTCACCGTGAGCGAGTCGACATACTCCTGGCACGGAACGACCTTCATGCTCTCCAACCTCTGGACGAGGTTGAGCTTCTCCCTGATCTCGGTCGTGTCGCCCTTGACCTTGATGGTGAAGAACGAGCTGGCCAGACCAGAGCCGAATGCGAACATGCTGATGCGCTTGTCCCGGATCTCAGCGGGCTCGACGCTCGCGATGAGAGAAGCGAGACCGCCGTAGAGCGACGCGGTGTACATGTTGCCGCAGCGGCGGGCGCACTTCATGCCCTTCTCTACCGTCCTCTCGAAGTCCACTTTGGCGACGGCCATGAACGTCTTCTCGAGGTTCTTGTCCGTGAGCGAGGCCTTGTACGGCTGCGAGAGCCATGTCTCGCGCTCAGGGACGTTGGCGTACTGGGGCGCATCAGGGTTGGAGAGGAAGTCGTTGTAGACGAGGCGTGCGTGCGCCTTCTGGACCATCTTGCCGTAAGGCGAGTGGAACACAGGGTAGTCGACGTCGGCAAGAGAAAACGCGGGTCCGGCGAGGCCTTGCGTCTTCTTCGCCTTGGTGTGCTTCGTGCGGAAGGCCTTGTAAGACGCGTCGATGGCAGAGATGTAAGCGGTGATCGAGACAGGGCCATCGACCTCCGGGTACTCGGAGTCGAGCTTGGGCTTGTAGAAATCGTACGTGTTGGCCATGTGCGAACCGTGGACGGCTGGCAAACGGCATAATCAGTCAACGGCCTCATGGATCTGGGATGGGAATCGAGATGCGCAAATGGAAGCCGGGGAACGCAGTAAGGGAACCGGAGGTAGGTTAACAGTGAGCGTTGATGACAGAAGCGCGCCCAGGTTGGTCCCTTCCCTCATGACGGTAATGCTTACGTTTATCGTACTAGCGTTGAACTAGCGAGACATGCGCAATGTCTCACGATAAGGGGCAAAACTAAGACACTCACGTTCAACAGCCAGGGGCGCGTTAGGGCCAATAAGCAAGGCAAAGGCACCAGCACCACCGGTCGGGCGACCGCTACCCTCAGCGTAGATGGCAATGTCACCACCGACGACAATCGCGTTCCGGCCGTCCCAGGAGGCAGACTCGATCCAGTTCACGGCGTTGAAGAGAGCGGCGGTGGAGCCGTAGCAAGCGTTCTTGGAGTCGACGCCCTCAATGTCGGTGTTGCCTGCCTCCGCGAAGTAGTCCATGAGGTGGGTCTTGGTGGATTTTGACTTGTCGATGATGGTCTCGGTGCCGACGTCGATGCGACCAATCGACTTGGGGTCGATGTTGTACTTTTCGACGAGGCTGGTGACCGCTGGACGAGAGGTTAGGGGCGGCGGGCGGGGAGAGTTACAGGCACATACCGGTGAGTGCGAAGGAATTGATGTCCTCGCGGTCGTCACAGCACGCCATGAACTTCTGGCCGAGACCGATGGTGTACTTGCCCTTGGGGACATTGTCGAAGACCTCGAGCTCCTCCTCCGAGATACACTGCAGAGACGAGTCAGGATGCGCGGGACTGGTGGTGCGTGCGCTGGACACGTACACGCTGCGGGAAGTACATCTCGACGGCGAGGATGCCGACGTCCTTGGGACGAGGAGGCCCCTGGAGTTCCTGGCTGGTGGACGCGTTTACGGAGATAGTCATTGTTGTGCGGGGCGGTGGGGAGATGAAGGACAGAAGGACGATGGCAATTGTCGGAAGAAGGGTCGAAGGGGGGATTATAAGTAGTGGAACTCGGATGAGACCAGCTTCGGCTAATAATTTGTGGCGAACGTCGCTCGTACCACCACTATACTCGCGCCAGAAAACGCGCGCCCTCATTGGTCCGCGCGCCCGGAGCGCCTGCGCACTGGACCATCGGACGACGCTCCAAGTCCGTGCCCCTCCCAACTCGTTCCATTTTCCACTCCATTCCCGATAGTGACAACAAGAACAGTGAGATTGCGTATGTATGATACAGCCCACACTACACCACAGATACAAGATCAATTTCAGCTCCCAGTACAATCCTCGCGTACCAATACAGTCATCCTTGCTTCCACCTCATGTCTTCACTGCACGCCCAGGCGCTACAGGGCACGGGCAGATCAGATCTCGTTCGCGCTAGACATGCACCGGGGATACTCACCGACTTCAGCGCCTTGATCAACAACCATTCCTCGTTCGAAACATCGGCCTTGAACGACGTCTGCACACAGTCCGTTCAGCTCGGAGCTCGGATGGCCCGTTCACCGGACTCACCTTGAGGACGTCGATGCTCTGTCGCGTGATGTGCGAGTACACCTCGTCCTTGTCGTCAAAGTGGCGACCAAACATCTTCGCAGACTGGTATACTGCATGCTCGATCTTCACCGCGACACCAGCACCCGCCTGTGACTTCTTGACAATCTGTGCATGGACCGTCAGATGCGGTTCCTACTACAAGCGGAGAAACCGGCTCGTACGTCATATGGCTTGTGGTTAATCTGCAGCGAAGTGCTATTTCACGAGCAACGTGTGAGCTACACACGCGACGGAGAATCATGTGCTTACATCTTCCCCAGGGTGATGATCTCCTTCTTCTGCGTCTCCGGGTCGACCTTGACAACACACAGCGGAGTGCCGATACGCAGAGTACCGTCCAGGATGTCCACGCCGAGGATGATGGGGTCTCGTTTGGCGTAGGCAGCGATGATCTTCAGTCGACACGGCCACACCGCATTAGGGGCGGCGTCTTTCCTCTTCGCTTCCGTTATCTCGTTGTTGTAGGCGGTGAATGCGTCAAACAGGTGGTAGATGATGTCCGCTGCACCGAACTTTTAGTAAAACGCCCCGTCGGCTGCGCACAGCACGCACCCTTGAACAGCCGGATACCCATTTCCTCCGCCAACCTCTCCGCATCCTTGTCGACGGTGACATCGAAGCAGAGGATGCACGCAAGCTCCTTGGCCTTCTCCAGCATCGTCGCAGCACGCATGACATCCTTCTTGTGCACAGGCCCGATGTTGATCCCGGACACTGGGATCTTGCTCGACTTGAGGAAGTCGAGCAACGCCTCGAGCGAGCCGAGAGTGCTGGCTTGCACGCAGACACCGCGCCCGGACTTGTCGATCGAGTTGAGCAGGGTCGTCAAATCAGACATGACCTCGTCCATGAGGTCTTCCTCGTCGTCATCAGGCCCGCAGACAAGCAGTCGTGAACCAGCGATCGCCTTCTCGAGGTCGGGCGCGGAAATCTTGACACCCAGCGCCGCTTTCACCTCCTTGTGGTGGACATACGCAGACTGGAGACAGAGATCGTGAGTGGGTGAGGGTACGCAGAATGCATCTATCACTCACCTTGATTCGCAGTTCGCGCAACGGCTGTGGAGTCAGGAGCGCACGCACTTGCGTGACGATCGGTCCGTTGAGGCCGCAGACGACGATCTTGTCTCCTTCGCGTAGGATACCATTCGACAGGACAACATCGATCGTCGTACCTAGACCTTCAATGACCTTCACCTCGAGCACTGTGCATTCGAGCTCAGAAAGGTACATCAGCCGGTCGCTCATGCGCTGTTGGGTCAGGTTGACGAGGAGCAAGATCATGTCGGGAACACCTTCGCCTGTCACCGCAGAGGTAGGCACAATCGAAACGTTGCGCGCAAAGCTTTTGTTGTCGTAGTAGAGAACGGCGTTCAGACCCTGCTCGGCGAAGGCGACGGTGATCTTGGTCGTCCTGTCCTCAAACTCGCGTTGCACTGAACGCTTCTGCTGCGCGAGTGAGCTGCGGAAATCATTGTCGGGCGTCGCCTCCCAGCCATAGATACGGTCGATTTTGTTCAGCGCGACAATGAACGGCGTCTTGCGATCCCTCAAGAGTCGCAACGACTCCAGCGTCTGAGGCTCCAAGCCGTGCTGAGGGTGTACGGTTTCAGCTCGAATCGCATGCCACTCACGGTTCCACACGCACCATGATATCGACGACAAGGATCGCAATGTTACACAGGGAGCTTCCACGAGTACGCAAGTTCGTGAAAGACTCGTGTCCGGGAGTGTCGATGACGAGTAGACCGGGGATCTTGTACTCCTGCTTCCCATCCTTGTTCAGGACCGCCGTCTTGGTCCGGATGGCATCCACCGGGAAGTAAGTGGCACCGATCTGTTGTGTAATACCTCCCGCCTCGCCTTCTTGCACGTTCGTTTGACGAATCTATGCAGGCTTTTGTGAGCCTCGATCTCCGAGCTGTCGTACGCATTCGGGCTTACCTTGTCCAAGAGCTTCGTCTTACCGGTATCGACGTGTCCAAGAATACAGCAGATAGGACTACGGAGATCATCCTTGCTCCTTGCAGCCAGTGCCTCCTCGTGTGCCTTCTGTCGACGAGCCGCAGCCTCCGCTTTCCGCTGCGCAGCCATTCGCTGGGTCTGCGTAACGCCTTCGTCTGAACTGTCATCATCCGAGCTGTCCTCGTCGGAGGAGTCATCGTCAGAATCCTCCTCCGAAGACGACTCCTCTTCTGAAGAGGACTCTTCCTTCTTCGGAGGGGCCTTGGCAGCCCCGTTCGACGCTTTCGCAGGAGCTGCAGCGACCTTCGCTGGCGCCGCCGCAGGCTTGGAAGGTGCTGCTGCTGCCTTCGTAGGTACATCCTTCTTCGCTGAGGCCGCCACCTTTGCGGACCCATTCGCACTGGCGTCCTTCTTCGCAGGCGCAGCAGGTTTGGCTGGAGGAGGTTTGGACTCATCGTCGCTGCTCTGGTCCCACGAGTCCTTGACACCGTCACCCTTCGCTCCCTCCTCATCACTACTGGCTTCCCAATCGTCCTTGGCCGATTCAGACGGAGCCTCTGGCGTTGCAGGCGCGGGCTCGGGCTCCGGTTCTGGCGGCGGTGTCGGAGCCTTCTCTCGTACAGGAGATGGATCGCGAGTACCCGGATGGCTGCTCCCGGCGACACTCGCCGGTGCCTTCTTCTTCTTGCGGTTGTCGTAGACCACTTTCTTGGGCGCAGGCGCACCTCCACTCTGCTGAAGACCCTCTATTTGCACTCCTGAAGCAAGCAGGGCCTGTTTTCGGAGCTCGGCAGCGCGTTGTTCCTCCTTTTGCTTCTTCGTGAGCAATCGACCCTCTTTCTTCGCCAACTCGCGTTTGGCCTGCAAAAACATGTCACTATGCGGAAACCTGAAGAATCCACACTTTAAACATACCTTCTCCTTCTCCTTCCTTCTGTGTTTCTCTTCCTCTTTGCGGCGCTCCTCCTCTTCGGCTTTCCTCTCCTCCTCCTCGATTCTCTTCCTCTCCTCCTCTTCTCTTCTCCGCGCCTCCTCCTCTAACCGCTTCTTCTCCTCCATCAAGGCCTTCAGTGCGCTGATACCAGCAGGTCCCTTCTTCTTGCCTGCGGCAGGAGGAGGTGCGGGTGCGGGCTCCTCGTCCTTCTTAGCCTTCTTCTTTTTCTTCTTCTTCTTTGCATCGCCGTCACCTCCGCCAGCACCGTCGGCCTCGTCGTCATCATCTGCTGGGGCGGCGGGGGTCGGTTCCGGCGCCGGGGCGGACGCCGGAGCTGCATCGTTTTCAGCCGGACCCTCTGCGGCCTTTTTCGCAGCAGCCTGCGCCTTCTTCTTGGCCTGTGTGACATGGTCTTAAGTATTGGGAGAGACCGCATGGATGTATCGCGTTACCTTTTCCTTCTCCTTCTTCAGTTTCTCCTTCTCCTTCTTAGACAGAACCTTCGGTCCGCCCTCGTCTGCATCGGCCCCGTCCTCATCGCCCTTGTCCGCCGCCTCTCCCGCCTCTTCCCCGTCCACAGTCGACTCCTCCTTCCGTGATGGAGCCTTCTTGTCCTTCTTCTTGTCTTTCTTCGACTTGTTAGACGAGGCCTTGAGGACAGACTGTAAGAGCGGGCGTGAGTATACGGTCACATGTGGTATGCACACAAGATGAGCCGACGACGAGTAGGGAAGAACGGCTATCCAGAGCATCCCAGTCACATACCATCAGACCACCGAAGTCCTCCTCCTCCTCATCCGCAGGGGGCTCCTCCATCCCAAGTGCGGCGAAGGCGGAAATCCCGGCCTTGCCCTTGCCCTGGGGCTTGAGGTCACTATCTGACTCGTCTCCAGCAGCTGCGGATGCATCAGCGTTGTTTCCCGCAACAGATGTCCCTGCGTTTTCCCTGGATATGGGCGAGATGTGAGTCGGAGTACGGTGGGTAGGGTATACGCGAGGACGGACCAGAAGTCATCGTCGTCCTGCTTCTTGCCTTTCTTTCCCTTGTTCTTCGGGGCCATTGTACTGACTAGTGTGGGGTATGAGGAGTCGCTTGAATGGGTCTGCGAGCAGCAGGGATAGCAAAATCGTGGATGGACCGAGAGCGGAGAGAGCAAGACGTCCTCGACTCCCATAAGAAAAGCCGGAAGGCCGTGCCGCCGGTGCCGACATGGGCGCTTCACACTCACTCGGACTCAGACGGGGTCAGCTGCAGCGGTCTTTGCAAGCAGGTCTACGTGAATTACAATGTATGGCAGTTTACATCCAGTACTATACAGCTTCTCTCTTACGTGGCGTCGCCCTCAGAATGTCGTCCACCCTGGGAGCATGGTCAGCACGAATGCGCACACGACATCGCTAGACACATACCTCAAGATCATCTCCGCTGCTTCGCTCGCGCTGATCACCACCTGGCTCTTCAGCTTGTAGCTCTCGGTGACACCGAGCTTTAGCATCGATCCGATCGTGCCCTCGTTCATGTCTGTGAAGAGGTCAATTAGGGGGGGCGTGGACAGTCGACTAAACCATGACTCACCAAGACCAGCGTCGTTCTGACCCTCGTAATGCGCAGCCCTGAGCTTGGCGACGAGATCCGACGAGTCGTAACCCGCGTTGTCCGCGAGGATGGTCGGGATCATTCTGAGAGCCCTCGCGAAAGCCTCCGCAGCGATCGCCTTCTTGCCCTGCACCTTCCTTGCCTCCTCCTCAACCGCACAGCTCATGAGTGTTTCCGAGCACCCTCCGCCAAGGACGATACGCGTCTCCTTCACCGTTTGCGAGAGAACCGAGAGCGCGTCGTGTAATGACCGGTCGGCCTCGTCTATCATCTGGTTTGTTGACCCCCGCAGGACGACCGTGCATGCCTCTCCCGCAGCGACACCGGAGAACTTGATCAGCTGTTTTGCAATCCCTCGTCAGTGACTGATTCAGGCAGGACTGTTACATACGACACACACCTTGTCCTCCCCGATCATGATCTCCTCGATCAACTCACACCGTCCGAGTTGTACAAGCTCGGGATGGTCGAACGTACTCGCGATTTCACCGCCAGTGACAAGCGCCAGACGCTCAACACCCTCGAAGTCTGCATGCTCGATGGTCAGGATGCCTTTCTCGGCGAGGAGCGACTCGGGGTAGTTGTAGATGAGTTGTCGGTTGACGAAGCAGTTGATACCGTGAGATGCGATGGCTTCGACCTTTGACTTCATTTTCTCCTACTGGCGGTGTGAGATCGCAAAGCCAACACCAAGCGCGCCTGCGCGCACCTTCTCTGCCCGTTCAAGCTCGGCCAATTTTCCAGTGCTGTCTACCTTAATCTTTGCCCCGAATACTTTGATCTTGTCAGTGTCCATGGCTTGTTCGTGGTGTCAGGATACGTTCTCAGTAACAAGTGGAAGGTAATGACTGACAGGTGTTGGCGATGAGGATCTTCGCATTCTCAAGACGCTTTGGGCAGTTAGTCCCGATGGCCTTGTCGAGGATGAAACCTGTCGATATTAGTAAGTCAATTCTGTCAAGCGTGTTTGCATTGCAGGGAGATCTACCTTCATCGAGGTACGAGTCGGTCAGCTTGCCACCAGCCTTCTTGATGATCTGAATATGCTCTAGATTTGTAGAGCCCTGCACACACCGATAGGTCAGAGATTATCACTACTAGAGCAGGAGTTAAAAGGTGAAGATATACTTTGAGGCGGAGAACGGCGTCTACAGCAAGGTTGGCGAAGTATTCCTTGTCCTGAGAGAGGACTTTTGAAGAAAGAGTGGTGCGTGCGATGTTGACAAGATCTTGTCTGAAGCGTGCAGGATCGGTGCTGGAGGATGTTGCAGAAGGCGCGATTGGACTTGGAAGTGATTTGCAGACTCAAGGAGAGACGCACCTGTTATCCTTAGCGGCCAATTCTAGTGCACGCAATGCAGCAGCACTCGCTATTCGGTAACCCTCAATAATAGTTTGGGGGTGTATTTTCTGAGCGATGAGCTTCTCTGCTTCGCGAAGAAGTTCGGCGGCCAGGACGCAAACACTAGTTGTTCCATCTCCAATTTCATCGTCCTGAACTTTTGAGATGTTGACGAGGATCTTGGCGGCGGCATTGTCGAGCTGTATAGATTTGAGTATAGTCGCTCCATCGTTAGTCACGTTGATGTCTCCCGAGGACCCCGACTGGAGAATCTTGTTCATGCCCTTGGGTCCGAGAGTAGATTTCACGAGATCTCCGAGGGCAAGTGCACCGACGAAGGACGCGAGACGCGCATTCTCGGCCTTTTCTTCTGTCGCCTGCAAGAACGGTGAGCAAGCACGTCGGGACAGCCAAAGAGAGACGTACCTCTGCACCAAAGATATTCATTGCGGTAGATCGTGAAGGGGCAGCTGGTGGAAGGAGGACTGAGGTGCGCGGCTACGAGACGCCCATTCTCGAAATATGCGCGTAGTGCTATGTGTCACGTGCGGGGCATCGCATACCACGTCGACTGCGCTGCGCGATGATCCAAGTCCCTCTCCTCCGCTCCTCGCTGTTCTCGACGACGACCGACTGCTCTTCGCTGGCATCTTTCTCTCCTTTCTCCTCGTCTTTCTTCCCTGGCGCGCCTCGTTAGTCTTCGCTAGGCCATGTCTGGCAGCGTCCGTGCACGCGCTGGCAGGCTGCCCTCTCCCGTTCGCCATGCGCAGCCCGCTATCACCTCCCAACGCTTTCCCCATCCCCGACACGAACATCTGGACGCTGACGAGCGGCGCGAGGCTGCGTCCAAAGGTCTGCGCCCCGGGCGCCGGACGCACGCAACCGGCGGACTCAATCTCTCTCCCGGAGAGTGGAAACTGCTTATTGTCATCGTTCTCGTAGCGGCCGCAGTCCGCCTTTTCCGTATCTCCCAGCCAAACAGTGTTGTGTAAGTCTTACTTCCTACCGCATATATGCAATGACTATATGCGCATATATGCACACAGTTTCGATGAAGTTCACTTTGGCAAGTTCGCGTCCAAGTACATTAAATCCACTTACTTTGTCGACGTCCATCCCCCCCTCGCGAAGCTCCTCATTACGCTCGCCGGCTGGACTTTCGGCTATGACGGCAACTTTGACTTCAAGGACATTGCAAAGTCAGTCGTACTTGCCTCTACTCAACGAGGGACCCAATTGACGTCATCGCAGAGTCTACGAGAATGTGCCCTTCGTCGCAATGCGCATGTTGCCCGCTCTCTTAGGTGTCGCCACCGTTCCTCTCGCCTACCTTACTCTTCGAGCGCTTGACTGTCGTGTCACCACCGCTCTCCTCGCATCGCTCTTCGTCACCTTCGAAAATGGCATGATCACTCAATCCCGGCACATCCTGCTCGACTCCCCTCTCATCTTCTTCACCGCTCTCACCACTTTCGCGTGGACTTGTTTCTGCAACGAAAACTACTATGAGGCATTCACCGAGGACTGGTGGATTTGGCTCATCATGAGCGGTCTCTCCCTTGGCGCTGTCGTCAGCTGCAAGTGGGTCGGTCTGTTCACGATTGCTACCGTTGGTCTGGGTACTCTCAAGCAGCTCTGGGATCTCCTCGGCGACCTTCGCGTTCCTCCTAAGCTGTTCATCAAGCACTTCACGGCTCGTGCACTCTGCCTCATCCTCATCCCCTCGGTCTTTTACATGTCCATGTTCGGCATCCACTTTGCGATTCTGACTAACTCTGGAGATGGAGACGGTTTCATGAGCTCCGAGTTCCAGCACACCCTTCGCGGGCGCGGCATGGCCGACACGTACGCAGATGTCGCTTTGGGCTCGGAGATCACCCTTCGCCATGTCAACACTCAGGGCGGATATCTGCACTCGCATCCCCACAACTACCCTGGTGGCAGCAAGCGTCAGTTGTTAATTCTCTATCTCTTGCCTCTCACAAATCTGACATAATCTCATACAATAGAGCAGCAAGTTACCCTCTACCCTCACCGGGACACGAACAACGACTGGCGCATTGTGAATGCCACCACCGACGGGGACCCATACACCAACTGGGCTGACCACGACATCGCATACATTACTTCTGGCATGCGTGTCAAGATCCGGCATATTCAGACCGAAAAATCGCTGCACTCGCACGACGTCCGACCTCCAGTTTCTGATGTCGACTTCCAGCAGGAGGTCTCTGGATATGGTATTCCTGGCTACGCTGGTGACTCAAACGATGACTGGGTCGTTGAGATACACAAAGGCGACAGGCGAGACAAGGAGTCGTATAAGCGTCTTAGGACTTTGCGCACACAATTCCGCCTTAGGCATGTCATGACCGGTTGCTACTTGTTCTCCCACAAGGTCAAGCTCCCGGAATGGGCGTACGAGCAACAAGAGGTGACTTGCAACAAGCAAGCTGTCATGGCCAACTCGCTCTGGTATATCGAGACCAACCATCACTCGAAGTGTAGGTGCTCCCCATGCATATCGTCATCATGTATTGAACATCTCGTAGTGCCCGCGGACGCCCCCAAGGTCAACTACAAACTACCAGGCTTCTTCTCCAAGTTCTGGGAGCTCCAAAAAGTGATGTGGATCACCAACGCGGGGTTGACCGACCGTCACACGTATGATTCGCGTCCGGATGCTTGGCCACGTCTCCGCCGCGGCATTGTATGCGTCTTTCTATATGCTATATGCGAACTGCTCACATAGTGTAATTCCGCATAGAACTTTTGGGTCAAGGACCACCGCCAGATCTACCTGCTCGGCAACCCCATGATTTGGTACCTCAGCAGCGCAGCCGTTTTCGCGTACGCCGCCGTCCGTGGCCTCCTCGTTCTGCGTGCGAAGCGCGGCTGCCGCGACTTTGACAACAGTGAGCAACTTGCTTCTCCGCTTCATGCACTGTCTGAACATCGTCCTCATAGCCAAAGTGGTAAAATACGACACTCTTTGCGGATTCTTGTTCATCGGATGGGCTCTCCACTACGTGCCGTTCTACATCATGCAGCGCCAGCTCTTCCTGCACCACTACTTCCCTGCGCTCTACTTTGCCATTCTGCTCTCGTGCGCGTGTTTCGACCTCGTAACATCGACGCTGCGACCACGACTGCGGCTACAGATCGCGGCCGTGCTGCTCGTGATCGCGATCTGGAACTACTCGTACTTCAGTCCTCTCGCGTACGGCTTGCCGTGGACCAAGGCCAAGTGCCACAAGGCGAAATGGCTCAAATCGTGGGATTTCTCATGGTGAGCGCGATCCAGCTTTCTACAGGAGCTGTTGGCTCATTGTCACTCCAACAGCAATGATTTCCTGGATGATGTAAGTTTCGCAATCGGTTCGTAGTGAACAGCGCTCATGCCGCCCACAGTACTCAGGATATAAGGGTACCGCCGTCGCAACACCCAAGGCGTCGTCCCCTGCCCTCGTCAACCAAGAAATCCCGGAAGGCCGCGGTGCGGTCGCGATCGGCGAGCCCGTGCAGATCCAGAAGAAGCCAGCGGCGGACGCGGACACGACGACGCTCGCGTTCGGCCAGGCGGAGCCCGGCCGCGACATCTTCGCGGATCACCCCCACAACGAGATCAAGAGCGTGGTGGGCGACGCCCACGCGGCCGCGGAGGTGCACAAGGAGGCGAACGCGGCGAACGTGGATAACGTCTATGCGGCGACCGAGGCGGCGAACGTGGGCGAAGAGGCGACTGTCCCCGCCGCAAGCTCCTCAGTCTCCGCGTCGTCGTCGTCGTCGTCATCGTCATCGTCCGAGCCGTCGTTGTCGTCGTCGTCGTCGTCGTCGTCTGCCGTCGAGAGCTCTGTTGCTGAGAAGCCTGCCGCGGACAGTTCGTCCGCGGCATCGTCCGACAGTGCGACAACGTCCGCGGCGGAGACCCCTGCGGCGAATCACGCTGAGGGCCCGAAGGGCGAAGAACAGGTAGAGGCGGAGCGTGTGCGCGCGGAGCTCTTCCCCGACGCCCAGAAGGAATGATCGCCTAGTATACCTGCTATGTAAAACGACTGCACCTCCGTCTGTCTGTCTGTTCTCGACTCGCGCTTGTTATCGCTGCCTATGATATATATTGGAACTGGTTGTAAACGCACATCGCACATCGCACGGACCCTGTCATAGTATGTACGGTACTTAATTGTTCTCCCGAAAGCGTCCCAGCCGGATAGCCATCCCCGAAATACATCTCGCTCCTTGCAACTGCACTGCCCGCCTCAGCCCGCCGCCTGCGTCCGCTCGAGCCGCTTGTTGATGGGGACAGACCTCCCGCTCTGCGGATGTGCGACGTCGAGCGAGCGCTGCTCGCGCATGTGCAGCAGCAGCTGCACGAGCTGCACGGGCGTCACGACCTCGTCCCCGTCCTTCTCCTTCTCCTTCTCCTCCTTCGCAGGGATGTCCGCGCCGCCCCTGCCCCGGCGCAGCGGGCGGTGCTGCAGGACGTACGCGGCGCGCGCGGCCTCGTCCTCGCTGTAGCGGTCCCAGAGCGCGTAGAGCGCGACGATCTCCTGCGCGACGGCCGCGACGAGCGGCACGCTCACGTTCAGGCCTGCCATGAAGCCCACGATGTCCTGCGGCGCGTGCTGCCCCGAGGGCTTCTTCTGCGTGTACGAGGCGGAGCGGGAGGAGCGGCGCGTGGGCGAGCCCGAGTGGCTGTGGCTATGGCTGTGGGAGGACGTAGAGGCGGAGGAGGCGGCGGCGGTCTGCTGCTGGATGGCGGCGCGCGTGGGCGCGTGGAAGGCGAGGGTGAGGTAGATGGCGGCGATCGCGATCAGGTGCGGAGGGTAGAGGAGGCAGAGCTCGGAGCGGTAGGTGTCGTTGATGATGAACCTAGGCGAGAGGTGAGTGAGGGGTGTGGGCGAGAACAGAAGAGGAAGAAGAGGGAGACAGACCATGCCATCTGCAGGGCGCCCTCCTGGAGCTCGAGCTTGCCCTCGCCGGTGCCCCAGTAGCGCGGGCCGTCGGCATCGTCGGCGTCCGCCTCGCCGGCCTCGGCCTCGGGGAAGGCGGCGGCGCCCTCCTTGCCGCAGAGGGTCATGAGGGTGCGGTAGGGGTGGAAGACGGTGAGATTGCACTCGAGCTCGTCGACGAGGTAGAACTCCATCTCCGCGAGCTTGGAGTTGTCGGACGGGAACGTCTTGATCCCGTATTCCTCGTCTGCGCGGGGGGTGAGCGGGACAAGCGAGGGGACACGGAGACGGGACGGACTCACTGGCGAAGAGCATGCGGGCCTCGGAGACGACGTTCTTGATGTGCACGGGGGACTCCTCGGCCTTTGCGGCGACATAGCAGCAGGCGGCGATGACGAGAAACGGGTCGGTCTCGCAGTAGGAGTTCTTGAGGTAGAACCTGCGGAAGAAGACGGTCGCGGTCGCGATCACGCGCTGCCGGAGCTGCAGTTTCTTCCCGAGCTTCGAGATGACTGCGGGGCGGGTGAGGGCGTGCGGGACACGGTGCAAGACGGGGCACGTACGGTTCGCAAAGAAGATGTTGAGGAAGGCGAGGTGGTCCGGGGTCTCGACGTACTGGACGTCGTCGGAGCGGGCCTGGGCGAGGGTGGACCTGTCGACGAGCCACCGCTTGCTGTGTGCGCACCGTCGGGCAGTCAGCGAGCGGGCAGCGAGCGAGAGCGGGGACACAGACTAGTGCGAGCTCGACCAGAAGTTGGTCGCCATTGCGCGCGCGCGGACGTCGTCGGGGCCATCGGCGACGGGAGGAACCAGGAGGAACCTCGAGGCCCGCGCGAGCCCTCGCCCACCCGAGCTCGGCCGCCCGACCCGACCCGGCCGCGCTCAAAAGTGCTCCGAGCTCGCCGCGTCTCACGCTCTCTTCCCCACTTTTAACCCCCTCCTCGTCGTCCCTCCCGTCCCCCTCGCTCACGACCTCGACGCACGCCATGTTCGCCCGCTCCGCTGCCCGCTCGCTCTCCGCCCAGTCGCGCCAGTTCTCGTCGTCCGCCGCCCGCCAGTCCAAGGTCACCGTCCTCGGCGCGGGTGGAGGCATTGGCCAGCCCTTGTCCCTCCTCCTCAAGCTGAACCCACACGTCACCGAGCTCAGCCTCTACGACATCCGTGGCGCCCCCGGCGTCGCAGCGGACGTCAGCCACGTCGACACGAAGAGCGAGGTGCGTCTCTCGTGGTCTGTGCACGCGCTACGTGTCCTCATCCTGCGCGTGCCCAGGTCCACGGCTACCACGCCGACAAGCTCGACAGTGCCCTCGAGGGCACTGACGTCGTCGTCATCCCCGCTGGCGTTCCCCGCAAGGTAAGAATGCTCCTGCACGCCAGCCAGAGTTCAGATCGCTGACTTCTCACCCAGCCCGGCGTAAGCTTTCCACTCGTCTTCCGCGTGTCCCATGCCGTACTAACTCCGTCCCTAGATGACCCGTGACGACCTCTTCAACACGAACGCGTCCATCGTGCGCGATCTCGCCGCCGCCGTCGCCCGCGTCGCCCCCAAGGCGCACGTCCTCGTCATCTCCAACCCCGTCAACTCCACCGTGCCCATCGTCTCCGCCGTGCTCGAGAAGGCCGGGGTCTACGACCCCGCACACGTCTTCGGTGTCACCACCCTCGACGTCGTCCGCGCCCAACGCTTCCTCGCCGGCCTCTCCGGCGCGGACCCCAAGAACGTGCCCGTGACCGTCGTCGGCGGCCACTCGGGCGCGACCATCGTCCCGCTGCTCTCCCAGACCGAGCTCGGCAAGGGCCTCAGCGGCGAGGCCTACAAGGCCCTCGTCCACCGCATCCAGTTCGGCGGCGACGAGGTCGTCAAGGCCAAGGACGGCGCCGGCTCTGCGACGCTCTCGATGGCCTACGCCGGCGCGCGCTTCACCGGCGACCTCCTCCGCGCACTCAACGGCGAGAAGGGCGTCGTCGTGCCCACGTTCGTCAAGAGCCCGCTCTTCGCCGACCAGGGCATCGACTTCTTCTCGTCCAACGTCGAGCTTGGGGTGAGTCCTAGCCCGCTTCGTCTGCGCGTCCCCCACTCACCGCGCGCGCCTGCAGACGAACGGTGTAGAGAAGATCCACCCTGTTGGGCAGCTGTCGAAGGAGGAGGAGGAGCTGCTCGCCGCGTGCCTGCCCGAGCTCAAGAAGAACATCGAGAAGGGCAAGGGCTTTGTGCAGCAGGCGTAGACGGGCGGCCGGCCGTACCTTATAGCTCCTGTATTCGTGTGCGACATCGTGCCAAAAGCGCTGTTGTACATGTAGAATATATCGTGCTAGACACTTTTGGGTTCGTACACACGGACGGACGGCGGCTTGTGCGCGAGCGATGTGATGTGGGCTGCACCGGCTCTTCAGAGCGTATGCGACGGAGCGAAAGACGAGCAGACGTACTTGTGGTTGTTACCTGTGGCTCTTGCCCTTGCCTTTGACGGTGGTAAACCCGTCGTCGTCGACCTCGGGCTCGTCTCTGTGAGGCCGTCGGCTGGGATCGAGCAGCGGCGGCGCCTCGTCCTCGGGCCCCTCCTCCGCGTCCTCCTCCTCATCGCCGCTCATATCCTCCCAATCGCTATTATCGCCCGCAGCCTCCTCGACATCGACCGTCTTCCCCTTCAGCCTGTCCGCACGCTCCTCCCACTCCTTGAGCAGCGCGTCGCCGCCCTGCGCGGTCTGCGCCCAGAGGCGCACGAGGTCCGCTGCGACGCCCTCCGCGCTGCCGTCCTCGAGCACGGTCTCGAACTCGTCCGCCATGACCTGCAGGAGGCGCTCCTCGACGTACGCGGCGTCCGGCGCGCCCTGCTGCTCGAAGTCGTCGACGAGCACGGACGCGAGCCAGGTGCGCTTCTGCGCGGACGCGGGGCCGCCCCAGCCGTGGTCGACGGCGATGCGGAGGGCGGGCCAGGCGGCGAGGCGGGCGATGACGCCGCGCGCGAAGAGCACGGACGTGTGCGGGGTGGTCGGGGTTTGCGCTGTCGAGGACGCCATGCGCGGCGGTGAGCTGAGTACGAGTGAGGGACGAGGGCAAGTGCAGATTCAGATCCAGATCTCCCATTTTCCTGCGCAGTGCGCGTCTCCGAACTTCAGCCACTTGCCCTCGTCCGCCACTTCCCCGCCGTGCTCACCGTCCGCGACGATGCTCAGTGCTGTTGCTGCACGCAAGGCCCGTCTCGCACAGGCGTCGGCCCCCGCCCCTCCCCCCGTCTCCTCTGCCCCCGCGTCGCCCCCGCCGCTCGCAGCGCGGAAAACCGCGCCCTCGTCCTCGAAGCGCAAACCCAGCGCGTCCAACCCCACTGCGAACAAAAGGCACAAACACGACCGAAAGAAAGCGGCACCGACACAGCCGGCGCGGTACTTTGCCCGGCCAGACGCGTTCGAAGTCTCGCCAGAGGCCATCGTCGTCGACGGCGAGGACGAGGACGATTCGGACCTCTCCGCCTCGGACAGGCAGGCAGCAATTGCCGACTCTGAAAACTCTGACGACGACGATGTGGACGAGCCCGTCATCCTCGACGTTCCCGCCCCACCTGCAGTCGACCCTCGACCGTCCGAGGCTCTCTCGTCCTTCATCCCGGTCCCCAACCAGAACATCTTCAGCCTCTCCCTGCCTGACCCTGCCACCGGCCGCTCTGCACACCAGACTGTCCTCCTGCTCCACGCGCAAGACACCCTCGCTCTGCTGGGCACCTACTCCATCGCCCTTCTTCGTGGTTCTGTCGCGCTCGCCGGCGTCCCTCTCCGCGTCTCCCCCACTCCCCACCGCGTCTTCGCGCCCCGCTCTTCTCCGCTCCCGCTCATAGAGTGCCTCCCTTCCCGCTCTGCGTCGCAGAAGCCCGCAATACCTATCGCCCTCCCCGAACATGTCGCAGAAGCCGCTAAACAGTACGACGCCCTCGTCGTCCTCCGCGACCTCGACACAGGCGTCCAGGGACTCGGCCGAATATGCAGGACCTTTGACGGCTGCTTCGCGCCCTCCCGCTGGCACCGTAGCCAGCAGGGCTGTGACCTCGGACTCGATACCGCTTACCTTGTGCGTATTACACACGAATATATTTCTGCCCGCCCTCCTCACAGACGGTGAGCCGTGCAGGTCACCCGCCACACCTCCGACCTCAATCCGCTGGTGGTGCCCAGATCATGGGATGCGGCTCTCTCAGCGGCCCTCCCCGCAGAGCGCGACGAAAGCGAGCTTGCAGTCCGCGGATGCACGTATCTCGTCCGCGGGCCCAAAAATACCGGCAAGAGCACGTTCGCGAGGCTCGCGCTCAACCGCCTCCTCCGCAGGTACGCAGCCAGTCTGCGCCTGCTCGCGAGCCGTTCCAACTCATCGACTGTGCAGATTCCGCCGTGTCGCATACCTCGAGTGCGATCTCGGGCAGTCCGAGTTCACCCCTGGCGCGATGGTCGCCTTGAACGTCCTGGAGCAGCCCGTTTTCGGTCAGCACGCTCTGTTTTGACAGCGCACACGGATGTCTTACCCTATGTTCAGGTCCACCCTTTACGCATCCCAGCGTCCCGTATGCTGCCCACTTCGTCGGGGCCACCTCGCCACGCAGCTCGCCCGCCCACTACCTCGACTCCATCCAAGCCCTCGTTCAGCTGTACCAGATGGACGTCCGCGATGCGCCGCTTGCTGACGAGGATGTGACCGAGCCCGACGACGATCGTGTCGCGTCCTTCATTCCTCTCGTGGTCAACACGATGGGATGGACAAAGGGCCTCGGTGCCGACCTCGCGCAGAAGATCGAAGAGATAGTGGAGCCAACGGACATCTTCTCCTTCGATCCCCTCGCGCCCGAAGACGACTGGCGATCTGCAGAACACCCGTCTCGCGCGGGGCCACCTCCTCAAGGGCCCAGGATGCACGTCCTCGCGCCGGCCTCCTGCCCCCCCTCCCCGCACTACACGGCCGCAGACCACCGCACGCTCTCCATGCTCTCCTACTTCCACGCCGTCTTCCCGCACGACGCCGTCCCCGTCCCCTCCGCGTACCCCAGCCCCCTCGCGGCGCGCTGGGACACGTCCCTCCCGCTCTGCGCGCAGCCGCCGTACGACGTCGACGTGCGCGCCGCGTTCGACAGCCTCGTCCTCGTCGGCGCGGGCATGGAGGACGTCGTCCCCGCCGAGCTGCCCCGCGCGCTCAACTGCGCGCTCGTCGCGCTCGTCAGCTGCGATCCCGACCAGCACCCCGACGTCTTGATACCGCCCGACCCCGACCCGAGCGCGTCTGCGCCCCTCCTGCCGTACGAACAGGGCGCCGCGCCCCCGCCGCCGCACGCCTCGCGCTGCGTCGGGCTCGCGCTCGTCCGCGCGCTCTCGCTCTCGCACCCCTCGCTGCAGCTGCAGCTGCAGCTGCTCACGCCCGTGCCCCCGCGCGTGCTCGCGCGCGCACGCGTGCTCGTGATGGGCGAGGCGCAGCTCCCCGTCTGGGGCATGCTCGACTTCCGCACGCCCGACGGGGATGGGGACGGCGCGGGCTGGGAGCGCGCGCGCGTCCCGTACCTCCGCTGGGGCGCGACTGCTGGGGCGGGCGGGGAGCGGCGGCGCGTCCGGCGGAATTTGATGCGGCGGGGGCAGGTGTAGGGTGTGGTACGCGTGCAGAGGTGTGCGATTAGCTAGCGCTGTAGGCTGATATCGGGAAGTAAGTAAGTAGCTGTAGATGCGGAGGGTGACCGAGACACTGGCAGAAACAGAGGAGCTGCGTGCAACATACGATACGCACTGCGTACAGTATTACACCGTTCCTTCGGACACCCCAAAAATGTTGTCCCGCCTGTCTCCCGCTGTTGCTCCTTTGCTCACATTGAATACATGGTACGATTTAGAGAACTACTCACAGCAGTTCTGTAAATTCTATGTGGGATTAGGTGTTATGAATGAGATGCTCGAGACCGATAGATGCAAAATGTTGTTATCAGGGCTTTCTGAGTCCCTCGGAAATGTCACATCATGAATTAGGGGAGGTCAGTGGCGATTTTGAGGCGATTCTGGACAGATTCTTGGGAGGTGATGTTTGCGAAAGCGCTTTTGGATTTGTTCGGGAATCCGGCGCTTGAGCAAAATCGCCTAGAATCGTGGATTCTTTAAGAGCGAGTCCGGAGGAGCTTTTGCGACCCAAAAGCGTGATTCTGCATTTTAAGAAGCTCGGAGGGACTGAAGAGACCTCCCATCACAGTTCAAAATCAGATGTTGGCCCTAGGGAATCAATTGGGGAGGTCAGAGCAGGCCCCAATTTTGAGGGCTGCTTTTGCTTTTGACAGACGAAAAGCTTCCTGGAATCCTAGTACCCAAAATCTCGCCAAAATCGCCCACTCCAACCTCCCCTATTATCTCACATGATCTAATCTAGCTGCCGACAAGTTTCTCCAATCACTGTTCATCCTCGTCCTTGTCTGCATCCTCCTCCGACACTTTCTCGTCGTGTGCACCCTCCTTGGCCACCCAGAGCCTGGGTTCTGGAGGCAATGCCTCCAACCGACCCAACTTAGGCTTATCCCAACTCAGTTTCCGGCCCTCCCACTTGGCAGCATTCCGCTCTTCCATCCAACTGGATGTGTCCTTTGCGAATCTTTCTCGATGTGGTGCCACCTGCTCGTTCCGCTTCACACATGCTGTCTTCCAAGCTGCCATCTGGTCATCATAAACTTGCTTTCCTCTCTTCCGCTTCTCCTTGTCTTGCTCCTTCTGTGGCTGCTGCTCCTCAAACTCGGTCACCTTGGTGAAAAAGATGTCGTGCGTGAGAAGCCGGGGAAGGCCATCTCCTATCAAGCGTGCCTTCTTCTTCCCCCTCTGCTTCTCTTTTTCGTTCCATCTTCTCCTGGACACGGTCGCAATACACTGCTTGAAGTACAAGACCGGCCTGCATGGCAATCATGTCCTTCTTATGGTCTACTTTTCTTTTTGCTAGGTAGAGTCTCGCAAAGCAGCAAGAAGGGCCGCTTCAAATTCATTTGCCGGCTCACGGCTCAGAAGGTCCGCATGGCAACACTTTGCAGGGGAGAGCATGGTTGGGACATATCTGGGTGTGGAGAAGGTGGGGGGAATGGGGGATGGGGATACAAGATGTGATGCAGACATTCCGGTGGGTGCATCCATAACATTGAAGTGGCGAGTTGGTGTCTGTGGTGTCCACGGTGTGCGAAGCTGGCTGAGGCCTGCAATAGGATCTGATGATGCAGCTACACGCTGTGACATCTCCTCGGAGATCGCCTGAGAGTTTGCAAGGATGGGACTACCCTGCCGTAAAGGTAGTGAGCCGTGACAGGATGATTCGAGACTCGGAGCCATCATGACAGCTGAGATAACGTCACGGTTAAATGACACAACTCCTGTGGCTCGGAATGCGGCCTTGATGTTGCTCGAGGTGGGTGCCTTCACATGTGCTTGTGCATAGACCTCAAGAAAGTTCACTTTTGACACCTTCTGCCCTTTCCGGCTCTCCCAGCTATCTTGAGCCTTTATCCACTCTCGCTTGAAGACACTGAAGATGATGACATCAATGCCTTGAAATGCGTGGGTAGAATGGAAGGGGTAGCATAGGACATGGATATGGTGCTGTTGGGCATACTCAAGGAAGGTGTAGGAGTAGTGAGAACTGTGGCCATCAACGAGGAGAAGGTGGTGGCGTCCATTGGCCTTGTCTCTAGTGTGTTCATCAAACTGCTTAATCCACTCGACACCTATGGCTCTGTCAACATATCCATTGGGCGAGTGCCCTAGGCTGCTCGTTGTTAGTGTAAGTAATAAGTCTTTAAAGAATGAGTACTTACGACACCTTTAGGGGGTTGTTCTGGTGCCACTTTGTCATGAATGCATCTCCCTTGTAGATCACGGTAGGTGGAATGGAGGTTCTGTCTGCACAAATTGTTACGGCCACAGTGATGTTCTCTCGGTCTTCGTTTCTCTGCTGGTACTGAACCCTCTATCCAGTAGGTCCGAATACCTGCTCTTTCACCCCTACACCCTGCTGAACTCCTGTCTCATCCATTCCATAGATGCAGTCTTCCGAGATTAGATCCTCTCCATCCTCACCCTGCAGTGTCGACTCTAGAAGGTCAAAGTATGCTTGTGTAGTGTGTGGGTTGACGGCACGTGCACAAGGGAGTGGGTCCAATAGGGATGGAGCCTGGTAGAATGATGGGTGACAAACTGGTAAGTCCACTCATGCCTAACACATTTCTTTGGAAACTGTGAACCCAACCATGCCCTGCAAATCATGTCAATGTACTCTTTAAGACAGCAGTGATTGAGAGGGAATCCGCACTGTGCAGCATCAACAGCCAAGTCCACAACAACCTCTTCCTCCTCCTCGGTTAGCCATCTCTTCTGGAAATTGAAGTCCCTGATGCTCTGCACCCCTTGGGCCCGGTCCCATACCATACTCTCAGGAATCTTGATCTTCTTCTTCGTCTCTGCATAGCACTGCTCAACAGCATCTCGACAGATGTGACGGCTCAGCCCCCTTTGGTTCTCCTTTGGCAGCTCCTGGTCTTCCACATATTCTTCGGCTGCTTTGTTGACCTAGGTATCCTTTAGCTGTGATGCCTGTTGATTCTTCTTAATTTTCGGAACAGCACGACAACCCATAGTAGCAAGATTTGAGCCAAACGAGGGGTGAGAGCGAGATTCAAGAGTTGACGAGAGTAGGCGACCGGGAACCTGCAACTGACGGACATTTAGTAGTCCAACCCAATATGGCAGGTATGACAGAGTGCCTAAGTGCCAAACACCCCACAGACCACCCATCTTCATATCAACAACAGTAGTGACTACACTGGCCCAGATACACAAACAAAGTTAATGATTCTCTTGCTAGAAGGGTAACAAGTATTAGTTTGCTATTTTCCCGCTGCTGACCGAGTTTTATATATGCATTACAGGGGTGCTAAACACAATGTAGGCCCTTCCGGGCCATAAATATTTCTCTGCAGATTGCTTTACTACAGTCTTTGGCACAGTATTTGTGTATGTCATGTATAATACATGTAGGAATATATGTATAGCAAGGGATCATAACCGTCTGTGCCGGGGTTCCTTGCATAGGGCTGCACTAGATTCTTGTGCGTCACAATGTATGGGATAGCAGGTGGGTCTGCGAGCTGAGATTGCAAGGGTCAGGTGAGGTTGCATAGCTGGACAGATTGTGAGATGGATGTCAGGTATAAGATCTCAGATTGCATGTACTAGACTTTTATGTCTGACCCTACTCCGACTCTTGACCTCATCCAGCCATAGCTAGCTATGATGGACATCTGAAATAAAATTCTCTGTGTGATTATACTATTACACATATGGTTGATCTGTACGTATCTACTAGGAGACCCCTAGACTCCCCTTACCTCACCATGTACCAGCCACCACCCTGCCTCTGCCACCCACAACAGTGTATGAGGCCTGAGTATATACATCAGGGAAACTGTTTCAGGCAGTGAAATGCTGTAGCAGCACCATTTTCTCAGGAGCAGCAGCAGCGCTATGTGGCGCTTCTGCAACCTCACTGATGCACTGTAGCGTGCCATTGCTTTGCTAGGCTCCCAATACTAGTAGTCTTATTACCTTCAAGCTAATACCACACTGACAGACCAACTTGAAACTCGTATCTTGCGCGCTTTTCCTTGCATTAACTGTACAACAAGTCAATTGGACCCCCAGATGTTCCCTGTAAGTTCAATCTCCGCTTTAATGCCTCTGTGGACAGTCTGAGATGACTTCGTAAAATTTCCTTCCTCTCCCCCCCATCTCCCTCTCTGCTGACCTGCTCGAGTGCTGCTCCTCTCTCGAGTCTCTGTTCATTTTGCTTGGTGAGTCACATCTCAGTACTTTGTCTGTCTTACAGTGCTAGTCAGTGGTCCCCCACCGCCAGCCGAGGCTACTCACATGGAACCACCTCTCCCGGTGCACCAAGTTTCATTGTTTGAGCCCCACCGTGCTGCGTGGTAGGCGCAACCACGCTGATGTTCGTCACAGACTCGGAGGCACATCAGCAAAACCCACTTTTGGTCTTAGAATCTCTTAGCTGACTTATTGTCTTATACATGCTTGTCCAAGGCAATAAGTTGTCTAAGAGTGTAAGACTACAATTCACCCCCTCTACTTATCATACTTATTATCTACTTACTCCCTTATTTTTACTTTTTTCACCTCAAATAAGGACATTAAATCATTTAAGTCATTTAAGGCGGTCAATGCAGGTCTTTCACATAGAATAAGATAGATGGGGTTTTTCCTGATGCACACAATGTATATGACACTATCTCGTACACACTGCCCTGGGCGGGCTAGGCCTCTTTGCCGGGCAACTGATCAAGGCTTGTGGTGTGACGGTCATCTGCATGAGAAGCACACCTGAGAAGGCAGCAATTGCCAAGGTGCATGCGTAGACTGGTACAGTGTCTTTCACAAGGACAAGGACACTGCCCAGTACGTGATCAAGCTCACCAATGGCGGGGGCATGCATGCAATCTTCAACGAGGCTGGGCAGGATTCGTGAGTCCTGTTGTCCTCTTTCCCCTTCTTTTCTTTTCAGCAGGGATGTGACACTGACACATTCATGCTTGCATGCAACAGCCTTTCCCCCACCCCATGATACTTCATGGTGGACTTCAAGATGGATGGCCCCAATGGCTTCCTATTTCCGTTGGGGCTGTATCACCATTTCTCTGCCCAAGCTCATCGACAAGATCATTCGCCTTCTCCACCAGATTTGAGTCTGAGTTTCGGCCCCGAACTTATGACCTACTGATACTTACACTCGCTCGTCTTGTTGATCTCGCTAAGACTGAACTGAACAACTGTCCCTCACATGTGGTCACTGTAAGCCCGGCTGTGGGCTTAGCACAGTGCCTGGAACAGCATATATATCCCACACTTGGTGAGAAGGTAACTTCTTATTAAGACTGCCTTTTGGCGTAGCAGTTAGTGCGTGGGATCTAGCTAGCTTACAGTCACCACTTATCTATAATATACAGACCAGTGGCCCATAGATTATTGTGACCTTGGCCCAGCCAATGTAGCAATGCCAGAGGCCCAGGACCCAATTACAAGGTACAATTTATAAAAGCATTATGTTGTGGATGAGCCAACAGGGAGCAATATAAAATGCAAAAGCTATTGTAATAAGTTCCCCATGGCACATTTTACAAATGAACAAAGTGATGTCAAATGTCCCTAAGGCTGTGTTTACAACACACCCCTAGTGTTGTGAATGGTCCCCTGTGGCACATTTTTAAACAGATAGAAGGTTGTAATACATCCCGGAGACCCTGTTTACAACCCACCCCTATTGTTGTGAATGGTCCCCTGTGGCACATTTTTTTAAACTGTTGGAGGGTTGTAATACATCTCTAAGACCCTGTTAACAACTCACCCCCTGTGTTGTAAATAAGCCTCATGGTGCATTTTTAAACAGATAGAGGGTTGTAATACATCCCTGGGTCCCTGTCAACAATTACACACCCCAATCGGTGGGGTATAGGGTGCCCTATCAGGAGGGTAACCCCCATACTGATTGCCCTTTGAGATGGTCAAGCTATCAGTATAGATAAGAAACTGTTATCTGAAGAGATAACAAGGTGATCATATCATTATCAAAGGTCCAAAGATTTGATAACAAGCCCTAGATACCAATTACAACACTCCAGTAGGAAAGCCATAGCATATGTCTTTCTAACAGTACCCGGTTCATGCCCATATACTTACTGGTCACAGAGATACACACATGCTCTCCTACTCCCCCTCCCCCTACCCCAATATTGTTTGCGGTAGATCTGCTCACCACATGCATATATCACTGTCAAATCTTGAGAGTATGGTCATACATATTGCTATCTACTACCGTTGAGTTTCCAGGCTTATCGGACACAATTTACTCTACCTAATGGCTTATCAGTGTTTCCCCTGATCACACTGATCTCACAGGTTTGGGAGACCTATTCCACAGATCTCCTACCAACATGAATAGTCATTATATGTGTGAACAATGTGCAAAAAACAGAATGTCAATATGTGGAGAATTGGTGAAGTAACTGTCCAAACAGCGAAATGTGCACTGTTTGACACTACAGCTGTACATGGCTGCACACACTGCTTGCCACTGTAGCTACAAAACCACCTCCTACAGCTAATTCAGGTGTCCTGTGACCAATTCTACATGGATTCCTATGGTTCTCTTTGCAACATGTAGCTATATCTCTCCTCTTTATTATCTGACATTACGATTGATGAGTATACGAAGAAATCGTCCTTTATGGACGACGTTCCCAGCCAAAAGTGCAACGCGAACCTGAGCCCGTGGGAAATAACTTTAGTCTCCGAAAGCCCAGAGTAAAGGATTACATAAACGCCAGTAACAAAAAAGTAAGTAACTGATCTAATGGGCAAACCCCATGCTAGGGTTGGCCTGGCTCGCACGGGAAAATAGTAAGCGCCTGCACTGCCACCAAGCGCCCTCTATCCTGCTGCTTAGGGTCGTAGATGACCTGGTGTGTGTATCGTGGCTGCGGGCAGACCCTCAGAGTCTGCCCATCATCACTGCCAGTCTCATTCTGCCTTCTCTATCAACTAGTCCGCAGTGGCTGTCAACCGCATTTCACACAGCTGTAGAGTCTAAGCAGTCCTGCTTTCCTGTTTTCAATATCCAACCATTGTTAGAGACACACCATCTATTTGCAGTAAAGTAGCAGACACGTTGCAGAGATAAGCACAGAAAGCAAAAGTAAGCGATACAAAAATTTCGAGCTACATGCAGTAGAGATACATCTGTCCATGGTGCTAACCAGAGTCCTACTCTAACAGCTCTTCACAAGCACGCCGCAGGTTAGAGGTGATGACATGCGCGGGACGATACTGAGTCAACGCTGATTTCCACTCCCCAATGTTTAGCAAACTCGCGTGCCCTTCCTTGATGTCCTTTAATCTGCGTTGGAAGTAGCTCTCGTTAAAGCTTGACCAGATCCCATTGTCCATGCCCGAACTGCGCCACTGTGCCTGCCGCGGCCACCATGATACGTTCTCCGTCTGGCCATGCTGATCTATAATAGGTCCATTCATGTTAGCCTGAGTATCATACCGCCACAATGTTAGCACACCACACTTACCGGTGTAGAGCGTGAACACGCCACTGAACACATCCTCCTCTTCCTCAGTCAGGACGTCGTCGATGTAATACATCTTGTCCTTTGTCTGGATCAGGGCGGCATGCGCTGCGACATTGTCCGATGGTCCCACAAGGACACTCTGCTGAATCTCGTGCAAAAGGCCATTGTCGTAACCCAGTACGCTCATTGCAACCCGCCAGATGATACCGCCACGCGTGAAGGCCGCACGAATGTGAGGACGCTGAAGAAGCTCCATCACTCGCAGCTCGAACGCTTGATAGTCGAGAGGTGTTGGCTTAAAACCCGCGCGTCGATAGGTCGGAAGTCTGTAACCAGGCAGAGCAAGGTCCAACGAACCACGAGCTTCGAAGTTTGCAGCGAGACGGACGGTATGAAAAGGGAGTCCCACGTCCATGAGGTGCATGACGGCCTCTGCTGCCGTCGTGATGCTCTGTCTCCTCAGCAGGTACACAACCACCACTGCTTCAACTGCCAGCAGCCAGGGAGGATACTCGTCCCGGGTGAATTGAATGAAGTAGAGATTGTGTAGCGATGCGGCAGTGATGTTCGCCCGAGTTATTCGCAGTATCCGTTCTTGCAAGCCTTCCTGCTCGAAGAGGTATGACTCGTGGCGGGGGTCAAGATCCCAGCAGTCGCGCGTAGCGTCCGTGTATAGAGCGTTCTTGATCATAGCCCAGGCAAATCCTGCATAAGTGGTCTTGGCAGACGCGTCACCCTCGACCTCGCTGCGGATCATCCCGAAGCACCTGTGGACGTTGGCGTAGAACTGGAGATAGTTTACCCCGTGGTAGGTAGACATGGTGGGATGAACACCGAAGAAGTCCTCGACAAATGTGTTGGACACCGTGACAATGACACTCTTGGTAGCGATTTGGCGGCAGATTAGCTCGAGGTCGGACACGATTGCGGAGTGGACAGTGAGGTGATGGAGAGCTCCTGCGGCTGAGACTTGCTCTCTAAGTCCCTCGGCGTCCATGTTCTCGTCGGGCTCCATACCGGTTGCACCTAAGTCCCACGTATCGTACAGCCAGCAGTAGTATCTCTGGTCCTCGCGGTACGTTGCCCAGAGCCCGGGCACTGTGCAGGCCGGTACGAGAACTCGGATGTCAAGGTCTGCCCACTGAGGGCGTATGTCGACGTCGAGGTCACGAGCGGTAGCCCATGTATACACTCTCAGCCAGGGTGGGGGAGGACCATCTATGGAGGCTTGGGCTTGCCGACGCTGACGACGTTCACGTTGCCAGTCGGTTTCCTTGGCTTGTGCTGCGCGGGCCTGAGCCTCCAATCGCACGATGAACTTTCGGCGACTCTCTCCTGGCTGCTGATACGGACCTACAGGCCTGAGCGCGTCGACGTTGACGGAGGGTGGGTGAACGAACATCTGGTTCTTGTGGAAAAGGACAAACACATCTCGTCGATGAGGGTAAGGGGGGTTCAAGAACGCGGCAACTCCATCATCTGCCACGGGAAGGAACTGCTGCATGACCGGATAGCGTGCGCAGATCTTGCGAGCGGTATCCTTTAATCTCCACCAGATGAATAGGGGGATGTGGGACCTCTTGAACACGGGGAGATGATCGAGAGCGGGGCAGTTGAGCGGGTCAATGAACACTCCAACACGAAGGCCAGGTGCGAATTTGGAGACGACAGAGTGCTGGAGGGCATCAAGCCACAGACTGCTCATACCCTTTGACTCGAGAAACGCAACCCATGTGTGTGCTGTGGCAGGAGTTTTCACCCAGATGGCTATTGCCATGGAACATCGTGCAGCGAGGAAGAAAAAGGACTCTCTAGCACAGCGAATGGCCCTTGCTGCCTTTTGTGGGGTCCCATGGATGTCGAGATAGCCACGCTCACTGGGATCGGGCCAGTACTGCACGGGGACCATTCCACTCCTTTCGCGGTCGTGGCTTTTGAAGATGAGGAGCTCGAACGCGACGTGACAAAGCAGTGTTTCGAGCTGCTTCCACATCTGCCTGATCTCCCATGCAAGTCCCCACTCGTTCTGAGCGTACTTGATGGGGCGTAGGGCTTTGTCATCAAGAGCGAGTCGTGAGAGAAGAATGTCGGTAGCCGTGCTCGAGCGGAGAAGGTATGCCATCTCTGGGAATTCGGGCGTGAACCAACGAGGGGTCTGCATTTCTCTAAGGGACTCGGGCAGAGTAACCTTGGGATTGGGAAGGGCGGGGATGGTGATATGGTCGGGGACATTGATGACAGTATATACAGTCTTGTCAGCGTCGCTGAAGGTGTGGATATTCTCCCTCCTATGCCAGTTAGGTGAGTGATTAATATCGCCACAGCAGAGGGATGATCATACTGTAGGACCGGCATATCGAGTTCTGTGCGTTTGAGGAGGAGACGTGGAAGGAACAGGGCGAGGGACTGTCAAAGGTTAATATTTTTCAAACAATTGCTTGCAGCTAGTATTCTCACAGTCGTATTGTGGGTGACTGAGTGGCCTCTGGTGTTAATAGATGGCCTGTGGCAAGACTAACACGGGATATCTTACCGAGTCTTGATGTACTTACCGTTCAAGACTTTAATGATGCCATACATTCAACCAGAATGCGTATACTGAACGCTTACCTTGAATCACGATTGTATGCACTATAATCCTTCGTACTCACAACACTTGAATGATGGGGAAACACCGGAGTCTTGTTGCCAGAATGCCAATACAAAGTTTCCTACTACTACAATACTCCGGGTACGGGTTGCTTGAGGGATAGATCTACGTTCTACAGCCGTTCATACAAGCTGGTACAACGTAGTCTATATCGCGAGTGGACCGGACGGGGAGGAAGAGTGAGGGAGCGAGGGCGAGAGGACGGTAGCAGTGGTGATGGCGAGAGGCTGGTGGAAGTGGTGATCTCGGGCCGGAGGTTGGTCGTCAAGTAGAGCGAGTGGCGGGAGTTGTCGGGTGGTGAGAGAGGCGACAACGGGGTGGGAGAGATGGAGGCAGGAGTGAGAGAGGCAGAGATGTCGGCAAGAGAGGCGAAGACAGCGGCGAGAGAGGCGGAGACAGCGGCGAGAGAGGCAGAGATAGTGGGGAGGGGCACGGAAGGTGGCGGGAGAGGCGGGATGATGGTGGCGGAAGGGAAGGAGGGATAGGCGCCAGACTGTTCCATGGAACAGTCCCGTAAGACACGCTGAAAGCGCCTGGAACCTTCTCGATGGTTCTAGAAGCTTCCACCCACTTGAGCTCCGGACTTCGAGCCCGGATCCCGGCCTAGACGGCCAGAGATGCCTCGAGCCGCCTAGAATGTTCTAGAATGTTCTAGAACATTCTATGGCACGTGAGCTCTGGGTCTCGAGCCCGGCTGCAACCAGACGTGCCCAGAACCTTCGAGAACCTTCGAGAAGGTTCCATGGCACGTGACTGGAGAACTTCGAACTTCGAAGTCCGCCTTTCCTCTTGTCTTCCACCACCACCACTCCCCCTCCCAGCTCGTCGTCCTCTGCCCTCCGCTCGTCGTCCTCCGCCCTCCGCTCGTCGTCCTCCGCCCTCCGCTCGTCGTCCTCCGACTTCCGCTCGTCGTCCTCCGCCCTCCGCTCCTCGTCCTCCGCCCTCCGCTCGTCGTCCTCCGACTTCTGCTCGTCGTCCTCCGCCCTCCGCTCGTCGTCCTCCGACTTCCGCTCGTCGTCCTCCGCCCTCCGCTCGTCGTCCTCCGCCCTCCGCTCGTCGTCCTCCGACTTCCGCTCGTCGTCCTCTGCCCGAGTCGCCTCGTCACCTCGCCTCGCCCTTGTCGCCTCGCCCTTGTCGCCTCGCCTCTCCCTCGTCGCCTCTATCCGGCTTGTGCTCCCCCACCAAGCTCCGTATTCCGGCTGGCCTTCAACAGTGTCGGGTTCGTTGAACGGCCCGAGACTTCGACCACTCCTGAACGTACCCGGTACCCCAAGGCCTCACTCCCCATCCCTCCGCGACTGCATAGGCTGCAGGAGTGCGTACACAGCACGCCAAGGTGAGTAACCTTTGTTCTATTCGGTAAGTTGTTCGTATACTAACTGAAAGCCCACGGTCTGTTGCTTCCCATGTCCTCTATCTACCTTGCACCCATTGTTCTTTGCCTATAAATGCTATGTCATACCTTCTGTACGAACGTTATAGTACACTCTATGCCCTTTAGACCGACCGCTTCAACCTTTGAATCTCAGGTATGTGACTTCAACAGTTTCAACGCTTCATTGAAGGAGGCTTCAAATCTTGTAAGACAGTACTGTAAGTACACTCTCTGAGTCTTAGTACGATGTCAAGGACCTATAGTCGGTCGATCTCTATCATGTATTAGGGAGAAGCAATCCTATTGGTCCGTGCGGGAATCCGTCGTTGATGGCCATCAACGACGGATTCCTGGATAGACCAATCAGGTGGCTCAGACACTAAGCACAGAGGTGCTTTTGTCTTCGAATCTGGCTGCCTTCATGAGCCTCAGATCTGTTACACACTTCTCGTCTGCTCAGTGTACATAGGTAGTATTAGAGATATAATACCGAATAGATGTGTCTATGATACACCAGGGCCTTAAGTGTAACTGAGAATTAACGAGCATTACATCAGGTATAGTGTCGATTGCCCCTGCTTGCTGATACGCAATCGATCCGACACTTTGCCCTGTTTTTTCCCCTTGAACGATACGCCCACTGCACTGACTGGTCACGCTTTGCCCTCTCTTCCTGTCGCTTTCGATCAACGGCAAACGACTTGGCCCTCTTCGACCTTGACCCTCATCTGCCAGGTCCCTGCAAACTCTCTAGCCTCCCCTCTTGCACTTCCTCCACATCCAACGACTCTGTCCTTATCAAGCACAATGTCCCCTGTTGACGAATATTCTGATATGCCCGAGCTAAGGGACGTATCAGACGACTCCTCCGTCGACGAACGTGAGTCTCCACCTCCTCATATGTGGTTTGCGTTGCCAATATCGGTGCTTCAAGCCCTCAGCCGCCTCTTTCTCCATCGTGGTGTTGATGTCAATAAGTCTGGTGATCCTGAAGGTGAGTCCCCCTATCTCCAGCGTGTTCTTTATGACCTACGTCTACCACACAAGCCCGCCGCCGTATCCACCCGCCTTCTGGCTCGGAAGCCATTGTCCTCCCTGGTCGTCATGGTCGTCTGCCCGTTATGTACCGTGTCAACTCCCACCCCCAGCTCTCCCATGTCGACGGTGTACGCAACATATACATCTACCTGGAGGACACTGACCCAGACTCTATGCTGGAGTACCTGGAGTTCGTCGAGCAGCTCGTGCTGCCCGATGGTACCCAGAAGGGCGTTCAGGAGGCAGGTAAGCTCTGTTGATCCATGCCGCTGCTATATATGTTATACTAATCATATGCAGGCTACTTGGTAATTGCCCCGGGCGATTACATATTTGCACGCGATGTCTGGGGCTCTGGCAAAGCTGAGGACGATGTTGTCCAGGCATGGGTCACGCCTGAGTAAGTTGTTTGTGTTTGTGACAAGCTATATCATTCATTCCTTTCCTCCAGAGGTCTCATCGTCGGTTCTCTGGCGGAGGAAATGTCCGCCGCCAGGGATGCTGTTCTCGGTACTGCTGAAGACAGGTCCCCCCAGAAGGCAACCATCGTCAATGGAGAATATGTCGGCGGGATCGCTTGGGAGCGCGACAGCAAGGCAGTCAACATACACAACTCTGAACGCGCGTACAGCCTCGCCCAGAGCTATCAAATCCAGAAGAACCTGGCAGGTCCGACTGTGGGCGCGAAGATCCCTGCCACAGAGCCTACTGAGCATAACAACCTTCGGCATCAGACCATCCAGGTACGTCACCATACACTGTAGACTCTGCATACATATTTATATCTTTGCTTTACAGGCTGCGGCTCCTATCGCTATCACTAGTCTCGAGAGTGGCCCGCGCGGCCTCTGCGATGCCCTCCGTCTACAGGCAGAGGTCACGAACATGCCTCGTGTCGGGTACGAGGGGAACTACGCCTTCCCCACCATGCAACTCAACATTGCGTCGACTAAATCATCGGACACCCTGGCCGGTACGTACAGGGTTCATCTCCTGTCATGTGCTGTGAGGCTAACGCACAATATTGTTAGCTGCACACTTCAAGGACGACCTTGGTCAGTTCGCGGGCAAGCACGTCGACAAGCATGACTCCGCTGGAGGTTACACATGTATGATCGCGATGAACGATCTCGCGGAGGGGGAGGACCCTGGTTACTTCATGATAGCGGAGCTCGGGGTTGCGATTGGTACGGACGAGTCTGAGCCCATCATTGTCCTGTAATTGTGCTTACTGTATGTTGCTATATTGTTTCAGTACTCAACGGTCTCGTCAGTTGCTGCTTTTCTGGGCTGCGCTATCACGGTGGCTTCCCCCCCACTGCTCCGGCTGGAGTTACGCCTCCCGACTGGTCCTACCGCTTTGTGGTGGTGTGCTATCCATCCGCCTCGATCCTTGATGGCTCGTCGCTTGTGGCCTTTGGTGCTCTACCTAAGGGAGAGCTTCTGGCTATCACACCTGAGATGAAGGATCCTAGGTAGATACATGTATGTTCTAGTGCTCGCATGTGTATTAACGGTTGAATGTACCAGTTACGATCATGTGAAAGCTGGTACCAACTGCGCGAACTGGATCGCCGATGGTCCTTGTCTCACCACACGTCAAGCATACTTAGACTTCATCTATCGCGCCAGTGGAGAGCTTGTCTACTACCTCACGAACCAAATCCCTTCAGACATCCAGTTTGAGCTCGACTTTGACGTTCTACGTCAGTCTATGTCTCTGCTAGATGAGAGCGGCGGGCGCATCACTCCCACGGCGTGGGATTTACATCCAGGATCGTCACACAAGTCTGCGGTCTTTGACTGCTCTCGCAAGGACAGTGTCAAGTTGTGGAATGAGCACAAGAAGAAGCTCGGCAAGTTCATGCCACATTATGTCTTCACCGAGACCAAGCCCGGTACGTCTCATGTTGAAATGTGACATATTATCTTGCACTGACATTGAATAGATGAACACCCCCGGCTCAAGAACGCTCGCACTGGCCGCTCTACACACAGTTCGTCAATAGTGAGCTATGTGTGATACAGGTCACTGACTACCTGTATTTTCAGAGACTGCGAAGGCAAAGCATCCTCCTGCTGCGAAGAAGCCACTGCAAGATGATGCTGCAGACTCAGGAGAAGACGCGGACGAAGACCAGGATGAAGACGATTGGCCTGAAGAAGACGAGCTCAACCCCTGGCAGTCTGACGACAGCGAGAATGACCATGCAGCACGTCTCGCGCGTCCCAGCACTCTCGAAAAGGGGAAACGAAAGGAGATATCCTTGTCAGATGAGTCTAGCAGAAAATCGAAGAGACTCCGGATGAACTCTGCCCAGACGGAGCAGGGTATGTGATGTCATTGCCTGTTATCACTGAGACTAATGTAGACTTTAATGTGTACTTATAGACTACAACGGGCTTGTTCCTGGGGCAAGCGAGCAGGCCGGGGGCTCTGGATCATCGGGAACACTGCACATCGAAGTTGGCCATGGGATCTTGCAAGATGTTCATGAGCCGCGTCGCGTCCGTGTTCTAGCTGTTAAGCGTTAGTCCTTGTGTATGGCGCGACTATGTTGAACGCACTAATGCATTTGCTATAGCCAATTCTGATCAAGTCAGCTTCAAGGAGAGTGCCATTGCAGCATCGACGTTCGTTGAGCGCAACGTGAACCCCGATCCAAGTATCGGTGAACCATTTGCATTGTCAGACGTCCCTGCCTCGCAACGTACGTGCAATTTTGTTGTTGTACGTGATAAGAGCTTATATATTATAGCAGGTCGTGGGTTTGAGGATACCGTTCTGCATGTGTTCACGCTCCCGAGACTTCAAGAGCAGCTCGCATGTCTGAAGCATCTCGCTGTCCGTGTTGAGGAGCTGAATAACTCTGAGTACCAGACGCCAGGCATCGACTCCTTCTTCGACAGCCTTCAACATGCCCCAAGAGCATCCTTTTCCTTTGCTCGGGACGTTGCTGAGCTATGGCACGTGTGGTCCCTCCATGAAGAGCTCTTAGAAATCGCAGATCTGACTCTTGCGGTGGAGCGTCGTCGTCTAATGGTCTCGAATGCTGCGGCTTGGTTGTGGCTGACGCAGGATTGCATGGCACATACACGCGCTGTTGTCGCTGACCTCCAGATGCCCTCGAACTCGCCCGTTCGACAAACACCTGTCCTGGATGATTGGCTCGCCACCCTTGTGCGCGACATTTACGCCCTCTGGTCCACACGCCAGGGGGGTGATCTGCTAGCTTCCCGCTATCTACCAGGACTCTCAGTCGTCGAGGAGAGTATTCACGTCCCTCGAATCTCTGCCAACCAATCCCAGGTTGCTGACGCAATCTGCGTTGAAGTGATCAAGATCATCCGCAACTGGCTCGCTTTCCCATCCAATACCCAGCTCCTCTCCGCATACTTCGTCGTGTACCTCGTGGCAACGTTGAAGAACGTTGATGTCCTGCTATTCTCAGACATCTGGCACTTCCATCAAAGCATGAAGACTCTGCTGTTTGGGCACACTGGAGTAAACTTGAATTCCATCCGACACCAGTCGCTCAAGATCTCGTTGCTCACTCCTCTTCTTCAAGCCCTACGAGAGTGTCCCGCCGCCGATCCGTGCACCGAAGAGGCGGAGACTCTGCGTCAGATCACAGCAGCGGTGACATGCTGTAGCCCTACGCTTCAGGGGTTCGCACAGGCCATTGAGACTCTTCTCAACATCAGCAGTGGATGCCCAGATGCCCCGTCCATTGCGATCCCTGGCTTGTATCGCAAAGCGACGCGGCAGCTGCTAGATGGGTCATCCAAGCGTCTCCAGCCAGGCGAGCCATCAGGATCTCAAGCTCCCGGTCCTCTTCCTCCTATGCTCCCCCCGGCAGATGGTGTTGTACCACAACAGTCTCACCTGTGCCTTCTGGCTCTCGTCCGCGACCTTATACCTCTTGCACGAGATCCCACTCATACTGCGACCACTCCCTCACAACGACTCGTATCGTCTCACCTTGACCACTATCTCCCTTTCCGCGAACACGCCCCGACTCGTCAGACTGTCACTAGTGAAGGCGGCCCTTTTCATCATTCACTTGCCTCTAAGCCCGGTGGATTTGCAAGTCAGGCCATGTCCCGCGCCCTGCTCTTTGACTCCCCAGCAATTCACCAACATCTCACGAAGGGATACTTTGCTGATGTCGCTGCTTGGAGTGACTTCATCATGAGTCAGGGGTATGATGGAACACTCCATAGCATATCGGGCTTGGTCAACATCTCTTGCTATGGGTCAGCGCAGTGGCCACGGGTCCAGACTCTCACCGACGTCTCGCCGTACTTCGCCCGTGAGGCTGCGTGGCACACACTTCTCAAGTCTGGACAAGTGCAGTTCACTGTATGCCTGGACTGGTTGCAACTCACTTACCCCGGCGTGCGCGAGGGTGGCCGTGACAGACCTGTCAAGTATCTCCCGCTCCTAGGTCCGCTTACCGCCTATCTGCTCACCGCAGACTTGGTGTACTCTGGACACGTTGCAGCTCCTACTGTGACCGAGTTAGGTGTCATCATCCACAACAACAATCTCGGCTCTCGCAACTGCTTAGGCATCCTCGCCCCACAATGCTCGTCCACCGCCAATGTCACCACTATCGTCACTGCATTCCAAGAAGTCTACACGTTCCTGTCAGATGCTCTTACTGCAGAAGAGAAGGCCGCGATCACATTTGATCCAATCATGGTAGAGCATCTTCTCTGCAAGTACCAGAGAATCCAGTGTCGTCTAGGTACTGTTAAAAAGCCGAAGAAAGGTGGGAAGGGCAGGAAGTAGATTGATAGGTGGCCGGGCAGATGTAAGTAGATTAGAAAGATGTTAAGTGTAGACTGAACGAACGTGCTGAATGTAGTGGTATGTGCGAGAATGTAGACAACTGGTAAGATACTAGAGCAGAGAACTAAGCTATAGTTGATGTGCGCATAGTGACATCTGCGTGAGAACTATCATCATCATCAAGACAAAGGCGCTTCATCGCCGTTGGAGGCGACCCTCCCTCCTCACCATCATCATCATCATCATCACTAGACCCATAACCAACCTTCCGTTTGACCTTCTTCATAGGGGACACTGGAGCTCTTGCTATCGCCTGGATTGCTGCAATATTGTAGTCCTGGCAGAGGGTGTGTGAGCAGACGTGAAGGTCATTATACGGTGAGTACATACCACTTCCGCCGTTCTATGAAGAAGACAAACAGCCCGAAGCTTGGGGATGAAGACGTAGTCGTGACGGGCGACGCGGATTGCTTGGAAGCTGACTTGTACTTCGACCATATTGCTCAGGTTGAGGAACTCTGGCTTGTAGCGATCATACCTAGGGCTGGCGAGGACGACGGAGGCTTGTATCAGGTATGTAAGCACACAATTGGGCTGGTGAAGGACTCACCGACTGTTCTCAACGTCGTCGGCTCGGTGCAGGATACGGGTCCAGTACTCCACGTGGTTCTCCATCGTGTGGACCTCGGACCGTAGGAGAGGATGCAAGATATTGAAAGGATCGACAACATTCTCCAAGCCATACTCCCTCTCACCTTCAGCATCCTTTGCAGGGGTGAGGATGCGGTTCGAGAATGACAAGGTGAGACTCTCTCCCCCATCACAACCCGGTGCCCAAGTACGAAGAATGCCGCCGCGGCTACCTAGATGCATCTTGAAGGCGTGATATATTGCTCCTACGCCTCGGACGCCAGCATGGAACTGCTCGCAAGCCAAGCCCGTCAGGGTTACGGACTGTTTGAGGTCGTTGAGGCGGTTGTGGTTACGAGGAAGGCTACGCATACTGTTGAGCATTCTCAGGCAAGTCAGAGAACATCACAGACGTACTTGTGTTGACGGATTGGCGGCAAGTTAGCATCTAACAAGTACCCCTGCAAATTCAAAACAACCTCCTCAACATCTCCAACTCGCTCCGGCTCAGTGTAGACAAGGATCAACTGACGACCCCCACGCTGCTCTCGAACCTGAGCGAACCTGGGGAACTCAATGTTCTATGACTCCCAGTTAGTAAGTTGACTTCAGAGAAACTGAAGAGCACTCGAGACTCACCCCGCCTACACTTGCCAGCTCTCGGTATGCTGGAGCATCATCGTGCTTTAACGAGTCCTTCAATTCCTGCTCAAGGAGCGTACCTGCCTGCATAGTGAGTCTTGTCCAAGCGGAGAGTTCTAAGATATGACAATGTACGGTACTTCAGAGGATCAGTGCGGAGCTGAGCAAGATACGACATGGTGTCAAACGAGAGGTGGAACTTAACGGTAAAGAGGGAAGTGGATGCAGATGGGATGGGGAGAAAGAGCTAAGTCCTTCAGGCTCTGCAACCTTGGTATATGTGACACACCGTGCGCCTGCAATTCCGGCACAGTTAGGCCCGATGGTGTCGCTTTGGTCAGCATTGCCGTCTGGACACTGTTTCATGCAACGCATGCTGACCATCTGAGTAGTTACGCGGACCGCTTGGCTCTGAAATCTGGCCCGAAAGGTTGGATGGGAGCAGACCCTGTTCAGTTACCCGACTCGCTTATTTGGGAGGATCGGTCACTCTGTCCATGCTTGCAGCGTACTCTTCAAGCTATTTCCTTCTCCACTCTATCCCCCCCCCCCCAAGCTTACTCTGTACATGCTCAAACGTACTAGAGATTCTCCAAAATTTTGAAGAACTTGCACCGGTGGAGGGTGGATGCTTGTGGGTCATTGCCACGTCTCTCAACAACTCATATCGCGTAGCGGAGTGCCGGTCTGACCACGCCCTCGCATATTTTGAGGTCTGCACTAGCGGGTTGCCTACCACCACGAACTCCTGGCACCGTAGGTGGCTGGCGGTGTTCTGGGTCTTGGTTTTGGGCTATATAATCCCTGCCTGACGCTGTTCCCTCAGAGTCCTTCGTTCTCGAACTGTATCTTCACGGTCCTCACAGTCTCCCTCACTGTTGCCCCTCAGCACCTCTTGCCTACTTCCATCATCTCTCACTACACCATCTGTGTTCACTGTCATGTCCTCTCGCGCTGCTCGTACTCGCACTCCATCTGGCCGTGCTGCCGCCGCCAAGCCTACCCCTGTGAAGACTACGTCCACCAAGCCTGTCAAGACTACGCCCGCGAAGGCTGCTGCCCCTAAGGCCGCAGCCAAGGCCACTCCCACCAAGGTTTCCAAGGCTGCTCCAAAGCCTACTCCTGTGTGCGTATATGTTATTCCTGTCTAAGTACTCTTATCCTCACTGACACTTTCATAGGGTGAAGCCCAAGGCTCGCGCACGTTCCGCTGGCAAGAAGCCCATCACGTACGTGTCTCCTCTTTATAAACCTCTACCTCGCTGACTTACATCTGCTGCAGTCCTGAGATTGTTGAAGATGAGGCTGAGGAGGTTGACGAGGAGGAGGCGGCAAAGGAGGAGGAGGACCGTGGGGAAGACGATAACGCAGAGGAGAGGTCTGGCGTGGACATCACTTCGTAAGTCTGTTCTAAACTTGTCATTTTTCTATATGCCAACATCTTCCAGGGACGACGACGTCAGCTACGTCTCCGTTGCCAGCGATGACGACGAAGACTACCAGGAGGAGATCCAGGCCGTCGAGGAGGCTATCAAGAAAGTCACTACTGGCCGCAAGCAGGTCGCTCGCAAGGCCTCCACTCCCGAGAGTCCTAAGATTCGGTAAGTGAATATCTCTGCACTCTGATTCCTCTGCTGATGTCTATCTGCAGTCGCTCTCTCAAGAAGGGCAAGGTACCTGTCAGTCAAGAGAGCCCCTCCCCCAAGTATGTTCACATATAGGCTCTGACTCGTCTGCATACTAACTGCTCTACAGGAAGCCCAAGAATACCCTCACGAGGAAGCCCACTTTTGCTGTGGCGCCTGTCAACACTCCCGGCAAGAAGCGTGCCAAAGAGTAAGTCTATTGCCGCCTTCTCTTCAACAGCATACTAACCTCTGTTTATAGATCCTACTCTGACGAGGACTCTGAACAGGAGTGAGTCGGTCTACTTATGTTGCTCGTTTATGCTGTACTGACTACTCAATCTGTAGGGCGTCCCCTGCCAAGAAGGTTAGAGAGGGGTAAGTGTCGTGCCGCACGTTACATCACTCATCTCTGACATTCCACTTAGAACTCCTCCTTCTAACGAGGACTCGGACGTTGAGATGGTCGAGTACGCGTCTACAGCTTATCCGTGTACTCTTCTTGGGCTGACCAACACTTTTTCAGGGATCCCACCCCCAAACGTAACCGCCGCGGCGTCCAGGTGGTGAACAAGGAGGTTCAGACCGCACCCCCTCTTCCCCGTGGTAATGCTGCCATTTGTGGAACACCGAGGAAGGTCAAGGGCACTAAGGCTCCGAAGTGAGACTATGCGATGCATCCATTAATTTCTACTTCTAACCGCGGGCAATAGCTCTGCCGACGCCTTTTTCAATCCTTCTGACGTTGACCGCTCCTCTGACACGTAATGCCCCTCCCTTTACTTTACATGATTCTCTCTTCTCATATCCTTTACACTTCTCTTAGATATCGACACCAGTCGAAGTTGTTTACCGACGCTTTGGATGAGTTTGCCAAGGGCGATGTCGCCCATGTTACGGAAGCGTATGTGTCACTTTTAATACACGTTGCATGTTCTCCATCTCAACCGGGTGCTTTCTCCAGGATGCAGGATGTCCACATCGAAGATAATCTTAACGAGGGTATCCTTGACTTTGAGACTCCCGGAGCGATGTGCGATCTCTTGAGAGAGTCTTACAAGTCTCTTCCGGTTTTGCAGTGAGTGTGTGAAACTTCTGCTACGAATGTCATCTGACAATGTCTGGTAGGCCGTGCACGATAGATACCGGCAGCAACATTATGAGTTCTGCCCTCCTTCAGGATCATATCATCGACGGTCCCTACGATGTACACCCCCAGTAAGTAGCTAAGACCTTGGAGCTTTCCCATTCCTCACCTATCTATAGAGCGCTATTGGATCTTGTCATGTTCGGCCACAACAGCGCCGTAGACGACCCCTTCGTTATCAACCCAGCTCGCGCCAATCCTGCTCTGGCCAGGGCATACCAGTACCCTAACTGGAGAGGCTACTGCTTGGCTGCCAATGTCAACAGCATGAATCCTCACCGCCTCATCTGCGCCTCTGTGGTTGTGTGCATCGGGTGTCACATGATCCAAGCCACGCAGATGTCCACGACCCCGGTCCGCATGATCAAGGAGTTCTTGGGGGTACCCTTGCGTGGTGAACTGGAGCGTTCCATTGCGTTCTACGGTACGATCTTCGGTCGAGAGGTTCTTGGAGTCCAGAACTTTGGTGCTGGTATCGGGGAGAATCGTCAAGTCGGCCTTGTTTTCCGCACGTTCCCTGATACCCCCAACAAGCCCAACACCGGTACGTTTGCTATGCTATGTTGCGGTATACATGTACTAACCATATTGCACCCAGGACGGTCTCTGGGAGGCATGGGGGCTAGCCCTGCTATGCTCCGCAAGGCTCAGACTCCCAAGCACACCAAGGCAGGGCCGGCACGCTCTCTGCTGGACATGCGCGACAAGACCAGCTGGAGCGCCGCCGAGAACTGTATGTCGCTACTATCTTTATAGCATCTTTAGTATCTAACCAGTTCTCAGTTGCTATCTGGGATGCCCGAGCGTACTTCGGTCTTGACAAGGACGAGGGGCTGCAGTACTTGCATGAGAATGTAGCCTCTCTCCCTCGTCTTGACCAGGACCTAGAGTTCGGCGACCTTGCCATTCTCTATCACAGTGTCAGCACCTTCGACTACGCTGCCGGGGGGTCTTCAGGCGACAAGCCTCCTGCTTACAACGAGGCTGGCACGGTGTTGTCAATGAACTTGTACGGTGCAGCCCTTGTCGCCAAGTACGGTAGCAAGAGCATCTAGTTCTAGCTACATATTTCTTTGCTTTATCTTGCTCGTCTTCCCCTCTCCGTGGTATGTGTCTCAGTAGAGCTATGTATAACATCTTCAACAGACGTTCTCTTATGGTATTTTGTGCTCTTCTTCTACACAGCTCGCCGTCTACCACATCTCTCCCCTCCCTACGCATCTTCTTCTCTCACCCCCTCCGTAGTTGGTCAATGCACCATCCTGCTTGATGTATGGACTTTCTAGTCACCGCCATGTAACGTGTTCTTGAACGCGCTTTACTTATACCTGACAAAATAAAGCGATTCATCTGGCCTACCCGGGATCCCCGTAAGAGTCTTTATACCGCCGACAAAGTAACGAAGTTTGGAGATTTATTCGTTGCTTCTGAGAAACACGGTCACATGATTTATGAACATGCACGTGAGAGTTGGTTCGAGTTGAGTTTAACGCCGCTTCCTTAGACTTGAACTGCTTTCCACATCGTCAACTAGACCCATTCACTGCTCAATATGCCTCAGTACTCACCGAAAACCCTGCTATCTTGGCTGTGGAAGAGCATTTTAATGCTCTTGATCAGCAAGGTGCTTGTAGTGTGCCGAGGAGCACCATACACCTCCGTGTCCAAACCAAACCCTATCAGATCTGTTATAGATGTTGAGGTTGATAACATTTCTTGTACGCATTCCATATACTCCAATCCAAGGGTCTTTGCTAACTTACTTCCCTAGTAATCTACTCTACATCTGTCCCTATACCCTGCCACTGTAACATTCTGCAGTGGTCTGGTTATGAATCGTATAGCGCTTCTTGTGCTTTGGGTTTTGCAGACGCCCCCTTGAAAAGTGCTGCGCCCTTTTTGGGCAGGGTTTTGGGAGGCACCCTCTTGGCAAGCACTCCCCCATATAATAAAATGTACACACTTGAACCAGGTGTGCGGGCTCCATTATTATATATAGAGTCTGAACTCTATTTGAACAAGATGTATAAAATCCGCACCACAATATCTGTTATAAGATTCCGATTGCATCAAAGTGCACGATACAAGCATGACTTGAAAGTGCTCTTGCAACGTATTCTTACAAGTCATACTAACTATAGAAAACGGTCATACTTCAGCACAATCTATACCAAACAGTCTATATCCTCTCATCCTACCTGCTATGGTGGTGAACGTCCATCCAACCGCAGGAACAATGGAGGTAAAGGCACGACTAGATCATGGTCGATGGCTGAGTTGTTGCAGTACTCTATTGTTGGAGATCTGCATGACAACATGCACTTCCGGTTTCTGTCATATAACTTGAAGAACTCGTTTGCTGCCAATTCAACAACTATTGGAGTCAATCTTCCTGTATCATTATTGTCATCTAAATTAACTAAACCAGCTTTGCTCGACGTCGCATTGAAGCATGGAATTTCCAATGTCAACATGCATCATTCCAAGAGTTATATTGCATCGCAACTAGTGGTTCACCGCTGCATGGTGTGCCCTGAATATATCTCAGTGTTTCAGGCGATTGGTGTAGTCAAGACCTCCACTCAGAGATCTGATGCGAGACGTAGTCAAAAACGGTCTGCCATAAACTCTGAGAAAGTTGCTTTTCCCCCACCTCCATTGACAGGAAAGTTAGAGGAGACTATTGTTCGTGAATATGCAGAGGAAATTTGCATCAACAATTTCTTAGAATCTGCTTGCTGCGCATGTGGCATGCTTACTGTACACTCTGAACTTCACAGTATGGAAGACAAAGAGCTAGATCTAAGTCCATTAGTTCCAGATGGGCCAGTTATGCGACAAGAAAGAAACTCCAGCCATGACCCGATTGTAGAGATACCTGGGCCTGTGTTGCTACCAGACTGCTCTGACATATGTAGTAAGTGTCTAAAGGATGTTGAACAAGGCAAGATGCCTAACGAAAGCCTTGCCAATGGCCTATGGGTTGGAGAAATACCGCCTCAACTGCAAGATCTTAGTTGGACGGAGAAGATGCTCATATCTAGAGTGAAGCATAACATATGTATCGTTAAAGTTCATGTCTCTGGAATGTCGAAGATGAAAGCAAATGTGGTCAGCCATTCTCTGCCCATGCCTAAAGTATATAGCGTGCTACCGCCCGCTCGAGAAGACTTGGATGAGGTGCTGGCTTTCTTGTATATTGGGCCTAATGTACTTACCCACAAAGAGTTCAAACGTACTCCTATGCTTGTACGTCGGAACAAAGTGAAGGAGGCACTAGAATGGCTGAAGCTAAATCACACTGACTACGCCGATTTGGATATATCTTACTCAAACTTGGACGAATATCCTGAAGATGAGCCTCCTGTCATTGTGAACTATACTCAAAGTATGGAGTCTAATAAGGATCCGGAGGCCACTGCGGTCAACGATACCGAAGAGGATGAAGGAATAGAACAAGGAGACTGCCCATTTGTAGTCCATGGACTTACTGGGACAAACTTAAACAAACTTGCTGAAGTACGCCCGTATGAGATCACAGCTCGAGCAGTAGAACATTTCAAGTCCAATGGGAAAGCGTTGGGAATTGGACAGGCAAAGGAGCCAGAGAGCATCTATGATAACCCTCAGCTATACCCTCAGATGTTTCCTTGGTTATTCCCATATGGTCTCGGTGGGCTCAATAACATGTGCAGTCATGGGACCAAGGTTGTCTCTGAGGAGCGACGTAAACAACAACTGCTGATGTATCATGATAAACGTTTTCAACTAGAGCCACTATTCCCTCTGGTAGCCTTGAACCATGAACAAATCAAGAAGTCTACCACCGGTGGATATATCTTGGCAGATCGGCATAAATTTCAGGATATTGCACGTCGGATACTTAGTATTGACCTACCTACATTGCGTGACCTTGTTGAGAGGATGAAATCAGGTCCCGTGAAAGCTGAGACTGAGGCAGAGAAGGAGTGCTTTAAAGTTCTCAATGACCTGGACCATGTGAATCATCATGTGCAAGGTTCAATTACTAGCAAAAAGTATATGCGGAACGAAATATGGTCCATGGTCTCATACTTAGGAGCACCGTCTTGGTTTATCACATTTGCTCCAGCTGATGTGAAACATCCACTTGCATTATATATGGCAGATACCAATCAGACCTATTTACCTAAGTTTAGAACACAAGATGAGCGAATGCGCCTCATTGCTAGTAACCCTGTCGCAGGAGCACGGTTCTTCAACGTTATGGTTCAATTATTCTTAAAACACGTGTTAGGTGAAGGCCTTGACAGGCCTGGACTATATGGTGATACTGCGGGATACTATGGAACAGTGGAGCAGCAGGGACGGCTTACTTTACACTTACACATGCTACTATGGATCAAAAACAGTTTGACTCCCCAGGAAATTCGTGAACGCATCATGGATCCAGACTCCGCTTTCCAAAAGGAGATGGTTGAATATCTGGAGAGTGTACACAAGGGGGAATTTCTACAAGGAGATATGGAATCCGTGGCTGAGAGACTTGAGAAGGCCAAGATCAAAAATCCATTCCGTGTACCCGCTACAGAAAGGTTACCTCAGGTACTGCCGGTAAGATGTACACATGCTAGCAGATCAGATTGTGATGCCTGTACAGCCTATCATAAGTGGAGGGCTGAATATGAGGATGAGGTAGATGAAATTCTATATGCATCTAATGTCCATAAGTGTACTACCAGGAACCGCAAAGACTACATATCTAAAGGTGCACAAAATGGATTACAAGAAGTGGATAACCGAGGTTGCACTGATCCTGTAACCAAAGTCTGTAAAGCACGTTTCCCTCGAGATACTTTCACTGAAACTGCAGTAGATCCAGATTCAGGAGCCCTTATCATGAAGAAGGGAGAGCCTTGGCTAAATACATTTACCCCATCAGCCTCATATTTACTGAGATGCAATCATGATGTGACAAGTTTACTCTCAGGGACTGCTATAAAGTCAGTCATTGCTTATGTTGCAGACTACATCACTAAAACACCTTTAAAAACTCGTGTCATGTTCCAATCTATTCAGAAGGTGTTTGAGAGAAATGTTGAGTTAATTGGAGGTGACCGTACTGCCAAAGACAAAGCACGGTCACTAGTGACTAAGATGGTTAATGCATTGACTGCAACATCCGAGATCGGTGGTCCTATAGCTGCTATGTATCTACTGAAACATCCAGATCATTACACCGGTCACAAGTTCCGAGCATGCTTTTGGAGGGGATACGTGCTTGAGATCATGCGAGCATGGGAAGATTCAAAGGACATATCACAAGAGGGTAGATCCACTGTGGTTGTGGATGCTGAAAAAGGTAATGCTGATGGACCAAAGAGAATTGTAGCATTATCACCAGTTATTGACTACATGAATAGGCCTGTAGAGTTTGAACACTTGAATGTATATGACTGGGTCCGGAGGTATCACAAGAGATCTATTCCTAAGGGTCGGAGAAAGACTATATTTCTACAGCATAATCCAAACGACGCCTATGAAACTGATGAGTTTGAAGACAACTATCATGTGGATGAGGGAATTCCAAGAAATCTGGCAACAGGCAATAGTGATCAATTAGAAGATGAGGAACCTGAGGTCGCTGGAAATAGCGATGATGAAATTTCAGATAATGAAGAGACAACATGCTATGGTGGAGGTAAACTAATGCCCGCTGTACCAGATGATGACTCTGACGATGAGTTATTGCTTACATCCAAGACTAATGCCAAGCTTGAATGTGAAGTCCGCATTGCCATGGATAATCAGACCAGAGCCAATACACCCTCGTACTTTAACTTCTCAGCCAAACATCCACAGGCGAGAACACATGAGGTATGCCTGCTTGACGAGAAGGAGTCATTTGTACCCAACTTTATTGGTGGAGCAATACCTAGAAAAGATGCCGGAAGTAGAGAGGAGTATTGCATGACAATGTTGACTCTATTCAAGCCTTGGAGGTCTGGTAGAGACTTGCGGCCAAACTCTGAAACTTCATGGAGCGATATTTTTGAAAGTCACATATTCACCAAACGAGAACAAGAGGTTATGAAATTCTTTCACATTAGATATGAGTGCAATGATGCAAGAGATGACTTTTCGGCCCAACGTAAACAAGCAGAGAAAGGAAGTGCCAACCCAATGTACATGAGCAACAGTGACATGGATGAGATTGACACTCAAGCTATTGTGTTTGATGCGGCCAACAGGGAGGATGATATAGTGAATGCGGAAGATTGGGATCAAGACAGCACCGCTGAAATATTAAGAAAATCACGTATGGCCACTGCTGAGAATGTCATGAAGATTTCAGGTTGGATGGACCGCATGGATGGCCCTTCAGAAGAGCAGAAATCTACTCTGCCTAGGAGATTAAGGCCAGATAACCCGGCCACAGACTGGAAAACACTGTTGGACAATCTGAGAAAAGATATCTTAGATGCAAGAGCAGCTGAGGCCAGCAAGAAGAAAGATAATCCTGGAGACCAGTTACCTGAAAACGATGCAATAAATCAAGTAAAATTGGTGGACAAGCAGTACTTTTTGTCCAAAGAGTTTGAGGGCCATGATCCACAAGCCAAGGAACTTATTGACAGTACTGTTGCTTCATTCAGTTTGAATGAGGAGCAAGAGAGAGTGTTCCGGATTGTTGCCAACCATGCTGTACAATCTTGCGGTGAACATTTGAAGATGTACTTGGGGGGTATGGCGGGGACCGGTAAATCACAAGTGATTAAAGCTCTATCTCATTTCTTTGCAGAGAGACAGGAAAGCTACCGGTTCATGTGTCTAGCACCAACTGGGTCAGCAGCCGCATTGATAGGTGGCTCAACCTATCACTCCATGCTAGGGTTCCGATCTAAAGACTCTACTGAGTCTATTTCATCCATTCAACAAGTTAGAGATCGACTAAGATTGGTGCAATATATATTTGTAGATGAGGTTAGCATGGTAGACTGTGGCAGTCTATATAAGATATGTGCCAAAATGTGTGCTGCAATACAAAATGACGGTGCACCCTTTGGAGGGATCAATATGATTTTTGCCGGCGATTTTGCTCAACTTCCTCCTGCAATGTGCGGGAAAGCATTATATGCCCATGATGTAGGGCGTGTAATTCATCGGACACATGATCACAATAAGCAAAAAGCATCTATTGGAAAGGCATTATGGCATCAGTTTACCACAGTGGTTATTCTTAGGCAGAATATGAGGCAGCGCTCTCAAACACCTGAGGATGCCAAGTTGCGGACAGCATTAGAAAATCTTAGGTACCGGGCATGTACCAAGGATGATATTCAGCTGTTGAAGTCGAGAGTGGCTGGTCGAGGTCCAAACAATCCTAAGCTAAATCAACCCAACTTTTGCAATGTCTCAGTTATTACTTCGTGGAACTCTTATAGAGACAAGATCAATGAACTTGGATGCAAAAGATTTGCAAGGGAAAATAGAACAGTGTTGAAGTCCTTCTATTCAATTGACAAACTTACTTCAGAGACTGACCCATCCGAGATAACTAAGAAAGTTCGTGCCAAGCGGGTGAATCCCAAGAGAAAGAATAATATTGTGAATGAGAAACTTCAGGACACCTTGTGGGGACTGTCTCATCATCTGACAGAGCATCATCCTGGCACACTTGAGCTTTGCGTTGGGATGCCTGTTATGATCAAAGTCAATGAAGCTACAGAATGTTGCGTCACTAACGGTGCAGAAGCAGTAGTCGTAGGGTGGACCACCAGACCTATTCCAAACGCTGAGGATAAGTTTGCATTGGAGACCCTATTTGTCAAGTTGACGGCCGCACCTACAACTGTAAAAGTAGATGGACTGCCTGAGAATGTTGTTCCTTTGACACATTCTAAGCGCAAAGTCAAGTGCAAAATGCCGAATGGACGTATTCTTGAAATTGAAAGAGACCAAGTCCCAGTTGTACCCAACTTTGCAATGACGGACTTTGCTTCACAAGGACGTACACGGCCATTTAATGTGTGTGATCTACAAAACTGCAGATCCCACCAATCGGTCTACACTTGTCTCTCTCGAGGTTCAACACTTGATGGAACTATTATTGTTCAGGCATTTGACTCCAACAAACTGACTGGAGGAATAGCTGGTAGTCTCAGGCAAGAGTTTCATGAGTTAGAGCTACTTGATGAGATCACCAAGCTACGATACTTGGGTAAAATTCCCCCGCATGTGGTTGGTATAACTCGCAATGAACTTATCCATTCATTCAGGTGGTGGAAGAGGGAGAAGTTTGTGCCTAGGACTATGCATAGTGGGTCCAGTGGAGTAACAAGGAACCATTCCCATTGAACCCAGTAACAGAGGATAGCCCATGGACGGTAATCAAACTATCTAAGGCAGACACAGATGCAAGCAAGCAAGCGGCCATGAAACGTGATACCACAAATTTTGTCAGTGCAAAAGGCACTCAGGCATTAAATAATGTCAGCAATGCAGTGATCAAGCACAGTGCGAAACGTAAACGTTCTATGGAAGAGGATGAGATAGACAATACATCAAAGAAAAAGGTTAGACAGATTAAAGCCAAACCGCCACCCAAGGGGAAGACCTTTAGAGGAATCCCTTGGGATAAGGACAATTGGAGTTGTGCGTACGATAGCATGTTGACTATACTCTTATCAGTATACACAGAGTGCCAAGATGCTTGGAGAACAGGAGCATCACCACAAAGTGATGTCCTTCTCAAAATGGAGCAGGCATTCAAGCAATCTCTGGCCACACCGCCGACAATGACCGTCATTCAGGCGAGAAATCAAATCAGAGATATGCTGGGTTGTGAGAATCCTGAGTTGGCTGCCCGAGGGAAGACATATACTGATCTCTATGAGCTAGCTGAGAGACTACTAGCAGTAGATAGAGACATCCTTACCAAAACTAACATTTGCCGGTGCTGTGATTATAAGTCAGATGTTAATCATTCGTCACAAGTAATGTGGACATGTATAGAGAACACATGGAAGAATAATCCAGAGAAGTTAGGTACATATAGAGGTAAGACAACATCAAAATGGATACATGCATTGAGAACACAGCAAAGAGAAACTCCTTGCCCACACTGCCGTTATCCAATGCTAAGATATAGAGAATACAATGCTCGGCCTCCATTCATCTCATTCATCATTGATGGACACAAAATGCGATTGGATTACCAGATTGTTTTTCCAGAAGTAGATCAGATGTATAGACTCTGTGGAGTGGTATACATTTCCACTGGAGAGCTCACCAAACACTTTGTGTGTAAAGTCATTGACAAGTCAGGCGGTATATGGTTCCATGACGGTGCTCTCCCAGGCAATGCGGGTGAGAATGTTACATATAATGACAACATCATCCACCTACCTTATCAAAAGCTACAAGCTATCAAGAAGGACTATGTGATGACTCTAGCAATCTATACTAGACTGTAATAGATTATTCCTCACAGAACACTTGTATTTAATCATACATCAACTATTGTATTCTAATGTACTCACCCACTATACTCATCAATCGTACCGTGCCAGACCTGGCCTACTTCCCCACAAGTTGTGCATGGCTATCAGAGGTGGTAGGATAGCACAATTCACTAGATATTGGTCACAACTGATAAGAAAACTATATACCAGCAACATCACCGATAAGGGTAGCTATGCATGATCTGGACTAGGCTAAGTAATAGGAGGCTATTGAAGAAAGAATGATGACATTCAGTAATTGGTAGAGCAAGATATGGGGTAAATAGTGCTAAGATGTGGTACAAGGATAAGATGTGTGTATCTCCATCACCGCTCAGTGTATGGGGATAGGTAGCAAACTGTTAGAAAGACATATGCTATGGCTTTCCGACAGTGTCTTACACACCCCAATTGGTGGGGTATAGGGTGTACACCCTATCAGGAGGGTAACCCCCATGCTGATTGCCCTTTGTATATAGATCAGTGGGCTGCATGGCCATGCACACTGCTGATCCGAGGTGTATTATAATAGACACCCTTAACACAAAAAGAATCACATTGATTGATTAGGAATTGGTGGAGGTATACCCCGGACAATCTGGGGTAGGGTAGGAGGAGCACCGGTGCATATCTAGGGTTCCTGTGGATGGATCTGCATGTATGAGGGCTCTTTGGAAAGCCTTACTATAGCTCTTTCCAAGAGTACTTTGTACCTGATGATGCACCCACCGGTTACTCAGCATTTACTATCCCAATAAAGCGACTATTTCTACCTATTGCAGTGCACTGAATGAAGGGAGTTGTACCTGCATACTGTACAGCATAGTAGCCATTCAGTATACAAGTATACCACAACTTGAATGGAGGGGATCCATCAAGAAATGAGGGAGGTAAGGGGTGAGGAAGTGGGCCCCCTTGGGGTAGCCCAGCCACCTACCTGCCTAAATGAGGTAATAAGGTGTGGTAAAAGGTGTCAAATAAGCACCCAGTTGCGTGGTACAGTTGCGGACAGTCAAAGTCGACAAAGGTGGTTTGGGACTGATTGTGGGCCAAAATGAATTATTTTTGGCCAAGTCTTCTCAGAAAAGGGTTCAGGATGGCTGAATGTGTTCAAAAAACCACTTCCGAAGTTTTTCCCATGAGAAATGATGGGCAGCCAAATTTTTGGACCATCTCAGAGACAAGCACCTAGTAAGGAACACTATATATGGACTCTACTGTGGGTTCAAAATGTCTGCAATAGCCATCATTGCGGTCTTAGAGACCTGCCAGTGCTGTTTCTGTTCTCTTAAAGCTCATGCGGCCGCTGCTCCGGTCAGCCCCATACGGTAAGCATCCATAAAGCGCCAGCTCTTGTTCATGAAGCAGCGGATTACATCAACCAGACAGGCATCCAATACATTGAGTGCCGCCTGCTTGGCCTTGTCAAAGCTCTTCTTGATGACCTCCCGGTAGCGGTACTTCGACCAGCCCTAGTACTATAGTAAAGTTAGCACAGTACTATATTAGTGGGCTACAATATAAGCAATTGCACTTACCATCTCGATTGGATTGAGTTCACAGTGGAACTTCGGCAGAAATATGCACTCATGCCCTGTTTGCTTGATGACTTGCTCGAGCATTGACTCTTGGTTGGCAAAATCATCCTGCTAACTCAGGAGCCAAGCCATACAGCAGTCATTGTTGCTGACCGGGCAAACTGGTGAACACTTTGCTCGCAACTTCTTGACATTGAAGCCACACTCCGTGAGAACTTGCTGAAGACCCTTTGGTTCCACATTATCAAGAGTCATCTTCTGAGGCTTCCCCCGAAATTCAGCATGGATGTTGGTCATTGGAATGACTGTGTTGTGCTGCTTCCATGGCTTGCCCCCGTTTGACTTGTTCATCTCGAAGGTGCAAAGCACATCTAGTGCAAGAGAAGTGTGTGCAGAGGATTGGTCAAAGATGAAGAGGGTGACACTCTTGGGGGAGCCGACCACACATCCATCTACACACGGCCGGTCTAATAGGCCAGCCCGTGTGTAGACGGGCATGCTGTGCTGTACGACTTGCGGGATTGGTGGGAGCAGCACGAGACATGCGGGAGCCTGCATCACGCATCACTGCCATCAGCGTGCGCAGACAGTTCGGAACAGCCTCCCGCCCGCCATGCAGGTCGGAGGTACGCCTTGCCACCCATCAGATGGCCCCTGGCTCAGAGCCTCGCATGCGCACTGTCAATGTACGGCTGGCATGGCACATGCGCTGAGATGGTATCTATACACATCAAGTTGTGGTGTGCTGGAAGTTATGCACACTGTACAGTGTACGTGGTGGACACCAGAGGGATAGTAAGTTTGACACCGACACGTGCGCAACCGCACGAGCAACATCGGCAACCACACGAGGAACACCCAGCACTGGACAGGTAGGTAATGTCATAATGATGCGATACTGGTGATCAAAGAATTTCTAGCTACTACTGCAGATCCCTGGCCCCTTTTATATGGGACTGGCCTACAGACCAAGGCGAAAGCTGCAATCCAGAACACAGGAGGACGAGACAGGCGGGAGGATGTGCAACATTGGGTCTGGAGAGCGCGGCCGGGAGCCGGTGGGAAGCCATTTGGGATGGGCAGGTAAACTGACTACAATATTAGCGCTGTATGTTACTGCTATCATAGTGCGGCAAACTGAAGCTCTGCTGGCCCAAATCGTGCGGCAGGTAATGCGGAACATGTATTGGAACATTTGGTAATATAATGAGGAATATAGAATAGGGACAGGGACCATGAGGGCCGGGGCAAGATAGGCGGGCCTGTCTGCAGGCGGGCTGGCCTAATAGATGGGCCGTGTGCACATGAGTGTGTGGACTATACCTTGGGGTGTGCTGTTTCAAAGATTTTGATTGCCTTCTTTACCTGTTCAATGAGCTGATCTGTATTCCACCACGCATCACCATTAGATCCTGGATAGATGATCTTCCTTGCATTCTCGACAATGCTGCCATCCGTATCACGGAGAATGAGCCGGCTGGTGGCTTCCATGATGAAGTTCTGAGACATGGATAAGGTGTTCTTGTCCCTTCTTCTGTAGAATTGTTCCACCATGGGGTAGCCTGGTAGAGACAATAAACTCTGAGCATATATATGCCATGATAACTAAAGAATAATCACTCACCATGCAGTACACTCGTAGTCATTATCGTGGAAGCAGCATTCATCGGGGAATATGGCCATAATCCTCCGCTCACCAGGGGCCAGTGAGGCAGGGACATGTACAAGCTCAGGGCCCTCATACTTGTCCATGCATCTCTCATACTAGAGCATGTGGGGAAGGAAGACCTCATTGCAATAGGTCACCACATCCGAATGCTTGTGGCCATCCATGTACACACCTTTTAGCAAGATGGTCAGAGCCCATTCGAGCTTAACAAGCCAGCGGTGAGCAGTCCATACTGAAAGAGGACTGCGGATGGGGATGTTGAGGGAAGGGAGGATGACCGTGTTGAGGGCATGTCAGAATGACTGTGGTGTGACCATGCTGGCAGTCTGCACTATAAGCCAGTCCCATGAAGTACGCTCGACTGCTTCATCATGAAGATAGGACCGTCCCTCCTGTCTGCCACCATGCTTTTCAGCAAGGAGTTTCTCAAAGATCTGATAATGATGTGCAAGGGCACGAACACAGTGTACGAAGTGGGTCCCCTCACCCTCGTGCCATTGTCGAGCTATCTCTATACTTGCTGCGATGCGACCAAAGCCCTTCAAGCATAAAGTGGCAAAGTTACAGAGGATGCTGAACTGATTGAGTTGTGCGAGGGTTAGGTTCTGGTGTGACTTCTTCATAGCGCACTGAATCTGGGTGCGGAGGATGTCCCATCCCCGTATCTCCTCTGTGTTTCCCCCACTCATCTTGTCCATGATGTCTTCCTCGATCTCCAAACCTTGTGCGTGTTCTTCATTCCAATCCTCGTCTTCTTCAGCATCAACGGAAGCCAGCTCTCGGGCATCAGCCGCTGGCTCAGCTTGAACCAAGGACCGCTCCAGCCTGTCAGACCCATTTGGCAGGTGAGCGTCTTCGACAACACTCCGAGTTGGTGAGCCTGTGTGGCCATCATCTGGCTCACTGATTGCACCATCAAGCAGCTGTGAAGATAAAACATAAGCTCTATATATATCCATGCATCGACTGCTTGAATCCTCACCATAGGGCTTGAACAACGCAAACTCGGCAGGCCTGGGCTTGACACAGGCTCAGGCTCAGACGGCAGCTGACCGGGTTCTTCTGGTGGCTCCGGAGAGCCTGAAGGAGATAGCAAATCGGCAGCTGGTGAAAGAAGCATGGACTTCGGCTTGAGAAAGCTGTCAAGGTTGGTTTGATCTTGAATAAGAGACCGGTGTCAGTGTTGGGTACAAGCTGACTTGCTCATGACATCGAGTCCCTTCTGGTACTTGGTTGGACGTGCTGGAGATGCAGATTAGTATGGACTCTGTCACAAATATTGTATTCCAAGGGAGACTGACACTTTTTTCAAGCAGCATTTTTCTTTCTCTGCCAAAGCACTTTGGGAGGGACCCACTCCTCATCGGCAAGGTGCTCAACGAGGAGAGCCATCATCTCTAGCCCTCCCACATCTCCGAGTTCCTCCCAATCCGAGTCCTCATCCAGATCTGTATCAGCCTCATCCATAGCAAGCTCAGGCTTAAGGCTGTCATGTATGCAGCAAGACCTCCATTCCGGGTCCTCATTGTTGGCATCGGCAGCTCCAGGTGAGCTTCCACGGCTGTCAGTGTGCTCGGAACGCTCGAGAAGCTCTTCTCCAAAGGGCTTGGGCTGGTTCCGGAGCCTGGAGATATTTCTGGATCATTTCGGAGGACATCCATGACCCATGGTTGTAGGTAGGAGCTCAGGTGTTGTCGCTGCTCTCGACAATGAATTTCTCGATGGATTTCCGAGCTTTCAATGGAATCATGTACAGAATTGGTAATGCTATTGATTGCACCATTTTCTGGGTTTCTAGCACTAAATTTGGCAGTACGGCCAAATTTTGGGCCCCGAAAACCTAACACTTGACTTTTTTAGATAACAGCTGGTTGAAATCTACTCAGAGCTACATTGTCCGCATCATTTACACTGTATCTACGCATCTAGCAGGTTTTAACACCCTATGTAAATGAGTCAAAAAGGTTGTCGACTTTGACTGTCCGCAACTATATTGATCCCAGGGTAGTAGATCAGATGGTCAAGCTATCAGCATAGATAAGAAATTGTTATATGAGATCATGTCATTATCAAAGGTCCGAAGATTTGATAACAAGCCCTAGATACAAATTACAACACTCCAGTAGTTGTTGACAGGGTCCCAGGGATGTATTGCAACCCTCTATCTGTCTAAAAATGCACCATGAGGCTCATTTACAACACAGGGGGTGAGTTGTTAACAAGGTTTTAGAGATGTATTACAACCCTCCAACAGTTTAAAAATGTACCACAGGGGACCATTCACAACAATAGGGGTGTGTTGTAAACACAGCCTTAGGGACATTTGACATCACTTTGTTCATTTGTAAAATGTGCCATGGGGAACTTATTACAATAGCTTTTGCATTTTATATTGCTCCCTGTTGGCTCATCCACAACATAATGCTTTTATAAATTGTACCTTGTAATTGGGTCCTGGGCCTCTGGCATTGCTACATTGGCTGGGCCAAGGTCACAATAATCTATGGGCCACTGGTCTGTATATATATAAATAAGTGGTGATCACAGGTTTCGGACTCAGGCTAGTATGATGATGGCAGCAACCAGTAGTGTAGACTTGTTGTACATTTTGGCCATGGTCTATGTAACGCGTAATGTATGCTCAATATTATTCTCTTGGCTGTGTCCTGGGCGTTCGACTTCCTTCCTTCCACCACACATCGACTTCATCATAACTGAGTGCCCCTTGTCGAAGGGTGATATTGGCTGTGTACCTGATCTCCACTGGCATTCAGTAGGAGCCGCATGCCGGCACCTCTGACTCAAGTTGTCATGACACATCATCTGATGTCACCGGCCGAAAGGGACACTATGAGCTCTTCCCTCAAGAGTACATACTAGTAGCACAATGTAGTATGAGATGCTGCTGTACAGTACTTTTGCACACCATCTGAAGTAATACAACACAGAATAATGTGGGAATAACAATAAATGGTTGTAGATTGATGTTATACAGCACTATATATCAGGATCCAGAACTATAGAGGTATTACAATGGGCTGTAGTATGAGATGCACAATATAAAGCTGTAGACTGATGATATACAACATTATATATATGAATCCAGAACTCTGAAGGTTTTACAACCCCTGGCAGTAGCTGTAATAACCAGGCCAGGTTATATTATAAGACAATGATGACCAGTGCCAGCATAATCTACACAGCAGGTTGGTAGTATATTGTGATACAATAATGGCAGCTACATGTGGTAATATCGGCAGCCACTTACCACCACTTCCTAGGTGTTGTCGTAGACCAGAACCTCAAGTTCAGGGAGCATATGGCGCTCGCGCACTCGAAGGGTGCAAAATGGGTGGCCCTCCCCCGTCGGCTGGCAAAGACAAGGTATGGGCTCACACTGGGGATCGTGAGGTGGCTTTACATAGCCATTGTGGTCCCCAGCATGCTCTACGCCTCCGACATGTTCCTTGTCAGAGACTGTCACACACTTTCTGCTCCAATGCCTGACCTACACCTTCCACTGTGCCATCCATTACACCCCGCTCGGCTTCTCTGGCTGCACCATCAAGGTGCTCCTCAACTTAGACGACGGACTTCACCCTCTTTTCGGATATGTCAATGCAACCGAACATATCCAACAGACATCCAGTGCACTGCCAGCCTTGCATGACAATGAGACCTGAGACTCTATTTGCATTACCTTGAGATCCCCCGCTAATTCTCCCCCCCCCCCCCCACAGACACCCTTGACCCTCGGAACTGCACTCAATGAAGGGGCTACCTCTGCTGCTGCCCTTGGGCCCTCTCAGGAGAGGCAGCATGGGCAGCACTAGGCCCGCCACATGAGAATGGAGGATCCCTTTTCTTCTTTGTTTTTCCCTTTTTGGCTACAGCACGCACAGTCCCACTGCTCCAGGCATGGCAGAGTTTTGACGAGGGGCGGGGAACTGTAAATCATATCCCTAAACCGTATAAGAGATTGAAATCCTGCAGCAGGTTTAGAACCCATGGCCCTACCCACTCGAGGGTTGGGGGCTGTGGGGACAGTGCGCGATGGGGAGCCCTTTCTTACTACTACACTCTGCTCACTCTTGGACATCTCTCTCTATCCACCCTCTCTTATTGTACTAGGCTTCGGTCTGTGGGTTGATCAGTAGAGGTCATCATCACCACCAGGTCCTGCAAACAGACCTGTGGCATTCAGACTGGACAGACAACAAAGCCTTGTGCTAGTCAGCCTAGCTAAGGTCCTCTTGCAGAAGCTGGCTCTAGTAACAGCTCAAGGGACCAATCAACTGACCTCACATCTGTAGATGAAGGGCATTTAAACAAGACCTGCACAATATCATGTAAGGCTAGATCTTCAACCATCTTGTGCCACCATGTGAGCCATTAGAGTGTGGAAAATGTGCATCCAACCAATGGGAGGCTGTGAAATGGTACTAGCCATGCATCAGGCCATATTGCAAAAAACAATTTCAAGGACTATGAGTTTTGGGAGAGGCATAGTGTGTTTACAAATGCGGACGACAGCCCTCAAATTCAAAGTGTGAGAAGGGTGAGATAGGTCATGGTAAACAGAGGCATCTATACATTAGCTGACAAGGATCACTGAATGGTTTCATTTGATGACTAGAGTTGCAAGGGCGGCACTGGCGACAGCTGCCAGGTGAGGTAAGAAATCTTGAATATCATATTGGTTATGCCCAAATTCACTGGCATAAAGTAACAGAAGGATAAGGCTAGGCATGGTAGTGGGGGCCCAGCAAGAGCAAACTGTCCCTAACAAAACTGTCCCTGGCACTCACTCACTCTAGTCAGACTTTAAGTTGGGGGATCTCCACAATACCACCCTCATACTGCCCAACAGGAAATGTTGCTGTAGGACCTCCATTGTTGCCATCCCAATGAAGTTGAACATCCACCTTGTATATTATAACTCTACCAAGCCAAGGACCAGGGTTTTTGTACAGCCAGATCCCAGCATCAAACACTGCCTTATACTAGCTGTAGTACTCCAGATATACAGCCTTCAATATTTCAGCAAGAATGAGGCAACAGTGCAGAAAGCTTAGAAATACTCGTGTACCTTTACAAGACTATGAGCATGTATAGCCCACCATGTTCTCTGAGTGCAAGTGAACAGACATGTTCAGCATACAAGTAACAAGGAGATGAAGTTGGTCCCATTGGAATGGCCTTGCATTGTCTATGAGTAGACAAAATGAAGTACACCACAGTGCTCATGTATCTTTTCTCCTGTCGCTGGGTTGTGGTAGGTGTGAATATGCATTTTTAGCACCTCTAAATCTTGCTAATGATGAATGTCAGAGTCAGGCACCTTGGGTTGTTTGAGGAGGGAAGACCCCCTGGAATGATAGGGCATAAAAAGAGAGATATAGTACTGTTTGGATATATCCTGCCAGTGGGAGCATGTCAAAATGTAGTTAGATTTAAAATAAGGTAGTGAATGTATACAAGCTGCTGGATCTTTTTCTTTGCTGCCATGATCTTCTTCACAGCCTTAGCTTTTTGTGCAGCTGTGATATGTGCTGTCCACTAGGCTAAGTCTATTCAAGAATTTAATTTTGGTATAAACCTTTTGAGGACATGTTGGGCCATGTCATGTGTGAATGTTGTTTTTCTCAAGTTGACAGTCACTTAATATAACACAAACTGATTAGATATTCTATCCTTATGACTATCATCACTACAACAACGCTGATGCTTAGATGTTGAAGGAATGTCCAACTCTTGTACTAAAGGTGCAACTTGCTGCTCAATTCCAAGATGCGTACACAGCATACACACCAGATCTCTACAAATCTGTCTACTTCACCAATCCTGGTACCCGTTACGGTCAAAGGTACAGCAGGGCATCTAGGGTTCCTTTTTCACCTAGCGCCCTCACTGGTTTGCCTCATGCCTCCTCGCGCTGTCTGTGTGAGGTGTTTAGTATGCCTCGTGCTGCCCAGTCCCGATGTTCAGCTGCTGCATGGCAGTCTAAGTATCCCATGAGGCCCTTTTCCTCATCAGTTGCAGATAGATTACTTGTACCAGTGACCACCTCATATAGATAATGGCACACATGTCTGTGCATGTATTTAAGGACTCTCGCACTGGAGCTGGAACTCCAGTGTCGAGTTGATTTTCCACCCACCTACTCACAGCATCCGAGTCCCCTTCTCTTGCTCTCCCTCAATGCCTTTTTGGGACTGTTCGTAAACACCGGAATCTAGGCATATCATAACACAACACCACCACTTCCCTTTTTGGCACTACTCGCTTCTGCGAACTCTCCAGCACAAGTACATATCTATGCCAACACATCTCTGTCCCCTCTGTGTGTGCTCGCTGACTAGTTATATAGTGAGCAGCCCTTCCTCGCCCATCTACATCTCCTTCTGGGAGACTTCCCGGTCCTCCTCCCTGCTCTACTCCCCAGACATCCTTGTCCCCAGACCACTTCCTCCCCCTCTTCCCATCCTCTGGCCTGACATCCAAGTGTTCCACGGCCCGGTAATCAAGTTTGTTCACGGCTTCCACAAACAGCTGTACAATGTCTGCCAGGTTGTCCTTGAGATCCTTTCCCCCGCCAGTCTCCAGCTCTCCAAAAACGAGCAACACATTCCTCCCGGACCGTGACCAGCTCTGCAAGAGCTGAAGCGTACAACCTTGGTATGCAAACCTCACTCTTCTGCATCTACCCCGTACTCACCACCCTTTGGGATGCCAACTGAGATTCTGATCTCCATCCAACTCTCTGCTACCTCACCAAGCTGCACTCCAAAAACCACAGGTACCCCCCCTACATCCTAGTACCCTCCCTGCTTGATGAACACCTCCTCTACACCGGCCACACCGCTCAAAGTGTCCTTGACATCATCTCCACGCATCACTTCATTGACACCCATTCGTATGTCGTTGGTGAGTTCCATCACACCAGGCTCAACATCCACAATGTCTATGCAAGCACCACTGCTATCCCCCTGCATCCTTTTCCAATTCTTCCATGCTCCGCCGCTCATTCCAGTTGCCTCACTCAGTGTAACTATTTGCATCAACTGGGCACTGAATGGCACGCTTGAGCTCACCATCTATGACGATATCGAACACCTTATGACATTCAACAACTACAACCCCGTCACTAACACGTGCAAGTTCAATCAACTCCCCCTCACGTACCATTTCGGGCTGCTCCTGTATGTCATACCTCCTGGCGAGTACATTAGGTTTTTTCAGAGCTGCTGTATGTACCTTCATATACTCCCCTCTCGCCATCACACCCTCTCGCACTTTGTGCTCTAAGGTTCAGATAGCCACTTTGGCAGAACCTCCATCACCACAGTAGTTAGCTGTACTATAGAGTCTCTATCTTTGTGTTCCAATCCTTGTATGTTTAACGGCCAAGACTACGACCTGTTACTAACTTCATATTCACCATGTCCGACTCCGACTCTGAATCCACAACTGCTCGCACCTTGTGCATTGGACGGTTCCACTGTGTTGACAGAGAGATCAACTACCACCTCAACTCTGAGAACGAGCTTGACACCTGTCACCTAAACCCCTGCCCAAACCGATACAGCGACACAACCTCACAGCTTGACTTTGTTTTCAAGAACTGGCCCGAGTGCTCCGCAATTATTCGACCAGCATCTACCCATCCAACCCCAGCCATCGAGCACATCACTCTCTCTGCACCACCACTCTCTGCTTAGACTATCGAGGTGGAACCAGAGATCTCACCCCTCACCAAGCGGTTTGACAATCTTGATATCAACCCCGATCCACTCCACAATGACCCAGATCTCTACATGCTTGTCGCATTCTCCGCACCTTCTGAGCAGACCATTGCTATGTGCACCACATCCGAAGCTTATCCAAGTGCAAGAGGAATGTCGTCATCAGGAATACCGACACAACTATCTATGATGGCATTCACAACAAACAATGTCAACAATCTGCTCAGAGCAATCCAAGGCCTTATCACCTAAATGCAAGCCAATGCTGTCGCATCTACACAAGCTGCTGTACAAGTGAGCCATCAAGCATTGAAACCTAAGAACCCGGAGCCATTTGCAGGTGACAAGTCCAAGTCCAAGACATGGAAACCTGAGATGATGATATATGTGTAAGGCTAGACGGATGCCGACACCATCAAATATGTTCTCTCGTTCATTCGAGGCAGCAAGGCGATTGACTCATGGAAGAGCACATTCTGCGACACGCACTGCACTGGTACGCCAGCAACATGGATGCTTGCAACTATCTCCAACTTCTGGGATGCACTCAACGAAGTGTTCCTGGACCCGCACCAACAACGTTGAGCATTTAATGACCTCACTCAGTTGATGCAGGGCAACAAGACAGCACATGACTTCTTCATTGAGTTCGAGCAACTCCTTACCACAGCTGGACCAAAGACGACAGAATCATCGGCCATCGAGCTTATCTTGCAGAAAGTCCGCAAAGACATTCTGCAGGACATCTACTGAGCAAAAGACAAGCTCACAAGGAGTGGAAAGAGCACATCATTGATCTCGATGATGCTGATTGTTCTTTCAATCTGCTCACCAAGTACCCGACAAGCACATCACGATCACAGCCCTCAACCATGTACACTCGCTTCAACCGTCCCGTTCTGCCTTGTCCACCACCGTCTCAGCTGCTATATGACCCCAAGGCTGAACAAAGGGATGGAACTGGAGTCACATATGGTGGCCACAGATAACCTAGATTGGTTCAAGGTGCAGAGATGCTGCAAGCCAACGTGCAATGCTCAAAGGGATGAGAAAGGCACATGTGGATCACTGTGGCACATTCCAAATCGCCCCAACCAGACACTGCGTGCCTGGGAAATGGTAGAGCATGCCTCCCGCTCGCCGCACTGCCTCCTGCTCCCGTCGACCTACTGCGCCTCCTGTTCGCCACATAGAAACACCTTCGTTGCGTTGGAGCCGTCCGTCATCTTGCCTATTCTGTGTAGAGTCTTGAATCATCATCTGTAGGGTTAGAACCATCCCATCTGTGTCTGGACAACACGGCACCCGTGACATCTCCCCCCAACTGGAATCCAACCCTCCTGGGTTGCTGAACTCTGCAACACTGATGTGTCGACCGCGTGCTTGATGACAGCCTCCTCCATCGATTCTCGCCTCAATAAAAGGCACAGGGTATGGGCCTCCAACTCCAGGTCCTGTTGTCCACAACTTCACAATGTTGATGCTCGCTCGCACCTGTCTCGTCTTCTGTCCGCTGCACGAATACAATGTCTTCACGATGGCCCCCTCGTCCATGATGGACGGCCTCCTCATGGTCTGGTCCAGGTTGCACACCAATGTCCTCTACATGTGCCTGACAGAGCGCGTGCTCAAATTGATTGTACATGTCTACTACTTTGTCATCCTCTTCACCGGTCTGCCGACTCTTCGATAGGCGGAGTACTGCGAATCTGAACCATTCGGGAACTGTGACGTCCGGGCTGTAAAACTGTTTGGCGAGATTGTCTTGCGCGCTGCTGCCCTCCACGAGAGGCGAATGTGGACTCCCAGCTACACTGCCATGGTACAACACGTCCACCACGCACTTATCCACGAGATCACCTGGTACCGCTGGGTAGAGCTCCATTGCAAATATGATGAGCTCCACAAGAACACCGGTGTCAATCGAAACTCCCCTCTTCTCGAGCTTGGCCTGCCTGAGGACTCGCACACTCTCGCCATTGATGATCAAGTGGAGTGTTGCATCCGACTCTACTATGTCCCAAATGCCGAGGTGTTTGCACCGGACTGGGTAGCCGCCATGTACGATGATTCCGATACTGAATACCCCGTTCCGTCTTGGATCACCGTGCTTGGCCATGGCCGCAATGCCCCAGGTGTTGACCATCCTGTCACCTTCCCTCCGGTACCTGACAACGATGACGCCGAGAGCCTGCCCTCCCCGCCTGAACTTGATGCGAGTGTTCACACCTTGATTGACAGGATCCACCATTCCTATCTCACCACCTGCGTTCGTCTGCTGGCCGCTGCTTCTACCATGCTTGACTGCGTCAAACAGGAGCAGGCTGCTCTGGGACACCAGCATGCATTTAGTTCTCTTGTCGCCGGGCACCTGCTTCGTGACATTGTGAGGGACATTATCGACAACACCACCCTGTACGAGCTGTCACAACACTGGAACCAGAAGGTCTTACACCTGCCGCACGGTGTCACAGTGCATGAACTCGGGTTGGAGGGGCAGGTCTGATGTGATCCTTGTATGTGTAGATTGGCACTTGCTAGGCCTGCATCTGCCTCGAATCAGTGTAACCGGTCATAGAATTGCAGCAGCATATCGTCTACATTTTTGCCGGTTGACGGACCCCGGCTGCGAGCAGTTGGAGCTTGATCGTGCTCATCTCAGCACAGTCAACCATCGAGCAGGAGTGTCTGCACCGCCATGTGCGTTCGTCGACACTGATGTCTCTGAGTCTTCGGCATACAACCCCTTCCCGCTCCCTCTAATTGTGCTCTTGCTCCGCTGCTAGAGTTGTGCTTCTTCTCGTCATGTGTAGTGTACGGCCAATCAATCTCCTGGGATTGATCTCCGGTCCGAGGGTTTGATTCCATCAATGCCTCGCCAGCACTTGTGTGCCGCATTTGCACCTCATGCTTGCCACGTGTTTGCAAGGTAGGTAGTGGTTGCCTGTCTCGTCATTCTCAAGGCTTCTTCTCTCGTCCCCCATCTCTCTCCTTTCCCTGTCTGCTTGCCCCACGTCATGTCCAGCTCCTCCAGTCTTCCCGCTCCCCCTGCACTGAATCTCATTGTCTCAGAAGTGGAGCTGCTTTCTATCTTCGGCTGGAAGTTTGTGGCTGCTATTGATAAGATCGTGTGGCTGAGCACTACCTCCGATGGCTCGTTCAATGTTCTGGTGCTTCCTGTCCATCTGCAGCTGATCGCCCTGTCCAGAGTGGATATATCAGCTGTTCCTCAGTGCCAGAGGCAGTCATACTTGAAGCTGTCTTCCAGTTTACGCGTGCTTGTGCTCATTGTGAGGCAGCGCTGTCTCCGACACTCCAGCGGTCCATCTTCACCAGCCTGGAGTTCTACTGGCGTTGGATGGCGGAGCTGGTTTGGCATTGGGCCTTCCTACGCACAACTGATCTCTATGGGGTTATCAAGGTGGAGGAGAGTGCAGATCTCGGGTTGTCGGATGTCATGTTCGAAGCCATGTCACATTGTGACGAGATGGAGAAAGCTGTGCGGCTTTGTGCCGATATGGTTAAGACCAGGCGGTACGACCTCGATTTTCTTAACACCTTCGAGCTCTTGCCACTGCCCACTTTCGAGTCCTCCACCACGCTCCTCTCTGCCTCCGCCACTGGCGGAAGCTCAACACCCTCGCCCTCCACCGCTCTCACCTCCTTGTCCGTCCATGATATTTCTATGTCGATTGAGGTGCCGGGTTCTGCTTCATCTGCTCCTGGCACCGGTTCTGACACTGCCCTCGTCGTCGCTCCCTCTGCCCCACGCCCAACTTGCAAGAGGAGCTGATTGATCGTCCCTGTGGACATCATGCGTACACCCTCCTCCTCCTCGACGGACAGTCTTGTCATGTCAACCCCGGTTGCCCCTCCTCGTCCGAAGCCCGTCGGAAAGGGCAAGGCCAAGATCGATTCTCTGTCGAAGAGTGTGGGCGTGACCTTCGAGGGGCCGGTGCATTCTACCAACTGCCGAGGCTCCTTGTTTCGTTGCTGACCGCTCCTATCCAGTGCTATGTCTGTTGAATGCAGATGCTCGATGAGCAAGCCGGTGCGTGAGTGCCCGGATAGTTATCTAATTGATTACTAGTTTTGTACATATAGCTAGCACTGCTGTACAAAAATTTCCCGCACGTTTGCGACGGGGGCTCCCTGCTCACCCCGGAACGATGCTTTGTTCCAACACAAACATGCTGTATAGCCCCTCCGTCTACTCTCTGCTTCGTGCCATTCCCATCTGGGTCCTAGTCGCTTGAAGAAACTTGAAGAACACCTGAAGAAACCCCCCCCCCCCTTTCCTCATCCTATCCCACGCTATGTCCGACTCTACTGCAGCCGAATCAGAACACCGCTTTCCCAAGCTCAATGACGTTAACTACATTGAATGGGCAATGTGGATGGAAGCTGACCTTATCTGCCGCAAGCTGTGGGACGGTATCGTCGAGATCTCGATTGACGAGAGCATCCAGGACCCTGTCAAGTGGTAAGAGGAGTACGAGAAGAAGAAGAAGAAGCGGTTGACGCAGAAGATGAACAAGGTGAGGGTGGAGATGATCATGGTGGTGGATAGTGGTCAGTTGTCCCACATGAGATCACGCGACCCGATGGAGATCTGGGAGATGTTGGCGAAGGTGCACAAGGCACGCGGATTCGCAACACAGCTGGCGATGAAGAGGGCATTCCTGATGTCGAAGAAGAAGTCGAGCCAGTCTTTGCAAGCTTGGATTGGGGAGGTGCGGAGCACGGCATTTCACGTGGAGGAGACATGCATCACGGTCGGGGATCTGGACAAGATTCTCACGCTCACGATGGGCCTTCTGGCATTATACGAGGCTGTCATCATCACGCTCGATGCTGTCCCAACCAAGGAGCTCACACTCGAAGAAGTCATTCGACACCTCCTGAACGAGGAGGTTTGCCAAACCAGAATGTCCCCATCTTCCCGCTCGACCTCTGCCTGAGACCATGGAGTTGCCGTGGCTGTCGTCTCAACCGAGAAGCCGAGGGTCGACCACACAAAAGTCCAGTGCTACTTCTGTGATCAGATCGGGCATTTCAAGCAGGACTGCCCGGAAAAGGCGGTGTGGGAAACCTTGAAGAACAAGACAACAGCAGTGGCTGGTGCGAATACGGTCATGCCGGTGGCAATGTTCAGCGAGTTGGACAACACTAACGACGAGGGAATCGACAGAGCTTGGTGATTGTGGGGGTGTGCACTTGTGCTTGGCTTGAGGGGGTGTGTTAAATGCAGACGCTCGATGAGCAAGCCGGTGCGTGAGTGCCTGGATTGTTATCTAATTGATTACTAGTTTTGTACATATAGCTAGCGCTGCTGTATGAAAATTCCCCGTGCATTTGCGACGCGGGCTCCCTGCTCACCCCGGAATGACACTTTGTTCCAACAATGTCTGCTCCAGAGTCAAAGAGCAACCTGCTTGCGAGTTCGACACTTCTAATCCCAGTGTCTGCACTGTCGGTGTCGTCCGGTCGCAGTAGTGCATCTGGGGCCTCGTACAGAAACCCGACATCGGTGTGAACCACTTCGGGGAGGTGAAGCACAGCTCGACGATCTTGGTGCTGTACAACAGTGTTTGGCTTGTGACTTCAAAGCAGTCTCTGCGCGACCATGAAGCTGCGCTAGGCGTGTTTGCCTCGAACTTTCCCTCCCCTTCGTATGTCAATCCTGCTACCTTGGGGGCCAATGTCGCCATATCCTCCTCATGAGGGCAGGATTGGGGTGTCCGCTTTTCTGTCTCCTTTCGCCCACCTCTCACTTCCTAAGTCCCTTCCGCCTCCTCGGTGCCTGCTACCTCGTCTTCCCAGTCTGTTGCTGCTCCCGTCAATGACTCCTCTCCCTCTGGTCCCCCATCTCTTGTCCTCGATTCCGCTGCTACCGTCACCATTGATGGCCTTCGTGCGGAGTATGCCCGTGCTGCTCCTCAGCTCCGCGAGGCCACCCCCACGATGATCCGCTGCTCTTGCCTCGAGAACTTATTCCTGCCCATTAGTACTGGGCGAGGTTCTCTACTTGTACTAGATGTGGCCACAGGAGTAGTACAAGAGCGAGTACTTGTAATATTCCTGCCCACTAGTACTGGGCGAGATTCTCTACTTGTACTACATGTGTGTTCACTAGTACAGTGACTGAGGTATAGTCCTTGTACAGCGGCAGCCCACTAGTGTGCTCACAGATTGTGTACTAAGCCCTATACTTCAGAGGCAGTCAGGGCACGAGACTGGTCGCATTGACCCATAACCACTGTCTAGCATAACATTACTACAACATATCGACGGGTGACCGATCCAAGTCCTCCTCAGATGACTCGTCATTGGACCCGGATGAGTCTGGAAGCACTACACAAAGAGTACCTAGCTGGTGAAGACAATCAGACATGACACGCGAGCGACCACCAGTTCCAGCTTCATTAGCGTACGGGATGGCCCATTCGGGTAAAGACTTGAATGACTTGAGATACGGAACCCACACATGCAGGCATTGACACTTGAGCTTGTCAAAAATGAGAGCTTGCTTCTTGGCGTACACCTTGAGCGTGCACCGCAATTCGGGTGTGACACCAGTGCACCTTGTTTGCCCCCACCACCATGCTGCCTTGAAGTCGAAGTACGCAACGGAGCGGCACATCTCCTCATCTAGGAGAGCTACCTCCTCCTCCCATCGCAGTACACGTGAAGTGCGCCCATTTGATGCGCATGCAGTCCGCAAACTCGGACACATTTGCGGGATGGGTCAGATCACGGACGGACGTCGACTCGGCAGAAGAAGGGGATGGCGATGGATGTGCAAGCCAAATCCAACTCACTTTGTGCCGCCCTTCACTCGCGCTATCATTCTCCCGACCCGGTCCACGAACATCTTCATTGTGTAGCACCAGAAACTGCATCCGCTAATCTCCTTCCGGGTTGAGAACGGTCATCGTGGCACCGGTCAATGCAGCGATGGACCTTGCTATTGAACCAGGCGTAGAGTGCTCGAATACGAGTGTTCTCCCGCTGGCCCGATCCGGAGATGTTGAAATGCTTGAATTTGGTAATGCTGGTAAGAACCCGGCAAAGACGGCGGATATCATCAAGAGTGCCAGAGAGCTGAGCAAGACGCAGGCAGTGTTCTTTGTCACGTAATGACATGACAGATGCATGGTGCAGGTGCAAGTCGGGCAGAGATGAGGGAAGCCAAAGGCGAATGTCGTCGGGTCTCGGGCTTGCGGATGAGGGATCCAATGACGAAGATGGCGACACGGAACGGGGATGGGTGCGGGGTGCCGTGTTGGAGCCGGTGGAACTGGCGGACGTACCAGTGGTGCGCAGGACAGCCACCATGGGCATGTGGATATCTTGAATAGCTTGCCAGAGCTATATATGACGGCAAAGGAGGTTCTGCTTCTTCTGAAACTCAGCAGCAGACTTGTCTGAGCTCAGGGACACTCGAACGAGCCATAAGACGTGCCTGAAGCAAATTAGCTCAGTAAGTACTGTTCGTAGGATTCTGAGTTGGCTAATACATACTGCTGTTCCTCCAGCTCTAGTCCTACCTGAAGATAGACACTGGGTGTTGTCTCATGCACAGGTAAGGCTCCAGCGGTCGTGTTGGTGGCCTCCTCGTCTGCAAGCTGGCAGCGGACGGTGCTCTGGGACAGGTCTGGTGCTATGTATCAGGGAATGGATCTCACGGTTGTCAGACTGGGATCCCACGTACTCGTCGTCATCTCCTCGTACGGATCTGGGGCCATAGACATGTTCTTCTCCCAGTTCTCAATCTGTGTCGTCCACTGCGCGATGACAGCCTCGTCGAAGGTTGCGCTGTAGCTGCGAAAGGCAGCTGCCTGCTTTGCGTGCATCGTCTTGGTGTCGTGCAGCGCCTTCAAAAATGTTTCGGCTGATCCGAGAGAAGGTGTTAGTGTGTGAAGAATTCGTACTCAACATTGACGTACTCATTAAACACGATTATTTTTTGCCAGTTCCAGGCCCCCAAATGGTCATTGAGGAGCTCATGTCGTACTCCCAGGCTCATTTCGCGAGCACTCAGTGTGATGGGGTTCATATGTGACCAGTGGGACTCAATACCTTCGCCATACGTGCGACTAACTCGGGGGAGGAAGTTGAAGGAGTAGCGGGAGTGATTCGGCCCATGGACATGGAAATGTTTTTTCGGAATTGCGAAGTGGAGAATCTTGGTGGCGGCATCAAAATGCATGTCGTCTGGGAATTCTGCCATATGCTTGAGCAGGTTTCGTTCCCACTGACACACAATATCGTACGATATCAGGAAAATGATGAAGATCAGACCTAGCAGTGTTGCGAAGAAGATGTAGTCCATATTTGCGTACCTACACAAATCAGTCAGCTATGGTCAGCAGTGGAGGAGGAGTGAGAGATGTACTTCTCACCCTTCTGAGTTTCAGCAGTGCTGTTGCGCCGGACAAGCGCGTGACGGGTGCAAAGCACAGCTCTGACTCCGGATGCTATATATCCGCCGAGCCGGAGATTGGCATTGACAATAGTGCTGTGTTCGGCCAAGCACCTGTTCTCCTGCAATGTCGGCGTACATAGTGAGCACTTGTCCTATAGGAGCCATATCATTACATACCTCTGTCTGTTGACCATACTTTGCCACATGCGCTTGATATACCGTTTCCTCTACTAAGTAGCTCCATCCCGATCCCATTTCGAGATCATCGAGACCACACGCCTTGCATTTGGCGCAAAAATTCACGTCCAGCATAAGGAAAAGTGTATGCAGCCATCTGCATGTTGTAGTCAGCATTATATGTCGGGACAGAACCCTGCGTATGGTTGTATGAGAGACTCACATGGCTTCGGGCGGAGCTGCTGTCCAATTCTTGGGGAGGTTCTTGCCAGGTTGCGGGCAAGCGGGGCACTTGACGGTGAGCTCGCTGTAGCCCATGGCTGCAGCTCCGGCTGGGTCATGGGCTCTACCTGCCCTCTTGAGCATCACAAGATGGCGCCACAGCCGAACTACATGACACATCTGCTTGTAACGGTTCTGGATAATATGTCAGTACAGATACACATTCTCAAGATTAGCCCAACCGCACCAGTGTAAGAGCCGAGCCCAAGTTGTCGGTGATACATTCCAGAGACCACCAGTAGTCATAGAGGCTGGTCTTCCCTTGGAAGTTCAGCTCATGAAACATTTTGAGCACTCAGAATGTGAATGTGGTGGCTGGACGATTGTTCGTGGCAGGGAACCAACTGTGCCGGAACAGCTGAACCCATTCTGGCTTGATGGTACGCGTTATTGGTGCCAGGCACTTGCAGAACGAGACGGCGACCTCGTGAATGCCAGAAATGTTGCCTATAATGATTTGCCACGGCGTCGCAGATGGATTAGGACATGTGGAGCTGTTGTGCCCTAGCTGAATCACAAGGCCAAGAGAGTACAGGCACTGGCAAATGAACATCTTGCCGTTCCATGCCTGGAAATAGTATATGCTTGTGAGACACTGTAGTGTGCATTTGGCTCTGCGTGAAGATAGAGACTATACCTGCAGACGATGTAGCGGAAGATGTTCGTGCTGTGCGACAGCACAGGCCGGACAGTGAAGAGTACGGCCCACACATTCCGTGCAGCAGATGGTCGCCACAGTGTTGAGGCCCCTTAGTTCGCAGGTCAGGCACAAGGCAGAGTACTCTTATGAGCCCAGCTCCTCGTTGTACCCCTCATATAGGAGAAGTTCATCGAGGGTCTGTTGTCGTACGGGCAACCATTCACGGACCTTATTCTGTAGTACATCGAGCCGTCAGTGACACTATTAATCCGGACGGGAGAGGTCGCACGTACACATGCACGAAGATCTGCATGTTCACACTTTTTGATCTGAATTGGACTCATGGCAGGTTCTAGATCCTCGGCATCAGCTACTGGTAGCACATCCATGATGTCCTCAGCATCATCCTCTCTGGGAAGGGCAATGTTTGCAGTCGAGAGGAGATCCTCTGGCCTCAGGTAGACTCCGCGAGTGCCCGTACGGTAGACCGCATGTCCTTTCCGCATTGTCGATAGTGATATATGGCTCATGTCGCGACTGATCAGCTGCAGCGAGGAAGTGGATTCGGACGGGGTAGAGGATGAAGCGGTGGCAGCGGAGACTTGGAGTCTCGGAGCCGTGTCGATTATCTTGAATTTGGCTTTCTTCTTCGAGCCAGTCGGAGCCGGGTGGTCTGAACTATCTGCAGGTCTCTTCTGTCGAGACATCGAGACAAATTTAGCGGCAGAGAGGAAAGAATGACAGATGAGCCTGAGCACTGCGAGTGTGTAGTATGGATGCAACTTGAAGCTGCAGCAGTGCCAGTAAGACACTCAAACTTGAACTCATGCCACTGAACGCTCACTGCTCGAACTGCATTCCGAGTTGATCACACATGTCTTATGCAGGTTACACCGTGACGACTGGCTATTCGGTACTGCTAATGTACTGCCTGTGTCTGTACTACTGGTCTATAACTTAATATACCGCTTCGAGAGCGTGACTGCCACTCGCACACTGGGAGCTAGCCTGTTATACTAAAGTGCCAGTCTGAATGCCATGGCACGAGACCACTTGTTTCGACTCAAAATGTTCAACACTCAATTGCATCGGCAACATACTATTTTCTGGTGTTGGTATTGATCCTCACATACTCAAGTTCATAGTCTACTAGTAGAAATCCTGACCCTCATCCTGTGCCGTTTAGATGAGGTTGACTTGGTCTTGAACTGCAAGCCCTGAGTCGAGTCTAATACAGCGTGTTGCATGCTTCGTATCAAGCCTTCGGATTGATCCTCAAGTATCACAGAAAGCAGGTCTATTTAAAGTACGGTGACAGCTAACATTCGAGGGACATGTACATAGTAGAGCTCCTGCCAATTTCTATGTACTAGTTAAGACAGACTTCTAACTAGGCAAGACATGGACCTCACTGCGCGCCTTGCATCCAAAATACAACTCCTCAGCTTCCTGGCGGCTGTTAACTGACTGGTGAAGAGCGTACGGCACACCTATCGTGTGCTGGGATGACTGCACGTAGCTTCTCCATATACCAACCTTTGTGCCCGCAAGAACTACATACCAGCATCGCCAGCACACTTCCGGGGGGTCAATGTTCTCATTGACATTCGCCTCAGGCTCCGGCTCATGGGCAGTGTTATACAGAGGTGGAGCAGGGACAGGCGGAGGGGCCTGCACAGGCGGGGGCCGCTCGAGTGCGACTTGCTCGAGGGCCAGTTGAATCTCTCGCAATCGACGAGCAGTATGCCGCCGCATCTCGAGGAGCACCCCGCGGATGTGCAACAGGCTGCGGAATGCCAGATCCTGACGCTGTAGCAGGAGCAGGGCGGTGAGATCTGTGTGCGGGGGTTGACGACACCAATGGCGAAGGAGGAGAAGGTGACGACACGGAAGGGAGAGTAGAAGTACGACAAATCGAACCAGGTGTGGAGTGTACAGGTGAGCGGTGCGACTCAGAGGTGGTGGACTGTGATGCTCTGATAGCAGGGGACTGGACAGCCAGTGCCCGTTGCACGCGGTGACGGCGAGGTGTCGCCCTAGACGGAAAGGGAGCCTGCTCACCTGTATGTATGGTGATGGGAGCTGAATTGGCGTGAACAGTGATGTTCACGACCGTGCGAGGGGCGGGCGGGGCAGTAGGGCTACCGGACTGGACGGGGACACGAGGCGGCGACAGAGGCAAGGACGGCGGTGTTACAAAGCCAGATTCGTCCAATCCCTTGTCTGTGATGTGATCCAATAAGTTGTTGTCCCTGGGAGCACGACTGTCGTTGTTAAGACCTGATGGAGTGTTAGCACTACCATCAGCAACGGGAAGGGATATCAGAAGAACATACCGGACCACAGAGGAGCACCTCTGTTGGCGGCAGAGTTGCCAATAGGCATGCTAGCATAGGGTGAGGATACCATGGGAAACGAGGGGGCAAACGAGAGGGAGCCTGGGGTAGAGAACAATCAGGAGATCGCATAAAAGAGAGACTAGTACAGGACTAGTAAGCGAGGGGATCACGGAGCATGAAATATTGCAGCTCACCAGCGGGGCTGCTGATTGGGGCTGAGCGCAGGGTTCACCAACACAGTCTGTATACGTCTTTGCATTTCCCCACCTCTACGCAGTCCAACCACCTCTCCTCTCCTCTGCTCCTCCCAACCCTCAGCTATGTTGCACAAATACTGGACGTCGAAAGAGCAGTTTGACTGGCTGTCTGCACGGCTCATCGAGTTCCGGACCAAGTGCTCCGAGGGACAGTCGACCCTGTGGCTGAAGGCCATGTACCAGGAGTTCTTTGATGCCTTCCCGGTCGCTGAGCTGTCTTGGAAGGAGCTAGACAAAAACGGTGGGGACGTCCAGAAGGCGAAGAACCGCCTGAAAGAGAAGCACAAGAAGGTCAGTAGCTTCTCCTCCTCGTGATGCGTCATCATACTAAACTTACAATCTTCCCAGCAACTGTACTGGTGGTTCTGGAACCGCCGGATTTTTGACAGCACCAGTGCGCGTAAGTCAAGAAAGAAATTGAAGAAGCCGGTCATTGCACTGTTAGCCAAGAAGACGCGGGTGGTACGCCTTAGACTATACAGCAAGAAGATCATCCCGGTCGTTTGTCAGCTTCACAACCAGCACAAACAGTAGCCGCTTGCGGAAGGGGAGATGCACAAGGAGTGGTTTGCCTTCCTCATCGCCAAGTCGAAGCGCATGCTGAGCAAGGAGACCGACGAGATCAAGCGAGAGATTGAGGGGAACTGCAAGCAGGGTACCGAGGAGGCAGAGTCCGTCGAGGACCTTCTGGCGAAGATGTACAACTCCCTGGATGCTGTCGCTGAAGGTGTCGAGAGTGCTAAGGTCATTCAAAAGTATGTTCATTGATTGCGCACCTCCGTCTCTCGCCGCAACTCACCAAACATTTGCGTGTTTGCTTCTCAGGCGCATAGAGCAGCTACCTTCGACTGCCCAGTCAATCCTCAAGCAGGTAAAGACCCTGACTGGTTGGAACGGATCGATGTTCCTTGGTGGTCCGAACCCGGCCACTGGCAAGATGATGTCCTTGATGTGCGCTTTCGAACACCGTCAGTTTCGGGACAGCTGACATATACATAACCTTCTTCGTCCAGTGTGCACAACGGCGAGACATTGAACCTCCACCATATGTTCCCAAACACTTCACCCAGTCTCCAGCGGCTCCCATGTCCAATGCCGCAACCCCCGGAATTACCACCTCTGCAATCTGTTTGTACACGGTCACCTTGCTGTCACCGGAAGAATTCTGCCACATACAGCAGTAAGAAGCCCTGTCGAAGTACATAGCAAGATCACCAGCTTACCTCAGTACGGTTCTCCTTCTCGCATTCTCGTTCGCATTCTACTGTGCCTTGGGGATATCCGGAGAACCCTCTGCAGCAGTTTTTTTCTTGCTTCTGGGTGGCATAGATGTAGACAAGATTGTGTAAAGGTCCAAAAGGAAGAGCTAGGAGATATAGGACACAAGCGACACGACCAAGCGACTCGGACGCTGTAGTCACACACCCATAACACTGCAACAGCTCGTGTCTCATTTCCCCCCAGCACTACTGTGCTACGACTCCTACTCCTACGCGCGGCTACTCTCGTAGTTCAATTCTGAGCCGGGGTAGTGGAGGCAACAGCTTATTCTATTCACCTAAGGGATGCAGTACTACATACACATGTCAGTAAGCGTAACAGTGAGTAGATAGGTGAGTTCTTATCTCAGTCTGGTGCACATAATTGGTGGCAACAGCTGAGGGAAGACGTAGCAAAAACGAGAAGGAAAAGATAGTCCGTTACATAACCATAAGCTAAAGAGTGTCTAATAGAACGAGTAAGTAAGTAAGTACTAGTACAATGAACTACTGGAAGCAACAGAAGACAACACGCCCACTCAGCATAGCTAAGTACATCTACTGTAAACGAGTGAATACGAAATAGATATAGTAAGGAAGGGAAAATAAGGTCCATTCAAGCCAGGCCCATACCAGCGCAGAATCGCTCGTGCTTCTCCCTTGCGAGAGCCTTGGTGAGAACGTCTGCGACTTGGTCGCCGGTAGGAACGTACTCGGCCCGAATCTGACCTTGCTCGATCTCATCTCGGATGAAATGGTGACGCACAGCGATGTGCTTCGTGCGATCGTGGAAGGTCGAGTTCTTGGCGAGTGCCATAGCCGACTGGTTGTCGACGAGCAGCAGAGTCCCAGAGCCGCCGGGTGCATCGAACGTCGTGCCGTAGATTTGGGACAGGAACGTCCGAATCCAGAGGGCCTCCTTCGTCGCGGATGCGAGCGCGACGTACTCCGCTTCAGTACTGGACTGAGAGACGGACGTCTGCTTCTTCGACTGCCAGCTGACTGCGGCGTTCGAGAGGAGGAAGACATGGCCAGAGACTGAGCGGCGGTCGTTGACGTCGCCGGCCCAGTCCGCGTCGGTGTAGCCTACAAGCGATGGTATGCTTTGACATCGACCTAAGGTCGATGAGCTTCTTGTTGGTGGCCATCGGGGTCAAGATGGGGCAACGGTCACCGAGAACATTATCCGATGTTGCCTCAGATAATATCTGGATAACATTCGGATAAAAGACTGAATGTTATCTATGTATTTTGCAGTATAGTACAGAGATAACAATTTAAATAGTGCCTTGAATACTGGCAGGATGTTATAGGGAGCAGCATGGGAGCAACATGTAAGATGTTGTCCGGATATTGTGCGCGTGGAATATGTGAGCGAGATTGTGCATGGAATCGTCACCCCACCTCTCTGTCCCCTTTCTCTCACACACCGTCATCTAGGGGCTACAGTCGCATCGACTGCAGCCCCCGGATGATGTCGCAGGTGGGAGCAGGTAGGCACCCCCTGCCAGCTGCACCCGCCTCCCTCGTCATGTTTATTCTTCGACCGCGGGGCAGGGCGACAACAAGCACATTGCCCTGCCTCTCCGAACCCCTCTCCATCCACCACTGTCATCCAGGGGCCGCAGACAATGTGTCTGCAGCCCCCGGACAACTTGGCAGCTGGGGACGGGGCTGCTACCTACAGCCTGCCCCCGGTCTTCCCCTCCTTCTTTAAGAACAAGGCGGGGCAACACACAAGCATGTCAGCCTGTCCCTTCCAACTCTCCTCCACCTACTCCCGTCATCTGGGGCCTGCGGTTGCACCTGTGGTCACCAGTTATTTATATATATACAGACAAGTGACTCATAGATTAATGTTACCTTGGCCCAGACTATGTAGCAACCCCAGAGGCCCAGGACCCAATTACAAGGTACAATTTATAAAGGCATTATGTTGCGAATGAGCCAACAGGGAGCAATATAAAATGCAAAAGCTATTGTAATAAGTTCCCCATGGCACATTTTTAAATGAACAAAGTGATGTAAAATGTCCCTAAGGCCATGTTTACAACACACCCCTAGTGTTGTAAACGGTCCCCCATGGCGCATTTGTAAACAGATAGAAGGTTGTAATACATCCCTGAGACCCTGTTAATAACCCACCCCTAGTGTTGTGAATGGTCCCCTGTGGCACAATTTTAAACTGTTGGAGGGTTGTAATACATCTCTAAGACATTGTTAACAACTCACCCCCCATGTTGTAAATAAGCCTCATGGTGCATTTTTAAACAGATAGAGGGTTGTAATACATCACTGGGACCCTGTTAACAGCTACTGGAGTGTTGTAATTGGTATCTAGGGCTTGTTATCAAATCTTCGGACCTTTGATAATGATATGATCACCTTGTTATCTCTTCAGATAACAGTTTCTTCTCTATACTGATAGCTTGGCCATCTAATCTATACTACCCCAGGATCAATACCGCACCACTGGGCGGTTATTTGACACCTTTTCCCACACCTTATTACCTCATTTAGGCAGGTAGGTGGCTGGGCTCCCCTAGTGGGGCCCACTTCCTCACCCTATACCTCCCTCACTTCTTGATGGATTCCCTCCATTCAAGTTGTGGTATACTTGTATAATGAATGGCTACTACCCTGTACGATATGTAGATACAACCCCCTCCAATTGGTGCACTGCACTAGGTAGAAAGGGTCGCTTTATCTGCGTATTGAATGCTAAATAGATCAGTCACCGGTGGGTGCACCATCATGTATAAGTTACCGGTGGAATAGGCTATATTGAGGCTTTCCAACGATCCCTCATACATGCAGATCTATCCATGGGAACCGTAGATATGTACCAGTACTCCTCCTACCCTACCCCCAAATTGTCTGGGGTATACCTCCACCAATTCCGGATCAATTAATGTGATCCCTTTTGCATTCAGAGGGTCTACCATACTACTCCTCATACCCATAGTGTGCCTGGCCATGCACCCCATTGATCTGGATACAATGGGTAATCAGTGTGCAGGTTACCCTTCTGATAGTGCACCCAATACTCTACCAATTGGGGTGTGTAAGGTACCATTGGAAAGCCACAGAATACAGCTCTCTAACAATATCGTACCCATCCTCATACACTCAACAGTCATACAACACAGGGGGTGAGTTGTTAACAAGGTCCTAGAGATGTATTACAACCTTCCATCGGTTTAAAAATGTGCCATAGGGGACCATTCACAACACAAGGGGTATGTTGTAAACACACCCTTAGGGACATTTTATATCACTTTATTCATTTAAAAATGCGCCATGGGGGACTTATTACAATAGCTTTCGCATTTTATATTGCTCCCTGTTGGCTCATCCACAACATAATGCTTTTATAAATTGTACCTTGTAATTAGGTCCTGGGCCTCTGAGGTTGCTACATAGGCTGGGCCAAGGTAACAATAACCTATGGACCACTGGTCCGTATATATATAAATAAGTTGCTCAAGGACCATCTTCTCGTGGTTGATCACGTAAACCAGTTTGAGCGCAACCCGCACAAGTTCCTTTTCGTCAACAAGGCGGCCCTCAACAAGCATCTTTATCCGAAGGTCATGCGGAAGGACACCCCCATCTACCCACACCTGTCGGGACCGACTAGGTACCCAAATTATGATGGCACGCACCAACTTCTTGAGGATTACAGTTACTCGAAAGCCGAGATCAATGTTCCGCCACACTCGTCTTGCACGTCCGGTAGCGTCAAGTCTGAACCGATGCCCTCAAAGTCTTCGACTAAGAAACTGCCACCTCTTTGCATTTCACTCCCCAAGCCGTCGTCTTCCAAATGTGTGTCGCTGGAGCCGGGGCCCGTCATTTTCTGAGAGTGCCCGTTGATGTTCAAGATGCTGGCTGCCAAAAAGAATTGATCCTTCGCCGTATTATAATGAGCCTGAGACGATTTTAGCATGAGATCCCGAGGGAAAGAAGTTAACACGCACCGCTACTGCTACGGCTTCTGACTGCTTGGGCACCAGAAGCCTATATAAAATGTGCACCACCGCAGCTTGAGGCTGGTCATCGTCGCGAGTGGCGTTAACATCCTTCACGTCCCAGAGTGTAAGCTGGCCGGCCATGCTTCCTCCGAGGATAGCTAGGCCTCCGTGGATCCAGATCGCGGGGGTGGGGACCTGGCGGCGGATATCGTGATCCACAGTGCACAGTGGGGCACCGGAAACGAGGGAGTAAACATCAAAGCCGCGAACTCCGTTGGACACAACAATGCGCTCTCCATTGTCAGAGACACTCGCACACGCACTGCAGATCGGCTCAGCACTTTGATTGCAGTCTGGACTAACCGTCAAATAGAGTACACACATGAGACCGTTGAGAGGGAATGTGTGAGCTCGTGCCCAAGTAGCAGTGTCCAGAATGCTGCCGGATGTCAGTCGACCTGAGCAGGCGAGGTAGATGAGATACGGATACATACACAATGCCATGGTTCAGGTATGTCACGACGAGCGCAGAGGGATACCTATGGGACGAGATCCAGTGAACGCTGGTCACGAGGACCTCCTTCGCCTTGTTATAGGAGTTCTTGGGAGGCCCATTGCCATCCAACGCGCGATTGTATCTCAAACCTATACAGACATTACCGCTAGATGTGTGAGAAGAACTGAAAGAACTCACTAGTGGTGTTCCATCGCCAAATCGACAGCTCCGACCCAGCCCCGCATGCAAGATGCTCGGTTACAGGGTCAAGGGCAAGACACTCCACAGGTGTGTGTGCAAAAAAGCCACGTATCTCAATGATATCCTGCATAGAGGAGTGTCAGTATCAGTCCAAAAGTATAGACAGTCTTGTGCCACATACGCCACTAAGGTCTAGGCAACCGATGTAACCATCCGCTAGACCACAAATAACCCGGTCTTCGCCTGCGGGGGTCCAAAGCAGTTCCAAAACAGCACTCATACCAGTGAAGCAGTAGATCAGATTTCCCTTCTCTACACTCCATATGCACACCCGAGCGTCGAGGCCTGCGGTGGCTAGATAGGTGCCGTTTGGACTGAAGGAAACTTTGGTGATGCCCTTTGTGTGCCCATTAGTCAGTCGATACACTTCCTCGTACTGCAGCATTGAGATTCCGGAAAGTATGCGGATCGTAGGGAGTGGGGTTCGGTCAGGGTAATACTAGTAGTAAGAGACCTTGAAGAAGCCACGCCACTCGCTATGCGTGCATGTGCGCGTCCCACAAGCGCCGCCACACGATCATGTGGGCGCGAGAAGGCGCAGTCAAGCTTCCCCTCCTCCTCCTCATCCTCCTCCTCCTCCTATCCCCTCTCATCCATTTTAGCGCTCAGCGCCCAACCTCTGATTTAACTTATTACGACTAAACACGAATTGTCTGACTGTTATCGGATTTCTGGATTTCCCTCGAAATGAAAGTGCTGAAAGCCCCTTTGTCCGTTGTCCGTATGGAGGCTCACTTGTGCTCGTGGCTACAGTAAGTCATCTTGTCTCTCTTTCCCCAACCTGTGAGCCTCTCCCCACTTCTCTCTACGCTCTCTTTGACCTCAGCCCGTGAGGCTGCACACGCTCATTGTCGACTTCTTTGCCGATGAACATGATGTCTTGCATCAAATCTCTCAAAGCTGTTTGAGCGTTGTCAAGCTACAGCTGCTCAAGAAACCATATTCTAACAATGCTGACATTGCGCTACCAGGGGCGACATAGCTCTAATCGCCATGCTTGGAACGACAGCAAGACGTGGGCACAGACTCTGTTACGTCTACCACGTCTGGAGGAGCTCATGCTGCACACCTCTGCGCCCTTCGTTCGTAACTCACACGCAGTGGAAGAAGAGTGTCGAGTCATCAAAAGTTGGGCCAGTGGGTTACACCCCAAAAGTCGTGGGAGGACCTACCATCACCCTATGTTGTACCACATTGGCGTGTGGTATCATGCTGATGATCCCGCTCGAGGGGTAGTGACCCACTGGTCTAAGGGATGTGGCTTGTGGGAACGTACAATATCTTTTATCAGCCCGCCTCCGTTCTACTGAGGACCAGGTGGAAGGAGGATGGTTGTCTCCTCTGCGCGTAATAGCGACGCGCAGGCGCACTTACGCTCACTTTGTATCCTATCAATGTATCAACATTGTTTCGTTTCTCTTCCACTGGACTATGGGTACCAACGGCTGAATTATGACATGTGCTTTGCATCAAACCCCCTTTGTCTGCAAGCAGATGGGCCTTCAAGTTCGACAACCCGAGATTCTGGCATAAGGCCACCACCTGCTAGCACTATGTCCTCCTCCTCCTCCTCAGGCTCGGACTCACCTCCGCTCACATTCTCGCTCTCCAACCTTGAAATTGACCACCCACAACTCTACTCCCCTCTCTCGTCAATCACCTTCAGCAGCATAGGTCGGGAGGCAAGCGACGAGTCCGAAGACTCGGACGCGTCCGAGCCACTCCATCCACCATCTCACGTTTCTGACCGCCCAATTTCTGTCCCCTTGCCCGCAACAACTGCTGTGGAGGGGGAAGGCGAGAGGGAAGGCGAGGAAGAAGTGGGTACAAACGTGTCAGGTGAACAGGTATTGGGTGGAAATGCAGAGGAATGGTGAGTTACGCTTCCTCCCTGTCACCTGGGGCAAATGCGAGAGCTTTTCTCCTAGGATTAGCTCACGCACTACTCCCCCCGCTTACGCGACCGTAGTCGATGAGTTGGATACGTTAAGTCGCACCAGTGCCGCATTTCTGCGTGATATCATGAGGCTCATACAAGTCATCGTAAGTCTGACTTGTCTGACTCGCAATGTCCTCGCTCATCTCAAGTTATGAGCAGGAGGCAGATGGGACTACATGTTCGGTATCTATGGACAGAAGACTCCTGAAGAAACTCTCAGATGTGGACGATCGCCTGCACGTTGCACACAGCGCCCTCTCTTGCGTACAGTGAATGATTATCTGTGCTCTACCAACACACGGGAACACACACCCATTCGCTTGAAGAACGCACAGGTGCTGCAATCAGGAACGCGTGGATACAGCCCATGCGTGACAAAATGGCCTCCGACAGGATGAAGACCAAGCTCACCCCCATGCGAACAATGTCTGAGAAGAACTTAGACGTAGAGCATGTCTTACTTCCAAAGACGCCTTCCCCTTGGCTTTGTAGCCCGACCAAGCCAATCAACGATCGCGTCAGAACGAACTTGCCGGGAGCCAGGACCCCTCCTGTTGAACTCGGTGCGATAACTCTCGTTCTATTGCCCCGTTCAAGCCGCAATTTCTACTATAGGTTACTTACCATGCATTCCACTGACATTCGCATTGCGGTGTCGGCGCCATTGCGTCGTCCGGAGTTATCGGACTTTTGTGTTGCCTTGTTTATCTTTTCAGCACCGCATTTTCTCCCAGCGCTTCTTTTGTGAACTGTACAGGTCTTTCCCACGGGCTAGCGCACACGTAGATAGACCATTATGACATGATCGTCAAAGCCGAGAACGACACACTCGCGGCTGATGAGGAAGTCCATGTCGACGACATGCCGGAAGTCAATGAAGTTGTTTGGGTAGTCCGACCTCTCAATGAGCCTCCACCCCATAGCCATGTCAGTATTCAATTCTAGTTTTTCACTGCTCACTGTGCGTAACCAGCTCACAGCAATGACTCGGATCTCTCGCGCGATATTGAACACCATTGACTGTTGGCTCCAAGCTTTCTCAGTACGTACCTCAGCCATTGTCTGAATGACGACAAGTGTTTGACTACATATCTGGCTAGATCACGACATTGCGCGCTGTGATCACACTCATCTCACTCTTCTTCATGATGTTGATCATGTTTTGTCTCCGCGGATCTGCTGCAACCCCTTCCACGCATGCTCTTCATCCCATATGGGAGAGAGCAAGATCACGGAAATTGGCTACGATCTGATGAGTCCCTCCCTGATTATTAGGTTCTGTTTCATGTGTTCTGTATTTAATTTGTGCTCTGCTATGATCAGACTAAGTATTGCTGAAATTGTTTCCTGAATACTCGCACGGTGCGAGTACTTAAGCATAACGAGGTGACCACTATCTGTGCCCATCCCACACACCATCCTCGCGGCTACGCCCATCATCATCAGTTCCAGTTCATGCCAATCTGCAAGTGCAGCAAGTGTATTCTCTTGACTTATCTCGACACCCACCTTGTTCCTCAGCAAGGTCAACCTCAACCGTCGAGGGAGTACAAGCTCCATGTCGCACATGACAAGATCAAGCAAGCGGCGGCGAATCGCGAGCGCGATGCAGTCCAGAATACTATAATACTACAGACGCTTTCGCTCAATCCCTCCAATCCTTCATCGTCATTGCCTGTGCGCCCCAGTGACGAACCCATGCGCTCGGAGCCCAATGTGCCGCCTGAGCCACCCAAACCTGTGAGTTTTGAGGCCTTGACGCGAGCACTTGTTAACAGTACTTGCCTTAATAGGGCCCTCATGCTGTTTGTCTTCTAGTCTCCCGCCTCGGCTGCGACTTGAGGTCTGTGTCAGTGCGCAGAGAGCCAGAACTGATTTTCGGAGCAGCTCCCACATCCCCTGACGATCCTCCGAGTGAGCTAGACGCGGGAGTGGGCGACAACACGGCTTTCGTTGCGTATCGCGATGAGCTCGCTCGAGAACTGTGGATGAACGGAGACCTGCCTCCTGTCGGCGACAAGCCAGCGGACGCTCGCTACACGGGGGAAATCAGGCAACTGCACACTGAGCTCGCACATCTCGGGACTCTCAAGATGAGAGCTTGGAACCGATTGATCAACGAACATTTCTACAACTTTGATGCAGACCCAAACGAGACCGAACCCGCTGTCCTTGGTACGCACGATCAGGACCCACTCCCACCACTAACTGTCGATGTATCGATAGGTTCCGACACGAGACAGGTCCGGGTCGTGCTACCCTTCATTCTCGCCGCACTGGTTATGGCGACTGTTTTCCACTCGCTTGCTACCGTGTCCTTTCTGCAGGTGGAGTTCATGCTGGCCACACTACGAGTTGTGCTTTTCAGGACGCTCACAGTGTCTTTCGTTACTCCATCTACGACCACACCTTCTCTCACAGTCGCGCAGAGAGAACTTCTCCGAAACATTCCTCTCGACATTCGTACAGTCATGAAGCTCCTTGACCTTGAGCCCGGAATAACCAAGCTTGCTGTCCCACTTGCTTCACCATCTACCCACCTGACCAGTCGAATCGTGACGACCCCTATCCACACCATTGCACTCGCGTGGAGACGGATCAGCCACAATGCAACACTCTGCTAGTCCGAAAGGTATCGCTCGCTCCTAAAGGGCGTGACACTTCGTAGACAACAGCATTCCGCGCCATCCGCACGTACCCTTATCGCTCCTTGAAGGCTTGGATTGGGGAACTCTTAGGGCACCCCGGGATCGAGGAAGCATTGAGGATGTTTGCAAGGAGGCAGCCCAGAGAACGATGGCGATGGGAAGACCTACTTCACTCTACCGACAGAACAAGGTTTAATCAATCTCGTCTTCAGCATAAATGTTGACTGGTTCAATCCCTACGGTAACAAGAGATCAGGACGTTCATATTCCATGGGCGTAATCTACCTCGCCTGCCTCAGCCTCCCTCCACACCTGCGCTACCATCCGGGAAACATATATTTGGTCGGCGTCATTGCTGGTCCGAAGGAGCCTGTAACTGATGACCTTAATCCTCTCATCGAACCTGTAGTCAAGGAACTCCTCGAACTCTGGCATGCCGGTGTCTACGTTGCCAAAACCGCCACAAGAAAGGCTAACTTTGTCCGTGCTGCCCTCATCCCTTTGGTCTCTGATCTTCCCGCTCTTCGCAAGACCTCTGGCTACGCATCCTACTCATCCAAACACTTCTGCTCATGCTGTCCCCTCCAATTGTCGGACGACTCAAACGTGGATCGCTCTACCTGGCCGCAGCCACACTCGTGGGCAAAGCATCTGAACCTAGCCTGCCGCGCTAGGGACGCACCCACGCAGGCAGCGCGCGAGGCTATCTTCGAAACCCACGGCATCCGGTGGTCTGAGCTTCTCCGACTGCCTTACTGGGACCCGACGTGTTACGCTGTGATTGACATCATGCACAACGTGTTTCTGGGTGAGGTTCAGCACCACTGTCGAGTCGTTTGGAACACCAATAAAGTGGGAGGGTCGTCTGGAGGGCAGAAAGACAATGCTCATAGTCCTGAAGAACTCAATCGCATTGTAGGGGCGAAGGCCGAGGATATGTTAGCCACCATGCGCAAGGATTATCTATCTGCCGTGGTCCGTTTCAACGTCATTGTCGGCAAGACGAAGAAGGAGCCGACACGACACCAATATGCACAAGCCATTCTCAAATGGGTACAGTGGAACACCATCACTGAACAGTGATGATGATTTATTGACCCTGCAATGACACAGAGACCCACGACGTTAGCGAGTTCAATCCACCAGTTCTTGAGGAGGCGACCTATCCCTTTTGTCTTCCGGTAGACGAGCTCCCTCCGGATCCTGTTGTTCCACGATTCACAAAGTCCGACCTCCTGCAAGTGCTGCAAGACATCGAGATGACCGTGCTTCCGTCTTGGATGGACAAGGTGCCCTCGAACTTCAGGGACGCGAGTCACGGGAAGTTAAAGGCCGACCATTGGCGCACGGTGTCTACAGTCAACCTTGTCATCTCGCTCGTTCGTATGTGAGGTTCCTCGACGTCGTCGCCGGAGCGGCTCGAGACTTTGAAGAATTACATTCACCTCATCATCGCCGTGGACCTCGCGTCACGCAAGTCAATGGACTACACTCATGCTTTGGCGTGCGACTACCACATCGAGCGGTATCTTCAAGGCCTCCGCTCTTGGTATAACCACGTCTTGGTCCCAAACCATCACTTCTCCCTTCATCTCAAACACTTCCTCCTACTATTTGGTGCGGTCCATGGCTGGTGGGCCTTCCCCTTCGAACGATACAATGGCCTTCTGCAACACTTGAAGACCAACTTTAAGCCTGGTAAGTCTGTATCTACTGCCGGAGAATCCCTAGAGCTGACCGCTACAACACCAGGTGAGATGCCCGGGACTTTCATGCGCTACTTTTACATGGGAGTGTCACTGCGGTGGATCATGTGGAATACCCCCTGGCCGGACAATCTTCGAACAAGTGTTCAGCGATACTATTCAGGGTACGCGAGTCACCAACATTCTCGCATTCGGCAAAGACATCCGTGATACATTGTTCGTGTACGATGGGCGTAGCGAAGCTTTCCTCACTCCCCGAATCTACGCAGCCGTCTTGCATCTGATCAATGGCCTCAGCTCTGTCACCTTTCGTTCTGTGAACGATCCTTCATCAAGCAATGCACCTCGCCTCAGCCCTCGTGCTCAACACGTACCGTCAGTCAATTGTGATGGCCTCCGCTACGCTACGCGAGACAAGGGCGAGCGGGACTCGTTTGTGACCTTCCAAATAGATGGGACGAATCGCGCCGGTCAAATTGCGTGCTTGGCAGCAAACCGGTGGTACCCTTGATATCCAGAAACTCCGCAACATGGATGTCAACATATCTTTCGCGTTCGAGTACAGCGCAATTCCCCAGGTCATGTCCAAAGAGAACTTGAAGTGGGTTCTCGCGCAAGTAGCCATGATCCAACTCCACGATGGACTCCGTAAGTTCTCTACACACTCCAAGTCTTTCAAGACTTAGCCTCTAACCTTGTCCGTGTCCTTGTAGTGGGCATCCTCGTCACCCAAGGCATCGAAGATCGTAACATACACGTCCATGGCGTTGAGAACACAGTTCCGTTGCTGACGCTGGTACTCAACTCGGAGATTGTTACGCTCGAGATGTATCAGGTATGTTCTTGTGCGGCAACAATGCATTGCCGCTGACGTGCAGGCCGACTCCATCGCCTCCATCGTCCACACCCACCGCAACGGTGTCGACTCCTTGGGCAAGTACCACTTGCTCTTCCAGGGCACCGATGAGTGGAAGCTCTTCATTGATGCCTGGGTAGCTGCCGCCAATGAATGCAAGAAGTACCATCGTGACATTCAAGCTGCTTTCAACGAAGGTCTCGGGTGTTTCCGGTTATGTAGAGTCACGGTGGTGACTTGAGAAGATCAAGATGTTGCCCGCTGCGTTGAGCGTAGCGATCAAAGGATGGCGGATCAGCAGGACTGGTGTTATGGAACTTGTGCGGCTTCTATCCTATCCAGGTGAGTGTGTCGATTCGGCTCGGGCGTGCACGTAGTGGGAGGCTGCATTGGGCGCAGGGGAACCTTGTCACACACCCGCGAGCGCATGGCACATACGCTAGACCTCTGGCACGCGTTGAGGAGCTCAGCATCGCGAGTGTTTGGCAAGAGTTTCTTCATCCGTATGCGCTACCCCTGCACGCACGAACATGCTCTGGTGTGCTTCGAGGAGCTCGGGCGTGCGCAGTAGGTGGGCGCGGGTGAGCCTTTTTACGCCCCAGTGAGGGTATGAAGCTTGGCCACAATTTGGTGGACCTGGACAGGCGTGGACTCGGATGGGCGTGTCGGTGAGCGGTGGCGTGCGCGGAGGAGCCTCTCCCACGCTCCGACGAGGTTGCGAAAGCGCGGATGCACCTTGAGTGGCGTTCTGGCGGGCACCATCGGGTGTGTAGGGCCCGCAGCGTGAGCCTGCTGATTCGCACACAGGCTCTCGTAGCGCTCCCAGCGCATGTGCGTCTCCATGCGCCTTTGGAAAGGCATCCTTGTGTTGACTGCAGCGGGCCTCAGAGCGATCACAATGGCCTAAGTCGAGCTCTGTGAAGTTTGTATTGAAGATATAACAAAGATACACACCTAAGTCGAGCTCTGTGAAGTCTAAGGACTCCAGAGCTCGACACAACGGTCTATCTACGTATGCGCTAGCCCATGGGAGAGACCTGTACAGTTCTACACCCACCCAGCACTGAAAATCAACAAAAGAATCGCTGGGAGAAAATGCGGTGCTGAAAAGATAAACAAGGCAACACAAAAGTCCGATAACTCCGGACGACGCAATGGCGCCGACACCGCAATGCAAATGTCATTGAAATGCATGGTCAGTAACCTATAGTAAAAATTGCGGCTTGAACGGGGCAATAGAACGAGAGTTATCGCACCGAGTTCAACACCTTGTGTGCTCAGGCGCGGCCATGCACCTCGCCAGGCTCGCACGGGCCTGTCGGTGAATCGCGATAGTCTCGCGTGAGCCCACCGAGGCGCACAAACGCTCTTACACTCGCTTCCGGGAGTGCATGTAGGTGCGCATGCACCTCCGGCGAAGAGTCTTTGTGCGCTCAGGCGCGACCACGCGCCTCGCCAGGCTCGCACGGGCCTATCAGTGAATCGTGATAGTCTCACGTGAGCCTACTGAGGCACACAAACACTCTTATGAACGCTGACGCGAGCGGATTTAGGCGCACTGAAGCGTTGTTGCACTCTCGGGGCCATTCAGGTGCTCGATGGGCGTTGGCAGGCCCGCCTGTGCCCGCCGATGAGCGTAGTTGTTCTCGAAGTCCCTCGCCGTCACTCTTAGAGGTCACACATGCGCCTCCAGGCGGTTGTCTGGCGGATCGAGGGTCTTCGCTGGACATACCGGCGAGCACACAACAGGTCTCATCGTGCTCGCTGTGCACAGGACTCGGACTCGCTCGAAAGGTGCTCGCGCGACTGGCTTCGGATGCAGCTTAGTGAGCACAGATGCAACCTCAATTCTGGCGCACCTGTGCGTGCATGGCGTGTCTAAGACCTCACGAGACGAGGTCATTCTCGCACAGACATAGGAGCCACGCCCAACGTGTGTCGAGTCCGTGCGCCCTATGTCAGAGCATACCCTTCGTGCGCACATACACAGTCGAGCGCATAGGTCTCATTGCGCACAATAAGCCCCATATTCGCCCTCTAGTGAGTGTCGGGCACAAACAGTCTCAGTTGCGCACACTTTGGCTCACTCGCACACAACGAGGAGCATCTGCGCGTGTTTGCGCTCTGAAATTCGTGACTGTTAACAAGTCACTCTCGCTGACGTTCTACGCATCTCACAAAAGTTGTGCTCAAGTCCTGCGATATGACATCACATTCAGTCGTTCGCGATGACTTGCAAATGACCGCTTAGATATACCATGCGTGTCGCGAAGCTTGACTTTGTGACAATGTCTCAAAGATGTCATGCCACACGACCTTTGATATGTCCTTTGCATGTCGTGCACTTGGAAATGATAAACATAATTTGCATATCATTCATCGCGACCGTTAGCGTGCACAAGCAGTATCATACAGCGTGACTTTGTCAATTTCGGCGTAAACGACTTACAGGATGTTCTTTGGCAAGATTGTCTTGATACTTTTTTCTTGTCACACTGTCTGTCGTAAACATGTCGTTTGTGTGTCTACATAGATGATTGGTAACTAATGTCAATATAATCAAAGTCGACGACTCTGTAAGAAGTCGTGTGCAACAACATTAACAGCATCTTATTGGGACTGTTAGTAAGTCAATTGACCTGACATTAATGAGCCGTACAAACGACAGGTAAATAAGGAGGAAACAAGTCACTGGACTATCAGGGGTCCCGGATTTTGGCTATGCACGCAGTGACATTATAGCTATCCGTGCACAGCAGAAAATAATAGTGGAGATATTGACCAGATGTACTGGCTGTGTGGTATAATCTACTTTACTCCTTCTCACTTTGTCTGCAGATTTATTGAGAAGTCAGGAGATGTGTGGTACCACAATGGTGCAGAAAATGATGGGAAGGTTCTATACTATGGTAATATTGTCAACTGGTCAGGGAAAACATTGCAAGAGACCAGTAAGTATGAGATGAGCATTCTACTGTACACTAAGCTTTAGGTTATATTAGATTGTATAATCTATTATTATCATCTATCATCTAATATATCAGCTCCTCGGTCCCCCCATCCTCATCAATCGTCCTTGCAGAAATGGCCCACTCCAAACCAAGTACAGTAGTCAACCCCCGGGCACACCCCAATCTCATGCAGAAGTTGATATTCATACTACCCATACATCGACAAACTACCATACACCGCCCTCTGATCGATACTATTACTAATATAAAGGTCCTTGATCATCCATACATGCATTGCATTTGATTTGGAAGCACCCGAGAACAGTGGAAGCAGGATGAGGAGGGTTCGTACTCTATGAGTGTCCACTATGGACAAAAATACTTGTTTTACCTTGTTTCTTCAATGATCACTATTGATCACCAATGATTACTCAGGATCACTGATGATCACTTGTAATCATCAGTGAAAACTAATGATTTGCAGTGATTTCCAATGAATTTCGATGAATTTCCTTTTATGGACTCAGGTTGTTTCTCCTAGTCATTGTGAATCATAGTGAATCCTAATGATTCACTATATAAAACAATAACAAGCTGTTCTCGCATTTACATGATTCCTGATGAATTATTTGCACTGTTTAGAGGGGTACTTTGTCTTGCTACTACTGTTTATTACTTGCAGTCAAGCAAGCTTACATAATTCATAATGATTCAACGTGAATCATCATGAATCTATATCCATTACATAACACCATACACTGCTTATTGGTATTACATATTTGGCCTCTTTGTTCAGTAAATCACAATGAATCATTAATTATGTAAGCTTGCTTGACTGCCCACTCTCCAAGTTGCCAGTGCTTCTGGCTAGAAGCCAACAAGAGATGAGCAGTGAGATATGCGAAAAGAACAAACAAGCCACGTGACAAGAAGACGAGACGAAGGCGAGAGGGGATACAGCAAGAAAATGTCCTAAAAAGAAGTCCATGAACGTGTGGGTGTTGACAAAGCCCCTACTCGATGTCATGAAGTAGCTCGAGCACCTCCTGGTTGTACTTGATGTCAGCCGCCAAGTCATGGAACGAGCGCAAGTTGTCGCACCCTTCAATCTTCGCACCAAAGTCAAGCCCGGTCCGTCTGGTTTTGCGACGCGCAAGCTGCCAAATTGTTACCAACTCCTCAAGAATGCGAGGTTAACCTGGGACCGAAGATACTGGACCTGGCCGGTGTCCTCCTCTGAGAAAATGACGGGCCCCGGCTCCAGCGACACACATTTGGAAGACAACAGCTTGGGGAGTGAAATGCAAAGAGGTGGCAGTTTCTTAGTCAAAGACTTCAAGGGCATCAGTTCGGACTTGACGCTACCGGACGCACGAGACACGTGTGGCGGAACATTGACCTCGGCTTTCGAGTTACTGTAATCCTCGAGAAGTTGGCCCGTGCCATCATACTTCAGATACCTAGTCGGTCCCAACAGGTATGGGTAGATGGGGGTGTCCTTCCAGATGACCTTCGGACGAAGACACTCATTGAGGGCCACCTTGTCGACAAAAAGGAACTTGTGCAAGTTGTGCTCAAACTGGCGTACACGATCAACCGCGAGAAGACGGTCCTTGAGCGACTTATTTATATATATACAGACCAGTGGTCCATAGGTTATTGTTACCTTGGCCCAGCCTATGTAGCAACCCCAGAGGCCTAGGACCTAATTACAAGGTACAATTTATAAAAGCATTATGTTGTGGATGAGCCCACAGGTAGCAATATGAAATGCAAAAGCTATTGTAATAAGTCCCCCATGGCGCATTTTTAAATGAATAAAGTGATATAAAATGTCCCTAAGGGTGTGTTTACAACATACCCCTTGTGTTGTGAATGGTCCCCTATGGCACATTTTTAAACCGATGGAAGGTTGTAATACATCTCTAGGACCTTGTTAACAACTCACCCCCTGTGTTGTATGACTGTTGAGTGTATGAGGATGGGTACGATATTGTTAGAGAGCTGTATTCTGTGGCTTTCCAATGGTACCTTACACACCCCAATTGGTAGAGTATTGGGTGCACTATCAGAAGGGTAACCTGCACACTGATTACCCGTTGTATCCAGATCAATGGGGTGCATGGCCAGGCACACCATGGGTCTGAGGAGTAGTATAGTAGACACACTGAATGCAAATAGGATCACATTGATTGATCAGGAATTGACAGAGCTATATCCCAGACAATTTGGGGGTAGGGTAGGAGGAGCACCAGTGCATATCTACGGTTCCCATGGACAGATTTGCATGTATGAAGGCTCATTGGAAAGCCACAGTATAGCCTATTCCACCGGTAACTTATACATGATGGTGCACCCACCGGTGACTGATCTATTTAGCATTCAATACGCAGATAAAGCGACCATTTCTACCTAGTGCAGTGCACCAATTGGAGGGGGTTGTATCTACATATCGTACAGGGTAGTAGCCATTCATTATACAAGTATACCACAACTTGAATGGAGGGAATCCATCAAGAAGTGAGGGAGGTATAGGGTGAGGAAGTGGGCCCCACTAGGGGAGCCCAGCCACCTACCTGCCTAAATGAGGTAATAAGGTGTGGGAAAAGGTGTCAAATAACCGCCCAGTGGTGCGGTATTGATCCTGGGGTAGTATAGATTAGATGGCCAAGCTATCAGTATAGAGAAGAAACTGTTATCTGAAGAGATAACAAGGTGATCATATCATTATCAAAGGTCCGAAGATTTGATAACAAGCCCTAGATACCAATTACAACACTCCAGTAGCTGTTAACAGGGTCCCAGTGATGTATTACAACCCTCTATCTGTTTAAAAATGCACCATGAGGCTTATTTACAACATGGGGGGTGAGTTGTTAACAATGTCTTAGAGATGTATTACAACCCTCCAACAGTTTAAAATTGTGCCACAGGGGACCATTCACAACACTAGGGGTGGGTTATTAACAGGGTCTCAGGGATGTATTACAACCTTCTATCTGTTTACAAATGCGCCATGGGGGACCGTTTACAACACTAGGGGTGTGTTGTAAACACGGCCTTAGGGACATTTTACATCACTTTGTTCATTTAAAAATGTGCCATGGGGAACTTATTACAATAGCTTTTGCATTTTATATTGCTCCCTGTTGGCTCATTCGCAACATAATGCCTTTATAAATTGTACCTTGTAATTGGGTCCTGGGCCTCTGGGGTTGCTACATAGTCTGGGCCAAGGTAACATTAATCTATGAGTCACTTGTCTGTATATATATAAATAACTGGTGACCACAGGTGCAACCGCAGGCCCCAGATGACGGGAGTAGGTGGAGGAGAGTTGGAAGGGACAGGCTGACATGCTTGTGTGTTGCCCCGCCTTGTTCTTAAAGAAGGAGGGGAAGACCGGGGGCAGGCTGTAGGTAGCAGCCCCGTCCCCAGCTGCCAAGTTGTCCGGGGGCTGCAGACACATTGTCTGTGGCCCCTGGATGACAGTGGTGGATGGAGAGGGGTTCGGAGAGGCAGGGCAATGTGCTTGTTGTCGCCCTGCCCCGCGGTCGAAGAATAAACATGACGAGGGAGGCGGGTGCAGCTGGCAGGGGGTGCCTACCTGCTCCCACCTGCGACATCATCCGGGGGCTGCAGTCGATGCGACTGTAGCCCCTAGATGACGGTGTGTGGGAGAAAGGGGACAGAGAGGTGGGGTGATGCACTTCTGCGTCGCCATGCCCTGTTCATGAAGAAGGTGGGCAGACACGGGGGCAGGCGGAAGCTGGTGGTGGGTGCCTACACCCAGACATAGGCACTGGGTCATCTTCCGCAGCAGCACTTGGCCCTCCTGCACATCCCAAATGCGCTGCGAGGGAGCCACAGGCATTTGTGCCTGCAGCTGCTTAGCTGCGCGTGTAAGTGGCTAACAGAGCGAGGACTGCCAGCCCCACGCAGAGGGTCACAAGAGAGTGGGGGCAAGGTAGGGGTTCGCAACCCTCTGCTGCACTACTACCAAATCACGATGGAGCCACAGACATCACACCTGTGGCTGCTCAGCAACTGCAAGAGGCAGCATGGGTCCTGTAGCCACACACAGCGGGCCAAAGGAAGGTTTGGGGGGAAAGGAGGGGGCAGTCTATGCTGACACACCTAGAGTGAACTTACCTGCTTTGTGACCCATGCCACCCTGCACAGTTGCTGCCCATGCCAGTGGGCAACACTGCCCTGCGATAATTCATCAGGTAGCCCAGTGAGTGAGGAGAGAGAGCAGAACTCAGGGAGGGGGAGGGGGGAGAGGGAGGAGAGGGGGGAGGTGGGTTGTGGCAGAGGAGAAAGAATGTTTTGGGAGGCTCTCATGCCAATTATTAAGCACTGCCCATGATCTGTGCTGTAACCCTAGCTGTGCAGCTTCTCTGCTCCTTTTTGATCTCCCACCCTCAAATCTGCTTCTGTGGCTACCACAGTATTCCCCTGCACTGGTAAGCTGCCTGTCTATGCCATCAGTGCCAATGTTCATTATAGGAGAATAGTACACATCATGGGTCGAGGCAGGCCACGCCGGATTCAGAAGCTTGAGCGACGGGCCTATATTGCCCTCTCCAGCCTCCTGATCCAGTCCCCTGCTGCTCTAAACCTTCTCTCGGAGAGTGGCATACCTACTCAGCTGGCCAGGTTAGAAGGTGTGCTCATGACTCTGGTGAAGGACAATCTTTGATGGTATGCTGGACCACTGGTCATCCCCAAAATTTGCCCCTTCGCCCCTCGAGCTCCACATTGCCATGGAGGGCTACCACAAGAGTGTTGCTGATCACAAGCACCTTTGCCGGTTCCTCCTGGAGCACTTGGGCCTCCTTCCTGGAGCTGCATAATCCTTGGTCGACTTCCTTCCCACCTACGAGGTCCATCCGCTTTCTGACAAGGAGGGTGCATATCCTCCCTACCAGTGCCAGAGACCACAATATTGCTGCCATCCTTCAGCCTTGGCTGGAACTCGCATGGAACAGACCACTCCCTCAGAGTTACACACATCCTGCAAGACAGTTTGTGATTCAGATCATGGAGAAGAATGTGCATGGGGCCTATTCTGGTGCAGGGGATAGATATCTAACTTCTCTCTTCGCAGCTGACAGAAGTTGTGAGCTTGCACACAGGTGCTACCTTGTGTGCAGTGCATGATATGTGGTCTTTGAAAGCTTTGTTCAAAGCTGCTTTCAAACAACCCCCCAGTATGCGAGCGAGCGAGAGGTTTATAGCCTTCCATACTGGCCTCAACATCCCAGTGCCATGTCCGAGATTGCCGTACTTGTCCTCGTCCCACTGGTGGAAGTAGCCGTCGATGTTCATGTGGCGGTGGTATTTGCTAGCATAGCGGGTGACCGGTGCAAGCTCGTTGGACCCGCTCCATAGTCTCCAGGTCGTTCGAACCCGCACCTTCCACTACGGACGGATGATTTACTGTTTGGCAGCTGTGGCTGTGTGAATACCCATGAAATGCGTTGATGATACATCAACAGGAGCGTTGCGCGAACTCCGGGCCGAGTGTGCTGTTCAGGATGGTCTCGTTGAATGTGCAGCCAATGTCGTACCCCAGTAGCAGGGCGTCCTCGAAGACTTCCAACGCTTTCGCGACAACTGCGAGCGCGTACTTCACCCTGTGACGTATACCCATCAGCTGTGAGTCGACATCAAATTCAGAAGTGCCGTGGGACTCACAGCTTGCCGCTTTGCACCATGTCAATGATCCAGAGAATGAATCCATGGCGGCACGCGGCAGCAAATATACCTGTCTCATCAAACACTCCCCACATCTTTTTCTTCTCGTCGCGTGACGCAGCCTTCCAATTCTTCGTGCACTGGCGTAGCATGTCTGGAGCGCCCGCAAAATCGGCCGGGCCGTCATTGTCGTCATCGGTGTCGTCTTCGTCTGTCCAGGCGGCCTCATCTTCGTCCTCGACCACGTTCCCAGAGTTGACGATGGTCGTGCGTGCGCGTTCGCGACTGTTCTTGACCTCGTCCTTGTACTTATCTACGTAGTCCGCGAAAAGATAGTAGTCGGTCTCGGTAAACTCTCGGAGATCGCCAACCTGGCGATCCCCGATCTTCGCGATTCGCTTCAAGGAGTTGTTACCGTCCATCGCGAACACTCGTTTATATTGCAGCGGGCCTTCATCTTCAAGCTGCGGTTGATAGCCTGAGCATTAGCACAATAATATATCCCTGAGTCGCCCTTTACTTGCCTCAAAAGTACATGCTGGACAAGCATGCTTGACACACCAGTCAGGAGTATTGCGTCCAAGGTATGCGTTGATGCGCGCGTCGACGATCCTGAGAATTTTGAGGTAGATGTCATACACATCGCTAAGGGCATTGCGGAAGTGCCGGCGGTACGGGAACTAAAACATTGGTTTTAATCGCCGATGAAAGCCGGTGTAAGCAGGCACACATACTCCGTAAATATCACATACGACCTTCGCAAATGCCTCTACGCTGTACGAGGCCTTGCGCAGCCTGATGCGATAGAAAAGCTCAAGCGTGCAGAACGAGATGGCGAGAGTGGGTGAGATGGGAGATGTCGGTAGAAAGCCGGCATTCGCCAATGCGATGGGAGTGAGTTCGGTGGCATCGCGCTCGAAGTGATGAGAGGTGGCGAGGGATATCAGGTCTATAACTTCCATACTGATGTCGAAGCGAGTGTCTCGCCCTATGGGACGTTGCTCTGAGGTGGCTGAGGGAGTGCCGGTGGATGAACCAGCTACGTACAGCGCAAATTGAAGGTGAGCAGGCAATCCAGGACAATATGTCATACGTAGGAGTGATGTATGAAACTCACCTTCGGGCCCTGCCGAGGGAGTAAGCGACGATGATGCCGGGGAGACGTCTGAGGTCTCGGGAGTGTTACTGCGCTCGTCCATGTTTTGATCGCCAGCGTGGGGTTCGTCCTCGCGGGGGAGTGCCTCCCCGAGGTTCTTGGGATACCGCCACTTCAGATATGCATCTGTGAGCGGCTTGTATAGGTCCATCCAGTTGTGCGCGGCCCGTTCTATGCGCTGTCTCCATGTGCGAGTATCGCGATAGCGATAGGTACTAGCAGTAACTTGTAAGTGACATGATGCCGCCGGGCCAGGCACTCGGGTACTCACGGATGATGCATGATCTCGTGCAGAGCATGAACAAAGTCCTCCGAGTCCTCTGGCCCAGCGTCCACGTCCATCGCGTCCTTCGCTGACTGCAGATCTTGGTGGCTGATGTCGTTATCGGTGAACTCGTAACCAGGGGCCGCGGGACTGGAGGCGCGTTCGTCGCCGGCGTCATTGGCCATATCCCGGTACCGCTGTTGGGTGTGAGAGCCATAACCTAAGAATAACGTACTTAATGTCCGTTTCCCATGAAAGCCCAGCTCTCAATGCTAATACAGACCTGTTAGTTGAGCTTGCAACCGTTGCTCGGCCTTAGCTTTCTTGCGCATGATGTCCTTGTGGCGAACGACATTGTTCTCCAGACTTGAGGTTGCCGCACGGTCGCCCTTGCGCTGGATGGTCGTGTTATTAACATAGTTCGAGACTCCTCGAGTCTTCCTGGGAGCGCTGCGCCGCATGGGTGTGTGAGGTAGAAGCTGCGAAGTCGAGAAGTCCGGCTTGTTATGAAGGGCACAGATCCTGAGATAAGATGAACAATTAGCGCTTAGCAGTGATATGGAGGAGATTAGATTAAAGTCGGTGCCACATGGATTAGACAGACTACGTATCCTCTCAAGCAGAGTGCAGTGTGTATTAACCTTGTATATATTACCGTGTACTGTAGGTGTCTATGTGCGCAGGTGCGACGAAAATCGGAGTACGGGAGGGGGAGATATCGCGGACGACGTGTCGGGCGTTGGGCGGGGTGGGCGGGAGGCCTTGGCGCTGGCGGACAGGGCGGGGAGATGGGCAGGGGATGGGCAGGTGCGGAGACAAGGCGGGACAGCCCGGGAACTGTGCCCCGAGGGATCCGGAGCCTGGACCGTGATGACGGAACACGCACGTGCCTTGCGCGCGCACGGACCATTCCCCCTCCTTTTCCCCTCCTTGCCCTCCCGTATGTTCCGTACGCCTAGATGCTTCAATGTATACGGGGCTGTATTCTACGACCTCAACTATGTAGGATTACAAAAAGAACCAGCCCAAACAGGCAAGAACTGGGCGAGATAGCGTGCTCACCGTCGGGGACGGTGAGCACGCAGGCGCGGGACACGGCGGGACGTCCGCGCCGAGCGGCAGGCGTTCGGCATGGCGGGATGCGCGCCATCACTCGGCGGGACGGGACTTCTCCGGGCGCGGGAGTCCTAGAGATTGCCGAGGGGCATTTAGCCCGCTTTATTGGATGATGGTGATGGGAGCGGGTTCGGGGCTAGTTAGCCTCCTGGTCCCATCAGTCCAGGAGGCTAATAAGCCAGGATATCTGTGATGTTGAGGTGGAGCAGGCAGTATGGAGTGTGACATATGACCGGCACAATGAGTGACAGACTCAGTGGTGATGTCGGAAATATCGGGAAATGAACCAGACCTACCAGAAGAGTCACTGCCAGTTGGGCTGTTGAATAGATCATAAGGTCAGGCATTGACGAATAGCATACCAAATATACATTTGATAGAAGAATGCAATTCTGCAAGGCTAGAGTATTGAGGGCAGGTGTCAGCGAGTTTAAGCTCTGTCCAAGCTGGGGAGAAGTCGAGGGCCCTGCAAGCAGTGATGCTTAAACAAGTGGATCAATGCGAGGTTGTTTGCGAGCTCCAGGATTGGCAATCTGTTGACTCTCAGGTGATCGGAAATGAATTCGCATTTGAGGTAGGGCAGATGTACGAGGAGGGGTGATGAGAGTACTGCGAGACTCGGAGGCAGACACAGTTGCAAAACTCTGTAGATCGAGTTGATTGCATGTTGTGCAAGGTGGGCAGCTTCAATCTTGGCACTCGAACCAAGCATTCATCGGTAATTCCCAGGATGTCTGATGCGTCTGAGCGTCTGACATCCCCAGCACTTGGAGGACCCCCAACTGTGACTTGCTTGGGCAGATGAAGTACTGCAAAAGCGAAGGTCAGTAATAGTATAGAGGCCCGTAGAGAATACAACAGGGATGACACTGGACAAACCACGGAGGAGATATCTTCGGTAGGCTCACAGTGGTGGGCGGCATTGATCCCAGTGATATTTGAATTGTTCTGAGCATTCTTGGGCAGTCACAAAGATGAAAATTGGTGTGCACATTCACATTGATGGTCCACAGGATTCTGTAAAGTTTGGTAGCTTCAGCCTGAGTGAGTGAGGAGGAATCACAAATCAGCCAAAATGTCTGACAGCACCCAAATTGATGTCTGAAAAAGGGCAATCTGATCAGTCTGATGGCATCTGAAATGCATCTGAAAGCGTCTGAAACGTCTGAATCAGACCTTTCAGAACTCTTGAGAATTACTGATGTTATTGGTGATTTTGACTTTGTCAAAGTAGATATATGATCGGAGAAGGCGAAATGGTGTGCAGATATGTGGACTTTCATGACAGGTACAAGGTGATGCCACCCCCATCACATTGAGTAGCAGCAGCATATATGATATCACCATAACGTGGACCTGTCTACGTTAAGATGTGCCAATTCTCTTACCGAGCTTGAGACTTACTGAGAACAGCAATAGTGTATTCTTGTCTTGAGGGTGCTGGATTGCACTTACTGACCTTTTTTCAGCACAATCCATGAAAGGTCATGAAAGTCAATTGATGTGGTGGACCATGGTAGAGGATGAAGCTGGAGTGGGAACTGGTGCAGTCAGTGCTGTCGCCGAAGGAGGAAGGGCAAGTGTGTGCTGCGATAAATGGGCAAGCACCGCAACATTGACAAGCTCATAAATTGATGAGAAGATGCTGCAATGACAAAGCATGCACTGGAATAGGTAAAACATCTTTCTGGAAGAGTCGAACATGGAGAGCAGGAACAAGACCGTGAGAGACACCAGGACCATTCTCGCGATGTGTGTAAGCGACACTGGATAGCAGGATATGCAGTAATTGACTTACTGAGATAGGAATAACTGCGATCTGAACCTTGGTAATAACTTGAACCACTGCAGGAGTAGTAGTTGTCCTCGTTGTCGAACTAGCCTGGCACGAAGTTGCACCTCTGGTGCCAGTTGCAGTATTTGCCTGGGCATGCTGAGGGAGATTTCAAATAGCACTTGCCCACCTTTGAGCAGAGACATTGCATGTGTTTACAAAGGAAGGGGCGAATGGAGTAATGTGAGGGACCTGGCTAAGTGGAATAGACTAAGGCTGAACACGGATCGATCCGTAGGTTATCCGGACCCGGACCTACAGGTCAGAGGGGTCCCTCGGGGTCCTACCTAGACCCGGAAAGATCCGATCCGGTGCTTGATCTGGATCCGGACGATCCGGATCCGGTACCTACAGGTCGACCTGCGGAGGGATATGCGAAATGATATACCAGGGGTGTTTCGTAAGATGATCCTCTCGTCTTTTGCACGTAGGTACCCGCACTCCGTAAGCACACAATGAACCCAGTATCGTGAGAATCGATTCATAATTGACCGAGATATGGGGCAATCATTTAACGCTTCCCAAGCGGTTATGCGGTTTTACTATATTGGTCAGTAAATTGCAGATCCTGTACGCGATTCAGGGAACGAACCTCTCGCTTTTGGACGGTTGATTTGCAGTCCTAAGACGAGCACTGGATAATATTTTGAACATTTATTTGTGCATGAACAATAATGCTAGAGGCATAACTTCGATCGGTTTGTCCCGTACAAGGGTGCAGAACGGAGATACACCGTAACATTTATAGAATATCGTTAATCCTACAGATTCAAACGAACCTTGGCAGACTCGCAGGACGCCTAGTAAGGTAGCATTGGGCAAAATTGCAGGCGGTTCGCACCCGAAATATGTCCTCTGCATATGCCGGATTGCTATGTGCGGATCCGCAAAGTTGCGAACATGCGACCTGGATCTGGGACAAAATTGCGAAGGTCTGACCTAGATCCGGGATGATCCGACCCGGCGCTTGATCTGGATCCAGAAGACCCGGACCTACAGGTCAAACACCGGGTCAGATCCGGATCTACCTGCGCGTGACCTGATCTATTGTTCAGCCTTATAATAGACTGATCACTAATGATCATGAATGATCATTAATAATTCCTCGTGAGAGGCAAAATTCTAGTATTTCTGTCCAATACGGACCTTCATACGACCGACTGGGTTCGAGTCTAAGACCGCCTATATATTGCGCGGTGCAGCATTTGTTGATGCCCGGAGTGTTACGTGTACACTACTAGATATCATCCTTATCCCTCCGTCGTGGATTAAGCCCCTCGACTCGAAGTGACGGTGTATTGGAGCCTGGGTCCTATGTTGGACAAGTGCGGGTTCCTGTACGGGATAACCCGGAAGTACTTGATGCTGTTGAGGCAAGATCCAGTATCCAGTAGATATCTTGACAATGTATAAGATGGTGCAGATCCACATCACTTCGCCTTGATGAGATCCAGATGCTCAGTCAGATCTCAGGACACCAACACAGTCTATCCGGAGTGTGTCACAGCTCAGAGTAAATGACAAGAAAATGCGATGATAGATTCAATGCTTCTCGACTCGACTCCTACACTCACAGAGCAAACCTACAATACACAACTGATTGAGAAGCAGAACAAATAGTACACAGGACATTCAACAAGCATGATCAGCGCTGGTGCCGCGACCGCGAGCACGCTGAGCACGCGTAACACAAGGACATGGTATGGCAACCTGGACCTGATCATTGTCGGTTCCATCCGTGGCTGCAGCAACATCGACAGCAACAACGACGTCCTCGCGGGCCTTGGACAAGCTTGCCCTTTCCCTTGCCTTTGGCCGCGGCCCGGCTCGGTGGATGACCTCCGGTTCTCGCTGCAATTTCATTAGTAGTGGCCACAATCAAGGGACTGCTACCCTTGTCGAGGGCCCTGGGCACCAGTACAACGGTAGGCTGCGATCCTGAAGGCTCCTGTACATAGTGAGTAAATGACGATACAACATTAGTTCAAGACATACCTGCGACTCCAGGGGTTCGATCCTAAATAGTCATATGCAGCAGGGTCTTGTGCAGGAGGGAGAGATTTGTCGAAGACAATACCCCGGACATTCTTCTCCTCCAGTGAAGTCACAGCAAACATGGCAGCTACGCCATCGACAGCTGCACCTGCGATATCCATGTTGTCTTTCCCATGGCCGCCCGCGGTACCAAAACCTCATTGCCGCTGTGCCCGTGATCCTTGTGGTTGTTGTTGCCGCCATCTCCCAGATTGTCAGTGTTCGAAGCAGCCTGAGATGGACAGTTGAGAACGGCAAAGTTCGCACAACGCATCCGTTCGAGAGGGGAGAGCTGCTCCCTGGGAGCCTTGACGGGATCTGCCTCCTTTGGTGCGTGGGGAGTGCCCTGAAAGACGAACCTGTTGAATGACTTGACGAGATCTTTCATGGCTGGTCTCTTGTGGTTGTTGAGGAAGAAGGTGTAGTAAGCATCGAAGATGGGCATCCAGCTGACCTCAAACTTGGCCTCCTCTGATATGAGGTGCCAAAACTAGTACAGGGGTCAAGGGGGTCAGTCAAACAACAGGTAAAGTTCACATTTGACTTACCGTGCAAGCCGCAAAACAAATCATGCTGAATGTTACTGCCGTGATGTTCCAGGTTCCAGATAACACCGTTCGACTTTGGACTGGGCTTATGCTTTGGCTCGAGTGGATGCGGCCCATAGCAGAACACTCGTACAATCTGCAACATACTGGAAGTCAGCGAAGTGTGAACCAGGTGCGTGTGAAGGAACAATACCATTGGAAGAGCCGGCTGATAAAAAATCTTCTCGAGGTTGTTTGGATCATCTTCGTCCCGGATCCAGCCAGAAGGGAATATAGCCGGTACAAACGGTTCATCCTTGTTGCCCGCCAGCTTGTTGAGGACATTCCGATCGGTGTTGTTCGGGATATGAGAGAGAATGTACTTGCGTGCCGTCCTGACCTTGTCCAGCAGGTGGCTCTTTTGTTGATTGGCTGTTTTGATGGACTGAAAATTGATAAGTGTTAGTAGATTGATCAGTAGAAACAATGTGACAGCCTACCTCCTTGAGGTTCCTCTTCACGGCAAGTTTGGGGGCAAGACATTCTGGCAAGAAAAGAAGCATGTCCTTGGCCATGGCATCCTTCTCGCTGTTGTCGTTCTCGTAGTGCATTTCAGCATTGTCGGCATTAACATGGAGGATGTGGGGCGCGTTCAACCAGCCTAGCATGTCGCGCAACACCCACAGTCGCAATTGAAGAACATAGTTGCAAGCAATGTCTCTGATCTTCAACAAGAGCTGACACTCTTCAATGGACAAGCCTGTGTCCTCCATCTTATTGATCTTGCCACCACAGCTTTGGCAGAGGGGAGGAGCGCCTTCCACGTTGTCGTGCAAGGCTTGAACCTCCTGCTGAAGATTGGAGATCAGCACTTGCGCTTCCCTAACGAACTAAATAACAGTTAGTTTTGAAGGAAGACACTGCAGTCATACTTACTCACACTAATTAAGTCCTCCGCCGTTACACGTCTAGGTGAAGTCCTCCGCCGTTACATGTCTAGGTGCGATCATCATGAACGAGTTGATTCATTCAGGGTTAACACTTGGGGTAATCTTGGCCTTGCCCTTGCCCTTGCCACTGTCTGCAGCCTGCACCTCAGAACGGCCAGATTGGCCTGCCACTTTTGAATTAGATGTGGCCTTCTTTTTGGGCATGGGGATCTAGACACCATTGTTGTCATCGTCATCTCCTGAGATGTTTAGATCAAACTGTTCCTCGTCTGAATCTGTGACATTGAAGATATTGTTGTTTCTAACTGGCATGCCGAACACCGGTGGAGCCATGAGAACCTAGAATAATGTGAAGGTACCTATGTTAGCAGAGTCACACGACAACTAACACTATCTACTCACCAGCGACTACTGTGTGATGTGGAGCTCACAGCAAAGCAAAACAAGAAAGCGGAAAAGCGGAGCAACGTGAGTGCCGGGAATCAAGATGCGAGCAAGCAAGTGCGAGGGACGGATAAAGGCGTGAAGCGCAGGGTGTGGGGCAACATGAGTGTGGGGGTAAAGGCAATGCGAGCACGGGGAGTCGAAAGGTGACGCGAGCGCGGGGAGTTGAAAGGGGGCGCGAGGGCGAGGAGTTGAACCGTGATGCGAGCACGGGAGTGGAAAAGCGACACGAGCGTGGGAGTGGAAAAGCGACACGAGTGCGGGGGAATGCGCAGACGCAAAGCGCAGGTCGTAGAAGGTGACACAGACACGGCAGATGAGAACCACACGAGTGCGGGATGATGTAGGATGCAAGTCCAAAGGCGAGCAAAGGCATCAAAGGTGAGCGAAGGTGTTGAAGGCGAGCAAACACAAGTGCGCGAAGACAACACAGGGAGTTGAGGGAACGTAACTGAGGTGAGCAGAGTAGAGATGCAAGCAAGGGAGGAAGGGACAAACCTCTGGTCACTGCAGACCTTTATACGTGTTCTCCAGCTCCGGAACAGCTGAGTCACAGCCTCGCGGCCAGATGAATTCAACTCATGGACCCTGCAGAAGCAACAAGCAATGATGAGCTTGACATCGTTTGCACAGGATCGAGCACGATGTGGTCAATGACGTACGTAGTGAAGTTGAGTGCCCGGACTGTGCCGTGCAACCTCCAAAGCAAGTTCCTGTAGGATTCTAGATTATGGACAATGTGAGAAGGATATTCAACACACCAGAGTGTTCCAAGGAGAGTGCGTATGTTAGGAGTCTTGTCGTCCTGGACTGCGTGCGGTGCAGCTGTCCTCTGATGTTCATGACCGCCTCAATGTCAGAAGCGCAGCTTCGATGGCTGTGGGAAATCCGGGTTCTTCAACAGGTTCGGGTGATGTTGAGATGTCCGAGGGAGAGGTCGAAGAGGTCGGAAAACACGAGGGTCGTCAGACACGAGCAATGAGTAGGGAAGGTCGTATTGTTAGACTGGGGGCTCGTTGCCGGTAGGTACACAGTTCAAGTACAGAATACGAGCCGGATCAGATACATGGGAAAGTAAAAAGAGCTGAGAAGATAGACGTGAAACGAGACGAGGGAAGAGTGAAACGTAACAAAGCAGGAGGAGCGGGTGGTAGTCGCGAGTGGGCAGAGCGCACGAGCGGCAAAGAACCCGCGCTTGCGTAGTCTGTCTGAGAGGTGTCAGACGCGTGTCTAACTCCTTACATTCGCCCTCCAGGGCTCATGGAATGAGTCCTACTCACTAGCGTGTGGCATCCTCTTTTGCAGAGACTAGAAACGAGTCTGAGACTGGAAATCGTCGTCCTGGTCATCAAGATCGCTGAGATCGAAGAGATTGTTGTCGTTGTCGACCTCCATGACTGCTGGGGCCGGCACCGCAGTGGGGTTGACATTGCCGCTGGGTGCAGCTCCTGAGCCAGATGGTCCAGCGACTGGGGCGTTTTGGACGTCGGGCTCGACACCGTTTTGAGCTATACAGCAGTCCTCGAGTTGGCTGACCAAGTCCCGAATGAACGTGACTGGTGAGCACTCACCGGGTGCTGCCTGAATCTCATTCTGACCACCCATACCAGCCTTCTTGTGCTGCTGGTCTTGTGGGTGCCGTCCTTGTCCCCCACGCCTACCTCTGCGGCGGGGTCCGTCGTCTCCCGACCCCGAAGCAGGATGTGCATGCTCCCTGAGGTGGTCGGCGAGGGGCGGCATCCGGCCGTCGCAACCACGGTTATGACCTGTTCTGCGGTAGGGACGGGGGCCACGGCCGCGTGCGTGCGAGTCCTTCGATCGATGATGCCATCCACGAGGAGCCGGGCCCATCGGCCTGGCGGAAGCCGCATTTTGGATGAGGGTAGTGATCTGAGAGTTGATCGCTGAGTTATGGGAAAGCAGGGAGTTGAACGTGTCTGCCGTCATCGTCACTCCGGGGATGTTGCCACCCGACGGAAGTGACGGACGTGTTGCAGCCGCGACAAGCTCTGGATATTTGTAAGGGCATGGGGCATACTTTTGCGACACCTTGAAGATCTCGATATATCCGGCCGGAGGATCGCCCGGGTACCCTGCACGCTTGTCGAGCCACACTCGAAAGTGGTTAGCGTAGGCCTCCCACCGGACGCAGTCGTCCACGTTGTAGTGGCCTGGAACTGCCAACATGCTGAGTGACGGCAGATGCAGCTGAGCGAGTGAGAGGTGGAGGGAACGAGCGATAAGGTCGATGTCCTGCTCGTACGTGAGCCTTATAGTCTCTTTACAAAGGTCCTGAAGTTTATTTTTGCAGGAACCAGACTGACTCATGCTGTCCTGGTGGCTCAAACTAGTGTGCTGCCCGGGTATGGTCACCGCCGCCACCGATAACACTGGTGTCCCAGCTCTGGGTGTGAGTTCTACCTCGGGATCGCCGGTGGTCCAGCCAACTTCAAACAACGTGTCTTTCCCCTGTCCGGCATGCGAGACAATCCTATCAACGGCCCATTCTCGTGGACGTTCTCTGAAACCGGGCAGTTGATGGAACTGTCGGCCTGGAAATCGACAATTGTCGTTAGGGTAATGTGGCCGCAAAAGCAATGCATGGAACGTGTTCGCAATGCCCCGAGCGCGAAGCTCTTCAGGTAAGTCTAGCCTGTATGTGGCGCCTCTACTAACTTCTCTGGTAATAGCAAACGGCCCAAGGAACTTCGGAGCCAGCTTACGGGCACGGCCCTTCGGCAACGAAAGATTCTTTGTAGACAAGTAGACAAGATCTCCGATCACGAACGACGCAGGACGGCAATGCTTATTGGCCTGCACTACCTGAGAGGTATGTGCTGCTATGATTGCGTCATGCGCCGCCATAATCACAGCCTTCATTTGCGCAGCGAATCGCTCAACACCCACTAGCTGTGGTAGGAATAATGTATCATATACAGGTAGATTGTGTAGCACCTATTACAACAAATACAGGCAGTGCTCCTGATGTATTACACTCTTATGCCTATATGGGGCGGGGTCCGGGAGGGGGCTCTGGCGACCGCTCGGCACAGCGGCTGCCTTCCTAACTAGGTCAGTGTGCACGCGTGCACCTGGGCTTTGGGCGGCTACCGTTGGAAAAGGGTAGAGCGGGTGTCTGGCCTGCCAAATGCGGACGATGCAGAGCGGCCGGGTGCTACTGTGCCTAAATTGGGCCAGTACGCCTGCGCCCTGGGCAGCTACCCTTAGGAAAGAGTAGAGCGGGCGTCTGGCCTGCCAAATGCGGTCGATGCAGAGTGGTAGAGGTTGGGTGGGTGTCTGGGCTGCTAAAGGTGTCGCACATGAGCACCAGGTTCACCAAAGGCGTCTAAACTACCAAATTGGAGTGCAGCTTGACACACACTAGCTCGTAGCAACTGATTGTCCATTATGCATAGCAGAATAGTAGCATACATCAAGCACATGTAGTCTATCCTGCGCGCAGTGCAACAGTAGTGAAGCAAAGAGAGCTGAAAGAGGGACTGCCGGCGCAGGGGGGAGCATAGGACGAAAGGACAGAAGGAAAGACCATGGTGACAAACGAGTTGACGAGCCTGACAACGTCGTATACACCCGATGAACATTCTGGCTGAGGTACCTTACCGACGGCGAGGCTTCTTTGCAGCACGCGATGCAGTCTTCCCAACAGTGATGTTGTCACTGTCCTCGTCGTCGATTGATCGTTTACTAAATATGCACATTAGACACAAATCTAACATATGCGCTTGGTGACTCACCGAGACTCCTCGCTCATTGACGGCAATTGAGTAGCCATCGCCGAGATAACCCACGCTACGTCTGCTATAGCAGCTACCCACTGCGCCTCGGTCTGCGTCGTCACAACACCCTTCCACCAACCGAGCGAGAGCAGGACAATCAGCAGACCGTTCTGGCCCGGCTTCCTCAGCTGCTCCCAATCTCCTTGTCCACCGATCACCAGCGTACCATTGCTATCCAGCTCACGCCAGGGAGGCTGTAAGCCTGTCCACCATTTCCACCACGACGTCGCATACTTCACCTCGTCCGCGATTTTTGGCACCTTCGCTAGGTCGCGCCGAAGGCTACGGATCCAGAAGAAGATCTCTTCAGGTCGGTCCTGTGAAGATAGGCCCTGGGTCTGAAGACATCATCAAGTCAGCATGTGCTCACGTCTAATTATAGGAACATCAACGTACTGAGGTTTTCCACCTGTACGAATGTTCAAGCACAGTCCACCACTCTAGCGCATGGTTGAACATGGCACCTAAGTTCTTGCCCTCGAGAAAATTGAACGGCCTGCGCAGCCAGGCTGGCCATCCCTCGTCGTTGACGATGATCGAAGGAAGTCCCCATTCTGGTGGTGGCGCGGTAAAAGTACACCACGCACGAGCAGGGGCAGCGAGCGGAGTGAACGCAGCAGGGGCAGCAGGGGCAGCAGGAGTACCGAGCGCAGCGGGGCAGGCGGGCGTGGTGGGCGCAGCGGGTGAAGCAGGCGCGGCGGGTGCGGTGGGCGCGGTGGGCATGGCGGGCATGGCGGGTGAAGCAGGTGTGGCGGACGTGGCAGGCACCACGGGTGAAGCGGACGTGGCGGACGCAGCGGATGTGGCGGGGGCAGCGAGCGGAGCAGGGGCAGCGGACGTGGCGGGGGCGGTCGAGGGGGGAGTTTGTGACACTTGGACAGTGAGGGCTGGAGACTCGGACGACGTACCACCGGCCTGTGACTCCTGTCCCTCTTGATGCTGTCTCCCCTCCCTCTCCCTCTCGGCCTTCTCCTTGAGAAGGATTTCCGTGAGCATCATGCCGCGCGCAAATGATAACATGCGCCCTATCCAGTACAGGCGGACATCACACTCTTCCTGCGTCAGACTGTTCAGATACTCAGTTGACACGACACTCAGGCCGAGATCATTGATGGCTGGGATCGTAGAGCCTTCCGGGACCTTTTCCCAGACCTTCGGGGCTGTCGACAGCGTTGTGGAGGGCGTGATGGAGGGCTCGGACCGCGCAGTCGACAGCTTGGACCGCGCAGATGATTGCTCGGGTGATTGTTGGCGGGAGTTGTCGGAAGAGTTGTCGGAAGAGTCGTCAGAAGAGTCTGACAACCATTCGTCGTCGTCAGTCTCCTCGTTGTCTCGGGCGACTGCCTTGCCCTTGCGTCTGGACTTTCGGGTGGCGGGAGTGGCTTTGGCCTTACCCTTGTTCTTGGACGGCATGACAGTCTTGTTTTTCGACTTGCGAGTCATAGCAGACTCTTTGTTGCTGCGGCCACTGTCCTTGCGCGCCACGGACTGTGCGGCGGCACGCGGCGTGTCATCCTCTTGAGCGGATGGAGTGCTGGTGCCCCGGATCGTGGCTTGACGCTCTTCGTACTCTATCGAGTCAACACAGAGCTGTTAGTAAATGTAGGCAAGCAAGTGATAGGAGCAAGACTGACCTGCAGTCATCGTGAGGTACCAAGTGAAAGAGGCCATGACATCCGTCCGGAATGGTTCCTTCTCGACGAGATGCCAGGGAAGAGGTGTTGGACCGACACTTCTTCCAGCGGTGATCCTGTAATATGTCCATGGATGTTAGATAGTGCTCGCCTGTCAAAACTAGAGATAGTAGTAATGACTCACACTTTGAGCTGGAACTCCCGTTGTCCGTCCTTCAATGGAACCCCAGCGAACAACGTCAAGTGAAACCCGGTCTGCTTCCTGAGTCCCTCAAGCAGAGGCTGCACGATCTCGGCCATATTGTCACGGCATCTAAGCTCACTTAGCTCTGACAAGTGCGACTCAGACAACAAGAGACTACATACCTCTGTTGAATGTCGGGCGGGTCCGTGGTGTTCGTTCGCTCAGCTTCCTCCTCCGCGGCTGCGAGGTCCGCGAGATGAAGCTCCTCCGCCTCCGCCTCCAGCACCGCACGGTACTCTTCAGTCTCGTTCTTGAGCATCTCGCACGCGATTTTGGACCGGAAGGAGAGGCGATACTTGCTGTCCATGCCGGCTTCGGCCCAGCGCATGGCAAACTCCGCATCGATTTCAGGGCCCTTCTTGGTCATGTACAGTGACGCTCAAAAAGATTACACGTGCCATTGGCACGCGCAACTTTTTGTCAAAACGCGTCTCGTTCTCATGAACGGCTGAACATTCTACCATGAAATATTTTGTATGTGTAGTATAGTACGTTTTCTACAATCACTCTAAATTATAAGACAAACGGACGTGTCGATGCAGAGGCATCATCCAATGATGTCACCGTCTATCTGTTTGGCCTTGTTTGGCACCCATCATGTGTGATACTGTGGTGGCTCTTGACGTCTGTCGTTTTCTCTACGCACACTTCTATCCTGCAAAAACACAACTATTCATTTTGCCTATCTCTCTTACATCCTTTCCAAACAATGGTTTGGCTTACTCCCACTAAAAAAGCTCGCATCTATGAGCTTTACAATCTCGGCTTCAAAGCCCCGACCATTGCCCAACAGATCGGGTGTGACCCTGCCACAGTGCGCCGTAACTATGCCAAACTGCGCAAAAACCCCAACTTCTATCACAAACCCACCATTCCCGGCCGCCCACGCCTTCTCGACGAACGGGACCTCCGCCATGCTGCACATCTGATCACGACCGGTGAGGCCCGTGATGGTGCTCATGTCAGGAAGCTTTTGTTTCCTGACGTCAGCCCAGCCACTGTGCGCCGAAACCTCTGCGAGATTGGCTTCCATGGACACATACGACGGAAGAAACCGTTTCTCAAGAGGCAGCATATCCTGGAGCGGAAGAAGTGGGTGGACGCACATGCAGATTGGACGGTCGAGGATTGGAAGCAGGTGGTCTTCTCAGATGAGTCTAAATTTAATCTATTTGGCTCAGATGGGAGATCATGGTGTCGGAGGAGGGTGGGGGAGGCACTGGAGCCGAGGAACGTGGACAAGCGGGTCAAGCATGGGGGTGGTAGTGTGATGGTCTGGGGTTGTCTCACATGGGATGGGCCTGGGCGGCTTTATCGCGTTGAAGGACACTTGACGGCTATCCAATATTGCAAAATATTGGAAGAAGCCTTCCTAGGGTCCCTTTCCGACAGGAACTATGATGTTTCCAACATCATTTTCCAACAGGATAATGACCCGAAGCATAAAGCCGCCCGTTCCCAGGCTTGGTTCGCCGAGCACAACATCCATCAACTCAATTGGGCGCCATCCTCTCCCGACATGAACATTATTGAACATGCGTGGGATCATCTTGATCGCAAAATACGCGCTCGCAACCCTTTGCCGACGAACCGTGAGCAGCTTTGGGCCGCATTAGTCGAGGAGTGGGAGAACATTGACATGGATTTTGTACACACTTTGTATGACTCAATGCCTCGTCGTGTAGCTGCCCTCCAGAAAGCTAAGGGCATGTACACTAAGTATTAAATGTAATACGACTGGATCTCTTCATAATCCCCCCTCAACATGCACTGAGACAAGCCAGACATGTTGTGCGCTCTGGGCGCTAAATAAGGTGGACAATGTGTTTTGGTATAGATTCAATTATATTCTCACACTCAGAGCTTCATTCACGCTGTAATCTAACACAAGAGTATACTGTATACTATGCTACCTATACAGAAAGTTTCATGGCGGAATGTTCAGCCATTCATGAGAACAAGACGTGTTTTGACAAAAAGTTGCACGCGCCAATGGCACGTGCAATCTTTTTGAGCGTCACTGTACATTTGCCAGTCAGCCAGCTGTCGAGGAGACGAAGACGGATTCGCTGCTTCAGCGAGCGGTTCGAGGTGTGCTGCGTACGGATTGCTTGTCTTCTTCAGGTTGATCTGGCGTAGACATTGCATGTGCGACATAATACACTGGGAGAAGATGGTTAGTAAGACAATGGTGTAATAGTATGTGCACATACCTTCTGAGTAAGCTCGATGATATCTCCCTTCTGCTCGAGGACCTCTTCGAGATCTTTGTCCGGTGGGTCCTCGATGTAGTCGGATGGTTCCTTGTCGAGCGGGACGTACCACGGGAACAACTTCCAGAAGCTGGCGAAGAGCGCGATCTTGAAGTTCTTCTTAGTGATGCTGAGCGTACTGCGCCGATGCAGGGCAATGAAGGCAGGGAGTTGGCTGAGGAGGAACGCTTCCCGCTGGCCATGGAAGTGTCCGGGACTCCCCGGCTTCGTGCCCGAGGTGTCCTCTCCCTTCTTCCTGGAGCGACACTTCTTCGCGGCTTTAGATGGTCCATTGCGAGCTATGGGCTCGACTTGGATAAATTCTATGTTGTGGCTGGGAGCGGTAGTGGACATGGAGGGCACAGAGTGGACTTAGGGAGGGAGCTGAGGTAGGCGTGACGGTGATGTGAGTTGAGTTGGTGTGCAAGCCAAGACAAGCACATTAAGAGAGTCGGAACTCACCAGAAATCATAACAGATCCGTTGCCCAGGTACTGGCTCTAGTGTGGATTGAGGGTGAATGCGTACAAGACGTGTCATGTACGCGTTCGTGACAACCCGGCGGTGTGACACATGTGACGCAACGCGTGATTTACCGACGTAGATCGCATGATTATGGCCACATCTCTCTTCTCCCCTGCATCCTCCCTTCCACTGTCAACCTCTCTCATCTCAGCTCTCTTTCAACGTTCAAGCCAGTCCACTCACAATGCCCGCTACTCCGGCCGAGATCCTGCGAGACTGGGACGCCACTGCGGCCTCCCTAGGCGAAATGCCGAAGTACGACGCGTATGGCACGATCATACCCGTCGGCAAAAAGGAGGGCCGCAAAATTTATGTTGTCTGGAGCGGAAGACAACTTGGGCTTTTCTATAACTGATATGTCAAATTTACCACATCACTGCAATATCTTGCAGTCTGATCGCCCCGATCAATTCATACAGGGGCCTTGCCAACACCATGGTCTGCGGGTTCAGCTGCTCGAGCTACAAAGGTTACCGCACTCTTGCTGAAGCACGCATGGGCTAGGAGGACGGCCTGCCAGGCAGAGAGGGATGATGGAGGCCGCCGGGTCCATGCCAGGCCATACCGACCCCTCAGGCTGACCTCGACACTTCAGAGGCGGAGTCGGTGGCGTCCAGCAACCACGAATCAGGTGGATACGTCCCCCTGGTTCCTGCTGACCCCGCTCGCATCTCGATCCCAGCCGGCCTGGTGCCCCCGGCGCTGGATGACAGTGGCAGCGACAACAAGACAGAGCTTGACAGCCCACCTCCTCCCCCCTCTCGTACTCTTTCGCCCGCAATGTCTGCGTTCTCGGTCGGATATCTACATGCCTTCCCTCCTCTCACCGATGGGACAATTACACCTCGGACCGCCTTCACACCGCATCTTCTCAACTCCGAGCTTGCGCCCGCTGATGCCTACACCGCCCAGCTGCGCTCGGCCACCACACAAGTTGCGGGCGCCTGAGCTATTGTCGGTATTTAGGGTAACCCCATCTGGACATATCTGGGTGAATGTTGAAATCTGGGAGGCAAAGATGGAAATTTGAGGGCAAAAATGGCCTTTAAAAATGTATCAGATTGCGACAGATGGGCCTAAAATTGCCATAGATGGATGTCAGATGGGCAAAAGACGGCAAATAGATACTTAGTCATCCAGATTGGGGTACAGCAATTTCTGACAATGTCTCAGTCTCAGGTACTTATCTTGACGATCTGATCGTACTGGTGCCCGAGGATTGTATTTATCATTTTTAGATCCCTCCACGCGCCTCGGGATCCGGGACCTACCGTCCTGTTCCAGAGCCTTCGGCTGAATCGGAATCTGACCGGGAGTTCTTTGTGGTCATTCGTGGTGACCATCCGGGCATCTACATGGACCGGTAACGCTCTGATTATTTAGTTACTGTACTATTACTCACGTGTATTATTGAACAGGGTAACTGCACTAATCCACCTTGGGTGGAATCCAGGGTTGAAGCTGGTCGTCTTTGACTCCCTCAGCCGTGCCGCGCTGTACTTCGCATATCAGTACATGGCTGGGAAGGTAGGCATCCCTCAATTGGTTGTAGCAGAGTAAACCAGGCGATGTAGCCCGGAATTATGTTGCTGTTTGAATATCATGCTTTTTGTCTGCTCTCTCTCTCCTAGATCGCGAGCATACAACCTGTTGCCATCTCATATTGTGAGCTTGTACAGTGCAAGCCTAGCCTCGACCGCAGACATGAAGTACATCACTCGGTATATGACCCCGGACAGCTCATCCCACATCTCGCCTATACCCTCGTACGACAGCTGGTTCAAATAGTCCTCGTCGCGGAAGAGCCGTGAGATATGCTCCAAGATCCTATCCCCATCCCGTAGCCAATGCTCCTTGTCCACAAACCATTTTGTGCGTTGCAGTGGATCTCCCTCGCGATGCAGGTCATGCCACTCACGATTGATTCGGTCCTCGATGCTCGGCCAATCCTCTGAATACCCCCACGCGCTCAACTTGTCGCTCAGACCTTCAATACATCCTGTGTATCCCCAGTATGGCACCGGTTCAACGGCAAGAAGGTGTTCTTGAGTCCTGTCCAGCAACGAGTTATGTTAGTAGTAGTCAATGAGTCATAGAATGTGACGAACCTGCGCATTACTAGTGCGTGCGTGCGTGCTGAGGCCATAATCAACCCCAACGACGCTGGGGTGGGTACTTTCGGAGCAATTGGGGAGAGTGGTCAGCTGTGATAGTATGAATGTCTAGTACACTAATAGCTACCTGGCGGGGATGACCTCGAGTTGGTGCCGCTGTTACCCCTCAAATCCGAGTGGACAGAGGAGTCCCCATTGGGATGGGATACCCTAGTCTTGAGGGAAACAGGTCTGTGGATGAGTTAGCGCAAACATTCCGCAGGACCCAGCAGATCATCACTCACTTATGTTTCTTGCGCTGGTAGTAACGTGCGTTGCGGGCTTGCCGCAACAATTTCCCTCGTAGGACCTTGTCGTCTTCTATGACACTTGCTATGGAAGACATAGCACACCGTTCACCTGACAAGACGAGCGCCGTGAAGAAGCAGTAGACGAGTAGTAGCCGGTGTGAGTGGACCTGGGAGAGAAGCAGGCACGGTGACCGCTCGAGGCAAAGGAGGACGTGCGAGGCGCTTGCGGGGCCTCGCAGGCGTCTCAGCGCTCAGCACCCAGGCGTCTTATGCCGTCTTACTGCGTCTTACTGTCTTAAAGTGAACAAGGACCGTTTTGGGTTCTATTCCACTCAATGTGGCCTGAAAAAGACCTCAAAGGTCATGGAATGACATAACGTACACACTGGGATTGTTGTGTACGGACATAGTCAAGAAGTAGTGTACTAGTACACATCCACTACTCGAAGCTCGGTGAGTCAGCGCTCAGACCCGTACGCAGACAACATGTAGTACGACCAGTAGTTGTAGTATCCTAGCTTCTCTTCCACCAGATCACACAGTAGAGAATGTCTCCATCACGCTTGATAGCTCACGAGGTACTTATTCGATATCCAATGTTCTCCTATTTGAGTAGCACTCGTACTCGTACAATGCAAACAAGAAATACAACTGCATATCGCGCATAACTATCCGGACGTGGCCTTCTCGCGCAGACACTCCTTCAGGTCCTCCCAGCGGCTGAACATGGCCAAACCCTTCTCCCAGTGCTCCCTACCAGTGTATTTCATGCTGTTCCCTGCGGCGAGGAAGGACTTCTGCGACTGGAAGTCGCAGTCTGCCCATCGGAAGAGTCCACCGGCAGAGTACTGCAAGAAGGCGTAGTGGCGCTCTTCCAGGTGAGCGAGTGCAGTGTTGGAGTGTCATAGGATTGCTGAGGGAATGAGGATGGTGGAACCCGGGGGGAACTCGATAATCAAGCCAAGGTCCCAGAGTATGAGATGACCCCCAAGCCGAGGGTCATAATCACCGACCGCGGTGATGGCACAAAGGCCGTACACCAAGTTCAAATGGTCTGTATGTACATATGCGATGGCGTGCGGGCCGAGATTGATCGATATGGCGGCGAAACCATTGTCATCGAAGTTGTGCTTGAGAGTCTTGTCCCGGAAGCACAGGCTGGTGAGCGTCCCATGATAGTACGCGGACAGGTTGGGGAAGAAGATGCCCATGGATGCTGAACGACAGGAGAGGGATGTGGGACTGATCTCTATGGTAGACGAACAGTATGGACTCACTGTCAGCGTAGTTGGCCACACGACGAATGGCTTTGAGCGTGAGCACGATTCGCCATAACTCTTGGTTGTGGCGTGAGAGTGCGAAGTTACCAACACGCTGCAGACTTGTGAGTAAGGGCGGTAGTCAAAGGATAGAAATGACTAACCTTCTGTCCACCTCCATACGAGATCCCACATGAGATCGTCTCGAAGTTGCCGCGACGGTTCGGCTTGCGGGCGCGAGCAAAGCAGTACGAGGACGCGAGGATCCGGAATATCATCCCCAGCTCCTCGTTGACGGCCTCGTATGAGGGGTTGTTTGGTTGTCCGCACAGGAGGGTAATCACCTTGTCATCGGTGTCCAGCACCGGGCGGCATACTCTGCAAGAGGAGTGAACATGTTAGACACAGAATCACGACGTGGATGAGGATTAATGCACTCACTTCCCGTCCCATTTGACGTACTGAAACCCCGGTAGACTGCATGCCTCATCACGGGTTATGGGCCTTCGGTCCTGCGCACTCTGCTGATAGAGGCGCGCGACGTAGGCACTCGCGGTGAGAGGTAGGTTGTCCCTGCTCAGGCTGAGGTCTGTCTGGATAGGAGCCGACGAGCTCGCCTCGGACGCGAGCACCTGATTGTCGCGCGCAAGGACGTGATCGAGATTGGCATCAGCGATCAACGTGACCGCAAACTGGATCTGGCGCAACACCGCGCCCTTCAGTGACCTGCCCTTCCCATCAGGGTACAGGAGGGCCTCCTTGGGCTGCTGAGCACTGCGGCGCTCGCGACGATGGGCTTTGGAGCGGTGATTGGCACGTTGTTTCTTCGTACGAGCGGTAGCGGCCGCGTCCAGGGAAGCCGAACGCGCGGATGGGTTATCAGCGGGGCGCTCGCAGGTGTCATTCGGAATGGGGGCTAAAGGAGAGAGGGAAGTTCGCAGGCTACGCGGCGCCACACCCGTGCCGGTATTCAGGTTGAGGTTAAGCCCGGAACGCGCGAAGCCGTTGAACAGAGACTGGATCCTGTTGGGATGCACAGGACCGTCATCGTCGGGAGGCAGTGTCGCGCTCGCTAGAACTGGTTCGTCTGAATCTTCGGGGTGAACGGGTGGATGGTCGGACACAGCGTCAGTGGTTGGGGGAGCTGATTGGTCGGCGAAGGAAGTGTCGGCGTGCGCGGCCTTCGCAGCGTCTAGCGCCGTCTTGAGTGCCTTCTCGAGGGAGAAATCGACAGGGACGTGAAGGGGGGTGCCAATGTTGTGGGTCCATGGGGAAAAGGCCTGACCCGAGCGGGTCTGGGAGATAACAGGAGTTGGATGATGACTGCACCAAGAAGCCGATAACGTGCTTACCTTGCGGAAGGGGGAGAGGACTTGTGGCGCGTGGAGACCTGCAATATCGCGCGTGTTAGTCGATGTTGAGCGTTTATGCGTCGTGTCGCGCGTCGAGTGCCATCAGTGTCACATATGGCGCTGGCACACGACGGGACTGCGATATAGGGCTACGTACCTCGGACAGGCATTGATAGCAAGCGGGAACTGTGTTGAGTAGAGAGACAAAGAGAGAAGAAAACAAGCGGAGGTGGCCAGAAGAATACGGTTTGGGCGTGATTTATATACGTGACTAACACGTGATGTCACTAAATGCGACCTGTCACACAGCACTGGTGCCCATGACCGCAGCGCCTCGTGTTTTCCTGCCTCTCACACACCCGTTACTAGCACCCTCCCAGCTCGCACACTCGCTCACCCTTCATCCTCCCAGAATCACTCACCCTCTATCTACCCCACCAATATGTCTCAGCGCCCAGCAAAGCGAGCTCACAAAACTCGCCAAAACGATGACCTCTCTGCAGACTTCGAGGTGACTGCCGCTGCCGCCCACGCCGCAAGACGCAATACACGGGACTTTACGGTCAACAATGTCTCGGAAGACAGACGGCGCATCCACCGCACAGAAATTTTACTCCCCACCCCCTCTGACACTCCTTCAACATCTCAACCTGCCGGTACCTCGGTGAATCCACCGGCAGCGTCCGGATCGGGGGCCTTCCAGCTCGAGGGGGAGGACTGGGACCCAGCCCTGATCGACTGGGGCTTGGATGATGCGGATGGTGCGCCCGTGCCCCCAGGAGAAGGAGCTACTGCTGGAGGCCCGGAGGCAGCTCGTCGGTACATGAGCTCGGTATGTGCACCCATCCTGATCAAGCTAGTACGTGCTAATCTGTCTTTGCTGCTCATAGGATGAGCCGATGAAGTTGTTCATACCGGAACGTGATATGTACTTGGACGAGATGATCCGTCGAGACGGGTGGGGCCTCGCGATGCATGAACGGTGCATGTCATGCCCAGATCAGGCGACACCAATGAAGGCTACCATTCGGTGCACGACATGCGCCCCCGGACCGCTTCTCTGCGAACGATGTGCCGTCGCCGCGCACAAGGCGAATCCTTACCACAGGGTCAAGGTGAGACACATTATATCTCATATATTGGTATAATCTCTAACTGAGCTCCAGAGGTGGACTGGACGTACATTCGAGGTCACGACACTTAAAGCCCTCGGCCTTCACATCCAACTAGGTCATCACCATGACACGAGCCGTTGCTCTAATCCCATCCCATCCCGCGACGACTTTTGCGCCATTCACATCGACGGTCGCCATCTCATCGCGCTCGACTTCTGTGGTTGCGATCACACCGCGCGCTCTGGGACCGTCATGCAGCAGCTGTTCAGGTACGACCTATGGCCGGCGACCAACTGCGATCCGAACACCGCGTTCACGTTCAGCCTGCTCAAACACTACCATCTACAGAGTATCCAGGGCAAGGTCACGATGGGCGGCTACTATCAAGCTCTAGAATGCATGACAGACAACACGGGCACTCAGAAGATCGCAGACCGTTACAAAGCATTCATGCGTGTTGTAGCGCAGTGGCGGCACCTCAAGCGACTGAAGCGCAACGGCTGAGGGCACGACCCGACCGGTGTTCTTGGGACCCAGCCCGGGGAGCTTGCAGTCGACTGTCCGGCATGTCCACACCCGGGGATCAACCTCCCAGACAATTGGGACACAGTCTCCGACAATCTCAAGTGCGTCTTTCTGTTCGTTCCTATATTTATTCTCCTGGCACTAACATAGTTTCGTACCATTTGTTAGATATATGTACATGGTCACCGTCGTAATCGACGCATGCTTCCGTCTAAAGCGACGAGCCGTCTCAGACGAACAGAAGTACCTAATCCTAGGAAGTGGATGGGGATACTTCGTTGAGGACACCGCCTACCATGAGGTCTTGCAAGCGTATGGGGAGCAGAAGGAGGTATGTGTCGTCTTTTCTGGATGTATTAAAGGCTTGAATTGACATTGCGCACAGCTGTCCACTTGCACAGGTTTATCGGCCGTAGATCACGCAAATACCAAGTTTTCCCGAGGGTACGCCACGACCGGTGTGGGCGGAATGATGTGCACGCGCCACAAGTTCTGGCTAGCGCTCGGACTAGGCGACATTCAGAAGGGCGAAAAGTGAGTCGTTCCCATCTATACCTCTGTAAAGTTCATTACTGAGGGGTCAAATAGATACATTAATATGGACTACATCTTTGTATGTGCGATACGGCGATACCTCATTCTGAACAAGATCGTCAGTTACGACATTGCATGCCAGTGGTCCTTGGGCCTCCTCGAACGCATTGCGCAATTCCCTGAGCACCTACGCATCGAAATTCCCGAAGGATCAATAGCGTACGTCATCCCCAAGCTGCATTTCCATGCACACAAGCGTGAGGGACACTCGCCATATTCTCTCAACTATCGCGTCAGCGCGGCCTGCACGGATGGGGAGGGGATCGAGCGTGGATGGTGGTGGATCCAGCCCGTCGCCAATGCGACGAAGCAGATGGGACCCGGCCAACGACAAGGTGTTCTTGAGGACCAGTTCGGGTACTCGAACTGGAGGAAGACTGTTCATATGCGTAAGTTACGCACATTTGGTCTTTTCTAGATCGTGGCTGACGTGATGCCCCGGTTGTCAGCGTGGACCTTGCGCGACCGGTTGCGTAAGGCATGCGACGCCCACCGCGAGCAGCTGGAGGAGTTCGAAGACCTCACCAACTCACTGCGGAACACGCAGAACCTGATCTTATGGGAAACTCAGGTGGCTTTATGGGAAGCCGACCCGTTCAACCAAGATGACCCATATGTGACCACGCTGCAGGGTGAGTCACATCTTGATGCTACCATGGCTGCTGACTTACATGGACTATCTCAGCACCTACACAGACCGAGACGATGCGTGACCTTGCAGACGAGGAGCAACGAGCTAGCGCGGTGCCCGGCTTCGTTGCACTTCACGAAGTCAGCGTGGTCGGGTTCATCTCTATGGGACTAGAACTCGAGCAGATCAAGTAAGTGACACACTGATGAGCTACGTAATACGAACATACCACTAATATTACTACAAAGGACACGAATACAGCAGGACGCTAAGAAGGTGACCACAAGCAAGGTCGTCCACCTGTAGTCACCACTTCTCTATTAAATAACACAGACACAGGTCTGTGTGCTGCCAGCTGGTGTTGTGAAGGCTGTCTGGGGCATTTGAATACAATTGGGGTCCTGGACCATTGGATATACTACAGAGTGCTGGACAGATATTATATATTCAAGAGTCTAGGACCATCATTAAAACCGATGTTTTAAGCTGTAATTGATGTCCTGCACAACATTTTCAAAGGTATAGACTGTGTAATAACTGCCCTGGACCATATTTTCAAAAGTGTAATCACTGCCCTGGACAACATTTTCGATAGTGTAGACTGCGTAATCACTGTCCAGGACCTTATTCTAAAAGGTGTGTACTGCGTAATCACTGTCCAGGACCTTATTCTAAAAGGTCTCTGCGCTGCGTAATCACTGCCCTGGACGACATTTTCAATAGTGCAGACTGCGTAATGACTGCCTAGGACGACATTTTCAAAGGTGTAGACTGCGTAATGACTGCCTAGGACACTTTAATAAATGTTCAAGCACTTGATCAGAACTGATATTGATTAGATTGCTTGCTATCTCTTTAGATAACAGCTTCTTATCTTTACTGATTGCTTGACCATCTAATCTACTGCCCTAAGATCAATAACACGCCATCAGGCGCTTATTCAGCGCCTTTTCCCGTGCCTTATTACCTTAATTAGGCAGGTAGATGGCTAGGCTACCCTAGGGGGGCCACTTCCTCACCCTATACCTCCCTCATTTCTGCATGGATTTCCTTCATTCAAGTTGTGGTATACTTGTATAGTAAATGGCTACTACTGTGTACAGTGTGTGGGTACAACCCCCTCTATTCAGTGCACTGCAATAGGTAGGAATGTTCGCTTTATTTGGGTATTGAATGCTGAATAGCTCAGTAACCGGTTGGTGCATCATCATGTACAAGGTACCGTTGGAAAGGGCTATAATGTGGCTTTCCAACGAGCCCTTGTACATGAGAATCTGTCTACGGGAACCCTGGATATGCATTGGTGCTCCTCCTCACTACCTCCAATATTGTGTGGGGTATACCTCCGTCAATTCCTGATCAATCAATGTGATCCTTTTTGCCTTCAGTGTGCCCAGTATACTACCCCTCAGCCCAGTAGTGTGCCTGGAAATGCACTCCATTGATCCGGATACAATGGGTAATTAGTGTGCAGGTTACCCCCCTGATAGTACACCCAATACTCCACCGATTAGGGTGTGTAAGACACCGTTGGAAGGCCATCATCGATAGCTTTCCAATGGCGCCCTACTCATTCCCATACACCCAGCGGTTATAGAGAGTGATTACGCAGTACACACCTTTTAGAATAAGGTCCTGGACAGTGATTACGCAGTCTACACTATCGAAAATATGGTCCAGGGCAGTGATTACACTTTTGAAAATATGGTCCAGGGCAGTTATTACACAGTCTATACCTTTGAGACTGTTGTGCAGGACATCAATTACAGCTTAAAACATCGATTTTAATGATGGTCCTAGACTCTTGAATATATAATATCTGTCCAGCACTCTGTAGTATATCCAATGGTCCAGGACCCCAATTGTATTCAAATGCCCCAGACAGCCTTCACAACACCAGCTGGCAGCACACAGACCTGTGTCTGTGTTATTTAATAGAGAAGTGGTGACTACAGGTGCATGCTTCCCGGATGTCTTTGTACGAGCGAAAGGTCAACTCCGTGCAGTTCGGAGCGGTCCCATAGATGAACCCGAGAAGATTGTTGATTTGTTTTTTCGTCAATCCCACATCGAAGGTGAAGTATGCGAAGTCAAAGTCGGAGCGCGTACGGAAGGGCACCCACAGATTGGAAGGGATGGGGATGGGCTCAGGATGAGGGAGTTTCCCAGTGTTGGAGGCAGAGAAGGAAGGCTCTGGATGATACATACTTTGCCCTTCGGGTTGCGGCGGTAGCCCGAGGCAGCTTCGCTGTTGAACAGTTCACTACTATGGGCAAAAGGACAATGTTGACTAGGGGTGTCACAGAATGAGGTTAGATAAACACAAACCTGGGTGCTGTGCCCTTGGAGTCGCGACACGTGCAGTACAGACAAAGTCATGTTCGACTTGACCTCCCGAGTTGAGCAGCTCTCCACAAGCTCCACAGGTGGGAGCCTTGTTGCAGGAATGTCTCGTCGCCATAATGTGCGCAGAGTGGTCGCTGATGGTTCAAATGATCCCAGTCAGATTCATCAGGAAAAAAGGAAATCGACGTAGCCGCCAGCGGTGGCTATGTAGCGGCCGTAGCTGGAGTAGCCGCGCGCACGACCTCTGTAGTTCCCCGTAGCTAGCTGTAGCATCAAGAAATCACGAACATTGAAATTGTGCTACAAGATACATCTATAAACCGTAAATACATGTTAGAACACCTCCTTGAACTTATAATCATATCAGACAGTAGTTAGAGGTGTTTTCGTGGGCTTAGAAAAGCGTGGGAACTGTACAGTCATCCACCGGAGTCAGCGCTGAGTGCCAGCTCACGTCGTTTCGCAAAGTCCGTTCCTCCTCTCCTCCTCCTTACGCTCATGTCTAGCTGCCCCTCTTTACTCTGTGTTCTTGTCACCCTCTCTGCATACTGTGAGGACTGCCAACTGGCTGCACTGGGACTCTATCTGCCACTGTGAACTTGAAGCTTGCCCCGGGCCCTCTTGCTTACTGCGACTAGTACTACTCTGTGGCCTCCTCTCTGCTGGGCTCATTAAGGTATGTCCATGTCACTTGAATTTGTGTGCTGTCTGCTGGCCTAGCAAGTGGCGATGTAACTGCGAGCCCGGGTTATGGAGAGTTGAATGATTTTTGGGCCTACTCGACTCGATTGTCGACTAGGCCCGATTGTCATTCATGACCACCTATCCCTGGCTTGCATCTAGCATCCCCCGAGTCCCGAGAACTGTTGCCTATTCAGTTCCCGGTGATGAGCTACATGTAATAGCAGTGTTGATGCTCATGTGTATCCTAAATGCGCCCGGGTTTTAATACTATCTGTAGACATTGTGTAGTATATGGTCATAGATGTTTTATCTCATACTTGTCTATTGCCCGTTGTTCAATATATTTGATTGTTTGCTATCCTTATGACTCCTTTGTGCTCCCGTGTATAGCTGCATGTAAGAAATCCCCGGCAGGAAGGCTGAGACCAGCTATCTACGGCCGCTACAGGCCAACTACACAGCGCTACATAGATGCAAGTGAGCGCTACGGCGACTACTAAAAAGGGGACTTGTCTAAAGAACTACCAGAACTATGTAGACTACTGAGCACTACTTAGTCAAGCCTTTTTTTCCTGATGTTTTGAGGCTCAGTGCACGTCGATGTAAGATGCACGACGCACTGAGACACACACCAGATACGATCAGGAGTGATAGAGCTTGGTTCAATAAGAGGGTAGGCACTGCATCAGGAAACCGATGTTTCTCCCAGCGGAGACAAAACTCCGATGGATCCGACAAGGCCTTGGAGGAGGAGGCGGACTCATTTCTCACGCTGAAAGAGACGGTGTCTCCTTGAGGAGATCACATCTCCTACCGGGTGCTCTAGCTCATCGGACATGTTACTGTTAGTGTGCATGTGCATCTCTAATCTCACCATCGCTCTTGTGCTCACCGCGGTATGTTGTGTTCATCTCTAGTATGTTCGGTACAAGTTTGAGTCGGTCTAACTCACCTGCCAATGGTGGTTTGTCAGCGAGTATGCAGGAGCACAAGTAGACAAGCACAGGGAGATTCCTGAAGATATCACCTTCACGTGCGCGGAAATCGACGCTGATATGGACAATCTACGCGGTGGTTTTGATGGGTTCCAGGATAGCTCGGATATAGAGCCAGAACCTGAGCCCGAGGCCGCTAGTATAGTAGCCTGGTGGGTACTAGTAAAAAGTCGATTTGTATCCTACAATGTTCGACAACTTATCTTGTTTCTCAGTGAATCATGCTGGTACTACATCGTGACGATGAACTTGAAATAACCTCTTGTTTGTGAGAAGATGGCTTGAACATGGCTCCCCTCATGAACACAAAGAGATTGCCGTCTCCTTGAGGAGATGTCGTTCTCTTTGCGGTATCACCGAGAGAACGTCCGGTCACTACGGAGTGCGGAAATCCCCCGCTCCATCGGCTCTTTCAGGTACCCATGAGAGACCAAAGAGATACTTCACTTTCCTGATGTGGGCATTGGGACAGGGTCGAGAGAAGGGGAGGTGAAGGGCAATCAGAGCTACCATCCCCGTTCCGAACGTGTGCGCTGAGAGATTTCTAGCGCTGCCTCGTCCTATTTCCGTGTCCGTATCTCGCTACCCCTGCCTCGTTCCGCAGCGCTGAGAGTGTTCTAGCGCGATTTTCTTCTCTTGCGCGTGCTGAGAGTTTTCTAGCACGCGTGTACGTGTACCACTTTCCTGTCCGACAATCCTTCCATCACTCTTCCTCTCTCCTCCTTTCATACATTTACATTTCAACACAATAACAACCACACACATACTTTTCCCCTTTCTTTCGTCCTTTACCGTTCGCATTGTCGGTTTGGTGAATATCACTCTTAGACGCCCCTTCGCGCGCCGCGTCGGGGCGTCTGTACTCAGCCAAAACACCGCGTGAACAGCCCGTGTCTCACAGGCTAGTTAGCGCAGGAGATTTGCGTCTTGCGAACGCTCTCGGCCCCGAACAAGATATAAGAGAATTTGCTGATGGCCCATGCTTGGCCAATGAGCCGAAGGCGAAATCTCGACTGTCCCGAACAAAGAGTACTATGAGCTATCTATAATAACATAAGGGAAGATAGCACGGGGGTAGTAATGACCAGCATAGACACGAATCCTTTGTCAGTGAACCCCAATCGCTTGCTGCAGCAGTTCGTCCAGAGTCTGTGCACACGGCCATCAGCAACGAACGAAATAACAGAGGGACACGCCAGGAGCCACGCACCTCGTCCATCTCCTCCAGCTGCCTGAACGTGCTCGCGTATATGTTCCGGATCTCCGGATGGAGCGCCGCAGCGTCGATCGGCCGCCCGAACAGCATCTCCTCGACCGCGTCCAACGGTTCCCGCTCCGGCCTCTTCTGGCTCAACGACGCCCGCATCTCGATCACCGCCATCATCTCGTTCAGCCCAAAGTCGTTCTTCGGGAGCACCAAGCGGGGCTTGTCCACCTTTGCGTACGGCGCCGGCATCTCGCCCACCGCCGCGGGCGACGATGGCGTCGCCGTCCGGTAGTCGGACACAGCGGACGCGAACGATGCCTGCCGTTCGTGCGGAGGCGGGTACCCTCGCGCGCGACTGCTCGCCGTAGGCGTCACCGTGTGTGAGCGGCTGTACTCGGACTCCCCGGGGCTCGCCGTCCGGTAGCTCGAGAGCCGCGAGATGGAGGGCGAGCCTCGCGCGACGTCGCGCGCGGTGGGCGTCGCGGTGCGGGACGTCGATGTCCCGTGCGTAATGGTCCCGTTGGCCGAGTATGCCGAGTCTGTGCTTGACCGCTCCGAGCCGCTCCCCACGCTTTGTCCGGAGGACGATTGGGATATCGGCGTCCTGCCCGTTTCCTTCTCTTGCTTGATCTTGTTCAGCACTCGGTCAATCTTAGGGCCCAGACCATCCTTGCCATGGGCAAGGACGCCATGCAACAAGTCATCGCCCGACGGGTCAGTCTTGACGCCTCCGTGATAGACTTCGCTGCTCCACTCCTTTTCGACAATGTCGCTGATATCGTATGTCTCGCCGTCAGTATCCACGTACGAGTAGCGCATCTTGTCGTCGACCTCGTAACGAGAGCTGCGCAGCATTGCGTTCCCTGGGAGCAACACGTCCAAGCCCCTCGCCGAGTTCGTTTGCGCGGAGAGAATGGCCCGCTGGTTGGCACGCGTAGCGGCGCGCTGTGCGGCTATAATCTCCTGTTTGGACAGTTGACGCTTACTAGTATCCTCGTTGGCCCCCGAGTCGGACGCAGTGCTCGAACTCGCGACAGATTCCCGCAATTGCTGCAAGGCGAGTTCGTCGAGAGGTGCGGACGAGCGATGACGAGCAGCCGAGATACGGTACGCGACCGCGCGACGCAAGATGAAGACCGGGTCGTCTGCCCGAACGTCGTCTGGCGAGCCGAGCAGCAGCTGCGCGGAGTCGATTGACCGGCGCTTGCTGTCGCTGAACCTCCGTTCGACTTGCCGGTACGTCGGGGGACGGGGGTACGCGTCGATGACCTTGCTGGAAGGAGCCAGCTCGCGCTCTGATAATGCAATATGAGAAACGGGAAGGAGGCGGAGCATGAGAGATTCTCACCTCTGCCATTGACTTCGACAGCAAGACCATACCGCACGCGCGACGAGCTTCTCCGCTTCGTCTGCTTGTCCTCGATCTCGTCTCCCCCATCCACGACTCCCTCTGGGATACCAAACCTGTCCAAGCCCTGTTCGATCACCTCCGCAACGGTGATGTTCTTCGGGAACACGAAGATTTTCTTGCGCATCGCTTGCGAGATCCCAGGAGACGGGACCTGGCTCGCTTGTGGTCGGTTCCGCAGCGTATTCTTGAACACGATCGCCTCCGTCTGAGGGTCGAACACCATGTCGTCTGGCAGATCGTCGGGGTATATGATGAGTTGGAGACCGAACCGGAAGGATGGTGAGCTGAATCGTTCAGGCGGCACGGAGTTGCCACCTGTAGTAGACACACTCAGGAACCCACGACCGCGCGCCGAGTCGTCCCCATCGACGCTCTCCGCGAGCAGAGTCTCGTCTCCGTCCTCATTGAAGCTGTCGTCCGCGTGGCCTCTGCGGTTGAGGTAGAACTTCACCTGCGAGTCGTCCGTGAAGTCGTTCATGGAGAGCTTCTTGATGGCCGGATGCATGGAGAGGTTGCTCACAAGAGAGCTGATGCTGCCCACACTGCTACGCTTCACCTTCGGGAGCTCAAGCGCAGCCTCGACGAGCGACTCGAATACACCGAGCGGTCTCTCGTCCGGACGCAGCACGGCCGAGGAGCCCTCGACCTGTTTGATCGTGAGGTAGTAGTCCTTGTCGTCCTCGCCTGCAGGAAGGCGGAAGCGCTGGATGGCCTGGCGCACGAGGTCGCCTGAGGTGGTAGAAGAGTTGAGGAGGACGGTCTTGAACGTCGCCTCTGTCTGAAGCTGGTCTCCAGCGAAGACTCGCACGACACTGAGGTCGGGTAGCCCGACACCCTGTCCGTCCATCGCGGTGGGCGACAGAACTAGGGAGCCGGGACGCGGCCGGGGACCGCCAGCGGAGAGACCGGAGGCAGAACTCGTCGAGGAGCTGAACGACATGGAGCCTTGCATGACGGCCGAGGCGGACTGGAGCCCATACGAGGGCTGCGCCTCGGGCGGCGAGGAGGGAGAACGGTTGAGGTATTGCTGGTACAGAGCCTGCTGTTGCTGGTCGCGCTGGCGAAGCTGCGAGGCGTGTTGCGAAATCTGAACTTGCGTTTGGTTTTGAGGCTCTTGCTGGAAATGCCCTTCCGTGTCCTGTGGCGAAACGTTCTGAGCGGCTCTGCGCGGGTCTGTCGAGTTCTTCTGCATCGCTTGCTGCTGTTGCTGCCGTGCGTTCATGGTGACCGGGGAGCTACCATCCGGGGGGGTCATCGGGGAAGTACGCAGCGACCTGCCCGATTCCTCGGACTCGCGGAGAGAGTCCATGCTCGCTGCGCTGCCGGTGTCCGACTTGTCCTTGACCTTCTCCTTGTCCTTCTTACTTCCTCCGAACAGTCCTCTGAACACGCCGCCGCTCTTCTTCTTCTTATCTTTATCCTTGCCGCCCTCGTCGTCCGTGGTATCTTGGCCCCGATCACGATCCTTGCGCAGCTTTCCGCCTCCCTGCTTCGAAGGGCTCGGGTCTCCGACAGTGACAGTAGAGACGACCTTGCCTCTGCCGGCAGCGGCGGGACCCGGATTGAGGTTCGCCTTCTTGCGTGCAGCCTCTTCGAGGGCCTCGATCTCCTCACGGGTGCGCTTGCGTTCCTCGGACTGCTGCTGCATAATCGCACTGGGAAGTAGGGGCCCACCGGGAGCAGGCGCGCCTTGATCATCATTGCGAGCCACAGGGGGCGTCATGGACAGCTTGCGAGTCTCCGTCACCTGTGCAGGATCCAGAGTACGACCGCCAGGGGAGACAGGCGAGGCGGGGGAAACCTCGTCCTGCACGACGACGAGCTTGTCGCGCGGATTCTGTGTGCGAAGTGGCTGTACGTTTTGCATGGCACCCTGGTCGGCGCGGCGCGAAAGGTCGTCGACTTGGATCTGCGCTGCTTGCAGCCGCTCGCGCTGCATCTCCTCTGCAGCGCCGTCCTCCCAGCTCATGCCGTCGTCGGGCTCCATACCGAGCGGTGGCGGATGGGCGCCGCGGGCTGCGCGTTCGCGCTCCTCCCACTCCTCTGCCAGCTCAGGATCCTCGTCCTCGTAGTCCTCGTCATCCCATTCGACATCCTCTTCTTCCTCCTCCTCGTCGTTCCAGATAGCAGGCGCGTACCTGCGCACACCAAAAGCATGCCTGAAACGAACTCCCTTGGACTGTTGTGAGGTTTGGTGGCCTGGGGATGGGGAAGGGGTATGGGCCTGATTGGAGCCTGCGCGGGAGGAGAGCAATCGGTCGCGAGATTCTTGCAATTCAGCTTGCGTGGCAGACGCAAGCTACAGAGGACATGGTAAGGGTGACAACATGAATGTGTAGACGAGGGGGAAAGAAGTAAGTTGGATGTAAGCGAATGAGTTTGAGGGTGTGTATCACGAAGACATACATCGACGTTGCGGTGCTTGTTCAGACGGGCGAGACGTTCAAAAGGAGTCTCGATGTTCTCTGCGGGTATATAACCGACCTCCTGGGTCTTGAGGACGCGTACAAGCCACCAGTAGCTGTTGCTGTCGTCCATGAGGAAGAGAGAGTCACCTTTAACGACATTAGCCTGACCCTCGACGGTCGCGGCGAAGCTGTGGAGGGCATATACAAGGTCGAAGTCGATGGACTCGTTGGGAATAGAGAGGGAAGACGAGCCGTCGTCGTCGTCCATGTAGTCCATCTCGCGGTCCTCGCCATCAGAGTCGTCCTCGAGAACGGAGTGTTCCTCGTCGGAGGGATATGCATGGTCGGCGTGGTGGTCGTCTGTCATGTTCTAGCGGCGAGTAAAGGAGAGATTGCAGAGGAACGTATAGCACAGTAAGTTGGAAAGGGTCAGCTTGGAAAACTTGAAGACGAGAGAGTGTGTGTGGACAGAGCGGACAGAGGCCAAGAAATCGAGGAAGCAGGTAAGTATCAACTACTGATGTTCTACTCAACCTCATCGTATCCAAGTCTCTGCTGAGTCAGCATCTCCTCCTACATAGTACTGCAGACGCTCGCACAATAGCTACTCTAGTAGTACTAGTAGTACTTAGTACTAGTAGTACTACTAGTAGTAGTACTTACTGTACATAGGTACATAGTATTAGTAGCAAGCTCCTCGAGTGCTTATATAGTACCGTAGTACTGGGAACGATTTCTAGAGAAGCCCACGTTCTAGACAAGGCAGAGGCTGAGGGAGCTTATCTGTTGCAGTTAGATATCTCTTAATGTTCTATGCAACTGCTCTGAACGTTTGTAGAGCGATCCGTGACGATTTGTATCAGAGACCCGTTGGAAACCCGCGATATCGCCCAAGTTGCGCCCAAGAGCAGAGAGGATGACTTTGATGAGCGCCTAGCTACCACTTAGCCAAATGCATCTAGCTTTCGTCTCTAAGTTGCACGCATTCCCAATCATTCTGAGTACAGATAGGAGTGGTTCAAGTATGCTCGAATATGTGTAGTGAGGTATCTATAGGCTGCTGCCTGTTTCTGACAGAATGTTACGGAGTAGTTAAGGGAGAATTGATTTGGTAAGGAGGCTGAGTCACCCAGCTGGTCACAGCCCAATTCCCACGCTATAGGTTAGGGTTAGATGGGTTTCCCTCTAATATGACATTGTTTATTGCTTTCATACAACTACCAGGACCGCTGCCCCTCATCCCTCATTCTCTTCTCGCCGCATGGATGTCGATGACCCCAATCTACCTCAAGAGGAGGAGGACGTGGAATACGGTGTTTCCTCGCGCGGACGCCGCGTAGCCAAGAAGTCCTACCAAGAGTCTGCCAGTGATGGAGAAGACCCCATCGACCTCATCGGCTCTAAACGCAAGGGCAAGCAGGTCTTCCATCCACCAGACGAGGACGAGGACGAGGACGAAGAGCCTGCCGGTCGCTACTCTCTCCGCACCCGCAGTCGTGGCCACTCCAACAAGCTCAACGGTTTCATTGTAAGTGACGAGGAAGACGGCGAGCCCAAGCTCGGCGGACGCTACCCCACCCGAAACAGAACCAAATCCGCACCGAACGGCCATGCGAGCCGTAACGGCAGAAACACAAGACGTTCCAACGGCCGCTCGCAGCCACAGGCCTCGTCCTCGCGCCTCTCTACGCGTCGTACGCGCTCCAATGCGCACGACGACGAAGAGGAAGAAGGCTACGTCGACGAGCCTACCTCCTCGGCCGACGGCGAGGGCTCCATCGAGGAAGCTCTTGCCACCTCCCCCGAACCCGAGCTCGATGCCGACGCTGATGCCGAGGGGGAGGTGGATCCCGAGCCCGAGGGAGACGGTAAGCCCTACGCTTTGCGACAAAGAGCCAAGATCAACTACGCCATCCCACCGCCCCTCGAGGACATGCGTCCACCTCCGAAGCCACGCTCAGGCGGGAACAAGTCTCATGGACGTGCCGCGAACCGACCGAAGGCCCCCGGCTGGAGCGCGACTGGCGCGGAGCTGAGTAGGTGGATGGGTGGCGGCGGGGATGACTCGGTGAGTGGCGCGAGTCGACGGTCGGCGACTCCAGCTGACTCTGCGGTAGGATTCCGACTACGCTACGCGCACTCCCCGCAAACCGTTTGGCTTAGGTGCGGGCGCTGCTGCTGGTGGCGTTTTCGCTGGCGGGGCTGGGGCGGCTGGGGCGGCCGGTGGATTCTTGCCAGGCGATCTGGCTGCTGCTGCCGGGACACCGTCAAATCTGGGCAAGGTTGGAGATGCAGGTATGTCACTGTGCTGTCGCCTGTCTGCTCCCCCTGACTTTGTTGCCAGCGCTCGCGGACGTCGATCCTCTGGGCGTCAACCAGAACGTTACGTTTGACGAAGTGGGCGGTCTGGACGATCGTGAGTTCGTCTTCTATCATGTCGGCTGTGACCACTCACAGGACGTGTACGGCAATAGACATCAACTCGCTCAAGGAGATGACGCTCTTGCCTCTGCTGTATCCCGAGGTCTTCCAACGCTTCAACGTAACGCCTCCGCGTGGTGTGCTGTTCCATGGTCCTCCGGGCACTGGTAAGACACTCCTTGCACGAGCTCTTGCGGCGAGTTGTCGATCCAATGGCAAGGGCGTATGTAAGTCACGTGACCGTTAAGTCCATGTCGCCGTACTCAATCCAGGCATCAGCTTTCTTCATGCGAAAGGGCGCCGACTGTCTATCGAAATGGGTTGGTGAGGCCGAACGTCAACTCCGTCTGCTCTTCGAGGAGGCGCGCAACCAACAGCCGAGTATCATCTTCTTTGACGAGATCGACGGCCTTGCTCCTGTACGATCGTCAAAACAGGATCAAATCCATGCCTCTATTGTGTCGACGCTACTCGCGCTCATGGATGGCATGGACGGTCGTGGGCAGGTCGTTGTCATTGGTGCCACCAACAGGCCGGACGCCATCGATCCCGCCCTCCGTCGACCGGGTCGCTTTGACAGAGAGTTTTATTTTCCCTTGCCTGGAATCGAGGCCCGAGAGAGGATCCTACATATCATGACCAAGAAGTGGGATGGATGGGATGGTGAGAAGGGACAGGCGAACGCCAAGGGGCTTGCCAAACTGACGAAAGGGTATGGCGGTGCCGACTTGAGGGTGAGTTTATTGCTTGGACATGTCTTGTAGTCGGTCTGACAGGCAGATAGGCACTCTGTACAGAAGCTGCTCTCAACGCCGTGCAACGACGATATCCACAAATCTACAAATCCAACGATCGTTTGCTGCTTAAGCCTGAGACAATCGAGGTCGAGCTGCGCGACTTCATGATATCAGTGAACAGTGCGTCCCAGCGACCTTTCCGCTGATAGTTATTGTCCGCTCATCCTGACTTTGGCTCCATTCAGAGCTTGTGCCGTCTTCAGCGCGTTCAGTATCTTCATCTGCATCTCCCCTACCGACACAACTCGTTCCGCTGTTGCAAGATCATTTGGATAAGATCAAAGATATCATCGGTAAGGTCCTGCCTGTTAGCAAGAAGCGGACTGCTCTAGAAGAAGCCGAGTGGGAAGAAGAGAGCTCTGAGGGTGCGCTCGAGCGTGAGCTGATGATGCAGTCGATGGAGACTCTGCGTATATACCGACCCCGCGTAATCCTGCATGGTCCGCTCGGTATGGGTCAAAGCTACGTCGCCGCCGGAGCGTTGCACTTCCTCGAAGGGTACCACGTTCAGAGCCTTGATCTCGGCGCTCTGATGTCAGACTCTACCAGGGTGCGATTCGGAATAGTCCACCGTCTTGTGGCTCGATGCTGATCAGATTTGTAGACCCCTGAGGCAGCTATCGTGCAACTGTTCGTAGAAGCCAAACGCCATCAACCCTCCGTCGTGTACATTCCGTCGCTAGCCGGATGGTGTGCTGCCGTCACGGAGACTGCGCGAACGACAGTGCGCGCGATGCTCGACACCCTTGCGCCGACCGACCCCGTCCTCCTGTTGGCTGTCGTAGACGGTCCGTTCAACCAGTTGCCTCGCGACGTCCGGCAGTGGTTTGGGCCGATCCGCGAAAACCGTGTTGCTCTCACGGCGCCGACCTCCTCCCAGAGAGATCAATTCTTCGAGGGCCTGCTGAAGGACGTGCGCCGGCCACCGAATGAATTCCCGGATGGTATCAAGAGACGGAAGCGGATTCTCGAAGAGCTGCCCATCGCACCTCCGCTCGAACCGCGTCAGCCGACTGCCGCGGAGCTCGCGTTGCAAGAGGAGAACGACCAGCGCGTTATCACGCTGCTCAAGTATCGCCTCGGGCCCATTCTCAGCGAGCTGAAGAGGAAGTTCAAACGGTTCACGAAGCGCGCCTCGGTAAGTCGCAATGGGTCCCCGTTGTCTGTCGATGTATCTGACGGACATCTTCAGGAGGAGTACAACTACGACTTCAATGCTCCTCCACCGCCTCCGCCGGCCCCGCCCGTACAGATCGCCCTTGTTACATCCTCTGTAGAAATGCAAGTCGATGTTGATGGTGTCGCGGAGGTTGTCAACGAGGCACAAACCCAAGAGGTCGTCGAACTTGGGATCGACCAACAAGTTCAGGCCCAGTTCCCGCAGGAGCCCAAACTGCACGACATCGATCTCGAACGGATGAACGTCGAACTGTACAAGGGACGGTACCTGACCCCCGACGACTTCTTGCGAGACGTCCACAGGATCGTCGAGAACGCACAGATCCGGATACATGAGGACCCCGAGCGACTCTTCAGGGCGCAAGCGATGTTTACCGCTGCCGAAGTCAGTATCCAAGACTTTGACCCGCAGTTCAGGCTCGAGTGTCAGCGGATGGCGGCGCGCGAGAGCAAGCGGCGCGAACAGCACAGGAGGGAGAAGGAGAAGGAGAAGGCGCCCGCACAAAACGGAGTCTACGCCCCCGGCACGAGGAGGAGCGCACGTAACAACGGCCAGGAGCCGGAGATGTCGATCCAGGACGTCACGGAGCTAGAGCGCAGGGAACGCAGGCTGAAGAGGCAGCGCTCTAAGGGCGTCGAAACTACCCCGTCCGAGGACGAGACGGGAGAGCGCGTCACTAAAAAGTCGCGAACCGACGGTGAGGACGGCCCGCCCTCGCCTACCGTTGGTGGTCGATCGATGAGCGTACGCTTCGCGGACGACGCGCAGCCTCCGCCTGGGTCGCCGAGCGGTGTGGGCCTGTTAGCAATCCCAGAGCAGTCAGGCTCGCGCGCCGGCTCTGAGGTACCCCGCAGAAACGGCTTCGACCCATCACTCCTTAACCCCTTGTCGCCCGTCGATCTATGCGCAAACATCCCCACCGATCCCCCCGATAATCCGTTCAGCGCTCCTACCCTGTTGGAAGCCCCAGCCGCTCTGCAGGACCCTGCGCCCCAGCCCATCGACAACAGCGCTAGCGGCCCGAACGGGCTTCCATCCGATGCCCAAGTCATCTTAGATGGCGACGGCGACCAGCCGATGGACACCTCGCAGACGCAACCCGTCGAGGAACCCGCGCTCCCGTCGACCGCACCTCTAGAACCACTACCCGACCAGCCGATGGAGGTCGAGCGCTCGCCGACGCCTCCGCTCCCGGACTTCGTGCTCGACGAAGATGCCTTGGCGGAGCTCAAGGGGTACCTGCGCGACGCGACTGGGTCGCTAAACGTCGAACAGCTCGAACAGCTGCGTGCAACATGTTTGGGTATCGTCTGGCGGCATCGCACCGAGTGGGACCGGGGCGCGCTGGTGCGGGAGCTCAAGGAGGAGGCGCGACAATTCGTCGAGGAGATCTCGTTGGACGACATGGACGCGCCCTCGCCGTGACGAGGCTTCTCTGTATCCGGGGCTTCATTCGTGTACATGCTGACCGCGTCCAGTGCCTCAGCGGGTGCTCAACGTTCGTCGGACTTGTTCCCGTCGTTTCCGAGACGTGTGGGTGGATAGTGGACGATGGGACTCTCTCTGTAGATTATTACTTGTCACTAGTACGGCTGCTCGTGTATCGCCAACGCTACTCCTCATACCGGCTTTCGAAATTTATCAATATTGAGTAATAAGTGACTTGTTACCCCTGGAGCGGCGTCATGAAGTACTCAAGAAGCCTGAGGCCCAGTGAGTACTCAAGAAATCTGGGTGTTGCTCGCGATGTAGGTGTGAATGCTGTGGTACGTCGCTATGTTGTAGTTCAGCTACATACACGGAGCTGAAGGCTAGTTGGGCACGCCCACTTATAACTGCATAAAGGCTCTCCTCGTATGCGCATGCTGTTTCACAACTTCGAGCCGGCAGGCACCCTCGCGCTCGAGCATATTGATTCCGGGGAAAGCTTGGCGCGATCGCCTACCAAGTTATTGCACCAGCAAGATCGACTTTCACCTTCTTCAAGTGACAGTCAGTGGAAGTAGGTACAATCCATGGGCGCACTAAGTCAATTCTCAGCGGTTAGCTACTATAGCTGTCATCAATTCCACAATGCAGACTGCACACCCTCCAGACAAGTACACACTACATACCACACCACTGCCACGGTTAGAATTCAACCCACAAAAAACCCTCAAGCCTGCCTCGGGCGCACCACGACCCGCAGCGGCGGCTTCTGGATCGTGAACCAGTCCTGCAGACCGTCCTCGTACGCGCGCGCGTCCCACCCGTCCGCAAAGCGCAGCTCAAAGCGCTGCACGACGTGCGTTACGAGCATGCGCATCTCCTGCAGCGCAAGGTTCTTGCCCACACAGTTGTTCGGCCCGAACGAGAACGGCGCGAACGCGGCTGCGTTGTGCACGAAGCCCTGCGGCCGCTGCTCCTCGTTCGCGGCGAGCAGCCAGCGGTCGGGCCAGAACGCCTCGGTCGCGGGCGCGAATTGCTTCGGGTCGCGGTGGAGCGCGTAGAAGTGCACGAAGGTGATGGTGCCCTCGGGGAGGTAGCTGCGTGCGCGCGCGCGCGCGATCAGCCGCGGGCGGAGGGTCGGGGGATGTATGCACTCACTGTGATCCGGCGACCCGGCCGCCAGAGCCCGCGGGCACCTGGCGCTGGCTGCCGTCGGGAACGATGGGCACAAGGCGGAGGGTCTCGTTGCTGAGGCCGAGAATGCGTCAGTGCGATTAACACGGCGAGACGGTTGCTGCTCACATCACCGCGTTCAGGTAGGGCATGTTCGGGTGGTTCTTTGTCTCGAGTGCGTTCTCTCCGGGCGGGAAGAAGTGGTCGACTTCCGCTTGGAGTCGCTTGTACACCTCGGGATCCCTGATCACGAAGTAAAACAGATTAGAGAGCGCGATGGAGGTGGTGTCGGAGCCGGCGATCATGGCCAGAGTGCCATTCACGATCGTCTCCGCAAAGTCGGGGGACTTGGCTTCGACGCCGTCTTCGTTGTTCTGTGCGGGATGAATGCCGTACATTAGCGGACGTCAGCGCAAACGGGCTAGAGCGTACCAGAAAGTAGAAGAGATCACGACGCAGGGAGCCGCCCTTAATGCGCGCGGCCGCGAGGCCGGACCCGTAGGCGAACATGCGTCGCACACCATGAGCCGCCTTTGGTATCCGGCGAATGTAGTACGCTAACCAGGGAATCTGGGCAAGAATGTGCAACGCTCTGCAGGAATGGAATGAGCATACACGCCCGCGGCGAAGCACGGAGTGACTAACACTTGGCCTTCTTCCAACATGTGCCACTTGCTGCCAGCGTCGCCGTATCTCAGCATTTCAGAGCCGCCACCGAATCTAGAACGCGAAGTCAGCTCCGAGCTATCTCCTCTGCAGGGCCGCAGGGACGAACGCCATGTCGCTCATGAAGTCGTATCTGTGAACGGCTACATGAGCGTGCACACCAGCACATTTCTCTCCAGGACTCACGAGAACCAGCCGATCCACTTGCCCAAGTCCACTTCGGACTTCTGCTGCGCGAGACCGTCCGCTAGCTCGCTGACGCGCTTGGCGATGATCTCCTCGTAGCCCTTGAGCGCAGCTGAGTTGAAGGCGCGGCTCCAGGGCTTGCGCTTGCGGGCATGCTCGCGGGTGTTGCGTTCTGCGATCAGGGACCGCTTATCGCTAAACGCGATAACCGTGCTGACCCATCCTGCGAGACTGTCAGTAAATCGCCGTGCATGAAACGCACGATGAGACATACGGGGGCCCTTGGGCAGCATGCCGACGGTCTGCAGCGCATCCGGATCGCGGAAGGAGATTTCGTTGGGGCCGGTCCTGACAGCGTCGCCGTAGCGTTCGTGAAGGGACTTGATGTACTTGTGCTGTATGCCTTTCCTGGTTGCGAGCAGAGTCAGCGACAGCTTGGAGATCTTGAGGAGCGCGGGGCCAGGGTAGTGAGCGAGGGGGTGGAAGGGGGAGAGGCGGTAGAGAACGAGTGACGAGACGAGAGTGGTGAGATAAAGGGCAAAAGAGGCGAAGACTGCGCCGACGAGCGGGACTTTGCCATAGAGTAGGATCGAAGATACGAGGGGAGGGATAAGGAGTATCGAGAATTGGATTCGGAGCCTTTGAGGCTCGTAGCGGTTGAAGATCTGGTGTGCAAGCTGAGAGATGGTATCGAACATGGTCAATGCATGCTCAAAGGCTTAGCGGAGGCAGTCATAATAAAATACACACCAGACCGGCACCGAATAGGCCGGAGGAGATTTGTTTCACAGAGAGAGCACCAAGTTGCTCCGACATGTCGTCTAGCGGGGGACGGAAGCGGTTGGTGAAAGTGAAGAAGCTGAAGGAGAGTCGCCGAGGAGCAGCGGAGGACCTCGGTATATAAGGATGTATCAGCCGTTAGCTAGCGGTCGCGGACCTACCAAAATGAAACAGTCGCTCGGTGAAGACCGTGACGTTTGTCAACTCGCGGGGAAGTGCGACGGGAACGGGAGAGAGACTGTCTGATTTATATGTGTGTCTCGGCGAGGCTTCACGAGCGTCTGACACGCGATCACACCTTTGATACGGTCTGGAGGATGGAGGATAATGATTTATGTACTGCGCATGCCACGGTGGCGATTTCGTTGAGCTCTAGGGGTATGTTTTCCACACGATCAAGGGACTTACGCGTTCACAAAGTTCACTGCTCGTGCATAGCAGCGAGCGCGTTGTGGCAGTGTGCATGCAACCTTGCGGATAGCTGAGCATGCCAGTAGCATTTTATAGGCAATGATCATGACCGTCGGACTCAGAAGACTAGTACGTACTTTTCGGGACAACGCAAGTCAAGCGCTCACTGGTGCGGCTGTGCCGGCGGCGAGTCACCTCCTCCCTGCGTGCGCACTTCAACGGAATGCTGTACATAACGCAGCAAGTACATTCTGGTTGATTTACCCTGATTTACCTGACTTGTAAAAGTGAACAACGAGCGCCTCTCGGCGATCTACGTGACTGCACAGCTTGACTCTGCTTAACTCTGCCCTCGATCCATAACGTTAACAACGTTAACCCTTGACACCGGACTCGAGCTGCAGAAGATTTTGCATACATACTGATGATGAACTACTTTGTGAGCATTCCAGGTATCCCTGAATGGGCCAAGAACCATCCCGAAGTCAAGGCCCGCGGTCTGGACCTTCAGGACGCTCTCAAACCATAGTATGCTCACGATGACCTGGCAATCCTTTCGAACTATGGTAATGATCACTTGAACTCCAATAGGGTGTCACTTGGCGTACTGGGGACCAGATACCTCCGTAAAAGCCCTCAAACCAGCTGGACAAGAAGCTGAGATCTACGAGCGACTTCGTAGTCTGGATCGTTATCCGGCTTGCCTGCGCCACACGTTGCCCGGTTGCAACGTGTACGATATACACTCGGAACGGCCCATCCTGATCATGCCGGTTATCAGCGAGTTCATGGCAAATTTTCCTACGTGGGATCTGGCGAAGCTGCTGGACGTCTACCACCAAATCTTGGAGGTATGTATCATAGAGCGTTGTTCGATGCACCCGCGCTGACAATGCTGCCCAGGGCGTCGAATTCCTGCACGAAATGAAGATCGCTCATCTAGTGTGTCTGTCACGCATCAAAACTCGTTCGCAAAGCACTAATAGCAGCTGATTCAATATAGGACTTCGTCACCGACAACCTGCTGCTTGCTCGGAAGCACGACGTGGAGTTCCATCGCGGTCTTCCAATCGAAGTAGGCAGGGTGTACATCATGGACTTCGGGGAATCACAGCAATACGAGCTCGGGCCGGGGCAGCAGCCCGCAATCAAAACGCCATACTTATCGCAGCGCCCGGGATGTACGAGCATGTGCAGATACAGGCCCACCGCGCGCAGAGCTCGATTTGGCAGGTGCTGTCCGTGATTCTGTGGGCTTATGGGTTCTTGAAGGCTGTTTGGGGTGTGCTGAGGAGCCTGCGAGGAGTACACTCCTCGATCCTCGTGATAAGGATCAGTAATCATTTATCGTAAAGGCGGGATATGTTCTAAGGAATCGTGATACAAGCAAACAAACACCAGCGAAGGTAGCTGACGGTCATGATTGCACAGACTCTCAGTCGGAACCGTTGGTCATACTGGCAGTAGTACAAGGTACAAGATATTCCAATGAGCTTCGGCGAGGAAAATATGGTCCTATACGTTCTGTGACACTCACAATGATGAGAGCAAGCTTTTGCGGATAGATGAGTACAACTACATACCATGTAGTGTGTTGCGTTGGCAGTGATTTGGAATTGATTGGAGTGAAGAAGTTCGTTGAGACCGCCCAAGACAGCGGCGCGGTTGGTAGCAGGGTCTTGTGGATTGTCGGTCCAAACGTACATGACCCTCGCGCCCGGCTGCATGAACGCCCCCAGGTCCACGCTGTGGCACATCTGAGATGGCTTCTGACCAGCCATGGTCACATACGACTTTCGCAAGGTGAGTGTGGTCCCTTCAATGTGCAGGGGGGGTGCCGACTCCGAATCTTTGATCGAAAAATCGAAGACGTCGTCCGGGATGTTGGGCACATACTCGCTCAAATGCTTTAGTCCCGCCACAATGCCAGCATTGCCTTGAGCCATAGTCCGGCGACGTCTTGTATGCTGTGTGTATAAGCTAGTCAGTTATTGCTATTACATCACTGCCGCGAGGTGTGTTGAGGGACATACTGGGAGAGCAATGCAGATCAATAGGTTGCCAAAGAAAAACGGCAATGGCACTGGTCAAGGAGGTCGGAGATTTGACTGGGTGATAGACGAAAGACTCGGGGAGAAGACGTGGAGGCTCTAGCGTCATTGAGAAGTGGACAGTACTTTTATATATACGTGTGTGCTGGAGCTCTCAGCTGATCAGATCGATGAAGAACTGAAGCTTGAAGCGCAACATATGCATGATGGTTTATTGTTCAGTTTCAAGCTGTAGTACGGTCCAGGTTAATCCGATCGGAGTCGTCGGAGTTTTCCGATTCACACGTACCAACGACGAGCGCTAAGTACATACGATCGTTCTCAACAAGCGGCGGCAAGCGAACTCGAACTCCCAACGTGGCACCACCTCCCGTTCATCTAAGACTACAGACTGCCACTCACACATACTATGGCGCTGCGATTTGACCTAGTTCCAGATTGGGTCAAGGACCATCCAGAGGTGCAAGCTAGAGGAATCCACCTCGAAGACACTATCAAGCCAGTGGGTGCCTGCCTGAGTATTCCCGGTACCTAATGCACATATTGTCTGCTTCTAGAATGTCGCCTGGAGGACTGGCGTACAGATGCCCCCATACATAGTCAAAGCCCTCAATTCTGCTGGTCAAGAGGCCGACATATACGAGCGACTACGCGGACTGAGTCCTGCCTCTCCCAACCATACTCTGCCGGGCTGCGACGTCGTTCGTTCCGAGCCGCAGGATATTCTGATCATGCCACTGGTGGGAGAGTTCCATGCGCCGGACTTCACTACGTGGGATCTCGGCACATTGTTGAGGTGCTACTACCAGATCCTGGAGGTATGACGGCAGTCTCGTACAATAGGCTAATGTACTGACGCTCATCCTCTTCCACCGCAGAGCGTCGAGTTTCTTCACGGCTTGAGGATCGCGCACCTTGTGAGTTACTACGGTAGCAGATCTCAGCCATGTTGCGACTTATGATGTTCTCTGCACTGACAGGACATCGTGACCGACAACATGCTGCTTGCCACACAATGGGCAGTCGAGTGGCACAAGAACGTGCCCCTCGAATTGGGGAAGATCTACATTATGGACTTTGGCGAGTCGCAGCAGTACGCGCTCGGGCCTGGCGAGCAGCCCGCGATCAAGCTGCCGCCGTCGCATATCGATCCGCCGCGGGGCATGACACACTTCGACCCGTACTCGTGGGACGTGCACTGCGTCGGCCACGCATTCCAGTGGACGTCAAATGTAAGTATGCGTCTCCCGCCCACTTCATCGCAAACCATTGTGCTGACTGTAGATGTGTTTCCTCCTCGGACAGTGGGTGTATAGAAACTCGAAACGCCCTGAGCCGTGGATTGTTCGGTGGATCGTGCGATGGCTGAAAGGGGACGAGCGAGGGTGCACTGGGGTCTGTCACTGCCGGCCGAGCGCACGGCGGGCGCGCCAGGTCGTATCCGGAATTCTGTGGGCTGTCAAGGCGTGGAATGCCTGCCGCCGTGCATTGAGCATGCCCCGTCAGATGCTGACCCGCGACGAGTAACCTGGAGCAATGTGTCGGTCTTATATCTCCTTGACCAACGCTTTAGCTGCAGATACTACTACATACCCCCATAGTGCGTCCTACCAGTAGAAGCATGTCTGAAGACCTGTTTAGAGATCTCAAGACCAATACCCGACCTCGGGATATTCACAATCATGATCGTTTTCAGGATTCGCACTGACCAAAGACTATTGAGTGTCCTAAGTTCCAAGACATGTTTCTGAAGGTATCATATATGACCAAGTGTTATCATCTACCATTTGGCAGGTAGTAGTAGCCGCAGGTTGTCGATCCAACCGGAGGTTCCAATCCCTTTAAGTACTGACGGCGAGCGCTATTGTTCTCAACAACTTGAAGCGGCGGCAAGCGACGGACTTGAACCTTGTTTCACAACCACCACCTCCCGTTCATGCTACACGGGATCACCTTTGCCGGTCATTTTGTTTGCTAAGCCGAGTCACAATGATAGCTGACAATTCCCGAAAAGTAGCGTGCAATCAGGCTGCCGCTGTCCCATGCTAGGGCCGCTGTCCCATGCTAGGGGGCCATCAAATGGGAAGTGCACTACGGTCCCTACTGGTGGGACGTGTTCTGCATCGGCGGTCAATCGTTTCAAATTTCAATATCCGCTCTCTGCTCGTGTTTTTTGCCGACCCCGTGTTGACCTCGAGAAGTTGTCGCTTGGTGGGTGCATCGAGAACGCCCAGAGCCGTGGATAGTCCGACGACTGGGACTCTGGTTGAAAGGTAACGATCGCGGACGCGGATGTGAGAACGTGTGGCCTACCGCACGGAGAGCGCGACAGGCGGCAGGAATTCTGTGGCCCGTTGTTGGAGTCCCCGACACTTTTAGACATGCACAGTGCCAGCGAAGTCAGGCTACGAGAGTTATAGTGATGCATCTCAATGACTCCATGCAACCTTTTTTCTGCACCTGCTCATGGGGTTTATACGTTTCGTACTCGTTACAGTCGTCTGATAATTGTTCTATGTGGTTCGCTGCAGTCTGCCGGAGCCACATTCTGTACCAAATGAGCTAGAATGAGCGGAGTAACATGTAAGACGACCAAGATAGAGAACATACATGGCATCACGATTGTTGGATCTGTGGAGACGTTGGCACTGAAAATATGTGTCTCCGTGAGGAATCTCTTGAATCCCTTCATAACGACTGCTCGAATTGTCTGCGGTGTAGCACATACGGGCGGGCTCTTGCCCGACCGCAGTGACAAGAGACTTCCTGAACACAAGCTTGGTTCCTTCGCGCTCTATCATATGAGGTAGTGCATCCTTCAGATCGAAGTTGTACCAGTCGTCCCCGAGCGTCGGCATGAGATCGATGATGTAGCCTAATCCTCTGAGCCTTGGATCATCAGGAAGGTTCTGAGCCATCGGACTGTGTATTCATCAGATATAGACACGATGATGTACTCGAATCAGGACATACACAGTGAGCTGTTCTCCTGAGGTATCGGGCTGTGTGTGGGACTTGGGCAGTGGGTAGCAGATTTTCCGCGAGAGTGCGATCGTCGATCGTCAAACCAACGGTGGTTTGAACTGAGCTGATATTTATGCGTGCTCCGAGTCAGGCGCACGGGCCAGAGAAGACAAGAAGCAGAAGTTGGATTCGGAGCCTACGGAGTGTGAATAACTGCGTGAGCGCTTTGTGAGCGCTACTCGCCAGCATAAGTTCCTATCAGTTCGGAACGACGGCGAGCGTTTGTGCGCTCGATTCATCACTTCGTCCTCGATTTGCTGCAGGAGAGTCACTCGCACCTAATGGCGAGCTACTATGGAACCATTCCAACAGTCCCTGACTGGGTCCAGAACCACCCCGAAGTCAAGGCCCGCGGTTTACACCTCGAGGACACTCTCAAACCAGTGCGCCCACAATCCGTATACTTATTCTTTCGAACCACAGCGCTGATACTTCTGATAGGATGTTACGTGGCGCACTGGGGACCAGATTCCACCTTACGCGATTAAAGCCCTCAATCCCGCCGGGCAAGAGGCTGCAATCTACGAGCGACTTCGTAGACTGGATCCAGCTTGCCTGAGCCACACGCTTCCCGGCTGCGACGTGTATGATATACACTCAGAACGGCCAATTCTGATCATGCCGGTTCTCAGCGAGTTTATGTCAGACTTTCCTCTGTGGGACCTTGTGAAGTTGCTCGACATTTACCACCAGATCTTGGAGGTATGTACTAGTAGGGTGCACTTCAGTGTGTACGTTGACGATGCTGCCCAGGGCGTTGAATATCTCCATTCTATGAAGATCGCCCACCTGGTGAGCCATACTCGAATATGCATGCGAGCCTTCCGCGGAACACTCACCGCCAGTGCTCTAGGACTTCGTCACCGACAACCTCCTGCTCGCTCGGGAGTATGATGTCAGGTTCCATCCCAATCTGCCGATCAAGGTAGATAAGGTGTACATCATGGACTTTGGCGAGTCGCAGCAGTACGCGCTCGGGCCTGGCGAGCAGCCCGCGATCAAGCTGCCGCCGTCGCATATCGATCCGCCGCGGGGCATGACACACTTCGACCCGTACTCGTGGGACGTGCACTGTGTCGGCCACGCGTTCCAGTGGACATCAAATGTGAGTATGCGTCTCTCGCCCACTTCATCGCAAACCATTGTGCTGACTGTAGATGTGTTTCCTCCTCGGACAGTGGGTGTATAAGGACTCGCAACGGCCTGAGCCGTGGATTGTGGGGTGGATCGTGCGATGGCTGAAAGGGGATGAGCGAGGGTGCACTGGGGTCTGTCGCTGCCGGCCGAGCGCACGGCGGGCGCGCCAGGTTGTATTCGGAATTCTGTGGGCTGTTAAGGCGTGGAATGCCTGCTGCCGTGCATTGAGCACGCCCCGTCGGATGCTGACCCGCGGCGAGTAACCTGGAGCAATGTGTCGGTCTTATATCTCCTTGACCAACGGTTTAGCTGCAGATACTACTACATACCCCCGTAGTGCGTTCTACCAGTAGAAGCATGTCTGAAGACCTGTTTAGAGATCTCAAGACCAATACCCGACCTCGGGATATTCACAATTATGATCGTTTTCAGGATTCGCACTGACCAAAGACTATTGAGTGTCCTAAGTTCCAAGACACCTTAACCCCTTGTCGCCCGTCGATCTATGCGCAAACATCCCCACCGATCCCCCCGCTAATCCGTTCAGTGCTCCTACGCTGTTGGAAGCCCCGGCCGCTCTGCAGGAACCTGCGCCCCAGCCCATCGACAACAGCGCTAGCGGCCCGAACGGGCTTCCATCCGGCAATGCATCTCGTGCACATTACGATTGATGAGTATGGAACATACGAAGAAGTCGTTATTTATGGACGACGCTTCCCGCCAATTTTGTAACGCAAACCTGAGCCCGTGGGAATCTGGTTTAAACTCCGAAATGTCGGGGTAAGTGATTATGTAATACAAGGTAAGAGACTGGTAAGTAGCGGATCTAACAGACAAACCCTAGCCTAGGGTTGGCGCGAGTCGCGCGGGAAAGTTCTAAGCGCCTGCACCGCCACTAAAGCGCCTGCAGCACCTTCTCTGCCCCTTCTACGTCTCTCTTCCTCCACCTCCTCCTCCTCCTTACCCCCTCTCCTGCGCCTGTTGTATCACGTTCCACGTGGTGCAGAGCGTGCACTGTACTTCCTCGACACACCTTCAGCTTCTTTGGCGTCTCAAATCTGCAACACCTCCACACAACGTCTCCTCCAACTCGACACGTCGACATAAGACCAAATGTCAAAAGGTATCGGAGTATTCTTCTCTTTCATCTATAGTCTATGGTTCACATGTATTGTAAATGTACAACAACTGGATTGAGTTGAACAGCTGCTTATTAGCGAGCCCATTTGTGAGGTCCTTGTGACATACGGTCGTATCAGCCATGTAGACGTAAGCGATTACTATTATTCTACAGGCGTACATAGACCGTTGTTGGACAAGGGTCTGCTAGCATGCACTCAATGTGTAGACTACATCAACTATCGCCGTCCATGCATTGTCCTTCCAACTCAACAGCTCCTTCACTCATACCCCAGAGCCAGGCTGGGAAGAGGCTTTCGACGCTTTGCGTGAACGTGTGCAGATCAGTCAACGCAAGCTCTTATATATCTAGGGCGCTCGAGTAGAGTTCACACGTCAATCCATACCGTACCTCTACATACTTATAAAACATATTTCTCTACAACGCGAGTAACGACTTCATCTACAACGTTTCCGAGCCTAGCACATGGCCTGAACTGCCCCAATGCGGATCTCCACCGTCGGACATTCAGCGGGACCGCCTTTCCTTCCTCGATGTCCGTCAGACGATTCTGGAACCACTCTTCATTCTTCGGAGTCCAAATGCCGGTATACATTCCCGAGGTGCGCCATACGTTGTGCTTCGGCCACCACGACCTCTCTTCCTTTTGATTGTGTTGATCTAGTTTGAATGTCAGTTCGATATCGGGGGCTCGTTGAAAATACCTTCGTACGTACGCGTGTAAACCCTAGTGACCCCACTAATTGCTGCTAGCTCCTCCTCTGACAGACCATCGTCCACGAGCAGATGTCCTTTCCAACCGCCGTACACTGTATGATGCTCGGTCTCATCAGAAGGACCATACGAGATGTACGATCTCAGCAGCTCCATGATTCCATCGCTCCCGCCGAACTCGGTGACTAACCGCCAGACGATACCGCCGTGTAGCATGGCGGCTTTCATGTGCGGACCGGAGCGGAGAATATCCACTACGCCCTGGCGGTATTGCCGGTAGTCGAGGGATGTGTGCGAGTAATCGTCTGGACGATAGGAGGGCATGAGGCGAGCTCGTCGAACAAATCCAGCTCGGGCTCCGTTCATGATATCCACTTCGTGCTGAGTCGCTACGCGAACAGTTCGGAAAGGAGCTCCGACCCGGGAGAGCTCGAGCACAGCGTCCAAGCGACACAGGATGGAAGAAGTGCGTCTCAGTAGGAACACCAGCACGCGGCTGTTGACCAGGAGAGCCCAACCGAGATCTACGTTATCGCGTGCATATTTGATGATATAGTCCCATTCAAGTTCTTGCTTATCGCTTTGTGCTTTCACAACTTTCACGAGTGAAGCGATTCGACCGTCTCTGAAAAGAAAGTTCGGACTGCGAGAGTCCATGTCCCAGCACCTGCGCGATAGGTCCTCCTCGGTTTCGCCTGATAGCATGGATGATGCCCACGCCGAGTATGTGTTCGCTTCCTCTTCTGGGAGGGAGAAGCTGCGTGCCTTGGGGAAGCCGAAGATATCGTACATCTTGTCACCGAAGTAGACGACATCCAACTTTGAGGACAGAACGGGATTGGTAGCAGGGTAGAAACCGTAACGGTCTTTGATATACTGGTTCTTCAGATACTCGTTGCTGAACGCGACTCTGGCCTCCCGTGTCTCGGCGGGCATGCTCTGTTGATAGAGAATGTCATTCTCCGCAGCAAATAAGGTAAGAGGCGTGTGATGGGCAGCGGGAGAGAATTCGATGTTGTAGTCTATATGCATGGCGCTCAAATCGTCTTCTTGAGGGGCAGATGATTCTTCTATGCTCCGTTCATCTTCACGCGGGACAGACTCTTCTCCTCCGAGCGCCACGTCTTCTGTCCACACATCCCACTCGTCGAATTGGGCATTGTATGAGCGGTATCCTTCCCCTCGTTCAAGCCAAAGGGCTGGGACCGCGGATCGATGGACTTCGGCTCGATAATCCAGGTTTTTCCACCTCTCGGGGATGTCCTCGCCCAGAACAGAAGCTTTAGCCCACAGATAAACGCGAGTGTAAGGCTTCGGGGGTTTCCCACTTGCAGCATACGCCTCTCGATCTTCCCTTCGGGCTTTCTGGGGAGGTCCCTCCCGTGAGCGCATCTGCATTTCCCGTTCCTTCATGCGAGACAGGAAATCGGCGCGGCATTCTCCGGGACGTTGAAATGGTCCGTGGGGAGGCTTAGGAGCCAGGCGCTCCTCGACTGCTGAGATGTATGGATGGGGCCGACCGATGCCGTCGTGGTACATCTTGTATATGCCGCGTGCGCCGACTCGTTCTGGCGCGGCGATTGCCCCAGTTATGTCGAGACTGCTGGTTGGAGCAAAACTTCGGAGACACGGATATTGCCAGCAGATCTCGGAGATACGCTCTACCGTACCCCATCTCACGATCACGGGCACTTTCGCCTCTCTCATGTTCGGGATGTGAGGCATCCAGCCACAGAGGAGCGGGTCGACAACCGCACCTACCCGCAGGCATTGCGAGAAGTCAGATATTGCGGAGGAGTTCAAAGCATCTACCCAGCTTGAGGGGACCGATTCCTTGATGAGGAAAGGGATCCAGGGCGGTACAACGTCGTCGGAGGGAGAGGTTGAATGAGGATACCAGACTGCCAGGGCCAGAGAGCAACGGGCTGCCAGGATGATGAAGGCCTGTCGAGATTTCTGTATTGCCTTTGTCGCGGCTTGATATGAACGATGGACTCGGGAGTAGCCAAACTCTTCTGGTAAAGGCCAGTGCTCGCATTTGGTGAGTGAACGCGCTTCCTCGGTGTTCCTGAGAAGTAGCAGTTTGTCCGAGACGAGCGATAGGCCGTCCTCTAACTGCATCCAAGCCTGTCTTCTGTCGAGGTCGAGACGCCATCCTGCCGTGCAACGGACAGGATACACAGTCTCTACTCCGAGGCATAATCGGCCTAGAAGAATGTCGTTCATCGGGGGAGACCGAAGAAGATAAGGCAGTTCCGGGCCTTGACGGACTGCATATTGCGGGCGGAGTAGATCTCGGAAGGACTTGGATCCGAGGTCGTAGCAAGCCTCTCCAGGTACACTCGGAAGCTTCACGGCATCGGGAACATTTGTCACCGTGTACAGCTGTCCCTGATGGTCGGTGAAAGTGTAAACTTTCTCCCGCCTGAAGTGCGAAGGTCAGCGTACGAGTAAAGCTACAAGTTCAATGGGTATATCAACATGCCAGGTATCACCCGAGTCTTGAGTGACCGTTGTTGCCATATTCGTTTGTCGGGCTGTGCGGATCTAGTAAGGAGAGAGTTTGAACGTCAGAACTCAACCGAGCCAAGTATGGGCTCCTGAAACCTTGAGTCCAGCAAACTCACGGCTTCGTTTACCCGGTCCAAGATGATTCTTTGTGTGTGAGTGCTATGAGCGCGGCGTATCAGCAGTAAGTTCACCAATACGCCGCCTTGAAATATGGAAAGAAGCTAGAACCGACCTGCTCCTATAGCACGCGACCCTGCTCGTACTATATCGCCTAACGCCGGCCTATTGAGTTGGTGATGGGTGGTTGCGCCGTCTCTCTGAGTGCAGTATAAGACTCACCTATATCTGAGCTAGCTGTTATGGAAGACAGAGGAGGCGGAGTAACAGGTCTTGGTGGTCGAAGATAGAGGTGGGGCGGCGAACTTGAATCAGAGGGACGAACGTCTGAGCTGTCCATTACGGGCAATAAAGCTGTGCTTAAACGCCCGTCTACTAAGTGCCACGCTACCAACAGTTGAACCTTCTCTTCTTAACCTTCATGTCGTTTCACGATGTGAAGAGCCTCGTAGATTCTTCATCCTGAAACAAAGCTGTATGCTCTGTAAATGGACGCATTGAATATACCGGCACACCCTGCTTATCCACCGCTGCTCTGGCCACTCTAGTACGCTAAGCGCCGACTCTGCTCCTGCTCGCCGGCCCAGACTACGCTCCACCGGCGCAAGTAAAAGCGGTAGCAGATCCCGAGCATGGTGAGTACACATCTTGTTCATACCCATACCCTGCTAACATGCACCGCCAGTGAGCACACGAATTGCATGGCCGTACCGACTCCAAGACATACCTGCTGCTCACCCGCATCCTCCACCTCCGAAGACATCCTTGTGACCGCTGTACCGACTCCGACACCGCGTCTTCTCGCTATCCTCTGGTATGTACGTTATCTCGCACCCAGCAGTCGTCTACGCACTGCTCAAGGTCAGTCCCCAGCCCAACCTGATGCGAAATGGGTATGTACCTCCCACTCGCCTGGTTCTCCGACTCCGGGTTCTGCTGTCTTCCGCAGGTGATTTTGCAGAGCGCACAAATCGCGTGTCTGCTCCTCCGACTATTCTATGGTCAACGAGCACCCGGGAGAACTGCACAAAGCGTGAGTACTACCGCGTCTGACACGCACGAGAGCGGTACTCACCCTGTCGCGCCCCAGCGAAGTCCGCGTCCGTGAGTACCGATCTGACAAAGCCGCGTGAGTGTCTCCGTCCCGACCCGGAGGCGTGCATGGACTACTCACCGCCGTGCTCGTGCGGCGCAGCGCCGACCACCTGCGACCTGGAACAGCGCAAAACAGTGAGTCAAACAACGACTTGAGTATGCGGCAGGCTGCACTCACCACAGATCACGTCGTGCGGCGGGCGTGGACCGACGCCGACGCGAGTGCCGCAGACGACGAGGACAGGCCGACACCCGGTGCAGCGGGTGGGAGGGGGAGGGGGAGGCGAACGACGAGGGGCGGATGGGGGGAGGGGAATGAGTCGAAGGGGCGTCCCTCCCCAGCTTATGAGCCTCCCCCGCGCGGCACCCGGCGCTCCGCCTCCTCCCTCAAGCCAATCGCTACTCGCCACTCGCAAGTCGCCGTCCGGACTATTCCGCGGCCCAGGAACCTTCCACGCACTCTCCGCTGCACTGCCCGAACGCCCACACGCCCGGCCCTTCGAAGTTCGAATTCGAACGGACCCCGATCGCCCGCCCGCATCGTCCCCCTCCGTCTGACGTCGGTACGCCGCCGCACTGCAGCCTCTCGGCGGCGTCGCCCTGCTCGTCCGTTGCTCGGACGCCCGCCCGTGCGGAAGCCTGTTGGAAAACGACGGTCAGTGCGTGAGTCCCTCGCATTTGCGAGACTGGCTTACCTCGCTACAGAAGTGAGCGTGAACGGCGCACGTCCGAGAGATCCCCCCACCTGTGCCTACAGCGACAGAGGCCGCTCGCAAGAACGCCGCCGTTCACGCCCACGACTCGTCTCTGGTACACAGCAGCCGGCACGGGGGACACGTCTCGCTGCCCAGCCCGCGACTCTCGCCAGCTGACGGTCTAGCAGCACCGTGCTCACACATGACCCCAGGCCACGGATGGCCAGGATCGCGATGCCACTCTGGTACGTCCTCCGCTCCGGACTCTGCGAATCCACGCAGTACACGTCCCTAGATAGACGCAAGACTGCTCTCCCGCCGGACTGTCGTGTCTACGCTGTCCCAATCGCGAGAAATGGCCAGTGACGCGACGGTCCGCCGGGAAACCAAGGCCTCCACCGATCTCAACACGACTGCTGGCCGGGGGCGCCGAAGGTGTGTCCGCCGCCACGCAGCCATTTCCCCCGCCATGCACCCATCTTGTGTGCGTCCCAATGACCGAAGAAGTTTGAATGTGTACTCACCTTGCTCCGAACCTCTCCCTTCACAGCCCATCCCTCGCCAGTGAACTCGCCCAGTGCGATGCTCAACGCCGTGCCGGATGCGTCGAGGGCCCGCAGAGCACCCGCGCCGTCGTCCCAGACGCGATTTTGAGCCGCCAGCGGGGAAGCACGCCAGTCGACAGGCACCGCCGCCGGCCGTGATGCTCACCTCGCCGGCCGAAACGCGATCTGCAACAGACGTCAGTCGCCTGCGCTCTGAGACATTAGGCTCCGCGCGCCGCGAACTCACCTAGAAGCGATGTTGTGTCGAGTTGTGCCTGTTCCCGGTGTCGAGCGTGTCGCCACAAGGGGCCGCACGCTCGTCGTGAACGCACACGTGGGCAGAAGGTGAGAGTCTCGTCCGGAGACAGGACGAGGGTTGAGCGTCAGGGAGCAGGAAGAGGGCTGGGCTCAGGAAGCGGATGAACGCCCGGCCGACAGAGGGTACGAAGGAGGAGCGGCCGAGCGAAGCCGCTCGCTCTCGTGGCCACACAACTTTGGCTGTCCTCGTACTCCGAGTCCCTGCCCTCTGATAGTTCAAGCATGTCGAAAAAAGGTCAGTACGCGCACTATGCTCAGTCAAGAGGACGTCTCACCTACTCGCCATCTCCGTCGCCTTCGCAGCAGCCACAGACCCACAGACCCGTGCCGACGCACGCTCGAGTGAGCACTGGACGCCGCCAAGTGCTCCCGTCCGCCACCGCACAGATCCCGAGGCTCGGTACAGAGGTGAGTGATGATCGCCCCGCGGCCGGGACGCTCAACCTCCGCACTCGACAGCACCTCTCACCCCGTGCTCCGCTCGCCCTTCGCAGCTTGCAGGACTACGCACAAGTGCGCCGCCGTTGACATCCCCGTCCGCCAGAGCGTCGACGTCCGAGCGCCGCGAGCTGTCCAGGTCACCGGACCCAAACGGTTCGCGCAGTCCGCCGCGCTCTCTCACCATCGTCACTTTCAACGCGTGGTAAGCACACGATTCTCGATCGAATCAACACAAGCTCTAACCTGTATCATTCGTCTTGCCGTTCGCCGCCCCCGCAGCTGCCCCAGAACGCATCTGCAGGTTGTTCTGCACGCCGGTGTGCTCTGCCCATTCCGAGGGAGCTTCCGGGACGTGAGGTACCGTTCGAAGCGTCCCGAGACGCGTCCGGAGCGTCCAGACTTGCCTCGGGCCCGTGAGTTCGCCGCTGCCGTTGAGGCACGGAATCTGCGGATGGTAGGTGTGTGAGTCCCCCGGAGAGGTACGTAGCATGGAGAACTCACTGAGCGCCTCGCTCTTGCAGGTGCGACTGTAGTCCGGCGTAGGTGGCACGCGCGAGACGCGTCCGGAGAGTGCAGACTCGCCTGCCACGTCGCCGCTCGACCCCGTTCATGTACCGCCGTCGTCGGGACACGGAATCTACACATCTGAGCTCCGTTCGCGCCCCCCACGACCTCGAACTGGTCGCGCAGCGTGCTCTGCATGCCGCGGTCGCTTGTCTGTGGCGACTCCGTGCGATGGTCGTGGCTTGGGTGCCGGATCTCCGCCATTTCGGGAGCGTTGCGAGCCACGTCTGAGCGACGTCTCTGCCTCTGCACTACGGATTACGAGCTCGCCGTTTTCCAAACCAGTACTACGCACGCTGACGTGCACTCGTGGAGTATGAGATGCTCCCGTGTGCATCACTCGGCTGGGAAAGCAGACGTGGGACTTCCAGGAGCAAGAGGAAGTACATATCTCAGCAATATAACTCGTATTGCGTACCGGGTACGTGCTGCGTGTCCTTAGAGCCATCTGCAGCGGCTGCTGGCTGCTTCGTAGCCTCAAGAGAGAGCCGTGCTGTTTCCGGAACCACAAAGACGTGTCAGCGCGGTGAGACGAGGGCGAGGAGACATAGAACGGTACGTACAGCATATTTACGAGCGTTGCAAGCGCCTCATCTGGACCCAACAGGCAACGCAGCATAGTACAGATGCGGCTCGCAATGAACGCTCAAGCATGCGCTCGACAGCCTCCAGGGTACGGCCTTCGTAATCAGATGCTGATCTGTGCCTCGCATCAGCCAGGATCCACAAGTAGGGAGCGCAGGACACACTTTGGAGTCTCAGGCTGTCCTCGAGGAGCTTCCAAGGCTTGCTTTCTAGTTCCGAGCAGAGCAGCTGCTCCTCTTACCGTCCCTTGCAGATCTATAAGACTAGATAAGACGGTGCTGGATCTGCATTGAAGCAAGTCGCGATCACGATAAGCTTGCACGCGCTAATGATATCACAGGCACCAGTACCCGTTTCAGCTTAGCCAAGTTGCGACGCACCCCAAGGTCTCAGATATCGGATTATCGGCCGATGTTCACGGGCTGAACGGGCCCCGCTCGAGGAGCGGGGCCAGTTCAGCACATACCTTGGGCTTTTTCCCTCGGACTTGTCGGATTTTCACCAATCTCCGAGTCTTGGGCCCTCCTCCTCCGCAGGGCTTGGGTCTCTCCTCCTTACTCTCTCGATCTGTCGCCCTCTTTGTGCCAACTCCTTTGCTGCTCTCCCTTCTCCGCTCTCCTCATCGTTCGCCAGCTGCCGCGTCAGCCTCACTTGAGCAACACTTGCCTTCAAGGTGGGCCGAACTTTGCATCTGGTCTTTTAGTTGCAGGCCTGCTGACCTTGCCCCCTATAGTCGCCGCCACGCCGGTTGCACCTCAGTTTGCAACTCTCCTCGAGCCTGCTGTACCTTGCGTTTCACGCGTTGTAGAGCCAGGTCTCCGAACACACTCACTGCTGGGACTCACTCGGTAAGTTCTGTATTGAACTTCGCTTCTCTTTATGTTCTCTCCTTTTTCCTTCCGGCCTTGGCTGCTTCTGCATCCGTCTCCCGTTGTTCCCCCCCTGCTGGCGCCTCTCCCCCATCTCGTGTCCCTGCACCGCTCGTCTGTGCATGGACGTCAACGTCTGTGCCCCTCAAATCCGCATCGGCGCCATCCAGGCGCCATCCGTGCGCATGCGCAGCCTGCGTCCCATCTGCACATCCTTGTGGCTCTACGTCTCCGAGTCCGAGCGCTGCCCAAGTCACAATATGCGCCCTGCGCCCGTCCCCGCCCACATCCGCACTCCATTCGTCTCCCTGGCTGCACCGCCTGAATGCACGTTTGCATCCTCCCCGCGCCCGCATCATTGTGGTGCTTGCATCTGTCTAGTACGTGTGTTTGTCCATTACTCGAGTCCAGGTGTCGCTAATGTCCGCCCCAACGTCTACAGCCTTACCTGACCGTCCACACGCAGCGTCTGCGTCCATGTCCACGCTTCCGTCCACCGTCTGCCAGTGTTCCCATCTCCGTGACCCCTGCGTTGCCCCATCCACCCCCGTGTCGCTGTTTCCGACGAATATGCCGCCGTCAGCATCCCGCTGGGCTGTATATAGGCCATGCCCGCCCCTTGTGTATGCCGCCCCCACGTTTGTGTCTCGATGCCCCCCGTTTCGCTGCCTCCATCTACATCCGCACCGCACCGGTCTGTGAGTGCGCCGCGCGGCCTGCGTTCTTATCTTCACGCCCGCCGTGTCCACATCCGCACCCCGCGTCGCTGGCTCCGTCTACCGTGTCAACATCCGCAGTCGGCACGTCCTGAGTATGAGCCCCGCTCATCGGTGCCTGTGCCTCCCATCCCGCGTTCATGTCTCGCAGCCCCTGTGTTGCTGCCTTGATCCGCGACATCGACGTTTGCACCGCGCCTGCCCCCATATGTACCGCCAAACCTAGCTCGCTTCTCCGTGCCCCCTGCATCCTCATCTGCACCCCACGTCACCCTCTCCGACCGCTACGCCGACCAGTACGCCGACATCAGCCCCCCTGATGGGCTGTGTATGGGCCGCTCCCGCGCGCACGTGCGCTGCCCCTGTGGTCGCATCCGCGCCCTGCATCGCCCTCTCCGACCGCTTCGCCGACGTTAGCACCACGATGGGCTGCGTATGAGCCGCGCGCGTGTGCATGTGTTGCCCCACCGCGCGCGCGTGCGCTGCCCCTCGCGTGTTCGCTTCTCTGCACCCGCGTCACCCTCTCCGACCGCTACGCCGACATTAGCACCGCACTGGGCTGCGTATGGGCCACGCCCGCCCGTGGGCCCACCCATGCGTCTGCTGCCCCTTCCGTGTTCGCTTCTCTGCGCCCTCTGTGTCCGCATCCGCACCTCACATTGTGTCTCCGCGCTCCCTGCGTGAGCGTTCACGTCGGTGCATCTCTCACGTTGTCGACTGCGTCTGCCTGTGCCTGCTGTCACGTAGATACAGTTGCGTGTATAGCTGCACGTTCGATGTGTTCCCGAGGATATTTGCTTCTTACTTTCAGTACCGTATTAAACTTTTGTTTTGTTTCCTGCGTAATGTTCGAGTCAATGTCAGAGCATTATCTCACGTTATACGATGGCAGAAACACACGTCATCATGCCGCTCCCCAGATCGCAAGCTGCGAAGAACCAGCGCACCAAGGCAAAGCCTGATCGTATTAGGGATGATCAATTCCCAGGTAGGATGTACCGCTAGTTACGTCTGGATGGGACTGACGGAGGCGTAGGTGTTGAGCGTCCTAATGGCAAGCTCGTCAAAATTCCCAACCGTGATCCTCGTTTACCGCAGTTTTATGAGGTTAAGACGCATGCGCAGGTGAAGAAGAGATTCAAAGCAAAGCGAATCTTTGTTTATCTGCAAGATACTTCCAAGGAAGCTATGGAAGACTACTACAAATTCGTCGTTGAGATGGGGTTCCCGGCGGGGACCGAGCGAGGCATTCGTAAGGCCGGTGAGTGTCGTTACTTACTTTAAAAGGATCATGACTTCATGCGACTACAGGCTTCTTCTATCTCCAACGCGGCGACTACGTATTTTGCCGTGATATCAATCAAGAAGGCCCGCTTCTTGACGAGAACGACGTACTCCAATTGTGGATCCCATCAAAGTCGGTCCTTTGCTATCATGTTCAGCTCTCATAGAGTTAACAGAGCTTGCAGAGGTGCAATTCCTGAAGAACTCAAGGAACGCATGAAGCGTGCGCGCGATCTTGGCCTTGGCAGTCGAGCAGAACGTACTCCATTCAAGGCCCAGAAAGGCAAAGACAAGATTTATCGAGGCGGAGCCCAACATGAGCGATCGGATCGCGCAATGCACGTCGGGAACGCTCCGCGTTGTTACTCTCTAGTTCAATCATATCAATACCCTCGGAATCTGACCACGCCAGCTGCTTCCACAAAGATCGGCATGGGACAGGAGCCGTGTGACCATGTTCTTGCACGGGAGGAAATCGTCCAGGTGGGAGTACTTACTAGGAGGTTGATACTATATAACGGTACTCATGCACTTCTGAGCATAGACCGCGACGCGCGTTGCCATTGAAGCCCTCGAGCTTGCTCCGGAGGCGATTTCTAGCGCGCTCAAGCGGCAGGCTGATGTGACCAACCTACCAGCTGTAGGCTTTGAAGGGAATTACGCATACCCCGCTTTGCAGGCCAATTTCGCAGCTGCCCAGCCTGCTGATGCGCTCACAAGTACATACCGTCCTTTCTGACATCTCAATAAGTTTGCTTATATTTGATTGCAGTGTCACGTTTGAAAAAGGACTTTGGTAGCTTCGGCGGCAAGCATTTGGATGATAATGACAGCGTGGGGGCCTATACTTCCATGATCACCTATAACGACATCTCGGAGGACGAGGATCCTGGAGCTTTCATTGTTGGGGACCTTGGGGTAGCAATCTGTACGTTGCAGCGTCAGATCTGCAGCCGTGTCTGCAGTATGCTAACTCAGATTCTCTCCAAGGTCTCGACGACTTCATCGTGGTAAACTTCTGCGGAATGCGTTATCATGGCGGATATCCTCCCACTGCTAAGAAGGGGAAGCGACCCAAACCATGGTCATATCGGTTTACGGTCGTGTGCTATCCTCCACGTCCAATGATAGACGGTAGCGCCAGGCTTGGATTTGCAGTCCTCCCTGGTAATCACATGTTGATCATGCCTCCCGAGTTCATAGACCCTCAGTAAGAGCTTAGTTTACTTTTGAATGACTGCTTACTTACTGTATAACAGATACGACGATGCACACGTCACCACCAACCTCGCGAACTGGATGAGTTCCGGCTTGTACTTAACGACTCCTCCGGCATTTCTCAAATTCTACTACCAAACCTTCTGTCAGATGGCCCACCATTTTGGCCGTCAAGCTCCTCGTGAATGTGAGCTCAAAGTGGACTACAAGAAGCTCGCAGAGTGCTTTACTCTCACGGAGAAGGACGGCACATCACACCAACCTGATTTCTGGGAGCTTCATCCTGGGTCCGAGATCCGGTCCGAGGAGTTCGATTGCACGCGTAAAGAGTCCGTCAAGCTTTGGGAAGAACATAAGAAGCACCACGGGAGACTTATGCCTGCAGCTGTACATGCTGAACTTCAAGGTATAGATCTCCGAATCTTGCATTCGTCTTTGTTGCTCAGATGCTCTCATTCTTAGCGGCGGCGGCCAAAGCAAAGAAGGCTGGTAAAGGCGGGCCACGCAAGCCCAGAAAGTCCAAGAAATGCAAGCAAGTGAGCGGTGACGAGGGTGATGATGAGGGTCAGGGAGGTGAGTAAAGTTCGTTTAATTGCCTCTGATTGGTTTAACAGAGATATTCCAGGACGAAGGAAGCGGAAGAAGACCTCTAATCAGACATCCAACCAGGCTGAAGTGAACACATCTCAATCTACACGTACGTCTTATATATGGTCGTATGGCGTTGTTTGTATTTATACCCTCGTAGCGAGCCGGAAGCGGAAGCGTGGAAATGCTGACGCGGAAGACTACAACGCCGATGATGAAACATTACCAGGCCCTTCTACTAGTGGGTAGATGTACTAATAGCGATACATGATCTAAGACTGACCTTGAACATCCGCTTTCACTTGCAGGGCCACGCAAGAAAGGGAAAGCAGTTAGCAGGGCTGCAGCTGCAGAGGATGAAGAGGATGATGGGATGGATGGTGAGACTAGACAGATGGGAAGGACCCAGCGTGATACTAAGCCACACGCTACAGAGGGTCGCCCTAACACTAGTCGTTACTTTCTGCGTCATTCGCGTTAGTACTTGTTGTATGAATTGCACGTCATCACTCGCTAATTGTGAAGCAGCTGAACCAGATCTGACTGAACTATGGGCTTCTATGAACTTTGCAAACAACCAGCCGCTGCTAGAAGTTGCTGGTGAAGATGACGACTCGGGCGATGATTCCGAAGGTGAGTATAGAAGAGTTAATCTAGTTGGGGTGCAGTATGCTAAATACGCTCTATAGACGACCTAGATCAACGCTTAGCGGGCTCTCCGGGTCTGAACTACTGGACTATGAACATCGATGAAGCCTCTAACGACGAGCAAGAGCTTTCACCTGAGCATATCGACCTCTCAGGGCCAGAAGACAACAACTCTGGACCTTCTGGTATACAGGCTGAACGTGACTCAGATCCGGGAGCTGGTAGCGATGAAGATGATGTGGACGCTGAGGTGGCGAGTAGCCAGAAGCAAGGTTGTCAAGTAGAAGATCCCCAACAACAGCCTTCCGATGGAGATGAAGATGAGCCAGACCCTCTTGATGAAACCGTTGAAATGGAGCGCAGCTCAGAAGACGAGGAAGATGTGCAGGAGAAGAAGCGGGGCAGCAAAGGCAAGAATCGCATCCCAAACTCTCCTGAACCTGCTCCCAAGACTACGCAACAGCAGCAGCATCGTAAGACGTTATGTACTTCACGATCTTTGCACCTTACTGACACGCCGCTAGCATTCAAAGCGGTCCTCGAGCTCTTCAGCTTACGTACCCTGCAAAGCGAACTTGGTCGGTTCCAGAAAATGGAGCAGAAGATAGAGCAGCACCTCATCCAGGAACCATCCGCTGCTATTACTTCATCATCTGCGCCCTTCAACGACTTTATCCGAGCATTATCTGGAGATCAGCTCTCTGCAGGGTTCACACACTCCCTTGCTCTTATGTGGTCGTCCTATGAACAGCAGAAAGCCATAGCAGACATCGCAGACCTCCAACTTGCAGCTCACCGTCGTCGGGTCATGTTATGCAATGCCGCTGCATGGTATTGGTTGACTCAATCATGCGTCGAGCGCTGCCAGAGCGTTATCTCCGGTCTCTCCCGAAACTCCTCTGCGTACGACACATCGGAGCACTGGCTGGAACGGCTCTGTGCATCCGTGTATAAAGACATCAAACTGCGACGGAAAGGCGTCTACAACGCTCACGAATTCATCCCCAATCTGCCCGACGACCTTGCACCCGTTCGGGTGGAGCGACCTCGCGTATTAGAAGATGACGTCTCCCGACGAGTTTGCGACATCATAGTCGGCGCGTTGCGCACCTGGCTATCTTTCCCCAACAACACAGAGATGTTAGCGGCCTACTTCGTGCTATACCTTGTGGGTGCGGTCAAGAATACAGACGTACTGCTGCTAGAAGGAGTTTGGCGTGCGTATCGTTCTGTCAAAGCTAGAGTCCTTGGAGAGAAGAGAAAGGCCTCTACTATCCGCATCGAGATGATGGCTCCCTTTGCATCTGCTGTTCAACTCCTCCCTCTGGCCCAACCCGGCTCTTCAGAAGCAGAAGTTATGAAGACCTTGTCAGAGGTAATAGAGCGCTGCATGCCAGGGGTCAGAACGTCCACAGAGTCTCTGGTTCACTCCTTGAACACCGCCGACTTCATCTCTGGATCTCTATCTACCGCATCCAAACTTCCTACCGCTCATGCTACTCCGCCTCCACTTCCTCTTATCGACCCTGCCCTTCAGAAACTGTCTCACTTTGCTCTACATCTGCTCCCCGTTGCACTTGATGAAGACATCGCACGGAAGACTCGTCTTCAAACGCTTACCCTCAAACGTCCCGATCACTACCTTCCTTTCCGAGAGCTTGGCCCCAGTCGCCGTCACGTCACCGCTCCGGGAGGACCTTTCCATTCAACCATGCTCTCTAAGCCCGGTGCATTCCCCAGCTGGGTGATATTCCGCGCTCTGATCTACAACTCTCCCATCATACACGAGGCCAAGACAGCTGGCTACTTTGCTCAGTACGAAGATTGGCTGCAGTTCTTAGAAGACGAGGGCTACAAGGAGGGAAACAAGGAGTCCTTGGATCGGTTCTTCAACATTGCGTGTTATGGCACGCAGACGCCACAACGAAGAGAAGGGCGGAAACACGCAAAGAAGTACTACGGCGAAGAGAAGAAGTGGAAGGCGCTGTTGAAGGAGTACGATGGCGGGCCTATACCCTTCAAGCGGTTCTACCTCTGGCTGCAGGGGAAGAAAGAGGTATCAAATGAGGACCTGTCGCTCGCCTCAAGATATCCTGCAGATGTCAATGCCGCCAATCTGCCCGTCGTCGGAGTTCTCACGGCGTTTCTTCTGGCTGCCGACTTGGTGTACGCGGGGTTGGTTGAGCGGCCTACCGTGCGGGATGTGTCGTTTGTTATCCACAAGAACAGTATGGGGTCCTTCAATGCTCTGGTAGATTTAGGTCTAGTTTCAGGTCCCAAGTGCTCGGTCGCCGATGTTGAAACAGCTTTCAACGGGGTTTATGCTCATCTGCGAGAGATGATTCCAGAGAAGCATCATTCAGAGATTGTTCTCGATGAGATTATGGTAGAACATCTCCTATGTAAATATCACCGTAGTAGAAGGATCAAGAGAACGCTGTAAAGTATCTTGTAGACTCCGTACCCTGGGACAAACTTATTATGCAATGAGATGGTTTATTATCGTATCAAAACTTAACGAGAGTTGCGGTAAAGTAGGTATATCCAGCGCCCAGCACGTGATGGCAATGAGAATGGTAACTAAGCAGAGACGCTCATTGAGCTATCAGCGCTACGAGACTCCTCCAGGTCATCGAGACAGAGCCTCTTCATTCTTGTGGGAGGCGACACCCCTCCCTCGGAGTCATCATCATCGCTACCTCTATACCCGACCTTTCTCTTCACCTTCTTGAGCGGCGACACTGGAGCACGAGCAATAGCCTCAATCGCAGCAATATTATAGTCCTACCAGGAGGGTCCAATTAGGTCGAAGCAACTTGGAGGAGTCTGACGTGAGTACTTACCACCTCTGCTGTCCGATGAAGAAGACACACCGCCCGAAGCTTGGGTATGAAGACGTAGTCATGGCGGGCAACACGTATAGCCTGGAAGCTGACCTGGACTTCAACCATATTGCTCAGGTTAAAGAACTCGGGCTTGTAGCGGTCGTACTTGGGCCTGAAGGGAATCGGGAACTTGGTAAGTAAGAGATCGCTCAGCCATGCAAGGGAGTGCTCACCGGCTATCCTCCAGATCGTCTAGTTGAAGAAGAGTACGGGTCCAGTACTCGACGTGGTTCTCGGAGGTGTGGACCTCCGAGCGCAGAAGAGGGCGAAGGATGTTGAAAGGATCCACGATATGCTCCAAGCCGTACTCCCTCTCGCCCTCGGCATCCTTAGCAGGGGTGAGGATGCGGTTTGAGAAGGACAAGGTGAGACTCTCTCCTCCATCACAGCCAGGTCCCCAAGTGCGAAGATGACCCCCCCTGCTACTTAGATACATCTTGAAGGCGTGGTACAGTGCACCTACACCACGGACGCCAGCATGAAACTGCTGGGAGCCCAGCCCGGTCAGGGTCACCGACTGCTTAAGATCGATGAGACGCGTCTGGTTTCGAGGAATGCTGTACGGGGAGTTGAACGGTTAAAGGCAAGCACGGGAGCGAGAGCATATTCACATACTTGTGTTGACGAATGGGGGGGAACATAGAGTCAAGCAAGTACCCCTGCATGTTCAGCACGACCTCCTCAATGTCTCCAACCCGCTCTGGCTCAGCGTACACCAGAATCAGCTGACGCCCTCCGCGTTGCTCCCGAACTTGAGCAAACTTGGGGAAGTCGATGTCCTACAAAGAATCGTAGGTAAGTACGCCGTGGCTAAGTCCTTAGGTGTAATTGACTCACCCCGCCTATGCTGGACAGCTCTCTGTACGACGGAGAATCATCGCGTTGTAATGCATCCTTCAACTCTCGATCAAGAAGCGTGCCTGGGCATAAGATTAGTCTTCTAAAAGCCAGCAATTTGAAGGTAAAGAACTTACAATACTTCTGAGGGTTGGCTCTAAGCTGAGCGAGGTACGACATTATGACAGATAGGAGGGGAGATTGGGTGGGGACGTCTGAAGGAGATGCAGATGAAAGGGGGGAAAAGAGCTAAGTTCTTCGCGCTCTCCGCCCTCAGTATATGTGACACGCTCTGGCCCTCGTGTCCGTGCACGGTCGGGCCTAAGCCCAACGCTTTGGTCAGCATTGCCGTCTGTACACTGTTTCATGCAACACATGCTGACCGTTCCTACAGTTACGCGGACTGCTTGGCTCTGAACTTGAGCTAGAGCAGGCCTGCAGGCGCAGAACCCCGTTGTGTTACCCGACTCGCTTACCGTAATAGATCGGTCACCCCGTCCTCCGCGCTTGCAGCACGCTCTTCAAGCTCCCTCATAAGCTCCATCCCTTCTTCTACTTTCACCGTATCGATTGGTGTATCTTAAACAGCTCTTCCTAAAATTGAAGAATTTGCGCTGTAGCAGAGCGGAGGGATATGCCGTCCTTTGCAACCGGCCTCGTTCATCAGCTCATTTCGCGTAGCGAAGTCCTCAGCCTGCTGTGCCTTCGCATATTTTGAGGTCTGAGCTAGCGGTTGACAGCACCCACGCACTCCGGACACCGTCGGCTGCTGGCGGTGTTCTGGGTCTTGCTCCTGGGGTATATAATCCCTGCTCGCAAGTGCCAATTCCTCAGAGTCCATCGTTCTGAACTCTACCAGCTTATCCTCACCGCTTGCCCACCGCTCTCCCTCTCCATCCCCCCCCCCCCCCACTCTTCCCACTCACCTCACCCTTATCCTCTGCTATGTCTTCTCGTGCTGCTCGTACTCGCACTCCCTCTGGCCGGGCTGCTGCCGCCAAGCCGACCCCCGTCAAGGGTACTCCCACCAAGGCTGCCACTATCAAGACCACGACGGCAAAGGCTGCTGCGACCAAGGCTGCAGCCAAGCCTGCTACCAAGACTTCCAAGGCTGCTCCAAAGCCTACTCCTACGTGCGTATTCATTATTCACATCTAAGTAACCTCAACCTTACAAATGTTCCATAGGGCGAAGCCCAAGGCTCGAGGACGCTCCGCGGTCAAGAAGCCCATCACGTACGTGTCTCCTCTTGGTAGATCTCCACTCTCGCTGACTTACATCCACCGCAGTCCTGAGATCGTTGAAGATGAGGCTGAGGAGGTTGACGAGGAGGAGGCAGCCAAGGAGGAGGAGGACCATGGGGAGGAAGATAACACCGAGGAGAGGTCGGGTGTGGACATTACTTCGTAAGTGCATTCTAAAATTAGCGTTTATCCATGCACCAACATCTTTCAGCGATGACGATGTCAGCTACGTCTCCGTTGCCAGCAACGACGATGACGAGGACTACCAGGAGGAAATCCAGGCCGTCGAGCAGGCCATTAAGAAAGTCACTACTGGCCGCAAGCTGGTCGCTCGCAAGGCCTCCACTCCGGAGAGTCCTAAGATCCGGTAAGTGAATATCTCCACACCCTGAGCCCTCCCCTGATGTCTGTCTCTAGTCGCTCTCTCAAGAAGGGTGAGGTGCCGGTTAGTCAAGAGAGCCCCTCCCCCAAGTACGTTCACATATACCTGACTTGTCGGTGTACTGACCGGTCTACAGGAAGCCCAAGAATACCCTCACGAGGAAGCCCACTTTTGCTGTGGCGCCTGCCAGCACTCCTAGCAGGAAGCGCACCAAGGAGTAAGTCTACAGCGGCCTCCACTCTAACAGTGTACTAACCTCTGCTCGTAGATCCTACTCAGATGAGGACTCTGAAGAGGAGTGAGTCTTATGACTTACGGTGCTCATTTACTTTATACTGACAACTCGATCTGTAGGGCTTCACCTGCCAAGAAGGTCAGAGAGGAGTAAGCGACATGCCCCTTATAGCGCCACTTATCTGACGTTCAGATCAGAACTCCTGTTTCCAACGAGGACGAGGATGTTGAGATGGTCGAGTACGTGTCTACAGATTCCCCATGCTACCCATCCTATGCTGACCCAGATGGTTATGTAGGGCCACCCCCAAACGCAACCGCCGAGGTGTCAAGATGGTTGACAAGAAGGTTCAGACCGCACCTCCTCTTCCCCGTGGTAACACTGCTGCCAAGGCTGCTGTTCGGGGCACTCCGAGGAAGGTCAAGGACGCTAAGGCTCCTAAGTGAGACTACAAAACACGTCCATCATCTTCTGCTTCTAACTGCGAGCAATAGCTCTGCAGATGCATTTTTCAATCCCTCTGACATTGACCGCTCCTCCGACACGTAATGCTCCCCTTACTTTACATCGTTTTCTCTTCTCATATCCTTTTTACTTCTCATAGATATCGCCGGCAGTCGAAGTTGTTTACCGATGCTTTGGATGAGTCTGCTAAGGGCGATGTCGCCCATGTTACGGAAGCGTATGTGTCACTTTTAATACATGTTGCACGTTCTCTATCTCAACCGAGTGCTTTCTCCAGGATGCAGGACGTCCACATTGAAGAGAATATGAACGAGGGTATCCTTGACTTTGATACTCCTGGGGCGATGTGTGATCTCTTGCGGGAGTCGTACAAGTCTCTTCCGGTATTGCAGTAAGTATTTGGATCTTAAGTTAAGCTTTAGAGGTCGTCTAATATTTCCCGTAGGCCCTGCGCAATAGATACTGGCAGCAGCATTATGAGTTCTGCACTTCTTTACGACCACATCATCGATGGTCCCTATGATGTACACCCTCAGTAAGTCTCTACTTTGTGAAGCTGTGGAAATTGCTCATTCTTATGTACTCGTAGGGCGCTGGAAGACCTGGTGAAGTTCAGTCACGACGGCAAGGCGGATGACCCGTTCGTCATCAACGCTGCTCGTGCCGATCCTACTCTTGCCAAAGCGTACCAGTACAACAACTCACGGGCCTTCTGCTTAGCTGCCAACGTCAACAGCCCTACTCCTCCCCGCCTGATCTGTGCCACCATGGTCGTGTGCCTTGGTTGTCACATGATTGAACCCGCTCAGATGTCCACCACCCCTGTGCGTACAATCAAGGAGTTCTTGGGGGTCCCGCTGCGGGGGGAACTAGAGCGTTCTATTGCATTCTATGGCACTATCTTTGGCCGAGAGGTACTTGGAGTTCAGAACTTTGGGGCTGGAATTGGAGAGCACCGTCAAATTGGTTTAGTTTTCCGCACATACCCTGATACCCCTGGCATGAAGCCCAACCCCGGTATGTTTGCGATGTTCGCTTTGGAGTACTTATGCTGACAATGGTTCATGAAGGACGGTCTCTTGGTGGAATGGGGGCCAGCCCGGCCATGCTCCGCAAGGCTCAGACCCCCAAGCGAACCGCGGCAGGCCCAGCGCGCTCTCTACTTGACATGCGGGACAAGACCAGCTGGAGCTCCACCGAGAACTGTGCGTTGCTGCTGTGCTTATATTGTCTTCAGAGTCTAACCAATGCACAGTCGCTATCTGGGATGCTCGATGATGAGCATCAGGTAGTTCTGCGCTGGTATTCGACACTTACAGTACAATTCGAGCGTACAGTACGGTAGCGTTACCAATTAGGAAGCTTAGACGCCGACGGATTATTCGAGATCAGTTTAGCACTCATACTGAGACCTGTACCACCACTATCCCACCAAGCAATACATTATCTTTCGCCCTCGATCTATCGTTTTCGTCGCGCCCTCGTTCTCGCTCTCGTTCACGTCCGACTTCCGTTCGACTCTCGACGCTCGCTATACGACACACACGACCCCCGACTTCCGACCGCGCTCCGCGCTCCCGCGTACTCGTTCCCTCCTCCGCTTCTCCGACTCCCCTTGTGAGCACCTCGCCGGACTCTCGCACCTTAGACCGACGCACCACCCGGAGCAGTAGTCTACTTATCATTTGGAGCCCACCGCGAGGGTTTAATCCACATGGATTGACGAGGATTGTATCACCTGGCGAGTCCCCTCTTTCCCTTCTCCATTCCATTCCTCCCCCCATCGCATCCCACATCTACTAGCGCTCCCGACTCCCGTCTCCCGTACCGCGTCTTCTGTTCCCCATCCCTCGAAGCCCGTCCCTCGATCATGTCGACATTTTATATGCCTCCGCGTGGCTACCCTGGCGCCCCGACCTTCGATCCCGATGTTCCGCATTCGATCACCGGCTTTTTCGACGAGCTTGAGTATCTATTCCAGCTAGCCGCCGTCGTCGACGCTCAGGAGAAGAAGCAGCACGCCGTCCGCTATGCCCCCGACTCCGAGAAGACCCTTTGGCGATCGTACCCCGAGTTTATCGATACGCGCAAGTCTTACGATGAGTTTAAGCGCATCGTACTCACGGATTATATCGGCGACCACGGACAGTTCCTCTACACGGCTCACGACCTCGATACCCTCGTTACGAGGACAGTGCGCACCGGCATCAAGTCGTTGAAGGAGTTCAGCGAGTACAGTCGTCGATTCCGCGATATCGCGACACCTCTCGTCGACAGCAGCTACCTCGACCCAGACGACCGCGATTTTATGTTTATCCACGGCATTCAAGAGCCACTGCGCACACAAGTCCTCGATCGTTTGCGCGTCGTTTACCCGCACGTTCTCGCTCCTCGACGACCATACTCGATCGTTCAAGTCACCGACGCTGCACATCACGTTCTACGAGCGACAGCGACAACAACCGCCGCGTGCAATCAGTTCGCACGACCGTTTTTCGCCTCGCCTCGTACGCTGCCATCTCCCACTCCCGCAGTCAAGTCCGAGCTCAGCGAAGCAGCACGCGCTTTGAAGACGGTGGCGAACAGTTTCACGCAGCAGGTACGAGCTAGCGCACCCGCGTTTGGACCAGTCGAATCCAGGCCTCAGCTCCCCGCGACGACGAGCATGCCGGTATCCTCAGCGCGTCCGTCATCTAGCGGTATTGACGTCGTCCCCGCCGCTGCGTCCCCTCGCCCCGCCGTCTCGCCTCCTCGCCCAGTCGTCCACCCTTCCCCTCCGACTCCTCAGCACGTCGTGCAGCCTATACCCTTAGCGGTCTCTACTTCCGGTCCCGCGCACGTCCACGAGCTCGACGAAGACGAGCGAATCGAAAGCTTGCGCAAGGAGATTTTCGCGCTCGAGTGTCAGCGAGCATATCAAGAAGCCTTAATTCGCGAAATCCAGGCACAGTCACCGGTCGTCGAGTCCGAGCAGTCCAGCCCCTGGCGTTCTGTGCAGTCGACTACGCCATCGCCGCTAGTCTCCGCCGCCACGTCCTCCGTATCAGCGCCCATTCTGCTTCAGCGTATTTCGTCGCCTGCCGCGTCCTTGTCGCCTTCCGCCGCCAACACATCCTCGTCGTCTGCCGCCACGCCCCCACCTTCTGCCGTCGTCACACCCTCTTTGTCGCCCGTCGTCGTGTCCCCATCCCCATCGCCTTCGTCCCCGCCGTCTCTTGTCGTCTCCACAACGCCGCCCTCGTCCTCGCCTGCTATCGTGCCCTCGTCCACACCCGTCGTCTCGTTTTCATCGCCCACGGCTTCGATCACAGCGCCTCCATCTCCGCTTCTCGTCGTCGACATCTCGTTTTCCGACCCCGTCGTTCCTCCGCCACGATCACCCGTTATTATCGATCAGCCCGAGCAACCGGACATTGTGCCTTCGTTTGTTTACGTTAATTCCTCTTTCGCCGCACTCACTCCCATTAGCATTGAGCCCCCAAGCACGCCTCCGTCTCCGCCTCGTCCTATTGCACTGCAAGACAATTGTCGTTCCCCACTTCCCCGCTTATCCCGCCATCATAGCGACACAGTCATCTGTCCCCGCCGCGTTCGTCGATACCTCCGGTTCGAGCACGACCCACGTGTGCGATTGAAGCCACCGCGACGCCATTCATCTCTGTCGTTCATCCATACCCCTTGCGCTACTGCGTTACGTTACAGCTGATTTAACCCCCTCCCATTCATATCATTCCGTCGTCAGCATCCCTCCTTCTTGTCAATCGACATTATCAATCTCGCTACATACTATGTTTTCGCACTCTTTCGCAACCCTCTGCATTGAGTGGACCGGGGACGGTCCATATCTCAGCAAAGAGGGGATGATGAGCATCAGGTAGTTCTGCGCTGGTATTCGACACTTACAGTACAATTCGAGCGTACAGTACGGTAGCGTTACCAATTAGGAAGCTTAGACGCCGACGGATTATTCGAGATCAGTTTAGCACTCATACTGAGACCTGTACCACCACTATCCCACCAAGCAATACATTATCTTTCGCCCTCGATCTATCGTTTTCGTCGCGCCCTCGTTCTCGCTCTCGTTCACGTCCGACTTCCGTTCGACTCTCGACGCTCGCTATACGACACACACGACCCCCGACTTCCGACCGCGCTCCGCGCTCCCGCGTACTCGTTCCCTCCTCCGCTTCTCCGACTCCCCTTGTGAGCACCTCGCCGGACTCTCGCACCTTAGACCGACGCACCACCCGGAGCAGTAGTCTACTTATCACCGCAAAGAACGGCATTCCAGCAATGATGCAATTGTTGAGATACCCGGGCCCGTACTATTGCCTAACTGCAATGACTTGTGTCAAAACTGTACAAAGGATCTGCGCCAAGGGAAGATACCAATTGATAGCCTTGCGAACGGTTTATGGATGGGAGAGATTCCTTCTCAATTAAAAGGCCTCAGTTGGACGGAAAAGATGCTTATCTCCAGAGTCAAGCATAATATATGTATAGTCAAAGTTCATGTCTCCGGAATGTCAAAAATGAAAGCCAATGTGGTCAGTCACTCTTTACCTATGCCAAAAATATATAGCGTGCTACCCCCTGCCCGTGAAGACTTGGATGAAGTGCTGGCATTTATGTATATTGGGCCCAATGTACCTACTCATAAAGATTTCAAACGTACGCCCATGCTTGTACGTAGGAATAAGGTGAAAGACGCACTTGAATGGTTGAAATTGAACCATTCAGACTACGCAGATTTAGATATCTCTTACTCAAACTTGGACCAATACTCTGAGGAGGAACCTCCGGTCATCGTTAACTACACCCAAAGTATGGAGTCAAACAAAGATCCTGAGGCTACTGCGGTCAATGATACTGAAGAAGACGATGGGATAGAGGAAGGCGACTGCCCATTTGTAGTCCACGGACTTACTGGAGCTAACTTAAACTCTCTTGCCGACTCACGTCCTTATGAGATCACAGCGCGGGCAGTCGAGCATTTCAAGTCTAATGGGAAAGCATTAGGGATAGGACAGGCCAAGCAGCCAGAGAGCATATACGATAATCCGCAGTTATATCCACAAATGTTTCCCTGGTTATTCCCTTACGGTCTTGGAGGACTCAACAACATGTGCAGTCATGGGACCAAGGTTGTATCTGAGGAGCGACGTAAACAACAGCTGCTCATGTATCATGACAAACGTTTCCAACTAGAGCCGCTGTTCCCTCTTGTAGCCCTGAATCATGAACAAATCAAGAAGTCTACAACAGGAGGTTATATCTTGGCAGACCGGCATAAATTCCAGGATATTGCGAGTCGGATACTTAGTATTAACTTACCTACGCTGCGTGATCTTGTGGAGAGAATGAAGTCGGGACCAGTGAAAGCTGAGACAGAGGCAGAGGTGGAGTGCTTTAAAGTGCTAAACGACCTGGATCATGTCAATCATCGTGTGCAAGGTTCAATTACTAGCAAAAAGTATATGCGGAATGAAATATGGTCCATGGTCTCATACTTAGGAGCGCCATCTTGGTTTATCACGTTCGCTCCTGCTGATGTGAAACACCCCCTTGCATTATATATGGCAGATACCAATCAGACATATGTACCCAAGTTTAGGGCTCAAGATGAGCGAATGCGCCTCATTGCTAGTAACCCAGTGGCCGGAGCTCGATTCTTCAATGTAATGGTGCAGTTATTTCTAAAACATGTCTTAGGTGAAGGCCTTGACAGGCCGGGCCTGTATGGCGATACTGCTGGATATTATGGAACCGTGGAGCAGCAGGGACGGCTAACTCTACACCTACATATGCTAGTATGGATCAAAAACAGTCTAACTCCTCAAGAAATTCGTGAACGCATTATGGATCCTGAGTCCACATTCCAAAAGGAGATGGTTGAGTACTTGGAGAGCGTACACAAGGGTGAATTTCTGCAAGGAGATATGGAATCCATAGGTGAAAGACTTGAGAATGCCAAGGTGAAAAATCCATTCCGCATACCTGCTACGGAAAGGTTACCTCAAGTACCTCCGGTACAATGTACTCATGCTAGCAGAACAGATTGTGATGGCTGTACAGCATATCATAAGTGGAGGTCCGAGTATGAACATGAGATTGACGAAATCTTGTATACATCTAATGTTCACAAGTGTACTACAAGAAACCGGAAAGACTATGTATCCAAAGGTGCACAGAATGGATTGCAAGAAGTGGACAATCGCGGTTGCACAGACCCTGTAACTAAAGTCTGTAAAGCACGGTTCCCTCGAGACACTTTTACTGAAACTGCAGTAGATCCGGAGTCAGGAGCCCTTCTCATGAAGAAGGGAGAGCCTTGGCTGAATACATTTACCCCATCAGCCTCATATCTACTCCGATGCAATCATGATGTGACAAGTTTACTGTCTGGAACCGCCATAAAGTCAGTTATTGCATATGTAGCTGACTATATCACTAAAACACCTTTGAAAACTCATGTCATGTTCCAATCTATTCAAAAGGTATTTGAGAGAAATGTCGAGTTAATTGGCGGCGACCGCAGCTCCAAAGACAAAGCTCGTTCACTAGTCACTAAGATGGTTAATGCATTGACAGCAGCATCGGAGATAGGCGGACCTATGGCTGCTATGTATCTACTCAAACATCCAGACCATTATACTGCTCACAAGTTTCGGGCATGCTTTTGGAGAGGATATGTGCTTGAGATTATGCAAGCATGGGAAGATTCAAAGGATGTATCGCAGGAGGGTAGATCCACAGTGGTCGTAGATTGTGAAAAGAGTAATACCGAAGGCCCAAAGCGCATTGTGGCGTTATCGCCGGTCATTGACTATATGAATAGACCTATTGAGTTTGAACACTTAAATGTATATGACTGGGTCCGTCGGTATCACAAGAGACCCGTTCCCAAGCGGCGCCGCAAGACCATCTTCTTACAGCAAGATCCAAATGATGCCTATGAATCTGATGAATTTGAAGACAACTATCATGTGGACGAGGGAATTCCAAGAAATACAGCAACAGGCAATGGTAATCAACTAGAAGAAGAGGAACCTGACATTGCTGGAAATAGCGAGGATGACATTTCAGATAATGAAGAGACAATGTGCTATGGCGGAGGGAAACTAATGCCTACTGTACCAGATGATGACTCTGACGATGAGTTATTGCTTACATCCAAGACTAATGCCAAGCTTGAACGTGAAGTCCGCATCGCCATGGATAATCAGATCAAGGCCAATACGCCCTCGTACTTTAACTTCTCAGCCAAACATCCACAGGCGAGAACACATGAGGTATGCCTGCTTGACGAGAAGGAGTCATTTGTACCCAACTTTATTGGTGGAGCAATACCTAGAAAAGATGCCGGAAGTAGAGAGGAGTATTGCATGACAATGTTGACTCTATTTAAGCCTTGGAGGTCCGGTAGAGACCTGCGACCGAACTCTGAGACTTCATGGAGTAATGTTTTCGAAAGTCATATATTCACCAAACGAGAACAAGAGGTTATGAAATTCTTTCACATTAGATATGAGTGCAATGATGCAAGAGATGACTTCTCCGCCCAACGTAAACAAGCAGAGAAAGGAGGTACCAACCCGATGTATATGAGCAATGGTGACATGGATGAGATAGACACTCAAGCTATTGTGTTTGATGCGGCCAATAGGGAGGATGATATAGTGAACGCGGAAGATTGGAATCAAGACAGCACAGCAGAGATTTTGAGAAAATCCCGCATGGCTACAGCTGAGAACGTAATGAAGATGTCAGGATGGATGGACCGCATAGATGGTGCTTCGGATGAGCAAAAATCTAGGCTGCCTAGCAGATTGAGGCCGGATAAGCCTGCTACGGACTGGAAAACGCTGTTGGACAATTTGAGAAAAGATATCCTAGATGCAAGAGCTGCTGAAGCGAGTAAGAAGAAAGACAACCCAGGGGACCAGTTACCTGAGAACGATGTGGTAAATCAAGTAAAATTGGTGGACAAGCAGTACTTTTTGTCTAAAGAGTTTGAGGGCCGGGACCCGCAAGCTAAGGAACTGATTGACCGTACGGTGGCTTCATTCAGTTTGAACGAGGAGCAAGAAAGAGCATTTCGTATTGTTGCCAACCACGCTGTACAATCTTGTGGTGAACACTTGAAGATGTACTTGGGGGGAATGGCAGGGACCGGTAAATCCCAAGTGATCAAAGCTCTATCCCATTTCTTTGCAGAGAGACGGGAGAGCTACCGGTTTATGTGTCTAGCACCAACTGGGTCAGCAGCAGCATTGATTGGTGGATCGACCTATCACTCCATGCTGGGGTTCCGATCTAAAGACTCTACCGAGTCCATTTCATCCATTCAACAAGTTAGAGATCGACTAAGATTAGTGCAATACATATTTGTGGATGAGGTTAGCATGGTAGACTGTGGCAGTCTATATAAGATATGTGCCAAAATGTGTGCTGCAATACAAAATGATGGTGCACCCTTTGGAGGGATCAATATGATCTTTGCTGGTGATTTTGCTCAACTTCCTCCGGCCATGTGTGGGAAAGCGTTATATGCTCATGACGTAGGGCGTGTAATCCATCGAACACATGATCATAACAAGCAAAAGGCATCTATTGGAAAAGCATTATGGCATCAGTTTACTACTGTTGTCATCCTTAGACAGAACATGAGACAGCGTTCTCAAACTCCTCAAGATGCCAAGTTGCGGACGGCGTTAGAAAATCTTAGGTACCGGGCATGTACCAAGGATGATATTCAACTACTGAAGTCTAGAGTGGCTGGGAGAGGTCCAAACAGTCCCAAGTTAAATCAACCCAAGTTCCGCAATGTTTCCGTCATTACTTCGTGGAACTCTTATAGAGATAAGATTAATGAACTTGGATGTAAGAGATTTGCAAGGGAGAACAGAACAGCTTTGAAGTCATTCTACTCAATTGACAAACTTACTTCAGAGACTGACCCATCAGAGCTCACCAAAAAGGTTCGTGCCAAGCGGGTAAATCCTAAGAGGAAGAATAACATCGTAAATGAGAAACTTCAGGAGACCTTATGGGGACTGTCTCATCATCTGACAGAGCATCATCCTGGCATACTTGAGCTTTGCGTTGGGATGCCTGTTATGATCAAAGTCAACGAAGCTACAGAATGTTGCGTTACTAATGGTGCAGAAGCAGTAGTGGTGGGATGGACTACCAGACCTATCCCGAACACTGAGGATAAGTTTGGATTGGACACCCTATTTGTCAAGTTGACCGCTGCACCTACAACCATCAAAGTAGATGGACTGCCTGAGAATGTGGTTCCTTTGACCCACTCTAAGCGCAAAGTCAAATGCAAAATGCCGAATGGACGTATTCTTGAGATTGAGAGAGACCAGGTCCCGGTTGTACCCAATTTTGCAATGACTGACTTTGCTTCACAAGGACGTACAAGGCCATTCAATGTGTGTGATCTACAAAACTGCAGATCCCACCAGTCGGTCTATACTTGTCTCTCTCGGGGCTCAACGCTTGATGGAACTATTATTGTTCAAGCATTTGACTCAAACAAACTGACTGGGGGAATAGCAGGTAGTCTTAGGCAAGAGTTCCGAGAGTTAGAGCTACTTGATGAGATCACCAAGCTACGATACTTGGGTAAAATTCCCCCACATGTGGTCGGTATAACTCGCAATAAACTTATCCATTCATTCTGAAGTTGGAAGGGAGAGAAGTTGTGCCGAAGACTATACATAGTGTGATTCAGTGGAGTAATAAGGATCCCTTCCCATTCAACCCAGTAACAAAAGACAGCCTGTGGACTTTAATTAAACAATCAAAGGCAGATACAGATGCAAGCAAGCAAGCAGCCTTGAAACGTGATACCACAAACTTTGTCAGCGCGAAGGGAACTCAAGCATTAAATAATGTCAGCAATGCGGTGATCAAGCAGAGTGCCAAACGTAAACGTTCTATGGAAGAGGATGAGATGGACAATACATTGAAGAAAAAGGTTAGACAGATCAAAGCCATGCCCCCACCCAAGGGGAAGACCTTTATCAGAATTCCTTGGGACAAAGACAATTGGAGTTGTGCATACGATAGCATGCTGACTATACTGTTATCTGTATACACTGAGTCTCCTGATGTGTGGAGTACAGAAGCATCACCACAAAGCGATGTACTTCTCAAGCTAGAGCAGGTGTTCAAACAATCTCTAGCCATGCCGCCAACAATGACCATTGTTCAGGCTAGAAATCAAATCAGAGATATGCTGGGTTGTGAGAATCCTGAGTTGGCTGCCCGAGGGAAGACATATACTGATCTCTATGAGCTAGCTGAGAGACTACTAGCGGTAGATGGAGACGTTCTAACCAAGACTAACATTTGCCGCCGTTGTGATTATAAGTCCGTTGAGAATTGTTCGTCCCAAGTAATGTGGACATGTATAGAGAACACGTGGAAGAATAATCCAGAGAAGTTGGGTACATATAGAGGTAAGACAACATCAAAATGGATACATGCATTGAGAACGCAGCAGAGAGAAACTCCTTGCCCACATTGCCGTTATCCTATGCTAAGATATAGGGAGTACAATGCTCGTCCTCCTTTTATCTCATTCATCATTGATGGACACAAAATGCGCTTGGACCATCAGATTGTATTCCCTGAAGTAGATCAGATGTATAGACTCTGCGGAGTAGTATACATCTCCACTGGAGAGCTCACCAAACACTTCGTATGTAAAATAATTGACAAGTCAGGCGGCGTATGGTTTCATGATGGTGCTCTTCCGGGTAATATGGGTGAGAATGTTACATACAGTGATAACATCATTCACCTACCTTATCAAAAGCTACAAGCCATCAAGAAGGAGTATGTGATGGCTCTGGCGATCTATACTAGATTGTAATGTATCATTTCTCATAAGCGCTTATATATACATACAAGAACTATTGCATTTTAATGAACTCGCCCACTATACTCATCAATCGTACCGTGCCAGACCTGGCCTCCTTCTCCACAAGTGAGTTAGCCCGTGTACTAGTACGACTCGGAGTACGCTCTGAGTCTCTGACACTAGATCTACTACTACTACACAGCTTGACCGTTCTGCCAGTGCCCTCGATTCTGCCAGTACTAGCAGTCACGGTAGGCAGGGTGTACATCACGGACTTCGGGGAGTCACAGCAATACGAGCTCGGGCCGGGGTAGCAGCCCGCAATCAAAATGCCATACTTACTATCGCAGCGCCCGATCGTGCACCATTCACTGAAAAGAGTCGGCTCTTCCTGAACGGGATTTGATACTCTGCAGGTAAGGTTCCGCGAACCATTCTCCAACTGGGGCGCAACAGTGAACCACAAGCCGCGGTACACCTTCCTTCCGACCACCGTTCTCGGCGTGCAGAACCTTGTACGCTACGCCACGGCCAATAAACTGCGGGTGCGCTGCGCGGGGTATCGACACAGCTGGTCGCCCATATTTTCGCAGGAAGACAACATCCTCGTCTCGTTTGTCAACCTCGAGCAAGTGACCACCCTGCCCGACCCAATGAGCCTGGCCCCGGGCGACTACACGGGTGAGGGCGTGAGCGAGCTTAAGACGATCGAGCTCAAGGAGCAGCTCGGTGAGACGAAACGGCTGTGCCGCATCGGCGCAGGCGTTACCAACGAGGACTTCCGGCGGTGGGCCGTGGCGAATAACGCATGGGCTCTGCCCGTCGACGTCATCCTCGTCGAGGTTACCGTTGGCGGCGTGAACGCGCCCATCTGCCACGGCGCGGGCCGCCGCCACCAGACGTGCTCCGACGGCGTCCGCCGCGTCGAGTATGTGGACTGCAACGGCCGGGTGCAGGCTGTCGACGACCCCAAGCTCATCAAGGCCGCCGCTGGCAGCTTCGGCCTCCTCGGAGTAGTCACGCACATCACCTTCGAGCTCGACAAGATGACGTACGCCGTCATGCAGCCGCGCAAGATCGACGTCGGCCTGGCGATCCCGCCGCTGAAGAAGGAGGATATTCCGCCTGCACTGAGGGCCGACTGGTTCGACGCCGAGGATGCGGAGAAGCAGATGGAGGCCGCTCGGTTGGACTTTGAGAGGCGTGCGAGGGACGACTATTACAGTGAGTGGTTCTGGTTCACGTACCAGCAGAAGGCGTGGGTCAATACGTGGAACACGGTCGAGGAGGCGACCGACGTGGTGGAGTACCCGGACGACGCGGCTACCTTCCTGCAGTGGATCGAGGGGTGGCTTGGTGGTATTCTGACCTCGAGGTAAATTCAGTCTCGCCTCGCTTGGAGGTTACAGGGAGGAGTACGTGCTAACACATGTTGACAGTAAGCTCTTCAATGCTCTCCCCGGCCAATGGCAGGCGCAGCTGCTCGCAACTAGCGGCATGGCCGCCCTGCCACCTTACTTCGGCGAGAATGACTCTCCGACCATTAAGTATGTCGTCTCCCTTCTCCAGCTGTTTCTACCACTCACACCACGCAAAAGGACTCACCTTACTAACGCCCTGCACTTCCGCCGCGGCATACAGAACATGCGCGTCCGCGACACCGAGTTCCAGATCCCCATCCCGCCCCTGCACCCTGGCGACCCCACCTCGGCCCCGGACTTCTCCATCGTCCAGCGCGCATGGTGGGACGTGATCTCGCTCGTGTACTCGTACCCCGACGGCTCCGCACCCATGCGGCTTACGCTCGAGTTGCGTATCATGGGCGGCTCAGACATGCTGATGGCGCCGCAGCACGGCAATGCGCCGTGGGGTACCGCCAGCATTGAGGTCCTTTCCGTGCCCGATGCCGTGACAGACAAGCAATGGTATGAGTTCATTCAGAAGGTCGCGGATAAGTGGATGAGCTACGAGTACGACGTCAAGGGAGGGGGAGGGAAGGGCAAGCTGAATGTCAGGCCGCACTGGGCTAAGGAGTGGGACGGGCTGACACTGGGCGGCTTGGACGCACGGCGCTACATCAAGGAGGTTGCGTATAAGGAGCAGATCCCGGCGTTCAGGGAGGCGTTGGCCGAGATTGGGAGGGCGCAGGGATGGGGGCTTGCGGATCTGAAGGGGCGGTTTTCGAATGAGCTGTGGGACGAGCTGGTGTTCGACAAAGACTGAGTATGCGTGAATGTTCTGGGACGATAGGCTGAAAGGGGTGGGGTATCGCAGGGTGTGTCGGACACACTCGTAGGATGTAAGTATTGTAAAGTTTGACATCTTCTCCAGCATGTGGGCAATCGGTATTTTTATTGATACTGGACCTTGCGTCGGCCACTAAACGGCATGACACATTTCGACCCCTACTAATGGGACGTCTTCTGCGTCGGTCACTCGTTTCAGAGAATATCAACGGTGAGTCTGTCCAGTTCAGCTTGGGGTGCAAGGTACTGAAGCGATTCAATGCTTTCTTCGACTAGTTGGTCGTTCATGCATTCAAGTCATACACGCCCACGTACATTCAAGTTCACACCTGTATAGCCAGATGCCCGATTCGCACCATCCCGAAACCGAGGAGTACTCCAAGACATGCCCACTTCTAACAGTGGTGTTACACCGAATCCTCCTGTGAGCGGCATGATATCATTCGGCATGACCTTCATTACCGTCTCCTATAACAAACGCAGGTCAAAAGGGCACATCACATGCGAAGAAAGAGCACGAACACGACCTCGCCAGTCAGCGCATTCACGTTGACCGTAATGATATCGACTTCGCTGAGGGATCTCAAGCCAGTCAAGACTGCCGCACGGTTCGTAGCAGGGTCCTGGGGGTTGATTACCCATACCATCAACAACGAGCACCCCTCAGGCATGAGTGTCCCAAGATCGATGGTATAGCAGATGGCATCTGGTACTTGGCCAGCAATGGTGACCAAAGACTTGCGGAACTTCATGACTGTTCCTTCGGCCTGTATACCATCGGCTGCGCTCGACTTCTTGATCGTAAAGTCGAAGTAGTCGTCTGAGAGTGTGGGGATGAGATCGATCACGTATCTCAGACCTAACGGGACATTCGCCATTGCTCTGAAGACTTGGAAGCAGGCGCACGATAGGTTAGCTCGACATATGAGTATTCATGCTAAAAGACAGTTACTCACCGTGACGAGACAACGGATGATGGCGGCACGGAGTAGAACTCTGTATGAAAGCCCTTCCAGTGGCGGGAAGGAGGGTAACTGGTACAGGAAGCGTGGTGCCCTCCACATTTATAGCAGGTTCACAGGTCATGTAAGGCCGCTGGGTCAGAAATATATCTTCATTGATCTCCGACCCGGCTTGGGCACGGGACCAAGCAAGCGCGCGACAAACGTTATGCCGGGGTGGGCGCCACTGCGACTTTCATCAACCTTGCTCACGACCTTGACCACCTCACATCCGCTCTCTCTATGTTACCCGGAGATGAATACATTCTCATTCCGGACTGGGTCAAGGATCATCCGGAGATCAAGGCGAGGAATTACCAGCTCCGTATGCTCCTCAAACCGGTCAGTCCAACACCACTCAGATTGCTTTAAAAACTCCAATCTAAAATGGTCCTCAGAATGTTGCGTGGAGAACGACTGGGCAGATTCCGCCATTTGTGGTGAAAGTCCTCAATCCGGCTGGCCAAGAAGCAAACATATACGACAAGCTTCGCAAACTGAGCCCCGCTTCTCCCAACCACACACTACCTGGCTCCGAGGTTATACCCGGAGAGCGCCCACTGCTGGTCTTGCCAGCGGTGAACGAATTCATGCCAAGCTTCAGTGATTGGAATCTCAAGCAGTTGCTCCAATGCTACTACCAAATCCTGGAGGTGCAGTGTATCACTTCTTGCATCTTCGACGGGATTTCTGATCCTCGTCTCGACAGGGACTGGAGTTCCTCCATGAACAGAAGATTGCTCATTTGGTGCGTACGTGCATGTCGTTCGAGCTGTGAAATGCTGACAGTGTTGTGTAACTAGGACTTTGTGACCGATAATCTGCTGCTCGTCGACGAGCGGGATGTCAAATATCACCCTAACCTTCCGCTTGAATTAGAGAAGATCTATATCATGGACTTCGGCGAGTCGCAGCAGTTCGAGCTGGGGCCGGGAAGGCAGCCTGCAATCAAGCTACCTCCATCGCATATCACTCCGCCGAACGGGATGACGCACTTCGACCCATACTCGTGGGATGTTCATTGTGTCGGCCATGCATTCCAATGGATATCCGAAGTGAGTGACTATTGTCTCTCATTGTTATGTTCGGGCTCGAATCTGAAACCACGCTCAGTGGGTACATAGAAAACGGCCCGAGCCGTGGATTGTCCGGCGTCTGGGGCTATGGCTGGTAGGCAACGAGCGGGGATGTACGAGCGTGTGCTACTGCCGGCCCACTGCACGAAGAGCGCGACAGGTGCTGGCGGGGATTCTGTGGGCGTATGGGGTATATGAGGCTGTTGGGGGTGTACTTAAGAGCCTGCGATGGGTGTTTTCCTCGACAAACCTTCGTAAAAAGGATCAGTAAGTAGCAGCTGTTACTGGTAGCTTGCATCGAGAACACATGATGTCACGATTTGGTGAACGGAATACCCACTACTATGCGAGCGCTACGTGGCCTTTATAATGGGCGCTTCCAGACTTGACTCACAATTTTGACCAGCTTTGACCACAACTTCAGGCTAGCGCTTCCTGAAGTTACGACCGTCGGCGCGATGATACGTGGTGTTCAACCATTGTATGTCCCGGAGTGGGTTAGAACTCATCCTGATATTCAAGCGAGGGGCATTTCCCTTGAAGTAGTTCTAAAACTTGTCTAAAACCGGTCAGTAGCAGCCAGTACTTGACGGCGAGCGCTATTGTTCTCAACAAGCGGCGGCAAGCGACGGACTTGAACCTTGTTTCACAACCACCACCTCCCGTTCATCTACGAGCCAGGCTGCCACTGCGCACACATACTATGGCGCTGCGATTTGACCTAGTTCCAGATTGGGTCAAGGACCATCCAGAGGTGCAAGCTAGAGGAATTCAGCTGGAAGACACGATCAAGCCAGTGAGTGTAACCCGAAGCTGCCCTCCGGCGGGCCTATTGAAGTGCTCCCTGTATCTAACTCACATGATATTGTATCCTTGCAGAACGTCGCCTGGCGGACCGGTGTACAGATGCCTCCATACATAGTCAAAGCCCTCAATCCGGCCGGTCAAGAGGCCGACATATACGACCGACTACGCGGACTGAGTCCTGCCGCTCCCAACCATACTCTGCCGGGCTGCGACGTCGTTCGTTCCGAACCGCAGGATCTGTTGATCATGCCACTGGTGGGGGAGTTCCATACGCCAGATTTTACTACTTGGGATCTCGGCACGTTGCTGAGATGCTACTACCAGGATGATCCTGGAGGTATGACGGCAAACTCGTATTGCCACAAATGTACTGACACGCTTCGACCGCAGAGCGTCGAGTTTCTTCACAACTTGAAGATCGCGCACCTTGTAAGTTATTGTAACAGGTCTCAGCCATGTTGCGACTTATGATGTTCTCTGCAGGACATCGTGACCGACAACATGCTGCTTGCCACACAATGGGCAGTCGAGTGGCACAAGAATGTGCCCCTCGAGCTGGGGAAGATCTACATCATGGACTTCGGCGAGTCGCAGCAGTACGACCTGGGACCAGGGCGGCAGCCCGCAATTCAACTGCCGCCGTCGCATATCACGCCGCCTAACGACATGACGCATTTTGACCCATACTCGTGGGACATCCTCTGCGTCGGCCATGCGTTCCAATGGATATCGGGGGTGAGATCCTCAGTACCTGTTTGCCTGTCACGAGGGCTGAGCTCGCCGTCTCTGTAGTGGGTTTATATAAATCGCCCGGAGCCGTGGGTCATCCGCCGATTGCGGCTCTGGCTGGTCGGCAACGAGCGAGGATGCACGACTGTATGCCATTGCCGGCCTACTGCGCGCAGGGCGCGACAGGTGCTGTCTGCGATCGTATGGGTCGTCGGGGTATCAGAAGCGTTCGGACGTGCGTTCAGTGCGTTGCGGGGAGTCTTTTCCCGAACGAAATCGAGTCGGAAGGAATAAATATTGAGATTGGCCCGTATGATTGATGGTGTTTGGTGTTGCGAGTTGTGGAGTACTTGTGCCGGTCGACTGCACTGAAGCGCGCATATAGCGCCGACTCTAGCCGCAGTGCCACTCCGGTTAACCGGGGCCCAGCACTGAGCAGGTTCAACCTGCCACGCTTTCACCGTTTTGCTTCAACTCGCATATCATGGCGAATTACATTGTAACCATTCCAACAGTCCCTGATTGGGTCCAGAACCACCCCGAAGTCAAGGCCCGCGGCTTGTACCTCGAGGATACTCTCAAACCAGTGCGCTCACCATGTTCAGATTTTTCGGAGCCACAGCACTGATGCTTCTGTTGGCAGGATGTTGCGTGGCGCACTGGGGACCAGATACCACCCTACGCGATTAAAGCCCTCAATCCCGCTGGGCAAGAGGCTGAGATCTACAAGCGACTCCGTAGACTGGACCCAGCTTGCCTGAGCCACACGCTGCCCGGTTGCGACGTGTATGATATGCACTCAGAACGGCCCATCCTGATCATGCCCGTTATCAGCGAGTTCATGGCAAATTTTCCTAAGTGGGATCTGGCGAAGGTACTCGACATCTACCACCAGATTTTGGAGGTGTGTACTAGTAGGATTTACTCCAGTGTTGGTTGATGTACGCTGACGATGCTGCCCAGGGCGTTGAATATCTCCATTCAATGAAGATCGCCCACCTGGTGAGACACACTCGAATATGCATGCGAGCCTTCTTCAGAATACTCACCGCCAGTGCTCTAGGACTTCGTCCTCGACAACCTCCTGCTCGCTCGGGAGCATGATGTCAGGTTCCATCCCAATCTGCCGATCAAGGTAGACAAGGTGTACATCATGGACTTTGGCGAGTCGCAGCAGTACGCGCTCGGGCCTGGCGAGCAGCCCGCGATCAAGCTGCCGCCGTCGCATATCGATCCGCCGCGGGGCATGACACACTTCGACCCGTACTCGTGGGACGTGCACTGCGTCGGCCACGCATTCCAGTGGACATCAGATGTAAGTATGCGTCTCCCGCCCACTTCATCGCAAACCATTGTGCTGACTGGAGATGTGTTTCCTCCTCGGACAGTGGGTGTATAAACGCCCGAAACGCCCTGAGCCGTGGATTGTGGGGTGGATCGTGCGATGGCTGAAAGGGGATGAGCGAGGGTGCACTGGGGTCTGTCGCTGCCGGCCGAGCGCACGGCGGGCGCGCCAGGTCGTATTCGGAATTCTGTGGGCTGTTAAGGCGTGGAATGCCTGCTGCCGTGCATTGAGCATGCCCCGTCGGATGCTGACCCGCGGCGAGTAACCTGGAGCAATGTGTCAGATCGTATATCTCCTTGACCAACAGTTCAGCCTCAGATACCCGCAGCATGTGCCATGCCACATGTACTACTTAGACGAGGTTAGACAAAGGTTAGAAGGTAAAGTTCATTGGAAGTCATCATTTTCTGATTCACATTCCGATCGTGTATGGCAGTAGGCTGCTTACTTATGTGCCCCTGTAGTCTAATGGTTAGGACGTCAGACTTCTACGGCATGTGAATCTGGCGGTTGTGGGTTCGAGTCCCACCAGGGGCTCAAGACTTTTTTGACTTGTCAGATTGTGTGTCGAGTGAAGAGGTCGATGTCTGACCTGTTGCACCACAGCGCAACCACGTTATACACTTATGGTGGACATCCGACTAGGCTTGCAGCGGCGCAACATGATGTCTTTAGTATCTAGAGCCTTCGTCCTCAAGTTTGGATACAGTACCGTCCTTATGTTGCATAACTCGTGTCTTGAGACTCGATGATGACCAGGTGAAGATGAGGCTTGCAGTCGATAAACACTACAGTACACCAGTTCATGTGATTTCTTCGGCCCAGCGCAGCACGTCTTCAATCGACATTCGGCTCGGATCTGGAGGCTGGTATATCTGGTAAGTGGTAACTCGAACGAATGCGAACGTGCAGAGTACCTCAGCGGGCGGCATGCGCGGTGGACCTGACGCAGAGGCTGATGTCGATGTACCCGGGCCCGAAACCAAACTCTGCGCGGCACCGCGCAGCTGCGCCAGTTGCGCCTCCAGCGCGTCGCATTTTCTGCCGCCGCCCGACCCAGTCAGCCCGTTGTTCACTATTAACACTCAAAAAGAGAGGACACGACGCACGTGTGGATCGCCTTCGTCTCCTCCCTCCTGAGCTCGACCTGGCGGTGCATCATGAGCTCGAGGTTCCCGCGCGCCTGCACGGGGCGGAGGTCGTTCGCGGCGGCCATGATGTTCTGCGCGAGGACGTTGATCCACTCCAGGTGCTGCTTCCACTCTGCCTCGATCTGCGCGGAGTTCGTGGGCGGCGGCGCGAGGAGGGCGTTGAGGAGCTTCGAGTAAGTCACGAGGAGCGAGCGCAGGATGCTCCTCAGGGCCGGGCGGCGATCTGCGGGGCGCGGAAGGGGAGGGAACGGTTGGGTTTGCAAAGGGGACGACTTCAGAGATACGAGACGTACCGACACTGGGGTCCTGAGGGTAGAGCTGATGTCCGCCCAATTCCTCCAACGAGGGAATCTGCTCCTTGACCTACATACCATTTAGTACGAGCCGCAAAAAAGCATTTGTATGTGCACGTACACGCCAAGTGTCTCCAAACACTGTATAGTGGCCCTCTTCCAGGATCCAGTCCACGCGCGGTTTCTCCAGCTGCGCGAGGGGCCATTCGGGCACGTCGACCTGGTCAGACAGGACCTCGTACTGGTTTATAGCATTTAGATCTGCATCTTCTCCCGCGCGGCCTCGGAATAGCTCCAAGAGCTTGAGGTTGTGGGTCGTGTACCGCGTGTAGTGCGAGGGGGGCGAAGGAAATGGGTTCCGGAGTTCGGTCTCCTCGTCGTCCATCCGGTGTCACTTCAAGCAGTTGCGGTCGCTGCACAACTGATGCTGTGTTCACCAGGACTGTGGGCGAGCCAGAGATTGTCGCATAGGACGAGCAGGGAGATAGAGAGAGTGGTGGTCGAGAAGACAGAGCTTCTCGTTGGAAGCGCCTGCGCGACGCCTGCGCGCGTCTTGTCTCCCAACCTCCACCTCGCTCACTGAATCCTCGTCTGTCTATCGCACTACACCCAACATGGCGACGAGGAGAAGAATCGGAATCAACACGTTCGCGTTGGAGGCATCGCGCAGACAGCTCATGCAGCCCGTTCCGTGCTGGGAGAAAGTATGGGCGGTCCCAGACGGCGCGCCCCTAGGACCAGGCACTAGCACTCTCCGTGTGTACAAATGGGTCAAGACGGATAAGAAACAGGTGCGCCCTCGCCCGCCGCACGTCCTCATACACGCATGTCCACGCGCTCACGCTCGCCCCTCGTTCTCCGCAGCATTTCAGCGACGACGAGGGCGAGGCCGACGAGCCGCTCGCGCCGATCCATCCCGAGGAGCTCGCCGAGGTCGTCGAGGTCGTCGAGGGCGACGACGACATGGACCAGGACGAGGCTGCGGGGCTGGCCGCGCCCGACATGACCCCGGGCCCGCTGTCGCGCGACGTCTCCGAGCCTGCGCCCTCGCGCCCGGGCATTTTGAAGGAGGGCGAAGACGACACCGACGGGCTGTCGAACACTGGCAGGCCGCACCCGCTGTCGGTATCGTTCCGCCCACCGACGCCGACGCCGACGCCGACGCCTGCTCCGCACGAGGACCCTCTTCAGAACGCGCTGCGGCTGCCACAGGAGGATGTGGAGGACATGACCGTAGACCTGGGCGGGGACATAGCCGTGGACTTGGGTGCGGACATGAGCCTGGACATGGCTGGGATGGGGCCGGACGGGGAGCAGTTCGAGAGTGTGGCGGACCTGTCGCAGCTGCAGTCGGCGGACCCGCTGCTCGGCGGACCGCTCCCCGACGAGGAGATCGGAGACCCCTTCGCCGTGCCCGCGGGGTAGCGTGGCCTCAAATTGTACGGGTATGCGCTGTTGCCTGCAAGTCTCCTCTCATGTTTCATTAGGCTCCGCGGTTTCTGTCTGTGCGGTGCTCGCGGGCTCTGTCCACAGAGATCCGAGTGCTGGACTGCATTCGAGCACTCTAATTTATCGATAACGACGCTATTCTTTCGTACCAACCTCCCCGTCTAGCGCTTGCCACACACCGCACACCCGAAAGGACATGCTACAATGGTGCGTCTAGACGTCCGACTGAATGCACACTCCCAGGAGATACGCGCGACACTGCACGCGTTGGCCTGGGCAGCTGGCGCTCCCCGCCCATCACTGCCTCGTAGTGACTAGGATCGATACGGGCTACATTCAGGAAATGACTGAATGGCCGGCGACGTGGTGAGCGCACCGCGCCCTCGCCAGAGGGCTGAGGGCCGTTATCAATCATCGCGCCCTGCCGCCATTGCGATCGGCCGGTACAGCTGCTCAATCAATTCTCGTTAGTCCCTGCACTATCGCCCCTACTCACAATTCAAGGATCATCGCATGTCGTTGTCAATTCATTGATTCTGCAAGCGACGGCGCTGAATTGATCAGCTCTCCTCTCAAAATCGGTCTTATAGTACCGTGCCTCTCGGTCGCGCAATGCATACCCATCAGGACCTTCCCCGCAAATCTCACCCAGTGGTCACCCGTTCGCCTCAAGTCTGGTCTCGTCTCGATATCAATGTCTCAAGAATACATCGACTATGCGACAGAGGTAGTCTTCGACAGGTGCGACATACCAGCCTTTCCCCGTGCCAATGAGTCGTGCATATACACATCCACCTTCCAGTCGGGTGACAACAAGCACAAGCCTCGCAATTCTCGGTGCGCCTGTCCTCACTCTACATCTGTATCGTCAACTGACGGGCGAGGACCAATAGCAATGCTGCTATACGAACATATCGTCACGTTCGACAATGAAGTCAACCTCTTCTGGTCACGGAGGTTCAGCGGTGCATCCGCCCTCTTTTTCGCCAACAGATACCTAACCCTCGCCATCAACTTCTATCTGAGAACTCCCGGTCTCTCAGTAGCGGTCCTTTCTCGCTACGCCTCCAATGACTCCGCGGTAAGCTTCACTGTCTAGACAAGGTGTGGCCACTAATGCTCAACTCCTTGGCAGGCGTGCGTCCTTGCATACTATGCGCCTTTGACACTCGGACATATAACTGACGGCATATACTTGCAGATGCCAACGCACCGTGATCGCCAACCAGGTCGTCGACGTTCTCCTCTATTTTCCATACGCCGGTCCGTAGTGCCCCTTCGAACGTCCGCGTCCGTGCTAACTCACCCCGTTCACCACGGCAGCATTCTCCACGTTACGAGTGTACGCCTTAAGCGACCGCAGACTCTACGTATCCGTCCTCGTCTTCGTCCTCTCCTGCGGCCCGTTTGTCGTAAATCTGGTGCGCACACTTCCCTTCCCGCTGCCTCCGATTGCACACCGACCGCGGCCTGAGGGCGTGCACAGGCCCGCATACCCTGGCTCTCAGGACGCGACGACATCATCAGCAGATGCAAGACTTCTCTAGCAGCCGCCCCGCACTCAGCCATCATCCCGTGTGTCCCTCTTCGCTCTGCCTGACGCTGCAGTTCAAAGTTGGAGATTGACTGACCGTGACCATGGCTATGGTAGATGTAAGCAAGTCCCCGCTTCAATCTAATCTACCTAGACCTCGAAGCTTGACGCCCTCGAAGTGATATGTGCATCGCGGGTGCCGATGATCGTCGCGGACGTGATCGTGCTCGGGTTCATCGGCCACACCGCGTACAAGACGCGCCATCTGCGCGCGAGCGCAGGCCTCCTCCACGGGCCCTCCTTCATCGACCTTCTCTTCCGTGACGGTGAGTGTCATTCGCATTCGCCGCCGACAGGCAGCATGACTGGTTATTGAACATCCCTCGGTGCTTAGGATCCATCATCTTCGTGTAGGTGTATCGCTCCCCGTTGGCCGTTGACCGTGCCGCTCACATAAACTATAATCCACGCCGCAGCGTGCTGTTCGTGCTGAACAGCCTCCACTTCACGCTCTCTGCCCTCAACGTACGTACGCGCGTCTACCCCAAACCGTCTCCCACCATCCTCCCAGTCCGCACGTACGCTGACCGCCTTCGCACCAGGTCGCGACGATCAGCAGCGGCGGCGCGAGCCAGGTCACCGACTTCGTGATACCGTCCGTGACGTCCTCTCCTACCCCTCCCCCGCCCCTCCCTCCCCCTCACTCTTACTCTCACCCTCTCCGGATCCCCGCCCTCCCCCTCTCCCCACCCTCACCGTATCCCGATTCACGATTCACATGCTCACGCGCGCCCGCAGCATCATGACGATCCTCATCTCGCGCTCGCTCTTCAACCTGCAGCAGCTGAACCGGCGCGTGTCCGAGGCGACGCTGACCGATGTTCGGTTCAACACCGATTCCGGGACGATGCACTTCGCCGACGAGGCTCCGCAGCGGCACGAGACCGAGACCGATGGGTCCACGACGACATCGATGCAGATGCAGGAGTATTCGGGCGGTGCGCGGGGTGCGCATTGTGGCTGAGGGGGGATGGGGCACTGATGCTTGTATTATGCCACGGGTCCTTACTTCAGTCTTCATTGTAGAATCTACTGGTACCATGTATGTGTGAGCTTGATACCCCATGTTCGTGACCTTTCATACATCCGTTGTCGAGACGGTTTGTTCGGAGCCTCATCAACACACATCCAGCACACGGACCATCGCGCACAGCTGCAGGCGAGTGAGAGGGGATTACATTGCGCACCGTCTACAGCGACGGCCGCGGGCTAAGTACCTATGTATGCGTAGGGCACTGAGAATATGTACATTTTCGTACGTGATGTGTAAGATATGCGTGTTCCAGTGCGTATGCGTGTTGCGAATGTATGTGTGCGTGTAGGCGTGTGGGTGGATATGCGAACATATGAGTACGGGTGTCGTCGTGAGGGTGGGAATGCATAGACCGGACCGAGAACCAATCTACGTCTAACGAGCCAAAGCGCAGAAGCAGCAGAAGCAGAAGCGAAGCAGGGCAGCAGGAGCAGGAGCAGGAGCAGGAGCATAAGTCAACCGAACCAAGCGCTACAAATACACTTATCCCTCGGGCGGAAGGCACCTATGCGCCCTCGCGCCCGGACCCACGACGTTGAGCGTGTGGGCTGCTTTTGAGTTGCGTTACGTTGCGTTGCGAGGTAGTATACAATGAGCGATGCGGAGCCAGGAACCAGAGCACACGACGAGTCGGGTTAAGCCGGACGAGAAGGGCGAACAAGAGAAGGGCAGGGTGCAGACGTGAGAGAGCCGTGAGGCTCAGCTCACGACGACGCAGTTGGGCTCGCCACCGACGCCGACGCCGACGTATCCGCGAGCGACCACGGCGAGACGGCGTCGTCGAGCATGATGCCGCTGATGCGCTGGTAGACCGCGGGCGGGAACATGCGCGCCTGCAGCCGCTGCAACAGCGCGACGGCGCGTTCGCGTCCACCATTGCCGAGTTCCGCACGTACCATCGCTTCCCAAGTCGAGGGCTGTACAATATAGGCAGAGAGGATCGCGCGTCAGAAAGCTCCGGAGTCAAAATTTAGCAAGATAATCACGCACCTCACGATACACCGGAGTCCCTGCGGGGACCGCGGTGACGGCCGCCTGCTTGTTCTGGTGTGGGGCGTGGTTGTGCGGGGCGGCGACGCCCTCCTGCGGGTCCTGGAGGGCCTCGAAGATCGCGCGGGACTGCTCGATGTCGCCGACGGCCGCGTAGCCCTTGATGAGCAGGTTCGCGATGTACGCCGTCATGTGGATGCCGCTCGCCTGGAGACGCTCGAGGTACGCCGGGACGAGGTCCATGCGGCGGAGCGTGACGAGCGAGTTGATCAGCGCCTCGTAGACGACCGCGTCGGGGAGCGCAGAGCCGTGTGCCGCGGTGGCCGGGTGGGTTGCGATGGAGTCGAAGACCGCAAGTGCCTTGTCGAGGTCTTTCTGGACGCAACCGTAGGCGTTGATGAGGGCCGCCCAGTGCGTGCCCTGCACCGACACTGACTGATCCGCGACCAGCTCATCGAAGACCTTCTGCATAGCCGGTAGGTCGACGGGCTCGATACTACCATGTGCATCCATGAGAAGCTGTAGGACAATGTCAGAGGACACTCGGCACGAGATGTTTAAGAGTGAATCACCTTGTACGTGTGTGCCGTGGGTTGGACGCGGGCCGCGAGAAGCTCGTTGTAGTAGTGCAGCACACGGGAGCGGTCAGGCTTGGTGTGCGTGTAGAGCTGCATCATCGTGTTGTACGGCGGGACGCGGGGCTTGAACGTCGGCTCGCTCGTCATCTCCTGGAACAATAGCTCCGCAGAGGCCGCATCGCCGACACGGCAGCACGCCGCGATGACGGCGCCGTACGTGACCGAGGTGGGCTGGACGTCGTTCGCCTTCATGTCCTGGAACAGCTGGAGAGCGAAGTCGGCCTTGCGTGCCTTGGCGAGCTTCGAGATGATGGTGTTGTACATGAAGATGTTCGGGATGACACCGAACCCTTGCGATTCCTGGAAGAGCGCCATCGCGTTGGACGTGTCGTCGGTGGTGTCCTTGACATGGAGGATGAGCGCGCCGTACGCGTCGGCCGAAGGGACTCCGCCTTGCTGGATGATCCGATGCCGGTGAGCGTGAGCCGCCTCGATATCGCCCGCGTGTGCCAGTCCGATAATCATGTGGTCCTCGACGAGGAACCAGCCCGAAGTCTGCCATTGCTTCATGTTCTCCATCGAGGACAATACCGTATGTGCCGCGTCGTAGACCTCGTACATCCTGTCAGCCTCGCCGAGGCGACCGAGTGCGCTGATGAGCCGGGCGAGAACGATAGGGCGAGGGAAGACACCCCTCTGCACGCCGGACCTGAACCGCTTGAACGAAGAGAGAACGGAGGCCTTGTTTCCGCCAGGGTAGAACTCGCCGACGAGCTGGCTGTGTGCAGTGTCAACACGGCCGGCAGCGGTCTGAAGCGGGGAGACGGGGATATCCTCGAACGAAGCCTCAAACGACTGCGCCGAAACCGTAGGAGACATCTCTTGTGCGCGCTGGAGCTCGGCGAAGCGGGTGCTGAAAGGCTCGCCGAGCTGGGCGAGAAGGCGCACAGAGTTCGTGTCGTTGGTGGAGAGGCTGCGAACGAGATGGTTCTTCGCCTCGTCGCTGAACGCGGTGATATCGACCGAATGCTGGAGGAGGTCATCGACGAGCGTGTTCAGGGTAGCAGCCACGTCTGCGTCGCTCGCTACGACGATATCGAGGAGTGCCTCCCAATCCTTTGGCGAGAGCGACAAAGTTGGGCTCGCACGCTGCAGCGCGTACGCGTTGAGACACGACTCCGAAAGTGCAGTTGGAACCAAGGCACCGACGTCAGTAAGGAGAGCCGAAAGCCGGAGGAGATGTGACAACGGAGCGCTTGAGCCGATCTTGCCCAAAATGTCGGTCGTCAAGTCAGCAGCGAAGCGACGAGTGCCGTCAATCCTGCGCTGCGACTGGTTCGAGTCATACCGCCGTTGAGCCAGACCGTGTTCGATCACCTGGAGCTGACGGGATGCGATACGGGAAGCCAAGTCCAATGCCTCGTCTGCATGACCACGGTTCCAAAACTGCATCACCAACCTCTGACAGAGCGACCGCGAGGTATCTCGGTAGAAGGTGAAGTGACCACTGTGGACCTCCCAAGGAAGAACGTGCTCGGCCAGGAAGCCCAAGAGCTCGTGTGCCTTTGTTTGGTTCAGGTCCCCTCGTATATCCATGAACTTCAGGTTAGCTGCCAGGACGGAGTCGCGGTGATCGCTCCATACGGCAGCCCCATCCTGAGCAGCGATATCTGTCCAGCAAACGAAGAGACGGTTGAGTTCGGCAACCATACCTTCATCTGCGAGGGCGTCGAACATAGTGGTCCATGTCGCGGCGTCTGGACGGTGGGGGGAACGGGTAGACTGGTGTGGGTCGGCAGAGATGGTCTCCTGCTGGAGCATCCGCTCGAACCACGTAAGAGCGGTCGAGACGTCGCCGATGTGGCAGAACTCGGAGATGGCACGGGCAAAGGTAGAAGCGGTGGGAAGGGGCACATCGGTGGAGTGGAAGGTATCCGTGGCAGAGGTGTCCATCATCTGCTCCAGGAGAGCGATGGCTTCCACGGGCTGGCCGCATCGGAAGTAAGCACCCAACATCTCGTTCCAAACCGCGTTCTGGGACGCGCGCTCGAGCTGAGACGCGTCCTGAACGGCTGACTCGGTAGAGAGGGCGTCACATGTCCACTGCACACGTTCCGAGCGGGACGCGTCCTTGAAGCTGGCGAAGGCGGACTGCGCACCGGGAAGGTCCTGACGAGAGGCGTGCGTCTCGATGAGACTCATGTATGTCTGCGCGTCAGGGACGATGTCTACACGCTTCGAGAGGTGAGCGAAAATCTGTGAAGCCGCGTCTACGTTCGAGTGGATGGCACACGATCGGAGGAGCTTGTTGTATGTCTGGAGAGGGAACTTCGAGTTCGGGTTGGCGGCCGCAGACTGGAAGAGGGCGAGGGCCGACTTGAAATGCGAGTCGCCTCTGAGGGAAGCGATACGGTTCTCTTCCTCCAGGGCACTGTCGTCGAGGGCGGCACGGCGGCGACGACGGAGACGAGCCTCTGCGCGACGGATGGCTTGGTGATTCTCGAAGTCACGGTCTGTGAGGGTGTTGATGAGAGTCGAGTAGGTGCCGAAGCCGGAGCGGGCGAGTTGGGAGGCGTCGGAGGAGGAGTCAGCGGCGAGATGAGCGCGGTGGTGGGAGGAAGGAACGCGGAAAGCGTTGAGCTTCTCTACGCGGTCGCGGACCTGAGCAGAAGATCCCTGCGTGCCCTAGAGACGAGGATGCGGGCGTTAGAAAATGAAAAGAGGAGCGCATAGATGAAGGTAGTCTTGTCAACACGAGCGCGAAAAAAAAACTGATCCAATACGTCTAGTGAAGTTCCCACAAAAGACTTTGTTAGGAGACAGGGCAAGTTGAGCTCATGGGCTGTGAGTGGACCAGCTCGAGTAACACCCCCCAGCCCCACCGGAGTTGTCGACGCGGTGCTGGGCAAGAAACATCTCCTCGAAGTTGGTCAGCTTGGGCGCAGCAAACCTGCCACCGCAACGTAGTGTCAGGTAGCTGCAGCGGGGTGTCAGGGTAGAGCGTAGATGACTGTGATTGAGTCTTCGTAGAAGGAACTCAAGGTTTGCATTGAAAGCGATCTCAACCGGTCTATTTAAGAAGTACGCTCCTTAAAATCCGTCTTAAAGAAAAACGAGTCCGAGCGCATCATGGTCAACCCCTTCTGCGCAAAATTCACCAGACGTGACACGTTGGAAGACGGTTCTCTGTTTGGTCTATTCGCTCTCCACCCGAGACTCCGACGTAGCAGAGACCCGTCCTCTAACGGCTGGTTCGAAACTGGAGGGCAATGGGTCAGAACTAGAAGGAGGAACTCACATTCTGGGAGGACTGGAGACGTCCCGAGGCATGGAACTTGGAGGGGCCAGGACCGGGGTGAGAGGACCCGCCTGAGACGGACGAGCCCCAGCCTGTTACGGCGGTAGAGGTGCCTGAGGACGACTGAAGTTGGAGGACATTGCGGAGAGTGTGCCCGGTCTGGTTCTGTACGGCGACGACGGCTCTGTGTGTATGGTGAAAGAGTTGATTGGCGACCTTTGGAAGCATTGCGGCTGGTGCATGCGCTCGAGCGACGGCCGACTAGAAAGTATGAACAACGCCCAGCGAAGGGGTGTGCCTCGACTCGGACGGCCAAAAGGAGACGAGGGAAGGGGGGCGAAGGGGCGAGGAGGACGAGAAGGAGGACGACGACGACGACGACCACGGAGGGGGGAGGAGGAAGGGGTACAGTTTGACTCTGAGACCGAGTCCGGTCATCATCCGCGCGTCTATATTCCAAATAACCCTAGCCGAGCTGCCGATCACTCGCGTCCGCTCGGCCCTCCTTCCGACTTGGCCCGACGTCCCACATTCGTCACTGTGTCATTGTACAGACCCGTTGGAGCTCGTCCAAAGCTCGACTCCCAGTCTGACCTGCTCTGCGCACACACGTGGTAGGAGCACGACGACGCTGAGAGGGGAGTGCTCAATCCGTGTCCGCACGCATTCCACGCTCTGACAAGTTCTGACAGTCTCAGGAACGAATTCCGAATGCACCTCAGCCGCCGTCCTCTGCGCTCCAGTGCACCGCTGGCTACACTCCCCCCTCGCTCCCTGCAATCGCAACGCCGGCCAGTCCGCCTCGCTCGTTCGTTTCCCGTGCAGCCCATCGGTAACTCAGGCCAACATTATATCTGTGCCGTTCACTCACGACCAATAATGTCCAGTCTCTTGTCTCCCGAATGCACCGATAGCCCTGCTGGATATATGCACCTCCTCGCGCACCCACCATCTCACCTCGCCCGGGCTCTGCTTGGATTCGCAACCCACTCTTCCCTCGCCCGCTCTCTTCCATTCTGTCCGGACTCGATCGTCTGACCCGTAACGACCTCCGGCTGCCCTCAAGCGACGAGTGCCGTCTCCTGCCTGCAACATGCACTCCGATCTCTGCGCGGTGCGCCACAAAATCCGGCATATCTCTATCAATTCCTATCCTCCCGCGTGCTAACACTTTTTATCAGCCTACACTGGACGCTCTCTATTAGACCCCTCGGGCCGCGCTTCCAAACGACGAGCTCGCAAAAATCGCGTTCCTAGCGATCTCATGCGCACTTGGGCCGGTCACGCTCTCCCGCCCGATTGACGACCCGCTCCGGTGCGCGACTCGTATACCCCACATGCGCCGACTACACAGTCTGCGCGACGCGTCCGCACGCCCGGAAGACCCCGGTGCAGAGTGCGCCCCAAGGCGACTCCGAGTCGAGCCGACCTCGCGCTCCAGCCATTGTCGGCCACCGGACACGACCGTCCACGATACGGACACCCTACGCGGACGTCGCACACCCGTCTCTGTTACCCAGGCCGCCGCAGCGGGGCACCGAACGCCGAACTCTCGGACCCCGCTGTGTCCCGTCACAGGCCCGCTCTGCGTGTCCACGGAGCACGCACGCAGCGCCGTCGCGCAGGATGCACACCCGCGCAGAACCGTCGCCCACTCACGAGTCACGCAGCACCTGTCGCTAGCATCTGGAGCGCCACCGCTCTGTCCCCGCTCGTCTCGCCTCGCGGGAGCGATGCGACCCCCGTCTGGGACTGCGGCCCCTGCCCGCCGCGTGCTCGGTGCGCGCGCAGACCCGGCGACCTCCCGCCGTGAGTCCCGAGTCCCGGCCCCGAGCACGCTGCGAGTCTGCTCCTGCGCCGAGTGCACGGCCGGACCACCCCGACTCGCGGCAGCTCGCGCGCGGCCGGACGTGGCGGGAGAGCTGTCCGCGGGGGAGCTGTCAGCGGCGCGCGCGGGCGCGCGGAGTAGTAGGTATGTACATGTACATGATGTAAGTACGAGTAGAGGAGCGCAATATTATCATACAGCTCTTTCCGACGACTGCGCGCGGGGAGCGGCCGCAGGCTACACGGGCCACTGCTCGTCAGCTGAGATGCGGACGGACGGAGATCGCGCGAGGTACGTACGGGCCGGCCGTGGACTCGGGGTCGGGGACGTGTGCGCCCTCGGAGGCTGGTGGCTGTCTGTCTGTGTCGCGCGGGCCAGTGCACCGAGTCCGGATCTGCACTTACTCCCTCGAATCGCAGACACGCGGCGTGCCCATCGGCGTGCAGCGCGCGAACTGGGCCACGGAGCGTGGCGCACTGTCGGCCTCCGGGGAGCGTTCAGGCGCACACGGTGTACCTTCGCGTCGACGGGCGCGGGTCAGCGCCGCGCGCAGAGACAGAGTGTGATTCGTACATACCTAGCTGTGGCGGGGAGCACCTCGGAGACGGCGCGGCCGTGCTCTCTGCGGCTGGGGCAGCACGAGCCCGAGAGATCCTATCCGCGCCGGCGACTCTACGCACGCCAACAGCTGTTAACATGGAGGTTAGCATGATATCGCGTAGACCTGAGAGCGGCGACTAACCGGCCGGGTGCGAAAGTGGACCTGTCCTGTTAGAACGTCCGCGGAGATCTATTCGGATAGAGACTAGTCAGTAAGGCAGGGTCCAAAGTCAAAGTCAAAGATACGTGCCTCGAAATCGGGTGTGGGCCTCGGACCGCGAGGCTTTGAGCCGTTAGACTAGGATATACGGGTGGCCATCCTACGAACGAGTCAGAAGCGGGACAGCGGCGGTACTTACGCGGCTGTAGTCCTGCTCGTGGTCGGATAGTCGTGCTAGTGCCTGCAAAGGGAAAGTTGAAGTCAGTAAACGACAGATTTGATACTGCGACCAGAGAGAGCAGCTTACAGATACACACTAGGCCAGTGATTGAACGTCGTCGCCGACGACGTCTACGCCAATCCGATTAGCATGCGGGAGACGCGGCGGACGGCGGGCGGGACAGGCGGCGGGATGGCGTGTGGTCGGCGAGGTGAAGGTGTTGGGCAGCGAGTCGTGTAGAGTGGGCGGGCACAAGGACAGATACGACAGTGTGCACAGTGGGCAACTGAGGTGGGGAGGAGGGAGGAGGGCGCACTCGAGGTCCGGGGTGGTGGTGGTGAGTGCTGAGCCAACTCGACGAGGCCGCGCAGGTACTTATACCTCGCGAGCCTGGCCCGTGCGCATCCCCCACGGTCAGGAGACCTGACCGTGTGGAAGTGACAACAGCGCACTTCGCACGCCTGCTCCGGGGGTGCGCGAGGCCGGCCAACCAGAGCGCGACACGGGGAATTGGGAGGAGGGGAAGGGGGACCCTGCGGACATGCCTCAGGCTCCGAGCATGAAGGAGCGTAGAATGTTCCCAGGTGTCTTCACGTGGTGGCGTGGGCGCTCGGCTAACATCTGACACCGTTCTCACTCCGACGCCGTCGTATTTTGGGGCAGAAGGGGGTCGAGGAGATGGGGCCGCGTGGATAACGCCATCCGGGAGTTCCTGGCCGATTCGACGCAGAAGGGGGCGGCGGAGGAATAGATCGTAGCGACCAAATTAGGAAGCTGTAAATTGATCATGCTCCTATCAGATTTATGCCTATAGTTCTGCAGAAATCGTACAGAGATCAGTAATTTCGGAGTTTTCAGTTTAATCACCAGAAGTGAGCACACACATGCGAGAGAGTCACAATTTCTATTGCATTACCTTCCAAGTGTGTATCCTAGTCGATATGGTAGAGTGTTGTTTGAGTATCCGACCTGCGAGAGGGAATGTGTTAGTTCTCGTCTCAGATCGATAGAAGAAGGTCGAGATAAACGCCCGGCGGTGAGTATAGCTTGTCCGCATTTGGATGGCCGTGACTGTAAGTCTGTAACGCTCATCCGAGTCCCCGCCAGGTAAGCATCCGCCGCCGTCCCCGCCTTGATCACACTTGTTCGCGCCTCCGCTTGACTTCCGCGGGATGTAACTGACCTGTACCGTTACGCTAAGGCGGCTTGACAGTGGAAGTCCGTGTACAACAAACCGGAACTGCTAGAGCGAGACAAAGTTCGTACTCCTTTGAGGAGAGCGGCGGCCTTCAAGCCGCAGCATGATTCACATTCTGTCCGCTGCAGAATGCATATTCTGACTGCAGCCCTTCTCCACAGATACATAACTGTATTCGTTCAGTGCTCAAGAGTCCTGTAGGCCGAACCCTGAGCACATTAAACTCGTGGAATTCTTTGCTTGCTATTACTATTAGCAATATTCAAGTCCGCCGCTCCGTGTACGTGTATCTACGTCATTGCCTGCCCAAAATGTGTTCCAGGAGCTAACGCGAACAGGATGTGCTCTCCGCCTAGTGGGCGGCAGGTTCTGGGCTCGGTGTTCTCGGGCACGATCAAGTCATATTTATTCTCGGCCGATGTGCCTGCCCCACCGGGTACCTCTACAATATGTGCTAGATACATATGACTACCGCCTCTTGGGATAGGGATACTGTACCATCACTGCTTTAATCTGAGGCTATGTTCAACTCAGGTTCATGAGTACGATGGGGACCACGGTCACTCCGACGGCTCCAGATAACATATCGCGAAGAGAATTTCAAGCGACTGCAAGGCTCCTTTTCTAGCAACATGACACATCAGAAATTTTCAACCTTCCATGCCTTGATGACCGTGCGTAACCGGTGTGAGAATACTTGAAGCATGAGGGGCCGCTGTCTGATTCTGTGCTAATGATCTAATGATAATGTTCACTGCACAGTTCTCAGTGAGCATTATCGTATATACATATCTCATGATGCAGCAGATGGTGACTGATATTTCATAGAACGGCAGCTCGAGAGATGTCCTGCCACGGTGAGAAAGCTCGCCGGCACGGCAGAGAGTTCTCCTTCATGAGCGCGTCCGAAAAGTGTCACCCGGGCGCGGAGACACAGTAATTCGGGTCCAGACACTTTGGTCTGTTTGTTCCAACCATCACAAAACACCGAATTCTATCTCTCCCAGTCATCAGGCGCACTGCGCTTTCTACGAACCACATGCTCTCTTCGTACTCGCTGCTCGACTAGGATGTCAATGACCGTGGTCATGGCAAATCCCCCTCCTAGTCGTCTCGAACACATGTTGTGGTTCCCTCTCCACCTCGGCGAGCGCGACACGACACGACAAGCCAGTCTCAGTTGCGTATCCACCGCCGCCCCTCCAATGCGTGAGTGTGCCACTAGCCCGCCTACGTTCAGCTCGAGATGGCCCACCGGGCAGTCGCCGATGCTGCTGGTCTCCCAGAGCATCCTCGGCGCATCGACGCGTCACGGTCCCGACGCGTCCCGACGCGTCAAGGACACGGCCACATGTTCTGTCTGTCGATGACGACGCCCTGGAGCACGTGTTGGAGTCAAGGAGGTTGTTTGGCGACATGACCTGGGATTCACGAAGTATGTAACTTCTCCTTCCGCTTGCGCTCGCGGAAGCGCATAGAGACACTGTGCTGACTGTGAGAACTAGCCTGAGCGCGAGCGGAACAGCGGGATCCAAAGTGGCAGGAGACATCGTGGCTAGCACGCCGCACGTCTCTTTGATCACGCTCGAGAGTGGTGGTGGACTCCGAGCGGAGAACAGCTCTCGACGGGACTCGGGTGAGAGCTTTGCAATTACGCATGTATCATGTTCGATTATCACGCACGGCGCGGTGCCTGACGTCCCACAAGTGGACTGGAGGTATGTGGCGCGGTTCTAGTGTACATTGAATTTGACTGACCTTCTCCCGTCATTGCTGACTGTAGAAGCGAGGCAAAGAGTCGTGGAGGGCGGGCGAACTGAGGTGCGGGCAGATACTGTAAGTGTGTTAGTGTATTCTGTTGATTTTCGTGGCGGCTCACCTTCTGCGGCATGCAGGTCGTTCCTGGAGTTGTCCTGGAGTCGCTCCGGGGATCAGAACGCCGACGACGTCATTGCTGAGGTCTTGAAGAAGCACATAAGCAGATTGGCACAAAGGTTCGTCAAAGAGTGTCAGCTTGATTTCACGCATGCTTACGCCGACCTCGATGCGACTCGTGCTATCTATCCGGCCGTGTTCGCGCAGTGAAGGTGTGATCGTTGTTGGTGGACGTACCTCGACGGCGGGTGGAGGCTTCGACAAGCCGATCAGTGCATAGCGTGGTGGCACTCAGGGGCCCACGGCAAAGCCGCGGTCGTCGACTCGAAGTCCATGGACGTAACACAGCGCTACGAGCCGGAGTCGCAGAGCCGCTCCATGAGATTTCGTCCGAGTACGCACTCGGACGGTGGAAGACGAGACACAAGAGCTCCAGACAATTGTTCACTAGTCGGAAGACTTCGGCGATGTCGCGTGTCGGGCGCAGAACGAGTCGAGAAGGGCGGGCAGCTGTCAGACGTGGAGGGGGTGGGCGGTCGCTCAGAAAGAGCGGTGAGTCGTAAATCTATCGCCAGTAGAAACAGTGGCCTGGCGAGAGATTCAAAGTGTCGGGGAAAGCCATTGCGGGCAGTCGCCGGGTGGACGAGACACGCGAGAGTTGGCAGTGTTAGCGGACGAGAATGGCGATGCAGGGCCGCGGGAAGGGGAGTCAGATTGAGCGTGCGGCAGCGGTGAGTCGTCATTCAATACGAGACTAGTGGAGGTGGTTTGGCGGACAATGCATGAAGAGCCGTTGCGCCCCGCGGGGAGTACGGCAGACGACTTGGAGGACGGGTTGGCGCGAGAGACGGGTTGGCGCGAGAGACGGGTCGGCGGACGAGGAGGGCGAGCGCAAGTTCGCAGGCGGAGTCAGCAAGAGATCTGAGACGCTGCGGAGCACCTATCAGGTAAGATCGCATCCGGGGCGTGGCTCGAGACCCGCGCCCCAGTTCGTAGCTCACATCTAGTTGCAGCACACACAGTATTCGTGTCGCAATCCTGAGAGCAGTGACGAGTGGGGACGGGAGGTGCTGGAGATGAAGGTGGTGGTGGCAGAGAAAGAGGTGCGATCGGACGAGTCTGAGTGTCCGGAGATGGGCATGTAGGCGCCGGGTAGTTTCTCTGACTGCTGACGGACGCAACGAGCCAGAGAGGCTGAGTATGATTTGCGCGCTGCTCGAGGACTCGAGGAGTAATACACACCAGTAATTGCGGATGATCTCTGTTCTCGAGCTCCGAGACTCGGGTTTCGAGACTTGAGCACTATTTGGCGCCATCTCCTCCTCCCTCTCCTCTATCTCCTCCTCTTCGCTCTCCTGCTCCTCCTCCTCGCCCTCCTCGTTTCGCACTCGATGTGGGTACCCAATGAAATATATTGCACGGCCTATGTACACGCTGTCTGCCCCCACCATGTCCCGCCGCCGCCCTCGACACCCTTGTACCCCTGCGCACTCTATACACCCGCTGCACCCTCGACACCATTGTACCCCTGCGCACTCGACACCTATACAGCCCTGCGCACGCCCTATCTCCCGCATTAATTCTGCGGTGGGCAACTGCCCCCCTCCCGGCCATCAGCGACGCCGCCCGGACGTCGCCGATGTGGCAGAACTCGGAGATGGCACGGGCAAAGGTAGAAGCGGTGGGAAGGGGCACATCGGTGGACTGGAAGGTATCTGTGGCAGAGGTGTCCATCATCTGCTCCAAGAGAGCGATGGCTTCCACGGGCTGGCCGCATCGGAAGTAGGCAGCCAACATCTCGTTCCAAACAGCGTTCTGAGACGCGCGCTCTAGCTGAGACGCGTCCTGAACGACAGACTCGGTAGAGAGGGCGTCGCATGTCCACTGCACACGTTCCGAGCGAGACGCGTCCTTGAAGCTGGCGAAGGCGGACTGCGCACCGGGAAGGTCCTGACGAGAGGCGTGCGTCTCGATGAGACTGATGTATGTCTGCGCGTCGGGGACGATGTCTACACGCTTCGAGAGGTGAGCGAAAATCTGTGAAGCAGCGTCTACCTTCGAGTGGATGGCACACGATCGGAGGAGCTTGTTGTATGTCTGGAGAGGGAACTTCGAGTTCGGGTTGGCGGCCGCAGACTGGAAGAGGGCGAGGGCCGACTTGAAATGCGAGTCGCCTCTGAGGGAAGCGATACGGTTCTCTTCCTCGAGGGCACTGTCGTCGAGGGCGGCACGGCGGCGACGACGGAGACGAGCCTCTGCGCGACGGATGGCTTGGTGATTCTCGAAGTCACGGTCTGTGAGGGTGTTGATGAGAGTCGAGTAGGTGCCGAAGCCGGAGCGGGCGAGTTGGGAGGCGTCGGAGGAGGAGTCAGCGGCGAGGTGAGCGCGGTGGTGGGAGGAAGGGACGCGGAAAGCGTTGAGCTTCTCTACGCGGTCGCGGACCTGGGCAGAAGACCCCTGGGTGCCCTAGAGACGAGGATGGGCGTTAGAAAATGAAAAGACGAGCGCGTAGATGGAGAAGGTAGTCTTGTCACCAGCCGTTTAGACCGTTCATATTCGGGGGTCCTAACACGTCTGGTAAAGTACTTTCATACAGATGGGGTATTCCCAGAGCGCCTACGTCATACCAACTAGGTACCGGACGATTCTCTGTTTAGTTTGTTCGTTCTTCTCCCGAGACTCCGACCAGGCAGAGAATCGTTCTCTACTAGCTCAGTCAAGACCAGAGGGAAGAAACTCACATTCTGGGAGGACTGCAGACGTCCCGAGGCATGGAACTTGGATGGGCCAGGACCGGGGTGGGAGGATCCGCCTGAGACGGACGAGCCCCAGCCTGTTACGGCGGTAGAGGTGCCCGAGGACGACTGGAGTTGGAGGACATTGCGGAGAGTGTGCCCGGTCTGGTTCTGTACGGCGACGACGGCTCTGTGTGTATGGTGAAACAGTTGATTGGCGACCTTTGGAAGCATTGCGGCTGGTGCATGCGCTCGAGCGACGGCCGACTAGAAAGTATGAACAACGCCCAGCGAAGGGGTGTGCCTCGACTCGGACGGCCAAAAGGAGACGAGGGAAGGAGGGCGAGGGGGCGAGGAGGACGAGAAGGAGGACGACGACGACGACGACCACGGAGGGGGGAGGAGGAAGGGGTACAGTTTGACTCTGAGACCGAGCCCGGTCATCATCCGCGCGTCTATATTCCAAATAACCCTAGCCGAGCTGCCGACCACTCGCGTCCGCTCGGCCCTCCTTCCGACTTGCCCCGACGTCCCACATTCGTCACTGTACAGACCCGTTGCCAGAGCTCGTCCAAAGCTCGACTCCCAGTCTGCCCTGCTCTGCGCACACAGTCGTGGTAGGAGGACGACGACGCTGAGAGGGGAGTGCTCAATCCGTGTCCGCCCGCATTCCACGCTCTGACAAGTTCTGACAGTCTCAGGAACGAATTCCGAATGCACCTCAGCCGCCGTCCTCTGCCCGGCGCTGCTCCAGTGCACCGCTAGCCACACTCCCCCTCGCTCCCTGCAATCGCAACGCCGGCCAGTCCGCCTCGCTCGTTCGTTTCCCGTGCAGCCCATCGGTAAGTCAGGCCAACATTATTATCTCTTCCGTTCCCTCACGACCAATAAATTAATAATGTCCAGTCTCTTGTCTCCCGAATGCACCGATAGCCCTGCTGGATATATGCACCTCCTCGCGCACCCACCATCTCACCTCGCCCGGGCTCTGCTTGGATTCGCAACCCACTCTTCCCTCGCCCGCTCTCTTCCATTCTGTCCGGACTCGATCGTCTGACCCGTAACGACCTCCGGCTGCCCTCAAACGACGAGTGCCGTCTCCTGCCTGCAAGATGCACTCCGATCTCTGCGCGGTGCGCCACAAGATCCGGCATATCTCTATCAATTCCTATCCTCCCGCGTGCTAACACTTTTTATCAGCCTACACTGGACGCTCTCTATTAGACCCATCGGGCCGCGCTTCCAAACGACGAGCTCGCAAAAATCGCGTTCCTAGCGATCTCATGCGCACTTGGGCCGGTCACGCTCTCCCGTCCAAATGACGACCCGCTCCGGTGCGCGACTCGTATAGCTACCACACATGCGCCGACTACATAGTGTGCACGGCGCGTCCGCACGCCCGGAAGACGCTAGTTCAGAGTGCGCCCCGTGGCGACTCGAGCAGACCTCGCGCTCCAGCCATTGTCGGCCACCAGGCACGACCGTCCACGATACGGACACCCTACGCGGACGTCGCACACCCGTCTCTGTTACCCAGGCCGCCGCAGCGGGGCACCGAACGCCGAACTCTCGGACCCCGCTGTGTCCCGTCACAGGCCCGCTCTGCGTGTCCACGGAGCACGCACGCAGCGCCGTCGTGCAGGATGCACACCCGCGCAGAACCGTCGCCGCTCGTCGCCCACTCACGAGTCACGCAGCACCTGTCGCTAGCATCTGGAGCGCTGCGGCCCCTGCCCGCCGCATGCTCGGTGCGCGCGCAGACCCGGCGACCTCCCGCCGTGAGTCCCGAGTCCCGGCCCCGAGCACACTGCGAGTCTGCTCCTGCGCCGAGTGCACGGCCAGACCACCCCGTCTCGCGGCAGCTCGCGCGCGGCCGGACGTGCGTGCGGGACGTCGGGAGAGCTGTCCGCGGGGGAGCTGTCCGCGGCGGGCGCGGGCGCGCGGAGTAGTACGGTATGTACGGTATTACATGATGTAAGTACGAGTAGAGGAGCGCAATATTATTATACAGCTCTTTCCGACGACTGCGCGCGGGGAGCGGCCGCAGGCTACACGGGCGACTGCTCGTCAGCTGAGATGCGGACGGACGGTCATCGCGCGAGGTACGTACCGGCCGGCCGGCCGTGGACTCGGGGGCGGGGACGTGTGCGCCCTCGGAGGCTGGTGGCTGTCTGTCTGTGCCGCGCGGGCCAGTGCACCGAGTCCGGATCTGCACTTACTCCCTCGAATCGCAGACACGCGGCGTGCCCATCGGCGTGCAGCGCGCGAACTGGGCCACGGAGCGTGGCGCACTGTCGGCCTCCGGGGAGCGTTCAGGCGCACACGGTGTGCCTTCGCGTCGACGGGCGCGGGTCAGCGCCGCGCGCAGAGACAGAGTGTGATTCGTACATACCTAGCTGTGGCGGAGAGCACCTCGGAGACGGCGCGGCCGTGCTCTCTGCGGCTGGGGCAGCACTCGCCCGAGACATCCTATCTGCGCCAGCGACTCTACGCACGCCAACAGCTGTTAACATGGAGGTTAGCATGATATCGCGTAGACATGAGAGCGGCGACTAACCGGGCGGGTGCGAAAGTGGACCTGTCCTGTTAGAACGTCCACGGAGATCTATTCGGATAGAGACTAGTCAGTAAGGCAGGGTCCAAAGTCAAAGTCAAAGATACGTGCCTCGAAATCGGGTGTGGGCCTCGGACCGCGAGGCTTTGAGCCGTTAGACTAGGATATACGGGTGGCTATCCTACGAACGAGTCAGAACGTATGGATAAGCGGGACAGCGGCGGGACTTACGCGGCTGTAGTCTGGCTCGTGGTCGGATAGTCGTGCGAGTGCCTGCAAAGGGAAAGTTGAAGTCAGTAAACGACAGATTTGCTACTGCGACCAGAGAGAATAGCTCACATGTACACACTAAGCCAGTGATTGAACACTGTCGGCGACGCTGTACACGCCAATTGCATGCGGGAGACGCGGCGGCGGACACGCGGCGGGATGGCGTGTGGTCGGCGAGGTGAAGGTGTTGGGCAGCGAGTAGGGTAGAGTGAACGTGCGCAAGGACAGATACGACAGTGTGCACAGTGGGTAACTGAGGTGGGGAGAAGGGAGGAGGGCGCACTCGAGGTCCGGGGTGGTGGTGGTGAGTGCTGGTCCAACTCGACGAGGCCGCGCAGGTACTTATACCTCGCGAGCCTGGCCCGTGCGCATCCCCCACGGTCAGGAGACCTGACCGTGTGGAAGTGACAACAGCGCACTTCGCACGCCTGCTCCGGGGGTGCGCGAGGCGGGCCAACCAGAGCGCGACACGGGGAATTCGGAGGAGGGGAAGGGGGACCCTGCGGACGTGCCTCAGGCTCCGAGCATGAAGGAGCGTAGAATGTTCCCAGGTGTCTTCACGTGGTGGCGTGGGCGCTCGGCTAACATCTGACACGCTTCTCACTCCGACGCCGTCGTATTTTGGGGCAGAAGGGGGTCGAGGAGATGGGGCCGCGTGGATAACGCCATCCGGGAGTTCCTGGCCGATTCGAGGCGGAACGGGGCGGCGGAGAGATAGATCGTAGCGACCAAGTCAGGAAGCTGTAAGTTGATCATGCTCCTATCAGATTTATGCCTATAGTTCTGCAGAAATCGTACAGAGATCAGTAATTTCGGAGTTTTCAGTTTAATCATTAGAAGTGAGCACACACATGCGAGAGAGTCACAATTTCTATTGCATTACCTTACAAGTGTGTATCCTAGTCAATACGGTAGAGTGTTCTTTCAGTATCCGACCTGCGAGAGGGAATGTGTTAGTTCTCGTCTCAGATCGATAGAAGAAGGTCGAGATAAACGCCCGGCGGTGAGTATAGCTTGTCCGTATTTGGATGGCCGTGACTAAGTCTGTAACGCTCATCCGAATTCCCGCCGCCAGGTAAGCATCCGCCGCCGTCTCCGCCTTGATCACACATGTTCGCGCCTCTCGCTTGACTTTCGCGGGATGTAACTGACCTGTACCGTTACGCTAAGGCGGTTTGACAGTGGAAGTCCGTGTACAACAAACCGGAACTGCTAGAGCGAGACAAAGTTCGTACTCCTTTGAGGAGAGCGGCGGCCTTCAAGCCGCAGCATGATTCACATTCTGTCCGCTGCAGAATGCATATTCTGACTGCAGCCCTTCTCCACAGATACATAACTGTATTCGTTCAGTGCTCAAGAGTCCTGTAGGCCAAACCCTGAGCACATTAAACTCGTGGAATTCTTTCCTTGCTATTAGCAATATTCAAGTCCGCCGCTCCGTGTACGTGTATCTACGTCATTGCCTGCCCCAAATGTGTTCCAGGAGCTAACGCGAACAGGATGTGCTCTCCGCCTAGTGGGCGGCAGGTTCTGGGCTCGGTGTTCTCGGGCATGATCAAGTCATATTTATTCTCGGCCGATGTGCCTGCCACCACCGGGTACCTCTACAATATGTGCTAGATACATATGACTACCGCCTCTTGGGATAGGGATACTGTACCATCACTGCTTTAATCTGAGGCTATGTTCAACTCAGGTTCATGAGTACGATCGGGACCACGGTCACTCCGACGGCTCCAGATAACATATCGCGAAGAGAATTTCAAGCGACTGCAAGGCTCCTTTTCTAGCAACATGACACATCAGAAATTTTCAACCTTCCATGCCTTGATGACCGTGCGTGACCGGTGTGAGAATACTTGAAGCATGAGGGGCCGCTGTCTAATTCTGCACTAATGATCTAATGCTAATGTTCACTGCACAGTTCTCAGTGAGCATGATCGTATATCATACATATCTCATGATGCAGCGGATGGCGGCTGATATTTCATAGTAGAACGGCAGCTCGAGAGATGTCCTGCCACGGTGAGAAAGCTCGCCGGCACGGCGGAGAGTTCTCCTTCATGAGCGCGTCCGAAAAGTGTCACCCGGGCGCGGAGACGCAGTAATTCGGGTCCAGCCACTTTGGTCTGTTTGTTCCAACCATCACAAAACACCGAATTCACAGTATACTATCTCTCCCAGTCATCAGGAGCATCGCGCTTTCTACGAACTACATGCTCTCTTCGTACTCGCTGCTCGACTAGGATGTCAACGACTGTGGGCATATCAGATCTCCCTCTGAGTCATCTCGTGGCTCCCTCTCCACCTCGGCGAGCGCGACACGACACGACAAGCCAGTCTCAGTTGCACACCCGGCGCCGCCCTTCCAATTCGTGAGTGTGCCATTACTCTGCACAGACCTGCCCATGCTCAGCTCGAGATGACAGTCTAGACAGTGTTTGCCGCTGGTCTCTCTAAGCCGAGTCTTTGATTCGAACGCAGCGCGTCGACACGTCAAGGACATGGTTCCACGCTGTCTGTCAACGCCCCCGGTGCACCTTGTTGGAGTTGAGGAGGTTGTCTGCCGTGATAGACCTGTGATTCACGAAGTACGTATCTTGTTCTTTCGCTTTCGCTCGCGGAAAGCCCGATGGCGGGTGGAGAGAGAGTCCCAGCACTGTGCTGACAGTGGTGACCATTGCGAGCGGAGCGGCAAGTGGTAGGGGACATCTGAGTCGTAGCTAGCATGCGATGTGTCTCCCCAACCATGCTCGAGAGTGGTGGTGGACTACTAGCTTTCGGGACACACGTAGAGAAGCGTGAGAGCTTTGCGGTTACGCACGTACCATGTTCAGTCATCGTGCAACGCCGGTGTTTAACTTTCCACAAGTGTACCCAAGGTCTTAGGTATGGGTATGTGACACGATTCTGGTGAGCAATATGGCCGGAGACTGACATTCTCCCGTCATTGCTGGCTTTAGAAGCGAGGCAAAGAGTCGTGGAGGGCGGGCGAACTGAGGTGCGGGCAGATACTGTAAGTGTGTCAGTGTATTCTGTTGATTTTCGTGGCGGCTCACCTTCTGCGGCATGCAGGTCGTTCCTGGAGTTGTCCTGGAGTCGCTCCGGGGATCAGAACGCCGACGACGTCATTGCTGAGGTCTTGAAGAAGCACATAAGCAGATTGGCACAAAGGTTCGTCAAAGAGTGTCAGCTTGATTTCACGCATGCTTACGCCGACCTCGATGGGACTCGTGCTATCTATCCGGCGGTGTTCGCGCAGTGAAGGTGTGATCGTTGTTGGTGGACGTACCTCGACGGCGGGTGGAGGCTTCGACAAGCCGATCAGTGCATAGCGTGGTGGCACTCAGGGGCCCACGGCAAAGCCGCGGTCGTCGACTCGAAGTCCATGGACGTGACACAGCGCTACGAGCCGGAGTCGCAGAGCCGCTCCATGAGCTTTCGTCCGAGTACGCACTTGGACGGTGGAAGACGAGACACAAGAGCTCCAGACAATTGTTCACTAGTCGGAAGACTTCGGCGATGTCGCGTGTCGGGCGCAGAATGAGTCGAGAAGGGCGGGCAGCTGTCAGACGTGGAGGGGGTGGGCGGTCGCTCAGAAAGAACGGTGAGTCGTAAATCTATCGCCAGTAGAAACAGTGGCCTGGCGAGAGATTCAAAGTGTCGGGGAGAGCCAATGCAGGCAGTCGCCGGGTGGACGAGACACGCGAGAGTTGGCAGTGTTAGCGGACGAGAATGGCGATGCAGGGCCGCGGGAAGGGGAGTCAGATTGAGCGTGCGGCAGCGGTGAGTCGTCATTCAATACGAGACTAGTGGAGGTGGTTTGGCGGACAATGCATGAAGAGCCGTTGCGCCCCGCGGGGAGTACGGCAGACGACTTGGAGGACGGGTTGGCGCGAGAGACGGGTTGGCGCGAGAGACGGGTCGGCGGACGAGGAGGGCGAGCGCAAGTTCGCAGGCGGAGTCAGCAAGAGATCTGAGACGCTGCGGAGCACCTATCAGGTAAGATCGCATCCGGGGCGTGGCTCGAGACCCGCGCCCCAGTTCGTAGCTGACATCTAGTTGCAGCACACACAGTATTCGTGTCGCAATCCTGAGAGCAGTGACGAGTGGGGACGGGAGGTGCTGGAGATGAAGGTGGTGGTGGCAGAGAAAGAGGTGCGATCGGACGAGTCTGAGTGTCCGGAGATGGGCATGTAGGCGCCGGGTAGTTTCTCTGACTGCTGACGGACGCAACGAGCCAGAGAGGCTGAGTATGATTTGCGCGCTGCTCGAGGACTCGAGGAGTAATACACACCAGTAATTGCGGATGATCTCTGTTCTCGAGCTCCGAGACTCGGGTTTCGAGACTTGAGCACTATTTGGTGCCATCTCCTCTCTCTCCTCCTCTTCGCTCTCCTGCTCCTCCTCCTCGCCCTCCTCGTTTCGCACTCGATGTGGGTACCCAATGAAATATATTGCACGGCCTATGTACACGCTGTCTGCCCCCACCATGTCCCGCCGCCGCCCTCGACACCCTTGTACCCCTGCGCACTCTATACACCCGCTGCACCCTCGACACCATTGTACCCCTGCGCACTCCCTATCTCCCGCATTAATTCTGCGGTGGGCAACTGTCCCCCTCCCGGCCATCAGCGACGCCGCCCGGACGTCGCCGATGTGGCAGAACTCGGAGATGGCACGGGCAAAGGTAGAAGCGGTGGGAAGGGGCACATCGGTGGAGTGGAAGGTATCTGTGGCAGAGGTGTCCATCATCTGCTCCAAGAGAGCGATGGCTTCCACGGGCTGGCCGCATCGGAAGTAGGCAGCCAACATCTCGTTCCAAACCGCGTTCTGAGACGCGCGCTCTAGCTGAGACGCGTCCTGAACGACAGACTCGGTAGAGAGGGCGTCGCATGTCCACTGCACACGTTCCGAGCGAGACGCGTCCTTGAAGCTGGCAAAGGCGGACTGCGCACCGGGAAGGTCCTGGCGAGAGGCGTGCGTCTCGATGAGACTGATGTATGTCTGCGCGTCAGGGACGATGTCTACACGCTTCGAGAGGTGAGCGAAAATCTGTGAAGCCGCGTCTACGTTCGAGTGGATGGCACACGATCGGAGGAGCTTGTTGTATGTCTGGAGAGGGAACTTGGAGTTCGGGTTGGCGGCCGCAGACTGGAAGAGAGCGAGGGCCGACTTGAAATGCGAGTCGCCTCTGAGGGAAGCGATACGGTTCTCTTCCTCGAGGGCACTGTCGTCGAGGGCGGCACGGCGGCGACGACGGAGACGAGCCTCTGCGCGACGGATGGCTTGGTGATTCTCGAAGTCACGGTCTGTGAGGGTGTTGATGAGAGTCGAGTAGGTGCCGAAGCCGGAGCGGGCGAGTTGGGAGGCGTCGGAGGAGGAGTCAGCGGCGAGGTGAGCGCGGTGGTGGGAGGAAGGGACGCGGAAAGCGTTCAGCTTCTCTACGCGGTCGCGGACCTGGGCAGAAGACCCCTGGGTGCCCTAGAGACGAGGATGGGCGTTAGAAAATGAAAAGACGAGCGCGTAAATGGGGGAAGGTAGTCTTGTCACCAGCCGTTGAGGACCGTTCATATTCGGGGGTCCTAACACGTCTGGTGAAGTAATTTTGGGAGGATGGGGTATTCCCAGAACGCCTACGTCATACCAACTAGGTAGAGGACGAGTCTCTGTTTAATTTGTTCGCTCTTCTCCCGAGACTCCGACCAGGTAGAGGATCGTTTTCTGATAGCTGGGTCAAGACTAGAGAGAAAAAACTCACATTCTGAGAAGACTGCAGACGTCCCGAGGCATGGAACTTGGATGGGCCAGGACCGGGGTGGGAGGATCCGCCTGAGACGGACGAGCCCCAGCCTGTTACGGCGGTAGAGGTGCCCGAGGACGACTGGAGTTGGAGGACATTGCGGAGAGTGTGCCCGGTCTGGTTCTGTACGGCGACGACGGCTCTGTGTGTATGGTGAAAGAGTTGATTGGCGACCTTTGGAAGCATTGCGGCTGGTGCATGCGCTCGAGCGACGGCCGACTAGAAAGTATGAACAACGCCCAGCGAAGGGGTGTGCCTCAGACAGCCAAAAGAAAACGAGAGAAGAAGACAAGGGAGGAGGTCGACGACGACGAAGACGCGGAGGAGGGGGGGAGGAGGAAGAGGTTGAGTTGACTCTGACTCTGAGTCCGGTCATCATCCGAGCGTCTATATTCCAAATAACCAGGTAGCCGAGCTGCCGACCACTCGCGTCCACTCGGCCCTCCTTCCGACTTCCCCCGACGTCCCACACACGTGATCCTGCAGACCCAGCTCTTAAGTTCTTCCAGCCTCTGCCTCTGCCTCACTGCCAGGCGGAGTCCTCCTCCTCCTCCGCACACAGTCAGTATTCATCATATGAGTACGACCCATTTGACTCAGACTGAGAAAGGACTATTTTAGTAGGCTACCACCGTGTCTGCACGTTTTCCATGATCTGACATCTCTGACAATACTCACAGGCTGTCTGGGACGAATTCCGAATCGTACCTGTCGTGCCTGCGGCCTGAGGCCGTGATCGCAAAGGAGGATTCAGCAACATGTCAGCGACCCTGATATCTGTCATCCGCGCACGAGTCCAATATTAATAGCCAATCTCGTTCAGTGAGCCAATTTAATTTTGCGAGCAACACTCACCTGATGTGCGTCTGAGCACACCCAGCGCCATAGCATACCACCCCGTACCATTGCCGGCAGGTTTCGCGCCCTCCATTTGTGTCCTAGGGCCGCGCAGCCGAGCCGTGGGTCAAGGAGATAAGATTGATCGATCCGACACATTGCTCCGGATTACTGGCCGCGGGACGGCATCCAACGGGGGATGCTCAACGCACGGCAGCAGGCATTCCACGCCTTAACAGCCCACAGAATTCCGAGTACAACCTGGCGCGCCCGCCGTGCGCTCGGCCGGCAGCGACAGACCCCAATGCACCCTCGCTCGTCCCCTTTCAGCCATCGCACGATCCACCCAACAATCCACGGCTCAGGGCGTTTCGAGCTTTTATACACCCACTGTCCGAGGAGGAAACACATCTCCAGTCAGCACAATGGTTTGCGATGAAGTGGGCGGGAGACGCATACTTACGTTTGACGTCCACTGGAATGCGTGGCCGACGCAGTGCACGTCCCACGAGTACGGGTCGAAGTGTGTCATGCCCCGCGGCGGATCGATATGCGACGGCGGCAGCTTGATCGCGGGCTGCTCGCCAGGCCCGAGCGCGTACTGCTGCGACTCGCCAAAGTCCATGATGTACACCTTGTCTACCTTGATCGGCAGATTGGGATGGAACCTGACATCATGCTCCTGAGCGAGCAGGAGGTTGTCGAGGACAAAGTCCTAGAGCACTGGCGGTGAGTGTTCTGAACAAGCCTCACATGCATATTCGAGTGTGTCTCACCAGGTGGGCGATCTTCATTGAATGGAGATATTCAACGCCCTGGGCAGCATCGTCAGCGTACATCAACCAACACTGGAGTAATGATCCTCAGCTGGTACGTACCTCCAAGATTTGGTAGTAGACGTCGAGTACCTTCGCAAGGTCCCACAGAGGAAAGTCTGACATAAACTCGCTGAGAACCGGCATGATCAGAATCGGTCGTTCCGAGTGTACATCGTACACGTCGCAACCGGGCAACGTGTGGCTCAGGCAAGCTGGGTCCAGTCTACGGAGTCGCTTGTAGATCTCAGCCTCTTGCCCAGCGGGATTGAGGGCTTTAATCGCGTAGGGTGGTATCTGGTCCCCAGTGCGCCACGCAACATCCTGCCAACAGAAGCATCAGTGCTGTGGCTCCGAAAAATCTGAACATGGTGAGCACTGAGCGCACTGGTTTGAGAGTATCCTCGAGGTACAAGCCGCGGGCCTTGACTTCGGGGTGGTTCTGGACCCAATCAGGGACTGTTGGAATGGTTACAATGTAGTTCGCCATGATATGCGAGTTGAAGCAAAATGGTGAAAGCGTGGCAGGTTGAACCTGCTCAGTGCTGGGCCCCGGTTAACCGGAGTGGCACTGCGGCTAGAGTCGGCGCTATATGCGCGCTTCAGTGCAGTCGACCGGCACAAGTACTCCACAACTCGCAACACCAAACACCATCAATCATACGGGCCAATCTCAATATTTATTCCTTCCGACTCGATTTCGTTCGGGAAAAGACTCCCCGCAACGCACTGAACGCACGTCCGAACACTTCTGATACCCCGACGACCCATACGATCGCAGACAGCACCTGTCGCGCCCTGCGCGCAGTAGGCCGACAATGACATACAGTCGTACATCCCCGCTCGTTGCCTACCAGCCATAGCCCCAGACGCCGGACAATCCACGGCTCGGGCCGTTTGCTATGTACCCACTGAGCGTGGTTTCAGATTCGAGCCCGAACATAACAATGAGAGACAATAGCCACTCACTTCGGATATCCATTGGAATGCATGGCCGACACAATGAACATCCCACGAGTATGGGTCGAAGTGCGTCATCCCGTTCGGCGGAGTGATATGCGATGGAGGTAGCTTGATTGCAGGCTGCCTTCCCGGCCCCAGCTCGAACTGCTGCGACTCGCCGAAGTCCATGATATAGATCTTGTCTACTTCAAGCGGAAGGTTAGGGTGATATTTGACATCCCGCTCGTCGACGAGCAGCAGATTATCGGTCACAAAGTCCTAGTTACACAACACTGTCAGCATTTCACAGCTCGAACGACATGCACGTACGCACCAAATGAGCAATCTTCTGTTCATGGAGGAACTCCAGTCCCTGTCGAGACGAGGATCAGAAATCCCGTCGTAGACGTACGAAGTGATACACTGCACCTCCAGAATTTGGTAGTAGCATTGGAGCAACTGCGTGAGATTCCAATCACTAAAGCTTGGCATGAATTCGTTCACCGCTGGCAAAACCAGCAGTGGGCGATCTCCGAGTATTACCTCGGAACCAGGTAGTGTGTGGTTGGGAGAAGTCGGGCTCAATTTGCGAAGCTTGTCGTATATGTTTGCTTCTTGGCCGGCCGGATTGAGTATTTTCACCACATACGGGGGGATCTGCCCAGTCGTTCTCCACGCAACATCCTAAAGACCATTTTGAATCAGACTCGTCTCTAAAGGAATCAGAGTTATGTTGCACTGACCGGTTTGAGGAGCATACGGAGCTGGTATTTCCTCGCCTTAATCTCCGGATGGTCCTTAATCCAGTCTGGGATGAGAATGTATTCATCCCCGGGCAACATGGTAAGAGGAGGAGGAGGAGGAGGAGGAAGTTCGGCGAGCGTGAGTAGAGCTGTATGCGCTGACGGTCCGCAGTAGCACACTCTAACTCTAGAGGGATGGTCCCGGGTAATATTGTTGCGGGAATAAAGGTCGTTCTAGTAGCGCCCACATTTGGCGCCGGATTAGTAGCGCGCTTGCACGAAAACAATTGCAATACTCCGACTCTCCGAGTCTATGATACCTTCAGAAACATGTCTTGGAACTTAGGACACTCAATAGTCTTTGGTCAGTGCGAATCCTGAAAATGATCATAATTGTGAATATCCCGAGGTCGGGTATTGGTCTTGAGATCTCTAATTAAACAGGTCTTCAGACATGCTTCTACTGGTAGGACGCACTACGGGGGTATGTAGTAGTATCTGCAGCTAAACCGTTGGTCAAGGAGATATAAGACCGACACATTGCTCCAGGTTACTCGTCGCGGGTCAGCATCCGACGGGGCATGCTCAATGCACGGCAGCAGGCATTCCACGCCTTAACAGCCCACAGAATTCCGAATACAACCTGTCGCGCCCGGCGTGCGCTCGGCCGGCAGCGACAGACCCCAGTGCACCCTCGCTCGTCCCCTTTCAGCCATCGCACGATCCACCGAACAATCCACGGCTCAGGGCGTTTCGAGGTCTTATACACCCACTGTCCGAGGAGGAACCACATCTCCAGTCAGTTCAATGGAACGGTTTGCAATGAAGTGGGCGGGAGACGCATACTTACATCTGATGTCCACTGGAACGCGTGGCCGACGCAGTGCACGTCCCACGAGTACGGGTCGAAGTGTGTCATGCCCCGCGGCGGATCGATATGCGACGGCGGCAGCTTGATCGCGGGCTGCTCGCCAGGCCCGAGCTCGTACTGCTGCGACTCGCCAAAGTCCATGATGTACACCTTGTCTGCCTTGATCGGCAGATTGGGATGGAACCCGACGTCGCGCTCCCGAGCGAGCAGGAGGTTGTCGAGGACGAAGTCCTAGAGCACTGGCGGTGAGTGTTCTGAAGAAGGCTCGCATGCATATTCGAGTGTGTCTCACCAGGTGGGCGATCTTCATTGAATGGAGATATTCAACGCCCTGGGCAGCATCGTCAGCGTAAAGTTAACAACACTAGAATGCATCCTACTAGTACGTACCTCCAAGATCTGGTGGTAGACGTCGAGTACCTTGGCAAGGTCCCACAGAGGAAAGTTTGACATAAACTCGCTGAGCACCGGCATGATCAGAATCGGCCGTTCCGAGTGTACATCGTACACGTCGCAACCGGGCAACGTGTGGCTCAGGCAAGCTGGGTCCAGTCTACGAAGTCGCTTGTAGATTGCAGCCTCTTGTCCAGCGGGATTGAGGGCCTTGATCGCATAAGGCGGCATTTGGTCCCCAGTGCGCCACGCAACATCCTGAAGGGAGCATCAGTGCTGTCCGGGCTCGGAAGAATCTGAACATGGTGAGCGAACTGGTTTGAGAGTATCCTCGAGGTACAAGCCGCGGGCTTTGACTTCGGGGTGGTTTTGGACCCAGTCAGGGACTGTCGGAATGGTTCCAAAGTAGCTGGCCATGATATGTGAGCTGAAGCGAAATGCTCGTGTCAGGCAGTTGGTTGGATCCTGATTAACCGGAGTGGCGCTGCGGCTAGAGCCTTCCGAGTCGGCGCTACATGCACGACTCCGAAAGTACGTGTGCATCAGTAGCTATAGGTGAATGATTAGTCGCATCAGTGATCACTAACATACTAAAGTACTCCACAACTCTCAACTCGCAACACCATTGATCATACGGGCCTCGAAACCCAATATTTATTCTTTCCGAGTCGAGTTCGGAGTCGGTAAGAGAAGAGTCCCCGCAACGCACTAAACGCATGTCCGAACACTTTTGATACCCCGACGACCCATATGATCTTTATTCTTTCCGAGTCGAGCTCGCTCGGGAAGAGAAGAGCCCTCGCAACGCACTGAACGCACGTCCGAACGCTTCTGATACCCCGACAACCCATACGATCGCAGATAACACCTGTCGCGCCCTGCGCGCAGTAGGCCGGCAATGGCACACAGTCGTGCATCCTCGCTCGTTGCCGACCAGCCAGAGCCGCAATCGGCGGATGACCCACGGCTCCGGGCGATTTTCATAAACCCACTACAGAGACGGCGAGCTCAGTCCTCGTGACAGGCAAACAGGTACTGAGGATCTCACCCCCGATATCCATTGGAACGCATGGCCGACGCAGAGGATGTCCCACGAGTATGGGTCAAAATGCGTCATGTCGTTAGGCGGCGTGATATGCGACGGCGGCAGTTGAATTGCGGGCTGCCGCCCTGGTCCCAGGTCGTACTGCTGCGACTCGCCGAAGTCCATAATATAGATCTTCCCCAGCTCGAGGGGCACGTTCTTGTGCCACTCGACTGCCCATTGTGTGGCAAGCAGCATGTTGTCGGTCACGATGTCCTACAGAAACAACATGAACATTCAAGGACAATTCGCACTGTTTGACCGAGGCGTGCTATAATGACTTACCAGGTGCGCAATCTTCAAGTCGTGAAGAAACTCGACGCGCTGCGGTCGAAGCGTGTCAGTACATTCGGAGCGTATTGTATAAGTTTGCCGTCATACCTCCAGGATCTGGTAGTAGCACCTCAGCAACGTGCCGAGATTCCACGTAGTGAAGTCTGGCGTGTGGAACTCCCCCACCAGCGGCATGATCAACAGATCCTGCGGTTCGGAACGAATGACGTCGCAGCCCGGCAGAGTATGGTTGGGAGCGGCAGGACTCAGTCCGCGTAGTCGGTCGTATATGTCGGCCTCTTGACCGGCCGGATTGAGGGCTTTGACTATGTACGGGGGCATCTGTACACCGGTCCGCCAGGCGACGTTCTGCAAGAGACAATATGTGAGTTAGATACCGGGAGTACTACTTCAGAGTCATAGGCCTGGCGGGCAGCTTCAAGTTATACTCACTGGCTTGATCGTGTCTTCCAGCTGAATTCCTCTAGCTTGCACCTCTGGATGGTCCTTGACCCAGTCCGGAACCAGGTCAAATCGCGGCGCCATATGCGTGAGTGGCGGCCTGTTGAAGAAAGGGAGGTGGTGGTTGCGAAACAAGGTTCAAGTCCGTCGCTTGCCGCCGCTTGTTGAGAACAATAGCGCTCGCCGTCGGTTAAGTTAGTGGGATTGGAATCTCCTACCCGCCAAATGGTATATAACACAAAACTTTGCTGCGACATGGAACACCGGACAGCCAGCTAATCCTCGCGGCGGAGATAAGTCTACGACTGGCACACGGTCCGTCGGAATCTATGACTTGTTGCAAATGCCATAAATTGCCAGTACGAGAGAGCATGAACTTGATGCTGACAGAACAAGGTCTCCACCATCGTCAATCCTTCCGAGTCCCCTTCGCTGGAGTAATAAAGAAAAGTTCCTGTACAGTCCTCATTGCGCGTTTGAATGCTTCCGATATACCGGCAATCCAAATGACCACTGAAAGCACCTGTCGAGCCCTACGCGCTGTGGGCCTGCACCGGCATACGGTCGTGCATCCTCGCTCCGTGCCAATCAGCCATAACCCCAACTGCCGAACGATCCAAGGCTCGGGACGGTCGTCGTGTACCCACTTAGAGATACGACGTCAGCGGGACCGCATGCAAGCTGGTTCTACTAAGGATCGCGGAAAGACGTACCTGAGATATCCACTGGAACGAGTGCCCGACGCAGTACATGTCCCATGCATACGGGTCAAAGTGCTTCATCCCGTTCGGCGGACGGATGTGCGACGGCGGCAGCTTGATGGCAGGCTGCGCGCCCGGCCCGAGCTCGTACTGTTGGGACTCCCCGAAGTCAATAATGTAGACTTTGTCCGCATCGAGGGGCACCGCCGGGTGCGTGTCTACATTCCACTGCATACTGAGCAAGAGGTTGTCGGGCACAAAATCCTGGATTCGGTCTGGTTAACACTGAACGCCACAGTGTCGGGCATTACCACAAGTAGCTCACCAGATGTGCGATCTTCGATTCATGAAGAAATTCCACTCCCTATTCGGAGACTGACTTTAGTGACTGTCAGCGAGGTCGTATAGACCGAATACAGTACCTCTAAGATTTGGTGGTAGTACCGCAGCAGCGTGCCAAGATCCCACTGTGTGAAGTTCACCTGGAACGAGCGTATTGCTGGCATAATCAGAAGAGGAGGCTGCGAGCGGACAACCTCGCAGCCGGGCAGAGTGTGGTTTCGAGGACTTGAAATGAGCTTCCGCAGTCGATCGTTGATGTCTGCCTCTTGGCTGGTAGGTTTGAGAACTTTGACGATGTACGGGGGCCTTTGTGCGCCCGTCCGCCAAACGACGTCCTGGGAGCATGGTCTTTAGTTTCGGTTCGTCAGCATGGCAGTCGCGATACACCGACCGGTTTTAGCGTGTCTTCTAAGTGTATTCCCCTTGCCCTGACTTCGGGGTGATTCTTGATCCATTCAGGGACTATGACTTCAGAGCTAAAAGGCTGTTCATCCATGATGTATAGCTTCTTGAAGAAGTTCGGCGGTGCTTTGAGGGTAGTACCGCGGCCGAGGAAAGAGGGAGTCGGTCGCGAAGTCCTACGCTTGATTTCTTCAATGCCTTGTACAGGTCACGGTGGATTTTACGGTTGAGCGATTTGCGGTAATGGAGCTGAAGACTTGCTGAAGATTGCGAGTACTGTACTAGGTATACAGTGGCCGACGGCCTTAATTTCAGGAAGTAGCAAGTTGAAGTGCTAGCCTGAAGCTGTACTCGTCACCGTGTCACAGTCAAAGTTGTGGCATGCTGGGGGCGCCCCGAGTGACGGCCGCAGTGGTTGGTGGTGGTCAATGATAAAAGAGGCGGACGTTCACAATCCGGCGTGACGGCCGTGTAGCGCTCGCATAGCAATAGGCTATAAGTAGTACGTATTCCGTTTACAAAATCGTGGCATTACGTATTCTCGAGCTACCCGTGAAAGCTACTACTTCCTGATCCTTCGTACGATGGTCTGTCGAGGATAATACTCATCCCACTCGGCTTTTTCGGCTTTTGAATAGCCCCTTAACAGCCTCCAACACCCCATACGCCCATAGAATCACAGAAAGCACCTGTCGCGCCCTTCGCGCGGTGGGCCGGCAGTGGCACACGTTCGTACATCCGCGTTCATTGCCTTTCAACCATAGTCCCAGTCGTCGAACGATCCATGGCTCTGGGCGTTCTCGATGCACCCACTAAGCGACAAGGGGTCAACACTCGGTTAACCGAAGACGAGCAGAGAACGGACTTACCGTTGACATTCTCTGAAACGAGTGACCGACACAGAAGACGTCCCACGAGTAGGGGTCGAAATGCGTCATCCCGTTGGGTGGCCTAACGTGGGACGGCGGCAGCTTGATTGCAGGCTGCTTTCCTGGCCCAAGCTGGTATTGCTGCGACTCCCCAAAGTCCATGATGTAGATCTTGTGGGCTTCAAACGGCAGAGTAGGATGAGCTTCAACTTCTTCTACATTGGATAGCAGGAGGTTGTCGGTGACAAAGTCCTGACAATCACCAAATTGTCAGTAAACATTGCGACTGGGCGAGCATGGTTGTAATTCGACATACTAGATGAGCAATCCGCTGGTTGTGAAGAAACTCGATCCCCTGCGCGAGTAAATTACTGTTCGTAAGGAAGCGCGAAGTTGATTGCACATCGGAGAGGGCGCACCTCCAAGATTTGATGATAGCACCGAAGAAGGGTCATAAGATCCCATGTGCTGAAGCCTGGCATGAATTCGCCCACCGCTGGCAAGATCAGAAGTGGGCGCTCTCCATGTATCACTTCGACCCCGGGCAAGGTGTGGTTGGGAGAAGCCGGGTCCATTTCGCAAAGTCGCTCGTATATTGCTGCTTCCTGGCCGGCAGGGTCGAGTGCTTTCACTACGTATCGTGCAGACAGAGTGATATTTTGCCATGCAACACCCTGATCATTGTTAGTATGCGGTGAGGTCTCCAGTTGGAAGTCGTGGACTGACTGGTTTGAGGACTACGGTAAGGTCGATTCCTCTCGCTTTAATTTCCGGATGCTCCTTGACCCACACCGGGATATCGACTATATCCTCCCAGGGTATCGGTCTCATGGCAGAGAAAATGAAGGTGGTGGTCTGGAGTTGAGTGACGAGTCGTCGTTGGAATATGAGAGCACGGTGGCGTGGCAAGGCGCCGTACGATTCAAGATATAGCGCTCTCACGGACCCGCGGGCCGGACTAGAACAATGACATCTTGAAAACAATAAAAACAAAAAACAATAACATCAAAACTTGAAGCTTTCGGAAACTGAGATCTGAGATCTGTGACATTACATAACAAACGACCGTCTTGAGCACTACTAGGCACTACTTAAACTCGCTGCTGGCTTGCCAATATCTATCGGATCGATCCCCAACTCTTGAACTCCGAGTCTTCCGGTCGCCTTGTCTCCATCCCACTGAACAGACAAGCATATCAAGTCAACGCTGCGTTGATCTCAGGGTATGTATTCAAAGTCTATTCGTCGAACATAGCGGCAGAACTTATCTTGGTTACAGACATGGCCACCCACCCTGATGTCGCGAGAGGGCTGGATTATGTCATCGACTACATCCCTACTCTGAAGGACAGCATGTTCGATTACGGGAACAAAGAGTCCGATTCAGCCAATTTGCTCGTCGAGGGGATAACCATCGAGCTCCGAAAGTCCCTCATCACCCACGCCGACCAAAACCCGGAATATATATGCTATGTCGTCAACCTTGGCGCATTCATGCCTATCCAACTGAGACAGCAGCCTATGATGGTGTGGGTTCTCAAACCACAGGACTCCCCTGCTGTCAACCGTGCAGCGGCTCTAATGGGGTTCAACGTCCTCCGTCACTCCGACAGATTCACGGTCAATATCGACGCGTTGACCGGCAAGGTCATGTTCGTAGCTTGCTCTTCGTCAGACATGTGCCCTGCTGACCCTTCATTGTGTGTATCAGGGAACGCGCTTGAGCTCGACGCTCACGTCCGTATTCTGCTCCCTGTGGGCAATTGGGAGCGAGTATCTTCTGGAACTCTCCTTGAAACGGTGCGAAATGTGCTGGGCATCTGGTTATAGAGGTATGAATGTACGTTGTCGTGTATGACTTGAACGACCAACTGTTCGAATGAAGCATTGAATCGCTTCGGTACCTTGCACTCCGAGATGGGATGGACAGGGGCGAATGGCTTGCGATCTGCGAGCAGCGCTTGACCCCAGTGGCAAGTCTAATAAGCCGACGTACGGGAGCCCCGAGTGCGCGTTGAATCGGAGCACGGTCAATCTTTAAAAGACAGCAGGGAGGGCAATTGTCCTTAGGGTCTACAATTTGTGGGACTCGGCCGACCAGTATGATGTGTTGCCAATGTTAACTGTTAGTGCATCTGCGACTCGGATACGCGTCCTTACCGAATGCTTCACCGACTTGCCTCCTGCGTGGCTTTTATACGCAAGATTTCTCATCTAAAATGACCATATCTACAACCCAGTCCGATGGCTCGACATGTGCCTGAAATCCTAGTAGGTAGTAGTCAACAGAGCAGAAAGCGTACCATACCTCTAGTACTACCTCTGATCTCACTCCTCGCTCTCCCAGATGACCACCGCAGGCGCCTCCGCGCGACTCGCCCACCGCTTCTGCTTCCACAAATCCCTCCAGCTCGCATACACGCCGAGCCCCAGCGCGACGCAGCACGCCACGATCGTCATCTGCAGGCTGTCCACGTAGCACGCGCGCCCGACCACGCAGTGATGCGCGGCCGGGATTCCCCGAGCCGACAACGGGTCGCCTACCGCTGTCGACGCCGACGCCGACGCCGGAAGAAGGGCGGAGGCAAAAGACGCGAGCGTGCTGTTGGTAGTCGGGGGCACGTCGTCCTCATGCGAGTCGAGGTTCCGCCCGAACGCGATCGAGAACACGTTCCCGCCGAGCATGGGCGAGAGCGACACGAACCCCCAGTTCTCGGAGAAGTGCTCTGCGAGAAGGAGCGCCGGTCAGCGACAGCACGTCGAGCACGAGAACAAAAACAGAGAAGGAGGCACTGACGGAGTCCGAACCACTCGATAACGAGGGTGGGAAAGAGCCCGAAGAGGCCGCCGTACGCGAGGCCGAGGAGCGCGCTCGCCTTCCAGAGGTTGGAGATGTCGTCGATCGCGTAGCACGCGAGCTGCGAGATGATGAACGTCGTAGCGACGAGAACGGTGCAGAACGAGCGCGGGAGGCGCAGCCTGCCCTTCGTAAAGTCGGCGATGATTCCTGCAGCGTCCGGAGTGGGTGAGTAGCGTGTCCGTGTCCGTGTAGGATACACGCGATAGGCATACCGATACTGATCCGGCCGATGCAGTTCATGATGCTTATGGTGGAGACTTGCGTGGCCTGCCACTGGGCCGCTTTCATATCGTCGTAGTCAGGGTTGTTGAATGCGAATAGCGCTTGGGATATTGCGCCGACGTTGTTGATGTCTGCAGGACGACTGTTCTAACAGAGCCAAAGGGTCGGAGGCACACAGCACACTCACACATCAGACCTGTGCCACTCACTACACCGGCCAAACGGGGAGATGAGCTATCGAGGCGGACGGGTGCAGTCAGGCTACTCACGAAGGGAAGAGATCGTGAAGAGCAACCAGAAGTCGACGGTCGTGAACAGCCTCTTGCCGTGGATGTTCACCGCAACGTCGAGCGACTTATGCTGGCTCCTGGCGCTATGCCGAGAAAGCGAGCGCGAGCTTTGGGGGCGGTGGCGCGTATGCCCCGCGTGCGGAGAGCTGAGCATCACTGATTCCGAGGTAGCGGGCACGACGTAGTCGGACGTCGCTTGCACATGCGCCGGCGACACCAGCGGCTCCTCCTCACCGTCCAGACCGAGCGCGTCGCCTCGATCCCCGTCCTCCTCTTCTTGCGACAGGAGGTGCGTGTGACTGTTATTGTGCACGGAGTACGTCGTTGGGGACCCACCTCCTAGACCTTCGCTGACACCGTAGTCGGACGTCTCCTCGGTACCGCGCTCGAGCCGACCGGTCTGGTCTATATGGGGAGGCGGGATAGGACGCACAAAGAAGAAGCCAAGTATCATCGGCAGCGACGTGCCGACGGCGAGCATCAGGAGGAATTCGGAAGTGTTGCCTGGGAAGAGGGTGTGCGCGATGGTCGAGAAGAGAAAGGCGGACAGACCGAACCCTGAGATGACGATGCCGTTGGCTGTCGCGCGCTGGTGTCTGGTTAGCGCACGAATACACACCGCGAGAGACGGCTCACAGTACGATCGGGCCAGCTCTTCGCCGTGGCGTTCATCGAGCCAACGAGGCCGCCGTTACCGCCGATGCCAGTGAGGAACCCACAGAACACGAGGGTGCAGAAGGCGACGAGACCAATCTTCTGGCCTTCAGGTAGGCCAGTGTCGAAGAAGTGTCGGATGCCGAGATATCCGGACAGCAGGGCGAAGAACCCGATGACCATCATAATGCGCGGACCTTTGCGGTCTACGATGCCGCCCCATATTGGTGCAGTACCGTACACACCGACTGGCAGCACATCTGAGTTCAGGGGACTCGTACGAAGGTATTTGGCGGGAACTTACTGTTCCCTGATAAGCCGACAATGTTGATTTGTGTATGTGTAAGATTCAACCGAGCGCCCAGTTGTGGGCCATACGCTGGATGACGACAATAAGTTAGCCCTTGTACAAGACACTGTACGCTCCTCCGACCGTTCAACGGGGGTCCGCCACGTTATCGGACGCTGCGCAGCGGGCGTATCCACAACTACTAGCACCGGACGAACGAACCTGAGAAGACCTGCCCAGGGAACACATGTCAATCGTCCCTTCCAGCGTAAGTCCACACTACCAGTAGACGTACATAGTTGGTTCCGGAAGCAAGCGCGACGAGGATGCACGTCAGGAAACTAGTGATCCGCGGCGCGCTGAACAGAGCTGGCGGACGGTCCGCGTGCGTGGTGTGCATTCCCGCGGTGTCTCAGTCTTCGAGACTCGCGCGAGTCGTCCGAGTCGGGCTGGCTAGCTGGTAGAGGTTACTCGAGGAGGACTAGTGCGACATATGCCGTATGTCTCAAATGTGCGGGTGGGCGTGTCGGATGAGCTGTGTTCGAACATCCTCCACGTCGTTGGGTTGATAAAGCGGCCTCGGACGGCCGTGGCGGTGTTCCCCCTATGATTAGAACCACCGGCCCGCCTCTCCGCTTCGTACGCGACACGATCACGTGCTCAAGCGGGGCACGCGCGGGCGGCGCGGCACACTCGACTCGGGGAAACGAAAGCATGTTCGAAAGCCTACGACAGCGAGAGTACAGACATGGATACATAGCATAATCAAATGCTATCTACGGAGAGAGCTATGGCTACACGGGACAGGACGGGGCAACGGCGCGAGGGACGAGCGACGAGACAGGCTACTAACTACTTAGTACGATCGAGCGAAGTTCGCGAGACGATAGACACTATACGGGCAGCCTGGGAGAGACTAGCTATAGTAATAATGTCAGAGAGCTGGGCGCATATCCGTCGACCCATCGGACACCCAAGCCCAGGTGTCGGGTCGACTATTACCGGGACACTGGCGGGACAACGGGCGGCGGCAGTGCGAGAGGCGGGAGGTGACCGGAGCACGTCTAGCGTGCGCGGATAGCGTGCGTAGATACGACGGGCGGAACGGGATGCATGTGCATGTGAATATGGTGGCGGCAGCTGCTCACGCAGCGAAGAGGATCCCGGCGACGATAGAGCCGACGAGGACCGTGGTGCTGCTCAGGACCCCGGTGTGTCCGGCGGCATTGGACTGTTCGACGCGGACCTGCGAAGCGGCAGACTGCGAGCACGATGAGCGTCATATGCGCGGCAGCAACAAGGCGTCAAGCTTACGGGAGTAGAAGTATCTGCGGCACTTGCAGCCGTAGACTCCGCGGCGCCGACGCCCGAGACGGGAATGGACTCAGAGGGCTCCGCAGCGTCCTCTTGCCCTTCATCCCCGGGGGAATTCTCGACTGCCACTGGAACATCCGTCCCTGTGTCGGCGGCGGAAGAAGAAGGATCGGCGGCAGAGACCGGGACGAGCTTCGCGGCGGCATCCGGGTTCTCCGCGCCCTCGGGGACGGCGTCGAGCATGTACCGGGTGAGCGGCAGGATGAAGGCGGAGACTGGGAGCAGCTCAGCATCGCCGTCGCAACAAAGCGAGAACACGGCACATACCTTGCGCCACAAAGGCGATGGACACGAAGCCAATGATGAAGACGGCGCGGTAGAGGAACATGCTGATATGTGTGTGTGGGGGTGTTTGAGGTGTGGTCGGAAGGTTGAATGAGCGGAGGGTAAGGACGAAGGTGTGTGTCGAAGAGGAATAGATACGGAATAGTTTACGGAGAATGCAACGGGGAGCGCAAGCCTATGTAGACTGCAGAAAGAAGGTTCAGTGGAGCACAAACGACTCGAACTCCTGTGCTGGCGTGCCGGGGAGACGGGCGACGGTGGGCACTGGACACTGGTTGCAGTAGCAACGATGGCGCGGCAGCCTCCTTATAGCCAGAAAGTCTTTTGCGTGCATATTCGTGGCTGCCATATCGGGAAGGACCTTGTAGTTGTAGCGAGTCAAAGTTATCGGCGGATATACTTAGAGGGCGCAAGTGTGCACTGTCGAGAACGAGGTGAATACTACTAAGGCTATCCCCTATATGGGCATTTGTCAGCATCTCGACGACACAGCAGGTATATGAGGAAGAACCTGGGCATCGGCGCATGTGTGACGCGCTCCCATGTCGCTTTGTACTCGCTACGCCGTGGAGGATTCGATGATCAAGTCTATCCCCGACAGCGCACGGGCGCTTCTTGTAACCTCATGGGACGCGCTTCCGGATTTGGAACGTCGGTTGTTCCAAGTTTGTCGTTAACCTTGTTGCCCGACCTCGCCCATCGGTAGCATCTTTCAATCGGGCGATTCGCTCGCTCTGTGTGCACCGACGCCGACAATTTGACAAGTCCGGCTGGCTACAGAACGCTCATGATGGGCATCGTGCCGCCGGCAACGCATAAGAGGACGAGCTTTCTGCCGCTTTCCTGCATAGAGTTACTTATGTCAGAGAGAAGGGGCGGGAATATGTCCGATACCAACACAAGGGAGCAGCCTCTAAAGGCATCCTTTCAATCACTGGTTGAGAATCCCGTGCATGGGAGGATCCACCTGAGGTACAAGGTGGCCGGCAGGATTATGCATGACAGCATGGTGTGGGAGACGACCTGAGACGGCGGCAGGGTGTACAGCCTTTATTCCCTCGGCGATGGTGTCCTGTCGGAAAGATGAAGAGAACGAGTTGACCTGAGTGTTGTCCCTGCCTTGTTCACTGTGGCACATACCGAAAGGCGCAGCCAGTATGTTCTGACAGGTTCTGCCACTAATTGCAGGCTGCTCGTGCGGAGACGTTTGCTGTATCCGCACGGCGCAGACTCTGCATAACCGCGGCCTGTTCAAGTACTCTTGCTTAATTCTTCAAGTTGCTCCGCTTTCCTTTCTGAGTAAGCATGTCAAATTGTGGCACCGCCTTCTACCTGAGGAGTAGTATCAGCTTCGTGTTTATTGGTGCTGAAGTTGTGAGTAATCGACTGACATTCGTTACCGCGTTGGTGTGCATCGACCTGAAGCCTGCAGCTGTGGTCTAAGCTGGGTCTATTGATCAAAGTAAGTAACAGATGGTTCTAGACGCTCATCCAACTGATTGCACCTCGCTGACATAAGCATAGTTGAGGTTCACCCAAAAGACTAAAGTCGCCCAAACGTCACTTGTCTTGGCAGTTGTGTCTCAGCACGGAAATCACTTTGGCGCAACTTGAAAATGCACAGCCGAGAGGATTGAGCTGGTGCTACTACTACTAGCAATGCATCAGAAATTACAAAAATCTCTGAAATGTCTGATACAGACATTTCAGACAAATTCAGACATGGATCAGACCAGTTCAGATACGATCTGATCTCAGATGTCAGACGTTGGTCCGGCGCCCTGTCAGACATTTCCCCTCTCGACACTCATCCTCTCGATATCCTGCCATCCACTGCTCCGTTCGCTTTGAAAACTTACACGCAGGCTAATCAATGTATATAGAACGTGCTGAATATTTTTTGCCTCAGGAACTTGCCCCGGAGGGCTTATAAAATTCGAGCACTGTTCCTGTCTGATAGCTCCTGGTATGCAGGTTTTCACCCGGTCAATATGCAACTGACAAGCAAACGAGTACATGTATTAGCACGGGTTCACCGCTCGACCTCTGTGCAATCTCAACCTGCCCGGATGCCGGAGTGCAACTCTATTCGCAGGTGAGTACGCCGGATGGCGAAATCCTCGTTTTAGCGCCGGGCGCCTGACATTCAGACGCGCCAGAGATTTTGGTAATTACTGATGTGTCATGCATATGATGTTGAGAGTCATCCGAAGCTCTTGCGAGGTATTCCAGGGTATTCCTCCTAGCGTCATAACAACATCCACTTCAGGTCAGCGAGTAGGACCATGGTACGTTCTTCCCCGGCTTGCTTGCTATTTTACTGTCAACGTTTCGGAGGCTGAGATCGAGCTGCATTGATCATGTAGCACGGGTCTCCCGGTAAAACGCAATCGGATGTTGACTCACGGTGAGTCCGGAGTCCCTCGATGATGCACATTGACCTCAACTGTTGAACAGATCTGAGCCTGACGTTCAGGTGAAGGCAGACGCCTCGGTGGACGAGGTAATCACCCAGCTAAATGCCACCTCGCTCGACGTGAGTACATGGTTGGCAGTGAATAGCCAGAACATGTGTTGATTCAAGTTCCCTTCTTTCATATTCTAGCAGTCGTTGACTCTATCAACACATGAGCCCGCGATTGTGCTCTTGTCGTGGTCATGGTTCGTGCCCCAACTCCCCTTCGTCTTCAAGATCAACAGCTCCAACAACCTGTATCAATTGTACCGTGAAGCCATCCAGCACATGGAATCACAATACGTGCCTGACGAACTCACCTGTGATCTATTCAACACGATGCAGAATCCTCCCGGAAACTACCACCCCTCGATCGGTGTCTTCCTCAACGTCCTGACCGACAAGTACACTATCCCGGAAGGTCGATCTGTACAAATTGACGCCGCTCTCTCTCCAGACTCCATTGTCGACTTCGTCTTCGTCGGCGTTCTGCACATGATCGGAGTGAACCGCAATGGCCCCTCACAGTCCGGCAGATATCACGGTGCCTGCACGCTCCGGCAGTCTAGTCCGGACATAGAGAAATCGCTACTCTACCAGGTAGCCTTCGTCGACCTGATGGCATCGCTCTGGGAAGACGACTGCCGCTCGAGGAATCGCACGATATGGTCGCCGATGCCATGGTCCCAGATCTCTGTGCAAGAACCCGTGGCCACGAAACCTGCAGGTGCATTCAGCTCGAATCTCAGTTGTTGTGCCAGTCACTCACATCGACATCGCCCCTTGTCTAGATTCGATACCGGCAAATCAGCTTCCCACGGGCGACGCCCTCGATGCATACGGCGACGACGAGATTCTCGTCCGCATGCCACGGTCCACATACGGCTACCCGCTCGACATTCCCTGGTTCGGAAAACCTCACGACGGCTACCCCTTCTGCTTCAACCTGTCATCATACACCAAGATCCGCCGCGGCGCCAGTGCCAGTCTGCGTGACGACGCTGCTCTCTGGCTAAGTGCGATGACGTTCGGGCTCTTGGAGGCCCGTGTCCATGAAGATCCCAGAGGATCTCTTCGTCGTCGCAGGTCCTAGCAAGGGGACGTTTATCCTTTCAGGCTCACGCCTCCTTCGCTTCATGGCTGTCTGGCTGCCCTTCATGCAGGCATATCCGTGGAGCAATCCGGAAGCCCGCAAATCCCGAGGAAGGCAAGTCGCCTTGCTGTTAAAACGTGCCTTGGGTGCCATCGACGAAGGGATGCGGCGTGGCCTCAGCATTTTCATCCGTGCCGGGTACCCGGACGACGAAGTCATAGAGATTGTGGGGACGGTCTCAATGATGGTCGTCGTGCTATCCGGAAATGCGTTCTCGATCTGGGACGATCTCCCGGAGATGCAGGAGATCCTCAAGGCAACCCGGAACTCCCAAAGAAACCTCTACACCGCTGCGGTCGAGACGTGCCAGCAGAAGATGCTCCGGGCGGGATGGTGTCCCTACGTTGTCAAGACGCAGTTCATGTCTGTCGGCGGGCTTCTATCACTCATTTCAAACTTCGCGCGCTTGAAGCCGCACGTACGAGCCGACCCAGATGAGCACAAACTCTGCACAGAGAACTCCTGTGTCTTCTACGATGTTGGGGACTCAGACTACTACGTACGCCATCTCCACCCCGATTGCGATTGCGAGTATGTCAAGCCTGCACTCAAGGACATCGCCCGCATCCTCGACGACCGCGACAGCGAAGCTATTCCCGTTGTCACGTTCGACGGCCAGAACCTGTGCGTGGAGCCAGCAGTCGCGGGCTCCTACCTCGCGATCTCCCACGTCTGGGCCGATGGAATGGGGAGCACGTCCGAAGTCGGTCTCCCGCGCTGTCAAGTCGCCCGCATCGCCGCACTCGCGCAGGCGCTCGTCCCCGACACAGGCGCGTTCTGGATAGACTCGTTGTGCGTACCGGAGGCCCAGAAGCACCGGAAGCAGGCTATCAGGCTCATGGCCGCGACATACAAGCGCGCGTCCTCAGTGCTTGCTATCGACCGGGACATGCGCACCGCGTGCTCGCGCGCGCAGACCTGGGAGACCAACCTTCTCCGCATTGCGACCTCCGGATGGGTGCGCCGCATTTGGACGCTTCAAGAGGGCATGCTCGCATCCCGACTGTACTTCGACTTTGCGGACGGCCCGGTCGACATCGCCGAGGAGGTCGATGCGCTCGCGCGCGAGCTCGCAGACAGCCGGGACCGGAACGAGAAGAAGATCGCGGCGTCGTTCGAGCTGCTCTTCTCGGAGCTCTTCAAGCCGCACGTGCCCTTGCTCGCATTCCGCGCGGACAGGAAGGGCGACACGGAGCACAAGTACAGCCTGAACGAAGTCATCTGGCTGCTGCAGAACCGGAGGACGACGAAGCAGGCGGACGAGACCATCGCCATCTCCAGCCTTCTCCCTCTGGACGTCGAGTCTTTGCTCGCAATATCTGGGCCGGATGTGGCAGAGAAGCGGATGAAGGCCGCTCTCATCCAACTGGGCCAGGTCTCTCGAGAAATGGCGCTCCTCCCCGTCCCCAAGCTGAGCCTCCCGGGCTTCTACTGGGCCCCGAAGAGCCTCGCCCAGACATACGACCGGGGAAAGCTCGATCCTGCCAACCCTGCGACGTGTACGGAGGACGGCCTACTCGTGACGTACGCCCTCGCATCGTTTGAGATGGCGTTGCCCGTCCCACCTGAGTGCGCGAACGGCTCTCAGCAGACGATGCACCTCTTAATCTCGCACCGACCATCACAGAGGACTTTCAGCTTGAACCTGCATTGTCCCATGCGCCTGTCCACGTTCGACTCTCTCATCCTTGTGAACGCTGAGATCCCGATAGATGGTGGCGCGCTCTGCGCTGCCGTTCTTCGGAACAAGGGCGTGCCTGCCAAGGATGGACAGGAAGCTGAAGAGGTCGTACGGTGCGAGTATGTCGCGCCTGGGAGAATCAGCTCTCTTGCGTGGCGCTCGGACGAACTGGAGCGAAACACGATTGATCGTCCGGTTCTACTGGGAGAACTTCGCAAAATGAGGGTGCAGTTAACATGAGCGTTGGAGTATCGTGCCCTCGTCTGTGTTAATGTCGATATGTGCACATAGAACGTACTACAGGTGATCTCGACTCTCTTGTCTGCTTCTCTTGATGTCACGATCTACGTCTTGACTTATTAGGCCGGCTCTTACCTACTGGGCTTAGGCACTAGCCTCCCGCAGCGGTAACCATGCCGTTCGCTAACTGTTGTCAGCTTCTATCAGGCATTTAGATAAGTACCGCAAAGCAGTGACCTATAGATTTGAGGAAACCCTCACCACGCTCTCCGGCTTTCTCATTTTCAAGGATCCTAGGACTTGGACCACCCGTAGAAGCAAACACCGGTGGCATGGTATGCTTTTCTTCCACAATAGCACTCTGCTAGAACACTCAATAGTCGTCACATTTTAGAACATAACATGAGATACTCCGGATCCCATTCCGACGGACAGCCTGAGGCTCAACTATTACCTTCGTCACCAACCGAATTCGAGGCCTCTGTTCTTCCGGATGAATCGGAGTCTGTTAGTGAGTTCAAAGTTGCAGAGTTCACTTACTCACATACCGGCACACAGCAAGACCACCGTTCCAAACACGTATTCCTTTCATGGGCACCCTTCTTCCCCATCCCTCCGATCGAAGTCAATACCACCCATGAAGACTACATTTTGTACCAAGAATCCATGAGCTACATCGAGTCGAAAGGCCCATACACGACATTTCGCTACCCCCAGCACGACTGGGAGACCGGGGCAGAACCCGCTCACACGCTGCCGCCCGCCTTCGGCCGCCTGATGAACATGCTCCTCGACACCTCCCGCCCGCCGTCTCCGCATTCTACCCTCGCGCATATTGCAGTTGGCATGGCCCACATGGAGCTTGCGACACTCTCTGCACAAACCTCCAATGATGGCCCGGAGAACCAGACCAGCCCCGGACCCCTCGTCCTCCAAACCATGTGGCAGAATCCACCATCGGACTCCGGCGGTGAAACCGCCCAACTCCCGTCGAACATCGCGCATGCTCCTCCAGGCTGCAGGGTTCCTTTTCTGATCACGATGGTAGTCATACTGAGGCGAGAGATCACGGAGAGACGCTCTGCGATCTCCTCTCCGATGCCTTGGTCCCGTCTTTCGGTCGAGCTGCTCTCGGCAAGCAGAACGTCAGCTCCTCTGGGTACGTTCTTCTGTGGAGATAACAGTCACAGCGTAAAGATGATTGATATTTGGGCTCAGACATGAGTCATTTTCCTCTACCCACTCGTGCCGAGCTAGATAAATACTCTGAACAGGACGACCCTTCTCGACGGTACAGAAATGGCTTCACACCCCTACCGCTCGACATCCCTTGGCTCAACAGCCCCCATGACGGCTTCCCACTCTCATCCACACCCTCAGTATACGTATACACCCGCCGAAAGGGCAAAACACCAAGTCTGTATGAAGACGCTGCTCTCTGGGTCGGAGCGATGACCTTCGGCCTCCTCGAGACCGTTACAGCCATGCACATCCCCGAGACTCTCCTGCTCTCCTCGCCCGCGGATCCTGGTAAACGATTCATATCTGGACACCATCTTGCAGGCTTCCTTAGTAGCTGGTGCACGTACATGGTCCAATACCCCTGGCCGAACTCCCGCGCGCATCTCGAACGTGGGCGCGAGGTCTTCCATCTGTTAGAGCACGCATTCGCGGCGCTGGACGAGGACTCGGTCACCTTCTTCGGCGGGATCTTCTCGCGCGCAGGGATAAAGGACGACCACCGACGCATTCTCTCCGCGATCGCATTCTCGACTATGGCTCTCTGCGGTATGGCGCTGTCAATCTGGCCCGACTCGACGGAGTTGAAAACGCTCGCGCTCGAGTCCATCAAGCCTGGCGGGCGCGCGTTTTGGGAGCACGTCCCGTTCGCGTGCATGCACGCGATGCATGGCGCTGGCTGGTGCCCCCACACCACCTCCTACGACTTCCTCAACACGATTCCCCAGGTGTCGGTTTACTCTGCCCTCTTCCGCCTGCCGCCGTTCATCCGGCGGGCCCCCGACGAGCACCGGGACTGCACGGAGCATGCCTGCAAGCTCTATACTATCGCGGACACGCACAACTACGTCCCGCGACATGTCGGCCCCTCTTGCACCTGCGCGTTCGTCGCTCCTCCCGTAGACGACGTAGCTCGTCTTCTGTCCGCCGGGACGATCCCGGTCGTCGTCTTCGACGGACAACAACTACGCGTCGAGCCTGCTGTCCCCGGCGCGTACGTCGCCATCTCGCACGTTTGGGTTGACGGCCTCGGCAGCGCGTCCGAGCTCGGCCTCCCCATGTGCCAGGTCTCGCGGCTCGCGGCACACACCGCGCACTTTGTGCCCCCGCCTGACCCAGACTCAGAAGCAAAGTCAAGTACAGAGCCGCGGCGCGGCGCGTTCTGGATCGACGCACTGTGCGTGCCTGCGGCGGGCGTGCCGCGCAAGCGGGCAATCCGGATGATGGGTCGGACGTACAAGGAGGCTGGCGCCGTGCTCGTACTCGACGCGTGCATCCGCGCGCAGCCCCCCAACGCGCCACTGCAGGACCTCATGATGGCCGTCGCGACGTCGGGATGGGCGCGGCGCGTGTGGACGCTGCAGGAGGGGCTCTTCGCGCGGCAGCTCGTGTTTGAGCTCGCGGACGGTGCTCTTCAAGACATCGAGGGCGCGTTCGTTGACTCTGCCCCACCCAACAACGGTGCGGACCTGGACGAGGCGGAAGCGACGTCCTTTGGGAGCTACCTGGCGTACATCGACCTTTTCTTCCGCCATGTCCCACTCCTGGCTATCCGCATACGGCGCGCCCTCCTGCACCAGACGGAGGTGCCGTACTCGTTCGGGGAGGTCGTAGAGCTCATGGACCGGCGGGAGATCACGAAGGCCGAGGACGAGACAGTTTCGGTGGCGAGCCTCCTCTCGCTCAACATCGACGCCCTCCTCGCGATCACCGGCGCCGACGCAGCCGAGCAGCGGATGCGAGAGTGCCTCTTGCAGCTGAAGACTATCCCCCGAGTGTTACCATTTCTGCGCTGCCCGAAGCTCGCGCTCCCAGGCTTCCACTGGGCGCCGCGCTCCCTCTCGCAGCTGTGGAGGATGCGCGGCACGGGTGAGCACGCACGCTGCACCGCGGACGGGCTGCGTGCGCGGTTTGACTTCGTGTCGTTGAGCACCCCGGTGAAGTACTCCGTGCAGGATGCCAGCGACCCCGATGCACCCGCCGCGTGCAGGCTCATGGTTCTAGCAGCGCTCAACCACACGGAGAGCGTGACGTACTCTATTGTCTTGAATGTCTTCCTCGAAGACATTTCCGTCCTTCCTGCTGTCAACGGCCTGTTGCTCGTTGAAGATTGTCTCCCGCCTGCGGGTGATAAGGGCGCACCTTGTGTCGCTGTGGTTTCCCACCATAAGGATACAGTCTCGGACGGCTCAGATGGAAGTCAAGGCTCTGAGGAAAATCATCCGGCACGATGCACCTACCTTGCGTCAGGGTTTATGATTGGGAGCCCGCACCTCCATCGGAGCTTTCCCAATGGCCTCAAGACAAAAATGGGAGAGGTGTGCACTATGCATGTGTCTTTGGGATAACACAGATTGCTTGAAGGATACGGATCCACCATTCGTCATGTATAGAACAGTGAACCGGTACGTGGGGTTCCATACTCAGCGGAGTGGGTAGGACGGTTCTACTAGAAATTGCGGTAGTTTAGCACATGCATTGGTAGTTTAAATCAGACTTAACCGCTACCGGGATACCCTCAGCTTGTGTCCGTGATACGAGGGTCAAACCGCAGGCACGTCCACCCCGACCTCGCCCAGCACCCTTTCCGTCGTCTCCCACAGTTCCGCCCACAGATCCCGCCTTTGGGCGACGCTGCCCGGCCGCGCGCGCGTGCCGCCGTTCGAGAGGTACGCGCCGCGGTATGCATTCGGCTCCGCGCGCGGGACGGGCGAGGCGGCGCAGAAGAGCGGGCAGCGCGCGCCTTGGGCGGGGGACTGGAAGGCGAGGAGCGCGATGAGGCGGTAGAGCGGGCCGAGAATGGGCCCGACGGAGTCGGTGTAGGCTTCCACACCCTCTGTATTACTGCTATTAGCAAAGGTGGAGGAAGGCAGGTTGGTCCCACTGTTCTGGACCCTCTCGGAGTTGGACGTACCGGTGTGGACTTCGCCTGGGTCGGCGGCCACGCACAAGATCGGGGAATCTGCGTCGTTGAGTCTGCGCTGCAGCTCCTCGGTGAACATAAGCTGCATCATCTTGGATAGGGCTGCGCGGCGATCGGGGAATGGTCAGTGCGCTCTCATGAGGCAGGGGGAGCAGAATGCGCGGGTCACCGTAACGGAGAAATTGCGGGAACATCGTGTCTGCGAATTCTTTGTTGAGGTCGTCGAGGTTCCGGAAGCGGACGTCGGACGGACAGAACTTGTGCCTTCGGTGTAGGAGATATTAAATGCATCAATCAACAAGGTTCTGTGATAGTGGGGATTTTGTGAGGACTCACGAATTCGAGTTCACGATCACTATACGGACGTCGCTATTAGGTTCTTGTGTCGTGCGTTTGAGTAGCGGGAGAAGGGCTCTCGTAAACAGAAAAGTCCCTATGTAACTGCATAGCGGGAGGGGTGAGTAAGGAGCCTGATCGGGTGCACGAGCTTGGGGTTGAACGTACTTCACCATCACAACGTTCTGGATGTTGTCGTGGTCTTTGGCATAGGGAACTAATAGTCTGAGGAGCCGATTTGTTAGCACGCGGTTCAGATACAGTATCCGGAATGCAGAGGCCCTAGTATGACTCACACAGCAGCATTGTTGACTAAACTCGTGGTGAGAGGTCAGAGTGAGTAACAAGTGCAATACATGTGGCATGCAGCGCACTCAAGATGTCGAGCCGTTCTTCTTTCTGCTTGAAATCTTCCGCGGCTGCGACAACGCTTCGCGGGTCGCTCAAGTCTAAGGGAAGCCAGACAACCTCGCCTCGGCCAGGCTCAAGCCCTGCAGCATAGACTCTCTCGATAGCTGCTTTGGCTCGCTGCTCGCTGCGCGCGCCCATGTAGACTTTCGCGCCATGACGTGCGAGCTGCTGTATGACTGCACAGCCTATCCCGGAGCTGACGAACAATATTAATATCAGAGTCAGTGATCTCGGTGTCACGGTGCAGGGATCGAGAAAAGATCTGAAGCTTGACGTACTTTCCTCCAGTGACAAGGACAACCTTCCCGGTCAGGTCAGGGATATCGGTCTCCGGGTTGAATTTGCGCGAGAACCAGTTCCCCATGATGAGGTCTCTAACGACTAAGTTGAGCCAGGTTGAGCTTGGGTTGAGCCTAGTATGTGAGGATGGAGAGGAGAGCCTGAGAGGGTATGCTTTGTAACTAGAACTCTGTTGGAGAATCCCGCCGTGGGTGCGAAGTTACATAAAGATACACAGCAAGTGGTGCACGGACCTGGGGCTGTGGACGATTTTTCCGCATCACAACGATGCCAGATAGATGCCGGCGGGACTTCCCAACTGGGCCGAAGTTGAGGCCTTGAGGCTCAGGACCCGCGACTGGACTTGATCGCGGCGTGAGGAACTCGAACTCAAAATTGGTAACGTATACATACTGAAGTGGTCATGTTTCGAGAGCTGTACTTACTGTAGCAAACTATAGCAAGAGTGCTGATGATGGTCTGTGAACTTCCGCAACTTGAACGGGAAGACCAGCGAAACTTGAGTGTCATATGCCAGTTGCTGGAATGGGGTTCGTTTAGGATAGCCGACTCGGCCGAGACTATCCGACTCGGGATTGAATATTGACGCCCCGGTGTGCTCGTAACGGTGACTAGTGATATTAATGGTGGAACTGGAGGCAAAAACACGTATGTACTTTGGTGGTACACTGAAAGTGATATATCTACAGGATATTTGTGCACCGTTCGAGCCGCTAGTCATCCCGAAAGCTCTAGTCAACTTGAAGCCGTGCCAACTTGAACCTCTTCAGTATTGCGACCTAGCAAGCCGTGCATGGTCAATAATGAGGGCCTCAGCGTGAGCGGACCGGGGCGTGATTGTGCAACGACAATCTGTAGGATACCTAGTAGTACGCGCCACCGTCACGATGAGTGGGTATTGGTGACGCTAAGTTCGAAGTAGGCAAGCTTACACCAGGAACCCATCCGTCATGGTAGAGTCTACCATGATAGGCCTGCCTGCCTCGTCCAACGGCGGACCAATATCGAAAACATGCAAGACCGACGCCGCCTGGATGAAGAGTCCGGCCAGCGCGAAGTAACGTCCGGGACAAATTCTAGAAGTGACAGCAAGGATTACGGTGGCTCAGACCTGGTCCATGGGCTGCGTGATAAATTCAAGAGTGCCGACGTACCTTCTTCCAAACCCGAAGGTGAAGGATAGCGGACTGCGCATGTCCTGGTCGATCTTCCCATCACGTATGAACCGCTCCGGCCGAAACTCGTCCGGGCTCTCGTACACCTCCGGATCGTGCATGCAAGCCCTACATTCAAGTACGGTCAGCCGAGTGAATAGATTCGAACCCGCACGCGACGTACCATACGCTAGGGATCAGGACAGTACCGGCGGGTACGAAGTAGCCGCGGAATTCATCGTCAGCCGTGGTACCGTGTGGAATTCCGATAGGAAAGATGGAACGCCAGCGCATCGTTTCCAGCAAGATCGCGGTGATGTACACTAGAGCATCGCGATCGTCCCACTCAGGCATGCGGTTCGGACCTACGACCTCGTCCAATTCCTTCTGTGCTTTCTTCACGACTTCAGGATGAAGGGACAGAGCATGGAACATGCATTCCGAAGTTGAGAACGTCTAGGGCGATGCCACGACATGGCTATTAATATAATCCAAGGGCGAGGTTAGTCCCCCAGGCTCTCACCGTATCGGCACCCGCTACCATACGCTCAACGTAAGCAACACCGTCATCCAGCGTAATTTTGCATAGATAAGTAGACACACCAAAATATGTGATTGCTCCGACGTTTTTGATGGTGTCTTCCTGCTCATGGTCGATGTCGAGATGACCTGCAACGAAACGGGTGTAGAGTTGTCCTGTAATAGATTGCGACACTCCAGGTCTCTCCTGCATAGTGCAATCAGCTGATGGGCAAGAGGTATATTATGCCGGATAACGCACTATAGAAGACTTCATGTTCTCGTACGGCACATTTTTGAGCCTATCTGTTGCGGCCATCCACTTGGAGAACAGCCGCTGTGATGTCGCGCCAGGTATCCAGGTGGGTATGTGCCGTAAGAATGGAAAGAACTCGACGAAGAACTTTCCCGGGACCAATCCCTCGATGGAGCCTTCTATAGCCGATTCCCCGATGTCCGTGTACGTGTGATCGTCGTCCGCAGTATCGATCCCGTACGCAACCTTCAACACCAGACTAGTGAAAGCACTGTGCCTCAATCAGCTGAATGCTCATAGAAGTATGTGGCGGCTCGGGTGCGGCGGTAGGACGCTTACAATCGGAGGTGGCTCGTGAGCCGCTCAGGTTCCTTGAGGAGTCTCTCCAAGAACATGTGTGCGTTGCTGCGCTGCGTGGACTGGTAGCTCGTAACAGCATCTTTGTGGAAGTACTGCCAGAATGTACGGCGGTGATGACGCCACCGTTGACCGTAGGGCATGAATCCTAGGTTGAGGCTGTTCCCTGACCTAGGTGACGGCATAACTCAGTCCCACGGACGACACCAAGAGTATTCTGCATACTCACAGCTCAATCATGGGACTCTGCTTCCTGTCGGATGTGTTGCCGGACCGTTTGTCGAGGTACTGAAAGATAGCGTCGGCACTACCGAGGACGATGAACGACTGCCCAAGGGCCCTGAAATGGGCGAAATCGCCTTCGCATGTTCAGCTACACATGTTCGATTGAGCAGACAGTGGAGTCTCACCGTATTCATCGGTCAACTCCTTGTACCAGAGCCACGGTCTGGATTTAGGTATGTCGAACATGTTGCCTACCAATGGGCGCCCTCGAGGCCCGGGAGGTAAGGGGCGACCCCTAGTACGAGCATTCCAGTCGACCCAGTGGCGGACATAAAAAAAGACTGAGGCGGCCGCGACCAGTGCTAGCACAGAGAGGAGGAGCTGTGGTGTGTTCTCGAACGCCATGGCGAGCCTGAGCGATGGACGAAAGATATATAAGCGAGCAGGAACATACAGCGGCTGAGAATAAACGTACCGGGACTATTGGGTGAGACGAGCATATTCGGACAGACCGGGCACGATAGGAATGTTCAGACGGAAAAACCCAAACCACTGGCACGCACTTGACTATCCCTCGAATGTCCGCAGCTTATCAAGTGGGCTTCGCGTTCGGACGCACCCCGCTCTGACGGTTCTAGCTCCAAGGGCAAGTGACGACTTGAATGGAAAATGTCATGATGAATGGGTTGACCAATTTTTCACAGCGGCTTGTCGACGAGTAGCGTCTACATCAGGTCCCATGAGTACGGAGGCAGTTGAAAGATAGCATAGCGGCGTCCATTGCGCTCAGCAGATACCACACGATATGAAATGATACTCGCCAGTGTTGTCCAGAATTAGGGGCATGCCATTCTCAAGCGACGAAGGTTGGCAGGCTTCCAGGGAGCGGAGCGGTAATCGTAAATACTACCACTCTTCACGCATTAATCATGTCTTGATCAGCTTGAAGCGACCCCGGATGTGACTCTTGAGATGCACAGGGTCTTTGAAGAGCTTCTCAAGGGAAAATGCATGTTGTCGCGCTGTATAGCTCTGGTAAGCAACGTGATACGGCGACCGCGAGGCACGCGGGAAGGAAGAGGGAGGGTCGAAGGCGTCGGAAGAGCGTGCCAATCGCCTGGTCGATGTAGGCTTGCGTAGCCGGATCGATTGGTGCCGCCATCGTTCTTGTTGAGCGAGAAGCTTCGGATGTGGTGGCTTGAACGACGGTTTCGGGGGTAAGGATGGGTGTAACGGCGGTCGCGCGAGTGATCGGTCGGATATTGAGCTGGGTGTCGAGTCGACCGAGCTGCGAGGTGATGTCACGGTAGCGATGCGGACAAGGGTTGTCGTCGCACGGTTGAAAGTCGTCGGAGTCGATGTCGAACCAGACGTCGCAGTCGAGGTCGCAGTCTCGCGCGTGGAACGCGTGCGCGCAAGGAGATTGAGGTGATGGAGAGTTGGAGGCGTGCTCCGGAGTGAAGTGGCCGGGGACGAAGCGCGGTCCGCGCTCGTCGCGAGGGGAGATGAGGACCGGGGACGGTATAGTTCGTCGAGTAAGGTGTCGTAGTCTGAGTCCATGTAATGTGACCGGTCCACCATCTGTGCACGGTGCACCAGCGATCGAGGGGTGTTAATCCCCGATCCGGACAAGAAACCGGGTCGGTGGCTTGGAGGGTCCGCCAAGACAGCACTCGGGGGCTCGGGCTCTCCAGTGGCCGTAACGCGCCTGCCTCACAAGGCTGACTGACACGTGGGGGAGTAATCGAGGAGTACTGTAAAGACTAGACGTAGTTAGCAAACAGACACGTAAAGAACACGGTACCGTAGAGGTAAAGTAAGCGGAGTCTTGAGGAAGAGGGAGTCCACCGGGGTAACGAGCCGGCGGAATTGTGTCGCGTCGAGGAAGGGTCGTCCGACGCGTCGAACGGAAGGAGAGGTGGAGTAAAGGTGGTCGCGTGTCCGAGGTAGGTCGTCCCGGTACTGCGGTGTCGGAGGCGGAGTGGAGGAAGAAGAACGGAGAGGTCTGGTCACGGTGGTCGGAAGAGGAAGGTCGGCGCCTAACGGCGTGTCGCCGAGGTCGGAGAGGGAGAGACGCTCACGCGCCCGCTAGATACCACGGACGCGAGAGGAAAGGAGAAGGGACAGCTTCGAGCTTATACTTTCTCCCTCCCTCTTCCTTCCCGCGTGCCTCGCGGTCGCCGTATCACAACGACAGCATCTCGATTGGAAGTGCTACTAGTACCAGAACGGCGGTAGTGACGGCGCCGGCGCTAGCCCTCATGTGGTATATAAACAGAAGCTCCCGTTAGCTCCAGTCCTATGAAAGCCGCAGCTGGTGACATGCAGGTTCAGATGAAATCTACTCACAGCTTTGAGACTCGGAGACAGCGTCGACGAGCGCTTGCCAACACGGTGACGTGACCACTGACGGACAATTCGTGACGATTTCGGGAGTTCGCAGACTCATGGCTCGACGCGAGTTGCAGAAGAACTCGCACGTAGTGCTAGAGTCAAAATAAGCTGGCCGCGGGTCGCCAAAAGAAAGGGGAGCGTGAGAGGGGCTCGCTGGAAGGTAAAGAGATTAATTATGAGCGTCTACGCTGTGACCTACCAGTAACGCTCGGCTACTTGAACTTCTAACCCCAGCTAGGGTCGCTCTTACGCTCGACGATGTACGATGTGAGTACTCGGCTCAGCTCTACTTATCTGCCTCGGACTTCTTGACCTGGAAGAGTGGGGTTTCCGCCGCGGACGTGACCGCAGCATTGACCAGCTTGGTCGCGAGAAATGAACTCAGACATTGACCGCAGGTGGCCCTATGTGGCCCCCAAGCTGGTCCGCACGCTGCCGCAGTACTAGATCATTTCACATGTGTTCGGAAGTCGTATTCAAGGTCTCCGGAAGACCACCATTAGTCATACCTGCCCTCACAAGCCTCCGACATCAAGCCGTGCATGTTCCAAGATGAGAGCTTCAGCGCGAGAGGAGCGCGGCTTGATCGTACATCGATAATCCTCGGGGTGCCTGAGGTTCGATATTAAGAACAGGTCAATACTGCATCGCAAGATATGTTCAGTAGGGGACACGCACGAGATAAGTCCATCTGTCATCGCCGGCGCAATCTCGATCGGCTCCCCCGTCTCATCTATCGGAGGGGTGATATTGAAAACATGCAGGACCGATGCCATATTGATCATCAGTCCTGCAAGGGCAAAGTAGCGGCCGGGACAAATTCTAGCAGACTTTGTTAGCGGCATGACCTAGGTGGTAGAGAACTAGTGGCTGGGCCTACCTCCGCCCGAAACCGAAGACGAAGGAAACGGGGCTGCGTACGTCCGGGTTGAGCTTCCCATCCCGAATGAAGCGCTCCGGCCGGAAGCTCTCTGGGTCTTTGTACACCGCGGCATCGTGCATACACGCCCTATGCCAGTCATCTGAGCACGAACATTTGCGAAACACCAGCTCGCCCATACATACCACGCGTTGGGGACTACAACGGTACCAGCGGGGACGAAGTACCCCCGGAGCTCAAGGTCGGCTGTAGTGGCGTGAGGGACGCTCACTGGACCGATCGTCTGCCACCGCAGATTTTCCAGGAGGATCGCATTAACATATACGAGAGCATCGAGGTCGTCAAAGTCTGGCATGCGATCCGGGCCGACGACGTCGTCTAGCTCCGCTTGTGCTTTCCTCACGATCTCAGGATGGAGGGACATAGCGAGGAAGAAGAACTCCATCGAGGCGAATATCTGTAGGGAGAAAAAGAGTTGCTAAGTTGTATGTGATGATTCGGCGAGATAGGAGGATAATGCTTTGAAGCTTGAAGGGGCTTACTGTATCAGCTGCCGCTGAAGGATCCAAACATTATTGAGCCGACGAAGCGAAGTGGGAGGGGAGAACACGCACTTTCGTAGATGACAGCGCCAATGTCCTTGATCATAACTTCTTCGTCGTCTTCGTGCTGATTACTACTCGTAGACAGTTTCTCGTAAAGTTGTCCTACAACGGAACTCGAAACTTGTGGCTGTTCCTGTATGATCGAGACGTACATATAGTTAGAAGAGCAGCTAGACAATCCTACAAGAAACTTCGCTCACGAAGGAGGCCTTCATGGCCTCGTACGGCATGACCTTTAGAACGCGAGCGGCATTCTGCCATTTGGAAAACAGGCGCTGCGATGCTGCCCCAGGGAACCACGTGGGGATGTATCGTAAGAAGGGAACGAACTCGACTAGGAACTTCCCTGGAACGAGGCCCTGGAACGAGGCCCTGGAACGAGGCCCTGGACGAGACCTTCTACGGCGGTTTCTGCTGCGGTCTTGTACATATTATAACCCTCGTCAATCTCGAGGCCGTACGCGACTCTGAGGACCAAGCTTGCGAAAGAACTGCGGACGAAGGGATATGTGGGAAATGAGTACACAAAGGGCGGACATGCCTGAGGAGCAACGAACCTGCGGAGGTGACTCTCGAGTTGCAGGGGATCATCGAGGAGCTGCTTGAGGAAACTGTGTGTGTTGGCGCGTTGGATGCGTTGGTGGGCGATGGCGGAATCCCTGTTGAAGTGTTGCCAGAACGCCCGGCGGTAGCGGCGCCATCGTGGACCGTAGTCCATGACACCAAAATTTCCGCTGCAGCCTGATCTAAACTCCAGATCAGCTCCCCAAAGCCAAGAGGATCGTGCATTGTCGCACGCTCACAGCTCGATCATGGGGGACTTCTGGCGGTCCGATGTGTCGCTCGCGTGCTTTTCGAGACATTCTATGATCGCATCAGCACTGCCTAGGACGACGAACGATTGTCCCAATACGGTGAAGTGTGCGAGATCTCCTTCGGCAACATGTTACGACTCGGGTCCAAACAAGCATATGTCAGAGTCCAACGCACCGTACTTGTCAGACAGTTGCTTGTACCATACCCAAGGTTTAGAGCTCGGCACATCGAGGATGTTCCCGATGACTGGGAGACCCCTCGGGGCAGGCGGAGGTGGGAGTCTTTTAGTGCGAGCCTTCCAATCGACCAGATGACGGATGTACAGGACAGCGAAGATTATGAGCACTAGAGCCGTGGCAGAAAACGGAAGCTGAGATGGAGGCAGTTCCATGGTGGGTGTTGTGTAGACGAGCCGTCCTGGAGTCTGTCCAGATATCACGCTTAAAAACTACTGCTGCGAACAGAAATAGGAAGAGCACTTGGAAGGCGTTCAGCAGCTTGGTCAGGTGAAATGGACTGCTTAGCGTATGCGGGAACGATGGATGCAGTTTCGGCAGGCGCTCTTTACCAGAGAGCAATCGAGCTCCTGAATCTCCATCGGCGGCCAACGGATGGGTGTCAAGTAGCACTGGGAAGTTGGAACTCGTTCAAGTGGACGTGAGCGACTAGATAAACCCACTCGCGTATATATTTCATCAACCTAGCCGCGCCATCTTCCGAGTAACGTCCTCTGAAGGTTCAATGATGCCTGCGTTGTTGACGATTGGTCCCCTCTGACGAGTATCCTGATAAATTCACTGGAGATGTAAGTCACACCATGGGCTCAGAGTAGACTACCAGTAGGATGAGCGACGATTGTATTAAAGGTATAGAACGATACAGTACTGACCGCGCTAAGGAATCATATCCATCTTCGCCTCCTTCAGAGCCTCCGACGTCTGGCCGCGCGTCGTATGCATAGTCTTGAACGACGCGAGCGTGGCCCTCCGCAAAATCCGCTCCAGCGGCAGCACCTCGCACCTCGGCTCTGGGGCTCCCAACGTCCGCACGCCCCACACTTCCAACGGAGTCGGCATGCCAAGCTGCTTGAACACCTCTGCGTCCACCTCGCTCCCCTCTCCGAAAGGATATGCGGGCGCGTCGACGAACTCGAGGTTCGTGCGCGACTCGATCCCGAATAGAAGCAGTCGGTGCACCATCTGGAGGTCCGTCCGGAGGTCCCCGCGTAGGTGCCGGGGGAAATACTCCAGTCCTAAGAAACGGTAGACCCAGAACACATCGGGCTCGGCGTAGAGCTGGAGCTGAGGCAGCTCGCGCATGATGCGCTCTCGCAGGGCCTTGACAACGATCTTGTACGTCGCGAGCGTAGGGCGGTCAAGGGATGGTTTGAAGTACTTGAACGCGCGTATCGCCATGAACGCTCCAGGGTAGTCCTGCATAGCTAGCAGTGCAGCGAGCGCCCGGTGCAGGACTGGTCTGTCGAGAGTGCGCGTAAGGGTGGTGGGGCGCGTTTGGAGATATTCCGCGTGGCAGGTAAGCATGTCGCGGTAGACGGAGCGCGGGTTGGGCATGTCGGCGGACTGGAGTGCTATCCGGCCACGCCGGCTGTGCGCAGCCGACGCGCGAACACGAGTTATGGCGCGGAAGACGACGGAGAACGTGGCTGCGTCGGGCATATCGTGGGGAGACCGGGTGGCCATCATGCGGCGGTAGATGGCGAACACTGCTCGGTACTTCCGTCGTACGACCTCGTTCGCAAGGAGCGCATTGAGAAAGTCGAGATTGGGTACGAGCGAGGGTATCTCCTTCTGCATCTTGTAGACGGCAGCTGGGTACTCGGCCATAGACGGATCATTGAGCGCGAGTTCATCTAGGAGGGTGGCAAAGGGAGATGGAGCATGGGAGGTGAGTGGCGATGCGACTGCTTCACTAGAGTCAGCCTGTGGCTGGAGTTGAGGAAGGTGGGGATCAGGAGCCCAACGGTAGGAGTGGCGCTTGTTTCCAACCCGAACATGCAAGAGAGCAATATATTTTCTCGTGCGCGGGGAGAGGTTGTAGTCGGGAGGTTGGTGTGCGAGAAAGAGACGTACGACGCGATCGACGAAAAGGGAAGGAGAGGGCAGTGAATTCGCGAAGAGGTGGAGGAGCTCACAGAGATCAGGCTCGCCAAACGCCTCCGTGTTGGCCATGACAGGCCTCACGAGCCGATACAGCGCGGACTTGGACGGGGAAAATTGGAGCAGTTTGGTTACTTGCATGCGGGTACGCAAGGGAAGTGGGGGGAGAAACCCGTCGCGAGTCATACGGGAGTAAAGGACGGCGGCCTTGACGAGTTCCCCGTGACGGAGAAAGCAGGATACGGAGTGAGTATAGAGATGGAAGCGGGAAGGGTTGTCCACGCGACTGTCGTTCAACGCTTCGTGTACGATGGCTGCCGCCACGCCCGGTCCATGTTGAGCAAGTTTGCTTGACAATGAACGACAAACCTTCACGATATCCGGGGAGATTGGTAGGTAGTCGCGGTGTTCGACCCCACGTCTCGGTTGTGAGCCTAATGGTCGCTCATTTACTGAGTTCGCATGAGGCGTTGTGGTAGCCCTTGGAGTCCTGTTCACATTCGAGGCAAAGTGTCGGCGAACAAGAGACACAGATTTGTTGATGGCCTGCGTGCATTGTATTAGAGTGGAGTGCCAGAAAGTAGAGCAGAGCGTACATGAAGAGGCCGAATCTTGGACGCTTATGAGTCGAAGGTTCGACAAAAACGGGGGCAAAAATAAGAGACGAGATGAGATGGACAACAGACGCGATGAGAAGAGCGAGAAACGCGATGAGAAGAGCAAGAGACGCGATGAGGAGAGCAAGAAACGCGATGGGGGGAGCCAGAAACACGACGTGCGCGCTGCGCGACCATATATGATACAGACATCAGGGGAAGCGAATTGACCCTAACCCAGGGCGTGGGATACGAGCTGTCAAGCGAAAGGTGCCAGGGGACAAGGGACACAGGCGAAGCGCTCGTCCTCCCGCGGCAGACGAAACTTGGACGATACAGCTTGTTGAAACCTTCTAGGTAACGTTCAAGTGCTCGAAGATGCTAAAAGATCTTTTAAATGGTGTTTGAGCTGTGGAAATCACCCTCAACAGTCAGTGTCATCGGAAATTACCAAATATGGTAAGTTCTGGATAGGCGAAGAGGACCCCGGGACATGGGGACAAGCGCCCATATAGGCGAGGCGAAACGCCCCCGGGGACAGGGGACTTCGCCTAATGTCTGGGACGTACAGTAGGCGAAGAACGAAACAGCTTGTGGTAGCCTTCTAGATAACGTTCGTGTGCTTGGTGCTGCTAGAAGACACTCTTAAAGGTGTTTTCGCCGTGGACATCAACCTCAACAGTAGTGGCCGAAATGTCATCACAAACTCCCATATATGGTAAGTTTTGGCTAGGCGAATAGGACGACATGGGTACAAGCGCCCATATATGCGAGAGGACCTGGCCTAATGTCTGGGCCGTACACTGTGCAGTACTTACTTACCGTGACTACAGTCTTAGTCTACAGTTGAAGCTCCCTCATAGCCCATAACCTCAAAATCTTAAGGGTTATCACGAGGTTATCAAGGATATTTCTTCGGACAACCCTCTCAAGCGCTCACTCGGAGTCCCTTGCAAGAGAACTCAGTCTTCCTCCTCTGAAGAGTTATTCATCTTTCTACACTCTTGGAGCGGGACAAGCAGGCCATGCATACTTACCAAATGCATTCTAGGCAATGTGGTACAGTGCATGGTTGTCCGAGGTACATAATTATGAGTTACAAGAAACTAGAATTATATTCGTTGACGTGACTCTGTGACCGTGACGGCCCGGGGCGCGCGCAGCAGTGGCGGGGGTGGCCATTCTTGGCCGTTCCTGTGACGTGCCCGCCATCATCTCCTCCATACGTTGGACATTACTTATCCACGACGTTCTCCCCATCCTCGAACCCCTCATCCACATCCTCGGATCCCTCAATCACGACATCCTCCGTCACCACTCGCAAGCTGTTGCGACCACGATCTTTCGCGCCTTTGGGCTAGTTCCTCAAGTCTACCGTCTGATCAAAGGCCGACATTGGCGCGATGGCTTCCGCGGACGGTTCCGACAACATTGAGACCGCGCCGCCACCGGCGGTGAGCAGTCTTAGGTCGAGATTTGAGAGACTCGCCGCAGACTCCGCCTCGTCCTCCACTCTCAAGCCGTCTTCAACTCACCTCGTTCCTTCGAGTCCCCGCCTTTCCGCCAGCCCGATTCCAACAAGTCCGCGTCTTAGAGCGACCTTCGAGCACGATCGTGAGCCGTCAGACTCGAGCATACACTCACTTCGTCCCACCACCTCCTCTTCCGACCTCAAAGTTCCTACGAAGCGTCCGCCACCACCTCCACCGCAACGACCTCCATCACGCGCACCCTCTCCCGCCATACCCCGAGGCAGTCCGCTTCTTCGACCTGTATCTGATCCACCACAAGCCAGTGTAGACCAGGACATTTCTGTCGACTTACTTACGGCTACCCCCAAAGCTGCTCTCGCTCGTAGGCCGCCTCCGCCTCCTCCCCAGGAACACCGTTCTTCTGGCGTTTCATCTCTCATTAAACAGTTCGGGTGAGTGCTCATCTCTACTACTCAGCGAGCTCCTCGTTACCCCTCGATGGATGGTCCCCGCTGGCCATATACACGACGTGAATATTCGACGCGGAATCGTACCATCCTGCGCGCCCGAAAAGAAGCCGAGCTCCCCGAGAGGCACGTTCGCGCCCCATATGTCCCGGTGCGCTGTGCTCGCGAGCATCATCATCATCGCGTTTCGTGCATTTTGCCATCACGCATCGTCGAATGGCTCTCTGCTTGGCCCGTGTTTCTCCTAAACAGGGCTAAGGACAAGCAGAGAATCATCTACCGAATCCCGACGTCCATTCATTGCGTGCGTCAGCGTTCTCATGGATTCTTTGGGCGATTCAACTCGTAACATCTCAGGAATGCTCGCAGCTCTTTAGATCATCGTGCCCTGCATGCTGCAGTTATATCTTTGTCAGATTGGAATCTTTGCAGTGTTGGGTCTACTGGGACGGGTAGATAGTCTGTTCCCTATGTTGTGCGACGCTCGGCATATGTCTGAATCACCCATGGATTGGGCAGCCCCCGATGGAGCTATGGGAATCCCTTAACTATCTGGTGTTCACTGGTACGGACGAGAATCGCGACACCCAACCTTTTCAGCGCATGCGTCATCGTTGTCTGGCGTCATGCCAGAACAAGGCCCACTCGGGTTACGATAACTCCAGTAAAGTGTCAGTCGTGTATCTGACAAATTATCTGCTAGGAACAGCGCTGCACCTCCCCCACCCATATCTCCCAAACCTCCTGTTCGACCTCCAGCCCAGTCAAACGCGAGTGGACTCCCTACTCAGCCACCCCCAGAACCGCCATATGCGCGTCGCCCTCGCCAGTCTTTCCCTCCGGATTATGTGACTGCCCATCCACCTAATGCCTTCCTATCCCCTAATGTCTCCGCAGACGGCTATGACCCATTTGACGATGTCCACTCAGACGCAGAATCCACTCCTTCGGCCCCACCCCCTCTGCCCCGGAGGAATGATACCCTCTCCCGACATACTCCAGAGTTATCTACAGATTCTGCCTCTTCATCTGCTCGATCCAGCAGTAGTCCTGTCTCGAGTGATAACGAATCCACCTCAGGACCTTCACCACCACTGCCTCTGCCTTCTTCAGGCTATAACTACCCGCGTTCCCCACTTGTCCCTCCCCCTCGTCCACCCCCTCGCCAGAAAATGGCGTTGCAAACGACCACTACGTTCTCTACATTTCCTACTCCCCTCAGTGATAGTCCTGTGAACGCCCCCCCTCTCCCAGCACGCAAGACCCCGACGGACGATTACCCACCACGCTCATTACCCTTGCGTGAGCAGTCCACGTCAGACCCCGATCCCCAGTCCCTCGCAGGCTCTTCGACACAACCTATACCCGAGAGGAAGCAGTTTGGGAATCATCTTCCCCCACCGACCCGTACCATCGCCCTTGGAGACAAGCTTCCGCCGCCACGCCGTCTTTCGTCTGGGTCGTCTAGCGAGTCGGAAGACGAGGATGAGGAGGATACAAGGCTCAAAATTGATCTCCTACCTGATGCTAGTCGAGCCTCACGCCGCCCACCGATTGCCGACTGTCACAAGTTCTCCGAGTTCCACATACATGTCCCCGCGTATACCGCCAATGCGGCCGTATCTGGACATGCGGTGGCCGTCGTAACACACCACCACCTGCGCATATACGACCTTTCCAGGTCCGATTCCCCCATCTGGACCCTCGACTCGAAATCCAACGGCTTTGATATCAAGCTGAAAGACTTCAAGATGACGAGCGTCGAGTTTCGTCCCTCAGCGAGCCACGACGACCGTGGCTGGCTCCTGTGGGTCGGGACCAAGGAAGGGCACCTCATCGAGCTGGACGCGCGCACAGGCAAAGTGACAGGCTGGCGCCCTGCGATACACGCGCACACGGTGACGCACATGTTCAGATACAGCCAGTCGATGATCACCTGCGACGGCACGGGCAAAGTGCTCGTGTGGACCCCCCCGGACGGCCTCGACCTCGACATCAGGACGCAGACCCCACGCGTGGTGCGCGTCGCGGACAAGCAGGAGTGGATGCAGATGCTCGGGGGGCAGCTGTGGACCTCGACACGCGACCCTAGCGGGGGCGGCGCCGGGCCCGGCACGTCGAAGGGTCCGTTCGTGCGTGTGTACGACATCTTCACGCCTGGAAGCGTGGGCCGATCGCTGCTCCCCACCGAGCACCTCGGCGCAGTCACGTCGGCGACGATCCTCCCGGCGCAGCCCGCGCATGTGTATATGGGCCACGAGGGCGGGCACATCAGCATCTGGGCGCTGGGCACGAGCGAGACGCCGCCGCAGTGCATCGAGGTCATGAAGGTGTCGACGTCGGACATCCTCAGTCTGGAGGGCGTCAATGCGCGACTGTGGGCGGGCACGCGCAAGGGCACGATCGAGGCGTTCGACGTGTCGTCGAAGCCGTGGACGGTCACGAACAACTGGATGGCGCACCAGAAGCTGCCTGTGCTCAGGATATCGGTCGACACGTGGAGCATGGAGAAGCTCAGCAAGTTGCTCGTGTACAGCGTTGGGCGAGACGAGCGCATACGGTTCTGGGACGGGCTGCTGGGCATCGACTGGATCGGTGAGTGAGTTCATGCTGAGTGGCCACGGAGTCGCTGACGTCCACACAGAGCAGGAGATGATGAAGCGCGAGGCCGAGTTCAACACGTTCCGGACCATGACGGCCTTGATCGTCTCGTGGAACGTCGACTCCGCCAAGCCGGACGCGCTCACGGGCACGGCAGAGAACGTGAACTTCCTGCAGGACGTGCTGCAGTCGATGGACACCCGCCCGGACATCATCGCGTTCGGGTTCCAGGAGCTCATCGACCTCGAGTCGCGCAAGATGGCCGCGAAGACGGTGCTCCTCGGCGGGAAGAGGCATCCCGACGGCGTGATGAGCCAGAAGGTGTCGACGTCGTACAAGAAGTGGTACGACCGGCTCACGCTAGCCGTGCGCCTCGCGATGCCGCCCGACGAGCCGTACTCGATCGTGCATGCGGAGAACCTCGTCGGCCTCTTCTCGTGCATCTTCGTGAAGAACTCGGAGAAGCCCGCGCTCAGGCATGCGGCGCTCACGACGGTCAAGCGCGGGATGGGGGGCAGGTACGGCAACAAGGTGTGTCTAGTTCTGTGTCGATGGGGGTATGTCACTGAGGTGGGGGCGCAGGGCGCTATCATCGCACGGTTCGTCCTCGACGATACGTCGGTGTGCTTTATCAACTGCCATCTCGCGGCTGGCCAGCACCATGTCCGGCAGCGAAACGCGGATGCTGCTGCTATCTTGGAGGACAGGACGCTCTCGCCGGAAGCCGCGCCGCAGGAGGAGATCGTTGCGTACGTGAATGGAGGCGACGGGTCGATGGTCCTCGACCACGAAATCGTCTTCGTAAGTACTGCCCCTCCCTAATGTTAGGCGCCTATTAATGACCGCTCGCAGTTGAACGGCGACATGAACTACCGCATCGACCAGCGACGGGACGCGGTGATCGCGGCCGTCAAGGCAGGCGACCTCGAGCTGCTGCTCGTGCACGACCAGCTGCGGAAGGAGCTCAAGTACAACCGCGCGTTCCGGCTGCGGCACTTCAGCGAGGGCCCGCTCGAGTTCGCGCCGACATACAAGTACGACCGGCGGTCGGACGAGTACGACACGTCCGAGAAGGCGCGCGTGCCGGCGTGGTGCGACCGCGTCCTCTGGCGCTCGCTGCACCCGGAGCACGTCGAGCAGGTGCACTACCGCCGCTGGGAGGCGAACGTGTCGGACCACCGCCCGATCTCGGCTGCGTTCAGGATACGGGTGCGGCGCGTGAAGACGGAGGCGCGGGCGCGGGTGCGGGCGGAGGCGACGGCGGAGTGGAGGCACGTCGAGCAGCGGCTGCTGTGCCAGGCGATGCAGTACTACATTGACCAGAAGATGATCTGAGCGGGGAGAGGAAGGGTGAGTGGCTTGCATTTTATGTCGTGGAAATTGGACTCGTTTAAGATGGATTGATACACATACACACACTACGTTTCTGCCGCACGAACTGTACCGATTTATACCATGTAGCTTATGGACGGACATCCGTAATATAGACTTTTGGAGTAAACTACTAGCCAAGTCCCTCATATATTGGGAAATGCACAAGTCGATGGTTAGCAACCCGTTACCATGCTCCTGTAAGTACACATACTGCTGGCTCGCGTTATTTACGTGCTGATGATATCTTTGTAGCATCTATCGGAGGCCTTTTGTGCTTGTGAGACTTAGTCACATCGAGTGGCCATGCAAGGGCGGTCAAACTACTACTTAGCAGATGGTGGAGACAAAAATTGAGAACATCATGTAGGGGTACAGTAGGGCGACTTTCCATCGTAAGCTACTAGTAAGTATTAAGCATTCGCCGCCTCCGACTCCCCCGCCGAATCTGAGGGTGCACTGGAGTTCGCTGGCCCGTCTGTTCCTGCGTCAGTAGCAGGCTCAAACCCTGGCTTGTACCTCATCTTCTCCAAGTCGTCTCTAGGGATCTTGCCGCTAGCGATGTCCGCGTGAAGCTGCTCCCGCAACTTCAGGTCCCGGCCCACCTCCGCACTACGCTGCTCCATGTCTTCGGTGGGCGGAGCCCCCCAGACCGCCTTCGTCCCCGGCTCCTTGCGGTGTATCTCGTCGAGCAGGGTCAGGAGGTCCTTGAGCGACGCGCCAGCTCTGTACTGCAGGTCGTACGCGCGGTGCAAGAACCCTACAGCGAGACAATTCAATGCGACTGCCGACTCGGACGATGCAGGGGCGCGAGGCGCAGGAAAGACTCACAGACGTGCAACTCGTCGTCCTCGGGGATGTGGCGACACGCGGCGCGCAGTTCTGCTGCAGCGCGGGCGTAGAGGTCGCGGACCTCCTGGGTCGTCCCGTTCGCCTTGCGCAGCCGGTTTCCGATGATCTCGTAGTAGGTGGCGCGCATCCTGGCGACCGCCGATCGAGCAACGTCAGCCCGCACTGATAATACGGGTAGCAGTACACTTACCCGTGCGCTCTCCCGACCGGGTAGTGATAGAACGCGAGCATAGAAGCGGGGTCTTCATCCGGCTCTTCAGTGGCGTCAATTTCTGCGATGATCTCGTCTGCACCAGCAAGTAGCTCTTCGAGAGAATATCTGGAGTTAGGGCCAGGATTTGCTGTGTACGCCTAATGAAATACACTCAATCATCACAATGTCGGAGTACGATGATTGACACCGTAGTGGCGGCATTTACCTTCAACCATGCATTAAGTCGGAAGATCTTGATACCGCGAGCGAAAGTAGGCTGGAATATGACACCCTTCACCTTGACGGGAACGTCCGCCCAGCGTTCTCTGCCCCAACGCAAGACCTCCAGTGCAGACGTGTAGTACTCGAGAGCGACATCCACGCGTCCATTCAGCACTTCCTCGATGAATGCGCGCATGAACCATGCCCTATTACACGGCTCAGGGAAAGGTACCATAAAGGACGGTGACGACGACTGACCTGATAGTGAGAGATAATCCTGTACGTACGGGCGTCCAGCCCTCCTCCTCCAGCAATTTCGATGCTTCGCCCATAAGCTCCATGGCAGCGAACCTATTCCACCCTCTGTCGTGAGAGAAAAACTCGTACATTGCTAGAATCAAGGGAATCCAACTCGGACATCAGAATGGGGACGAAGCTGCAAGAGACACCGAATATAATATGCCCACTTTGCTTATTGTACTTGTTGATGAACTCCGGGTCGGAGAGTCGAAACACCCTGATTTCCATGAGCACCGCATTAGAGAGTCCTTCAATGACCTGGTAATTGCGAACCTCGATTATTGACAGCCATTGACTCGAAGTGGCCGAGTCCACTCACGCCAAGTTCTCCTATATAACTCTCATCCTCGGGCGAAATCACAGCCCTTTCCATGCTTCCCATCGCTCTGTCCCACATCTGAATGATGACGCCGTGAGCGAAATAGCGAGCTGATGACATTGGGAACAGGCCAACCTTAGCCGCACAGTCGACTACCCAGGCCTAACCGAAACAAAAAGTTCATCCTTCGACCCATACGTCGTTCAGACAGAGTGACTTACACTGCTGTGCGTCGTGTTGGTCGCCATCAGGCCCGGGATCAGGCGGGCTGCGGCATTCCACGGGCGTCGCTGAACAGTCTCCTCCGAGACCGGGGTCAGCTCCAACGGATTTGCCTGAAGATGCGCGAGTCTCGCGCGCGCAGCCTCGAGCTCCCCCTGGAACTGCACCCTCAGCTGCCTCTCCGCTGGGGTTGGATTCTCGATCGGAAGCGCGGCGATGGCACATGTCAAGGAATCGACAGCCTTCGAGGGGGAGTTGAGGAACTGCCGACGACAAGGGTCGTCGCGGTTGGGGGTAGCTGGTCAGCAAGTTGTGTTGCGAGCTACAGAGCCAGCTGGAGCGAGACTCGCCATCTGTGCTTTCGCAAGTCGACTCCACGCCTTGGCATATCCTGGATCGAGGCGCGTAGCCTGGATAGGAAGTAAGTACACCCGTCGCCATCCATGTTCGACGGCGCGATGTGGCGTTGTGCTCACCTTGCTGGCGTCTGTGCTCGCATACAGGTACCTAGTAATTGGGGGCCTGTGAGTGATGTGGATACAGCAAGTAAAGAATGCGATGAGCCGTGCCACCTTTGCAGACCAATCGAACATGCGGCGCGGTTGTAATAGAGAATAGCGTTTTCGTGGTGCTGGAGTGCTTCAGTGTATTTCTGGTACGCCTCTGAAAAGGCGTTGCGCTTGTAGAGCTCATTGCCTTCGAGCTTGAGACGCTCCGCTATGGCTTCAGGGGGTGAAGAGGAGTCGGTCATGGTGGTTGGTCGTCAAGAGGGATTAGAGGAAATCCTGACTACTTATATATCGAATTTCTGCAGCTGTCGCCTCTGTCGATTGGCTCACCGGGGTGCACGACGTATGGAAATAGAAGGTGACCGTTATTTTCCAGTGGGCGGAGACTAAAGGTGGGGTAGCTGAGGCGGCCGGACTGCCGTTGAGATGAACGCATCCGAGTCGAGGGTCGTGAGGGTCGTGCGGGAGCGATTGTCACAGTAGTAGGAGACGGCAGTTGTCGACAAGTGTGTCTGTCGAGTCAGAGGACCAATTCTTAGAACGATATGATTTCATCATGCATCGAGATGGTACTACGATCATATTATCCTCCGAGTCGGTCAAGGAGGAAGACTCGATCGTGTCGGCAAAGACAGGGGCTCCCGGCTACGCCCAGTCTCCCCGAGTCGCCGGCTTACGGCTATGATACCGTTGACGTTGACTCCAACGTTTTCTATCCAGACACGACTCTGCCTACTTTTCATTCACCGATGTAAATATACGAGTCCAGGATCTGGACCAATAGACCTGCCGTGTGTATCTTCCACGATAAACCTATGGAGAATAACACTGGCACAGTTCACTTACATACCAAAGACTTTCCGAGTCAAACCTGCTCCTGCAGCCTCAGGCCTCAGGCCTCAGGACGCGCGAGAGTTGTATGCAGATGAATATTGTCGCCAACTGCCCGCGCGCCAAGTTCCAACTAGAGAAGGTTCAGTCTCCGACTCAATCCCACATCTGTGCGCAGGTACTCTGCAAAGTCCCGAAACTCTGAGGTAGACTAATCAATTGATGTATGCTCTGCCCCAGTATATAGAACACACTACTCTCCACTGAGAATTTTAATGTGTTCATGCAAAGGCTCAGAATTTACCCGTGCGCGTACATAACCTTCGAAGCGCCGTTTCAAACATACGCGTAACGCAGCGTGATGGATCTGGCATTCACGTTACCTTGGGCATCGCGCGCGTCGTCCACGTGCAAGCAGACAAATGACGTTGACGTTGCCCGCGCACTACGAGTATGTCACACTCGACGCTGAGCTCGACGTTGGGCATGGCGCCGTCGTCGTGCAGACACTGCTCCTCGCCGCCCGCCATGCCGTGGGAATAGCGGATCGGGGCCCGTGGCCGGCCGCCCTGCAAGTACTTACAGGCTCCCCTTTCTTTCTTCTAAACTACCATCTCGTCCCTTTCTTCCACCTCCGTGGCTCCAAGTATAAGTCGTGCTGCGGCTTCGTACAACGTCTTCAATTCTGTGTGCCTTCGATCCTCAGGCTTCTCTCCACGCGCCTGCCTCGCGCATACACGACGACCACGGACATATAACAGCGAGGTCCACCACGCACAATGCCTTCACTCGACCCGACTCGACCGCGGAGGATGCTCCTCGAACTCGACGACTCCTGGGATGCCCCCTCCGTGGAGGGCCCAACATCCATTAGGCGCATCAAGGACGCCGTCCACGATTATCGTACGTACTTCCAGTTCGGCTCGGATGGACGCGAAGAACTCACTGGTCGCGTCGCAGTGTCGTTTGGGCCGACTATATGCGCGATTATTGACACGTAAGTCGTTCTTGAAAGGCCTCGACGCGTCGTGCGTCGGCTGAGACGTCGGATTTCCCCTGGCAGACCTCAGTTTCAAAGGCTCCGCAACATCAAGCAGCTTGGGACGTCCTGTTATGTCTGGCCGGGCGCGTCGCATAACCGCTTCGAGCACTGTCTCGGTGAGTAATCGTCTTTCCATTTCTTATGCTTGGGTCTGCATGGAAGAAAAGTCCGCCAGATTGTGCAGAAAAGTGGGGATCAGTGTGGTGGTTGAGTTTATCGCTTTCTCTTTCCCTACTATGCGAACGGCGGCAAGGAGTGTCTTGTACGAGCGTAGAGCCGTATAGAAACATGTGTTGGTCACCCTTGAAATGCATCTTCTTATAACTTATTTCTAGGCGTTGCCTACCTCTCACAGACCTTGGCCATGCATCTGAGAGGTTCACAACCCTTGCTCGGTATCACCCAGCGCGATGTACAGTGCGTAACTATAGCTGGGCTCTGCCATGACCTCGGCCACGGACCTTGGAGCCATGTCTGGGACAGCATGTTCATCCCTGTAATACTGTAAGTGGATCGCTCTCCCGCTATGTGATGGAGGATCGCAACTTTTTGTTTACCCTTCATTAGCCCAGAAAAGAAGTGGTGCCACGAGGATGCGTCTCGCATGATGTTCGATGCACTCCTCGAAGAGAACGGCCTCGAGCTCGATGTTCACGACGCTACGTTCGTGAAAGCCCTCATCACGGGCGACAGGAGCATGTGCACGTGAGTCCTTTATTATTACTCACATATTCTACGGTCCTGAGAACGTCGAGACACCTGTAGTAAAGACGAAAAGCCATATCTGTTTCAAATTGTCGCGAACAAGACCAATGGACTTGATGTTGACAAGTGAGTTTACGTTTGAACTCTCGGAAATCGTACTGACGCTTGTATGTGCTTGTGCCAGGTTCGACTACATCGCACGAGACTCTCATTACATCGACCAGAAGAGTTTGTCTCTGACGAGGTACGACTCTTCGTATGAAGACATGCCGCACCCCCGCTGAGTACCGTCCAGGCTCATCTATTCATCTCGTGTCATCGACGACGAGATATGCTACGACATCAAGGACGCAAACCAAATCTTTGAGCTGTGCCATACGCGCATGTCGCTACACAAGCGGATCTACACCCACAAGACCGGTCAGTCGTGACTCGGATTGTATGCCTTCACTGTCGCTGAACCGCCCCACAGCGAGGGCCATCGAGTACATGATCATCGACGCGCTCACTGCAGCAGAACCGGTCATGCACATCGCGCGTCGCATCGAGAACCCGAAGAAGTACCTGCATCTCACCGACTACATTGAAACCGAGATTGCGGCGTCGGAGGACCCTGTGCGTTTTGTGTAATCTCTCCAAATGGCCAAACGGGACACTCACTGAGCATCGCAGCGCCTTGCGGACGCACAGGCGATCCTGCACCGAATCCGCGTGCGCGACCTGTACCAGCGCGTCGACTTCAAGGTCTTCCCGTGGGACCTCAAGGCTGCACTCAAGGCGACGTTCACCCCCGAGGCTGTTGTGAAGGCGTTCAAGGAGCTGTATGACAACCGCGCGCTCCTGAGCGCTGAGCAGGCTGAGGGCCTGGACAAGGTCCGCTCGGAAGACGTGGCCGAGCTGAGCGCCGCCCATGCCATCATCGACTTCACCGAGCGGCACCATGGCATGAAGAACGAGAACCCACTCGACTTCATGAAGTTCTACTCAAAGCACAATCCGAGCAGTGAGTGCTCTCGCTCCCTGAGACTGGCCGATAATTGACAGATGCCTGTGTATATGACACAGAGGGAGTACATGCCAACGAGGACGACATTTCGGTCACCCTGCCACGCTCGTTCGGCGAGGTCCAGCTGCAGGTGTACACGCGCGAGGCTCGGTAGGCTTCTCGAGCATCATAGATTTCACCGTGTCCGTTAACAGTACCACGCAGGTTCTTCGGTATCGTCCAGCGAGGCTACCGCGAAGTGCTCAGAGCGTTCAACGAGGAGCAAGAGCGCGCGGGCAGAGAGCTTTTCGCCGGTGCGGCCTACGACCCCGATGCCGACGACGTCGACATGGTCGAGGCCGCCGCGCCCGTCACGCCGCCAGTGGAGGCTCCGACGACGCCCAAGATCAAGCCGCGCACGATGTCGTGCGCAAGGAGCCACGCGCGCGCGCTCTCGAGGCATGCGAGCGGGGTCGAGGCACCGACTCCGATGAAGGATAACCCGTTCACGAAGGTGCCGCCCATGTTCAACCCGCAGCAGCAGAGCCCGGCGAAGAGGGCACGAAAACGCGAGCAGGAGCAGGAGAATCCTGAGGATGCTCTTGCGGCCGCCGAAGCAAATATAGGGTCCGCGGCAGGGACTGGACCGGGAACGCACACGCAGACCAGCGCTGAGCGTGCCGTGAAGACTGGTTGTGACAAGGGGAAGGAGAAGGAGAAGGTTACCCAGGCGAAGGCGAAGACAGACTCGAAAACGGAGGAGGTGAGGGAGGAGGAGGCGTTCGGGCGCGGCCCGTACGTAGGCCTCGAGATTGGTACCGACTCTGAAGATGTCGTCGTGGCGGCGGCTGGCCCGGGCCCGAGCACGACCAGTTCCAAGCGGAGCCCCTCTCGGTCGCTGAAATCGTCTCCGGCGCGGAAGAAGGCCAAGGCGTAGGCGGCTTGGATACTTCTTGCGTTCTAACTTTGGATCCGGACATCTTGCACATCACGATTGTGAACTATACATATGCCACACGAGCCAAGAGCCATAGATCAACTTGCACCGTACTTTTACAGACATCGTCGTCGTAATCACCTTATGTTATGTTGTGCTACATGTTGCACCTATTTCGTTATTGTCATGAGTTGTTTATAATCGTCGATCGGGTTTCTTGCATTAAAATGTCTTGCACGAGATACATGACGGGCGGGATCCTCTCGTATGCTGCGTGTCTCGTCGATCATCCAACACACCGTTGGGAAAATATATATTAGAAACTATCGTACATCGAGGCGCGCTGAGGCTCTGCTAGTAGTACACTGTGCTCGCTCATGCAGCCGGCCGATCATGCTGCTGAAGCTGAAGTGTCGGGGTGTGCCAAACTTACATGATGAGCGAAATCATCTTAACTCAACAGCACATCTGTATTGCACAGCGGACCCATGACGGGCATATCTGGCAGCTGGAACTGGTCGCGGGGCAGAGCCATCCGACTGAGACGAGCAGCCGCAACATAGCTCAGCTTCAGAGGAGCACCAAGTTCTTTCTCCACCGCGGGCGGTCCCGCATCCGTCCAGCGCACAGCAGCGCACGTCACCTTGCTGCTCAGGTCCTCGTCCAGAAATAGGAGCGCGTCGAACGGGGTGGTATGCGTGTCCATGTACACGCGCAGCATGTACGTCGCGTCAGATGCCGGGTGCGTGAGGAGGATGCGGAAGCTGTCGCCTGTAGAGAGCCGGTCCTCCGCGGTCGCGTATACGGGCTTCTCGAAGGCGGCTAGTAGGAAGTCCCCCAAAAGGCCGTCCTCGGTGCAGATGGCCGCACCATGCTTCGGCAGCGCGCCCTCGATCGCCCGCGCAAAGCTGCTTGGGGCCCAGCGGAAGCCGGGGAGGTCGAGGCGGGTTACAATGTGCATGGGTAGACGTCTGGAGACTTCGCGCAGCTGGAGCAGACAGTCCTTCATGCGCAGCGCGGCTGCGTTGGGTCCGGTAATAGCGAGCAGACGGTCGATGTTGACGGAAGGAAGCAGACCGGAGATAGCGATGATCTCGTCCTCGGCCTTGGATGTCGTGCGCAGCCTGAGCAGCCTGATGACGTCGTCGAGTGTGATGGCATGTCCTGAGTTGCAGACCCTGTCGTGCTCGCGCTGTGCGAGAAGCGGGACATGAGAGCCACAAGAGTGTGGCGACAGCCACTGTAGCGAGTCTCTGGCGGCATTTCTGGGGAGCGCCTCTACGCTCACGGCCCGCGCAGATGGCTTGAGCTGCAGTCCTTCCTCGACGTCGATGGGCCCATCAGCAAATTCAAGGAATAGCTCACGCGCCAATAGGCCCTCCTGCAGAGTCCACACCCTTCTCACCCACCCCGACGTCGCGATGTGGAACAGGTTCTCCTCCCAGGACCTCGCTTGGGAGCACTGCGACCGGATGCATGCATCTATGACAAGGACCGTCGCAGCATCTCTGTAGGTGTTTGCCATGAGCTTGATAGCACGCTTCCGCAGGTCCTTGACGTCCGGGACACAGAGAGAGTCCATCCAGAAGGCTCCGTCGGACTCGGGCCTGACCTGCCGCACGAGAGCGGCGAGTCGAGAGACCTGACAGGTAGGCAACCCGACCTCTGTTGTGCTCCCTAGGCCGTCGGCCCAGACATGTGAAATGGCGACATAGGTGTTATCTTCCGCAGGCTGGACGCGAAGGTGAGTGCCGTCGTACACGACGGCTGGAACGGTACCTTTCGAGAGCAAACGAACGACGTCGTCGAGTGGAGGCTTGGTATATTTGCAGCTGCATGTGGAATCGACGTGTTGCGGGACATACGCGGCAGTGTCGGTGATGGTGTAGAACACACAGGCGGATTCGACGCAGTTCCGGTGCTCGTCTGGGTCCTTCCTGATGTAGGGAGGGAGGCGCACGAGATTCGAGACGATGGGAATGCCCGAGAGGGTGGACATAAATGAGTGCGAGATGGCATTCGGACACCACCCTGCCCGGTGCATGCGTTCCGCGCAGGACCCGAGAACAGCGACGTAGAAATTGCGCACCCTGTCCTCGACTTCGTCGAACACGTGATCCATTTCTGGGAGGTTGTCCCATACGAAGTGCGCCGCTGCGCAGAGAGGCGCGACGGTGAGAGCAACGGCACACACCATGTCTGTGACCTCGGTCGTGCGAGACCCGGCGCGATAAAAGATGCTTCTGTTCTGCCATTCCTCCTCGTCGAGCGCAGCCAACGCTCTGTGTAGCAGACGAGCTACCTCTCGGCCATATTCAAGATGACTATCGTCCTCGTCGCGGACATGAAGATGGTGAATCATGTGGTGGGTCCAGTGAGTTATGAATCGTAGGATGCGCGTGCCCGACAACATTGACCGCGTGTCATCATCGTCGGTGGTAGTGATGAGGAATAGATGTTCCGGGATACGTGCGCGCACAACCGCCTCGAGCAAGCCAAATGTCATTGCACTAACCCACAGAGCGGCGTCATCGCGAAGACTATGCATGGAGCCGTCTTGACGAATCTTGGTGTAGCTAGATAGCGTGGAGCAAAAGGGGTAGCCGTCGTGAGAAGCCCCGAACCACGGGACATCTCCCGGGCAGCCGAATCGAGCCTGGGCCATACGTACTATTAGCCCGTCCTCGTCTGCAAGATCGCCTTCACTGAGGGTAGGTGTCTCATAGTGCGACGGCTCTAGCGATGTGGAGTACGCTCAGTATCAGTGTAATCATATAAAATGACGGAGAGTACTGACCAGGAATCTGCTTTAATGCAGATAACTCCCGTAGAGAAGTACGAGACCAAGGCATCGGCGACCATTCTGATACATTCCTCCTCAGATAGCATTCGTATCCCCAGAGGCCAGTGATAACGTCTAGGAAAAAAGCCTGGTAGAGATCTGACGACGGAACGTCCTCCGGAGTCGTGAAACTACATGTGATATGAGCTTTGATAGTCACCGTCACCGCGAGGACACCAGAGAGTATGAAGTCGATCACAGACGAGCGGTTAAATGTGACACTGAGGCCTTCAGAGGGGATACTGCTAGGATCGGGCCTGGGATACCTATCCGCGAGGAGGTTGACCAAAATGCCGAAAGGGAGCGGGAGGTTCGAGAGCCGATCTGTGAGCCTCTTCGTCAGGGCGCATGTCAGGGATGCGGGCGGGTATTGAGTCCTGATGTGTTCTATGCATGCCTGATAGAGTAGGTAATGCTCGTTCCGTTCGTCGACAGACACCTCCATGACCCCCTGAGTGTGAATGATTGAACTCCAAGAGAGCTGTACTCGGTTTGAGACCGGTCGCTCTTTGACTCGAGGGATGCTAGGGGGTGGGGGCGCAATTGAGCCCGTTTTCATGTAGCGTACTACCCTATGTTTACTTTTACTCACATTCCAAGCGGTACGGGATGCGTCTCTCCGCAAAATACGAGCTAACAACTGGATCAGCCTCGTCATCAAAGAGTTCAATATTGCTATACCTACTGACCATGTTGTTCTCTGGGCCCTGGTCTGTGCTGGAGGTCTTTAACAAAGGATCGATAGACGCAGTGATATCTCTTAGATTCTCTAGATCTTGAACTTCTGCCGCTGTCCTCGGGTCCCCACGCCTGCCATTCCGAGGACCTCGCATTGACCTAGCATCCTACTAAAGTTAGTACTGATAGTACTTAGCGCTGAATGCTATTAGTGACTTTCATCCTTCAGCGAGTCGAAGAGACACAAGCTTTTCTGCTCCCTAGTAGTGCAGTAATTAGCTCTGTGAGTAACTAGCACTCTCACTCACCAGCCTGGGCGCAGAGCGTCGAGCGATAGTAGTAGTAGTAAGTATAGTAAGTATAAGTAATGCGAGCGTCAAAAACGTAACAAAGTAGATTAGTCATTAATCCCACGATCGCCCTTGACTAGCGCTGGGCCGTCCTTTCGAGATGCTGCCGGTCCTTACCAAAGGATATAGCGCAACAACACACACTTTCCCCCCGTAGAAACTCCTCGATGTTCCTGTGCATCTCAAGAGTCACATCCGGAGTACAAACCTGGGGTAAGTCCCTCTTCGGTTCAAATCGCTTTGTTCGAACAAAGGTATTCATGTCCACGATTACTGTACTATCATCTCGCGCGGGCAATCTCCAGCTTCAGCACTGGGATTTCCTCCGCGCGCAAGTCCTCCACGGACGTATTTCTCTCCGAGGAAAGCGTTGTCGAACGCTGAGATACCCTCGCGAGATCGTCCTGAGGATTCGAGTTGGGAAGACATCAGTTCTCCCCAACATTTCGGAGCCCAAGACACGCGCGACTCGCGCCTCAATGGAGGCTAGTATGGTCGCGCAGCGCGCACGTCGTGGTTCTTGCTCTCCTCATCGCGTCTCTTGCTCTTTTCATAGCGTTTCTTGCTCTTCTCATCGCGTCTGTTGCCTTCGCATCTCGTCTTTTATTTGCTCCCGTTTTTGTCGAACCTTCGACTCATAAGCGTCCAAGATTCGGCCTCTTCATGTACGCTCCGCTCTACTCTAGCTGGCATACCACTCTAACACAATGCACGCAGGCTATCACCATATCTGTATCTCTTGTTCGCCGACACTTTGCCTCAAATGTGAACAGGACTCCAAGGGCTACCACAACGCCTCATACGCACTCAGTAAATGAGCGACCATTAGGCTCACAACCGAGACGTTGTGGGGTCGAACAACGCGACTCCCTACCAATCTCCCCGAATATCGTGAAGGTTTGTCGCTCTTTGTCAAGCAAACCGCGAAATGCTCACCTGCCACGCGGAATATCTCCAAATGCACCCCGCCGCCCTTACGCGCACCCTCGACAGACCCAGTCCTGCACCGGGCGCTTGCTGCACTGCTAGCTATGCAGGACTACCCTGGGGCGTTCATGGCGATACGCGCGTTCAAGTACTTCAAACCATCCCTCGACCGCCCGACGCTCGCGACATACAAGATTGTTGTCAAAACGCTGCGAGAGCGCATCATGCGCGAGCTGCCTCAGCTCCAGCTCTACGCCGAGCTCGATGTGTTCTGGGTCTACCGTTTCTTAGGACTGGAGTATTTCCCCCGGCACCTACGTGGAAACCTCCGGACGGACCTCCAGATTGTGCATCGATTGCTGTTGTTCGGGACCGAGTCGCGCACGAACCTCGAGTTCGTCGACGCGCCCGCATATCATTTCGGAGAGGGGAGCGAGGTGGACGCAGAGGTGTTCAAGCAGCTTCAAGTTGGCATGCCGACTCCGTTGGAAGTGTGGGGCGTGCGAACGTTGGGAGCTCCAGAGCCCAGGAGAGGTGCTGCCGCTGGAGCGGATCTTGCGGAGGGCCACGCTCGCGTCGTTCAAGATTATGCATACGACGCGCGGCCAGACGTCGGAGGCTCTGAAGGAGGCGAAGATGGATATGATTCCTTAGCGTGGTCAGTATTGTATCGTTCTATACCTCTAATGCAATCGTCACTCATCCTACTGCTAGTATACTCTGAGCCCATGGCGTGACTTGCATCTGTAGGGAATTGATCGATACTCGTCAGAGTACACGCAACACGTCGTTTGTACGGGGACCAATCGTCACCAACGCAGGTATCATTGAACCTTCAGGGGACGTTACTTGGCAGATGGCGTGGCTAGGTTAATGAATCATATACGTGAGTGGGTTTATCTAGTCGCTCACGTCCACATGAAGTATCGAACCGAACGAGATCCCCGTGCTACCTGACACCCATCCTTTTGCCGCCGATGGACATTGACTCGGAACTCGATTGCTCCCTGGCAAAGAGCGCCTACCGAAACTGCATCCAAAGACAGCTCCTCCACAGAACGCCCACCATGGAGCCGCCTGCATCTCAACTTCCTTTGTCTACAACGACCCTATTGTTCATACTCTTTTTGACCGTCCTGTACATCCGTCGTCTGGTCGACTGCAAGGCTCGCACCAAAGGACTCCCACTTCCGCCTGGTCCGAGGGGTCTCCCCGTCGCCGGGAACATCCTCGATGTGCCGAACTCTAAACATGCTTGTTTGGACCCGAGTCGTAACATGTTGCCGAAGGAGATTTCGCGCACTTCACCGTGTTGGGGCAATCGTTCGTCGTCCTAGGCAGTGTCGACGCGATCATAGAGTGTCGCGAAAAGCACCCGAGCGACACATCGGACCGCCAGAAGTCCCCATGATCGAGCTGTGAGCAAGCAAACAATGCACGGTCCTCTTGGCTTCGGGGAGATGATATGAAGTTTAGATTCTAGTACTGCGGCAGGCAGCGTGCGGACCAGCTTGGGGGCCACATAGGGCCACCTGCGGTCAATGTCTGAGTTCATTTCTACTAGCAATCAAGCTGGTCAATGCTGCGGTCACGTCCGCGGCGAAAACCCCACTCTACCAGGTTAAGAAGCGCGAGACAGATTAGTAGAGCTGAGCCGAGTACTCACATAAATCGTTGAGCGTAAGAGCGACCCTAGCTAGCGTTACTAGCCGAGCGTTACTGGTAAGTAGCTCATAGCGTAGACGCACACATTCAATTTCTTTACCTTCGTACCATCAACGTCGAGTCGACCAGCGAGCCCCTCCCACTTTCCCCTTTCTTTTTGCGACCCGCGAACAGCTTATCTTTATTCTGACACTACGTGCGAGTTCTTCTGCAACTCGCGTCGAGCCATCTGCGAACTCCCGAAATCGTCACCACTGACTGTCCGTCAGTGGTACCGGTAACGTCACCGTGTTGGCCAAGCGCTCGTCGACGCCTTCTCCTCTCAGAGCTGTGAGTAGATTCCATCTGAACCTGCATGTCGCCAGCTGAGGCTTTCATAGGACTGGAGCTAACGGGAGCTTCTGTTATATACCACATGAGGGCTAGCGCCGGCGCCGTCACTAGTACTACCGCCGTTCTGGTACTGATAGCACTTCCAATCGAGATGCTGTCGTTGCTTACCAGAGCTATACAGCGCAACAACACGCATTTTCCCTTGAGAAGCTCTTCAAAGACCCTGTGCATCTCAAGAGTCACATCCGGGGTCGCTTCAAGCTGATCAAGACATGATTAATGCGTGAAGAGTGGTACTTACGATTACCGCTCCGCTCCCTGGAAGCCTGCCAACCTTCGTCGCTTGAGAATGGCGTGCCCCTCATTCTGGACAACACTGGCCAGTATCATTTCATATCGTGTGGTATCTGCTGAGCGCATGGACGCCGCCATGCTATCTTTTAACTGCCTCCGTACTCATGGGACCTGATGTAGACGCTACTCGTCGATAAGCCGCTGTGAAAAATTGGTCAACCCATTCATCATGACATTTTCCGTTCAAGTCGTCACTTGCCCTTGGAGCTAGAACCGTCAGAGCGGGGTGCGTCCGAACGCGAAGCCCACTTCCTGTTGATAAGCTGCGGACATTCCAGGGATAGTCAAGTGCGTGCCAGTGGTTTGGGCTTTTCCGCTTGAACATTCCCATCGTGCCCGGTCTGTCCGAATATGCTCGTCTCACCCAATAGTCCTGGTACGTTTATTTTCAGCCGCTGTATATTCCTGCTCGCTTATATATCTCAGTTCGTCCATCGCTCAGGCCCGTCATGGCGTTCGAGAACACACCACAGCTCCTCCTCTCTGTGCCAGCACTGGTCGCGGCCGCCTCGGTCTTTTTATATATCCGCCACTGGGTCGACTGGAATGCTCGTGCTAGGGGTCGCCCCTTACCTCCTGGGCCTCAAGGGCGCCCATTGGTAGGCAACATGTTCGACATCCCTCAATCCAGACAATGGCTCTGGTACAAGGAGTTGACCGATGAATATGGTGAGACTCCACCGTCTGCTCAATCGAACATGTGTGGCTGAGTATGCGAAGGCGACTTCGCTCATTTTAGAGCCCTTGGGCAGTCGTTCGTCGTCCTCGGCAGTGCCAACGCTATTTTCCAGTACCTCGACAAACGGTCGGGCAACACATCCGACCGGAAGCAGAGTCCGATGATCGAGCTGTGAGCACATCAAATACTCTTGGTACTGTTCCGGAATCCGTATGACTGAGCTATACCGTCGCATAGGTCCGGGAACAGTCTCAGCTTAGGATTCATGCCCTACGGTCAACGGTGGCGTCATCACCGCCGCACCTTCTGGCAGCACTTCCACAAAGACGCCGTTACAAGCTACCAGTCCACACAGCGCAGCAACGCGCACATATTCTTGGAGAGACTCCTGAAGGAGCCTGAGCGGCTCACGAGTCACCTCCGATTGTAAGCATCCTACCGCCGCACCCGAGCCGCCACATACCTCTATGAGCATTCAGCTGATCGAGGCACAGTGCTTTCACTAGTCTTGTGTTGAAGGTTGCGTACGGAATCCAGATTGCGGACGATGATCACACGTACACGGACATCGGGGAATCGGCTATAGAAGGCTCCATCGAGGGACTAGTCCCGGGCAAGTTCTTCGTCGAGTTCTTGCCGTTCTTACGGCACATACCCACCTGGATACCTGGCGCGACATCACAGCGGCTGTTCTCCAAGTGGATGGCCGCAGCAGACAGGCTCAAGAATGTGCCGTACGAGATCATGAAATCTTCTATGGTGCGTTATCTGACATGATACCCTTCTCGCCCAACAACTGACTGCACTACACTATGTAGGAGCAACCTGGAGTGTCGGGCTCTATTATAGGACAACTCTATACCCGTTGCATCGCAGATCATCTCGACGTCGACAATGATCAGGAAGACACCATCAAGAATGTCGGAGCAATCACATATCTCGGTGTGTCTACCTATATATGCTTAAATACGATTTCGCTAACGTTCAACGTATTTCAGCGGGTGCCGATACGGTGAGAGTCCGAGGGACTGACCTCGGTCTTGAACTATACTGATAGCCAAGTCGCGGTATTGCCCTAGACGTTCTCAACTTCGGAATGCATGTTCCATGCTCTATCCCTTCATCCTGATGTCGTGAAGAAAGCACAAAAGGAACTGGACGAGGTCGTAGGTCCGAACCGCATGCCTGATTGGGACGACCGTGATGCCCTGGTATACATCACCGCAATCTTGCTGGAAACGATGCGCTGGCGTTCCATCCTGCCCATTGCACTACCACACGGTACCACGGCCGACGATGAGTTCCGCGGCTACTTCGTACCCGCCGGCACCGTCCTTATCCCTAACGTATGGTACGTCCAGCGCGGGTCCGAATCCATCCACTCAACTGACCGTACTCGAGTGTAGGGCTTGCATGCACGATCCGGAGGTGTACGAGAGCCCGGACGAGTTTCGGCCGGAGCGATTCATACGTGATGGGAAGATCGACCAGGATATGCGCAGTCCGCTATCCTTCATCTTCGGGTTTGGAAGAAGGTACGTCGCCCACTCTTGAATGTATCACGCAGCCCATAGAGCAGGTCTGAACGACCGTGATTTCTGGTGTCAATTCAAGAATCTGTCCCGGGCGTTACTTCGCTCTGGCCGGACTCTTCATCCAGGCGGCGTCGGTCTTGCATGTTTTCGATATTGGTCCGCCGTTAGACGAGGCAGGAAGGCCTATCATGGTAGACTCTACCATGACGGATGGGTTCCTGGTGTAAGCTTTCCTACTTCGAACTTAGCATCACCAATAGTACTCACTCATGGTGGCACGTACCAGGTACCCTAAAGATTGTCGTTGCACGATCACGCCCCGGTCCGCTCACGCTGAGGCTCTCATTCTTGAATACGCACGGCTTGCTAGGCTGCGATAGCCCGATTAGAGCTTTCGGGAGTACTAGCGGCGCTCACGGCCTAGCGCAGAAGTATCCCGAGGATGTTTAAGCTTACGCATAATACGAACATTGATGTTGAAGTATGCCAAATATATTGCCATTCAGTTGACTGCCAGTGCTTGCCATCGTCGCAACGTCGAGACACGCTGAGGGCTCTAATACCTGCTGGGCTCGCTCAAGCATTCAATCATGCTGAAGTCTGCCATTAGTGCCATATGAAGGTTACGCAATCTGGAGTGGAATTGTAGCGTCTGCTCGGAGGAGCAATTAACTCAACAACACATTTGTGTGGCGCAGCGGACCCATAACAGGCGTATCTAGAATAACCACTAGGTCATCATCGGGGGGTTTAGACAGCCGATCGAGACGAGCAGGCGCAAAATAGCTCAGTCTGAGAGGCGAGTCAATGTCTTTCTCCACCGCGGGGGGTCCCGGTGCATCCATCCAGCGCACGGTAGCGCACTGCATCGCCGGCTTGCTTAGATCCTCGTCCACAATCAGGAGCGCATCGAACGGGGTGGTATTGATAGCCGTATGCACACGCAGTGAGTACAGCGTGTTAGAAGCCGGGTGCGTCAGGATGACGCGGAACCTGCCGCCCGGAAGTTGGTCCTCCGAGGCCATAAATACGGGCTTATCGAAGGCAGCCAGCAGGAAGTCCCCCGCAAGGCCGTCCTCGGTGCAGATGGCCGGCGCACGATCCTTGGGGAGCGAAGACTCTATTGCCTGCGTAAAGCTGCTCGAGGCCCAGCGGAAGCCGGGGAAGTCGAGTCGGGGCACAGGGTGCGTCACCAGACGTCTGGGGATTTCGCGCAGCTGGAGTAGACAATCCTTCATGCGTAGCGCGGCGGCGTTGGGTCCGGTAATGGCGAGCAAACGATCAATGTTGACAGATGGAAGTAGACCGGAGATAGCAATGATCTCGTCCTCGGCCTTCGACGTCGTACGGAACCAGAGCAACGTGATGACACCCTCGAGTGTGGAGGATTCTCTCGACTTGCAGAACCTGTTGCGGGTGCGCTGTGCGAAAAGCGGCGTATGGGATAAACGTTGCAGGGGCCTGGCGCTAGCGGGATTTCGGGAGAGCTCTTCTATGAACTGATAGGCCGTACTGGCAGTTGGTCGGAGGTCCAGTCCTTCCTCGACGTCGATGGGTCCATCGACAAATTCGAAGTATAAGCTACGCGCCAAGAGGCCCTCCTGTAGGGTCCACACCCTCCTCATCCACCCCGACGTCGCAATGTAGAGTAAATTCTCATCCCAAGACCTCGCTTGGGAGCACTGAGACCGGATGCATGCATCTATGACAAGGACCGTCGCCGCATCCCTATACGTATTAGCCATGAGCTTGAGAGCACGCTTCCGCAGGTCCTTGACGTCCGGGACGCAGAGAGAGTCCATCCAGAAGGCTCCGTCGGACTCGGGCCTGACCTGCCACACAAGAGCGGCGAGTCGAGAGACCTGACAGGTAGGCAACCCGACCTCTGTCGTGCTCCCCAGTCCGTCGGCCCAGACGTGTGAGATGGCGACATAGGTGTTGTCTTCCGCAGGCTGGACGCGTAGGTGGTTGCCGTCGTACACGATGGCTGGAACAATTCCTTTCGAGAGCAGCCGAGCGACGTCGTCGAGTGGAGGTCTGGTATACTCGCAGCTGCACTCAGGATCGACGTGTTACGGGGCATACGCGGCAGTGTCGGTGATGGTGTAGAACACACAGGCGGATTTGACGCAGTTCCGGTGCTCGTCTGGGTCCTTCCTGATGTAAGGAGGGAGCCGCACGAGGCTCGAGATGGTGATAATATCCGGTAGAGTGGACATAAATGAGTACGAGATGACACTCGGACACCACTTTGCGAGGCACATGCGTACCCTGCAGGACGAGGTAACAGAGTTGTAAAAGCCCCGCAGCTTGTCCCCCACTTCGTCGAACACGCGATCCATTTCTGGAAGCTTGTCCCACACGAAGTGCGCCGCTTCACAAAGTAAAACGATGGTGACGGTAACGGCGCATGCCATGTGTAACATCTCGACCCCAGCGGCCCCATAATACCCGGCGCGGAAGAAGAGGCTAGAGCTCTTCCATCCCTCCTCGTCGAGCGCGGCTAACGCTTTGTGTAGGAGATGCGCTACCTCTCGGCCTTGTTTAAGATGAGTCTGGTTCGTCACAGAGCGGCCAGTGCCAATGAATCGGAGTTTCATGGTCCAGTGAGCAATGAGTTGTAGGATGCGCGTGCCGGACAATATTGACCTCGGAGTGTTATCATCGTCGATGGTGGTGATGAGGAGCAGACGTTCCGGGATATGTGCGCCTACAACCGCCTCGAGCAAACCAAACGTCATCGCGCTAACCCACAGAGCGGCGTCATCTTGAATACTATGCATGGAGCCGTCCTGACGAATCTTGGTGTAGCTAGATAGGGTGGAGCAAAATGGGTAGCCGTCGTGATGAGCCCCGAACCATGGGATATCTCCTGGGCAGCCGAACAGATCCTGGGCCATCCTAAATATTGGCCCACCCTCCTCTGCAAGATTACCTTCACTGAGGATATATTCCTTGTCTGTAAGATCGCTTTCGCTGAGTTGTCATCATATACAATAATGGGAAGGACAGACCAGGAATTGGCTTTGACGCAGATAGCTCTTGTAGAGAGGTACGAGACCAAGGCATCGGCGACCATTCTAGGTTCCTCCTTCAATAGCATTCGTAATCCCAGAGGCTGATGATATTGTCTAGGAAGAAGGCCTGATAGAGGTCTGATGCCGGTTTGTCCTCCAAAGCTGGGAGACGAGTGGTTTAACATAACAAGAAGACCCTCAGAAGGGATACTGTCGGGATCGGAATACCTATCCGCGAGGAGGTTGACCAAGATGCCGAAAGACGGTGGGAAGTTCGAGAGCCCATCTGTGCGCCTCGGGTTCAGTGCGAATGTCAGGGACGAGGGCGAGTATTGAACCCTGAGGTGTTCTATACACGCCTGATAGAGTTGGTAATGCTCGTGCCGTTCATCGACAGACAGCTCCATGATTCCCGGAATAGGGATGCCAATTCGACTCCAAGAGAGCCGTACACGGGTTGGGACTGGTCGCTCTGCTGCTCGAGGACGTGCTAGGAGGCGAAGCAGATTGAGCCTGTGTTCATGTAGCGTAGTGGTAGGCATCCTGTTGTTACTCACAAGCCATACAGTCCGGGATGCATCTCTCCACAGAATACGCGCTGACAACTGCATCAGCTTCGTCATCAGAGAGTTCAAGCTTGCTTACTACGGACCATGTCTTTCCTGATACTGAGGCAAAGCTTGAGTTGCTGGAGTTCTGTGAGATGTTGGAGGTTTTGGACAAAGCATGATCGATAGATGCAGAGATAGCTGTTGAGCTTCTGCTGTACTTGGGTCCCACGCTTCGGTCCTAGTAGTAATAGCGCTGCATATTCACACCTCGGCCATGTCCATGCATTAGTCCTGCAGGTGCACAATACAAAACAACGCGATAGCAATGACAAGTGGACGTACTCGGATACAGAGCAATGATATTAGCGATAGATGAGCACGGTACAAGCACATCAGGCGTGTCGTATACGTACAAGTCCCCACGAGCCGCACACACCGCGACACGCACACCTCAGTCTACTTAAAGCAAACCCTTGAGCTTAAGTGCCCACCCGAAATACGCATAGATCAGGCCACTCACCCGTAAACCGATGCGCACCGTCGTCCTCCCGCGATGTCGGGGACCCGCCCGCCCCCGCCATCGCGGCCGCAGCCTGCATCGTGAGCGGGATTTGCATCGGTGACCCGAGGCTCAACACGCCCCCCTGCGGCGAGCCGAACGCCTGCGGGCTCGTCGCCGCCGCGAAGCCCACGCCCGCGCCCTTCCCGCTTCCCGCATTCACACCCGCACCCGCCGCCCCCAGCCCGAGCCCGAGCCCGAGCCCAAGCACACCGCGGCGCGGCTCCTTGCCCTCGAGCACGCGCACGAACTCGCTCCACGTCGCGCGCTCGTCGGCGCCGAGGCGCGCCCACTCGTCGACGAGCGCGCGCGGCGCCTCGCGCCACCACTTGCGATGGCTGCACACCGTCGACTTCTTGTACGGCGCGCGGAAGACGCGTCGGAACGCGTCCGCCTGCTTCACCGTTGCGTCCTTCATGAGCTCGTCCATCTGGCGGAAGCCCGCGGCGATCTCGGCCACGCACTTGCCGTGCGGCCACGCTTTGCTCGCGCCCGCGTGCGGATGGGCGGAAGGGGTGAGCGAGGAGGGTGTGGGCGTCGGCGTCGGCGTCGGCGCAGGAGTCGGTCCCCGTGTAGAAATGGACGCAGAGGGGGGAGCGGGAGTGGGCGCCGGGGGTGGGCCCGGGTGTGATTGGGCAGGTAACGATGGTCTTGACGATTGCGGGGAGTGGGTGGGCAAAGACAGCCGGGTAGACGACGACGGAGACTGCGACGACGAAAGCGGAAATTGAGAGCGTCGCGGGGATGGCGCAGACTGAGGATCCGTGACCGCGAGCGCAAGAGAGGACTCGAGAGAGATGGCCGAGGTCGGGAGGGGGACATTCGGCGCGCGTTTCGAAGGAAGCAGGGTATGGACGGGGCTGATAGGCGTGTGGGGCGTGTACATGTACTCCGGAGTTGGCTGAGAAGTCGTGGTCGGGAGAGGAAGCTCGAACGAGGACGGAGAATTGACGAGAGAAGCCGAGGATGACGGAGGGCTGATCATGGTGGGGTCCATCAAGCCTCCGGACTCGGCTCCGGACATCCCATTCTCTGGGAATATAGACGAGGTCGAGTGCGTCTCAGCGCACACGCTGGCAGAGCCATACAGGAGGCTCTGAGTTGAGGAAGAAGGTGATGACTTGTGAAACTTAGACAAGGGCAAGCACATCCGATCTTCCGCCCGCCGCTTCCTTGACTCGGTGCTCTTGGTGTCAAGACTCGCATACGGATCTCGTGTTGACCTGGTTTGAAGTTGAAGCTCCGAGTCGAGTCCCGGACACTCGCCATCTTCAAGTCCTTGGATGAGATTCCTCCGGATACGATATAGCATCCGCTGTCCACTCTCGACCGAATGGACCGCGCAAATTTCCTCCTGCTCCCAAGTCTTAGCTTGTAGATTGTAAACATCAACATACGCTTGGTTTGAGAGGCCGAGGGTGGACACGAGATGGGAGAGATCGGAAAGACGGAAAAGGGGGAAGGTAGATATCTCTTTGCGGAGGCGAAGAGGTTGCGTGTTTGACTAGAAAGACACAACGTCAGCGCGATCCTGTATTTCGTCGAAATAACAGTAGTGGTCGCAAATGGGATATCAAGGTCTAGCGACGGGGACTCGTGCCAAGCTGACTATCCTGCACAGACTGTTTCATCGATACGGCATGTTCGCCAGTGCTGCATACTGGCCGAAATCGCCTTATATGCGTACACTGTTAGAGGTGGCCGCGGCAAGCACGCACCCGGCTGGACCGCTCCTCCCGTTCTTTGAACTATCTCCCCGCACCTATATGGATGGTGACCCCATCTACGGCGGGGAAAGCTGCTAGCTTCGAGCATAGCCATTCTTCGGTCCATTGATGCAGATTATCATTGCGAAGGCAGAAGGCCAGCTGGCTGCCGCACACTGAGAGTGTGTGAGCTGCCTCTTCTGTCCCTGCCTTCTTCATGCGGTGTGTAAGCCGAGCGACATGTCGATGCTCTTCCACAACACCAGAGGCACCATGGCACGTAACACGGTGTTACATCCTATTCACATTCGGTTCATTGGCCAAATATGTTTCGCGTGGCTTTCAACGATACACCTGGGTCCCATGCTGGTTACATGCAGCATCCAGTATGGGATAGGCTGTCTGCAGTATACTTCAAGATGGAACACTTGGACAAAGGAAAGTCATATTTGGCCAATGATTACGCCGTGATCAGGATGCAACACTGACCGCCGGTTACATGGGTCACTGTCCCCGGTATTTGCATCGCCACCAGACGGCACATATCGTAGAAAATAGATGCGCAAAGAAGACGAGACGGGTGCTGACTCGAGTGATCGTGCATAGGAAACAGGGGCTCTGGCCAACGTAAGCAGGAGAGCCCAGCGGAGAGAACACCGCAAGGTCCTCCATGCGACTCTCTCCGCGGACTTTGACTACCACGGCCAACTTCCATTCCTCGAGCCCTCGTTCTTCAAGGCTCAGATACCAGAGCTCGGTCGGGACACTCACCTTGTACCAGAACACAATCGTGACGCTCCTCTTCAACGCCTCCACCAGCTCCGTCTGCTTGTCCTCGTCCTCGCGCGCATCCCCGACCGGCACGGCCTGGGCGACAATCTGCGGAGAGCTATGAACGCTCGAGGGGTACGGCGGCCTCCGCAGCTGCGCAGGGCTCCGCGGGGCGGGCGAGCTGAGCGCAGTCGACGATCTGGAGGCGGGTGACGGCGGGCATCCGAAGGGGACGGAGAAGGAGGTGTTGGGGCGGGTGACGACGGCCTGGCCTTGTGCTTGTGTTTGCGCTTGTGCCATCCACCACTGGGGCTGCCGCTGGAGCTGTACGTCGCGCAGAGTACGAGGAGGTGTAGATGCCGTGGTTTGCACGACGAGGACCTGTACGCTGCGCGTCGGCTCGCATAGTCGGTTATTGGCGAATGTGGATGCTCACGGCTTGTACGGGTCACTACGAGCGATGGCGTCGATCGCGTCTCGTTCTGCAGCAGCCTGCACCTGCCAGTAGTGTTCCGTCGGCTTGATCACTACGATCTGTCGTCAGCTGGGAGTAGAAAGACGAGGATTGTCCTCAGATCAAGCCAGAAGCGAGTCGTCTGAAGTCGTTCGCAAAGTCTGAGGTAACGAGGAGGGGTATGAGCTCGACGACGACGACGGGGAGAGACGGTGAGCGACAAGCCCGGCGACTGCAGTGGTTCGACGCCGTCGCCGCGAGCGTCGAGCAACCTCGCGGCAGCAGTGCAGCGCCAACTTCAGAGCGCCTGCTGGTTGCCTGCTGGACTAGGCTGGACTTGTCGACTTTCCACCATCTCGGACTTTGACTTTGCTTGAAAACATCGCGCATGTTTCCATCGGCTACTAATCCAACTTCTAGCTGACACTGACAGAACTGGCCACTCGCAAGGACGGACTAAACTAACACCATGTCAGCCTCTAGAAGTTCAGTATATAATCGCCTTCCTGAGAACGGCGTTCAGTGTCTTGTCCTTCTCCTCTGTCTCTGAAATCTGCTCTCGTCGCTGTTTGTCGATCTTGCTTTCATAACTCGTAGCTATGTCTTCGCTATCTTACGCTGCTCTCGGATCGATCATGTCTCTCAAGAGCCAGACTTCGATGATGTCGACATCGTCCTCAACACTGGGCTCTCTCTCTTCGGCGGACTCGTTCTCGTCTTACGTGCACGGGTATCCAAGTGGATTCGAGGATGAGGACGTTGAGGAACAGGTCTGTCGCGTATCTCACCAGACGTCTTCCCATTGATGGCTGACCTCAATATCCGACATCCAACCGTCGAATAGTACCAAACCGTTTGTCTCATCCCCGCAGACAACGCCATCCCTGCACTGTGCCAGGTCAAGCTTCCATCTAGTACTCAGCTTTCCGCCGCGGTCATCCGCACCTTAAACTCTCGCCAACTAGACGGTAGCAATATTCCTCGCAAGGTCTCATCCGAGCTGTCGTTTTCCACTGTGCTTTCTACGATCCAAACCACTGTCACGTCCCCCTGCTCGTCTCAAGCTTCCTCGGGCTGCTGTATGGACACAGATGGGATCGTTGTGATCCTCCAACAGGACGATGTACGTGCTCTAGGCCCACATCCTCCATCTGCCTTGACTCACGACGTGATACTATAACCCCCGGACAGGTACTTTCCCTCCGCAAGCTCATCATGCGCAGACGCTCGACCTCGCCGTACCAGGTCAAGCTCCCGTTCGCCACCCAACGCTACGCCGTCAGATTCGCGAAGTCGACGCGCCGTTCTGGTTCTGCAGATGCCCAGCTCCAGCAGGAGCAGCGTCCCTCGTCCCCTTCCTCGCCCCCGCCCCGGTCAGAGCGCACCGACGCGACGCCGACGAACGACTCAGAGATCCCGCCGCTTCCCTCCCGGCCCCTCGCCAAGCGACTCCTATCGACCGTCTCCGTCATTGGGACCCGCCCTGGCCCGTCACAGGCCCGCGCGCCGCTCCCGCCCAGCGCGACCTGGGACGACATTTGCAAGGACTTGAGCTGCGCGATGGAGATCCTCGCCGTGCTCTCCGACGTCGGCCGCCACCCTCACCCTCTGCCAGTGGGGCCCCGCTCGGACTGCGCGACGACCGGCGTGCAGATGTGGCCGCGCCAGCTTTGGTCTCGGTCGGGTGTGACTAGTAGTACTGGGGCCGCTGTCGATGTGGATGGCTCTAGGACCAGGACCGAGTACACGGCGGGCTTCGCACCGTTTGCATCAGCTGGGGTTGTGTCGCTGTGTGCTTAGTGCTACGGCTTGTGCTTCTGTCACGGTCGCTGTGTAGGAGGTGCTTGTCGTGGTGGCGTTTAAGGTTCTACATATGTGTTTGCACGCCGCTGTCAAGCGCTGTCACTGGATATTTTCATTGCGGTGTTGGGGTTACTCTGCACGTCCTCGGTCGACGATCCTCGTTAAACCACAAGTGTCATAAGTGCACCTAAGTTACGGTAGGTACTTATGTGCGTCATACAGTTGACTCATACTTACCGTCGGATATTCAACACGTAGGCGCTTCCGATAACTCTCGCAAGCGCTCACATCTACACTGCACATCCCTCCTCTGTACCGTCGAGAACGCCTTCGACAACCTTGAACGACGTGTCTGTGTACGTCGATGGTTAAACGAAGGTATACTCAGACTTTATGACTGTGAATAATAAGCTTGAACGGTGAAAATAAGCCATGCATAGGTTATCCCAGGTTATCCCTATTGGTTTTCGCGTGAAAATTGTTATGGGTCATGGTGTATGATGAGTTATGGGTTATCCCTGGGCTATCATGCACATGCCAATGGGTTATGGGTTATCCCAGGTATCAACCAGGTATAGCTTAAAGTTGTCTCGTGTATGAAGCGCTGTTTGCCGATTCATATATTAATCGCCTTATACTTATGCGACACCGCCACATAAACATTTGTTAACGGCGCACTTGACGCACACACTTATGTTGTCTTCAGCTGGATGAGTGCAGAACCGGCCAAAGATATCTATGACCTCTAGTCTGACAAAGCTTACAGCTGTTCTCATAACGCTAGGCCCTTTGGGCTCAAAACACACATGCAGTCGGTTAGCGGGATTGGGCTCCGCGATCAGCGGCATGGCACGGCATGGGCGGCGGGGCGTTAGGCTGACGGAGAAGCCGACAACTCCGCTTGATAGCCAGAGGGCATTTATGCGCCCCGCCTCAGCCGACTGTGTGTGTATTTTGGACGAAAGGGGCCTATCGTTCTGAGAACAGCTGTAACGTTACAAGGGAGTCAACTGTACACGGCTATCAGATCTCCAGATTGTAAATGTCCAGCATCCCTCTCGGTCTCAGATTAAGCATTCGCCACCAAGTTCGTGACATCTTCTCAAGTACTTATAGTGATTCTGAATCAGCTGAACAGACCGTCGGCTCACGTAACTCGTTATCACTGGGAGCCATCCCCGAGCTTCGTCTGCGTGAGTATAATAAGTACCTGCTCCGTGAGTACAAGTAGAGCTGGGTATACCCACGCAGACCCACGCACGCATGTCTTTTGACAATCGCTCCGGATCGTAGCTGAGATCCATGCGGAGGAAGAGGTTCTGTGGTGATCGGGAGCAGATCTTGGAGGGCGTGGCGGTCGGAAGCGGGCGGGCTGGGGGCCGCTCGTCAGAGGAGTTGTGTCATTGCTCCGGCTATGGTCGTCGCAAGAGCCCTCCAAGTCGCCATCCTCTCCCAGTCCTTTCTCCTCCAGCATATCGTGCGTATGTAGATCCGATACGCTAGCAAGCACGCAGTCGCACTAATACTTAATCTGATTGCACTCACTCAAATCATCGGGTCTCGGGAAGCCGCCAGTCAGAGACTAGCCTGACAGGACTTAGCCACGATCGTCGATGGGAGCCTGGACAGTGGAGGGAACATTCCACCCGTCGTGAATCACTCAGGAACTCGGTCGCTCATACATGTATGTATGGTCTCACTCCTCGCCTCCCCGCCGCTCGCATTTCACCCCCACCACCACCATGACCATCCCCACCCTCGCAGACATTGTCCCCGCGGACTTCACTGTCTGGAGGGCCGCGCTCGTCCTCGCCGCAGTATATGTCGTCCGCACGCTCGTCAAGTCCTACCGGCTCCGCGCACGCTCGACCCCGCTCGCGGGCCCGCCGAGCCCAAGCTGGTTCTTCGGCGTGACGAAGCTCGTGATGAACAACCCCGACGCGCCGCGCATCTACGAGGAGTGGGTGCAGCAGTACGGCGCCGTCTTCCGCGCACCCGCGCCCCTCGGCTCGAACCGCATCATCCTCACCGACCCCGCGGCCATCGCGCACTTCTACTCGCTGGAGACGTGGACGTACGTGCAGACGAAGCTCTCACGCGTCGCAATCGAGAGCTTGGTGAGTCCCGCGTGCATTTCTGGGGGCGGCCGGATGGTTAGAGCTAGGGTTATGCATACAGTTCGGGCGCGGCCTGCTCTGGGCGGAAGGCGAATCCCATCGGAGGTCCGTCGTCGGTTTCTCCCGGGAAATCCTACGTGACTTACAGGTAGCACAGGCAGAGGAAGGCGATTTCGCCCGCATTCAGCAACGTCGCCGTCAAGAGACTTACGTCCGTCTTCTACGACTCTGTGTACAAGGTACCGTCTTCGTGACTTATCGGGCACATCAGGCTCTGACGTGCGCTGCAGCTCAAGTCAAACTGGGACAACCAACTGGCGGGGTCCGACTCGACTATTGTTGATGTTCAAACTGGGTACGTTACATTCTCCCGACTGAGTCCTACAAGAATAGAGCTGACCATCGTTCCATACAGCTTGAACCATGTCTCGTAAGTCCCGTCCCTCTACTACGCGTCCTGATATCCCGTGAACACGCGCGTCCAGTCTCGACAGCATCGGGATTGCCGGCTTCTCGCACGACTTCGGCCTGCTCGAAGGCAAGTACTGCGCCGTGGCGGATGTGTTTGACTCTATGGGCCGCCTCAAGCCCTCCGCGATCACCGCCCTGGTCATCTTCTTCGGCAACGTGTTCCCCATCCTGTGGCGCATCCCGACTGAGATGCGTAGGCTCCAGCAGAAGTTCAACCAGGCTATCGAGGAGATCGCGGGCCCGCTCCTCGAGAATACACGCAAGGAGATGCGCGGCTTGGGCGAGGTGGGCAAGGAAGAGAAGAGCATCATCGGCATGTTGAGTGAGTGCGATTCGGACTGTGCTAGAGCGTGGCCGCTGACGGAGTCGTTCCAGTCAAGGCTGAGAGCACCGAGTCCAATCTGAGCATGAGCCAGGAGGAGATCATGGCACAGGTCTGTCCTTCACGTGCAGGGAGACCCCGGTGCTGACTGCTGCTCACTGGCAGATGAAGGTCCTAATCTTGGCTGGCTACGAAACCACATCAAGTGAGTTTCCGTCGCGCCCGGCCGTTGTCCCCCAACTCTAACCCAATCTCCCTCTTCCCCCCAGTCAGTCTCACGGTGCGCATATCTCCTCCCGCGCGCACGCACGCTTCTCACCCGCACCCAGTGGGCCCTCATCGAGCTCTGCCGCAAGCCCGAGCTGCAAGCCCGTCTGCGCGCCGAGATCATGGAGGAGTTCCCGACCACGGACCCGACGTGGGAGCAGCTCGCGAGCGGCGCGAGCCTGCGCCTCCTCGACGCCGTCACACACGAGATCCTGCGCCTGCACCCCCCGCTCGCCATGACCGACCGTGTCGCGGCCAAGGACGACGTGATTCCGCTCGCGCGGCCCGTCCGGCTGCCCGACGGCCGCCTCACGGACCACATCGCGGTCGCGGAGGGCGAAAACGTGTCCGTGCCGATCGCTTACATGAACACTGCGCGCGAGGTCTGGGGCGCGGACGGGCATGAGTTCAACCCGGACCGCTGGCTTGCCGAGGGCGGGCTCTCGAAGCGCGTGCAGGAGGTCCAGGGACACCGGCACCTGCTCACGTTCGTCGACGGGCACCGCAAATGCCTCGGGCGCGGGATCGCGCTCGCCGAGTTCAAGGTGCGTTTCCACCCGTGCCCCCCCTCACCCCTCTGCAGCATGCGGAGTGTGTGATGGATGGATGGATGCATCGTATGGCTGCTGATTCTGCGACTGCCCGCAGGCCACCATGTGCGTACTCATCAGGAACTACACGTTCGAGCTGCGCGATGGCCCCGACACGAAAATCGACCACTGCCGCGGCGTGCTCCCGCGCCCGCGCGTCGCGGGCGAGCTCGGCGCGAACGTCCCGATGCACATCCGTCGCGTCGAGTAAGTACGCACGCAAGCAAGGAAGAGGTCGGTGAGTGTGGCGCGCGATACGGTACATAACCTACTTTGCGCGGAGTGGACGGCCTGGACAATGTATTGATATTGATTGTAGTCGCTTCGATATGCTATTCCCTAGTCTCTTCCGAGTCTCCCGCCCCGGCGCGACCTGGGTGCGACGATGCGCGGCGCTGGCACAACGCGCATATACTGGGATCGCGATATCCAGTGTCGCCACCCTTTCTTTCCGCTGCACTGCGGTCTCGACGGGAGTGCTATCCACAGTATCCCATCCGTGCTGCGAACATCCAACTCAAGTGTTCAACGTTCAACGTTCAACGTTCGTGGATCAGGTGGCACACAGGCGAGGCGATCCCTCGGTCGGGTCTTGGGGAACATCTCGCCCATCTCTTCAAATTCAATGCACCGCCTGTTGCGCCCTGCTGCACCTCAGGCCTCAGATTTGTTCAGACCTTCGCCCGCAGATCCATGGCTATGGCCTTCAGGACAGCGCTCGCCGCGCCTCCCACTCGAGGTCAGCATCGAAGATTAATATTCGTCGGGACTCGGATCCTCCTGCAGCTGCCTCCCCGAGTCTTTCAACCCTTCCCTAGGGCCCACTGAGTCTGCACGGTTGTAGCAGCTGCATCACCCACTGCCAGCGGCCAGCACCGCGCGCGCGCACCCGTCCAACTTATGCTTTAACGCCGCTCCTGTCTAGGTTCGTCACAATACTTGGTACTTAGGATCTTCCTAGGCTCGCCCCAGACTCCCTGTGCCTGTGGGACGCGTTGCATGGTGTACGTTACCATGGCTACTGGCCAGTGCGCACTAGGTGAAATGCACATCGCACATCACTTGTTGCAGGGCGATCCGTGCGAGTCTATGAGCCACGCGCAGGACTTCTGTTCCGTCCGTCCGACCCGCGCATCGAACGGGATGTTCGCGTTGCCCGCCGCCGTTGGCACGCATCACGCGTGGGAGGGAGGCATTTTCACAGAATCGCGAAGCCCGCCAGGCGTCGTGTACGTTGCGTTGCCGCGGCGGTGGCTTACGAGATATCACTGGGGCCCCGTTCCGGCTGGCTCGCATCCGATGTCAATGTCACTAATACTGCACACTGGGCGTGGTGCCGGCGACCCGGGAGCTTGATGCTGTCGTATGTAGTCCGCGGTTTGTCGTGGGGTGCAGCGACTCCGGACGTCCAGGCTGATCATGAGCATTGAGCGGATGTCCATTCCTCTTTGAATTAGCCTGCATGCGCGATCGGGGTCGTCCGTCGGATGCATGGAGCAGCGAGCTAGGTACGTTGACGGTCCGCGGTTTGTGAAAAGGAGCCAACGTCGCGACGAACGTACTTCTAGCACGAGTCGGGGTCCGGCCCCCCGCACAATGCACATCTTGCACATGTGCGCTGTGCTGTCCCTGTCACTGTCAGAGGAGCAGCTGACGGTCGCCTGCTGAACAGCTGGTCGCAGTGAGAACTTGAAGTTGAAGCCCGCCTCTCCGCTCGCCCGCACCGAACTACATACAGCCTAACTTGAAACCCGGCCGAAACCCACTCTACTTACATTGAATCTTTATAAGCCCAGAAGAAGAAGCCAACTCGACGGGAAGAGGAACGCATAAGCTGCAGGCTGCAGATGAACGCACGGAAGACGAGGCTATGTGACCATCGCCGCCGTCTTTCCGCTTGAACCTCTCCGTCCTAGCGGCTCGTTGCTTCTCACGCACCTGCGTGATGCAGCGATGTCGACGGCGGATTGATTATTGCGCTTCTCAACCACCTGTGACCTACCCTTTTTCCATGCCACGTCAGGTTCAACCTGCGCTGTGTCGCGCCGGGCCTAGGGCCCAACGTTTCGAGGGCTGATTTCCAAGTAACGGCGAGTTGCAACGGGGCGGTGAACGCGACGTGCGCCGTGACCGACTTCCCCGAACGCACGATGGCCGGCCGGGCGTCGCATGCCGTCCACGCTTATTGGACGCGGATATAGCGCGGCGCACGCGCCCTTCCCAGGTCTCTTCTGCCTACCGCTCGCGCATCCGTCCATCACGATCAAGAGCACCGGCTATCTATTGTTGCTGTCGAATACCGGGCAATCATTGAGCTGCACTTCTCGGGTTCCTAACAGGTTCCTAACCTTCAACGGCGGGTAAGTAATACGGCGCAGGTGGAGGCGGCGCGCGGAGGGCTTGTGAAAAAGCATTCAATCAAAAAGTTTAATTCCGCTCGTGACCAGCCAGAAAGCAACCAAGCACACACGCTCGAGAACGTATCGTAAGAAGTCCAAGCGGTAAGTAGTATACGTATCGGGTGACTACGATTACGAACGAGTGCCGCGCGGCACCCAAAGCCATTACCCTGTCGTTTTAGCAACCCCACGGCCATCGGCCAACTGTCTAACAAACAGTCTATTCACCGGAGCGCGAAGCTCAGACCGAGACCCCATCCCCAACTTAGAGGACGGCGACGCCAAGGGCAGCCGCGAGGAAAGCGAACACGCCGTTGGCCTGGAGCGCGCCCGCGCCGTTGTTGCCCCCGGCCGTCTTCGAGGGGGCCGCGCCGGAGCCCCCGGTCGAAGAGGCGTTGGTGGCGGCGCTGGCGGGGCCCGTCGCGGTGGTCGTGGGCGCGAGGGTGGCGAACGCGCCGACGCCGGAGAGGATGGTGCTCGGGTAGACGATCGTCGTGGCGCTCTCGGCGGCGGAGACGAACACGTTCAGGTCCTTGCCGGTCACTGCGCCGTTGATGGCGCTGGAAGGGAAAGGTTAGCAAGCCGTTTTTGTGCCAGGACGAGAAAGCGAGAGGGACGCTCACCCGACCATGCCCGCCGTGCAGTGGGCGGGCGCCTTAGCCTGCTGAGGGCAGTAGAACCAGATCGCTGTTGGCGAGCACGGTGTCAGCGTCGATAGTCCCTGATACAACAGCAGGCGAACAGGTTGAGGATGAGGGGACGAGGTGGATACGTACGCGTGGCGTCATCAGTGACGGTCAAGTTCCAGACACCGGGGGTGTTGTTGGCGATGGGCACGAAGCCTGAGTTGAAGCCGTTGGGCACGGGCTCGCAGGGGGTGGCGAACGACGACTCGGCGACAGAGTGGTTCGCGGCGGCGAACACGAAGGTGATCACGGAGCCCTTGGTCGCGTTCACGAACTGGGGGTCGAACTTGAGGCCGCCATTGCCGACCATGATCTGCGAAGGGCGTCAGTATCCGCAAGTGCCCCTAGGCAGGTCGAGGTTGTGTCACTCACGGTCGTGTCCTGGGCGAGCGCCACGGAGGCGAGAGCGAGAGCAGAGGCAGCGGCAGCGAAACGCATCATAGCAGAAATAGAGCAGTGAAGTGGGACGTTAAGTAGTTAAACGTGCACGACCTAGCGGCAAGCGTAAGGGGGAGCTAAGAAAGGGGGCGTGAGGGGATGGCGAACTGGAGGTGAGGGTGGGCCATAGGCGTCGACGGAGGGACGCTTATATAGCGCAGGTGCAGGTGTGGCATGGCGACCGTCGGCGGACCCTGCCAGACTGTCCGAGTGACCTCAGTGACACACCGAGCGAAGCGTGAGTTCAACAAGGTTTGCGCAGACGCTGGCTCGTTTGAAACGTCGGGAACCTCCCCGGTGGGAAAGAACGCAGGGGTGCGCGATTATAGAGGGCCAATCGGGGCACGACTACGCGTCACTGTGGTCAGAAGTGGTCAGACTTCCGAGCAAACCTGACGGGAAGGGGTTGGCGAGCGTGCGGCGCTCTCACGAGATGGCTGTTCATTTCGAATTCTCTCCGTTCATAAATCATCTGTTGCCCCGATCAGAGTCACGAGAGGCTTGAAAATACCAACCTCCAGAGAATACTCACCGGAGCAGCGTCTTGTACACCCCTAATCTCCTCGGTCCTCGGGACTATCAGTAGATCGAGGTCAAAAGACATGGTTGTGATTAGTGTAAGTTGGCCTACTGGCCAGTGGCATAGTCGCTGTCTGTTCGTCTTGATTCACAAAGTGTAGTGTTGCTGTAGCAGTGTCCACAAGATCTCAGGTACACGGAAGCTGTTGTCCGAGGAGAATACGGTGGCAGTCGGCGCCGAGAGCGATAGTTGAAAACGTTGAATGCAGAACGAATTGGCAGAGCGCGGGCGTTCAATAGAGTGGCGTTCGAACACTGCCTCATTCAGTAATCGGCCTCCTCCAGCGTGACACGGTCTACTACTACGAATTTACCCTCCTCCTCCTATAAGCTACTGTACAGACGTGCCACACTATGTACTATGTTCCAGCTTCATCAGAAGGTTCGAACATTCTACCTCAAACTAAAAGATCACATCGTATGAGGTACACAAGGAGATAATCAGCCTGAGGGGCTGGTATTGTCTGACTCGTACTAATAGCCCCACAGCTAGTAGTAAGCAGTGTTCCCTCCTACTAAAAAGTCCGAGTCTTATTTGAAGTTATAACTGCGCCGACTAGACTAACCTCTGGGCTTCCTACGGCAATTTCACAATTGCGATTACACTCAACTTCGGCGCGCGACACTAATACGTATACTTTCCATCCGGGAATACACAGTTGACGGGGTTCTCGGATATCCTTCAGCTGGCCTCACTCCGGCACGACGGGCAAGGGCCCTTTTCCCTGCCTGAGGAAATTGGTGAGACAGTTGGCGGATATCTATCATGTCCTCGTTTCCGGGCCTCAACACGCGCGAAAACAAAGGAAATGACACAGGTCCCTCCAATTTCCGATAAGAGGGAAAACGACCTTCAAGTTTGCCCGTCGTGTGGGCGGCGGCATCCAGCGTCCCCGGGGCCCTATGTTGCGCGGAACTCTCGGCATGACTACACCTGTGTATGTCCCACTTCTTCCGCATACCCGGAGAGCTCATTTGATGCAGAGAGCATGTGCACACTCGACCGACTGAGCTCCAACGCCAAGCCTTGCTGGAGTTGCTGCTTCTGGGCCGTTGGTCCTCGGGCTTAGGCCTCGTCCTTGACTTTGTCGGTTCAGGAACTCTGCTAAATCCCTCAGGAATGTGTGGGGCTGTCGATTTGTTTTCTCTTTCCCAGGCAGCCTCACGTATGTGTCCACTGTCGGTAAGTAGCCAGGCCTAAGCACGAATAGGTCACCCGGATTCTCACCCTCACGCATACTATTGAGCCGACTCCGACTGCGGGCACAGTCAGGGAGAGCTGAAGACGCTGCCAAGAGCTGGTATACGTGTTAGTGGCACCACTCAGCACCAGCCGAGCTCAGGCCTCTGAAGGTGAGTTGTAGATTCGCAGCATCAACAGGTAAGAACCCGCGCTCATGCACTTCATAGAGTTCATAACTAAGACGAGGGCCATTTCTACACCACTTCATATTAATCAATTCGCTTCCGAATCGTTACTTACCTTGCAAGTGCAACTCGCTACGTAAGATCAGTTGGCTGCGTCAGGTTCAGCCATCTGCTTCATGACGGGTTGTCAGCCGTTCGAGGTTCGACATCTTTCGCCGTGCGGTCTATCACTCTACTTGACTATGTTCCTCAGACGTGCTCAGCGAGTTCGTTATGCTAATGGAATAGCCATTGTCGCTTGGTTCAGTGTCATACTCTTCCATGAGACGTACGTACGAGGTTTACGTCTACCCAGTCGCTGGAGTTCTGCTCCGATGAGCGCGAGAAGAACAGTTACTTCCGCATGCTTCCTGGGCGGTCGTTCCCTGGGACATCTTTCTGTCCACTCTGCCCTTGAGTGTATTTCAGTGTTATGATCAGACTTGGACGTCGTGAGCGGCCGGATACTCAAATTGTTGGATCATCATGTCGTACGTGTGAGTCGGGGGATTCGTTATATCTTTCGGACAACGAGGACGCGCGAGATCCGCCCGTCGGACTCCAAGGACACTCGGACATCTATGTGGTTCTACATCTGCGTCTGCGGACTCGATGACATCCGGGATACAGACACGGTCACGGATATGTATCAGCGCAGGCCCCGCCTCAGCCTCCACCGTACAGCCCGCCTCGTACAGCCGGCTACAGCACCGAAGAAATATCGCTCCGCTTCCTCTCCAGCCGCTCCTTCGCCCACCCCTCCTGCTCCGTGGTCACCGTGATGTTGATCACCGGGGACTCCTCTGGCACCTGGCACGAGCAGACACGGCCGGTGAGCTCCGCCCTCGACGCCCGTGTTCCGAAGCCCAAACCCAAGCGACGCGTGACGAGTGGGAAACTGGAAGGAAAGGCGGGGCGAACTCACCTGCGGCACGTTCCACGTCTCGGCGGCGACGCGGTGGTCCGTGCGTGCGATGAGGTTGGGGGCGTATGCGCTGCCGCCGGCGAAGATCTCCATCCCCTTGCCGCCGTGTATGTTGCGCGAGTTCAGGCTTGCGGAAGCGTGTGAGTGGACGGTCGCTCGTGCAGGCGGCAGAGGTGCAACTCACACTGCAAGAAAAGAGTTCGCGTATACTGTTGGGGCATTGAAAGAAGAAGACGTGTGAGGACCAGCTTATTCATATACATAGTGGAAGTAGAGTCGACTCACGTCTAGCAGTGACGGTGCTGAAGAAGCCATAGATCAGCGTGTCCGTGATTGTGATGAGCTGGGACCACGGCAGATACGTCAGTGAGAATGCCGGTGGACTCGGGGTCCATTTCCCTCACAAGAATAAACGAAATCAGGTTGAATAAGCTAGAGGAGAACGTCGGGATATGAGAATAAAGGGTATGCCAGTCAACCAGAGCTATCATACCAGTGCAGAAACCCTGTCTCGCGCAAGCGGATGAGTCTCACCACGCTGTAGATATAATCGGGCCTGAGCGAGACGAAGCGTACCTGTGTTCACGACATATGTCTGGAATCGGTCTAGAAGCGATGTCCTACACACGCGCGCGGTGCGATCTCTCAGTCTCTGGATGGATGTCGGGTGTCGTGGAACGGGGCGAACGTACTTCGTCAAATCTGCCCGACTCTTGCGCAGGACTTGCGTAAGCGTCACCGTGAACATTGCGTCCGCCACGAACCCGAAGCAGAGCGTGACAGATATCAACCACTGAACAAGCGACGGTGTCATTGAGGGCGACAGTGCCAGGTTTTGAAAGTATAGTACAGGCACTTACCGCAGATGTGTTAAGCTTGGACAGGTCAGTCACGTTGAAGCTTGGCGAGAGGTCAGCAGTGATTATAATATTAATGAAAGGACACGGGTCCTTACGCTTTGTATGCGGTAGCTGTGATTCGAGCAATATCAGAGTCCTCATCCGCTCGTAGGCTTTGTAGGCGAACATACCGATAGAAAACCCTAACTCAGGAGTCGCCTTGAGAATCAGGGAGTCGGTGTTTAGGAGCAGCTGCATGAACGCACCGAGTTCGCCTAGGATTAGTAGAAACTGTAGAATCATTCAGAGAAGTAAAGCAGTTCCTTTGGCAAACCCGCAACTTACGGCGAGGGCAACGATTTGGCGATACCGGGGTCCAACTAGAAGAACAACGCTTGTCAGGAAGTCAGATAGTGAGCGAAATGCGATGGATACTGACGCAGGAAGACACGCTTCGCGAAGAAACTGCGGGTCTTTCAGAAGTGTGATCGGGGATCATGGAGCCAGCGCATCCATTGGACGTACAGTTGGGTCGTCAACATGAGAAGGCTCTGATCGATAGTAGTCTAGTGAAGAGCCCAAAGGACAGGTAGATCTGCACTGACCAAGATGATCGGCAGTGCCTGGGCAACCCATAAATCGTAAGCCGGATGTGCGTGCATAGAAATGCGACGAATGAGCTCACATCTAGGGACCTTGGCAAGAGAGTTGTGTGAAACGAGGAATACATCAAATATGATACCGCACCACTCACCATACACTCTTAAGAAGGGCGGAGATGTCGAGGTAGTGAGCGACCAGCCAATAGTAGCTATGACGAGCGAACTTTGATAAGTAATGTCCTGAGGGAGTGAACGTATGCTCCCACCATGTATGCATGGTCATGAACGCATGTACACTCTCGAGAATCCTGTATGGGTTTGTGAGCATGTGTGGAGAATGCGGTACGTTGCTTCCCACATGACCGCACAGACCTAAGTGCCGTATATAAGACTGTGAATGACGACGACATCGACTGAACATTGAGCTTACCAAGCATCGAATGAACAGCGAGTCGGAGGGGAACAGTCGACAGTAGCGATACAACTGGTGGACGCTCAGTCCATACAGACTTTCACCATCTCGTTAGCTCCTCCCAGAGCTAAGAAGACCACGTGTAGAATTCGACATACACGAGACCTGCAAATGTCCCGAGGAGGTATGCGCCAAAGATATCGTCCAGTATTGAGCTATGAAGGAGCTGTGGTGGGATGAGGAATCCTAGAGGAGATCCAGATGCACGAGATACAGCAGGAGACATTGCGTCGGAGAGAAGTAAGGGGGAAGGCAGGGGACACACACGAGGATACAAGACTCGTGCGAGTCCCTGAGCTTAATATAACGAGCTTTCGTGATGTATGAATGAACCTTGAGCATGTAAATCGAAGCCGAAGTGACGTTTCCACTGACGACCGTTCCGCGGAATGGGAGCATCCTGTGGTAAAGGCAGATATCTGCTCAGTTCTAGGCGCAATTGTGATACGGAGCAATGTTACCCGCTGCTCGGAACCACACTGTCGCACACGTATCAGCAAACACCTTCTAATCTCGTCACCTCAATATATGTATATCCGTGGACTATGACATCCAACGCAGTCCTCAGTGTTCGTGATTGGGGAAAGCAGGCAGTGCTTGGCAGGCCGATCTGACGCACTTTCACGATGGCTGAGTCCGAGCCTTTGTGAGAGCGACAGTCAGTGAGATAATAGTTCACGACAGTGGACTTACCAGGTTCCACAAGTTGAGTACAGAGGAAAGTACAGTAGCACAAGCCTTGCCAGCTGAGGGTGAGCGAGATCAACTTAGAACTTCGGTCACAGAGCGGTAGAGACACAGCATCTTCATCTTCTATAAGATGTCAGTAAACGTCTTGATGGTTGCATGCTGGATGACGGGCTATTATCTGCGACCGTAAATATATCGCACCACAACGAGACAGTCTCGCCGATTGTATGAGTGAGGCGATAGCAGTTGCGTGTCGACGCATGTTGACAGGGTGCCTTCAGGTCAAACGTGTCTGATTGGGTGCTAATCGATGCCACGCCCCTTCTCGTTCGTGCCGGGATTCTATCCGCTGCGAACCAATGTCAACTGAGAGGTGATAGATTAGCAATCATGTATAGAACCAGATACGGTACCGTGATCAACACTCGCTCATGATAAACACGCACCGAGTGGACTGTTCGACGTCACTGCGCGTCCGGGCAGAAAGACTGATGGGCTGATTCGACCACCCTCTCCTCAATATCCTTCATCGGTCAACATCCAAAATGACACTGTCGTCCTCCGAGTGCATATACTGGGCTGCCAGTGTCATTGTGTTGTCAAGAGGAACCTGAGAGCGGTCGCTTTACAGCCTGTCTAGCTTGATGAAGGATGCCAAGGAAAGATGGTGTGGTCTCTCTCAGGAGTTCAGGCGGTGAACGAACCCTGGTCTCTTCACGACAGCCTATTTCGACGAAGTCAATCCTGCTGTACTACCGGGAATACAAGAACTGGTCGCAGTCATTACTTACCAACCGTCAATCCACGCGCTCCACGGAACGCCGACGTTGTACTTGTACACGAACACGTCCGTAACTATGGCTTCATGTTAGTTATATCAATGTGACTTGCAAAGAGGACTTCGAGTACTCACGAAGAATAAACTAAGTATCGTGCTCGTTGCCAATGCCTCCAATGGTCCTGGATACTCGGTGGACCTTTTCCCCGACATCACATGTATTTATAGGCACAATCACAGCTCGTCGAGACGTTGCAGATCTTTTTTTGATGCGTACCTTGTATGCCCACCAATGCAATCAGGTCACGTTGATGGGAACCGTTGCAAACGAGGCTCAGGCTGTGCTTCTCTGCCTACAAAACATTGTCAGGACTTCGACAACGGGGACGTGTAGAATCATTTGAACCAAGTTGTCCTTCGCGGCTCTCCCGCCCCCCAGATACTACCGTTGCTCGAATATCTGTGGATAGTCATGAGGTCAGCATAACCTTACCAGCACTCGCGTCCGCAGCATGATTTTGATGCGTCTATTCGTCATAGCGTTGGATCTGCCCTCCTTGCCGTCCCGAAAGCCATAGGCAAAGGGTATCTGTACATCATCGCAGGTATGGCCTAAGGACCACCACAAAAGCACTGAGACTCACGAATATCACAGGGACCATCTCCGGTGCGAGCAAGGTGAACCGCAAGCTGGGAGTTGCGGTCGGCTACCTATGTTGTCCCTGCACTTGCGGCGCCTCACTCATCGCAGCCGCGGACGAATAAACGGGCGTAAAATGGTCTGTGCGTTGCAGATGACCGAAGACTTGACATAGTGGTACCCTGGTAATGACATGTGCACGATCTTCTCCATCTTGTTCCTCGCATCTGCCAGCGAGCGTATGCCACGTCAGCGGTCTACCTAGCAAGAGGCGGTGAGTCAGAGTGATAGATGACAGAGTTAATGCAGGATTGTCCGTCTCTTGGGTCAGTACCCTTGAATCATCTTCCTTGACTCACGCTGGAACATGGTAGAGTCGACGTTCTCGCGGGAGCCGGGCGACGCAGTGAAAGAGTCCGCTGTTCGCACAAGTGAGTCAATCTACGTTTTCCATCGACCTCGAGTCATCTTGGATAAAGCCTACGAGTGGGTAGTACTATACACGGCGCACGCGAGATCCATTCTCGGAGCTCATGACGCACCGTTTCAATGCTTGCCATTTGCCCGCCCAGCGCGAAGAGTGCGATATTCGCCATCCCAGGAGCAGTAAGAACAGGATACATGGATGTGATCGCAGGTGAGTTGGAGTGAGGACCTTGTGCTGGCAGAGACCGTCGGACGTCGCCTTTGTGTGCTGTCCTTGCACTTGTCGTGGCTCGCTGATCCCTGTAGTCGGCATAGAGATAGCATTGAGGTTGCTTACTACTAGCATTCGGCATTGAATATTGGCTAGCAAAAACTCGCTGATGATGAGTCGTCTGTAAGAAGTTTCAATTTTTGACGCGGCTTCTGACATGATAGTGGCATGATAGTGCAAGTAACTACATAACTTAGTAGGTGCCACTTATAGTCACGAAATGGTATATACTGTCTTTGACGCTCACATTACTACTACTTACTCCGAAGACATGGCCAAGGTAACGAATACTAGTGTACATACAATTATTACTGACCAACTCAAGCATACCAACACAATGACAACCCCACGATCCCTTCTCCGCCTCAGGCCTCAGGCCTCAGACATCGTACGCAACGCGCGCGCCGACCCACGGGTACGGGTAGTTGTGCTGGTAGAAGTTGCGCACCGTGCGCCGGTCGCCGAGCCGCGGGATCGTCGCATACGACGCACCGAGCACGACCTGGTGCTTCCCGTCGAAGAAGTCGGACGAGTACCCGGGGAAGATCGTCGTGCCCGCGAACCCGTCGTGCGTCTCGAGCGCGGTCGCCGTCCACTCCCACACGCCCCCGTTCGAGCCCCGCCCCCCATCCGCGGCCCCGCCCGCCGTCGCGGGGAGCGGGTGCCAGTGCCGGAAGCCCGTGTTCGCGCCCTCCGCGTACGACACCTGGTACTTGTCCAGGAAGAGCCGCAGCTCGGGCTCCGTCGGGATCCGCCCGCCCACGTGCTTCGCGTACGCCTGCAGGTCGTCGTACGCGGTGAGCACCGGCCAGTGCCGCGCGACCGCCATCGACACAGGCCCATACAGCGTGCGCACGAGCACCGCCCCAGACCCGGCTGGGTCGAGCACCCACGACGGCGGGAGCGGCAGCTGCAGGTCCTTGCCCGCCCCGCGCCAGAACGCCTCGTACTCGCCGTTCGTGACCGGCCGCCAGGCGATGCGGAACGCGCCGACATGCACCGCGCGCGCCGGGCTCTCGTTGTCCCACCCGAACTCGTGCGCGGCGACGTCGGCCGCGAGCGCAGGCTCGACGTCGTCCGGCTCCTGGTCGTCGTGCCCGAGCGTTAGCGTGCAGGGCCCCAGCGTCACCGTCGGTGTCGTCGGCGGGGGCGTCGCGTCCCACTGCGCGGCGAGCGCCGCCCAGGGTGGAAGCGCGAAGCCAGGGGGCGGGAGCATGCCCGTGCCAGCGCGCTGGATGAGAATGTAGAGGAGTGTCTCGATGTGAAAGCCGTCGTGCTCGTGCACCATCATGAGCGTGCGGGCCATGCGCCGCGTCAGCGGCCGTTCGCCCGCCTCCATCTCCTTGAAGATGCGCTTGATAACATGCTCGCGGACCTCGTCGCGGTACTTGACCACGTCCTCGATCACCGGCCAGTCTTCATCGCGCTCGGGCACCTCCGAGTGTGAGTGGCAGTGGTTCGGGTCGTCCACTATGGGGTCGATGCCGCGCTCAAAGGTGGTGAGGTATGAGGGAGGGCCGACGGACTTCGCTTTAATGAGGCGCGAAAGGAGGATGTTCGCGAAGGTTGGCAGGTGGCCGATGTAGAAGAGCGGCTTGTGGCGGAGGTCGATCGGCTTTGCGTGCAGGAGCTCGGAGGGAATCATGCCCATGGTAATGAGGTCCCATGTCGCCCAGCCGCGTTCGAACTCGGAGAGCGAGGGCAGGGTGTAGGGGTTTGCGCGCGGGTTGAGACTCGTTGCAGGAGTCGAGGAGAGCGTAGGGAAGGTGAGCGCGGGTCGCTCGAGGATGTGAAGTGTCAAGTCGGGGGAGTCGAGTGCGACCATTGAGCGGAGTCCGCACTCCGAGAATAAGTTGAGCAGTTCAGCACGGGGTATCTGGGAGGAGTCAGCACCGAGCAGCGGACTACTGTCAGAAACTTCTCACCAACTGTGACTTGCACTCGACCGCGCCCAACGCGACGCTGGACTTGTCAACTGTGGCGACGTCGACCTTGGTCTTGTAGTACGCGACGCCGTCGGCGGCGGAAACGCGCTCCCAGCGCGCGTCGTCGAGGATGGTCTTATCCTCGAGCACGTCCGCGGCCTGAGTCAACAGCGACTTGATCGAGCCTTTGCCTCGGCAGTACAAGACACGGTCACCGCTGGCCTTGACGGCGGATAGGGTAGTGAGGAAGGAGGAAGGGGCGTCATGGACGATAAGATAGTAGGAGCAGCTGTGCTCCGAGGGAGGGCTAGAGGGCGCTGTGGACAGCGAAGAGCCGTAAGAGTCAGAGGAGGACGGGGAGTCAGAGCGCATAGTTGTGGATGGTGCTGTGGGTGGGTAGAGGAGTAGTTTGCGCTGTGTTGCACTCAGGAATGGAGAAAAAGAGGTTTTTATAGACAATCAAGGAGTATGTACATGTGTGGCAAGGAACCCGGACACCGCGTCCACCGCTAGAGAAGCGTCCAGCAGGCGGCGATCTAGGCTAGCGGCGGGCAGCGCCGTCGAGTCCGGATGATAGTAAATACGGCGTACCCATTTACGTGCACAAATCCACCAATGGATTGCCTCCCGTCCGTCATATTTTGCAATGGTGTTGACCAATTATGTCTTGCGTCGAGCGTGAATCCCCAGAGAGAGCACTAGGACCTGTCTATGGGGAAGACCGATGCCGCCTGAGGGGTAGATTGCGGTTGGCGCGCGAGCTGATAAGGGGGCGAGTAAGAGGAATTTTGACCGGACGTCATCCCCAGGACGTTCTGGATAGGGCGGATATCGAGACCGAGTACTGAGCGCTGAGCCGTAATATGGCCCCGACGACCCCAATTCGACCGGATGGGAGTCCTAACTTGTAAGCCTCCTCCACCCCGACGAGCCCTCGTCCTCCAAAATGGCGCGTTATCTGTCGTATTTGTATTTGCGAGTGGAAGAAGGCGATAGAAGGTCTGCGGTGTTCCCGTTGCCCGATAGAAGATGTCTTGGATGTGTCATTGATAAGCGATGGAGAGGGGAAGGGGCCAACGAGGAGGGAGGGAAACGAGAACAGGCAGGAATGCAAAGGGCGCGATAGGTCAGGAGGCGTACCGAGTTCCGGAGAATGACCATCGCTGTGATCGCGAGTGGGCAAGAGAACGTAAGTTGGGGAATGGGGCGACGGTGAGAGGTGCACGAGGTGTGTGCAGGACCCCGAACAGTCGCCCATTCACAGCACTGCGGGCGGCAGAGAATAGAAAGTTGGCAAACGTGCAGGGGCGAGACACGGCTGCGACGTCAAAGAGAGAGCAGGCCGTGGCATCTCAGTGGTCAAGAGATGCGCCCGCAAGCCCGTCTGTGATCGGAGCGAAGACATACCTGAGAGCTGCCTAAGGATGCTCAACGAAGCAGTAGGACCATCTATATCTGCCAGACTGTCCACTTCGCCCGTCCTATCCGATGTCTTCCACCGAGATTGAAAGAGCTCTCTCATCTCTACGAGATTCGCAGTTGTGCACATATAGACCGATGACTGGTTGGACGAAGGCTACGGAAGCAGAGACGACATGGGGGTCGACAACGACGACGAGGGTGAGGGCGAAGAGATGGTGGTGGTAGGGAACAAAGAGCGACCTCGCTCGATAACTAAGTACGACGGATTGATTCCAAATTGGAGGGGCCGCTCGCCTCAACGATGGCGTTGGATGGCGTGCTCATTGCGCAATACGGTCACGTGTGCGGCCATCCCGGCGTCTGCATTTCCTCTTTGGGCGACGCCATTCCATCCAGCAAAGCCGAACCTTGTTCCGACATTCTTCCGTCCGTCAGTCCACGAATCCAGACCTGCATATAACCACTCCATCAGTCATGCAAGGTACACCAATTCCATAAAGCTCGGCGCTCAGCTTCCAGCCCTCGTCAAAGCCCAAGGTATTCGTGATGTCCTGTTCCACAGTGTATCATTGGTGTCAGTCATGAGGCCTTGAGGAATCAGCTTGCTTTCAGTATGTCGAGATCCGTCTTCCTCGTGCGAGTATTATGGGTCCATCAGGAATATATGTAGCCGGACACGCGGTGCATAGACGCGTGTATCCCATTGCTATCTTCCGTGCCAGTGGTTGTAAACCCCTCGAATCTTGTCAAATACTGCCTCCGCCACTGAGTCGACTGCAATGCTCGAGCTAGGGATCGCCTCTAGCTTGGTCTTCGATTTCTGCCACTGATAGGGAGGATGGTCGGTATTTCAGACGCTGACTGCCGGTGGCTTTGGCACGAAGAGCTGTCCGATGAATCTATGCGCGCTCAAACGCACCTGTAGCTAAAGGCGAGGTCGCCCTCTTCAGAGCCTTTCAGTGGATATTCATTATACTCGGGAGACCAACGCTATCCTCCATAGTACAGAGCAGGAATAAAATACAGAACAGACAGCGAAACAACGCCGCCGCACGAGGCACTACTATTTTCCACACACTTCCAGCCCGGTAGCTATAACCGTAGCGAGCCCACGAGATGCCTGCTACCTTACGGCCGCCTTCTCAGAGTCTACTTCGTCTCAGACAGGGCTACACCTTGCCAAGCTTCTTCGTCATGTCCGCGTGACACTTCGCGTCCGCGTTGCGGTGCCCCGACATGAAGACGTTCGGCCGGTTTTTGAACCCGCACCGCTTGCACACCCGGAACACATCGAAGTGGGTATAGATGTGGATCCTGAACGAGCCCCCCTTGACAGTGTGCGAGCAGTCGTCCAACTTGCACTTCACCTTGCCCTTCGAGCTGATGGGCACCCCAAGGGTGTCCCTGAGATAGCGGATCAGGCCCGACCCCGACAGCGGGACCTCCTTGAGCCGTATCCCGTCCCACAGCGGGGGGTCCGCCCAGTTGACGTTGTTCGTCTCGTAGTAAGGCAGTGCGGGGTCTTGGTTCTCCTTGTCTGGGACGAACGACGCTGAGTACGCTGAGTACTCGTCGCCCTCGTTGTCGGACTGATCTGGAGTAGAGTCCTTCATGGCCACCTCGCACGGGCTGTTGGATGAGAGCACATGAGATGTGGATAACGACGGGCGGGGACAAGGGTGAGAGCACGTACTAGGGCCCCGGGGCCGCCTCGTCGATGGTCCGCAGACGCTCCTCGTTGAACATGTCTTCGCGGCTGAGCAGCTTGTTCGCCATCTCGTCAAGGGCGTCGGAGAGCGTCGAGTGCCCCTCTGAGAGATCGCTGTAGTGGGAAGACGCGTTAGAATCAGTACCCGGGTTTCCTAACCATCGAAGCGGGTGCATGAGAGGGCTTACAGATATGGGTACAGGGGCGCAGTTGGGGCACTGTCCATGTCCATGGCTAGTCACTAACTCAAGGATACGTCGGGGCGAGAGGTGGAAGACTGTTCCTCCGAGTTGCTAGTCGTCCTATTTTCCAGCTAGGATTCAACCGATGGCCACCTTGCATAGCCGTGCTTTGAAGAGGCTGCGAGCCCATTGTGCTTTGTGGACGTGGAGCAAAGCCAAAGCAGGACGACCGTGTCCACGCCTGGGATTCCCAGGCGTAGGTCCGTCCAAGGGTGCCGGCCATGAGCCGGCCGTAGTACGCTTCAGTACTTCAGTAATCGGCAAGGAATACGGCATGAATGGCTGCAGGACAAAGCAACGCGATGCGAGGACAGTCACAAAGCGGCTGTGCCAGTACTAGTGCGCCGGGACAGGGGTCTGTCAAGCTAGTTCACTCAGTAATCGTAGCGCTATTGTGGAGGAGCACCGTTATCACCTCGCTTTGACCGGTCCAGCTTGTAAGGCTCGTTCGCGACCAAGTGTGCCACAACTTGATTGGTCGTCTTGTCTCCAAACTATTATGTTTGCACATCTTCAACCCGTTCCAGCCTGTCGCCGTCCGAGCTGGTCGCGGCCGAGTTCGGAGACCATCTCAGACTCGAGCTGCGCACCTTGAAATTTTGAAGCATCGTTGTGCAGTGAGGATTATAAATGCAACAGTGAGTACGCTTCCTGTCGGTTCGAGAAGATAACATGGACTGCCAATCGAAGTCGGCCGCCGCAACAGTGGCGGTGACCAAGCAGCGACAAATTATGCCGCAGCCCTGTGACGTACGCGACGAGACGCGACGAAGCACTTGAAGTCGCCTTGCCAGGACAATCGAGCGCGACACGAGCACAAGTCACTAAAGACGACGACGACGCTATAATTGCGAGACTAAGCATGACACATTAGAGAGTCCATTCGTAGGTTATGTAAGGGCTACCCAACTTGATTCGAATCCACTGGCACAGTCCACCTTGATAATCGCATTCACGGCAGTTACTGAGTTTCCTGTTCAAACCGAACTTGGCGCTGAGAGCACAAAGTGGTATGCACACTCCGAGACTGCTTGTTCCGCCAATGGTCCGCGCGCATCTGACTGCCGCACTCGACGCACGCGAGCTTCAACTGCAGGTGCACCGTCTCGATGTGCCGCCGCAGGTTCGTCACCCCGTTCACTTTGTTGCTCTGGCACCCTTGCCACAAGCACACGCCCCTGGTACTCGGCAGCGCGAATGTCTGTTGCAGGTGCGTCCACACCCGGTCGTCCGGAATTTCCGCAGGGACGAGATACGAGCCCCACAGGCGAGCACCAGTGTCGCCCCATACGATGGCGTAGCCCTCCGGGGGCCAGCCTGCTCCTCGCTCGCGGTCATACCGCTTGAGTATGCCCTTGTGATGAGGATCCCGAGTGGTTTTGCGTTTTGATCTTTCCGCCTTGAGTTTCCCTTTGGTGCGCGGCCCTTGGTTAGAGGCGACGTCGTTGGATGTGGTACTTGGTACCTCGGCCTGGCGTGGTACCTCGGCCCGGCTTAGTAGCTTGGCCTGAGAAGCGAGAAGGGAGCTCGGTGTCCGTTCAGTTGCAGTGTCGTTATGTGATGATGTGATACTGTGAGAGAGAAGAAAAGTCAGTTCTTGGTCAACTTCATCAGTCCATAGGTATCATCGTAGTCCACATACTCTGTGCAACTAGCTCGCTGAACTGCAACCTTAGCAGACGAGCTCATAGGAATCCTCTCTGTTGCAGAGGGCGCACACAAGATAGCGATTCTGGACAAGCAATCTCAGTCGAGAGCTTATTGATGTGTACCACGAACGAAACGCACCGTTCACTAGCTCGCTCAGAGACGTTCTCGGAGTCGTCCGGGCAGTTCTCCCTCCCACGAGCCGCCTGTTTCTTCGCCTGAGCCGTCCAATAGGTCTTGCCACCAACGCGGATTTGTAGTCTCGGGCCGTCGTAGTCGTGTTGCATATGAGCGGGCATATACGGTTTCAACTGGTCGGCTCTGAACCGAGGGTGCGACGGGTCGCGAACCCGCAACCAGTTCGGTGTGCAGGGCCGAGTAAGTCGGCCGAGGTCCTCGGGACGGGCAAAACCAAATGCACCCGTGAGTCTGGGTAGTGGAGGAGTGCACATTGAATGCGAGCGAGAGCTGCAAGGTTCACGGGTAAGGAGCGAGGAGGGAGAGCGGGGTTGATATTGAAAGGGACTCACCTTGCGTCCCTATCCTTCAAGCGTTGATCACCAGGGAGATTTGCGTTATCGGACGCGTCAGTCAAATTTTCTGGAGGAGGTGTAGGAGCGCGCCATAGCTCTCGCCGAGCGACCGCGAAAGGATCCAGAGGTAAGTGACGGCACGCGTGTGTATGTGGCCCGAGGTCGGTAGGAGTTTCACTCGGGACGGTCGACGCTCCGGAGCTCCGTATGGACGTCGCCGCGATATGCTGTTGCACCGCGGACAGAGGCGACCTGCACCACGTTCAAATCGATGTCTAGTGTGAGGCCTGCGATTGTCCACTCACCGGATATGGTGTATCTCCACCTGACCATCATGACCAGATTGTGCGACGGCACGTATGTGGTTAGATATCGCATGATCGGCCTTGTTATGAGGCGTCGACAAGTGTTCGTCCTGATTGGTACAGGCCATCGTGTTGCAACAGAGCAGAGAAGGCAGCAAGAAGATGTCTGTATATTCAGGCAGGGTGAGTAGAATGTAGCGAGAGTCAGAGGACAGACAAACACCTTAGGATCGATAGGTATATATACCCAGAGCCACAGAGTCCGCCGGACCACATCTCCACTCCATAAGACAAACGCTTTGAGCGAGCACACAGGTCCCGGATCCAGGGACACTCTGGTTACACTTGACGCCATCATGCTTTGGCTAGCGTAGTATGGAGCTACCGCTTTGTCGGACGCGGCGGTGGCACACCGGTCCTCACAAAGCGAGCGAGCTGGTTATGGAGCATAATATGGTTAGCAACCGATCTGTACTGTAGCGCTATTGTGCGGACTCACACACATTGCGACGACTCGGACTGTGACACGCTACCTGAGTGGCGAGAGGAAAGCCGGATGTGACGGGCAAAGCTCGCTGATCCTTGTACTCGTGTAGCTTTGCATGATCGCGCTGCCGTGACAGAACTGAACATCGCCTGATGTCATGCTTCACAACAACTCGCCCCTGTTATGAGTCAGGTGTCAATGTCGGCCCAGCAACATCTGGGACTGGGCTCCCGAAAGTGAACAACGACACTTCGGGTGCCAATAGACTACGAATTCGACCGCACCTGTGAGCACAGCTGGTATCTGTCTTGGCTTTATGATCTGAAAGTGGAAAGTCCGTTATCTCCATTGTTAATTCGACTGGAAGCAGCTGGGCCGCCTTGTCGTCTGACTCGAAGTTTCAGCTCAAACTGTCATAAATACTTGTCGTATAAACTGGCGAGGCTTTGAGTCGACGTCTCTTCCTGTAGAAAACAGCCATATTTCCTTATATCGCCTAGAAATTCGAGGAGGAAGCTGGGAGGTAGAGAAGTCGTGCTGTCAATAATTGTCACGGTAAACCTCAGGGAGAGTTAGCAACGACCTGCCGGCCGCGGCAACTTCGGTGACCGGACTCCGGGAGGCGCGACCGGTCACACTCACGTGTCAACGTATGTAACGGACAGTTTGTGTCACGACAGACACAACGGTGCTTGCGGGTATATATGTAATGGTTCGAACCGGGCTAGGAACATGCATCCGAAGATTAAATACCGTCATGCAGATAGAGCCATACAAGCAAGCAGCTTAGAGCTAAATATTGAGATCGTGTCATGCCCACCGTCATCACCTTGAAGCACCCCGTATAGATCGTTCATCGCGGACGTAGACTGTTCGTTCAGTCATCCTCGGACTCGAACTCGGACTCCATCGGACGGTCCATGCCATCCTGGTCTTCGTCGAGCTGGTCTTCCTCCAGTTCGTCCTCCTCCAGCTCGTCCTCCTCCTCGCCCTCGTCCTCGTACCCGTCCTCGCCGTCGTCCACGTTCAGGTCGTCCTCGTCCATCATCTGCCCATCCATCGCCCGCGCCTTTCCCGTGCCCCTCACCGGCCCCCCAGCGGGCGCGTTCGGGTCCATGCTCGGCTCCGCGCTCTCGCCGGGCGTCGGCATCGTTCCCGGGCCCTCCTCGCGCTCCGGGCACCCGCGCTTGTGCGTGGCCTTCCTGCGGTTATCCGCACGCTTGCGCACCCCACAGAGCTTACACACGAGCTTGAGGCCGAGGTGGACGGTCTCGACGTGGCGCTTGAGCATCTTGTACCCGTCCTTGGACGCGTCCGTCGGGATGCACCCCTCCCACTTGCAGTGGCCCATCGACTTGAGGTCGAACCGGCGCCGGAGGTGGTCGTACACCTTGTCCGTCGGGACGTCGTCCGGGAGGTCGTACCCCTCCCAGCGCCGCGGCCGCTCCTCCTCCCAGATCGGGTTCCACCCCTCGGGCGGCCACTCCTCGCGCTTCTTGCGGTTGTAGCGCTTGGCCCGGATCTTCTTCGACTTCTGCCGCCCGCGGCCGCGCAATCTGCGCTCCCCTGCGTCCTGCGGCGTGCGCATGTCCTCGATGCGGAGCGAGGACGATGACGCCTGCGCGTTTTCGAGGTCGCTCCCGGGGCGTGGCGGCCGTGGGTATGGGTGCGTGCGCACGGGCGCGGACACGGACGACAGCGTCACCTGCCGTATCACATGCGGGATGGTGGTTGCTGGCCCAGGCGCGCCTCCTCTATAGTTGTTGCCACGGCCTGCCTGGGCTCCGGGCGCGACTCCAGCGGAGACGAACAGCGGCTCCATGGGGTAGCTCGCGGGATACAGGGAGCCTGGCGGGAGGGTCCGAGGGGGGACCGCAATCTCTCGGTGCTGGTGCGGATGTAGAGGGCCTGGAGGGCGAGAAGGAGGAGGAGGAGGAGGCGGGGGAGGAGGCGGTGGGGGGAGAGGTGGGTCATATGGCATTGGTGGAGGACTGAGCGGAGGCGGTATGAATTGCGGACGCATGCTCGCCGAGTCCGGGGGACGCCCGAGCTGAGGCAGACGCAAGGAAGGTGGATTGGCGCCAACGGGAGCGGTCACGACCTCGATCGCTTGACGAGCCACGGAGGCATTGCGTGCAGCCTCGCGAGCAAGGGCCAGCTGCCTCTGGCGGACGACCATGAAGCTCGAGGTGGCAACCGCTTGCGGTGGCTCACCGTTGATGCGAGCACACACCGCACACGGAGGCCACGTGTGACATGGTATGTATGAGATGTTGAAAGGCCGTTCCGCCACACTGACTTCGGCCGTGCGAGCCTCGTTTGCACGGATAGCTGAGCCTCGCCCTGGTCTACGGGTCGAAGAAAGCCCATTCGCTAGCAGTAAGCAATCGAGGCACGGGGAGAAGAAAGGGAGGTCGCAGCGCACCCTTCAGAGTCGACGTCCATGCCGTTCGCCTGCTGGGGAAGGTCCTCGCTGGAAGAACTACCTAACCCGGGCGTCTGGCTGGGGGATCCCACGGGCGTCGTCGCCGGCGAATCCGTGCCGAACCCGCGTCCGTTCCGCGTAGAGCTGGGAACCTCGAGAGTTAACCTCGGAGTAGCGCACGTCCCACGTAGCACCTACCTCGTATGCAGCAGCTCGTCGTCTTCAGACGAGTTCGAATTTAAACGACGGCGATCAGGTTCACCGGCCGGGCCGTCGGGGATCCCGTTCCGCCGACTAGCCACCGCACCACGAGAAGTGGTTGCGTAGGCCCGACTGTCCCCAGCGACGCTACAGTGGGCATATCAGAGCGAGCGCAGACGATTTGTGCCGATTTCGACCTACGGAGAGAGTCTGAGCTGGCGCATCACGTCGTCGTCGTCTGATTCCGACGAGCGATTGCTGGTCGCCCCCGCTGCACCGTGAGCTTTGGTGCCGTCCGAGAGAAGACTCTTGGACTTTTCTTTGCTTTTGCCACTTAATACTTTCTTTGCAGCACGCATAGAGGTGCTGGGGCTGGTTAGTAAGGCAGGAAGAAGGAGTCGTCCTGGTGGTTAAGGACTGCGGTCTATATAGTCTTTGCTCGCCGGATCTCTCCGATGAGCCGATTTGCGCCTGAGGTGCCCTAACAGACTGTGAGCATTGTTTCCGAGAGGGTGAGGAGGAGAAAGACGGGTCAAACGCGGGTTACACGTTGCCAGCGCAGAACACAAAGCAGACGCACCTTGCCGGGCGTCTACTGTGGTTATCGATGTGTCACGGGTGAAGACGACGAAATGTGCAGAAAGAGAGTGAATAGTGTCTACAGCAAAAGACGAGGCAAAGAGTGAGGCCAAAACCGCGACGCAGAAGGGACGGACGGGGTCGCAGACGGCCGATGGTGTTGGTTTGTTGAAAAGAACAAGATGGTCACGTTGAGCCGCGAGACTCCTGCCATATATGGTAAGTGTGGTAACAACCTCGCCCGCGCAACGAGGCGTCGGAGATGAAAACTTTTTCGCGCGCATCAAAGGCAGAAATTGCCCTTGTGCGCCCGAGGTTAACGGCGATCTCTCGGCGCAGGCCCAAACAATGCCTCGCCCATGTTCTATGAACCGACATGAACTTGTATTGAAGGGTAATCAGACCTCCTCGGCTAGCTAGAACAACGCACAGGAGCTTGACGAGCGTGATGGCGACGAACATCGATGTACAAATGGGGAAATCGGCCGAAATCACTGTCCCGGGCAAAATATAAGGTGTCGTGAGGTTATCAGGCATCGTCCAACCACCTCCCCCCTAACGCCCCTCCACGCCAACTTTGGCTCGATCGTCGCACCCAGCCCTCGTGTCTCCCAGCCCGCGCCACGGCGTGCACCGGCACGCCTCTAATTTCGCATGGCGCGTTTCGCTGTAGACCTGCTCCTGAGCTTCATCTGTAAGCGTCTGTTTCGGAACAGAGGCTGAGGAGGACGATATTCGCCATCGCTGGATTCCGCCTCGTCCTCCGTCGAGCGGGAGCTGCGGCGGCGCTGCAGACGTGCAGAGCGCACTCGTTTAGGCGGTGTCGGCGGAACGGCGGCGTCCCTTGGGTTCTCCCGCGGGTATTCTTCGTGCTTCGGATCTTGGCCGCTGTCACTGCGGTCGCCGTCATCATCAGAAGAGATGAGTTGGTATGTGTTGCCGTCTTCCTCATCCATAGATGCATCTGCAGCATCCACATCGCCCGCGGTCTCTGTTGCATCGTCTGCGCTCAAGCATGCGATCTCTGGCAACAGTGGCCCGGATGGTCCTCCGTCCATGCCGTCCTCGCGCATCCTTCCATCGACGCTGCACGCAGTACGAAAGGCGGGCATGGCCGTGTTGAGGCCGCTGCTGGATGGGACAACAATCGCGGGCGGCGAAGGCGGGATGGTGGCCACGGATTCCGATCTGGAAGTCGCTGCTTCTTCGTCCATGAGAGTACGACACGCCACACAAGGTTTGACAGTATCGCACGGCACCCATTTGATGATGAGACGGTCATCCCTGGGCTCACTAGGACCGGTAATCGGAGATTCGGCTACGGCCAGCTCTTGGACGAACAGCAGCGACTCGTTTTGTGGCTCGGGCTGTGTCATGTCTGACTGTGGCGGGGAGTGCAAAATGAGGGATAGAGACTCGGGAGAGTGGTAGAGGGTCATAAACTCGCCTCGTTGAATCCATTATGCATGTCGATTCTCAAGCACTGATCATTGATCAGATGACGCCCTCAAAGGGTCGATGTCTCTGTCTGCATTAAGCACGGTGATGCGCTGAAAAAGGGGTGTGAAGGAGACTCACTGTACGCAGCAACATTTTCGGTACTTCCGCATATGCCTAAGTGTACGTACCTCTATGAAGGCCGCGCAGGCGCCGCTGATCTAGGGAGCCAGTAAATAGAAGCGAGATAGATTCAACGTGGTGGTGTCACCTGTGCTCGCTGGCACATACCTGGGGCGAGCGTCGACCCAGATGACGTGGAGGGAAGGCAAACGCGTGCATTCAAGGAACGACGTGCATCGCCCTCGAGCTGCGAGGCATGCGCCAGGGGGTTTCTTGGAGCACCAGAGGTAGTGTAGGCTCAAGCCTCCAACCACTTTGTGGGCACAGCAACATTCTGCCTACAGATGAGCACTCGGCAACGTAGCACACGCAGTTGGCCTTTACGTACCATGTCAGAACCATTAATGGCGTGATGGCGGAGGCGCTGGAGAGAGGCCCGTCGTGGCTAGCTGGAAAACTCGTAGACTCATCGCACGATATGTTATCCAAGCAAGACTAGATCGCATGTGCCAAAGAATCGGTGAAAAGGCGATGAAAACTTTTGTAGTAAATTGAACGAGCAAGGACAGTGGTTTGGTAATCAAGCCACTGTGTGAAGTCCACGTCAACACCATGTTCAACTCCGTAGGCGCCCATTGTAACCTCGTGGCGGTGGCTGATGGCCTCGGCCGCCCGCCGATAGGCGCCAGACTTAACCGCTTCCGGCCAAGCTTTTCTCGTTCATTTTTCGCAACGTCCGCGACGAGCGAAAGCGATGTAATAGACGATGACGTGGGCGGGTTTCTCACTCGTATGAGGTACTCAGTCAGCAGAGTATTATACGAGATCATATGGGGATGTCGCGCGCTGATATTAGTGATAACATGGGAACAGAGAACAGATATTCAAGTTTCAGACCGACTCGGACTATGCTAAGAACAAATTTTCATGCGTGAAATATCTCATTTTCACCGTAGGAGACCGGCAGGACAAAGCATTCGGTGTCATGCATGTCGAGATCCCTTAAGTTGTCGAGCTCCGGGGAAACGCCAGGATGGAGGCCTCAGGCAGGTCTGAACCTAAGTTACGACTCGGACAAGTCTTGGGTACCTACTTCTTCCCCGGCGGCCTTCATGAATATCGATGCAAGGACGGCGGTGCGAGCAACAGTTCCACATATCTCCTTAGTTTGTTATCATACGAGCACAGCTCGTTATCCAGTAGAAACGAACCAAGGATGACCGGGTCAATGTGGTTGGCTTGCAGAGCAATAAGCCCCGTACCGGCAGGATGCGTCACTGCCTTTCGCGTTGCATCCGAAGCAGACGACTGCACGAACAGTGTCAAAAGGCTGGAATTGTGTCCACGAACAGCTATCGATACACATCAATGCACACAACAAGCCAACCCCAGACCCTAGAGGAGAGCGCACATCACCAGTCCGCAAAGCCCACAAGCTTGCCCTCCCATGTCCACCATATCTCCTCGTCCTCCTCGTCCTCCTCGTTCTGGTCCTCGTCAGCCCGGCGCCCCCCATCAGCGTCCGCTCGCCCGTCATCCCCCTCTCGCGCATGCGCGAACGCCGACCCGCCCCGGCACCCGATCCACGCGCCCTCCGTCCGCACACGCCCGCTCTTACTCTTCGCCTTCCGTTTCGCCCCAGCACCAGCGGGTGGCGACACCGCCCCCGCGTCCTCGAGGAACGCGTCCAGGATCGCGTCCAGGGGGCGCGTGAGGTTCTGTCGGGCGGCCCACGCGGGGTGGGCGAAGCGTCGTGGGGCGCGCAGGTATATATGCGTCTGCGTCGGGGCTGTATCGCGTCGCGGTCGGGGGCGCGTCAGGAACTGTGAATGTGCAACGAGTCTGAGAGGGCGCGGACGTACCGAGTTCGCTCGACATGTCGCCCTCGCCGTCGACCCAGGCGTTCATGAGAGTGCGCGATAAGAGGCGTTGCGCTGCGGTGAGAGCTTGTTGCGCTTCCACATGCGATTGTTCGCGGGGTACGGCAGCGGCTTGCCGGGAGGTGGACGCTGCGGGCGGCACGGGCTTGGTAGGAGGTGGAGAGGGCGCGCAGGGTATAGATAGCGTTGGCTGCGCGGACATGCCAATATGAGGCTTAGAATTGAGAGCTTGGCCGGATGGGGCAGGTTGCGGAGGGTCACCTAAGGGCGTTGGTAATGGGCGTGGGGAAGGAATAGACTCTGGCGAGGGCGCGAGCGAGCGCGTCGGTGGCGAAGACGGCGACGGACTCCGCGAGGGTGGAGGTTCTGACGTAGAGTCAACGTCGTATTCATCATCAGAATCCAGGCGTTCGGCATCTTGGCTACCGTCACTCGTATATCCATCGGTCACCGTGCCGCCACTCGTACCTCCATCCGAGCAGTCCGCGGTCTCGTCGTTGTCGCTCACTTCTTCTTCACTTCCTTCTGTGTCTTCGTCGCTCACGTCGTCTTCACTTGCTTCGTCATCGCTCGTATCTTCATCACCTTCGCTGTCCTCCTCGTCGTCTTCGTGTGAACTCCCGCGCGTGCCCCATATTTTGAGCTCCAAGCCATCAACGGTGAAGACGATCCTTGCGCGTGCCGCACCGACACTGGAGCCAAGGACGAACATGAGGTGTGCCGTGCCTCTGGAAATCGTTGCTGCACGAGTAGGGGTATTAGGGTCGACTGCTCCGTCTTGCCCATCTGCCGGAGTCGAGCTGCGGGCATACATGCACCTCGCGTACGCTGTCGACAGAGCCACAAAGGTCGTTTGTAGGTGTGACGCCAGGGTGTCGATCGTCGCGAGCAGCTCTTCACGCTTCTGCGCCACCTTCGGGTTAGATTTGCCCACCGGCATGCGGGATAGCTGGGCGACCGGACTAGCAAGGGCTCAGATGGTGGCTCGGGGTCGGGGGAGGTTGGAGAACAAGATGAACAACGTACAATGGGATTTGGCTCTTGAGGAATAGGGTGTGGCTGAGTAGGGAGAGTGATAGTGCGGCCGCCACAGTATGTGAGATTGATGGGGTCTCGAGAATAACTGTTGGTACCTTGAGCCGCTCAAGAAAATCTTCGTCGTGCTTTTCGTCGACCTGCTGGCCGATTGACTGATTTTGTTCGCCCATGGTTGCTACAGTAGCCCTTTGTTCGGCGGGAGGAAAGGAAGATGAGGACGTGGAGGAGGATCCAGACATCGAAGGAGGTGGAGGTGAACTGTTCAGTGTAATTATCATGTCGGGCATCGTTCAGGTCGTCAACGGTCTTGAGCGGGTTGGCAACATTGGGGATCGTCGGTAAGGGTCGGTGAGGGTAGAGGGTAACGGTTACACGACGCGAAACAAGCGCTCTCCCGACGCGTCCAGAGTCACGTGTTGTTCGTTTAGGGCCGGTACATTCGCGACACTAAAGAAAATTCTCTCGCTTCGAATCTGGTGGTTGTCTTCGTCCTCGACCACCATGTCGTGTCTGCCCAGGTTGTGCCGCATATACCCATCCTATCATCGTTTTCACTTCTGTGTGCTGCCGCAGTATCCTGGTCCTATCCATCTCACGTGTCGAAAATACCCACTCGCTTCTGCCTAGGGACACGGCGTTCAATGCCTTCGTCTCCTTTACTAGTGATGTGGAAGATTGACTCTGCTCTCTCCACGCTTGGACGTTCGGACTCCGTGTCGACACCCGTGGACGATTGAGCACTAAGAAGAGCGGACATCTCCAATCAGGATCCTTAGCAGTTATGTAGTCCCATGGGGCGAGGTGCGTTTATCATCCTCATCACCATAGTTTATGCGCGTATTGTAGTCCATCGTGACATTGAATCCCATATTTTTATCCCTGCCATACTGCCCTCTGCGAGATACCAAAACGAATCGCTCGCGGGATATCAGCAGAGTCGGTAACTGCTGAGTGGTGTTCGCGGATCGCCTTACAGGTGGGTACTGTCTCTCACTGTCACTATCGTCCAACATCAACATTCCCCGAAGTGGGTCGCTGTGTCCTCTATGTAAGTCTATGTAGTGGTGAACGCCGCGCAGTAGCTAACCTTTTTCGGGCAGGAAACTCGCTCGATGATGCTTCGGTGGTGGTGGTGGTGGAACCGCTATGCATGGCTCCTCGGACTCTGGTACGACTCCCGACTTCGTCCCGTCAATTGCTCACGGATGCATCATTCATAGATCAGCTCGCAGACGCCGACATGGTCTCTTCAACCGCCTCGTCCCTTTTCTTCGACGCACACTCAGTGATGACGTACCTGATATGGATACATCACGTCTCGAATTCGGTAGGATCTTCAATTCCAGCGTCGAGATGACGGGTGCTCTCTGAAAGTACTTTCCGACCCCATTCGGACGACGCCCAAACACCCTAAGTACCTACCGCCGAAAGCGCTACTCTCTGCTACTCTGCGCTACTGCACTTGCATTACCGCTCGTGCTGACGCGCGAACGTGTTCACTTAGAAGTTGAACGACGTCTTGTTCGATGCCGTGTTTGGAAGGATTGAAAGCTATGTAAGACGGTTGACTTGAAGAAGGCTTCGACATCCATTCATTCAGAAATTTCCTTTGGCACCTGCGACGAAATGCCGATGCCATAACGCCCTGCGAGGGGGGTGAGGGTCATCATGCGAGGATCCTCTCATCTCACATCAAGTAGCATCCGAGATGTCCTTAGGAAAAGCGGGAGCTGGAATGGCGGAATTGACATAAAGTAACGTGACTCTACCCTGACTTGAACGCATATAAACCTCACCCCGCACTCCTCCAGGCTAGTCAGACCTCTCCTGCGCAATCTCACCGACCAGTCCTCCAGCATGTTGGGCAAAGTCGTCCATGCGCTCCTACCCCTCCTCGCTGCGGGGTCCGTCAGCGCACAAATGTCCTTCCCAGCCAAGCTGCGCAACCTCCAAGCCGCCAGCGCACAGTTCCACGCCTCGCTCCCTCAGATGCCACTGAGTGCGAGTGGCTCCGGGCCCAATATCAAGAACATCACCTTCAAGGACCCCCGCGCCTCGCGTACGCTTCCATTCTTCTCGCGCGCCGTGGCTGTCGCGCTTACCGGCATGGGCACGCAGAGTTCTGGGTCGGTGGAACGACCATTCCCGAAGTCGACTGGGACATCGGCGACAGCTGGGCCGGACTGCTCCCCATTACGAACAAGACAGGCGAGGATCGCAAGGTAGGCGCACCCCAAGCCCCGCTCCGACGCCGACATGCTCACTGAGCGACGTGCCCCACTGTCTACAGCTCTTCTTCTGGTTCTTCCCGCCAGGCCCTGAAGGTAGCCTGGATGACATTCTTTTCTGGTGCGTATCCATATTCGGCTCCGGGTCTGCTTAGCTAACAGTCTGCGAACGCATCCGTCATACAGGACGAACGGCGGCCCTGGTTGCTCGTCTTTAGAAGGCCTGTTGCAAGAGAACGGGGTGGGTCTTGTTCGAATATTCCCCCGGCTCTGGCAATTTCGATACTGATGATTATGCTCCGAACAGCCCATCTCGTGGCCCTGGGGTACAGCCCGCCCGGTGCAGAACGAGTACAGTTGGACTAACTTGTCAAGCGTCCTCTACCTCGAGCAACCTATAGGCACCGGATTCTCACAGGGCGAGCCGAGTGCTGTCGTACGTGTCGCTGCGCACGCTTATCATGGTCGTCGATTGATCATAATGTATACCTTCACCTCAGGACGAGCACGATATCGCCGAGCAGATAGTCGGCTTCCTAGAACAATTCCTCGACATTTTCGCAGAACTCAAGCATAAGAAGTTGTACCTGTCTGGCGAAAGCGTGAGTCCATCCCCAAATGCTCGTTTCTTTTCAATCCTGTGCTGATGAAGCCCGTTTCATCGGCCCTATGACAGTATGCGGGGATGTATGTTCCGTGTTAGTGCACCAGTCAATCTTTCCTGTCGGTGCGCTACTAACCAGGATTAGACCTCGCGGACTACATCTACAATCATCCTGATAAGCTGGAATTGGACCTGCAGGGCTTCTGGATTGGCGATCGTGAGTCCAGTTGCTCGCGCCTATATCGCATCTCCTGCCTTACATCGTTCCGTTCAGCTCTCATCGGCTGGGAGCCTGTTCAAACACAGATCCCCGCTGTGGATTTCGTCAAGAAATACGACGCTACGTTCTCCCTCCCGTGAGTCTTGAAAAGCATCTTTGATCGATATGAGAGTTCTCATGGCTCGCAGTCGGAAAGTCATGCAGGAGATCAACGACATCGCCGAGAACTGTGGATACGCAGGGTACCTCGACACATATGTAACCTACCCTCCACAGGGTTTACTCCCGCTGCCTGGCGACAGAACCCATGTCGAGGAAGGTTCAGAATGTGAGGTGTGGTGGAAGATCGTGGAGAATGCACGTCTGGTCAACCCCGGCTTTAACGTGTACAGAATCTTCGACAACGTGCGTATCCTTACCCTGACAGCTGGCCTTGGAGTCGCACAGCTGACCGCTGCGCCCACCTAGTGGCCATTCCTGTGGGACGTTCTCGGCTTGCCCACAGACCAGGACACCCCGCTCCAATCGCCCATCTACTTCGACCGCGAGGACGTCAAGAAGGCGATCCACGCCCCCGTCGACACCGAATGGGGCATGTGCTCGGGCAGCGGCAAGGTGTTCCCGCCCGACGGGGACGCGTCTCTCCCTCCCGCGCTTACCGTCCTCCCAGAGCTCATCGCGAAGAACAGGCGCACGGTGATCGTCCACGGGCTCGCGGATTACGTCCTCATCGCTGAGGGCACGCGCATCGTGCTCCAGAACATGACTTGTACGTCCTGTCCCGTCCGCGCTGCTGTACCTCCATGCGCTCTCGCGGCGACTCGGACTAGGGACTGCTCACCGTCGAGTCTCAACTGTGGCTGATCCCGCGATTCTCCAATTTCATGCAGGGGGCGACGAGCCTGAGTATCTGCAAGGCTTCCAGCACGCGCCCGTTCCCGACAGCTTCATCGTCGACGGCGTGCCCATGGGGACGGTGCAGTCCGAGCGCAAGCTGACCTACTACGAGGTCGTCCTTAGCGGCCACATGTGCGTCCCGACTCCCGTCGGTTTCTCCTGTGACGATCGATATTGGCATCCTAGTGGCTGACCCGCACCGTCTCATCCGTCTCGTTTCGGCGGCAACTGGCAACGTTTACAGGGTGCCGCAGTTCTCCCCAAAGGTGAGTGCGATCGACCAGTTGGTATCAGCGATTTGCACAGATGCTTACTACTTCACTCTTCCCCTCCGTCGCCGCACAGGCTGCGTTCCAAGGCATGCAGTATCTGATGGGCTTCAGGGATGAACCGTGAATGCATTGCTGCAAGCACAGGCAAGCACGTCAAAGTGAGTACTAGTACACGGCGCCGGGCCCGCTTGTCTCGCAATTGTCGGAAACAATACATTTTATAGATACTCGCTTGGCTGTAAAATTGGTAGCGATCGACGATCGTGACCGTCGCCGCCGCACCGCATGAAGGCCGCATCGATCAAATGATATAAAACATCGTGCACCTGAAGTCAAGCACTGGTGCACAAAAATCGTAACGCGGGATAAGTAGACTAAGACAGAAGGCCTTTAGTTTGTTGACGCGCGCTGGTATGAACTGGTATCACGGCGCTCATTTTCGCGCGCAAATTTCGCGGCGCTACATACTTATCAGTATGCACCGCTGCCTACCGCTGCCGACCCGCCTCCAGGCACGCGACGGGTTACGCAATGGGCACGTACATGTTGCGCACATGCGTGTTTGCGTCGCGGCCCGTTGGCCCAGGCAAAGGCAAACGTTGCGTTTTGTGCGTTGGTTGTGCGACCATCATGCAGGCTAAACCGGCTAAACCATTCATGGCCGGACATATCGCCCTCATTGGCTCGCGCAACGGAGGGCGAGGGTATAAAGCAGAACAGCACGGATCCGGGTTGGTGTCTGCGATTTTTGCCTTCCTCCCCTTCTCCAGCCTTCAAATTCTTCCCTTTCTGGAGCGGCCTCAGTGTACTTGGACCAGTGTACCATGAAGGCCATCACGCTCTTTTTTCTCTCCCTCTTCGGTGCGGCATTCGCGCTCCCAACCGACGACGTGCTCGCACGGCGCGGGAGCCCCTCGGCGTACGACGCGATCCCTCTTGACGACTCCAACGACCTCGAGGCGCGGACGCACCAGGGCACGATCGCCGGCGCGGACCTCTTCGCGTCCTGCCCGGGGGGGCCAGGCTCGCACAACGTCCACAACGCCGACCGGTGCACGCTGGTGAGTCTCCGAGCGCCGAGTGGAGATTAGATAAGTGGACTGAAACCTGAGGCGTCGTGCCCGCCGTCCTGTGTAGATAAACGTGAGGAACAACCCCGACCAGCGGATCTGGACCGTCCTGGGTGCCGCGCAGCTCAAGTATGTCCCCTGAGCACTCCGCATCGCGCGCACAGAGGTTCGGGATCTGACCGTCCTGACCCCCTTCTCCCTTCCCTGTCGCAGCTGCAAGGGCTCGACGAAGGACATCATCGTCACGCTCGGCGGGACGACGACCGTCGATCAGACGACGACGGTTAGCGTCAACTTTGGGTTCTCCATGGATGGGCTCTCGATCGGCGGCGGGTTCTCCGAGTCGCTCGGGAAGAGCACGACGCAGTCCAAGACGATCATGTTCTCCATCCCCGCGGGCAGGCAGGCGGTGTACGTCGTTGGTGTGAACCAGAAGTCGCAGACGGGGAACGTGCAGGTCAACTACGGCTCGCGGCAGAAAGGCCACTACATCGTGAGTGCTCGCGTGGTAGCGTCTCCTCTCTCAGGCTGACGCGGCGCTGGACTTGCCCAATGCCAGTGGATTACGGGTGCACAGATCACGAGACTCACGCCTGACCCGGACGACGTCGAGTTCGATGTGTACCAGAGCGACTGCGGTGAGTGTCGACGATCCCTGTGGCCTGTGTTCGTGGAGCTGACTTGCGGTGCCTGTTAGGTGCCGACCCTACTGACCTCAGCAAGTTCAACAAATGATCGGATGGACGCAGCTTTGTTCATCGTATTTCTCACTCCGGGTATTTTGTTTGGACCTTTCGGACCTTTATAATTTATTGTGAATGTAGTAATTGCTGCACTTTTCCGTTGCATGTTTAATACAAGCGGCCTGGCCAGGGATATCGGCTCGTTCAAGTTCGTCATTCGCCTCTCAGGAGCATTCCTGAATCTTGAAAGTGAAACGTTTCCGAGTAGCGCAACTGACGCCTCCAACACGTTCTCGACAAGGAAGACCGTCGTGGTTATCGTCGCGTGTGTTGCTGACAGGTGCCAGTGCAGGATACGGGTTAATGCTGTTCCGATTTGGCAACCTCTAAACATTAAAGTTGTGTAAGACGGTTAATCCATAATTACCTGCCTGACTCGGACTTCGCACTGCCACCTGCACTGGACAAGTTGTCGATATGTAGTAGGGTGCTACCGATGCAGTACGCGTCGAAGGCTGTTCGACGAGCCTACTTATCAGCGCCGACTTGACTGTGACTCCGTGGACTCATCTCATCATGCATCAAAGCTGTTGTCGACTCGGAGATCGCAGCAGGCGCGAATACGTGATCTGTTCGACGAAGCCCAGTTACGAACATGTGCATGAACATGCCGAGCCCTGGGCCTAAGCGAGAGAAGCAAGGTTAGTCGAGCTCACCTCGCGGAGATACGTGCAGAAGTAGTTGCCTGACGGTCTGCAAGCCAGAGGGACTCCGTCGAGCTCACGAAATGTGTGACTTTAAGAGACAGTTAACCGTGGACCAAGGCCAAGTATTCGACTGGCTGCCTGTCATAGCAAGACACTCGTTTATCTGGCCGTTGATCCTGTCTCCGAGTCATCCAGGTGTCCGGACATGTGTGGTGACAGGGATGAGTAACAAATTGCACGAGTGCTTCGATTACCTGGCGTATAGACAGCTGGACGACCGTGGACCACAAAATGGAGCATGCAGCACTAATACCTGCCACGACGCGACCCTCCGCCGCCCCCGTGTCCTCCACGACCTCCGTGTCCACCACCGTGTGCGCCGCGGCCCCACCTCCGTCCACGTCCCCCTCTGTTGTTGTTGCTGCTGGCGGCGTTGTTCTCGTACCCGTCCCCGTCTTCAGCGCCACCGTGGCCGAACATATCCTCCTGCGACGGCAGCGGCCCATTCTGTCTCCCCACGACCCCGCTCGCCGACTCGGACTGCCCGGCCCCGCCGCCGATCCCAGGGAGGAAGTCCTCACCGGAGTCCGCGCCCCCACTGCGCCCCGCCTGCGCCCCCGCGCCCCCAGACCCGTACGCTCCTCCGGACGGTAGGTCGTCCTGCGCCCCTCCCCACGCGCCCCAGCCCCCTCCGCCGCCGCCCATGCCGAACCCGGGGACCATCGCCTCCTCGTCCTCGTCCTGGCCCGACGTGTCCGTCACCTCCGGCGGCTTCTCGCCGCCCCCAGAGAACACGGACGAGGCGTCGCCCGGGCGCTCGCGGCACCAGAAGCGCGTGGTGTGGTCGTTGGACGCGCTCACGAGGATGTGCCCGAGCGGGTGGAAGGTGAGCGCCCAGACGTTCGAGTCGTGCGCCTGCGAGAGCGTCGCGCGCGGGCCGGGCTGCTGCGACGCGAGCTGTGCCGATGGCGGCTCCGTGGACGAGGAGAGGTCCCAGTGGAGGATCGCGCCCTCGGACCCCCCGGATACGAGCAGCGGGTGGAACGGGTGCCAGGCGACGGCTGTGTGGCGCGCGGTCAGAACACGGACGAGGACGGGCGTCGGGCGGAAACGTACAGGTGACTTCCTTCTTGTGTCCTTTGAGCAGCCGGAGCTCCTTCATCGCGCGGATGTCGAACACGCGCACCGTCTGGTCTCGAGAGGCGCTCGCGACCAGGTCGCCGTTCGGCGACCATGCGAGTGCTTGGACCGTGTTCTTGTGGTAATGTCTAGCCCTGAAGTCAGTCGCTGCAGACTAACGGTTGTGTTCAGGACGCACAAGGTAGAGAGAACGGTAGCCGTTCGCGGGTCCCAAAACTTGATCATGTTGTCTTTGCTGCCCGACACTAGGAGGCCCTTCGTGGGATGCCACTCGACGCACTTCACGTCCCACCCGTGGCCAGTCAAGGTGCGTTCGGACCGTTGTTCCTCGAAGGACCACAGGCGGATGGTGGAGTCGTCGCTGGCCGTCGCGAACCTGGTGTCGTCAGGGCTGAAGCTGAGCCCACGAATGGCTTCTCGATGTCCCGGCCACTGCGTCAAGTTGTTCATGTTGGGCTGGAAATACTTGATGACCCCACTGTGGTCCGCAGACGCGAGAAATGCGCCTGAATGGGTGAACTGCATCGTCCGGACGGCCGAGTCGTGCGCCTGCAGGATCGTCTCGAAGTTGAACGTCAGCCCATTCCAGAGCGTAAACTCGCCGCTCGTCGAGCCTGTCAATATCCGCCTTGCTTCCGGTGTCCACTACAGAGGGGATGTTCAGAATTAAGTGGAGGTGGGCATGGTGCAAGGTACTGACCACCACGCAGTTGACTGGACACCTGATCTTGTTGGTCGATGTATGCACGAACTTGGTGCACAGAGATGTCGAGGGATTGTCAGGGTATGCCTTGGGAGGCAGGAGCTGCACACGAGATATATTGAGTCTCTGTATACTCCGTACATGCCCAAAATCCACCCTACGTCAATGATGTACGGCGGAGCAGGCCGCAGATGTGGCACATACGTCGGGTTTGGCCGCAATTTCCGCATCTACCATCAAAATCAATACTAGTGTTAGCATCCACTCTTCGCATTTAAGAAGGCCGCTGCAAATAAATTATAGCAAGCACTGATGCGGGAAGGTACAACCTTGATACAAAGCAGTCGCCGGCAATAGCCTTGGTAATCATCTTGGACAAGGCCCGACAAGTAATATCAACTCCTTTGTCCAAGATGATCGTCAAAGACTTTTCGCGCGACTTCAACCGTTCAAACATCGTACGAGACGTCCTTCTTCGACAGTTGATACGTGTCTGCAGCCGGGCTGGTATGGCACAAATGTTCACGTACCAGAGTCCACCTTCCCATCGCACCACCGTAGTCGACAGTCCTTCGCGGTCGAACCTTCTTCACGGGTTTGCCGTCCGCCATCTGCCTTGCCATGTCCATCTCCAGCGCCCTCGGATCCTCTGGTGGAGGAGGGTTTGGAGCCTCAAAGTCCCGTTGCGGTTTCCATCCGATGTTTCCTGCATTTTGTGGCGGAATGGACCGCGAGGGCAGTAAAACGGGTAGAGCTGCAGTTGCCATGAGGTTATCGGACAAAATGTGTGCAGAGGAAGGATAGTCGACGCGAACTGAGCAAGTCAACGATATCGTGCACGCCTGCCCGCACTCTGTTGCTGTCCAAAGCCCAGAGGAATGAGGATGAAGCTGAACTGACGTTGAAGTCGGGGTACAACGATTGATGTTGTGGAAAGTTGTAAGTGTGAGAATGCCGGTCTAAGTGTGAGAAAAGTCGTGGTCATAGTGTGGTCTAGTACCGATCTATGAGCGGTTATTACCCTGGGAAATGCCGTAGTCTTATAAGCGATTACATTCGGAACGGAGATCGTCATTAATAGTCGACTCTTATTCCCCAACCCCCACCATGTCCGACTACTCCGACGCTGCGAGCGACTACTACGACTCAGACGGCTCAGACATAGACGTATGAAAGGTCTCGCTTCTGCACAAATCATCTGTGTTGATCTCTGGTGAAGGACACGAACGACTCCGACTTCGACGATGAACCTCTCCCGCCGTCCAAAGAGAAGCAGAATAGCAGGGACATAGAGCACAAGAGCTTGTCGACGGCAGAGCTGCAAGATCTAGTCGACAAAGATATAGGCCACGTAGCTAGCATTATTGGTATAGAGGTGCAGCCCATCTCGTACTCTGTCTTCCTACTCCAGTTGACTTTGTCTATCTACCACCACGCGCACACGTTATATTCCATTCTTTGACCGTGCCATGACGGTGTGCTCAGTCTCCAATCGTGTCTATCCTCCTCCGCCACTTCAACTGGAACAACGACCGCCTCATCGAGCAGTTTCTCGAGTCCGCCACCGGGGTTCTCGAGGATGCCGGAGAGCCGTCGCCTGTGGACTCCGCGGACGAGAGTCCGCGCCCAGCCAAACGCGTCCGACTGGAGTCCCCCTTCCCGCCGCCTACGGAGTACATGTGCCCGGTCTGCTGCGGGGACGACCCCCCCGCGGTGTTCCGCCTCCGATGCGGCCACGCATTCTGCACGCCGTGCTGGAAGACGTACGTCATGTCCAAGATCAAAGACGAGGGCCAGTGCACGTTCCGGTGCATGCACGACGACTGCCGCACCGTCCTCGACACGCGTTCAATCGCGAAACTCGTCGAGCCCAGCGTCAAGAACCGGTCGGTGACCTCCGAGTCTGCGCGAGAGGTGCAGCGAGGCTAACGACTGACACACAGCTACCAGGAGCTCATCCTGCAATCCTACGTCGGCGCACACGCGAACCTCCGATTCTGCCCGCACCCCGGCTGCACGCAGACGGTCTCGTGCCCGTCGGGGGTGCGCTCCTCGCTCATGACGGAGGTGCCCACTGTCAGGTGCGGGGCGGGCCACGTCTTCTGCTTTGGCTGTGGCCTTGACTCGGACCACCGGCCGCTCATCTGCAAGCTCGTGAAGCTCTGGCTCAAGAGCGCGCGCGAGGACGCGGGCACGTCGCAGTGGATCAAGGCGAACACGCGCACGTGCCCCAAGTGCGAGAACAACATCGAGAAGAACGGCGGATGCAAGTGAGCGTCGTCTCGTCTCCACATCTGATAGATTCTGACGCGCCGCGACGCTGCGCAGCCGCATCCTGTGCCGACATTGCCAGTACCAGTTCTGCTGGCTGTGCATGAAGAACTGGGACGTGCACGGGTACAACAACGAGGTGTGCAACGCGTGGAAGGAGCCCGAGCCCGACGAGGACAAGACCGCCGCGCGCCAGAGCCTCGAGAAGTGGCTCTTCTACTTTGACCGCTTCAACAACCACGAGATCTCCGCGCGCCTCGACGAGGAGCTCTGCACGCGCACGGAGGAGAAGATGGTCGAGTGGCAGGAGACGAGCAAGATGTCGTGGATCGAGGTCAGCCCGGTCGTCCTTGCTTGCATAAATCTTAACTCACCTTGCGCGCGCAGTCGACGTTCATGCGCGACGCCGTGAACGAGCTCACGCGGTGCCGGGTCACGCTCAAGTGGACGTACGCGATGGCCTACTTCCTCGCAGCCGGGAACAAGAAGCAGATCTTCGAGGACATCCAAGCGTATGTTCCGCTCCACTCCCACGCTCTATCAGTGCTCATGTCTCGCTCAGTGACCTGGAGAAGGCCGTGGAGGCGTTGTCTCAGCTGCTCGACGAGCCCGTAGACGAGGACAGCGTGAAGAGCCTCCGGCAGCGCATGGTGGACAAGACGGTACGTCGATCTCCTGCATGCGCAGGCCCCTATGCTCATTCGTGGCCCCTGGCAGGTCTACGTGCGTGGGCGCCATGAAATCGTATTACAAGACACCGCGGAAGGGCTGTACGAGGGCCGCTGGGAGTGGACTGAACCATCGGACTGAGGCCTCGGTTTACACATCAACAAGCAACCATCTTTCATACCGGTCATTCCCGTTTTCGAGGATTGTTTCTAGGACCTCGGTCAAGCAGTGTACGTTACAATCGCAATGTGTACCCTTGTATAGAGTGGGGAAGATAGCATGCAGCATTAAGCAAATTATGTATGGATACATGAGGTCGTCCGTCTGCAGCCTACAGCCTGAACCCGAGGCTGCGCATGCACGCGATGTGCCGCTGCACGAGCTCCTTGCACTTCTCGTCCGCCTCGCCCGTGGGTGTGTTCAGGAAGCAGTCGTCCCGCGCGGACTTGGTCTCCGGGCACGCGCAGCATCTGCCATCGCCAATACTGGTCAGCGCTCTCATCCCCTCGTGCCCTCCGCGGCGCAATGCATGTAGGGGGTGGGGTGTGATCACGACGTGCAATGGCCAAACTCAATGGCTCAGAAATCGAAGGGAAATTAGGTTGCAAGTGCGATATTCGGTTAAATCCCTAGATATGTCATAAGGCAGTAAAGTCATCAATTTCGAACGGTCTCCCGGACTGTGAATGGGTGGCTGGAAACGTAACTCGGTCCTGTAGCCGGAAAGTGTTTTGACATTCGACTAGCCCTTGGTCTGACGTAGGACGCAAGGTAATACCAAACCGTCTACACACTTTCCGGCCATTGGGCCCAGTTATCTATCCAGCCTCCCATTCACAAGCTGGGAAACCGTCCCGGAATGAAGACCTTCGAATGCTCGAAGATCTCTCAGACACTGTTCCAACCAATGTCGCAAAGATTTACAGACCCTTGAAATCGGCCATTGCGCGTCGTGGATGTCTTTCGTTCCTACGGAGGCCGTCGAGGCAAAATGGAAGAGACGTACGGCTTGAGACCCTTGGGATTGAGCGGGTTCTGCTTCGGGTCTGTCGGGTCATACGGCTTTTCCGGAGCCGCGGGCGTCGGTGCAGTCGAGCCTCCCCACCACGAGCTGATCTGATTTAGAGCATGGGCGGGAGAACGATCAGTCCTCCTCTCCGTTGTATTTCTGACTTTCGCAGACGACGTACCGAGAACATGTTAGCAACAGTAAAATCTGGAGTGGCTTTTACAAGGACTAGGTAGAGTCGGCAGGAGCTTCCGTGGCAAGGATGCGGTGTGGTAGTACCAGGAGATGCTTCGTACGGTCCGGGAGTTGAGAGTTATAAGTTAAGACGCAGGCGGCAGCAGCGCGAGTCGTCCCGATTATAGGCGCAGGCATCAGTCAGAACCTTGTTTTCGGGTTAGGGCTTGCGCTAGGGTTAAAACCCTGCCTGAATAGACGCACGGGCACCGCTCTTCAGCTGAGCTTCAACCTCTTTGCATCTTTCTCTGTATCGTCTCTATCTACTCTTTTAGCGGTACAATGCGCATGTATTCACCCTGTGATAGCAAGGCATCAGCAAACTTGGCGGCTGGATGAGGCTGACTTACTCGTCAACATCAAATGTCCGTACGGTCAGCCTCGGTCGACATATTATAACCGCAGCTCTCCTACAGCAATCCGTCATTCTCGGTTGCCTCCTTTCTATCACCATCTCTCTCTTCAAGACTCTAGAACAGCCTCTTGACATGGCTTCGACACTCGTTTCAGAAGACCTCGTGCGTACTCTGTCGTGTCTGGTATTCGCCTGCATCCCTCCCGGCGAGTCGATCATCAAGCTTTTCGACCCCGTCTCCGGAGAATTGGAAGAATATCATCTTAAGAGGGTTTCATCTGACTCGCCTACTGCGTCTACCTCTGTCGGACCTCCTCCGAAGCAGGTGAAAAAGGCGGCCGGCTTAATCCTACAGGATGTTATGCAACGCCTCAAAGCTGTCGAGGGATCCAAGAGTTCGCAATCGAAAGTCGATTCCGTCAGCCACCACGGTGTTGACGGCCCACTTGCTCGTCTGAAGCGTGTACTCTATCGCCGCGACGACTCAGTCGACTCATCACTCGGCCGCAGTGTATTCGCCGCCGTGCCCCCAGGCTGGATGGACAGGACATACCTCCTTGACCAGACAATCCCCTGGGAGTCGGACACCGAGCCCTCTGGCAACTGGTCAACGCCCACGACCCCCCTCAAGCTTCGCTCCTCGTCTTCCTCTTCATGGTGCTCGTCGCTGTCGTCCCCCGCCAGCCGCGCCCCTGGCGACTCTAGCTCTCCGTTTGACACGACCGGCAGCACTTCCGGCGACGCGTCCCGCCTCGTCGGCCTTGGCTTTTCCATGTTCAATACCGACGGCACCTTGTTTGACGGTCTCGGTAGCCTCGACGACTCCTCCACCCGCGCGTCCTCACCCACGGATGAAGCCCACGCACGCGTCTGCCAGCGCCGCGGCGTCCGCTCTGGCCACTCGCCTATGCTCTTCAAGACTGTGCCGAAGTCGCACAGCACCCCTCGCTCCCCGTCGAAGCCCACCCGCCATGCCGCTGAGCATCCGTCCGCCGACCACGAGGACGATTGCTTCGGTGCCCCTCCTGGCGCATCCACGCCCGTCCCCGCCGGCGCTCCCGAGTCGGCCCGCGTCCCCCAAGCCCCCGCCCGGCGCGTCCTCGGACGGCTCCCGCTCGAGTTCCCGAACGACAAGGAGGCCAAAGCGCGGCACGCCCTCCGCGAGCCCTCTCCTCCTGGTGCCCCGTTCCAGCCGCGCGCGTCCGCTCGTCGCGAATGCTGCGCGGGCTCGGGCTCGAAGCGCTCCCCTGCGGCCGTGGGTCAGGCTGGCACGCCGGAGGCGGACCAGCTCAGGTTCTGGACGCACTGGATGACACCGGTGAGCGAGAAGGACGGGCGCGCGCGGGCTGTTTGGCGGCCGTGAGGGCGGGAGGGCGCATGCGTGGGGCGTGGTTCTCGATGCTTGTGGGTTTCGACCGGGCTTCGACTGCTTCGTAACTATGTTCAAATTTTTTCTTGCACAATCCACAGCGCAATGCATATCCGTTGCTTCTCCAGTGTGTTGCTGCGGCGCTTCACTATTGCTTCCTATTGCTTCACTAGGGGTAGTCAAAGATGGGGAATCGAAGGGCGATTCGAGAGTCGCTTCGAGGGAGAGAAGCTAGTCGGCGATTCGGGCGATTCAAGGCGATTCATGGGGAATCGCCGCGAAGCGTCGAAGCTCCTCTGGAGGAGCACCGACGGACAGAATCGCGATTCTGGGGATGCGCTTCGCCTATCGAGGAGCGTTTACGTAAGGTTTTGATGAGGAATCGCTCTGTGAAGCGACGGGTTTGCTACGGGGGTGGTCAGAGATGAAGGCGATTTAATGGACGATTCGAGTGCGAGAATCGCCGTAGAATCCACACAAGAATCGTCAGCGAAATCCTCATATTTGACTACCCCTACTAATAGGTCGAGATACTGTACGTCCCAGACATTAGGCGAAGCGAATTGACCCTAACCCAAGGCGTGGGAAACGGGCTGTCAAGCGAAAGGTGCCAGGGGACAAGGGACATAGGCGAAGCGCTCGTCCTCTCCCGCAGACGAAACTTGGACGAAATAGCTTGTTTAAGCCTTCTGGGTAACGTTCGAGTGCTCGCTGCTCCTAAAAGACCTTCGCAAAGGTGCTTGAGCCGAGGACATAATCCTCAACAGTCGTAGCCAAAATGTCATCGGAAATTCCCATATATGGTAACTTTTGGCTAGGCGAAGAGGAGCCCGGGACATGGGGACAAGCGCCCATATAGGCGAGGCGAAATGCCCCCGGGGACAGGGGACTTCGCCTAATGTCTGGGACGTACAGTAATCATGGCTGCGTCGAGTAGACGCCCACATACTACCTTTCCTGAATACCACCATCACTTTCTCGAATTCCCTCTGTCGGCCACGCCTCGCAATTGGGAGCCAATTGCCCCTCACATCCGGGGCTAATGTTATCTGGCGGTCGCCATGACTGGCAAAGTTTGAAAGTGATCCGTTCCTGCAGCTTCAAGACCCTCGAGTGCTGCAGCTGCAGGTTCCCAGACCACCGCGGCGGCACCGCCGACCTACACCGTCCAACGCTGTCACTAGCTGCTATGCGATCGATTATATGCGCGTCATCACTACCTATCCTTCAGGATCTTTGCTCACACCGGTCGCTTCTAGACATTGGTAGCCGGGTGCCAGTTTTCTCTCAAGGTAGGTTCCGTGTTCTAGTGTTATATTTCTTCGCGGCTGAGGGTGCTTCTTCTTCTTGCGGTCACACCGCGTTCCAGATCATGCGGTACTACCTGTTGGAATTTGTAGACCGCGCTGAGCGTGGCATGTACTCTAAGTGGCGAGCAAGTTCTGCTCTCGCATATTCCGGCAAGGCTAGCACCAGCCTCAGGTAAGTATCCGATGATCTTAGTGCTTCTGACTCTGAATCTTCATGCGTTTCTCAGTTACTTAATGGCAGACCTGCCAGATTGAGGGCAGCTATAGCCTGCATGTGCTTGCATTGCCGACACGCCTCGCACGATAATCACTGCGTGAGAGCCAAGATTCGAAAAGTGAGACATGCTCAGGATCGAAGAGTCTAACATTGAATGCTGTGATCTAACCTAACAGATTCGCCATTCAATGTTGACTTCGACCGGCAATTGACGGCCATGATTCGATGCGTAACCTCCATCTGATGCAAAAGTACTGAGCGCGCTCGCGCTCGCTTCCACACTTCCACTCAAATCATGTCTTGGTGTATGCGGACTTCTCGTGCGACGCCCACCAAGATGGGACCTGGTCGGTTCTTGGGCCCGACAAGTGGGTGAGAATAGTCTGTCTGTTCTGAAGATATCATCATGACCAGCACATAGTGCTTCGCTCGTCTGACGTACTTGAACACTGATGGCGATATAAAAGGTGCACTCGCAGCTCTGCACGATGAGGTCGCGTCACAGCACTCGAGCTTTTTCACCAAGAGTCTAACGCCCCCTCTCCTCCGTCTCAGCTGCCTCACTCCGGTGGCAAGCTTGCTACTTTGCTGTCATGGCGAGACGACTCTCCCACATTTCTTTCGCGCTGTCCCTCGCGCTCCGCTGTTCAGCAGCTATCGGGCCCGTTGCGGACCTCGTGATCTCGAACGCCAACATCTCCCCGGACGGGTTCGAGCGCGCCGCGGTGCTCGCCGGGGGCACCTTCCCCGGTGCCCTCATCACCGGCCAGAAGGGCGACCACTTCCAGATCAATGTGATCGACCAGCTCTCGAATCACACGATGCTGAAGTCGACAAGTGTCGTGAGTTCTATCTATGATCTTTGATCGTCTTACGTTGATTTCGGCTAACGGAGACCAATGTGTGCTTGTAGCATTGGCATGGCTTTTTCCAGAAGGGGACCAATTGGGCGGATGGTGCAGTGTCTGTGAACCAATGCCCAATCTCCTCGGGGCATTCTTTCTTGTACGATTTCCGCGTCCCCGATCAAGCTGGTGCGTTCGCGGGACTTATATGTTTGCGCGCATGAATGCGTATGCTGATTTTTGTCTTCGACAGGAACGTTCTGGTATCATAGTCATCTGGCCACACAGTACTGCGACGGCTTGCGCGGTCCAATGGTGGTCTATGACCCGAACGATCCACATGCTAGCAGATTCGATATCGACAACGGTAAGCGAGCACACTCGGTATGATGTTCGATTCAGAGTTCTGTTTTAACTCGAGCTTCGTGGAACGCCCTAGACGACACCGTCATCACGCTCGCGGACTGGTATCACACCGCTGCAAGAAACATAGAAATCCCGTGAGTGCCGAGTCGCGTGTCCGGGTCGCCAGCAGTTGACAGACATTCAGCATGGGTGCAGATTCTACTCTCATCAACGGCAAAGGCCGTTCTCTCTCGACGCTAGATGCTGAACTGAGCGTCATCTCGGTCACCCCGGGCAAACGATACCGATTCCGCCTCGTCTCACTCTCATGTGACCCTAACTACATGTTCAGCATCGATAAACACGACATGACGGTCATCGAGGCAGACTCGGTCAGCACGGAACCGCTTATAGTCGACTCCATTCAGATCTTCTCCGGCCAGCGATACTCCTTCGTGTTGGAGGCAAACCAACCCGTCGACAACTACTGGATCCGAGCGAATCCTAGTTCTGGTATTATCGGAAACATCGCGGGCGTGAACGCTGCCATCCTACGGTATGATGGTGCGCAGCCGATGGAGCCCGAGACATTGGGCTGGCCGGTCAAGCTGCTAAATGAGAAGGATTTGCGTCCTTTGGCACCCATGCCCGTGGTACGTCGTGTTCTCCCTGATACGCGATATCATTAGTGACCAGTGCGTCGTAGCCAGGAGACCCGTTCGTGGGCGGAGTCGATATGGCGATCAACTTCCTCTACGGCTTCGTAAGTCGCTACCCGTCGTTCAGCGTAGTCACCACAACTTACGCTTTTACTGACTAGAACGGCACCAACTTCTTCATGAATGGAGCCGCGTTTGTCCCACCCAGTGTTCCGGTCTTATTGCAGATCATGAGCGGCACAAAGGACCCTCAGGACCTCCTACCTTCTGGAAACATCTACGGGCTACCTTCGAACGCGACTATCGAGCTCTCCTTCCCGGCCTCAATCGCCGTGCCCGGAGGACCACATCCTATACATCTACACGGAGTAAGTCTCCACTCTGCGTACGCCCGGCTTGATGATTGACATGTTCGCGCGTAGCACACCTTCGCCGTCGTGCGGAGTGCCGGAAGCCCACACTACAACTACGACAACCCGATCTGGCGCGACGTAGTCAACACCGGCTCCCAACTGCACGGCGACAATGTCACCATACGATTCAGGGTGCGCTCCCAGTTCTCGGTTACCAGCCTATCTGACCTTCTTCCTGTCTTCCTGTCTAACGTCCGCCATGCACAGACCGACAACACCGGGCCATGGTTTCTCCACTGCCACATCGACTTCCATCTCCAGGCCGGGTTCGCCGTAGTGCTGGCGGAGGATATTCCAAACATCAAAGCCGACAACCCCGCGCCGCGTGAGTACTTACTCGGAGCTGCTGCCTTGACTCATGAGCAGAGTTCATTACTTACCATAATGCTGCAGAGGCATGGTCTGATCTGTGCCCTACCTACGACGCTCTTGACGAAGACGACCGGTAGCATCTATGGACCTCTTGTCAATCGCAATCAATCGCGGTCGGTTTGTTGCTTTCATTCGAGCGTTGTCGCAAAGCTCCTTCGTCTTAGGTTTCTACTATAAGTAATAACAGAACACAGCGGAGTGTATTTTTGTACACGTGTAAAGTTCTAGATGGACTCGTTTCAGGTTACTGTAGGCTGCGTAAGAGATTCCGTTTTGAACTTGGTAGATTACAGGTAATATGACTGATCCTTTAACAATGCACGATTTATCATGTGCCTAGACATGCTAAGTTGGTGACTTCAGGCCTTCAGGGGTCGGAGTCCTGCCTGCATCATGGCCCCTCCGATGTCGTCGTATGACTCTCCCATGATCGTTGTACCGGATTCCAATTCCTGAGACTACTTCTCACCGCTACCAGGTGCTGTGACATCTACGAACGCACAGTCCTCCCATTCCAAGACCTGCCCCTTATCCGTGACTCCCTGCACAAAGAACCGCACCCTCCTCGCGCTCAGCAGTTCTGCAGGAACACATGGGGGATCGACGTAGAACCGGTTCGCTCTCCCGTCGAGGCCGGTGGTGCCAACGAAGATCGCCTCCTCGGGTGGCATGGCGGCGCCCTCTCCGGTATGCGCGAGCACATACACGTTGAAGTACGCGAACCCCGACGGAGGGTGGTCGAGAATCCAGCACGGGTTCGGGTCTTCCGCCGACGAGAGCGAGAGCGTCGGTAGAGGCCCGAGCGAGATCCCGGTGCCCCAGGTGAGCGTGCCCGAGAAGGAGCTCGCCCCGCCGTCCGGAGTCTGGCTAGAGCGGAAGTCCGCCCAGATCACTTTGGGACTGAGCGGCGTGTGCGCAGGCGTCGGAGGGTTCGCGTAGACGCTGAGGGAGCCGATGATGATAGAGAACTCGACGGGCTGAGTCGGGTCTTCGCAGGTGAAGCCGATGACGAGCCCAGTTGCGGCGATGACATCCGCTGAGCGGTCGATTGGGAGTGTGAAGTCAAGAAGTAGCTCGGTCCAACCTTCTACATTTGACGCTTCGGACGGAGAGCTCACTTCGAAGACAAGGTCGGCATGCTCTGAGAGTCCTTTGACGGAAGCGCCGACGTCGGTGTCCACCGGACCGTCGACCTTGTAGATGATGGACATGCGATATGACTTGCGCGGGGTTATTGCGAGCGACTGGATGGGGAGCCACACACAGCGGAAGAACGCGTCCTCGGCCTCGGATCCTGGCGCTGACATAGACACGACCAGCGAGCTACCTCCGAGCCACGCGTCGTCCATGGAAAGGTCAGAGGTCGCCGCGGGAACGGCTTCCTCGCGCTCGATGTTCTCCCATGCAAGCTTCGGCCGGGGGAAAACTAGGTCTCCGATCGAACTTGTCTTGCTCAGGTCTGTCCATCCGGACTCGGAGTGGAGCACCTTCCTGCCGCGAACGAACCATGACCATCCAACTCCGGGACTGAATGTCGTGAAAAATGGGAGGTCTTTGGGGTTCGGAGGGGGCAAGCGAGGGAAGTAGTTCGCGACGGGCTTGAAAACATCATGATCGCAGGGTGGTTCACCTCTCTTCAATTGCATAGGCGGGAGAGAGATGTCTTCTTCTTGCTTCTTTGAGCCTAGCCATAGCTTGCATTCATAGTCCCACCACGTCTTCCATGACCAGCCAGGCTTATCCTGCTCGCTCTCCCATGTCCAAGCATGTCCGAACAAGGCAACGCTGAGACCGAGAGTCTCGGGATTGATGTGCTCCAGTGCCCGGAATACACCAAAGCCCCCTCCGCCATGCGAACCGCGACCCCAAACGTCTATTCCGATGTAGAGGTCCTGCAACAATTTTTGTCGAGGGAAGTGCGTCTGATCGAGACTGAACAAGTATTTTGCGGTCTTTCCTGGCAACGGAGATGGCCACTGGGAAATGGGAGTCAAGAACAGACCACCTAGCAACGGCCTATGTATCTCACCGTGTAGTTAGAAAAGAATGCCGTGGATGGTATGAAGAAGGGCAGATTGATGCTGTTCAATCGGTCCTGCCACGCTAGCCTCCCGTCTACGATGACGCTGTCATACCTGGTGCAAATAAGAATCTCGACTGTCAGCAGGGCGTTATCCTAGTGCCTGGAGCACTGACCACACAACCTCGGCATGAACGCCAATCTTGCGCTTCAGCTCTTGCTCCAACATCGCTATCCAGAGCGTCAGCGCCCGTGTCTGCTCGACTCCTCCTCGCAGTGGAGTCTCGACATTAAGCAGGTATCCGTCGAACCCTCTCTGATACGCAAGATCTGCGAGCACGCGAGCGTAGTGCGGAGATACAGGCAGCGTGTACGCGTTAGGTTTTGCTGGGCCGGTAGTCGCCGTTGGAAGGGAACCGACCAGCAGGCGTAGACAGTCTGCTTCAGACTCTGCATGCTCGAATATCCTACAGATCCGAAATCAAGTGATCAGTGACTGAGAAGTGCGAGCCGCGGTGCAACGACGGAGCGTACAGGTTGCCGAGCATCTTCACTCCATGGCGATGCGCCGCTGTTACCCAGCCTGAAGGTGGAATTGTCACCCTGTGGTGAGAAAAGCTGGGGGATAGTCAGAGACATCGTTTATTAGGGGATTGTGAGCTTACTAGATGAATGATTCGCAGTATGGCCAGAAGTTGAACGTGTATGCCGGAGCCGTGGGCGACTCGGTATATCCTCCCTGGTGATGGACATGTTTGATACAACACCAGTCCCAAACACTAGTAGACCACCGCGAACCTTGTAGTCATGGCACACCTGTGAACAGATCAGGTGGATAAATGACTCTAGCACAAATGCGGACCCACAAGTAATTTCCCTCTGTTGGACGCGTTTCCCGTTTCGCCGCGCGGAGTAAACGGTAGAATACCTTCAAGTTTTGGTGCAGGGTTCTTTGCCCACTCATCTAGCTCAGCTAACGAGCGGAAGAAGGGTGCATCGTCGGATACAAGAGACGAATGTTGGGCGCCTCGTAAAGGCATGGTTGGTGGTGGTGGTCAAGGTCCAAATTAGGAATCCCACTGCCTCAGGTGTTTCGATAACCTTTAACCTTCTTGTCCTTGATCCACCACCTGGAGCGCCGAGTGGCTCACTCCGGGAAGTCCGGGCCCACCGCAATGACTGGAACTACTACCTCTTCCTCCTCTCGACTACGCCCTCCCACGGCGTCCGCTAGTAAGCCGACACCTCCTCCTCCCCGACCGTCCCAGTCGACGCGACAGAGTGCGCCACCGACCACACCCCCCGAACCCGCCACTGCCAATGAGGCGCTCGACCACCTGCTCAAAGTCTTTGAGCAGTTCCCAAAGGGATTTTCTGACAAACGCATGGCCATCATGACCTCACTCGTCGGCACCGCCCGACGTCTCTTTGTCTCCGAACTCGCGACCGCCCGGGCCGATGGACCGTCCGATACGCCCCGTGAATCGGCACCGATATCCGCAGAGCTCATCCGGTTGCAGGCATCCGCGCTGCTCACGCAACAGAGCGTGGAGGCTATGCGCAACGAGCTCAAGCAACTAGTGCGTGATTCGGTCGCTGAAGCCGTGAAGACCCTCCCTGCCACCAGGCCGGCCCCTCCGAGTCTCAATGTCACCCCTCCGCTTCCCCGCCCGCCGCGCGATAGCCCGCGGCATCTCGAAGTCACCATCGCTGTCCCCCAGGCCGTCCGAAGCGACACCCTGGCCAAGCTCCCGGCCTCGCAGCTCAAGAGCGAGGTCGACGCCGCCATGGACGAATCACACATCGTCGGCCTAGCAGGCACGCGGGTCCGCGGTGTCCGCCGCCTCCCGAACGGCAGCCTGGTCATCCGCGCCGTTTCACAAGAGCAAGCGGACCTGCTCTTCCGGCACGATGGTGAGTGGCTCATCCACCTTAAGAGTCTTCGAGGCGCGCGCGTGGAACGCAAGTCGTTCACGCTGATCGCCGCGTCGGTCCCGACAGTGTTTGATCCCGCCGCACCCAACGCGGCCGAGTCTCTCTGGCTAGAGAACTCTGGGGTGGTAGCGTCTAAGGACGCCATCCGGGATCTGCGCTGGTTGCACGCGGGACGCGCTAAGACATCCTCCAAACGCGAGGGTTCCCTCGTCTTCAGCGTGTCCAGCGCCGAGGTCGCGGACCACCTCATTTACAGCTCCGTGTCTGTGCGCGGAGCTCTATGCCCCGTTAGCAAGTTTATCCCGTCTCCTATGCAGTGCTATCACTGCCAAGCGTTCGGCCATTCGGCCAAGGCGTGTCCGCATGCCACCTCCTCTTCCGTCTCGTCTTCTTCTTCTGTGCGGTGCGCCCGCTGCGCGGGCCCACACGCGCTCCGCGACTGCCAATGCCCAGCCGCGACTAAGTGCTCGGATCGCAGGCGCTGCGCGCACATCAAAGTGTGCTGCGCCAACTGTCAGGGGCCGCACAAGGCCTTTGACAGCAAGTGTCCGGTCAAGTCGCTGGAACAAGCGAAGCTCGCGGCGCGCTTTGATAACGGATCTTGTTACTACACCCCCTCGTTTCGTCCGCCGATGCCCCGCGCGCGCAGCGCGGTGGCCGGACAATGATTGAGCGCTCCCCGAAGGGGTTGCGCGTTACGTCGCTCAATTGCCGCCGCTCACCGGAGGTCCTTCTTTCGCTACTTAACACCACTGATCCGCGGTGCTGGGATGTACTGTGCCTGCAGGAGCTCCCTGCACATGTTGAACGTCTCGCCTCTTTCCGCTCTCCTCATTGGAACCTTCATCTCCCCAGCACCGCCGGTGTGGCTAAGGACCCGCCGGATCCCATCCGGAGCGTCATCTATGTGAGCAACAATCTACCGTCCGATACATATACTCAAATCCGCTTGGACTCTTCCGATATCTGTGCTGTTCTTTTTAACTTCCCCGATTCCTCTCTTTCTGTCTTCTCCATTTACAATCCACCGCGCTCTGTTAGCGCGGTCACTTTTCTCTCGACTTTTTTGCATTCACATCCGTCTCTGTCCGCATCATGTGTCCTGGCAGGGGACTTTAACCTCCACCACCCTCTGTGGTCAGGCCCCCACTGCCCTCAGCGCACGCGTCGCTCTGACGCGGAGCCCCTCATACAGCTCTTAGCAGAGCACGATTTGTCTCTGGCCTTGCCGCCGGGTACCCCGACATTCCGGTCGGGCGCCCACGGCACGTGGTCCACGTTGGACTTGGTCTTCACGTCCAGCGCGACTGCCAACCTGGTTACGCGCTGTATGCCTGGGTTCAACCACGGCAGTGACCATCAGTGCGTCGAGGTTACTCTCGATCTCGACGTCCCCACTGTTGCGCCACCCCCCAGGCTGAACTGGCGCGAAACCGACTGGGCCAAGTACATCGATTCCGTGGGCTCGATGTGGCTCGAGCGTCGCATGCACGCGCGCTCTGGCACCCTTGACACCACCGCAGACATTGACCACATTGTTGACGATATTACTGACATTCTTGTACACGCAGCAGAAGGATCCGTACCCCAGGCCAAGCCGTGCCCGTACTCCAAGAGATGGTGGAGCTCAGAGCTCAACGCGTTGAAACACGCCGCTCGCCACCTCTCTAACCGTGCCGCGCGCGCGCGCGCGTCCCCCCAGGACGCCGACGCCGCGCAGGCGGCAACGCGGGAGTATCACACGGCAATTCGACGACATAAGCGCCGCCACTGGCGCGAGTACGTCGAATCGGCCACCGAACGGACCATCTGGCAGGCGAGCAAGTATGTCACCCAAGCCCCTGAGGATACCCTGGCCTCCCGCCTCCCCGCTCTCACTGCGCCTGACGGCTCTGTAGCTCGCTCGTGCACCGAGAAAAGAAACGCGTTGATGGCTCACTTTTTCCCAGCCCCCCCACCCGCATCTGTAGATGACATCGACACCGCGACGTACGACGCACAGCTGCCCCTGGACCCCTTCTCGGAAGAGGAGGTGGAACAGGCGGTGCTGAATCTCAGCCCGTTCAAAGCCCCCGGCCCATCCGGAGTGCCGAACGCGGCTCTCAAGGAATGCGCCCCAATCATATGTCCCGTGTTTACTAACGTCATCAACAGGTGCATTGCGCTGGAGCACCACCCAGCCCGATGGAAATTCTTCACGACCATCACCCTCCGCAAACCGGGTAAACCAAGTTACCTGGTGCCGAAGGCGTACCGGCCGATCGCCCTCGAAGATACCTCGAGCAAGGTGGTGGAGTCGGTCATCGCGCGGCGGCTGGCGGTCATCGCGGAGGAGTGCGAGCTCCTCCCCAGCAACCACTTCGGTGGCCGCCCCCAGCGAACCACTACAGACGCAGTCCTCCACCTCGTTCAGCGTATCAAGGATGACTGGCGGACGAAGCGAGTGACCTCTGTCCTGTACCTGGACATCTCATCTGCTTTCCCATCCGTCAACCATCGCCGTCTCCTCCACAACCTACGCAAACGAGGGGTCCCCGAGGCACTCGTCCGCTGGATCGCGGATTTTCTCAAAGAGCGCCGCACGCAGCTTAAGTTCGACGACTACACGTCTGAGCCACTGCTCGCGGACTGTGGCATCCCCCAGGGCTCCCCTCTTTCCCCCATTCTCTATCTTTTCTACTCTGCCGACCTCCTCGAGATAGTCGACCCGAAGGACCGACGATACCTCGTTCTTGGCTACATTGACGACACGGCTATCGCAGTCTCGTCCCCGAGCTTCGCCGAGAACATCCGGATCCTGAACTCGGTCGTTCCCCTACTGCTCGACTGGTCCCGACGACACGCATGCCGATTCGACATAGGCAAATTCCAGCTGGTTCACCACACCCGGTTCGAGCCGAAGTACGACCCGATCCCCCTTAACATTGACGGGCACGTCATCTGCCCTCAAGACTCGGCTAAGTACCTCGGCCTCATCGTCGACCGGCGACTTAGGTGGCACGAACATGTGGACGCAGCCATTGCCAAGGGCACGGCAGCCGTTCTCGCTGTCAGCCGGCTCGCGCGCCCCACCTTTGGTCTCCCCCACCGGTACGCTCGGCAGTTGTTCGTGGCAGTCGTCTCCCCCAAGCTGGAGTACGGCTTGCCAGTGTGGTACACGCCGGTCATCCGACATGGTGGCTCACGCCGTGCTACAGGCTCGGTCGGGACCGCGCGCCGTGTAGGAAAGGTTCAGCGCACTGCTGCCTTGATGATCACAGGCGCGTTCCGTTCGACGCCCACCGTCTTCTTAGATTACCATGCAGGTCTCTTACCAGTTGAACTCCGTCTTAACAAGGCGGCGTTCCAGGCTACGGTCCGGCTAGCTTCTCTTCCTTCTTCTCACCCTCTTCATCCTTCTATTAGTAGATGCTCACGCTCCCCTCCTCGTTTCCATAGATCACCGTTACACAACCTGTTCTCGTCCTTCCCCGAGATACGTAATGTGGCGCCAGCACGCTCTTCCCCCCCTTCATCCCCTCCCACGCAGGACCCCCCTCTCCCCCTCACTACCTCCACCGGCAAGGACCGCGCGAAAGCGAAAGCGGCAGCGGAGGACGCGCTGAAGAGCACGGACATGTGCGTATTCGCGCAGTCGGCCGACTCTGGTACGCAGATCGGAGCCGCGGCCGCAACAGTAGGCCGCGATGGCAGCGTCGTGGTACGACAGGCGTGCTTAGGACCCTCACACCTCCGCCAGGAAGGCGACGGCATCCTAGCAGCCCTCACGTTAGCTCTCCGCGTCATCATGGGTCGCCCGCGGGTGACCCGCGCCTGCATTCTCATCCCGCGCCGCGCGGCTGCAGCTGCCATCACGCCCAGCCCCGACCCGTCGAGCCCCGACAGCCACCCCCTCGTCCGCCTCTTCCACAGACACCTCGCGTCCATCGTACGCTGCTCCCGTCGCTCCCTCCGCGTGCACGTTCAGTGGGCACCGCTCAACCCGCAGGACCACGATGCCGCTCATCTGGCAGTCGCTGCGGCGCGTGCAGCCGCGGACGGACTCGAGTCATCCCCGGACCAGCTCACGAAAGCCGTCGTGTCCACCCTCCATGGACTACCCGTCGCGCACACGACCCTGCTCCGCCAACACCGGGCGGCGCTCCACGAGGAGTGGCACGAAGCGTGGCTGGCGACGAAGCACGGCAGTCGGTTCAACAGGCTGGTCGATGAGTCCCCACCCCAGGCTGGCGCGGTACCGTACTTCCGCGAACTGTCTCGGCGACAGTGCAGCATTCTGTCCCAGTTGCGCAGCGGCCACGTCGGACTCAATGCCTACCTCGCTCGCATCCGCGCCGTCGACTCTCCGCTGTGTACACAGTGCGGCGTCCCCGAGACACCGGTGCACTTCCTTTTCACCTGCCGCCGCTTCACCCACGCCCGGGACGCGCTACGACGAGCAGTCGGAGGCCCTCTCACTATGCGGAGCACCCTCGGCGATGTCAAGATGCGTGCAGCAGTCCTCGATTTTGTGGCCGCCACCGGTCGGTTTGAGGCGTACCAGCCTTAGACCGGGCGGCTTGCCTCGCGACACGACCCTGCCGAGCCTGCCCGCCTCCGAGCCGCTCTCCCCCCCCCTACACTTCCTCTAACCTCACTCCCTCCTGCCCCCCCCTCCCCATCTACCGTGCTGGTCTGCATTTACGTCTATCTGTCCCCCTCCCCCTCTGTTCCGTATCCCTTCTCCTTCCGAGTCCTTCTCCTCCTCCTTTCTTCTGTTTTCTCCTTTTCTCATTCTCATCCGGTAGCAGCACACGCCTACGGGCTCAGTCCCCTACTCCCAGGAGAGGTCATACCTCTCGGCATCACCTACGGACACGCCAAACACCCCTGTCGCGCAGTTTTTCCCCATACCTTACATGTACATCACCCACACATCAACACTGCAGTCTCGTTACCCGCTTCTCACATACGCTACCTGTACCTTAAGACACACTGTACTTGTACAGCACTCTGTCAGATCGATTTCCTGTAGCTATAGCGCATCTCTCCCCTACACTATACTCCGAGTAGTAGTACTATACGTAGTTTCAGCGGCAGTAGCGAAAGTGGCAACATCGGCCGAAGCCGGCCTCGTGCCACTATAACAAATGAATATATCTATCTATCTATCTATCTATCGATAACCTTTAGACGCGGGCGCGTTAACTGGGAGGTCACAATTGTCATGATCTTCATTCGTCGGTAGCTTAGAAAGGACATGGTTGCACAGGCTATAGGCGGTCGCAATCATCACACCTAGCCTGACAAGATAACAGAGCGGTCACGTAGACTAAGTCAAGCAATATGCATATGCGGACAGGATGCATCGAGGGACTGAGTTATAGCTAAAGCCAACCAACATCGTCACCAACGCCCACGACGCCCACCGCTGTTCGGCCCTTGGTACGGCCCATAGTCCGGAGGGGGCCTGCCACCAGCTAGTGCGCATATTGAGTCAGTGGCTGGAAGGACACGAAAGAAGCAAGACAACGCACTAGGACGAGGAGCAGGCGGCGGAGAACGCGCGCGCCCAGAAGAGCTGGACGGAATCACCGCCGTCCGTAAGAGCTGCATCAGGTCGTCCGTGCGGAAAACGGGACCTGCAGCATCACGATCATCAGCAACGCGCGCACCACACGACGAGAAAGAGGAGCACGCACCGTCGAACGTGTTCGCCGCCGGAAGCGTGCCAACGAACCAGTTGATGACGCTCGGCAGCTGCACGCCCTTCTCCTCCTCGCGCTCCTTGCCCGCCGCGGCCGGTCGCCTCGGCGGCGGCGGCGGCGGCTGCTCGCGGTCGCGCTCCCACCCAGGCGACGCGTGGCGCCGATCGCGCCCGCGCCCGCGCCCCGCCGGACTGCTCGGCCGCACGCGCTTAGACGGGTAGTCGCGGCTCTCATCGCGGCGCCGGTGCTCGGGCGACGCCGCGCGCTTCGACGACTGGCTCTGCGACGAGCTCTGGTTCTGCGACGCGGTCTTGCCCGAGTCGGAGAGGACGGAGGTCTGGGTCTCTGTGCGCTGGAGGTTGCCGTTGCTCCCGCTCCCGCTGCCACTGCTGCTTCCGCTGCTGCCGTGGCTGCCGTTCGAGCGCGCACTGCCGCGGGTGGGCACGAAGCCGATGTCACGCGTCGCGATCGAGTCGATGTTCATATACTTGAAGCGTTCTGCAAAACGTTTGATTGGGGGATCTGCGGGGCGCGAAGATGAGCTACTGGGAGGAGGAGGGAGACGTTAGCATACCATTGGGGTAGACTTCGGACATCCGCTTCTCGAACTTATGCGCAGTGGGGAGATCTCCATACTGGTACTCATACCGGGCCCAGCGGTCCCATAGGGGGCGAGCCTTGTTGGGCGTGAACGTACCAATCACACGTTCGAACAGGGCACGCGCATCTACACAGACGGGTCAGACTCGAGACCGCCTCATGCGAGAAAGTACTCACTGTTCTCATCGTTGATGGAGATGAGGAATCCTAAGTACCGAAGCACATACTCAACCTCGTCGCCGAAAGCTTCCATACCCTTCTCGAAGATCCTGCTGGCAACTTGCACATCCTTGTTGCCGCAGTGGTACTCCATAAGCGCTATGAAACGACGTGAGCCAGCGCGGAACAGCGATGGCAGCGTAGCATGACGCACCTTCGCTCTCGTGGACCTCCCATGGTGTCAGCCGGTCCCTGCGCGCCTTACCGAACACGATTCGCGCAGACTTGAGGCCCTCAGCACGCCGCGCAAACCGAATGTACATGATCCACGCAATGCCATAGTCAGTGCGCTTGTCGATGAACTCTTTGTTCTTCGGCGGCTTCTCGTCGGACGCCTGAGTGTTAAACGACGAGTTCTGCGACTGCGTGCCCGGCTGCGTGGCATCCATTGGCTCCTGCTTGACGGGCTGCGATCCAATCGAGCTGGAGGACGAGCTGTTGGCGAGCGCCTTTGCCTCGAGTCCCTCCAGCTCTTTCTTCAGGATGCCCAGGAATTTTTCGAACGTAGCGTGCACCTCGGCAAAATTTCCTGCCATCTCTAGCGCCTCGGTATAGGCGAAGTTCAACACAAAGCTAAGTAGGTGCGAGGGTTAGCGTCGAACGAATCTCCGATACACGTCACGGGCGCGCACCTCGCTGGGTTGGCATCCACACCGGCTTTCAGGATGTTTGTGGCTTCTTCGGTCTTATTGACGCTAACTGTCCACACATATGCCATGTACCTGCGCGTGCGTCAGGGCATGCGTCTGCGTCGCGGAGAACGTGTGACGTACCATATTTCAGGGTAGAAGCGCATGTGCACAGTGGCTTTCTTGTACACGCCTTGTACACGCTGGATCAATGCACTGCGGTTGGCCTCGTCAATCTCAAGGGGGTTACTTTCCTCCCACTTCAAGTATTGGCGCCATCGCGCAATGAGCGACTTGTCGCCTGAGCTATATGTCGGCGGGCGCGGGAGCCATATCGCTGGCCTGTTGTTCTTGGCGGGGGGAGGCGGCGGGTATAGTGTCGCTAGATGCTCCTGCAACTTATTATACACTGTTCGTGCTTGCATATGGCTCTCCAGCAGGTCAGATATGAACTTTTTCGCCTGTGTGAAAGAATTATGAGCGGATGTGCACACTCCGTGGGGACGAGGTCACTGACCGTGATCTTGTTCAGCCTGTTCTCGAATTCCTGGTACTCCTCCCAGATCTTCTTGACGTTCTCCATGGGAATCTGGACTGCTTGCTGGTATACCTTACGCATCGCATCCATTTTCTGCTGTTCCTCCCAGGTCGAGCTCGTCTAGTATGTCTGGTTAGCTCTCCTCTGAACGACAACGGTGACATGGGAGGCAAAACGACTGGGAAGCTCGCACGCAACTCATCACGCATCGGTCAGGACACACGGCGCTGCAAATGGGAAGGTAGATGGAATACACGACTACGCGATGGTACAGTTGTAGCAACGAAAGCAAAAGAAAGCGAAGTGGCGGACGAAAGTGTACCCCCGTCATCTCCAATTGCGGAACACGAACAACTTATGTCGCAACAGCAGACCCTTGTTCCATCGCACGATGTAGAATCAAGCAAACACGGGTTCATTCGGGATATGGTCACAAGCAGCTGCCGTGGCGATGAAGAAGTCGAAGGTTCATCACGCACGAGGACTCATATCGAACGGCCGACCAGGCCGTACTGCGGCTTAGAGGGTCGCGGCAGAGGGCGCGCTCACAGTACTTGTATGCACTCGAGAAAACATGCGATGAAGGGGGAAGGATTCATGGGAAGTCAATGCTTACCGTGTGCTCTTTGAGGAAGGTGAGGTAGTCCTGCCAAATTTCGAAGCTATCCTTGTCCTGGCTCGCGTGGGTCGTAGCGAAGTCATAGCACTTCTTGATAATCTCACGGGCGTCCGGACCTTTTGTGATTCTCCTACGGGTCATTCCATGCATGTTAGACGAGGATGGGGGATGGACGCCTCATGACTGTACCTGATGTAGGTGAGATAGTACTTCAACAGCTCTACAGACGGGGTCGTCTTCAACAAAAATTTCTTGAAAAGCTCTTCAGCGTATTTGAACTGAGATTGGTCGTCCAGGAAGTGGCTGAGATATGCAAGTTGGATAGAGGGCTGCACGGCGGTGGTCAGAGAGGGGACTGAGAGGAATGACATGCACACAGATTCTAACAGTGTTAGGGTACACTTCGAGCATGGCCTCGTAGGTTTCGGTGATCTTGCTCATGTCGTGAGAGCTTTCGGCGAGGTCAACCAATTTCAACCAGGAATCCGCATCTACCGGCTTTTCACGCAGTTGCGCACGCAACTGGTCCCACTCTGATTGTGGGGGTGCAGACTCGCTCTTCACAACGACAGTCGGTGTCTCTTGGCTGCTGGGCTGAGTCGGTGTCGGAGGGGCGGGTGTGGCGGACGACTCTTGCAGCTTCCGCAACGTAGTGATGATATCTTCGGGAATCTGAGGCTTGTCGTCACTCTGAGCGTTCTCAGGGGGGTCCTCAACCATAGCGTCGGGCAGCTGAGTCTCGGACATGGATGGATGATGATAGTAGAAGGTCAAGATGCCAGCGCGGCCCCGAGGCCCTCCGCAACGTCTGCATTCTCCTTCTGTTTGCCTCTGTTTGGTCCCGGCGCTTTTCGCGCTTGTCACGTTCTCGTCGCGTCGCGCGGTCAGACACTCGCGACGCGACTTGTTCCCGACCACCATCTCTCTCTACTGTTCAGCGGCCGCTTGCCGGGGATCGGGCATGGAAGAAATTGAGTCGGCACTGAAGAACCTCACCGCCTGCATCGCGAAGACCAAAGACAAGAAACGACTCGGAGATGCAGCAGCTCATGTCTCGACCCATCTCGTATTGCTGGTGAGACTTATCCCTCCATTGTGCTCGCCCAGCTCATGTGGTATGGTCGCAGAAACTCTCTACCATCTCAAAAGAAGTCAGCGAGAGGTTATCGACCTTTCTGCGCGAGTCCCTGGCCGTCCTGTATGCCGCGGTCCCTGACCCGACCCTTCGACTGGCGGCTGCAATATTCGAGTCAGTCTATCATAACCGTTTACTTTCGGCAATTGGCAGTGCCCGTGGAGATCAACAAGCTCTTTGGGAGTCTGTGCTACATGCTCTTCTCTCTGGAATCCTTGTGAGTCTGCTATCGTGTGTTCGCAGCGATACGGAGTCCGACACACGACCTAGGACTATTTAGATATCAGTGGAAGCAAGAAAGCCAAAGACGCAGTCGGAGATGCCCTTTTTGTGGTCTTGAGCGACGTGTGCTTCTCCCTTTCAGCCCCGAGAACAGGTATAGATCTGAGATGTACAGTGCGTATTCAAAGTGCTCAAATGCCGCTTTAAACCTCACTATATGCGCATAATGCCAGGCTTACAACCTCCTTATTGATGCTGCTGCGTCGCACCAAGTTAATCAGAGTAAGCTACGGGACGAACAGATTCTAGGCGGTGCGCGGCTAGGGTCATGTATATGGAGGACTAGAGGTGGGTAATCGTCTTAGTGTTGGGTCCATTGTTATGCGAACAAGCGTTTGGCAGACTATCTCGCCCTTGAAGCCCTTCTCAATCTCTTCGCTCGCGTTCTCCCGTCGACCAACAAATCCTCGTCTGGTCGCGCTCGGCGAACTACGTTTATCCATTCCGTCTTCGAGAGCACTGCACCCCCCGAACTTGCTCACACTGGACGTCAAATTTCGGAGATCTTAGAGCATGTACCTACCAGTGACTGGGAAGAGACGTCTTACAAGATTGTTGACGCCTTGGCGAGAGGCAACATTTCTTAGTGAGTTCCCTCAGCCTCCGTCCGCGGTGGTCGCCTTCTCAACGAACCTGGTGTAGCCCGCAACCTTTTGTCATCGATGAGGTCGTCATTGCGGGACAAGCCTGCCCCTCTGATCGCATATATGCGGATGATAAGAGTTTCCTCATCAACGTCCTGCTCGAGGTAGATAAATCTCTTCATCTACACCTAGCAGTGCGTCAGGTTGAGATCATTTTGATCGATAGGAAGGGCAATACGAATCCCTCGAGATACTGTACCCTACCGTCACGAAACTCAGCTTCGACCAACATTCTTCCGTCCTGACGAAAGTTATTCTCGCACTTTCGTCTTCACCAAGATTAGGCAAAGAGCCGATGCAGATCGAAGATGCGACTACTAACGGTTATAGCCCCGTTCAAGCTTCCTTCTTTCTCAACACAGAATATCTTGAGCGATTCTCTCAAACACTCGGCAGCAGAACAATGGTTAGAAAGTTCTGCTCATTGAACACCTATATCGGCTCATCTCTTCGCAGAAGCATGCAGTGGGGCCACTGCGATCTTCCTCCGTGCCAAAACTATCACTCGCAATTGAACCAGCTCGGCTTGAATGTGACAGTGCGGGCAATCTCGTTGAGCCGAGCCAGAGCGAAGTCAGTTCGCATGCCATAGTCCATGATGTTGAGGTACTGATAGCTCATGGCTTTGTAGCGTATTGAGAACGTGTCACAGTGTGCGTGATCTTCCATTCCGTATTCTGAGTCCCATGCTAATAGACTCCTCCGTCTCTGCAGTTTACCGGACGGATGACCCAAGCGACGATATTCACTCCGGAAGCGACCTTGAAGAATTCGACAAGGCCATCGAAGTGGCCTCTCAGCCGATACGCCCATTTGCAGCACGACAGCAGACTGTAGAAACGCAGGCTGCCCTTCATATCCATCCCGACTCGACACACCAGGCGGAATCGACCAAGCGCGGCCGGAAATCATCATTGGCGCGAACGCGAAGTCAAGTCATACGCGACGACGCATTTGGCACGGCCGATGACGACCTGTCCGACATCTCTGACATATCTGAATGCGACAGCCCTGTACCGAAGTCCAAGGTCCTTAGGCGAGCCTCCACGTCTACTTCTGTCGCCAGCGTGGTCCGCGGTCGGCTATCCTTCGAGCCTTCCTCTAAGAAGGAATCTGCTGCTCGTCTGGTACGCGGCCGCGTCGGCAATATCGTCCTTGACTCGGACGACGATTCTCCTCTAGCGCTGCCTATGGACCGTCCTCAAAATGCTATGAAGATCCTAAGGCGGGAATCGACTACTGAGGATGCTGCTGAAGAACCTATTCCGTCTCTCCCTTTCGTACCACTCGTCTCTGCTGCTGCTGCTGCTGCTCTGCCTGCTACTGCCGTGACGCCGCCCTCTCAGCCGGTTATCGACGCACATATCGCTTCTACAGTTCGTCTCCAGCCCGGCACCGACAAGGTCCTACGCTTCTCTAACGCCGAGATCCCTGCTCCTGACTTCTCTGTTGCGCTGTCTTCGCCTTCCGTGGTGCCAAAGAGCGCGCTGAAGAGTGCTCTTGCCAAGAACCGAATGATCAATCTTCTGGACTCGTCTCCTCCTCGCGCGCCTTCCCCTGCTCGCACATCAAAGACTACGAGGCTGGCTACTGTCAAAGCGAACGACGCTCTGAAAGACCTTAGTGAGCACCTCTGATCGCTCCCTCCAGCCCTCTGCTTATCGTGTCCATCAGCGCTGCTGTCTAGCTCCCCTACTCCTGGTCCGAAGAGGTCGGTCAAGGCCGCGCTCCGCAAAAAGGACGACGCGCTCGCTGCCAAATCTCTGCTAGACTCGCACTCGCACAAACCGGCTAAACGCAAGACGCCGGCAGACGAAGACGAGAACGACGAGAACGTGCCCCCTGTCGCTGCCGGTGACGACGCTCGCCCCACTAAACGCGCCCGTACCTCTCGCGCTGCCGCCCACTCTGCCTCTGTCGAACAAGCTCCAGACGAACCCGAACCCGAGTCGAAACCTACAGAACAGCCTAGTTCGGTCTTTCGGCCTGCTTCTGCTATGCGAGCGCGCAAGAAGTACCACGGCCGGAAGGGCCGCACGTCTTCGCCTGCACCTTCACCTGTCCCCATGGCTGACTCGGATCTTGACTCTGGTTCGAGGCGGCAGGAGAAAGAGAAACTGAAACTGGTTGACTACGACGCTCTGCCTAGTCCCCCTCGTGCTACTGCTGCTGGCGCCGTCCTGTCCTCCCCGGTCAAGAAGAAAGCACCACAAGAGAAGGTGGCTAAGCCTGTGAAAAAGACCGCCAAAGCCGAGAAGGACTCGAAGACAGGACAGACTCTCGATCGCGAGGAAATCGCTCAGTCGAACACGGCGAAGGCTGAGAAGACGGGCAAGGCGACGAAGCAGGAGAAGCTGCCAAAGCCCGAAACGACCGACGATTCGGCCACTGCCTCCGAGAGCACGAGGCTACCCGCGAGCGCAAAAAATGCAGACGCAGCAACAACGAAGGTGGCAAAGGCGGAGAAACCAGAGAATGCTAGCAAGACGCGCAAGACGGCTATGAAGAAGGCACACAAGCCCGAGCAAGGTGTTGGTGTTGAGGGACCCACCGACCCCGTCGATGAGGGACCGAGCAAAGGCAAAGGTACCTCTTCAGCACCGACGACTCGTCGGGTTCTTCCCCGACCACGCAAGGCAGGTGTGGCCGAGGCCAAGGCCAAGGACACGGACAAGGGCGAGGAGACCGCGAAGCAGACCGTCGCCGCCGGCGCTGCTCCCGCACGGACGTCGACAAGAGCTGCCGCTGCCGCGGCGAAACGTCGATTGGATGCTCAGAAGGAACGCGAGATTGCTGAGGAGATTGATCGCCCTGAGTTCGACGAAAAGGACTTGGAGGACCCGGCGCCTGAAACTGCGTTTGGCGAAGACGCCGTGAGCAGCTACGTCGTAGACTATGAGGTAACTCTCTCCAGGCGCGTTGAAAGTCCTGTAATGCTTACGGAGTCGTGCAAGGTTCCGCCACTCGCGGAATCTCCGCCTCGGCCGACATACACTACGGCGTCCATCAAGCCCAGGGACATGCCCGCATTGAAGGAAGAGGTCCCATCCTCAGCACGCAAGGTACGTGCTCCATCTCTCATGGAGAGCTCACAGTGCTGAGAGAGACCAACACGGCGATCGCGTAGACCGCCGCTGCATCGAAAACCAGCGCCCCGTCCACAGCTAAGAAGTTGAACCAGACGCCATGGGACACCCTCGCCGAGCTGTCGGACAGCCGTCCCGGCCTGGCAGAATCTGTATTGCCTGCGACGGACGCCGTAGACGCGACGCTAGTCCACGACGACTTCGTGGATATGTCTGCGCAGGATATCGTGGCAGACATCACTCTTGTCCAGCACTCCCCTGACAGCGGTCTGGACAAGTTCACGAGTTCGCCTCAGAAGGAAGCTCGCGCGCATGCAGCACTGCCCGCAGAGGTGCGTCACGTAGTCTTATTGTGCTGAAGCATCCTCTTATTGACGTTCGTACGCTGGCATATATAGCTAAAGAAGGGGCTCCGTGCCAGAGTTCACGAAGATCTTCGCATGATCTCTCCGGACCTTCACAGTTTGTCGAAGTCGAACATCCGGCAGGAGGCGAAATCATCGCCCGTAGCTCTCAAGAAGGAACCCGAACCCATTGACCTGACTGTAGACTCTCCACCGCGACCCGCGAAGCGATTCACAGATACCAAGCCGCGTATACAAGCGCCTCTACTCGCTGGTGGTCAGGACCCTTTCATCGCATCTTCGGAGACGATGGAGATGCCTCAAACCATCGAGCCTCAGTCTGCCTTGTCTCGGGAGAATGACCGTCAACTCGACGTCCCTGTTCGACGGGGCCCTCAGCATATCATCAAAGAGGTCGTGCGCCCTGTGGTAAACATGGATATAGACGACGCGGAAGATGCCGAGTATATAGCGCAACTGCCCACACCCCGCCTCCAGCTCCCAAGCCAGGGTGAGCATTCACGACAGACATGCGATGCACGAACAACGCCTGACTTGCAGATCACTATGTAGGTGTCGCCTTCGCGAACAAACAACTCGCGCGGCGCAAACGCGAGAAGGCGCTCGCCGCCGAGAACCACGCACTCGCGCAAGCTGTCGAGCGGGAGAACGACGCCAGTGCCAGTGCCAGTGCGTACACCGGCGACCCGCACATGCAGCGCATCGCGGAGGTATTGGACCAGATCCACCAGGTCCGTACGCGTCTCGCTCACGTGGCTGCCAAGTATCACAATACCCAGTCTGATCTGCCCTTTCAGGTCGTCGTGCGGAGCATCGAGAACAAGTTCGAGGGCGTGCGCCACGAAGCGCGCGAGGGCCGGCGGGAGCTCCTCCAACGCGCGGCGGAGGACCTCCGCGATATGCACGCGCAGAGGTGTGTCTTGACTTTCGCCTGCCCCTGCTCTCCTTTCAGCTTCGGGTGTCTGACGATTGGCAATTGTCACCGATACTAGCATCGACCACTTCAATGGTTTGGTCGAGCTCGAACTCGAGTACGCCGCGGTGGGCAGAGGGCTGATCAACGGCACGGAGGACTGGTCGAAGGTGAACCGGGATATCTGCCGCGAGCTCGCGGCGGCGGTCGAGGTGCACGACCGGAGCATGCTCTCGAAGAAGATGCCGGTCGCATTGGTGCAGCTCCCGAAGCTCTGAGTCGCCTACTTCGCTCTTGCCTGGAGATCGCCATAGCAGAGCGGAGCGACAGTGATCGAGTGCGTTCATTCGTAGTCTGTGTATGTACGAGTACAATTGCAATTGATTTTGTGGTTGCGAGAGATGCACCGACGCCGGAAATCGCGCGTCTGGCTGCCTCACGCCGACGGTGTGTCCCTGATGCCGAGAAGGTACTGCATGATCTGGAACGCAGCCTGCGGGACGAGCAACAAAGTCAGCACTGTACAACCGGCGCATGCATAAGCAGCTTTAACTCACCCGGGGAGAGAACTGCGGAACCCTGTGTCGCATATGCATGTACATTGTACACCGCACCCGTCAAGGCAATCATCGATATCGCAGTCAGCGCCGACGAATACACGGGAAAGGAAGAGGGCGGACGCACATGTGTCCGCTCAGCGCGACCTCGAAATACGTCAGGCCGCGCTCGGTGTGCGTGTTCCCGAGCGCGCCCATGCCGTCGACGACGAAGCTGTCGTTCTGGATCGGCGTCTGGAAGCCCTGCTGGCCGTTCCCTGCGGCGGACGTCGACAACGGTCAGCGCGTGCTGATCCCCAGGATACCGTTACGGAGACGCAACGCACAGGTCATGTTCTGGATCACCGCGCGCGTGCCCTCCGCGATGAGGATGAAGTCCGCGAGCCCATGCACGATCACCGCACGCTCGCTCTTCTCGATCGCGTTCGGGAGCACGGTGAACGCGGGCGGGAGGCTCTTGTCCCCGCGCGGGAACACGTTCACGTCCGAGCACTCGGACCACGTCACGTTCGCCGGCGCGTGTATCGCGGACTTCACCTCGGGCCTGTCGAAGTAGATCGGGGACTGCGTCTGCATGATCGAGCCCGGGAAGCCGAGGACGTCCCACAGGATGGGCCACTGTGCGCGCGCAGGGAGGGAGGAGGGGGAGAGAGGAGGGAGGAGATTGTCAGCGCGGCTGCTTAGGAGGAGGGAGGGAGACGCACGGTGTCGAAGATGCGGTAGATGTTGAACGCGGGGTTGATTTTAATCGCGGCGTCGAAGATCATGTCCCACACGTCGCACCCGCGGTCCGCCTCCGTGCTCTTGCCCGGGAGCGGGAGGAGGCCCTTCGGCGGGTACGTCACGAACTTATCTAGGTAGTCCGCGTACCCGCACGAGGCCGCGACTGCGTCGAGGTGCGCCAGGAACGTCTGGCTATCGGGCGGTCAGTGACCCGCGGCCGGGAATGGGATCGGGAGGGAGGAGGGATGAGAGAAGGGGGGGAGACGCACTTGAAGGCGAAGACGTGCTCGTACTTGTGTACGAAGTTCACGGCGGGGACCTGTTCCTGGATGACGTCCCAGCCTAGGACGGCTGCATATGGGCGCATGTGAGCACACGACCACGGGGAGGGGTGTGCGACACGTACGGTCGGCGACGAAAAAGCCCTTCAGCGAGAGGTCGAGGTCGCCGGGGTGCTCGTAGATGAAGTCCGCGAGGTCTGCAACGCACACCGCGGTCAGCGCGCGGCTCGGGTGTGTGTCTGTATCTGCGCAGACGGCGGGAAGCACTCACACGGCACGTACATGCCTGCATACTGCAGCAGCGCAAAAGGAAACGGAAAAGGAAATGGCGGGAGTCAGACATGGCACGCGGGCGGGGAGCGAGAGAGGATGGCACGCACGCTTTCGCCGGACAGGTAGAGGTTCTTGCCCTTGAGCTCGGAGAACACCTCGAGGAACTGCTGCATGAAACCGACGATCTGCGACGCGACCCCGTTTTCGTCCTGTCTCCGCAGTCCTAGTCAGCACTGTCGCGCGCATCGAACGTCGAACGTGCGCGTGAATACTGACGGTGATGTTCGGCTTTCCTTGGGAGAATCCGGTCCCGACGGGCTGCTCGAGGTAGAGCAGACTGGATATGTTCGTCCAGCTGAACTCGTTCTGCGTCGGGTGCGCCTGCCCGTACGACCATTGGAACGGCTGCAGCGGACACACGGAATCAGCACGCGCGCTCGCGTTTACTTCGCAGGCAGCAGACATCGCACTCACCCCGTTCTCCTGCAGAAGACCCTCAAGCGAGGAGCAGCCGGGCCCGCCGTTCGTCCTATACACGCCGGAGTTCACACACGCCGTCAGCTGACATATTCCTGGGGACGCGGACGCGGCGCGGATGACTCGGAGGACGGTGACGCACCAGAAGATGAGGTCGTCCAGGCTGCCCTGCGGACCGGGCGGGAAGAACCAGAAGAAGAGCTACAGAACGCGGTCGTCAACTCCCACACTCCTCACCCGCCCGCATGGTCTCGGTGACCGCGGGGGCAGTTCGAACTTCGAACTGGGAGCGGCGACACACCTTGCGGGTCTCGTTGGGGTCGCTGCTGATAGGCAGCAATCCGGACCAGCTGGGGCCGATGTCCCAGCTCACATCCGGAATCGTCGTCCCGTTCACGAAGAACTCTTTAGGCGCACACGAGCAGCAAGCCAGAGTCCGAGTCCGGGTCAGCGGGCGGCAGCTGGGGACAAGATGCAGCCGCAGGGAACGACGCACCGGAGGCACGGGGGTTGCTAAAGGTGATGTTCTTCACGCCGGAGCCCTTGACGGGCGCGCCGCTCGGGTGGCCCACGGTCGCGCGGATGCGCGCGGCGGCCTCGAGCTGCTTCGCCTGCAGCTCGGCCTTGGACATCATGCGCGCGCCGACGGACGCCGCGGCGAGGAGCGGGACGAGCGCGCGCGCGACCTTGCGTACGGTAACGCTCCACATGTCCTGTGAGTGCGGTGTACGATGGCGGGTCGTAGGGGTAGCCGACCTGCAACGGGGGATGCAGAGGGACGGAGGGGGCGTCGTGGCGCGAACGCACTGTTTTTATACATCCTACGGCGCCCGTTGGCTCAGATCTGTTGGACGTGGCCGACACGGAGGACGCGGCGTGCAATCACCATATGCCTGGCATGTTGGAGTTCCGGATGATGCACTGTTGACCATATGTATAGTAACAGCGGTTCCATGCGTTGCGTCGCGCGAGACGCTTCTCTGCTTCCGGAGCTGGAAAACATCGACTGTGCTTATCGCGCTATTCTTGGTGTCGTAACTGATGCTGTAAATGATGCAGATGGTTGGTGTAAGTAACCGTGGTGCCGCTGCGCCCTGGAAGGATACAATGCGGGTCTCCACTCATCGACGCCAGTCCCGCGTGCCGCTGGGTCTCAGTCGAGAAAAATGTCTCAGCTCCTCTCAGGCTGTCAAGACAATTACGACCATGACCTACTTTGTTATCCTTATTCGACACGTTCGGGCAGGCGCACCGTCCGAATTCATGTGCAATTCGGTGCCATGAGATGATGTTCTTGAGGAGCCCGTGAACGTTGAGACAATTCATCTTGTCGCCGCGTCCGATGTGGAGATGTAAAGTTACCTCGAGAGTCGAGCGGCTTGATACTTAGGGCGGTTACCGCGGGCGTCGTCTCGGAGAGCGGACTCGGAGGGCAACCCATGCATCCATCTTCAGATCCCGCTCCGATTCGGCAAAGAGTGCTCCAGAGTCCTCCGTTGGCCTATGCCCACCGAGGCCCACCGTCGAGTATGCATAAGAACCTTCACGCCGTACACTGAGGGTTAGGACAATGTCAGATAGCTGGTTGTAGGGGGACGACTTCAAGCTTAGCTTCAACTCCGCAGCTTACGCGTTCATATGATGACCATTTGAACTCCGCCCAACGCGATCACAAGACAGACGCGTCCGATGTCCGACAGTGGTCCACTGCCAACATGATAACCGCGCACTTGAATTTTGCGCGAAGACTTTCGTGCGCGAACCTGACATCCGAATCAACCGCCTCCGTGCGGCGGAACACTGAGGCGGTGTCAGTGTTACGAAGTTGGTGTTATGCATGTATTCGGCGTTCGTATGCATCGACACCCAATCCACAGGTAGTACAATATCAACTTTCTCAGTCTTCACCGGGAGGGGCGTCCAATGTGGCAGATGCCCAACGTATCGGCGTTGCCGCGGCGCGCTACCAGTACTGCAGGCTCGATTCACCCGCCAGACAGCCCATAGACTTCCAGCGCAACGGCTCTGAATCTATGGCCCCCCCTTCTTGCGATACATTATCGCTCACAGCGTCAGAGATATCTGGGGTATCTGTGAGTCCCGCACATCCCACGAGCACGGAAAGTTTCGCATCCAGCATATTCGAGGACTCACCGAATCAATCGTCGCGGGGATGCGGCGCAGCGCCTGTCCAACGCGAGCGAGCCCCCGCGCGAGCGTGTCGCAAGATGGACACCACTGGCCCTGGGCGCACGCCTCTTCGAGCAGGCACTCCGATTTGCTACTGGATATCAGCCCATCGCACTCGGGGCCCAGTTCGTCGATCTGACCTGACAGCCCGCTCACGAACGCCGACAGCCAGAGGACCGCATCTGGCGAGCACGAAGTCGCTGCCGCCGTGACTGGGACGGGAACAGGGATTGGGCTGCCATGATTCGGGACAGCCAACGTATCGTCTGTTGCTGCCGCTGGCGACACCGACACCGTAGACCTGGGTGTCGCTTCGAGCCGGCGCGAACATGGAGCCATTCCAGGGCCCGCAGAGTCGGCGGTCGGACATGCAGCAGCCTGGGCAAGGAGGCTCCTCGCAGCCCCGCGGCAGGCGTCGTGGTAGCTCGTGAGCCGCAGATACGGCAGCGCAGGACAATCCGCCGTGTCCATCTCCGGGAGATACTCCCTATCCAAAGCGATCCTGAGCGTACAACGCGCAGCGAGGCGCGCGGGCTCCTCCTGACCACGCTCGCGCACGGCGACGAAGTACGCGCGGAGAGGGTCGACTTTCACAAGCTCGTCCCAGCGGCTGCGGAGGTCCCGCACGATGGCATCCATGGAGAGTCGTTCCGCCGCGGATAGCAGAGCAAGGAGCTCTGTCGGAGCTGTGGGATAGTCGTGTGGCTCGCGCGGGGGGCAGCATAGATTCAACAGTGGGGAGAGGACTGTGCTGGTCTCCTCCAGATTGATGGATGAGCTATCGGCATGAACGGCTCACTGTCAGTGTACTAGAGGGTAAAGTATATAGTGTACACGCACAATATCAGTGCGCGACTCATCAGCTTTTTGCCCGTACTTGCAGCACGTTCAAATGATGCGAAGACGGCGTCCTTGATATAGGCGGAGGCATTCGAGACGACTTCTCGGTTCACGTGGAAACTCACCCCGTCGGAAGAGATACATGTAAAGTCGAGTCGGGGGCCAAATCTAGGTACCAAGATGTCTCTGCAATCTGATCCTTCTTGTAGAGGGGCAGCCATTTCCAGAGGCATACGAGTCACGGCCTGACTCGGAGGAGGTGACGGCGGAGGGAGAAGCGTGAAGTCAGGACCGACCTGCCCCCGCTTGCGCCTGTAGTCCCGCAAACGGAAGACGTCTCCTGCAGTCAACCCTTCGAAGTCGGCAGGGGTAAGGCTTTGGCTGCCCGCGTCAAACGGCTCATCGCCAAAGAGACAGTCCGCCGCGCGGCGCGCCAGACTCTCGAGCCTAAACCGGCACGCGCCGGCCCAGACCTTGAGGGCATGCGGGGACCCGCGCCGCGCGACAGCCACGAGCTCGTCCTCTAGCACCTCGATGGGGAGCTCCATCTCGTAAGCCATTGCGGCGGCGAGGGCCGCGAAGCACTCGTCGACGGTGCGCTCGACCTTGCCCTTCCTGATCGGATAGCAGATGCGCAGGAGGCTGTCGAGCGTGCTGCTTTCCGCATCGAACTCGATAGTGGCCTCTCCCGGGGCATCTGGAGCGGTAGGATCGCGGGGCGGGTGTGACGACTTCAAGTAGCATATGGCGCGTTCTAGGACGGGCGATGCTTCTGCCAGGATGTCTCCTCGGACGCGGAACTCGACTCCGTCTGTACTGCGGAGCACGACATCCGCGTTGGGTCGGTTGAAGGGATGCCATGCAAGGATGTGGAATGGGGAGTCCATCTGGGTTGCGTGCTGGCGGTGGGGTGGACGTGAGTGAGAGAATATGGAGATAAGCGGGAGCGACGCACTGGACACGAACACATATACCCTGATTGACATCTTCTCGGGACGTAATCCTAGCAGCGAGGAAAGTAGAAGAGGAGCCTCGAGGCACTACCGCAGCACCACTGGGCACGCAGAACCTGTTAGTACGGTATGACACGATGACACGAGGGACATCAACCTTATATTCTGTCTCTGGACAGCGGCCAGTGACTACATCCGAGTCTGGCCATCTGTCGGATAATCATAGGTTATTCGGGACGGCGGTCACATGGATCGACCGTCAACTGCCCACGGCATCTTCACCACAGTTCTAAACACGCGACTTCCGCACTTCAGTATGAGGCGAGATATGTGCAGAAGACAAGAAGTATCAGACGCCCAACAAACGCGCCATTCGGCCTCCACTGGCAGACTCGGAGTCCGCCGCACTTGTGGCACCTAGTAGGCTCGCAGCAAACTCTTCTCACAGTACGTCCGACGTTCAACGTTGCGGGCGTCGACAGGCTGTTTCAACTCGTCAAACGCGGTGGGTCCCTGCTTGACGTGTTTGGCACTCATACTTCAAGCTTCAAGGATGATCTACATGAAGTAGTTAGTCTAGCTGCTAGCACTCCGAGTCATCCAGACGAGCAAAGCCGTACCGCATCTATCGTCGTAGGGATGAGGCGCAATGCCTGCTCGACGCGAGACAGACTCTGCGCCAGCCTGCCGCAGGTGGGACACCACTGTCCGTGAGCGGTCGCCTTTTCGAACAGGTTCTCGGGCTCGCCGCGATATATCTGTCCGGGCCCCCGCTCCACGACCTGTCTTGACAAGTCATCGACGAAGCTCGCCAGCCAGCGGACGCCATCCGAGTCCGGCGGGCTCGTGGCCGCTGAATCGGGAACTGCCTCCGCGACGGACGGCCTATCGTCTACCTCTCGCGGCGCGGCAGGTCTATCAAGTCCATGTACGCTGACCGGGCACGGAGACTCGATCGGACAGGCACTCGCCAGGATGCGCTTCGCGGCTGCGCGGCACGCATCGTAGTAGCTCGCGAGGCGGAGATATGGCATGGCCGGGCACTCCCCTGAGTCCATCTCCGGAAGGTACTCCTGGTCCAGGGCGATGTAGAGCGCGCACTTGGCAGCGACCCGCGCGCACTCCGGCTGGCCACCGTCGCGCACGGCTGCGAAGTAGGCTCGGAGCGGGTCCACGCGTGCGGCGGCATCCCAGCGGATTTTGAGCTCGCGCGCGATCGTGTTCATCGCGAGTCGCTTCGCGGCGGCGAGGAGCGAGAGGAGTCCCGATGGTGTTGTGGGATAGCTTTGGGGGCCGGGGTAGCATAGGCCGAAAAGTTGGGAGAGAGTTTTGCTGGACTCCGCTAAATGTACGGGTAGCGGTTCTGGGGCCGGGACCCTTCTCTTGGTTTTGGGAAACTTGATTGCACCCCTAATATACGACGACGCTCTCGAGACGACGTCTCGGTGTATGGAGAACGGAACTCCGTCAGAGGAGATGCACATAAGGTCCGGGTCGGGGGCAAAGCTAGGAGGGGTGACAACGTGGACGAGGTCCTCTTCCGCTGGCGGCACCACCGGCGGCAGTGCGACTTGCAGAGCCTCGGCCGGCTGAGGCGGCTGTCTGAACGCGAAGTCTGGACTGACCTGCCCCCGCATGCGGCGGTACTCCTGCAGCCGGAAGACGTCTCCTGCGGTCAGGCCCTCCATGTTCTCAGAGGCAACGCCGCGCGCGTCCAGCACCGCGTCGTCGCCCAAAAGACAGTCCGCCGCGCGGCGCGCTAGACTCTCGAGCCTGAGTCGGCATGCGCCAGACCAGACCTTGAGGGCGTGCGGGGACCCGCGCCGCGCAACGGCCACGAGCTCGTCCTGGAGCATCTCGATGGGGAGCTCCATCTCGTACGCTATCGCGGCGCCGAGGACCACGAAGCACTCCTCGACGGTGCGCTCTACCTTGCCCTTCCGGATCGGATAGCACATACGCAGGAGGCTGTCGAGGGTCTTGCTGTCCGCATCGAAATCAACGGTGGTGTCCTTCGGGGTACGTGGAGCACAGGACTCGCATTGCCAGTGTGATTCCGGGCCTGGTGGGTGTAGGGATTTAGATAGGACGCGTGCGAGGACGGGGGAAGCCTCGATCAGGATGTGGCTTCGGACACGGAACTCGAATCTGTCGGTGCTTCGCAGTACGACATCCGCATCGGGCCTGTCGAACGGATGGTACGGCGGAATGACGAGAGGAGGGGAATCTATGGGCGAGGAGGAGTCGACGAGCTCGATGGGTGGGGAGTCCATCGTGCGTTGGCAGCGGGTAGGGCCGCCGGCGTGAGTGAGAGACAATGGGAAGAGAAATGGGAGGACGCACTCGATATCGATATGGACACATATACGACGATTGCGACTTCTCTAGGACGTAAACTAAAGAGAAGAGGACCATCGAGGCACTGCCGCAGCACCTCTGGGCGGTTAGTGGCAAACACGTTCGGAGTCGTAGAAGGCAGTATGATGCACGTTTTCAGATCTGTAAATCAGAAGAGTACTGACCTGCTGATAGCGTTCAACATCGTGTCCGAGGTGCACCTCGGATGAAAATCCACTTATCGCGCTGGTAGTACGACCGGCGGTCATGTTCGGTTGGAACGGCTACGGACACGACGCTATCGCAGTTGACATGTATCGACCGATCGTGGCTGGTTCACTGGTCGAAGCTTCACGGGTTCTCCCTGAAGCCCATCAGGTACTCCATGATCTGGAAAGCAGCCTGCGAATAATTGAGTTAAATGCACGAGCCGTCAGCCCACCGCACACACGAGGATACAACACAGTAGCTTCCGCCAGAGCTAGAAAAGCAGACTCACCCGGGGAGAGAACTGCGGGATCCTGTAAGTCGCACAAGCGAGAATCAGCATGCAATCACCCGGCAGACGAGAGGGGCCGCATGGAGAGGCATACGCACATGTGTCCGCTCAGCGCGACCTCGTAGTACGTCAGCTTCCGCTCCGAGATGACGTTCCCGAGCGCGCCGACGCCGTCTACCAGGAAGCTGTCGACCGCAATTTCGTTCTGGAACCCCTGCAGGCTGCCCCCTGCACCAAGGGAAGCGCGCACACATTGGTCAATGTCAGTGCCAATGTTCAACGTGCATCGCGAGGAACGGAACGAAGGAAGAAGGGCAGAGACGCACAAGTCATGTTCTGCAGCACTATCCGCGCGCCCTCGGCGATGAGCGCGTAGTCCGCGAGCCCGTGCGCGATCACCACCCGCGCGCTCTTCTCGATCGCGCCGGGCAGAACAGTGAATGCCGGGGGCAGGGACGCGTCCCCGTGCGGGAAGACGTCCGTAGAGCTGTTCGTGCACGCGTTCCAGTGTGTGTCCGCCGGCGCGTGGATAGCCGCCTTGACGTCCGCCCGGTCGAAGTAGATGGGCGACTGCGGGAGGAAGGAGTCCCCGGTGGGGTAGCCGAGGACGTCCCAGAGGATCGGCCACTGTAGATCCGGAAGGGGTGGGGGTTAGCGGTCGTCACGTAGTAGCGCGGGCGAAATGGGGAAGGACGCACGTTGTCGAAGATCCGGTAGTAGTTGAAGCCGGGGTTGACGAGGAGGGACGCGTTGAGGACCATCGTCCACACATCGCAGCCGTCGTCAAACGTCGTGCTCGCACCCGGCAGCGGGAGCAAGCCGTGCGGCGGGTACTTGACGTATTTGTCGATGTACCCAGCGTAGTTGCATTTCTGGGCGATACTGTCGAGCTTCTCCATGTACGTCCGGCTGTCATGGATATATGAGGCAGGAGTGAGCAGCATGCAGAGGATGAGACGGCCTCGCAACAAAGCTCACTTCAGAGCAAAGACGGGGTCGTATTTGTGCACGAAGTCCATGGCGGGGATTTGCGTCTGAGCGACGGACCAGCCAAGGACCGCTGCATCGAAGAGGTGAGACTTACATGATACCACATTGATGTTGTAAACTGTGACAGTACTCACGATCAGCAATGAAAAATCCGTTGAGGTCAAGAGCGAGGTCGCTAGAGTGCTCGTAGATGTAGTCCGCCAGGTCTGGAGATAATGTCAGACGCACACTCTGCTGCGACACTCTAAATATCCACTCACATGGCACATACATTCCCGCATACTGTTACAGATGTGAGAAATTTAACCCGAACGACGGGGGGAAAAACGCACACTCTCGCCGGATAGGTACAGCTTCTTGTCCTTGAGCTCAGCGAACACCTCCAGGAACTGTTGCAGGAAGCCAAAGATCTGCGCCGCAATGTCGTGTTCGTCCTATATGATGTTATCGGTCAGATGTCTCATCGACACACACCGGGTATGCCTCTCCCTAACCTTAGCAGTCGCCGTTCCTGTCGAAAATCCGGTACCGATGGGCTGTTCCAGGTAGAGCACGCTTGACAGGTTCGTCCAGCTGAACTCGTTTTGAACGGGGTGTGCCGTGCCCCACGCCCACTGGAACGGCTGCGAGGACGATAACATCTGTGCGTCAGCGGAGAGCGCGACGTGAGACAAGGAGCGTGCAATACCCACCCCGTTCTCCTGCAAGAGCCCTTCGAGAGACGAGCAGCCAGGGCCTCCGTTCGTCCTAAGTAGATAGCAGGAATTTCAGCCAACCCGCACATGTAGAGCATGGGAAGAGGACACACCAGAATACGATGTCCTCCGTGCTTCCCTGCGGCCCAGGCGGGAAGAACCAGAAGAAGAGCTATTAATGCGGGCACATATCCAGCAGGTGTCAGAACACGCGCCGGGCAGTCAGCAGTACAAGCATTCAACGGTTAGTGGCGGAGTAGGCTGTGACAGCGCGAGCTGAAAAGCATACCTTTCGGTCCTCGTCCGGGTCCCCGCTGATGGGCATGAGACCGGACCAGCTGTCTCCGATGTTCCAGGTTACGTTGGGGATACTCCTCCCATCGACCCAGAATTCTGGGCAGAAGGAGTCCATTGTGAGCGCACAAAGAGGTGGCGCTGAGGGGCAAAGGAGACGCACCAGAGGCCCGTGGATTCTTGAAAGTGAAGTTCTTTATGCCCGGATCGTCGTGGTCGGTGGTGAGCAGACTAGGGGGCTGAGACAGGGAGGCGTGGAATTGAGGGGCCGCCTGAGGGTCGGTCAGAGAGACCATCCGAGTCTGTGCACCAACGGATGCAGCGGCGAAGAGAGGTAAAAAAGTGGGTGCAATAGTAAGAAGCATCTCGCCCGGTGGTGGGTATGGGCCACAGTGTTGTAGCCTATGCGATGAGAGCTTGAAGTTGAGTAAAGGCGAGACATTTTATACACCTCGTCGGGCTTGCGGCACATGGGTAACGAGCGTTTGTACGTGATCAGCGCTGCCGTATATTGGAGCCGGTCAATGAATCTTGTCGACGCTGACGGGGAAGCTACTTGAGTTCGTCCCGACGTTATGCTGGGAAGGACTATAGCTGGCGTTAAATATAGCGCTGAACTTCTTCGAAGGCGAACAACGGTTAGTTATGGGCTCTTACCCTCGGGGTGAATGAGCTGATGCATGCTATATCTTCTGTGAAACAAGACTGAGCGAGAGGTGCCACGTAAGTACTGGCACAGCCAGGATAAGCTCACAGGGGACTCGGGGTCAAACGATAAAATGACAACTTGAAGGACGAGTTGACAACCTTGGCGCGTACTGTACGTTGTTGTCAACGTAGGTTTCATGGCAGCTTCTCGAATGGGCGCGAAACGGGGGAGCAGCGAGTACTACGTTGAACACACTGCCTCTCTTCTGGTGACAGGCACGATTATCGGATATGGTGACCTGCGCTTTCGCGTTTTCGCTATCGGTCTTAGGGTGGGGTTGCATCATAGAGTGCAATGACAATACGATATTCAAGCCGGTGTCCTACAACAAATGAGTGAGTATCATGACCTCTCATTTATGGCATATTAGAGGCAATGGAATTAAGTCACGACGTCGTACTTTGGCTTGTAAAACGTTGACTATGACTTTGTCGCTGCGGTGTGTGATGGCGGCAGGAAAGAAACATCGATGGAGATCAGTTAGAGAAAACATTAACTCTGAATAACCCAGACAGTGACAAGTAGAAAGGTCGGCAGTACTGACAAGTCAAGTTCGTCGATGTATGCCTGCGCTTACTTTGAATGTCGTGTATAGAGTTCGTAGTTCGGAGCTTGAAGCAACGCATATGGGTTTGATCGGAGTTCTGTCACCAATAGAGGACCTTTCTGGGTTCCGATCAAGCTGCCTGAAACTCCAAAGGGAGTTTCGCGCTCCGGCTGAAAATCGAGCGCCGGGACGAACGTAGCCGAATTTGGTGATGGTGTGGCTAGGCACCCATAAACGCCACAACGCCTCGCTTGTGACCATCATATGTCGTCACACCGCGTCCGTGACAGTGCGCGTCGAGACGTCAAAAGGGCCCCAAAGCAAACTTGAACCCGAACCACAACCATCCCTCCTCTTCTTGTCCTCGCGCGTCCTTCCCCCTCCTTCTCTTTCACTCTTCTACCCGCGGATCTTCAACTAATCCTTCATGCCTCGTCTTCAGCTTTCCAGGAGGAGCTCGCTCTTGTACACGAGCGTGCGCAACGCGTTTCTCAAAGGTACTTCTTCTTTATATATTATAAAGGGGGCGGTCAAAGATGTGGAATCGAAGGGTGATTCGATAGTCGTTTTGAGGGAGAGAAGCTAGTCGGCGATTCATGGTGATCGCCGCGAAGCGTCGGTGCTCCTCTCACGACGTGCAATGGCCGATTTCAAAAATCCGGAAATTGTTGCGAAATCGGTTGGAACATGGGTCATTCTGGTCAGAAATCTCCAACTGGTGGCAGTTCGTCGTTTTTGGAACGGTTTCCCAACCTTTGAATGGGAGGTCGGGAAAGGCCATCCCATGGACGTTTCGAGTGCAACAATCACCGTGGAATCCACACATGAATCGTCAGCAAAATCCTCATCTTTGACTCCTACCCGATTGATTGGCTGCTGTATGCTAATGGCGGGTTCGTTACAGCTTTTACGCGACGAACTGTTCAAGAGGAAGTCCGCGAAAGCTCCCCGGCCGGATTTAGCGATCTTGCACGTCGCGTGCAGGCGGACATCCAGCGGGAGACTGGTCGTTACTTCCCGCTGCATCAGGTTGTGCTCAGCATGCACGACTTGAAGCGCGAACCGGAACGTGAGTCGCCGCATGCATGTGTCCTCCATGACCCATCTTGAACCTGTACCCAGCCGTCCAATCTCTCCGGGAGTTGTCTCGGGACGTTCCTCTGATCGAGGTCACCTCCCCGCAGCTGAACTCATCCATGTCTCGCCGCCGTCTTGAACGCAACATCCCCGTCCTCCAGTGTCAGCTCGTGATTCCCCCGCCCTACTACTCAAACTCATTGGCTCTCTCGCCCACATCGGAATCGCGCCTGACGCCCACCAGCACCTTCTTCTCCAACATGTCTAGACGCAACAGCGGCGCCCGTTCGCACTCGCCTATCACACCCATCGACCAGATTCTGCACACACCGCCTACTCCGCCCAGACTGCCCCGGTTCGCCCCTCCCGCTGCCCGTACCTGGGCTCGCCTCAACGTGCAAGCACGGAACGGAGAGTCCTCTCCCTTGGAGTCTCCTGGCCTTGCCCTGACCCCGTATATGCTCAACGCTACCAACACCGGCAAGCCGTCCCTGACGCCGCTCCAGATCCCCAGCTCCGTGGTCAGCAGCGACTGGGTACTGCGCGACAACCACTTTATGCCGCCGTCGCCCCTGGCGCTCTCTCCCTTCGACCTGCCGAAGTGCCCGTTTCCCGGAGGCGCGCTGCAGGCTGCTGCCCGACCGGCGGCGCCGCGCACCAACTCTGCGTCGACGTTGGCGCGCACCGCGCTCCTGCGCGTCGCCCACCCGTCTTTTGGGCGCCGTGGCTCGTTCAACGAGCGTTCGACGGACGGCAGGCAGGTCGGAGACCTGGAGCGTGCGGCGTCTCCATTGTCGCCGTTTGCGGCGACCCCGATGTCCAACCAGGCCCTCGCCTCCCCCTTCGCTATCCACCCCGAGGCGATGGGCGGCTCGTACTTCTATCGCGCTTGAGGGGCTGCTTGCGCATGCCGCTCGTGTACGCCATCTCGGTTCAACAATCCACACTCCGCCCCCGCTGCGCTGCACGACTGTCTTCCTGAATGTTATCTGTAGTCTCATATCTTCAAACCTCGCGTAACCCTTCGATCTCTGTCGCTGTCTATAGCATAGCATCCATCGCTGTCTGTCTCCATAGCTATTGTCCCTAGGCCTGTTCCCGTCACCGTGTATTGGCTATCCCCTCCGGTTCCGTTATCTGCGTACCCTACCTAGTCTTAGTTTCCTCGGTCCGTTCCATAGTCCTCCGCCCGCTGTAACCTAGCACACTGTCTCCGTATCCGCGCCCGCGCCCCGCTATCGCCCCTTCCCCCTCTCTTCGTTGATCGCTGCAACCTTCCCCGCCTACTATTGCATATGTGTTATGTGCCCCTCCCTAAGATATATATTGCGTTTAATGTAGTCCTCGTATGATGATACAATCGATGCGTAAGTATATTGCGCTTTGTTCTATGCGAGCATGATGATGTATACCTTGGATCCGCGAAGATACAAATAATGAATGACAGTCATGCTGTCGCATCCAAAGGAATGATACCAACAATCTTTCATTCGGCGATCGGGTTGGACTCGATCGCCTTCACTGCGAACCGATACAGATGAGCCGCCCTTCTCGCGAACTCAATACTCAAGGTTTGCACTGAGTGTTCTTGTAGACCTGTGTGGCGAAGCACTGCGGGGTCGTCAGTACTCCAGCAACGAGCGCACAACTTGGACTCGCCAGGACGGGACACGTACGTTGTAGTTGTCGGCATTGGTGACCGCCTTGTTGGGGTCCGTCTGGCCGAGATTCATGTCGAACGCGCAGCCGTAGCCGACGTCGGTCGTTTTCGAGGTGGCGTGCGTGAGCTCGTGGAGGGTCGTGCCCCCGCGGACGTTGCGGGACGCGACGGTGGTATCGTTGCAGAGCCTAGACGTGGCGACCTGATTGTAGAATCTCGGACAATAGCTTGGTGCAGTGCGCACTAGTCAGCGTGTATACGCGTAGGGACGGAGGACAGGGACACACTAGATGTTGGTGGTGGTGGTGATCGTGTAGGCGATGTATGTCGTCTTGGGGCATACGCCAAGGGGGTCATTGCAGTTGAGGGTGCGCGAAGCCGAGTTCTCGGTACCGGCGGACTGGCCATGCGGACGTTAGCTCGCATGCGCACTCATCGGCAAGGGCAGTAGGACTCTTACATTGAACACGTTGCGGACCGTGTTGGTCTGTGAACGGAGAGACCCAAACAAGATTAGTGCATAGTACGCAGATGTGTTCTCGGAGAACGAGCACGTACCGGGGCAGTCCCGAAGTACGACTTGTAGAGCGAGTCGGCGGCACCAAAAGCGCCGATATAGTTATACGCGAGCTTCGCGAGAAACTGGCCCTCAGTGTAGCTGGCGAAGTGTGAACTTGGTCAGCATGACACATAGGCGAGGAAGTGGACTATGAGTGTCACCTGGCGTTGATGAAGGTGTTCTGGTTGTTGACGGAGCAGCTGACGATCGCGCGCTTCTCGATGACTTTGAGGTCGCGCTTCTTGACATCGCTCTTTACGGTGACCTTGGCCTTCTTCGCAGACTCGATCATGTACGCGCTATGCTTCCCGTCGGCCTCGATGACCTGGAAGGTGGTCTTGGGCTCGAATTCAAAGGCCCCAGTTCCGAGTGCTTCAAAGTTGTACAGGGTAGCGACTGCAGTGGACAGGTGTGTCAGCGTTCAGTGGCAACAACGAGCAGCGGATCAACTAGAGGAAGGACGCACCATCGTGCTCGACTGCCACAGTCTCGCCGGCGGGGATGACGACGTAGGAGGAATCGTCGAGAGCGCTCATGTCGATCATGACGTTGATCCCGGTGAAGTCAGCGGCGGTGTCGTCCTTGGTGACTGTGAACGAGCGGGTCGGGAGCTCGTTGTCGAAGACCGTGCCGACCTTGAGGACCTTGACGGGCTCAGAGCCTGTGTTGGTCACAGCGGCGGTGACCTTGAGGTCGTCGATGGAATGCACCTCCGCCGGCGCTGTCGAGTGCGAGGATGAGCATGCGATAAGATGAGCTTGGAGAAGAGGATGACCATACCCGAGAGGGAGACCTCGAGGGCGGGGGCGCGCTTGGCGGGGGTGGCGAGAGAGACCGCGCCGGAGAGGGCGAGGGCGACAAGGGCGAAGGAAAGCTTGAACATGACCGGCGAGTATTTAGTATCTAGAGACTGAGATGTGCGAAGACTGCTGCAACTCGAGTTGAGTCTGCTGCCTCTCCGCACTGCAGAGAGCAGCCTCTTATACCTGGAGGCAATCTTGCCGCCAGACAGTACAGAAACGTTTTCTGTATGGGTGGATTTTTGGCAGGCAGCAAAAATCCCATACAGAGAACCGTCGACATTCTACACTGTCTGAGGAAGTTGGTGTAGACGACCACTTCAGCGCCCACTGTCCGCTCATCCCTTCCTCGTATTGCCGACGTCGACCCTCTCAAACTCAAAGGCACCATGATCGCGCCCAGCTGTACGCATGCTCGATATGCGTTACCTGCCAGGCTGTGGTATCCTCTGGCAACTCCCAGGCAGAGTGGCCCGCTTTTCGACGACTCGTAGTAGTCCGGCATTGCCATCACCAACACGAGGGAACTATCATCGTCGTCATCGTCTATAGATGCCAAAAAGATCTTGGAGATATCCCAGTGTCGTTTCATGGCGGGGGGCAACTTAGATAACACGTATAGGACCTGACCCTACCCTTTTGGGTATACAAAGTTCACAGTTACGAGACTCACCTGGAGGTTCTATGGAAGGTTTACATGCCATGTCAAGAGAACCTGCTGCATGTAGAGCGGCGGTGTGCTGCGTGGAGGTATGCTTCCCAAATTCAACAGCGCGGGTCTGATGTAAGGAATGGACGAGGAGCACGAGCCATGGCATCACGAACACCGTTCACCGTACGTGACGATACCGATTTGGGAGTGCAGATCCAGGCATCGGTCGGCAACAAATCCTCCAAATTTCTTCCGAGGATGGAGAAGACCCAAGCTCAGTGAGGCTCAGTGTCGTCAATGCTGACATTAGGAAGACGTAGACGTACCACTGAGCTGTACCGGGTGTATCACTCGCACCCTACTACCAATGTGGCGATCTTCTGAGACAGAGGAAGAGGGAACTTGAAGGACTCGGAAGGCAGGCCGCCTCGTCGGTTAAAGTTCATCAGTAAAACCAGTCACGGTCACACATCCCTCCTGACGATTGTCCGGCGTCTACGGTCTACCTCATAGTAAATGTATTGTCGTCGTACAGTTACAACCTTAGTAAGTCACTTACATACTAGTACTGTCACGTACTCCCGTGCGCCCGACTTCGAGGAGTCGGACGACGGACATCGCGTCGCGCCGTCTCCGCGTTCTTCTGAAAAGGCTGAAGCAAGCAAGAACTTCTTGTGCGTAATGCGCATCCCTTCCAAACACATCGAAACAGCTCATATACGGGCCGCGGATTATGGTGCACCAGCGTCTATATGAGTGGCGTCACAGGAGATCATCGATCACCGGCTATGATCTCGTAACCATTATGATTTCGAATGAGGCTTGAGATCACGCGCGAGGTCCAAAGCGCGGGTTGAACAGGCATGAAACCTCGTGAGCAACTTGATATGCTTGAGTCCTTCGCTTCTGCCCAGCGATGAGCTGAAGGACGTCCATTACTCTGTCACCAGTCAAAGCTGCGATAGCGCTTGACGCTCTTTTTCGTAAATGGGCTGCAGTTAGCTCGTAGTCGACGCCAGAGCCTCCCGCCCGGTGTGCTTGTTCGACCTCGCGATGTTCACTGCCCACGCCGCAGCGCGAGACCAGGATCCCACTCGTCAGCTTCTCTGCTAAGGAGGCATCCACTGACCGTCGTACTCAGGCTGCCAGTGCCGCCTGTCCAGCGACCTGAATCTCAGGCTCTGATCGAATGCGCGCAATGACCGCGGCGACCTCCAGCATCCCTACCCACAACTCGGCGTCCTCGCCCTTCCAGCACAAGCCTAGAGGAGTCGGGAGCCCATGGCCGACTAGCAGCCCGAGCAGGGGCGGCGGTTTCCCAAGGGGACAGCTCGACGCGTGCTTACTAGAGCAGCGCCAGTCGGACGATTGGGTTCGTCCGTTCCCGGAGGGGTCTAGATCTGTCCTCGTTTCTGTGCTGCACCTACTAGCCTAGCCGCAAAAAGCCGTCCTCGAGGACCTGGAGGTCGACGCCGGTCTTGAGCATGTCCTGTCAGGAGCGACCCGGCCGTGCGTCAGCATGTGCTAGTCAGTGATGTCGAGGGCGCGGGCGCAGGAGTCGAGCTCGACTTGAGACTAGATAGGACTTACAAGTGCAGCTTCATTGAGCTTGAAGAGCTGCTGCGCGAGAGGGGAATTGGCCAGTGCGGCAATCGCCCTGCACGGCGCGCAGCCACTGGTTGTGGAGCTTCCCCACGAGCATGCCGCAGCCACGGTACTGGGCGAAGGTCGCGATGGCCTCGTCGGCCATGTTTTCGAGCATATGAGGCTGCCGGACGAGGGCGGTGCCTGAAGTGTTGCGGGGTACGGCGGGAGCATTCCGCGTGGGGATGAGACTCGGTTCCCAGATGACGAGGTATAGATCGCCGTCCAGGTCGCTAGAAGAGAGGGGAGGAGGCGCGACTTAATCAAGTGGTTAAAGTGAGGAAAGAGGGGTGGAGATTCACCCGAAAGCGATGCTGTCGGGAAGACTGCGAAGCACGGATGAGCGAGGGGTTCAAACCATATTGATGACACCCGTGATACGTTCTCGAGATGCTCGAGCTGCAGACTCGGAGCGCCCAACGGCGTGGAACATGCGGATGTCTGAGATGGTAAAGCAGTCAGTAAATGGCAGTCGCGGTTGTCGATGGCCCCAACTCTCGCTCGACGAGTCCCCGTAAAGCACGTGCCCGATGCACTTCAGAGCTCGCTCGCGAGTCGCGGTCGGTCAACAAAGATCCAATGAGATGTAGCTCGTTGTTGAGCTTCTCGTCGAGCACCTGTGATTGAAACGGAGCACGGAGCTTATCATGCACGATACCCCCATGTTGAAAAAAATGTTTTGAATATTTGCTCACCGACAACTCTACGCCAAGCGTCGAGAGCAGGATGATCAGCTGAACATTCAGATGGGCTGGGCCGGGAGCGTAGCTATGGCGGAACAGCTCGAGCTGGGTCGGCCCGCCTTTGAACTTGAGCATCGAAGGCCGGTACGCGATTTTGTAGGGGAAACCTCCTTCTCCTTCGCTACTTATAGTCATGGAGAGGATGTCCTCGAAGACTTCATCCGGATAGCGGACAAGGACGCCTTTGATGCCGCCACGGTGAATTTGGAACGCTAGAGGCCACCAAAGTTCCCGCACCCGCTTGTGAGACTCATTCACACTAGCTATAGGAGTGGTAGTTGACTGCAAGGACATACCGGAGGTCTTGGCCGGTCGGAGATCGTGTGTTGCACAGACCTCCCGCGCAAGGCACGTCTCTCCCCCGGTCCAAGAAATCAGGAGACTTGAAGGAGAACCGGGGCAGAGACATGTGAATGTCATACAAGTCTCTCTCTCGCTCTCCCCTCTCGTTGAGACGAGCCCTACTCGGCTGGGCACGAGACTAGCACACTACTTCCTCGAGATTTAGATGTATATTTTGCAGCCTCTCTGATGTACATGGATCCTCGGGGAGCTCGAGCAACAATATCATAACGTAGGGCATAGTCAGATATTACTAGAATACAGCTCAATAAGTACCAGCCGGGCTCTGAGTCCTGTCCATGCAATCGTCGACGCTCACCGCGCATACGGATGGTAGCCGTGCTGGCCCCTCTGCCCCGTACGCTGGGGGCCCACGCCCCCGTTTGGCCCAGTCGGCGCATTGCGCGGCCCGCGGGGGACGTTCGGGGGCAGCGCCCCGCCCTGCGCGCCCATCCCGCCGCCGCGCCCCATCCCGCCGACGCCCATACCCATGCCCTGCCCCCCACCCCCCATGCCCATCCCAGGGCGCATGCCCATCCCGCCGCCGTACTGCCCGCCCATCATCGCCGGGTTCATCGCGCCCATCATCGGGTTTATCCCCCCGATCTGCGTGATCATGCGCGTGTACAGCTGCGCGAGCGCCTGCGGGTCGAACGAGGCCCCGCCCTGGCTAGCGGAGGGGGGGCTGCCGGGCCCGCCGCTGCCCGTGCTCCCGCCCCCACCGCCGCTGTAGTTCTGGTTCCCGTACGCGCCGCCGTTGTTGCCGTAGTTGCCACGGCCGCTGCCGCCATTGCTGCTGCTGCCGCCGCCGCCGCCGCCGGTGCCGTTCTCCGCGAACCCCTCGCGCTGGGAGCGGGGCTGGGCGAGCTTCACGTCGATCTGTGGGCACGTCAGAGGGGGGATGCTTGAGCGCGAGCTCGCGGGACGGACGCACCAGTTTGCCGTCGATCTGGAGGTTGCCGAAGCCGAGCATGGGCTCGACGTTCACGTTCTCGAACGAGACGAAGCCGAAGCCCTTGCTGCGCCCCGTCTCCCGGTCGAGCATGACCGTTGCGTCGACGACCTTGCCGAACTGCGAGAAGAACTCACGCATCGACTCGGACGTGACGCTGCCCGGGAGACCGCCGATGAAGAGCTTCGTCGCACGCTGGTGCTCCTGGCGGGGGATGGCGCGCTTCGGATCGATCTGGCACGAGGGATGTGCATCAAGAACCTGCGATAGCGGAGATTGCGGGCACGACGTACGACTTTGCCATCGAGGAAGTGTTCGCGAACCATGACCGCGTTCACCGACGCGGGGTCTTCAAATGTCAGGAACGCGAAGCAGCGCGAGCGGCCAGCGGCATCCCGCATGATTGTGCACGCCTCGACTTTGCCAAATTGTGTAAAGTACTTCCTTAGGGACTCTGCGAGACGACGTTCAGTACTACTACACACGGAGGAACCAACCATCACGGCTATGTACCATCTGTCGTGTCCCAGTTCAAGCCGCCGATGAACATTTTCCTACATCAAGTTGCAAGCACGCGGGGCGAACGTCGAGGGCAAAGGGGTACATGAAAGGCAAGCGCTGCTATTAGCATCCGATACCTAGAACAAAGAGGGTTATAACAAGGAGAGAAGAGTGGACGACTCTACTGTGTGCGACGGTGCTAGCCTACACCTAGGGGAGCCGAACGTGCTAGGGCATGCTAGTGCTAGCTAGGCCGAGGCGAGGGTGACTACGCGGGAGCATTGCCATCGTCTAGTCTCTCAGACTGATCCCGAGTCGACACCCAACCCTTTTGCCACACGTAGAGCGCGTTGACTTGAGGGCTGCGCACGTCAGTGGGGCGACAACGCACGAGACACTCACCCTTCCTCCTTCATCTCCGATGGGCGTACTGGACGATCTGCTCCTGGGGCACCTTGGTAGCTATCATGCCGTGGGGGTGCTGGCTCCCTGTAATCCGGCTGTCGCTCCTGGTAAGTGGGAATTTGCTGCGTTGATGACGTGTAAGAGGGAATGGCATTTGTTGCGGAAGGCGGTGGATTCGAGCTACGGTCTTCATACGAGGATATCACCGTTGCAATAGGTTGAGGCTCTTGTTTGACACTTGCTTTTGGTTCTTCTTTGACTACCGATGGTTCAGCCCTTGGAGGAGGCGGCTCCGTTTGTGTGGTGGGAACAGCGAACTCAGACTCATCGTTCCCGTAGAGATCTACGCTGAGAGTCGGCGATAGCGTGGCGTGAGAACAAACTGCAACATACCTCCATACAAGTCGGCGTCGAGGTCAGACATAGCGAGTAAGGTGGGTAACAGACGATGGTGGTGGTAGAAAAGAAAGGAAGTGAAGCGCCGTATTCGGTGCCCGACGCTGGTTTCGTTTCGGAGTTACAAAAGGGCGATGACTCACTGCTTGTCGGGGTTCAAATCTAAATTGCTCAGCCATCACCCAAATTGTCAGTCCAGTGCTAGGTACTTACCATCGAGTACCATTCACGCGCAAAGTAAGTTATGTTCATTACTACATGTCTCACAAGAGCTCACGAATAATTTGGTCTATCGCAGCAGGCTAGCAGGCTGATTCTGTGTTCTTGGCAGCTTGAACTTGGTTAGCCACCGCCACCAAAACCTAACTGAGAGCAAAATGCAGCAGAACCTCCCTGTTCGCGATAACGTCACTGTTGGGATTCTGGGTACGCTAATTAATGCCGAATCATAACTTACTTAACCTACTGCACTACAGCCCTCCAGGGCGCCTTTGCCGAGCATCAGGTGATGCTACAGAAGCTCTCCCTGAAAAGACGAGTGATCATCGTCCTCGTCCGACAACAAGAGGACCTCGAGAAATGTGACGCGCTCATCATCCCAGGTGGAGGCGAGTGGAGAGGTCTTGTTCGCCCGTCCCATCTCTAACGGGCTCCTGTAACCATCTTCAGAGTCAACCACGATCGCCCTCTTGGCGCGGTTAGCAGGCCTCCTCGAGCCCATGCGGGAGTTCCTCAAGACGAAGCCAGTATGGGGGACGTGCGCCGGCGCGATCCTTCTCGCGCGCTGGGTGGAGAACCCCAAGAAGGGCGGGCAGGAGCTCCTCGGCGGCATCTCCATCTCCATCGAGCGGAACGGCTTCGGCTCGCAAGTCGAGTCGTTCGAGGCCCCTCTCGAGGTCGAGGGCCTCCGCGAGTCGAACCGCCCGTTCCACGGGATCTTCATCCGCGCCCCAGTTCGTCTGCTTTCCTAGCACCTCTCTGTCTGTGCAACTATGCTTTGGGGCTAACGCGAAGTGCGGTGACAGGTCGTGGTCGGGCTCAAGCCCTCGCCGACGGACGCGCCGATCCAGATCATCTCGCGGATATCGGCCTCGCTGCTCCCGACGTCACAGACTGCGGTCCCGCTGGACGAGGACGACACGGATCCGAGGGACCCGCGGACGATTGTTGCACTGCGGCAGGGCCTACATCTGCTCACGACCTTCCACCCCGAGCTCACCAAGGACGACCGCTTCCATGAATACTTCGTGCGGGAATGCGTCCTCCCGACGCTCTCGTCGCGCTCTTCTTCTCCGGTGTGATGGGGCATACTCGCCCGTTGACTGATCTTTTTGGTATCTTCAGGGTGATATACCGTTCCGACAGAGATGCCTGCTGATCCAGATTACTAGACGTAGATAGTGTATATCCAGCTCGTACCGCGTCGCATTACTATGTTGTACTCACTATTCATTAGTAAGCTCCTTCTCCATACCAATTATACCTACACATGAATTCGCTGTTCCGAGTTTGGTCTACCGGATTCCGGAAGAGTTGGGCGCTCCTCGTAGTCACTTAGCCACCTTCCGCCACACCGCGACTTGGACCCAACCCCTCCCAACACTTTCTATATGTAATCGCTGTCCAGACCCATCGGTCGATTGAAACCGATATCTCCGCGTACCATGCTCTGCCGCTCATGTCGAGCTCACCCTGTTGTCCGACCCGCAATCCGCCGTCGTCATCATACGCATTCCCGGGCATGGCAAGCCCCAATCGCCTCCTCGGACGAGCTTACGCATCTCAAATCCACCTTCCAAGCATACGCCACTCTTGTACCCACAGAAGACCTGCTAGAGCAACATCAAATACCCGCTGCAATGAAGGGGGACGTCCTCCCAACACTGTTGACCCATCTGCAAGACGTCGCGCCCCGAACGCGACGAGCAACGCACGACATGTATGCATGGCGAACTCGTCCAAGTCTTTCCTCATCGTCTTTCATCTACGGCTCGTCCAACGGCGGTGAGGCGGGCGCGGGAGAGCGGCTTGAACGGCTGCTCGAGCTGGGGAACTGCGAGAACGTCGTCTTGGTCGTCTTCAGGTGGTATGGCGGGGTCAAAATGGGGTCCGACCGGTGGAAATGCATATCCTCGGTCGCGAAGGAAGCCCTCGAACGCGGGGGGTTCTTGACGGGGCGAAAGGAGGCCGCAGACGATACCGCCCGCGAGGATGACAAGGCTGGTAAACGGAGGAGGTAGACTTGCACAATGCGGTGAGTATTTATCATCCCGTTCATCGCTCGAAGGAGATACGATCTCGAAGTCTTCAGGTTGACGGCAAGACACCTCCTTGGTGCAACACTCCGTTTTCTCTATTCCCACCTCATTATCTCATACTTGCGTCCCAATCAGTTCTTCAGCAACACAGCTATTACAAGCCACCAACAGAATACAACTACATACTTGTCCTGCAACCCAGCCACCTCCGCAAACCCATGAGGCCGACGGCGATGACCTGCCTGCCGGTGACAATGTCCTCCGGAGTCCGAGCCCGGACTTGGCGTGAGGTACATATTCATTTGCGTACGTATGCCAAGCCGTTCCAGTCGCATCCCCGAACTCATGTCCGGTTGAGCGCTGTACTAGCGCTGTGCGCCCAAGTCAATTCATCGGTACGACGGTAAGTAGGTACTTAACATGCATCTTCTCATCTCATGCTATCTTCATGTGAACTACGTAGGCTGTCGAGCCCGAGTCCCCAGGACCTCGCATTGGGCCACTGGCTCGCAGGACATGCCAGGAACAATATGCATGTACTTGATTCATGAGGGCGAAGATTCGTGCATCGCATTGATGCATTGCTGGTCGTTATCCATGCGCGCACTAAGGTGCAAGGCTGTGAAGTGTCAAGTTAGTACCGGCCACTTGCTCTGCGGCGGTGTAGATGGCGCGTCGTCTACGAGCGCGGGATCTCACAAGCAGGCGAGGATCAAACATCCGAAGTCGATCGATGCGCATGCGTTTTACAGCCTTGCACTGTAACGCGGTGTCTATATGGTCTGTGAATATTCATGTCTTTCGCGCACTCCCCTAAAGCGGGTGAGCCAAATCCACTGCCTCCTGCCGCGCTGCCTCCTGTCAGGTTCTGGTCCTGGACAACCGTCGGTGCGCCGGAGAACAATCAGAGACGCTGATGCGTATACGGCTAGTGCGGCGACGCGAACCGCGAGGCTACAAGCGTCTCCTCCGGGCGGTCGACTATATAGCTCGTTGATGGAGAGCGCAATGTCGTATATTGCTTCCCCTTCCACCTCGGTGCGCCTCACCCTTCGCACCGACCCTTCCTATCTTCTTTTCTCGCTATGCTTTCGGCGAGCCTCTTGTTCTCTTGTTTTCTCCTTCTCGCGTCTTCTGTGACTGCTTTCTCCCCTTCGCTCGATCCCTACCAGACGCGTCCGCACATTCCTTACGTCGACGAACCTGATGAGAGCGTCTCCGTGTTCAAGTTCGGAACAAACCAACAACTGTCGTCGCACCATGAGATATACTACTTCGAGCAGCTGATCGACCACCGCAACCCCAGTCTCGGAACGTTCAAGCAGCGGTACTGGCACAGTTACGAGTTCTACGAGCCTGGTACGCCCTCCGCATTCTCGTATTCCGAGATGTTACTTACTAACCATGTTCTCCAGGGGGTCCTATCGTTCTCTGTACACCCGGAGAGGTCAACGCCGCAGGTTCGTTCATCTTATACCAGGTTTACACTCAGCATTGAGGGTGTACTGTACGCCTAGGATTCACTAGTTATCTCACAAACTCCACCATCGTTGGTATGATCGCGCAGCCGCTCAATGGCGCGACGGTCCTCCTGGAACACCGCTTCTTCGGGGAGTCCAACCCCTACCCCGACCTTTCCGTTCAGAGTCTCCAAGTGCACACGATTGAGCAAGCCATTGAGGATCTCGCGTACTTTGCAAAGAACGTCAAGCTGCCCATGCCTGGCGGCGACAAAGTTGCCCCTGGAAAAGCAGCGTGGATCCTTGTGGGCGGCAGTTACTCGGGCGCTCTCGTGAGCTATGCCATGCGCAGGTTCGGACCGCTTCTCGTGCTTCTCGTCGATCGTTTGTGCTGATTGACGTCCTTTCAGCAAACCTGACCTGTTTTGGGCTGGTTACTCATCTTCAGGCGTTGTCCAAGCTATAGGGTGTGTTTGCACCTCCACTATCCCGCATTGAAAGAAGCACGCTGACAATATGACCAGAGACTTTTGGGGGTACTTCGAGCCCATCCGCGAGCACATGCCCAAGAACTGCTCTGCAGATGTCGAGACCGTCATCAACTACATTGACACTGTCATGGACACCGGTAACAAGACTGCCATCAAGGATATGAAGGACATATTCGGTCTCGGGGACATTCAGTATGACGACGATTTCGCTTCAGCTAGTACGTGCTCCTCCTTGAGATGAGTATCATCGCCCTCTAACGCCTGAGCTTCCAGTGCAGCGCGTCATGATCTCCTGGCAGGATGGGATGATTGGCAACCGCGCTGATGACTTCTACCGGTTCTGCGACTCGCTGGAGGTTGACAATGGAAAGGTCGCCCCCGAATCAGGATGGGGTTTTGACCACGCGCTGAAGGCTTGGGGAAAGTTCTGGAAAGATGGGGGAGAGTTCTGGAAAGATGGCTTCTACAAGGCCGGTATGTCACCACTCCACAGCTGCTCTCCCGGGTAAGTGAGCTCAAACGGGTTTTCTGGTCGCAGCGTGCGGTACTCGTGATGCAGAGTCAGTACCACTCCTCTCAAACATGGGATTCCTGGCTAACGAGGCTGTAGGACTTGTTTCGGTACCCACAACTCCAATAGCACCAAGTGGAACCACACCACCCTGAGTGACGGCCGGTCGTGGAAGTGGATGACGTACGGATCTCTTCACATCCCCGCCACCGAAACACACGCTCACCGCCCGTCCGTAACGTACCTAGGTGCAACGAGTTCGGTTTCTTCGCGACCGGCGCCCCCGTAGGCCACCCTACCATCGTCTCGCGGCACCTCACGCCTGAGCATAGTCAGGTCAGGCACCCTTCGATGAACGATGCCGATGCGCCATGAGTGCTCACCTCCCGCCCGTACCCACAGCGCAGCTGCGAACTCGACTTCCCTGGCGCGTTCAAGGGCAACCGGCGGTTCAGCGTCCTGAAAGCACTCGACGTCAACGTCAAGTATGGCGGGTGGAACGTGACGACCGACCGGCTCATTTTCGTTAACGGCCAGCGTGCGTGTCTCTGCTGACCCCCCACTCCGCACGGATGCACCGATTGACTGACCGGGTTGTTTGTGTTTCTCTGTTGTGCAGGCGACCCCTGGCGCGAGGCGACTGTCGCTGCGAACGGCGCGTCGTTCCCGCCCAACGAGATGCAGCCCCACCTGATCGCGGACGGCTTCCACTGCTCTGACATGAGGCGCTCCGAGGGTCTGCTCAGCCCGCACGTCAAGGCCGCCCAGGATGCGGCGGTCGGCTCTATGGTGAAGTGGTTCAAGGACTGGCGTCCGACCCTGGCTTCGTGAGGCGGTGGCATCTGGATCGTAGCTCGCATATGCATGGGCAGTGGACTCGGCACGGAACGGACTATTCAAGCAAGGGACTTTTGCTTTTCTGCGCTATTGTAACCTTGGGTAATTGTCGGCGTAATCTAACACTTTAGTGCTATCCGATCTACGGGCAGCTCTGTCGGCGGTGTCTGCGTCCCGGTGTATGTGGAAGATGGAATGGTTTGACCCTCTGTCCTCGGGCTCCGTGACACGTGTGGTAGAGGTAGCGAGGGATGATGAAGGACGACGCTAACCCGCTCTAGCCTCTAGGGTAAGGCTCTTTGCAGGTGCGCGTTCGAGTCTCCCTGTCGTGAATGCTTTATTGAGAACAAGGGACTCAAGGATTGTGCACAGCTTCACCGTATCGCATGCACGTACCCATGTGAAACCACACTCCGCGAGCGGCCATGGTTGTGTCCTCCATTGGGACTCATCCGAAGTGTGATCTACTGTGTGGCATAACTCATAGAAACTACGAGCGCAACCTAGATATGACATTTCTACTTTTTTGCGACGACGCTAGAGCCTTGGAAGCTGTATAACGACAGCAGTTGGTCAGTACATCCAGCGCCGTCCAGGCAGCGCGCTTACTAAATATTGGTGGCTACAGATTTCTCGACCTCCACCTCAGTTGTGCGTCGTTGACAACGCTAGTGCTGATCGATAATGCCGTGGCAACACACATGCCTCCTGCGGTGGGGGTTCAGCGGTCTGCCAAAACGCTCGTCCGGAACATGCGCCGGCACGGCCGGTGCCAGTGATATGATCGTTACATACGTGGACCCACAACTCGCCTCTCTCGAAACGGATAGTGAGGCGCGCACTCTACTGCAGGCTCGGGCTCCTACACCCGCTTCGTCTACTTCATGAGCGAGTCTCGCCATGAGTATAAAATGTAGGATGCAAGAAAATCCATAACTCACTCACTCCCTCTACAGTTTCTACTCAGGAGATCCAACTCTCCGCGATGTCGCAAAGAGCTCCCGGCTCTGTCCCGTCTGCCTCTACCTCCAACCTCTCGCACGGCACCTCTGAGAAGGTAGAAGATAAAGCAACCGCACCACGAACTCCGAAGGGCCTCTCGTTCTGGCTCGCCTTCACCGCCGTTCTGCTCTCCTTGTTCCTCAGCGTCCTCGATCTCTGCGCGGTCCCGACCGCGTTGCCCACGATCGTCGCAGAGCTCCAAGGTGGAGACAAGTTCGTGTGGGTCGGGTCTGGATACGCGCTGGCCAGCACCGGGGTGTTGCTGCTCTGCGGACGGCTGGCCGACGTCTTCGGTCGACGACCGGTGATGTTATCCTCCATCGCTCTCTTTGCCGTGGGGAGCGCTCTGTCAGGAGCAGCGCAGAGTATGGACATGATGATCGCCGCGCGAGGTGAGTACATCCGTCCTTCACTATCAGCGACACTCCGGTTGCTGACCGCTAGGGTTCGAAAGTTGTTCAAGGGATGGGTGGCGGCTGCATCTATACGATGTCCCAGATCATCACTTCGGACCTCGTACCCCTCGCTGAACGGCCGACATACCAATCAGCCCTTGTCATGGTTTATGCATTCGCCGCAGGGGTCGGTCCTGTCGTAGTGAGTCCTGACAAGAGACCTCTTTATACTCCACCGTGACATGCTGACGAGGATTCGCCGCAAGGGTGGGGTGCTGTCCGAGAAGGCCTCGTGGAGATGGCTCTTCTGTACGTGTCGGGACTACTTATTTTACGTCACGGTATAGACGGAAACCTGGCTGATCGTTTGTCCAGACATCAATCTTCCACTGACCGGAATGGCTTTCGCCGCTGTGGCTATATTCTTGCGCGTCAATGCGCCCGAAGGAGCTATCAAAGGGAAACTCGCAAGCATGGACTGGCTGTAAGTAACCTGACATTGCTCACGCCCTTTCGTTCGTCCAGAGGCTCACATGCTGTAACAGCGGTAACAGCCTCATCGCTGCTGGGTCTACACTCACCCTCATCGGGCTCACATGGGGCGGTGTGCATTATCCTTGGGCCTCTGTGCATGTGCTAGTTCCCTTGGCACTTGGAGTGGTCCTGATCTGCGCTTTCATTGCGTATGAATACGTCTTGTGTCAAAAGGAATCGCAACAAAGACATGTGGCTTCATCTGATAAGCTCATGCATCCTGCTACACTCCCGCTAGACATTCTAAGTCATCGTACCAGTACATTTGGGTGAGCATAGCCCATCCTGCTTGTCGCGACGGACGGTGCAGTATCGCTCACGCCGCATCACATAGATATATTGCAACATTCATACATGGGATCACCAGCATCTCAGCCATTTGTATGTGCCGAGAATGTCTATCACTATCGATTGGGTGCTGACCCATTCACGCAGATTACATGCCGCTCTTTTTTCAAGCATGCATGGGAGCTTCTCCAATTCGGTCCAGTGTCGATACACTTCCTATCGCGTTGGTCATGGCACCGTTCGCCATCTTCTGCGGTATTGCGATCAAGACTACACGCACATACCGTCCCATCAATCTCGTCGGTTGGGCCTTGGCAATAGTGGGCTTCGGGCTGATGACCCTCCTTCGTCCCAAGAGCTCGACTGCCCAATGGGCGGGATTCCAATTCTTGATGTCGGCCGGAAATGGGATCGTTGTATGTGTCTGATTCCATCAGGTCCGTAACTCCTACACGCGTTCTAACCGTGCCATACAGTATGCATCGACCATCTTCCCCATACTGGCGCCACTCCCGGTGGCTCGAAACGCCGCCGCGCTCGCATTCTTTGCGTTCTGCCGTACATTCGCTCAGGTTTGTCGGGTCTCTATCACTCTACCCGCCCGCTCATTCATCTGCCGAAAAACAGAGCTGGGGCATCGCAATCTCGGGAGTCATCCTGCAAAATCAGCTCAAGACCAAACTACCGGACGCCTTTGTGTCGCTGTTTCCGGAGGGCGTCGAGATCGCTGTTGCAGCAGTCCCCATTATACGTACAATGGACGACTCCCTGAAGCTCGAAGTCCAGGTCGCTTTCGCAGAAAGTCTCGCCACGGTGTGGAAGATCATGCTTGGTCTGGGAGGGTTGGGCTTCTTGACGGTCTTCCTCTTGAAAGAGCTGCCGATGTCGACTCATACCGATGAGAAGTATGGTCTTGCTCCTTCGAATGTTGTGACGGACCCAGAAGTTGGGAGCATTGAGCAAGCATTGTAGAGCCAGGAGCGGAAGTGCGAGCGGCGGTCGCCGGTGACCGTGATTTTTATGCTACTATCTATCTTACATAGTCTACTTTATTTCATAGTCGTACATGTAGTAAAGACACATAATCTGGCATAGAATACTAATGTGCCAAGAGAAACAAAAAAGACGGACGAGGAGCACTGGGAACGCATTGTCAAGATGGTCAAACGTACGGAGAGTTTACATACTCATAACCATAAAGCACAAGAAATTGCACTGTCCGACTCGAACCTCAAGCGGGCACCCAAATTTCAGGGCACCCATGCTTCTTTTCCCTCGTAAGGTAGTCACAGACCGTACAAGTGTATTGTCGATGGGTTCCATTCGCGTGCTTGAACTTCCACTTGTGTGTCGCGCTCCCTTGGCATGCGCTCGGGTAGCCGCCAGCCACCGGGATGCGTGGCTTCGGGTTCTCCGCCACAAGCACAAAGGAACCTTCGGGAGAGCTTGGAGGAGAGGAAACGGACGTAGACGGGAGTTCCGACTGGGCAGGGGAAGACGGGGTGCGCACGCTTGGGGTATTGCCAGAAACACGCCTCGAGCTAGAAGAGACCTGACGGAGACGCCCGATGGGAGTCGATACATCTGCGCCAGCGCGGGCAGGCAGGCGTCGAAGCGGGGGGAGGCCGAAGAGGGAGCTTGGAGCATCGGAGTGTACCGTGTCCAGCGATGAGCGTCCTCCGGAGGAACGCCGATGAGGGGGCCGGGGGCTCAGCGGTCGGCGAAGCGGAGGGCGCGGGGACGAGACAGGTTCGTCCTCTGCGGCAGACTCGTATATGGACATTGCATCCGACTCGCTCTCGTGGCCACCGCTCTCGCGTTCGTCACGCTCAGAGATGGCAGAAAGGGCGTTGACGCCGTCTGGGCTGGGAGAGTCGGTTGTCGGCACACTGGAGCGTCGAGGAGGCGGAGGCGAATCCGAGGACACAGGCGCGGATAGCATCATTTTGTCGTGCACCCAATAACCATCCCTCATCTTCTCGTGGATCGTGACACCGCATTTTGGGCAAAAGTAACGCCGAGAGGTCTTGTTCGCGCCTAAGATCCACTCGTGGCCACCTGAACACGCGAGGTTGCAGACGGTCACTACGGGGGCTCGCGGTTTCGGGTACGACTCTATAGAGACACGCAGCGGTGCAGTAGCTGCGCATCTGTTGCGTGGGATCGTAGAGGGAACCGCATCGGCCTCCCAGCGGCGCCGTGTGTGGCAGTCTGTTGTTGGTGTGGCCTTGAGCGGCTTAACGTCTACTTGGTTCGTGTGCAGAGTCGAGTCGACGTCCATGGCAACTGCGTGACACCAAGTCGTGCTAGAGGACTGCTGCTGTTCCACGAGCGTATCTTCGGAATCTCCACGGACCAGTGGGCTTGGAAGACCTACAGGAGGGCGAGGGATGACTGCACCGACGAACATGGGGGGTCTGTTCCCATTTGACCACCCTAGGTACGATGCCGTTCATTACTTCATGAGTGCTTCCGACAAAGAACGTAACACTCACAAGCTTTAATCTCGTTGAGGTATCGCTCCCCGATCCAAGAAAATGCGGGTTTGTTCTGAGTATAGCCGTAGAAGTACCTGATTGTCCCAAGAATGAGTAGTATGTTCGCTTTGGTACAGATGAGTACAGCCAAAATTTAGTACAGACCAAGCCGATGCTCGCAACCGCTGTTCGCATTGCTCTTTCTTCCTGCCACCTATTCGCCCAGATTACAAAGGTCAATGACGCCACCCCGCCCGGGACGAACAGAAGCCGGACCTCCGAAGTATCGCCTCTGATAGTCCTGCTTCACTCTATCAGCACGCCGAGGCGTCTCCTCTCGGTCGTGTCGCTGTTGCGAACCATCTTCAGCTAACAAGCAAGTCAGTTGGTGATGTCGCATACTCAGCCTAGGTAGGCCATCTCAACTCACAGCCGAACTGCTCGTCAAGCTTGATCGCATTGCTCAGTTCCCGGTTGAAGTCGCGCATCACCCGGCGGGCTTCCGAGAGGTAGTCGTTCCATTGAGTAGGCTCTTCGTCCCGAAGGATGAGCGCTTGGTCGCACTGATGTTCGCTTAGACGCAGATTGGACTCGCGGTTCAACTGTGGTATCATGTCCCGGAGATGCTGAATGGGGCTGACGAATCCAGCAAAGCTCTGACTGCGGTATAGTGCTTGCTGTCTCTTGAAATTGGACTCGAGCATCACCAGGTCTTCGCCAGACTTCATGATGTCCTTCAGATCAATGTTAGCGCTCGCTCAACGTCAAACTTCAACGCACGCACCAGTGCAGACTCAATCATGGGAACTAGCTCTACTACGTGAGGCGCGTTTGCAAGCTCTGCGGTTGTTTCCACCCGTCTCGACCACTCGTTGGCTATCATACCTAATAGCTTGTTGTATCTGAGCGGGATGAACGTTTCTACGGCATCTGCAGGCATGTCATCCACTCGTCGTGTCCGCGAAGTGGATGGAGATTGGATAGTAGCGGTTGCAGAAAGCCCACGCGTAAGAGGTTTAGCCTCACGCTCAGGGAGAAGAGTCGGATCCCATGTGACGAAGTACGTGTCACCATCCAAGTCGCCGGAAGCAATGGTGTCGGGCACCGAGTGGGACGCAGTCGAAGAGAAGACTGGTTATCGCGTTCAGCAAGAGAGAGGCTCCTTGTATGATATGACCAACCTATGCAATTACGATGGTGTCGTAGTTCTGCATGGTCGACGGCGCGGAGCTTGCGTATATCTGGACCGACGGAGTCAACGTCACGCTCAGTAATCTTCACGCAAGATATTACCTCCAGGGTGATAGGAAGGATTTCGCGCAACGATGACATCTCGCACTAGGACCCCACCTCGACTCGGAAGGTTAATGTACACTTCGTCCGGCCCGAGGATCCCGTACTCGTCGACGACGCCAAACAGGTAGCCCGAGTCCTGGATGCGGAGGTTCATCTTCTTTCTCAAGCTCTCGTATTGCTTCCTCTGAAAAGCCTGCAGACGAGATTGAACCTGAGGCTCAGAAAGATCTTGCCCTGCAAGGAGCATCGCATACACTAAGACCACAAGGTAAGCAAGGTCCTCTGGGATAAAAGTCGCACGCTTACGCCCTTGCACGAAGCTGTCTTCGGCAGCTGCGTCGAGCTCCCCCTTGATGTAGGCTAGCGCCTTGTCGCGATCGGTCAGAATGGCGCCGATGAAGTCCAACTGGTCTTGCACAAGTCGCCTAAATACGTCGAGAGGGACTCCGAGCGTCAATAGAAGAGCAGTAAACTGGAAGTTCAGGCGTGCTGCGGCAGGTGCCGCGTTGTGATTGTTCAGCTCCAGAACGGTAGGGCCCCCGTCATACTTGTACATCGAAGGCCGATACGTCATCACGGGTGGTGTTCCAGGAGCGCAGTGCTGCTGGCAGAGCGTATCAAACCTTTCATCGGGATAGCGCACGAGAAGACCCTTGACTCCTCCGCGACGAATCTGGAAAACTAGGTAAACGGTTAGTAACATTCGTTTCCCATCGAAGCATCGATCAAGAGGTATTATGGAATTCTCGAGACAAAGACGAATGATCAGCCTATGGAGGTTACTGCTAACTAGGTTGTTGTGCACGGATGTGGTCACTGGTGACCCCGTGGGACACCCCGGGTGTGCCATGCGAAGGGGTCAAGGCCGAGGAACCCCATGATAGGTACGAGACAAGACAGGACAAATGGTAGAACTGGACATACCGGTGGTATCGGGTGGAAGTCCATGCCGTGTACAGACCTCGGTCGCGAATGAATCCCGGATCATACCGCACCCATCGCTGTGCAACGATCCATCTTCGGCGACCAAGTCAGGTACCTGGAGCACCAGCTCTGGAGGAACCTGTGGAGCTTCATTTAGCACAGTGTGAATACGACAAGAATAGAAGAAGCGGGGCACGTACATCAAGTGACTGCACCGTGGAGGAGAAGGAGAGCCCGAGGCGCGCAGAATACTTTCCGTATCCAGATTCAATGTACACGGCTGGCAAGTCTCCAAAGTTTGACAACAGCCGCGGCACGGTCAACTCGTCGTCTTCTCGTAGAAACATAAGCTTCCCGGCTTTCACTTGAGACTCCGTGAATCCCAAAAAGCGATATCTGTGACTGTTGAGGTCAGTTCGACTCCGGTCGCGCTCAGCATATGTACGACTGACCTAACACCGTGTAGTCTGATTCCGTCGCGAATCCAACTAGGCATGTTCCGGCGTAGGTCTTCATCCCTTGCACTTTTCTGCACAGAGACTAGCAAAAAACGCGAAGGATCGTCCACGAGACGCGTCGCGCGAGAGGAAGGATAGCGCTCAAGCTGAACCTCGGTGAAGTTGATTCCATCAGGGCAACTAGCACTGGTAATAGACACATATGTTTTCTCAAGCATGAGTTCGTGAATGTCGTGAGTTGTCGTTAAATGATAGGTGAGGAAGGTAAAAGCTAAAGGTAAGCAGACGTTCAAGCCGCGGCGATCGCGGGAGATCGGAGGAAACTCGAACTCGAACATGGGCGCTAGACGCATGATAGCCGACGGCAAATGCCGTTACCATAATGGTGGATCATCCTCAAATGCAACCTCTTGCTATTCAACCACTATGTCGTTCTTTTACTGGCCTAATCACTTTCGATTTCAACTTCCACATCGTCGATTTCGCATATTAATTTTCAGCCAGATGCATCCTTGGTGTGACTACTAGCGCAAGAGTCATTTCCTGCAAAATTCTGCCAGACGGCGGTGATGCCTACCTCACAGCTCATGAAGGTACGCAGTTATCTGACCCACTACAACAGATTTTAACGACTCTGCCGATAAAATTCTGACAGGACGTTAGACACTTTTTTTTTCAATGTGCAAATATCTGCGTTCATCGCTCTACGAGGCACGGGCCAAGGCTTGTCGTGTTGGAGTTGTCACTGACGTTTTGCAACGAGTTCAGCAACACGTGTCTCACAGATCTAGAGTCACAGGTGCCCACTTGATGCTTTCAGAACAGGCCAGCCTGATGCTTCGGCTGTGTTCCGAAAGCCATATGATATACCTTCTGACCATAGAGGCTTTTTAGCATGCATGGGCGCAACTCGGAGAGTTGCCGTAAGAATCAGTACTACTTCACGAATCACACTCAGGTGCCAGTCTCCTTCCGGGATAGGTTGATTCCGCAGACAGTGCAGTATACGGCGGCCTGTCGCTAGCATGATCAAATCCCGTCGCCGCTCCTCCGCAGTACAGAGTTCAAGACATGAGAGAAAAGTACGAAGCAGCTGACTGGAGGTCAGCTGGACGCCTACGAAGCCTTTGTTCGCAACAAGCGCCTGTTCATTCGTTCCTCTATATTCTCGCCGTATTCTCACGCTGGCCCTCTCCCACTTTAAGGGCCGTGAGGTTCGTGAGTTCGCCAGGGACATCTCAGAGGCGACGATGAATACAAACTGACAGACCGCTCTCATGGACAGAATAGCGACGATGATTGAGTTCATTGTACGACAACTCTCGGCACTCCGTGGTCAGCTGCACCACACTCCTGAGATGCCACTCGCCGCCGGACCTGGGAACAGTGGCTCTCGAGTGAAGGGGCTATACATAGGAGAAGTCAAGAGATCCTTGCATTCCAAGCTATACCTCGCAGGGTTGTCTCATCTCTGAAGCGGTGTTCGTTCGCCATACGCCCTCTTACGTTACTGAGGTGATACATCGAGGGTCTCCTACAGAGTACTGCAATGGTAGACGTCACTCTTCTTCCCGAGTGAGAGTGGAGTCTCATGTGGCTCCCTCGTGAAGTCTTCTAGATCCGGGGTAACAGTGAATAGGGTACGCTTTTCGCACATTCATGCCCATCCTATGGAGCTTCTCATTCGTTCCCCAGATTCGAATGATGACCGTCTGAATGTGGAAGCCCACTCGGTCTCCCTTCCAGTCATCTGCTTCGGCCTCATGATCCTCTTCACGAGCTCAATTGGTTATTGCATCCAGTTAGCTCACCGGCTGGACTAGACCTGTACGCTTCGGCGATGCCCTAGTGCTTGTTACCTCGAAACGTGGACTGCGCTCGTAGCTGCTGGAGCTTGGCGGCCCCTTCGATAACTTCCCTTGAAACAAGGATGAATAGCTGCAATTGCGAAGGTCGTCTCGCTACCAGTATGTTCTTGACAGCGTTGAATCCCATTGGTCGTGCTAATGTTGGTCAATAGTACTCGTGGGTAGCAAGGATGTTAGGACGTCGTTGGAACCTTTCATGATTTGCTCCCTATCTCGTGGCGTCAATACAGAAGCCCCGTGCGCACTGCGACTCGCAGACAGACGGATACTCGCACCGCCAAGGAAGCCTTCACGTTCCCAGGAATCCACTATTTGCGTGCCTCATCCGCGACCCGATGGTAAGTTCTGTACTAAACCGTCTTCAGCTACTGCGTCCAGCTGACGTCTCTGCTTATGAGAGACGCATCTGTTGTGGGAGGCCCATGACTTCGCGAATGACCTCTTGGGAACCCCACACTGCGGGGTAGCGATAACAAGTCTCTCGAGCGCACCATAAAAGCCCCTCGAAATAATGGAGATGCCCCAACCTCGCTCGAGGCTCCCATCTCTATTCTTACCTTCGCTCACCTGCACACCCTCTCGCACTGAAACAGTATGGGCCACCCAGAGGAAGTCGATGTCATCGTCTGCGGGTGCGTCGCAGTGCCCTCTTCTTACCCTCATGACCTCTGAATGTAAGCTTACCGTGTTTTTCTTTACAGTGGTGGACCTGCCGGCTCCGTTGTCGCAGGTCGTCTGGCTTATGCCGACCCGAACCTGAAGGTTATGCTCATTGAGGGTAAACACTGCTTTCACAAACGCGATACGGTTTCTCACCGCTGCGTCTAGGTGGCGCCAACAACCGCGATGACCCATGGGTGTACCGGTAAGTCCAAGTCCCAGATTGTTTCGTGCGACTACTCATGAAGGCTCCAGGCCCGGTATCTACGTCCGTAACATGCAGCGCGATGGGATGTGAGTCGGTACGACGTGAGCTTACTGCAGCAGTAACTGATGAAGGCATAGCAACGACAAGGCCACCTTCTACACCGACACGATGCAGTCGTCGCACCTCCGTGGTCGGCGCTCCATCGTTCCGTGCGCGAACATCCTCGGCGGTGGTAGCAGTATTAACTTCCAGATGTACACTCGTGCCTCCGCGTCCGACTGGGGTGAGCACTCTGCTGCCTCTGAGCTACCTGCATGGCTGACAATGACATGCGCCAGACGATTTCAAGATGGAGGGCTGGACCGCGAACGACCTCTTCCCGCTCATGAAGCGTCTTGAGAACTACCAGAAGCCAACCAACAACGACACCCACGGATATGACGGTCCGATCGCTATCAGCAATGGCGGCCAGATCACCCCTGTTGCTCAGGACTTCCTGCGTGCTTCCCACGCTATTGGTGTCCCATACAGCGGTACGTCTACTGTTGATGAAGTCCATGAACGAAACTCATGAGATGATATCCAGACGACATTCAGGACCTTAAGACGGCACATGGTGCTGAGATCTGGGCCAAATACATCAACCGTCATACCGGTCGTCGCAGCGATGCCGCAACTGGTGAGATTGCCTGCACTAAGTATTTTACGCAAGCGCTGACATGGTGTGTAGCCTATGTTCACAGCGTCATGGACGTTCAGAGCAACCTCTTCCTTCGTTGCAACGCGCGCGTCTCTCGTGTCCTCTTCGACGCAAACAACACCGCTGTCGGTGTTGCGTACGTCCCCTCCCGCAACCGCACTAATGGGGCGAAGGTCGTCGAGACCATCGTGAAGGCACGCAAGATGGTCGTCCTGAGCTCCGGCACTCTCGGCACGCCCCAGATCCTCGAGCGCTCTGGTGTCGGCAACGCCGAGCTCCTCAACAAGCTCAACATCCCCGTCGTGAGCGACCTCCCGGGCGTCGGCGAGGAGTACCAGGACCACTACACGACGCTCTCCATCTACCGCGTGTCGAACGAGACGCAGACGCTCGACGACTTCCTCCGCGGTGACAAGGACACCCAGAAGGAGCTCTTCACGGAGTGGGAGACCAGCCCCGAGAAGGCGCGTCTTTCGTCGAACGCGATCGATGCCGGCTTCAAGATCCGCCCCACCGAGGAGGAGCTGAAAGAGATGGGCCCCGAGTTCAACGACCTCTGGAACCGCTACTTCAAGGACAAGCCCGACAAGCCCGTCATGTTCGGCTCGATCGTCTCCGGCGCGTACGCGGACCACGCCCTACTCCCGCCTGGCAAGTACGTTACGATGTTCCAGTACCTTGAGTACCCCGCCAGTCGCGGCAAGGTCAGTCTGTCGATACTCTGACACGGGAGCTCGTCACTCATTATTCGTCGGTCTAGATCCACATCAAGTCGGCGAACCCGTACGTCGAGCCCTTCTTCGACAGCGGCTTCATGAACAACAAGGCCGACTTCGCGCCCATCCGCTGGAGCTACAAGAAGACGCGTGAGGTCGCCCGCCGCATGGATGGTAAGCACGGCCTTAGCAGCTCCGGAGCCTTGATATACTGACATCGCCCATAGCCTTCCGCGGTGAGCTCACCTCGCATCACCCGCACTTCCACCCCGCCTCGCCCGCGGCGTGCCAGGACATCGACGTCAAGACGGCGAAGGAGATCTACCCGAACGGCCTCACCGTCGGCATCCACATGGGCACCTGGCACCGCTCGTCGGAGCCGTTCGACCCGTCCAAGGTGCACGAGGACATCAAGTACACCAAGGAGGACGACGACGCGATCGACGACTGGATCGCAGACCACGTCGAGACCACCTGGCACTCGCTCGGCACGTGCGCGATGAAGCCGCGCGAGCAGGGTGGAGTCCTCGACAAGCGCCTCAACGTCTACGGCACGCAGAACCTCAAGTGTGTCGACCTCAGTATCTGCCCCGTGAGTGTCGCGCGCGTGCACGAGCTTCCTCGAACGCTGACCCGCTCCCCTGGTTCAGGACAACTTGGGCACGAACACGTACTCGTCCGCCCTCTTAGTCGGCGAGAAGGGCGCCGACCTCATCGCCGAGGACCTGGGTGAGTTCGATCATCTCGCGAAGCTCGCCCCCATCACCTCTGACCGATATGCTGCAGGCCTCAAGCTCCGCTTCCCGCACGCGCCCGTCCCGCATGCGCCCGTCCCGACTGGCAAGCCCGCCACCCAGCTCGTCCGGTGAGCGAACGAGAACGAACTTTGACCGGCCCCCTCCTCTTCGCTTTCTGGGGGGGGGGGGAGTTGCGTGTATCCAACCCTGGACGTCCCTCCGTGTATGTACGAGTATGTCTTAACCATCATCGAAAGCCTTTGTACCACAACCTACCACGCATGTATGTACGAATAGCATATTCGAATGCCATCGTAATGATCGGCATCAGCTTCCGACCGCGCATGGGAGAATTGTCGGTGAACTTCACATGGTTGTGTTCGAAGTGGACCTCGGGCGTTGGGGGCGTAGTGAGTGCCTCGCCATCCTTGCTCCGAGTCGGGGCTCAACTCGGGCGGCCAGATGGATCTACCTCCGCGTTCGCGCGACTTCACTACGTGACACGTCCAAGTTGCTAACAAAGCCGAACTCGCGACTCGGCGCTTGAGACGTATTGCAAGTCTCTCGCTCAGCCCAGTGCGCATCACCCCCGGGACAGTTTAATAAGTTCTCGCTGGAAACCCTCGTCGTAGCCGATACACTTCATCGACCACGCCCGGATGGACTGTGACCCAGGTAAATTTAGCATCTCACCCTTCCGGCACCGCAATGGCTACAGGTCTGCTCACCTCGTCTCCAGAGTCAAGCGCAGCTCCAATATCTTCTTCGGTTATGTTCTTAAACATTCCCGGCGCATTCTCCGCTTCGTCGCGGGTCGGCTCGCGCGCGAGCGTTCTGCGCAGATGAATGCGTGCGCGTGCGGTCTTGCCCCACACTCTGGTATGAATCTCTCTAACCCATGTAGCGCGAACCTAAACGACGCTGTGCGTCAGCGACTACGGCTCGCACAAGACCGGTGAAGATGGGAGATCTGCATCCACATACCAACTCATGTAAGTCGCGCCATTGCCCCGGTGTCAATGACCTCGAGAAACGGAGCTCATACTCGCCCAAGTACAGCCACTGGCTTTGCGCAATCCGCACGAACAGTGTTTGCACATCCGCGTGCTTTGGGTTCACCGTCCACGCGTCCCCGGGCCACATCGATGCCTCAAAGAACAGGCCGCCGTGCCCGGGCACCTGCGGCCCGTGTGGGTTCCAAAAGAGATTGATGCACATGAAGTTGGCGCGGCCGTGCGTGGCGATGTGCTTCGCATTCGGGCGGGGGAAGGTGTCCATGGTGTTGCCCCCGAAGCGGTGCGAGAGCTGGTCGCGCGTGACAGTAACGGATCGCTCTTCGGAGGGGAGACTGATTGGGAACGGAGTGACTGCATCCGGAACGAGGAGCGCGAGGAGGTCTTCGTCTTTCAGTTGGTATTCTTTCTTTATCTCAACTTTGGGCTGCGGGTGAGGTCAGTCGATCGATCATTTCATGGAAAGCAACGGTCGCACCCACGCACATTGAACAGTTTCCGTATGGCCGTCTTGTCAATGACGCTTGGTAATAGCTTCGAGTCTTCGCTACCGCTGACCTTGCGATCTTCATTCTCGGTGGCACACTGGCCTTTGGACTTGGCTGCCTACATGGAAGTCAATTCAAGAAGTTATGCATGTTACGAGGGTGGAACTTACTGCCGTGATAGGGACCTTGCTAGCGACTCGGACCTGGTTATCTAGCAGATCATGATCCTGCTCACTTTTCGCGCTAAGTGAAGGATCTGCCAGTGGTTGAAGTAGAGTTTTCATCGTGCTTTTCGTCTCGTCTGCCCCTAACACGTCCACACTGTCTTCTCTCTTCAGACTCTGCGCCTCGTCCTTGACTTCGATCTCGGTCGATTGTGAATTTAAGTGTATCTTTCGCCGCTTCGCTGGCCTTGTGGAAACGACATCCGCAATCACCGCTGAATCAGACTCAGAATCTGAGGAGAGTTCAATAACCCCCAAATCGGTCTTATCCGAATGGGTCCGTTCCACCGCACGGCTCACATTTGGACCCACGACTGCTCGTTGATCATCTTCGTCGTCAGACTCGCAAATCTCCATTGGGTTGCATCGAGTGCCTTCTAAAACTTGGCTGCCAGGTTTCCGATCGCTACTGGCTGATTGAGGATACGGTCTCGCTTTCTACAGGAGAATGAAACGACGGGTATGAGCTCGTAGGCTATTTTCGACACCTCAAGCTGAAGATTACCGACAATTTTTGGTGCATGGGTACTACTGGATACAGGTATACCAGGTTTCGGCTGGTCCGTGGCCTCGTAACGAGCAAGCCGTGCCTCAAGCTCAGCGATACGTGCATCTTTCCCCTTGATTAACTCCTCAAGCTGTCGGACATGCCCATGTATCTTTCCAAATACCAGAGCGCCCATGTCGTGCTCGAGATTCATACTGCCAAACAAACGCAACCATGACAATCGGCAGTTGTTCTTCACAGATGTACAAGTATTTGAAAATTGCAGCACGCACCTCGTACTCTCATTCAACCACGCCGCTTCTTCCTCCTCTTTCATCATAGCTCTTGGAGTGTTAACGAGGTTTGAGGATCAGTGAAGCCGTTGATCTGGCTCAAGCTGAAGGGAGTAGAAGAAAGAGAGGACGATTTATCGCGCGGACCACTATTTCAGCAGAATGATGATTGATCCGTCTAGTTGCCGCTGGATGACTCAACTGCAAGAGAGCATGTCAGCCTTGTGACAGAAGATATGAGGTAAAACGGTCTGCGGGCTACCTGGTAGGTCATTGCGGACGCGTCCATACATGATGTTTTTCAATATGATGATCACAATTACGTTGCGGCGCGTCGGATGAGTCTTAGAAGCACAAGGGTTGAAGCAGGGCAGACTCGGCATGCGGCACTATGCATAGATGGCTTGCGACCTCTCGTTTTGATGAACTTTGAGTCACCGTTTCACAGGTTGTAGTCATGATATTTGCGGCCACCGTTAGCTGTGCTAACTAGTTCGGAACCTGGCGCAGAGCAACCTTGGCTAGTAGGGATGGTTTCGTAGCACGTACCGTGGAATACATCAGGGTGATCGTGGTGTTGAACGAAGCAATGTCGACAGTTTAGCGCTCACACTCAGCTGCAGCAGTGACTCGCGATCATCTTAGTACTGTCAACAACCAGCAATAATTACTGGAGTCGGGAAGCCATGTCGTATACAAGCCTTTTGGCGGCATGGTGAAGGAGCGTCGAGACGACGATGATATATAATGGTACACATAGCCACATCGTCGTACATTCGGCTACACTGTGTGAACGCTACACGGCATCTCCTACATACATGGGATACTACTTATCACAGAAGTGAGCTAGGGAGTCATAAGCACATGGCCCCGACACGAGCATCATACGTACACTGTACACAAACGATCAGGCTAAAGTCACACATGTCCTGCGCTCTCATTGCGCGCCAGGAAGCGGGCGGTGGCCGTTCATCCCCCCGTCCATCACGTTCTGCCCCAACGCCTGCTTCACGAGCAGCTCCACGCGCTCGCGGTCCTCGCTGAGCCGGCGCATCTCGTCCCGCCAGCGCGCCTCGCGCTGCTCGTAGATCGCAGAAAGAGCGCCAAGGCTCCCGAGCGCCGTCTCCAGCGCACGGCGCAGGTCCATTTCCCCGGGCGTGCCCGAGCCCGGCGACCCATCCGCAGACGAGTCAGAGCGCGAGGAGAGCCGCTCGGCGAGCGACATGCGCTGTGCCTTGCGTGCCGCACGCCGCTGCGTGGCGAGGTGCGAGAACGAGCGGCGGACGCTCGCGAGGGCGGTCGAATTTGTGAGCGCGGGGTCGCGGCGGAGGGCGCGCGAGGTCAGTGAGTGAAGCTTAGACGAGTGGGACGGGGCGGCGAGGAGGACGAGCGTCGCGTCCGTCTCGCGGTCGAGTGCCTGGAACTGGGTATGGGCGTCAGTATCGGCCGAGTGCGAGCGAGCGAAGCAAAGTGACACTTACAGCCTGCACCAGCGCGTCCCAGCGCGTGTCGAACCGCCGCTTGCGCCGCTGGGGATGGCTCACGTACGTGGGGTGGTACTCGAGGTCGAGCAGATCCTCCTCCTGACCCTCCTCCTCTTCGTCTACCCACTCGCCGTCGTCGTCCCCTTGCGGCGTCATCTCCGCTTCGTCCCAGTGACCCGGGAGGGTGCCCTTCCCATTCACACCGCCTTCGATCTCCCTTACGTACTGGTCCACGAAGCGTTCTTCTCCGGCCGTCTCCTCGCCAGAAGACGGCTCCGGGCTCGTCTCCCTCGGCTGCGTGCTGTCCACACGTGGGGGCGGCTTCATGCGCCTGGCCGGCCGCGCGGCGTACTGCGGGCGGATGTGTCCGTTCTGGTATCTCATTCCACGTCCCAGCATTGGCGGCGGCGGAGGGAGATTGACAGGCTCGTGGCTGGGGCTCGACCGAATACTGGCGGCAGCACCGTTCAGCCCGAGGCCACCTCCGGCAGGCACGAACGCCCACGGGTTGTAGTTCGGGCCAGGGAACGGGGTCGACGAGGGCGAGAATGCGGACTCGGACGAGGGCACTACGAGGCCATTGTTGAGAGCGTAGATCTGCATCTGCAGAGCCATCTGCTCGCGAATCACCGCTGGGTTGTTCATGTCGTAGCTCGTCGACGGCGCCTGAACCGGCCCGGACACCGTGGACCGGCGAATGTGTGTGAAGGGGTAGGGGTAGGGCGAACCAATCTGCCTCGTCTCGAAGTCCGAAGGCATTGCGGAGATGAGGGGCGAGGGCGATGGCGCAGCATGGCTCTGCGGGGTCGGAGGGACCGGAGCACCCGGGCGAGTGCTCGACGATCGGAGGAACGTCTGCAGGTAGGAGGAAGTCGGGTCATCGAATAGACTCTGCACATCGTCGGACTGAGCGCTCGAGTGATTCCATCCATATCCCGCCCGCTGGTCTAAGATACGATTTACGTCCAACGCGTGCAGACGTTGGTCATAGAATTGCTGCGGCAAAGGTTGCTGCTGTCTAGGTGGCTCTGGCTGAGGCTGTGGAACGACTTGAGGCGGGGACTGCGATGTTCGCTCCCTCTGTGCGTTTGGTGGAACGTCGTGACTAGCACTCCTCAGGCTGTTCACCGTCTCGCGCTCGAAGAGAGTCGGGTCGAAGTTGCGCATTCCGATCTGGTCGGTCGACCCGCCGCGATGCTTCGCGCGAATAGTCTTCTGGTTCTCCGCATACTGATTGATTGGTGGACCATAAGGAGAATCGCGAGAGCGCTCTGGAAGAGTAGTGGATGGGGAACGAGGAGTGAAAGCTTCGGAGTCCTCGCTGCTCTTGTTTTGCTGAACGTGGTCATTGTCGTCGCCGTCGTCATTCAAAGTTTCGTCATCATCATCTTGGCGTTCGTGGCGATTGTCGTAACGAGTGGGGTGGCCCTCGGGGTAAAGGTCCGACGAGGGCGTAGGGGAGCCGTGGTGCCTATCCTCGTACTCCGGCTCGTCGTTGTCGTCTTCATGTCCGTTGTCTTCCTCTGGTTCTTGCAGAGGGAGCGATCGATCGGGAGGACGCGTGCCCATCACTTGCAGAGGAGGCGTATGCGTGGTGGTCGCGAGCTTCGAAGCAGCAGGTGGGGTGAGGCGGGTAGAGTTGGAATCAGAACCCACCACAGTCGGCACAGGCTTCCTCGCCACAGCCTGCGTCGCACTCTGCGGCGGTGCCTGGTATCCCTCTTGAACATATTGGGTGTATGTCGCCGTGCGCTCACCGGGGGATGCCATCGGAGACTGGTACTGCGGGGAACCTCGATACTCGGGCGTGCGCACATGTGAGTCGCCAGCGTGCTGTGAAGAGACAGTCCCCGAGCGCTCGCGTGTCTTGGGACTCTCGCGCGCGGCCTGTTCTTTGTCCCGGACCTGACGCTTGGCTACCTGAGAGTCGGACTCTTTGGGCGAGGCCCGATCCGCAGCACGTACACGCTCGACGGCCGGGTCCTTCGCTGGCGCGTTGAGCGAATCGCGACGCTTGAGCCCATTCGAAGCCGCTCCTCCTGCGTATGCTACTCCTGCCGTTCCCGAGTGCGCGTTGTAGTGCTCGAACTCAGCCATGAGCTCTTCAGTTACCGCCCAGCGGTCGTCCGTACCTTGGAACTGGGAAAGGAACGCTGGAGGTGCACCCCGAGGGACTGGACGGGGGTGATGCGGGTTCGGAACGGACTGATTAGGCATCTGAGGAACAATGGGCGTACTGTGTGCGTGGTGGAGCGCAGGAGGAGGAGTGTTCTGACGTTCCGGGTTCCGTTCGGCCTGAGTAGGGATCTTCGCGGCAGTCGGAGAGATGCGAGAGGTCGGCGGAGGGGAACGTCGAGACTGATGGGAGGAGTTGGAAGCTGTCGGACTCGGCTGCTGTGCTTGGGGATACATGAGCTGAACGCCTTGTGCCGCAAGGACCTGGCCGAGAGAGGGAACGGTGGGCATTGAGTGAGCCTTGATCGCCCGCTGTTTCTCGCGAAACGATGGCGATGGGGTCATCTCACGGGGAGTGATGTTCTGCATTGGACCTAGGAGCGGAGGAGCTGATAAGCTTGGTGGGAACGCAGGGAGAGAAAGAAGCGTCGGGGGAAGAAGTAGATTCGGCCTCAAATATGACAGAACGGTTGATTGCCTAAGTATCAAGACGTGAAGCGCACAAATAGACAATGGCACGTTTTATGAAGCGACGATCGCGAACTGTAGTAAGGAGGGAGGGATCGATAGGGCAACGGGGAAACTACAATGAAGGACGGCCAAGTGAGAGATCGGGGAAGCAGCGCCACGCGAAGAAGAAAGGGCGATGAGAAGAAGGAAAAACTTACCTGGTTGACCAAGAGGAGACTGTGCTACTTTCCGGCTGCGCTGAGGAGATAGACTGGGCATAATCTACGAAGGACTCTGGGAGGCCAGGGTCTCTGGGCGGGGGGAGGAGGAAGATGACGCGTTGGAAAGAGGAAACGTGCGGAGGATAAAAGATCGCACCTTCATAGGTGGCACTTCATTGTACTCGCGTTTCCAACGTGGCGGACGAGAGTGCGGCTGAAGGACGTCGGACAACGAGGTGGGCGACCTTGTATGGCAAGTCATGCTTGCCTCGAGGCTGATTACCGCCCTCCAGAACCCTTCGGACCGGTCTCCATATTCAGCCTACACGAGGGCCGTGCCTTTGACATGTTCCTGCGGTCATATCCGCCCTGCGCTTTTTATTCCCGGAGAGAATGAGCAGTGAGAGTGCCAGTGCTGGGAGTCGTCCATGAGTGTATGAGACAGAGATGCCGACACGCGCCACACCCATCCCATGCGCTTCCAGCGCTTCACTTTTGCGCACCTTGTACGCACCCCTTGCGATGATTCATATCTTGCTACACCAGGCCTCAGGTAGGCTCTGATTCTCTACGAAAGAAGAGGCGCGTATTCGCCTTGCTATTGATGGACGGCCTGGTCTAGCGCATTCTCGTCACACCCGCCGCTGCTAGAAGAGAAAAGATACTTACGACTCGCACTTTATCAGAGATCCTTTAGTGCACTAGCTCCGAGAATGCATGGGACACTCCTTAGCAGCGCTGTACAGACATGCACCTGCCACATGGAAGGCGGTCCTCTCCAAGCCCGCCGATGTCGAAGCTATCGGCTAGAAACTTGAAGGGCCCGCAGGCGTTGGCTATGCCGATTACAACATTCTGAGCTTCCTGAAAGCCGTCATCAGCGCACGGATGCCTGCTCTTGTGGCGTCCGTCGTCATCGCGTCCCCAGAATCATGAGGACGTGCTTCTGGATAATGCGGGTGCAGAGACAGAACACGACAGGCAAGCGAGGCCCGGGGACAGTGTTCAAGACGAATGAAATGTGCTTTCATCTACCTCCTTTTGTAGCTGCGGGGTGAAATCCCGCGGCAGAAGAAGACAGTAACCATCAGGTGGTTAAGCCACAAGCTATAGGTATCCCAAACATCACCAAGTTTGGTTGGCTTCAAGTACTGAGGATCCGTCACGACAGTGTCGGCGTCTGTTACGTGGACGTCAAGTAGTACTTATGACGTCACTTGGATGACTTGCGCGTTAACCTCCAATTTCATTCAAGTTGCGTCTAGCTGATGCAATAACTTGCAGCTTCAAGGGTACACAAGTACAGGAAGCAACAGATCAATGAAAACACGTTCCGTAAATGACATTCGCAGCCTCATCGATATCGTACAACACCGCCATGATCATGGAAGGTACCGAAGGCATTGAAATGTGTATGCAAGTTATTCCTATGGCACGAAGCCAAAGGCAGAGTCTCAGAAAGGAGAAAACATATGAGCAAAAGCCACTCTTCGTAACCGTGAGTCATTCATTCCGAACCCGCGCCATTTTCAAAGAGCCAACGTTCCTTCGAGACACCAGTGTGCTTATCGTCGTTGTCGATGCGAGCAGGCCCCGTCCTTGCATAGACAGCCTAAGTACGGCTGCGGCTGTCACCACGGTTACGAGAGCCCGAGCCGTGGCGACGAGCTTCCAGAGCCTGCATCTCGCTCTTAGCGAACATTCTCACGGGATAAGAGAGAAGAAGCGCACCCTGCGGTCGCGACTATCACCACGTCCGCGAGAACCAGAGCCGTGGCGGCGAGCCTCAAGCTGACAGGGCAGACGAGGCAATGGGTTCGTTAATGCATCCGGCAGAGTACGACACATGACTCACAGCACGACGACCCCTGCTTCCACTGCGGCCACGCGAGCCAGAGCCGTGACGACGAGCCTCGAGCTTGCGAACAACAAAGTTGAGACCGCAGGTGAAACCGACATCATGAACAGCACTCACAGCACGACGATCCTTGCTATCACCACGGCCACGAGAGTTAGAGCCGTGGCGGCGAGCCTCGAGCTGCGCGGATTGTGAGTACATGGCCTAGAAACACAGGGAGGAGTGTCGAACTCACAGCACGGCGGCTCCTGCTGCCACTCCTCCCGCGCGAGTTTGAGCCATGGCGACGCGCATCGAGCTGATGAATGATTGATAGTGTGTTAATATGAGGCTAATGATCTCGGATTGCAAGAAACCACATACGTCGCGGCGGACATGACTGTTGCCGCGGCCACGAGAGTTGGAGCCGTGGCGGCGGGCCTCGAGCTTCGCACGGCATCAGCATGCTTTCAACACGTCAGAAACGGGGTTCACGTACATCGCGGCGGCTCCGGCTTCCGCTCCTGCCTCGGGAGTTGGAGCCGTGGCGACGAGCCTCGAGCTAACGCGAGGATCAGCGTGCTTGTTAGTAGTACAATAAATTGGAGCTAACGCACATCGCGACGGCTGCGACTGCCACTCCTGCCACGAGAGTTGGAGCCATGACGGCGAGCCTCGAGCTGGGTTCTATCATGAGCGCTGCTGTCAAATCATGAAGCAAAGGAGACGGACATCACGACGACTCCTGCTGCCACTCCTGCCGCGGGAGTTTGATCCGTGGCGGCGCGCATCGAGCTGATGAATTATGGATAGTGTGTTAATATGAGGCTAATGAGCTCGGATTGCAGGAAACCACATACGTCGCGGCGGACGTGACTGCTGCCGCGGCCACGAGAGTTGGAGCCGTGGCGACGGGCCTCGAGCTGCCCATAGCGTTAGACATACCGCCTTCAAAAAAGAGCGGTAGCACGTACTTCGCGGCGGCTGCGGCTGCCACTCCTGCCGCGAGAGTTGGAGCCGTGGCGGCGGGCTTCAAGCTACTCACAACTTATGAGTAACCTCATCACCCAATGCAAAGACTGAACATGTACCTCGCGGCGGCTGCGGCTGCCACTCCTGCCCCGAGAGTTGGAGCCATGGCGGCGAGCCTCGAGCTGGGTAGCAGATGTTAGCTGCTGAGGCGTTTCGCTTCCGGGAGGAGCCACTCACGTCGCGACGGGCATGGCTACTGCCGCGACCAGGGGAGTTGGAGCCGTGGCGGCGTGCCTCGAGCTATGTGGTTGAATGATGAGCTTCTACCATGCAATACATACATGAAAATTTAGAGCTTACATCCCGACGGCTCCTGCTGCCGCTGCGACCACGAGAGTTGGAGCCGTGACGACGTGCCTCGAGCTATGTCAGAAGAGCGTGAATAACAGTACACGCACAAGAATAGTCTACTGCTCACATCGCGACGTCCCCTGCTGCCACTGCGACCGCGACTGCCGGATCCGTGGCGGCGAGCTTCAAGCTAAAAGAATGGTGAGCAAACCTCCAACGGAGGATCCTCGCAGACATGCACGTACGTCACGACGGGTCCTGCTTCCACTGCGGCCGCGACTGCCGGAGTCTCCACCATGGCGAGGGTCACGAGCCTCTACACGAGTAGGGCTGCGGCCCCGCGCAGGGAAGTCGACGACGACACCTTTGTTGACAAGAGCGTCCGTGCGGGAGGCAACATCAACGCTCCCGGGAAGCTAGCGATCATCAGTTAAGAGTGAGTCCGCAACAGTAGTAAAGATATATGATACATACGGGGATGGCAGCCGCGGAGGAGACGACAGCCGCGATCACGAAAAAGAGGAAGTTCTTCTTGAACTGCATCGTGAGCAAAGGGCTTTTGGAGAGGAGCGTGAGCGACGAGTTGTGAGGACTGGTACGGTAGCTAGAGCTGCGAGGCTGGAGTAAGGGAGCGTCGAACTACCCTTCTTTATACTTCCCGCGGAGATGACTAGAAAGTTCCTGGAGCACGCATGTCAAAACTTTTGCACGACGGACATGCGCGACCAAACCACCCGCAGAATGCGCAGGCGCTCTTGGCACTGAGAAAGGCTTAGTTATTTTGCGCGCGGCGGAGGCGAAGTCTGGTCAACGCGCTTGGCATCTGTGTGAGAGTAGTTGTCAACTCCTAAAAATATCACGAGCGGACGGTCAACATGTCTTGAGGTGTTATAACGGTGGTTGAACTCTATAAGACCAATGAATGGTGATTTGAACGCAGGGTCCTGGTCGAGATTCCAAGCAGCGTCGATTGGGCTATCGAGTCAGAGACTTGAATACCAATCTTCCGGCAGGTTAGTGGACTATTCGAACCCATACCAACGGATGGGAAAAAGACTTAGCACGGAGCTGTGGAGCGCAAGTACAGTACCGCTTGCCTGGCAGGTCGCGCGACATCCATAGCCAAATGCGGTAACCCATGATCACCGGGTTGCGGGATCAGTTCCATTGTCAGTGCCACAATGTAGGTCCGACATAGCAAAGCATTCGCACATGTTGAGCTTGACCTTGGGCTTGGCTCGCGATGTGTTGATCACGATTCCCGCTGCGCTCGAGTGGTGGGAGTGTCGTACCGCCGCCACGTCCGGGAGCCGAACCTTACAAGCACTTGCTTCTCACAGCTCCCCGGGTCACACCGTTGTCACGCAGGTTCGCTGAAGCGTATAGACTCGTAAGCTGAGAAACATGCTGAGAGCCAGCAAAGTAGTTGCGAAGAGATCTCACCTATACAGGAAGGAATTGAAGTCCACTTGAGAGCGCTAGAGACCGAAACTTTGTGTCCGAAGTCATCCAGTTTGTTTTGTCTCACAGATGGACACCTGTGAAGCATCAGATTCTCGTTGCGTGGCGTAGTCCGAATACTACTCACCCGCGTAGTAGGAGCATCATGCCTCCCTGGTACCGCGACCGAGGCTTTCCCGTCTCCCACGAGCACAAGGAACGACGGGGTGCTACTGCGCATTCCCAGGCGGCCCTTGAGTCTATTCTGAACGCCAGCGGTGGGTTGGGCGTCGTGTGAGGTATACGACAGCTTGGTGTTCATGCGAGCGATGAGTATAGCGCATTTGGAGCGCGAGTGAGGAGCACAGAGCGCGCGACGCGCGGGGATGACTCATCGCAGTCCGCAGCCGCAAATCGTGCGGTGAGGGGGCTTCAATGAGAGCGTGTCTTGGTGTGCGAACGCCGAACGCATCGCCACGGTATCTCAGCCCTTTTGCCGTTCCTGGACATGCTTTGGCACATTTCGGAACATGCCCGCCCGCACCTTCCATGGTCCCCAGGGCCAGGGAACAGGATTAGCTCTCCAAGGGTCCGGAGAAGCGAGAGCTTACGGCCTCGGCCCATGTGTTATGAAGACTGTATGAGAGGCTAAGCCGCTTGGCTGTGTCTTTGTGGTCGCGAGACTACCACCGTAGAACGACTTGGAGCGCTTGAGGAAAGTATACCACTCGCACGACCTCGAGCACGTATTGCTTCATGGACAACCGAATAGGGTCAAAGTGCCGACGAGCTCCAATGAAGGGATTCTGTTCTCTCACCTGGCGTTGAGTTGCTGCGCAGGGGCAGCTCGGCGATCGGGGTGAGCTTCATAATCCCATCGGACCATGCGTAGAATTATGCTTGCATCATCTCTCGTCATTCACCTCGCAATGTCCTCAATTGTTTCCTCAATTGAACATGAATGTAGCGGCAGCTGCACCAATTTCGTTAGAGAGGGTGACCTCGAAAGTAGGTTAACAGAATGAGGTCATCTTTCTGGCATGCTTAAACTGACTCACCAAGGGACGCAGGTGAGCGCGCTTGAAGAATGCATATAGTATCCGTTGCAACTGCGCTGACGAACTGTTCAAGATTGCCAAGGCTTGTCGACGACAGAACAGCGCCGATATCCACGAGGGTGGGCCAGGGGTGGGCGGTGTATCTTACCTAGTAGGTAGCGCACTCATCGATTCGGAATGCGTCAACATTGCAACATGCCAAGTCATTTGAGCTAATCACGATACGACAGCCAGTGGGTATATCATGGTGATGCATGCATTGTGTGTGTGGGTGAGTGCGTACAGAGCAATGTCCGTGTGCTTCATAACCATATCGATCATGCGGTCTCTTGTGAGCGCGATCCAGAAGTCCAAAATACATCTGTATCTAAGTCAGTGACGGGGACTGCGACGATGTACGTCTGAGCCAGCCTCTCACCTACGCGTTGGTGCGTTTCGGCGAGTGCGATTATGCCATAACACGTCATCAGGTCCTCGTCCTAGAGCTTAGGCGAGACCCGCGGAGACACCTGAGAGGATGCTCTTAGTCGGTTCCCCGCCAAATACACCCCCTCGCCTTTCTCAAGATCGATGTTCTCGAGAATGACACCGGCCGTGCTTGGAGAGCCTTGGCGTATGCCCATATTGCTGGTCTCTGCGCCGATGAGCCCAGTGAGCCCGAGACCGACCATAGAGTCCGAGGTGTGCTTCCCGTGTACTTTCTCGTCGTCGGACTGCCGTGCGTTTCTCTTGCCGGCCCTCTCCCTATCGCGACCCCTCTCACCGTCTGGACGCGTAAAGCGACTACGACGGTCTCGCCGAGCACTGATGTGAGAGTAGGAGGCGAAGGTATTGATGATCATCCCCAAGTTGAACAAGCCGAACGCGAAGACAACAGAGATGGCGATTCGGACAGCGAGCGCTTGTCGGAAAGTTAGAGGAGCAAAGCCGTCCTGATCAGCGTCGGACCCCGTGCGCCAGACGAAGGAGAGAATCGAAATGCAGAAGGCAATCATCGACCAGGCCAACCAGATGGCAGGCGTCGCGAGGAGAACCCAGATGTTCCAGAAAAGTGCCGTACGAGTCTTGCGCGCTTCCTGCGAGAAGGTGAGTTGATGAACGACTATCGAAATATTGCGCGACGAACCTCTGCCCATCGAGACGCCCTGTCCATGCTCCGCATTGTACCAAAGTGCACGATGTAGACACAGCCGTAGGACAGGCTCCACAACGCAAAGACTAGTGAGAAAAGGGCAGCCCACCGCGTTACAGGGTCGTCAGCGGCCTCCTGTATCTGGAAGATCGTCAAGATGGTTCTGGAATATGAATGAGTAATCGGTTACTAAGAGATGCGAATGTATCACTGACGTGCACAACAAAGCGGATACGAGATTGAAAGTCTTCCACTCTCGCATTAGAGTATCTACGAAACCCTCCCAGGAGATCTTGAACCGAGCCAACGCCGGTGACACCGTCGGCGGATTCCACTCCTCTGGGTATGGCAAGCCAAGCACAAGGCTCTTCTGACCGCCGTTTGGTGTAGCGAACCCAGTTGCTATTGCCGCGTCCACGGAAGGGTCATGCGCGAAATGACCACACGCGTCGATTAAGCGCTCTATCTCGGGTTTGCTAACTTCGGCATCCTCAAAGACGCGCGCCACCCTCTGCCAATACAAGGTAGGAAGACGCAACAAGAACCACAGGTAGCACTGCCGCGGTAGGGAGTATGTGAACAAGGATGTCGCATCATTTATGAAGGTACGCCATTTCTGACGCTTGCGGTGCTCATGGGCTCTGAAATCTGTTTCGTCATTCTTCCTGGGCCCGATAGGACAGAGCGCATAGAGCGTTCGGATGCGCTCCAGTCGCACTTGTAAAGGTGTCGGTTCGGTCGGTGGGCGGCTGGGGGAGGGCTCCCGTCGCAAGCCAAACCAACGGATGTGAGAGCTGAAGGGGTTAACGGGAACGAACGGTTCGTCGCGAGTGTGGTTACGATGCAGATTCCAGCCTTGGAGTATTCGCAGCGGCGACGCCGCACGCGATTGCGCCGGTGAGCGAGACGGCGGCGTTTGGAACGCGTCTCTGCCCGGCATTTGCGGCGATAGATTGGTGGTAGCATGCCTGTTGCTCGAGCTCCGAGTATGGCCTTGTCGAGAGGGAGGTGGGGACTGGCTGAGCGCCTGACCTCGTGCGGATGCTTCACGAGACCGGAGCGATGGTGACCCTACTGCGGAGTCACTGTGGTGTATGATACGACCAGTCACAGCTATGTGCGAGGAAACATTCGCTTGATCAGCAACCTGTTCTCCCGGAAAGAGGGAGAGAGAGTCATGCCATCCTCCGCGAACCCGAGAGTACACGTCAAGAGTGACTGTATGCGCACTTCGCTACAACGACCATGTGCCGCGGTGACGTGCAACACGTTCGATTTCGCGCGCGTCATGTCATGAAGGAGAAACTGGGCACTTTGAGTCTACTTCTGCGAGTAAAGCCTGTATGGCCGCCCCTTGGAAGGAAATGGGCAGTCCTTGCTCTTACGAGGTGCAAGAATACGACTTCGAGGGAATGGGAGGCGTCTTTTCGCCATGGGAGCGGAGGAATAGTGTGGAAGAGAATCTGCTCACCTTGCCTGATGTTCTGCAGCGTTGCGGGAAGAGACCGCTCGCTTTCGTGCCTCTGCCGTGGAGTACCGTCCCTCACCACAGAGTCCGACTCGCTTTGCCGACTCGGCCCAGGAAGGGTTTGGAGCCCTCGGAGGCTGCTAGAGGCCGAGTCTATGGATGTTAACGAGCCTGAGGCATCGACGCCGCGACGGTACGGGCGACTGAGCCGATCGAGCACCGCGGTCGACTGTGTAGGCAGCGCTGTGAGCTTGTCGGAGCTCGTCAGAGCTGACGACGAGGAGGCGGATTCTGGAGAGTAATGAGTGTCTGAACGAATGAATATCGCGCATATACCCACCTCTGAGTCTTTGCTCTCCCTCCCCCTCTCCCTCTCCCTCTCCCTCTCCGTGCCCCTGCCCCTGCCCGACCTCGGGCGGGAAAGGAATCGAATTGGAACGTTTTGGTGGGATTGGGCGGTGATCTGCGGGGGTAGGAGTGCTAGACATTGCCGAAGATGCTCTCTCTGATGTCGTGAATCGTTAGCGCTGTGGTCGTGGGTCGTGGGTCGTCGTCGTCTCGTCGTCGTCGTCGTCGTGGTCGTCGTCGAAAGACGAAGTGTGAGGAAGGAAACGAACGGTCCAAGAAGACCTTTTTGAGCAACATCGACGATGTTGAATCAAACGTCAAGATACCCACGCGCACTCGTTTTGGAAGGAGACGCGTCGGTAGCTATGGGCGCTCATAATCCCCGGTATGACGTCATAATCTACAAGGAAAGCTCGAAGTATACCCGGGGAAGTTGTGGTTCCTAAATGCAGAATCGTATTCCGAACTCAGGCCTGCAGTGCAGTACATGGTTATGTGTTTATAACCGCAGAACGTGGCCGTACCCGTGTGTAGCCTAACATATGATATCTCAAGGAAAGACAACCATTAACTTGTATTCGCTGAGCTACTGAGCCCGGGCAAAGGTTCGGCCGTGCGCGTTGAAATCGATAACCGACAGGACGTGGGCGATTTGTATATGGCCGATGCTTGTGAAGCTTTGACTCCACGAGTGCTTTGTGAAGAGCAGGAGTGTCTGATCAATAGAGATTTCAAAACATGCAACAATGTACGAAACAAGATACCAATAGATGAGCAACAGCATAGACCGCACATAAACAGATTTCAAGATATCAAAGCTTCAAGACAAGACAGCAGCGAACTTCAAGCCGGCCGCGAACGCACAATCCGCATCCGCATCCGCAGAGGGGCCAGGATCGACACAGGGGCCTACGCTGACACCATACGTTTCCGCGCTCCCTGGACGTCCCGCACCTTCTCCGCCAGCCGTAGACGGAAATGCTCAGGCGTCATCGCGACAACCTTCTCGCACGCCGCGGGGTGCTGCCGCTCGTAGTGGGCCGTCGCCTCCTCCCACGGGCCCGCGGCGTCGAGCTTCGTCTCCGGGGTGTTGTACTTCTTGTGCCGGGCGCTATCACCAAAAGCGGATGATCAGCAAGCGTCGACAGCAAGAGAACGCAGACAAGGGTCGTAACGTACTTGCAGGCACTGCAAACCAGCTTTCCCCCGCATTCCGACAGGTCGTATAGAAGCGGGATGTGCACTTTGTGCAGCTTCCGTGGCGCACCCGTGAGTCCGGACGTGGTCGAAAGCGTGGCGGGCAAAGACGACTTCCTCGCGGCAAGAAGAGAAGGCGCCGCAGCTGACGGTGGCGCAGAGTACGATTGACTCGTGGACGACGTCGCCACAGCCAAGGCTGGCCGCTCTGGCAGTTGAGGGTTCGGTCGCGGAAGTTGTGGCTGTGCCCGTGGTGGCGTATGTGGCTGCGGCTGGGACTGCAACGGAGACGGAGGAGCGGCGGTAATCTTCTCACGAGGGGTTTCGCAAACGACTGGAGTATCCTCTAGCAGAGCCGCCTCAAGCTTGTTGACCATAGCATCCAACTGGACGCCATCGAAGTCATCGATTTCGCCCGGCTCGACGATCGTCGACGTAGTTTGAGAAAGCTCGCCAGGTTCGAGGGTGCGTGCGTTGGGAATGGAGTCAGGAACGGCCACATGTTGTTCCGATGCAGCCGGCGGTTTAGGGGCCATTACCTCAGGAGTAGTCGGGGGTGATGCATCCGCATCCGACGTGCGCTGCCTTTTGGTTGGACGCTCCTGAGTAACAGGCTCTGTTGCTGTCGAGACAGACCCCGAGGCGGGGGTCGCAATACTGTTGCCAGACCGTGTTTGCTGCTCCGCCTTGGGGGCGCCCGCTCGTGTGAACGGGGGAAATCTGTACGTGAGCTGCATCGGAGACTCGGACAGGACATCGTCGGAGTCGAGCTGCGTGAGGTCGATAATCTCGATCTCGCCTGAGACATCGACATTTCCAAGCTCAGGAATGGCAAACGACATTCTTGCGTCCACAAAGCTAGGCTCTTCGGTCTTCGTCTTCGTCGATGGTCCGACCGACGCAGACGACGAGCAAGGGGGATTGAACATCGGGTTCTGGAGCCCTGCGAATGCGGCCGGAAATACGGGTGTCGGCGTTGGCGTCGGGTTGGATGCGGGAGGTAATAATTTGTGATGCGCGACAGGGGATGCAGGCGTCAAGGGGGCGGCGTATGTCATAGTCGAGGGCGAAGTCCTTGAACCCTGGGCCATTGGAGACTGCGATACTGATTCGTCAAACGACGTTATACATTGCAGATTGGTTGATCACCCACCTGCTCCGGTTTGACATCGCCCTCTCGCTGCTTGCGTTTTCGTGCTCCGTGCGTCTGTGCGAGTTCTGAAAGATGCTAGTAAGTGTCAGCTCCTTGAGGTATGCAAACAATGCTTACCCAAAGCGCATTCCGCATCAAGATCCGAAGGAGAATTTGACGGCTTCACCTGCTGGCTTTCCTCCTTGACGGCGACCGAAGATTTGGGTACCTCTTCCTTCACCTCGTGTTTCATTACAATGTCACGAAGGTCTGCGAATGAAGTAAGAGGTGTCGGCAGCCCGCCTGAACTAGTCCCGCACTTCCAGACCATTTCCTTTTCTCTCAGTGCCGCGTTCGCCTCCTTCAACACAGCAATCTCCTGCAACGCCGCGGCGTGCTCGCTCTTGAGCCTCAAGTGTTCGAATACGAGCGTCGGCACGTTGGCCGCCATCTTCTGCATTTCGTGAAGTGCCTTCTCCTGCTGCTGTTTAAACGTCTCGCCTTGGCGAATGGCCGTGTCACGCTCGACGATGAGCCGAGCGCAATCTTCCTGGATCTTGGCGCATTGCCGCTCGTACACAGCGCATTTGGCATGCGCTTCGCGAATTTGGTGCTCGGCTTTGAGCAAAAACCCGTGCACGCGTGCGTACTCGGATGTGAACGAGATGTGCGCGCTGGTGAGCGCTTGGCACATCGCCTGACGCATCGGCTCGAGCACCGTGCGTGCGGCATTGTTGGAGGTCTGCGTTATATGCGCGTGCACCTGCTGCGATACCGGGTACATCGTGTTTGATCCGCCCGTAGAGGATGCGGAGTTAGGAGGTGCGGTCGGAGGGGGCGTGGGGATGCGGTGAGCCTGCGTAGATGTGGAGGGGGCCGGTAGAAGATGTTGTGGGTGGTGGGACGAGGAGGGGTTAGATGCAGGAGGCGCACTGGACGGCGCATTATATGCGCGGCAATTGTTGGTGGCCTGCGGCTGGGCGGAAGCTTGTGGCTCCTGAGGCCACACAGGGTTCGGGAAGCCGGTTTGAGAAGTTTGTCTGTGAGAGGATGACGGATAGGGGGCTGTCGTGCCAGGGGTCGTGGCCGGCCGGCCGGCTATATTTTGAGGAGGCGCGGCATGAGCTACGTGCTGAGGGGCGGGCACCCGAGAGGCCGTGAGTGAGTCTCGTCGCGCGGAAGCTTGTGGCTGGTTGACGTATTGAGGGGTCGGACCAGGATATTGAACCATTTGACCCGTCACAGATTGGCCCGGAGGTACAGGAGGTTGGGGAAGGCCGCTCTGTGACAGAAGAAGTTAGCACCTCCCGGGCAGAGAACAGAAAACAGATATATCAGAGATGACTACGCTATGAAAATAGCTCAGGTAATACGCAGCAGAAATGCAGTCGAAAGCCCCGGGCCACGGGTGTCGATCATAGAGGTGCAACTATCTCTGTGCGTAGAGAATAGCATATACTATTAGCATATCCCTGCATACCGCGTATGCGAAAGTCCGACGATCTAGCCGCAAATCAAGCTAGTACGAGTCATTTCCATTTCACGCAGTACTGGCCCTAACACCTGGGTCGATCCATGAGCTCCAGCTGGAGGGATGGAGGCGCTCCCAACTTTACTGCATTCTAATCGGGCGCGCGGATAATAAAACGGCTCCGACGAGAAAATGATCAGGAGCATGATCAAGAGAAGGAGTAAGAGAAGTTCCGGGAGGCCAAATTTTTGGTGTGCACCTCCAACGTTACTCAAAATCACGCTGAGCGCCCGATTCTCGGACCGAAACGAAAGTGTCTGTGGACGACACATCTCCAATCGCCCATGATCATCTGCTCTGAGCCCCGTACTTCCCCAGAGAGACGGACGAGTTCGACAGTATCAAAAGGCGCGGGAGACGAGGCCATATACTGCATGGTGCGCGCGTCTTTGCCTTCTACTTCTGCGAACGGTGCCGGGAAGAGTCAAAGGTCCGTGCATCTCGATCGTCGAACGCTTCTGAGCCGAGAATGCGCTGACTTCCCGACATCGTTGCAGACAAATTCGCTTCGCGGCGGGACATAACACTGACGAAGACGTTAGACGCACCGCTTTCCTCGCGACAGGCGCACTGGTTGCTGGTGGTGCGTAGGAGTAGCTGTGGGGGGGTAGACTTGAAGTTGAAGTTATATGTTGCGGGAGAGGGTAAGGCTACGAAAATAGAAAACCTTTGTCAAGGGTGTACGGAGGTGTACGGGCGGATCCGCGGACGTTTGAGACTCACCTGAAACCCTCCCACCTGGCTTACGTTATGTGCATCGTACCCCGCAGAGCGCTGCTGCATGGGAGCATTGGGAATGGATAAAGCAATGGAAGCTTGGGCGTTGCGAATATCCTGGGGTGCAATATGCTGCTGAGGGCGAACGGGGTTCATCAGGCTGCCGAAGGCTTGCTCGACGGGACTCGGAGGACGGATAGGCTGTCGAAAAGAGGTCCTGGGCTAGATTGCAGAAGAGGCGGGGGAGGAGCCCATGGGAGGATGTCAAGGAGATTTAGAAAGTCATTTAATATTCGGCCGCGCGAGGCGAAGCTATATAGTGGGTCTGGTAGGACTTTGACGGAAAAAGAAGCAACGTCAACGCGGGCCGGCAATCTCATGCGCGGCTATTAGTCCTGGCTACTTATACCGGTTCAATTTGGGTTTAAATAAAGGTTATAATGCCATCGATTATGCTATGATTATCCTGTTTCAACTCAATTTGAATTCACGATCTTTATCGACTACTCCCACCTTCATCTTGCATTCATCTTACTCCTTGTATTATCTTTGCATAGGCTCCGAGTGGCACATCTCCCATCCCCCATGGCCAACGAACAGTGCTACATATCTGCGTGCATTGTCTCATGATTTATCTCCACCACCGGCTTCAAGTTTAGTGACTTCTAGGAGGCTGAGCCGACCGCCCACCTGCCAGATGGGTACGTCACAGATGGCATGCCGGTGCGTCGACACTCTCATGAGCTCGCACAATCCTTCAAAGCTTCAATCCTTGGAGAACTCCTACCATTTTCAGCCCAGAGTGCTCCGACGCTAGTCGACTCACGACCGTGAACGTATGTACGTACAAGTCTGTACCTGCTGTCGACCACGGTCAACCACTGTACCAAGATAGGATAACCCGATGCTACCTTGGATATATCGTGCCGTTTTCCCGCTCAATACGACACAACGCGCACCCCGTGGCGAGTTGACACTCGTATTAGCGGGAACGTGTGTCGACAATACTCGGTGAGTCCATATGATACGTGCTCCATCAAAATTTAGAGGACTTTGTTATCCACGAGGCTGATACACGAGGGTACGTGCTGGTACATCTCTCTATCCACCATCTAAACGTTGATACGGGCATGCTCAATGGGTTCTCGGCCGATGACTCACTCGTGGTCTAGATGTTATGTCGATGTGAGAACGATGAACCCTTGAACTGTACCCTTCCTTTGGTCTCAGTCGACAGATCGCAGTCCGCCGACCCGCCGCCGACTGCCTTCTGTGGTTTGAATAGGTAGGTTTAGTTCCCAAAACTGAACTACTTATACCATCCCATTTTCCGAGAACCTGCACAAAGATTACTTATTCTGGGCAGTTCAAGTAGGCACAAAGGCCCTATCAATCCGCATGACAGTACGTATTACGCTAGATATATAAGCTTCAAGCGTCCAGTACTTCGAGCACCATTCTTTTGCAGGTTGCCTTCCGTCCAAGCTCCGGACAGATGTCAGAAGACAGACGTTCCTGTACTGCGCACGTAGTCTTGGCGATTTTTAGGCGGCGGAATGCTCGAACTGAAATACACGTACCCAGCAGTATGGCCATGCTCCCGCTTCTTCAAGTCCGAGTTCCACTTCTCCTAAAGGTTCGCTCTTCGTTCACACTAGGTGTACTTATTCTATCCTGTGCATGATCATCACCTCCACCCTAGGGAATGAGTCTTGCTACTATGTGCGACTTGGTGAACGTCCTGAAGTACTCACTGTTACAACCTGCAGACATGACATTTATTTCCTATTCTCATGCATGTAAATATTCTGAATGAGGGGGTGTTCTGATTCGTGAATCCTCGATAGAAAGGAGGCAGCACGGGCACCTTCAAGTTCGTACAGCTGCATGTACTGTATTTGTCGTACTAGTAAGTGCCAAGGGATGCTGAGAGCACTGGCAGCAGTGCATTCTTATGATTCTAGTCACCATGGTCCATCGTAGTCACCGCGGGGTGTGGAACAAGTGTCTAACCGACTCTCACGCTCGGAGTTGCGGCGGCTTTAACCGTTAAACGTAAACCCTCCTCTAATCGGCGAGTACAGGCGGCTAAACCTACCCAGGGCCTCAGCCTCCAACCCGCCACACACTGATGCCCTCACTGCTATCCGCTATATCTAGACGTCTTTTCTTTTTTACGATCAGAAGAAGGAAGACAGACAATTTGTTAGTTCAGGATGATTCTGAGCTACTGTCCGATGGAGGCTTTCGGAATGCTGGACGGAATCCCCGGGCTGCATTGTCGACTTCTGCTCTCAGCAGTGGTACGTCTGTACCTATGTTCTACCCATACTCGCGCTAACATTATAAGCATATCTAGTCGTAGATCTTTTACTACCCATAGAACTATGGCGATTGATCTTCGAGTTCGTCGACGACCAGTGCGCCTCCGCTCGAATCCTCCTTCTCCACCCAGCACTCTATTCGGAAGCAGAGGACATCCTCTACCGATCAATCACCCTCGCCTCTGATCGCTCCGTAACTTCGCTCTCAGAGTCCATTACCTCCTACCCGCGACGCGGCCTCCTCGTCCACGCTCTCCACGTACACACCCCGCTCATCGAGAGCAACACTGCATTGTGCCTCGCGTCCCTCCTGCGCTTCCTGAACGAGCTGCGTGAGCTCACGCTCGACGCCGAACGCCTGTGGCGTCCGCAGCCCGCATGGGACTTCGGGAACTGCTACGACGTACTCGCCGTGCGCTTTCCACATCTCCGCCGCCTCGCTACCGCAGGCCCGCCTCTGCCCGAGATCGCCGCCAACCTGCTGCGGAACCACAGGTCGACGATTCAGGAGCTCGACGTGAGGAACGCGCAGATCCCGAGCTCGGCGAACTTCGTTGCGTGCAACTACCGGATGGTATTCCCGGCGCTGAAGGTGTTGGAGTGCGCGCCGAGCTTCGTTCTGATACAAAAGCAGATCCCGGAGCAGCTCACGCATCTCCACCTGGTACGGGCGAGCGTGGTGGATCTGATGCACATTTCGGTTCAGCTAGGTCCACGCCTCCGACTCGTGAGCTTGCGGCTCAGTGGGGGTGCCGTTAACGGCATGCAGTGGTCTGTAAGGGACGTGGTCGAGAGGTTTCCCAGTCTCAAGCTTATCCAAGTGAGCATCCTGCTCGTGAGACTAAGTTCTTTTTAATTATGGTCGATATTAATGTTACTGACCTGTGCATTTGTGTCCGACAGGGGAACACGGCGTGCATCAACGAACATCCCATTCACTGGGAGCAGACATGCTCTGACTCGGAAATCACGGTCACCAAGGCCTCTCCTCCACATCTCACTGTGCTATGGACAACAGAGCAGCAATGGACCGAGCGAGCGTCTATCATCGGTCCGGCGGCGTGGAACCAGTTCATTGGCACAATTGCGTCTAGGGTTGTCGTGGAGTGGGGCTCTTACCTCAAGCGGATCGTCTACCGTTGGGGCGGCAGCGGACCCTTCACAGCAGTGTATCTGAGCGACGACAGGCAAGATGTGTTACATACGATAGAGAAGGATATTAGGGAGGATTACTGGAGGACGATCCCTGATTAGGTGTCGGACGTACAATTACTGTGATATGTGCATTCTGTGCTCGATGTCCCGGCCAGTATCTTGATGGTGCACACGAAGGGCCTGTTTGGATATATGAAGTGGATTTCCTTGGACCCATATTTTCGTAAAATACAACAAGGGTACAACGAGTAGAAAGCGGTCGCTGCGGGCAGCTGGTGGGAGGACCCAGCGTCCCTCGAACCTCAAGCCATCGCCTGCATAACCGCGGTGTACGCGGGCTTGGGGTTGAAGTTGGCGTCGAAGAGGAGGGGGTTGGACGAGGCCCTCCAGGAGTCCTGGCAGATACGCAAACACGGGTCAGCGCAGATCAAGACACCAAAGATGGGGATCACTTACCGGGTCGCGGACACCCCAGACGGTGATGGACACGCACTTCGGCACCTGCAAGCAGGCCTTCGTGACGGCGGAGTAGTCGCTCGTGGGTGCGTTGACGATATCGAGCTCTGGATTCCCAGACACGTTGTGAGACAACCGTGCGCGCGTGCGATGGAGAGACCGACATACCAGTGATAGCGACCTCGTCGACGGATGCGGAGGCGAGCTTCTGGAGGACGGAGAGCGCGCCGCTCGAGCCACCTTGCTGTGGACATAAAACGAGCGATGAGAGCCTAAGCGGCGTCGAGGGAGCGATCTCACTCACCGAGAGGTGCATCTGGGTGCCGATACCGTCGATGAGCTTGCTGCCGCTGTTCACCTGGTTGACGAGGTTGACAAGGCCGTTAACCTTCGCGTTGACGCTGTCGAGGCTGTACACACGTCCGCATCAGCGTATGTCAGCGTGAGCGCGGCGGACGCAACGCACTTGTAGTCGTTGATGTACAGGACCGCGGTCGGGTCGGCCTGGCGCGCGGCCTGGAACGCGATCTGGACGAAGCTCGTGCCGAGCACGTTGAAGAAGACCGAGGAGCGCGGGGTGCCGTCCTCGTTGAACATCTCGTTGACGACGTCCCACGAGCGGACCTTACCCTTGTACCGGCCCGCGACCGTCGAGATATGGTTCTGGATGACGGACGTGAGCGTCGCCTTGTCGCTGATGGACGAGACCCAGCTGGGGAGCTGCGAGTGCCAGACTGCCAGTGCGGGCGCGCGTGAGTGCCGTGCTCGGAGTCGCCGATATTATTGCGCGCGCGGGGGGTTACGTACCGAGCGTGTGGGCACGGACGAGCATGCCGTTCTGGGTCGCGTAATTCACGAGCGCGTCTGAGCCAGTGAAGCTGAACGAGCCGCGGTTGGCTGGAGATACGCATGATGAGACGGGTAGCGCTACCGCGCACACACGGACTGTCACTCACGCTCAGTCTGAGAGGAGGAGACATGTCAGAGAGAACTGCTCGTAGTATGAGAGAAAGCCGCGGAGCACACTTACTGCGTCCCACTTCATGGAGTTCTCGGGGGTGAGACCGCCGAACTCACGGATCGTCACCTGTGAGTCGGTGGGGTTGCTGAAGCGGTTCGAGTCGGATGCAGTGCCAAAGAACACCTTGCCCTTTGCCTTGATGGCTTTGTCGAGGCCAGTCGCAGCAGGCGCAGCGGGGCCAGACGTGGTGGGCGGCGCAGGCGTTACGGTGGTGGGCGGCGCGGGCGTGGTAGCGGTGCCGGGCTGACACTGCGAGTAGTAGTCGTTCAGCTTCACGCAGGAGGTGCCGGCGTCGCACGTCGTTCCACCGGTCCAGCCAATACCACCGCCTATGTGATTGTTCAGCCGGCAGGGCCAGGAGAGAGGATGAAGCGATCGTACATTGACCCCAAACCGCGACCGCGTTGGCCGGGACGGCGACGACAGTGGCGAGAGCGACGAGGGCTGCGAGGTACTTCATTTTGTCGGGCTTGAGAGACCGCTTTGTAAGTGTCGAGAGAGCACTACGAGGAGTGTGAGTTCGAGATCGCTTGTACTTATACCTTGTCGTCGTCATCTCGGGGCCGTTGTTTGCGCAGTGCACTGTATAGTCTATGACAACAGAAGGGCTTGGCATTCGGGTAGCCAAGGTTGTTACCCCGCACGAGATGCGCAGACCTTCTGCAAAATCAATCACCGCGGAATGTACGGGGAAACCGCGTGTAAAAGACGAGGCTCGAGGACTTTCTGTTGAACGAGTGATCGAGCGCGTCCGTAGGCGCCGTATAACGCCACGAGGGAAATACGTGCGGAACATACCTTTAACGGAGAAACTCGAGCGTCGTCGAGCACAGGTCGAGCATCAGCTTCTTCATATGACGGTCCGGGTGAAGGGCGACGGATCTACACGGACTATATTTGTCCAGCTCTCCGAGCACATGAGCAAGGGCCAATAGTTTCGGAACTTTTGCTTTCGGTAAAACCTCTCGCTAGTGGCGACATGTTGTACTCGCACGGGTTGCGATCTCTTGCTCGGGGCTCTCGTCGAGTGGAACGCTGCCAGAAAGCTTTAGGTCAGGACATGGAATTCATGCGGAACACAACACAGACCGAAAGAATTGAACTGCTACATTGGGGTGGGACGTACCACTCCGCGTCGGTGTAATAGCCTCTAGACGAGATGTGGGTGCGCTACTGAGTGAATATAGGGAATATTGCGTAGGGGAGTGCGAACCATCCGTATAGATACGAGTGAGCAACCGCCGATGGCATGCTGCAGTGCGCAGGGCCGGTATACTATACTTGAGTAGTGCCCGTTCCGAGACGTCCAAGTTTTCGAGGACGTCCTCGGAGAAGGTAGCGGTCCGCGTTGATCCGGTCACGAGTATTAGCTCCGACGTACTATAGTACTATAGTACTGAGCCCGCTCGGTAACATCACGGTTTTTGACTCACCCCTGGACAAAGAACGGATGGTTGCCGCAGCCCCTCACACATACGTGAAATGCGGACGGAAGCGGCATATCATAGCCATACATTCGGCGAATTTCCTGGTAGAGAGGACTCACCGCGGTCATGCATTTCTCCAGTTCCAGTCGGCCGGCGCCCTACTGGAAATCCCGCCATCCATATCCCACACACACTCCAGACACCCTTCCACCGCGTCGTCGTCGTCGAGCGACAGCTCGACCCAGCTTTGCGATATGGGACAGATGGGTAGCTTGAAGACGACGCGCTCCACGCAGCGCCAGTCTCGGAGGAGCTGCACCGCGCGCGATCTGAGGGCGGCTGTCCACTCCTTGATGGCGATGGCGTCGAGAGGCAGCATGGCAAATGAGCGTTCATAATGCCACACAATCGTCAGCCTGGTGATGGGCCTGATGGTATGGTTGCCACCAGGGTGCCACTGAACAGGTTGACCGTCCGGGTCAGGATAGTCTGTCTGAGAGCAGCCTTAGTTCCAGCTCGAATTGAAGGAGGAGAGCATGACCTACCTGTACCATGTTCACTTGGAGAAACCGCAGACAGGGTAGAATCTTGAGGAAGGTCCCGAAGGAGATCGTGCTCCCGTCCTCTGACCCTAGCGCGCTGGCGTCATCTTCCCACTCGCGATCACCGAGCTTCAGGCTGACGATCTGTGGCCCCAGGATGCTAAGAACGTTGGAGAGTTTGCTCCAGGAGTACGTCGAGAGGTAGACGTGTGTGAGGCTGGGAGGCGTCACGAGACCAGTTAAGAGAACCCAGGATGGAACTGTCATACATCGAAGGGAGCTGGGAAGCCACACTTTGGACAGCGGGCCAAGCGGCAAATGGGGACGCGGATATGGGACTCCTCCGAAGTTCAGCTCCTCTAGATGAGGATGCCGACCAAAGAAGCTGACGAGACGGAGGGGTGAGTTGTAGAGGTTGATCGCAAATCGACGGAGCTCGGGGAAGCTGAGTTCACCCAACTCTGAGAACAGGGTCCACTCCGCCGTAATGCAGATCTGACAGTGTGGAAACACGTTGAGTCTAAGGTCGCGAAGGTTGTGGCACAATTTTAGTATGGAGAGGACGTTCGCGGCGACAGCGTAGTCATGGATATTCAGAGCACGCATATCGAGAGATCGGACGAGATCGGCGTGGTGTGTCCGTATATTCACGGATCGTGCAAATCGCGTGAGCCCTTCGCCGCTAGTCGAGGGTCGCGGAGCTTGATATAGAGCCAGGATGGCAAAGCGTTGGAATACGCTATTCACGCGCACGAGCTGCGTCAGAGTGGGCGCGTCCGCGAAGTCGAAGATCGCCATCCAGAGTTCTGGTGGAAGCATGACGGGCGATCCGTCTCGTCTAGACGTGCGATACTTCTTCAGCAACCGCCTCAAGATGGAGTGGACTCCTACCGGAGATGCAAGCACATGTCAGTTTAGCGCATACCCATATATAGTGCTAATAAGGCCGAGTGTACGTACCTGACTTCCATGGGGTACATTGATGCGATTCGCCTGTATGACGAACCGATCTGCGCAGAGTGGGCGGGCGAAGTGGGAGGCATAGAATACTCCCTGGCATTCTGGGGGGAGCTACAGGCCGTGGTGGAAGTGCAGAAGCAACGTTGAATAAGGTTCATGAGCTCAGACTACGATGTGTGCGTCTAAAGCCACATGGTCCTATATAGCCACACAAAGTCCGAACCATGTCAACTAGATGTCAACCTGTGTAATGACGAGTGAACCATGCGGCCATCTGGAAGTCCTTGAGACACAAGGACGTGAGGAAGGGGATAGGGGACTTGGTGGAAAGCCTTCCTTGATGCGCTCAGGATCGGGAGCTTCTGGGAGAAGCTAGACAACTTTGAGCATCGAGCCATCTGCGCGCACTGTGGTGAACTGGAATCCCTGGAGCGCATACTCGTCGACTGAGATGCTGATGCTCCGGGACAAGGGACTCTGTGGAAGATGGTTGCTGACACGGCGTATAAAAGGACTACCGACGTACCCGATATATTTCGGCTCCATATTGGGCACGATCTCATGCCTGTTGCGGAGACATCCTATATATATGTGGGGTTTTTTGGTGGGTAGACCGGATTGTGCGGACGAAGGCATCCGATAAGTCCTTGCAGCCCGCACCGGGAGGCCCACACAGCTTATAAACTGCGTGCTGATTCAGATCAAAACTTGCGTAGCACGTCAACGGGCAGTAGTCTGGGGAGCAATGCGGAAGTACTCACCTCATATGTAACACGTAGTAGTGCAGAAGGCTCTCGAGATGCGGCCACCTGTATTGACTGGTACCTAATAGTATTCAGTCGCCACAATTCAGCTGCCAGTGGAGGACATGCACGAGAACAGTAGGATGTTATATGGTGCGCTGAAGCAATTTAGCGTACATACAATGAGCCATAGATCGCGCATTGAGGCTGTTTCGTGGCCAGAAGATTGAAACGCAGTGGGTGCCCACCACCAAACTCACAAACAGCTGTAGTGCATCCAACGGCACTCGTACAGTATGCTGCTGGGCTTCCTGATACGCAGTCAGAAGAAAGAATTGGTCTAGTAGTATGAGTAGAAATGAGAGCAGACATGCAAGACATACCGGTACATTTTGAGGCCTACATAGCAAACGATGTTACGCCGGGGGCACGGCGAATGGGTCTCCGATCTCCTCGTTGATGAGCGGTCCGCCGAGCAACGGGTCCGCCGACTGCAGCTGTGACATGTCCTCCGCACCCTCGAACTGCTCCCCGTCCGGCCCCATCCCAGCCATGTCCAGGCTCATGTCCGCACCGAAGTCCGGCGCCATGTCCGCATCCATGTCCGCACCCATGTCCACCACGTGCTCCTGTGGCGGAAGCAGCTCGTCCTCGTCCGGAACAGGCGTCGGCGTCGGCGGCTGAAATGATATCGACAGCGGGTGAGGCTTCGGAGTGGGGGGCTTCGACAGCCCGTCGTCTTCGCCCTCCTTGCTCGGACGTGAGGGCGCAGGCTCCGAGACGTCGCGTGACATCGGGCCCGGGGTCATGTCGGGGGCGGTAGACCCCGCAGCCTCGTCCTGGTCCATCTCATCGTCGACCTCGACGAGGTCCTCGGGCTGGAGCGGCGCGAGCGGCTGGTCGGCCTCGCCCTCATCGTCGCTAAATTGCTGAGGAGTCCGTCGTGAGTGTATAAGCCTACTCGTAATAGAGCGTGCAGTGGGACGGTGCGCACCTGCTTCTTGTCCGTCTTAACCCATTTGTATACGCGGAGGGTAGTACCTGGTGGTGCGCCGTCTGGGGGTCCCCATACTTTCTCCCAGCACGGGACAGGCTGCATGAGCTGTCTGCGCGATGCCTCCGAGGTGGACGTGCTGAACCCAACTCTTCTCCTCGTCGCCATAGTCGGGTGCGGTAAGGTAAGGTAAACAGACGAGGAGGAGATGGAGGTTGGGAGACAAGGTCGGACGCGCGCGCGCGCGTCCGCCAGAGGATACCCGGTCACGTGCTATATGGGAACTGCAAACGTGTCGGGTTCCAGATTTCGAGGGTTAAACTTGAACTTGACCTCCTACCACCATCAACAGGCCTTCGCTGGCTCTGTCGCATCCTTCGCCACTCGACGCTATTATCATGCTGCTCCGTATATCTGCTGTACTCTCTCTGCTAGTCGCTGGCTTCGTCTATAACGCCAGCGCCCAGGTCAACCAAATAGCCGGATCGTCACTCTACCCCGAAGAACTCATTCCCCTTATCACCCGTGCAGACGCACTTCTTACCGCTGGCCAGTTCAACGATGCCGCTAAGGCATATTCTGAAGCCATAGGTGAGTGTATCCATCGTTCTTTGATCCAGGAAGAAGAGAACATGGAGCATACGAGCTGGGTTGGGCGGGGAGAGCGAGGGAGCCTAGGGGAGCTCGAGGCTTCGTTGTCCGACGCAGACTCGCTTGGGTGGATGCGGTGCACTGTCGCACCCACCTGCTGGCCGTAAAGCGTCATCCCGCCCCCCTGGAATAGGTTTCGTTTCAGAGTCCCGGACGTTTGTTTTACTCATTCGATTCACCGGGGGGCACTGTGATATGTGACACGGCGTTACATCTTGTTCGCATTTGGTGCGTCTTGCGTGGCACTCAACGATACACCTTAGTCCTATGCTGGTTACATGCAACATTTAAAATGTAACCAGCATGGGACAGGCTGTCTGTGGTATAGTGCAATTATCTTTGTAATGGGTCACTTGGACAAAGGAAAGTCATATTCGGTTAAGAAAAAGTACACTGTGATAAGGATTTAATAGCCAGTTACATGGGTCACTGTCCCCGGTGGTTGAGAAACGTCCAAGATTTGACATACTCAGGGGACGCATGCTCGGCCCCTTTATGTCGCGTTCTACAGTAACGACATGCGGGAGAGTCTAAAGTTATCACAGACCGTCACACCGGATTTTTACACTTACTATGATTACGCCTTTGTCGCCATTCTATATGTACTTCGAAGCCAGTGCTGACACGTCCGGTCTTGTAGATGGCTCGCCTGAATATCTTCTATTTTACAAGCGAGCCACCGCATACTATTCTGCTGGTCGCTTTTCTGCAGCCCTCTCCGACTTCGACCAGGTGCTTGCCTTGACAAACGATAACTTTGACAGAGCGAATCTCATGAGAGCGCGCATATTTGCCAAAGAAGGCCGGTTTGCGGAAGCGCGCGACGCGTTGCGCAAATACACGGTGAAGGTCAAGGGCGACTCAGGCTCTCAGGAGGTCATGATGGCGATTACAGAAGGCGAACTCGCGATCAAGAAGATCTCTCAGGCTGTTCGTGCGAAGCTTTGGCAGGCCTGTGTGGAAGCCGCGACGATGGCTCTTGCGACAGCGTCACATTCGGCGAAGCTTCGGCAACAACGCGCAGACTGCTCTATTGCAGCGGGCGACATGGAGGGCGCGGTCGCAGACTTGTCGTAAGTATATTGCGTGCTGCCCGAGATCGTCTAGATTCACCTCAATGCAACTATAGACGACTAGCCCAACTCACGACACCTACGACATCATTATGGATGAAAGCTGCACGAATCGGATACTTCCTCTTCCCCTACAATTCACCGACCGACCCTACCTCTCCCGCCATGGGCACGCTCAAGCAATGTCTACATTACGACCCTGACTCGCCCAAGTGTTTGAGGATGCACCGGCTCGTCAAGGCGTTCGACAAGAGCTTCAAGAGCCTCGACAAGTCCCTCTCTTCCGAGGACTGGCGCGGCGTCATGAAACTCCTCCTCGGCGCCGACCTCTCGGGCACAGACGGCCTCGTCAACAAGTTCGACGCTGCCCTCGAAGAGCACATGACGCGCGAGAACCTTGAGCTGCACCCACAGATCCACATGCCCAACGCGAAGCGGACGTCGCCCCGGCGCGCACTCATCCTCAAGGCGCTCTGTCGCGCGTACATCAAGACGAACCAGGCGAAGAAGGGCGAGCAGTGGTGCAGCGCGCTGCTGGAGATGGAGGGCCGCGAGAACGACCCCGACGGCGCGATTGGGCGCGCAGAAGCTCTGTTCGGCCGGGAAGAGTGGGAGGAGGCCGTCCGGGTGCTCGAACGCGCATTCGAGGCGAGCGGACGGTCGGATCGTGAGGTGCGTCGTACGGAGCGAGTGTGCTGAACACGCGAAGCCTGACGGTGTTGCAGATCCACCAACGGTTGACGAAGGCGCAGAAGCTCCTGAAGCAGTCGCGCCAGAAGGACTACTACAAGGTGCTTGGGGTCGCACGGGACGCGGATGCGAAGACGATCAAGAAGGCATAGTGAGTATCTGGCCTCCGCTGCGCCGATCGCACATGCTGACCTATGCGCCGCACGAACAGTCGGAAAGCCGTGCTCACCGCACACCCGGACAAGGGCGGCAGCGAGCAGAAGATGGCCACGGTGAATGAGGCGTACGAGGTGCTCAGCGATCCCGGTGCGTATCCTCAATGTTCGCGCACGACGTCCACCCCCGCTCATTCTCGCTCCGACTCGTGCGCGCGCAGAGCTCCGCCAGCGGTACGACAACGGCGACGACCCGAACGACCCGACGGCGCAACAGGGCGGGAACCCGTTCCAGGGCGGCTTCCCCGGCGGGTTCGCGCAGTTCTTCAACGGATTCCCTGGCGGAGGCGGAGGCGGAGGCGGCGGCTTCCAATTCCACTACAGCCCGCCAGGCTACCACTAGCGCGGCGAGCCCGCACAGTGCTAGTGTCCGTGCCTGTCGGTGCTCGTCTTGCTCTCTCTGTTTTTGCCTCACGAGTCGTGTAGACCTGGCGTAGGCTCTGCTGTCTTTCGTGTAGATGCTTTCGTGTCCCGATAACCACGTAGCTCCGTTGCGCCACCTCCTTCCCAGCCCTCGCTCAGGCCCTTGTATCGAAGTGCATCCCTGTCGTCATCCTGATCCCGCCTATATGTTATCCCATATGTGCATGCCCGACGGACTTTATGGTTGGAGCGATGCTCCTAGTACCTGGCGGTGATGCAATAAAGTTTCTGCCCGCTGCGTCGGCGTTGCTGTCTGCGTTCGCGCGGCCGCGGCCCACAATATCGGGAATGGCCCAGAGGCGCAGGCGCGCCCCCGCGCGTCCTACTAGCAGCTAATGGCACCGTCCCCACATCGCATCTGGTGGCGGACCGTCGTGGAAAACCGGCCAAGGTGCATCACCGCCGCAAGGAAAGCTCCAAAGTTCATCCATTACAAGAACACGTCGTGCAGTCTAATATAGTCAAGAGCGATGTCGCGGAATCGCCGCGAGAAGACACGAAATATGATTTACTACCAGCCATTGCGCACCGTTTTCAGGTCTTCTTCGTCCCCTTCCCTTTCGCAGGTGCCTTGCCCTTTGCGGCCGCTGCGCCCTTGCCTTTGCCCTTCGCCGCCTTGATGAGGCTGTCGTTCTCGAGCCTGTCATCCGTCTCCTCCTTCTCGTCGTCCTCCGCCTCCGGGACCTCGTCGTCGACCTGCGCGTCCGGACCCGGTGCGTGGTCAGCTCTCGCGTGGACGATACAGAGACAGAGAACTGCAATAAATCGTCGGGACTCACGTCGTACGCCTCCTCGAGGTCGGGCGCGGGCCCCGCCGCGGCAATCTTCTTGGGCGCCTTGCCAAGCGCCTCGGCCTTGTGGAACGCGACAGGGTGGTCGCGCGCGTTGTACTTCTTCGTGAAGGACGTCTTGGTCGCGGCCGAGATCTTCTTGAGGACGTGTACGTCCGCGTTGTCGCCGACGCCGAGCTCGATGATCGTGTCCCAGTCCTCGCGCGTGAGGAAGTACTCGTCCATGAACTCGATCGTCTCGTCCACCACGCTCTGTCCCCGTGTCAGCATCAGCATCCCCGTCGACGGGCGAATGGGAGTGGGTATGACGTACCGCGCCGCGCTCCATGAGCGGTTGCACGATGTGCGGGAACAGCGCCGGGATGTACGACTGGCGGATCTCTGATTTGTCGCCCGACACTCTGAGGCGCATGCGCGCTTGTGTGTCCGTGAGCGCGCGGCTCAACTTCGTCTGCTTCGAGTTCTGGCCAAGCCATCTGGGGCGGGAGACGTCAGTACCCGCAGAGCGACAGAAGACATCGAGCCGTGACGTACTGCGGGAACGACATTGCGTTGGGTCCACCGTATCCTGCTCCCATGCCATAGATCATAGACGCCGGGCGCACTGTTGAGCAGACTGCGTGGAGGGGCATCAGGGACCAATATTGGTTCGGTCTGGGGAGGGATCGTCAGTCGTATGGGGAGCGCAAAACGTAGAGAAGCGTACCCGTGAATCAGACTGTCGACGAGATCGCCGTCAGAAATAGAGCGCGACGCTTTCTCCATGAGTTCGAGGTGCTTCAGAATTTTCTCTGGCCCGTCGGCGTTCCTGATACGCGAAGGCGTCGTTTTGAGATAGTTCTCCTATAAGATGCGGTTGGTCGTGAGCGTACTGTGTATACATACAATATCGGCGCGACGAACCTGCATGAACAGTGGGATGAATGAGGGATCGTGGAAGTACATCTCAATCTTGTCCCCCAGTGTCTCGCGCGAGGTCGGCGAGAACATCTGCGGCCCCAGCATCTTGTTCAGGACACCGAAGGGAGTCATGACAGAGTACTTTTCGTTCATCTTCACACTGAACCAGGAATTAGCGGCGACGCGTGTGTATGGAAGAGCAGAACTTACAGCGCTTTGCCCTCGTCAAAGTCCATAGTCGCGCTAGAGAGCCGCCATGTCGACAGCATGTTGAGGACTTGACGGATATCCGACTGCGCGCCCTGTACGAGCTGGTCGATAACGTTCGCAGGAATCTTCATCTTCTCCCTATAGAGGCACGAAAGCAGTCAGAATTCACATCGAGCGGACAGGCACCAAGCACGCGTACTTGTAGGCGACACTCAGTATCCTGGACCGGATCGCAGCAGGCTCGGGCCGCTTGAACGTCATGTTGAAAGTGACATTGGTCAGCGGCTTCAGCTTCTGTGCGCCGCGGTCGTTCGCGATGCAGATAATGGGAATCTTCGTCTTCTTGATCAGTTGGACTAGAGCGACGACGCCTCCGCGGTCCCCCGCCGACATGCCGTCGACCTCGTCCATGATGAGGCACGATTTGTCCGTGACAGTCATGCCGGCTGCGTTCGTTTTCTACGGGATGACTGAGTGACCGTCCCCTCTGGACATGAGGGATTTGACTGACCTGTCCACCGGACATCCACCCATCTAGCGACGTGTTCATAATATTCGTGCTGTTCTACAAGCAGCTGTCAGGCAAACTATCTCCACGCGGCGTTGCGAAATAGCGAACGCACCTCCACGAGCTTCTTGCTCCGCGCATCGCTAGCGTTCAGCTCGATCGGCGTGAGCCCTGCCAGCTTTGCGCACAGATGCGCACTGGTGGTCTTCCCGATGCCCGGCGGGCCGGTGATCATCACCGCACGGAAGATGTTCATGCCCTCCTTGCCCGGCTTCTTGAAGTCGGACTTAAGGCTCGCCGGCCAGCTCGCGAGCCAGCTCTGCAGCCGCTCGACCTGGGCCTTGTTCCCGCAGATCTCCTTGAGGTTCTGCGGGGCGTACCGATCCGTCCAGAGCTGGTTCGCGGCGGTGGGCTTCGCTGTGCTGTGAAGGACGCTGTGAGCTGGGACTCGACCGCGGAGACGGAAGGGCAACATACGCGCCGCTAGCGGCACTCTCTTTAGCCGCCTGTTTCTCGCGGCGCTCCATCTCCTTCGCGCTCTCGCGAATCGCCTCCTGCTCCTTCTCCAATTTCTTCAGTGTCTTAGGATCCATTTTGCTCTTGTCCGTGACGCGCGTGGCGATCAGGTTCAGGAAGCCGTCCTCGTCGAGCGTCTTCAGTTTGTTCTTCTCGATCGCTTTGAGCTTGCTCGGACCGGCATCGGCGCCGAGAACGACGTACGACGTCTTCGAGGAGGGCTGCCCTACCACCCGCCTAGCAGCGCACCTAGTGAGCGCAATGGATATTAAAAATGCAGGGTTGGCAGACGCACCCGCCATAACGCTTCGCGAGCTCAGTGGCCTCGTCGCGAGACAGGCTGCTGAGCTCTCCAGTGAACACGAAGGAGAGACCGGCCAGACAGTTCGGGTCCTGCGCGATCGGTATCTCCTTTGAGCCCGGGTTCGACGGCCCTGCGCGTGCCTTCATGGCGTACCAGCTGCGCACGGCAAGGCGTTAACTCTGTACACAACTATTCGAGGAACGGGAGCAGCGCGTACTTGGGTTTCTTGGCGGGCTGCTCATCGGCCTTCTCATCTCCTTTGGCCGCCTTCTTGTCCTCCGAGGGCACGGGCTTCTTGTCCTCGGCGTTTGCTTTCGCCGCCGACTTTGCGGGGGTGGGTTTGGCGGCCGCCGACTTCGCGGGTGTCGCCTTGGCTGGGGTCGACTTAGTGGCTGTCTTTTTCGCCGCCGCCGGAGTCTTGGGCTTGCTCTTCTTCACAACCTCTTCGTCCTCTTCGTCCAGCACGAAGTCGTCGCCATCATCCTCCGCTGACGAAGATGCGATGAAGTCGTCGTCTTTCGCTTTCTTCCGCGCAGAAGCAGTCGCTGCCTTACGTGGTACAGCCTTGCGAGGCGTGGCCTCTTCCTTCTTTGTAGACTTCGCCTCCTTTGGCTTCGGCTCTGCTTTCGATGTGCTGGCGCGTGGTTTAGAAGACGATGCTGTAGAGGTGGCTTGCTTCTTCTTAGGCGGCGATTTCTCGGCCTCGTCTTCTTCATCGCTTGAGATGACGAGCCTCGCCTTTCGTTTCGATGGTGCTGTGACGGGGGCCTCGTCACTGTCGTCGTCTATGTCCATGGCTTGTTCGCTCTTCAGCTTCTGCAGTCCCACGATCAGTATGTATGTTTAGCTGCGCCGACATCACGGTCGTCTGGGACATTCTCACTGGAGTCTCATCTCACCCGGGCACAGAGGGTAAGAATGTGCTGATGAACGAGACCAGGCGAGAGATGCGCCTCGGGGATCGGAGAACCAACATGGTATATGCGTCACATCCTGGATACACAGCGATATGCTGCATTCATGATCCAAAATGCGACGCAGATATGTGGTACATTCGCAACGAATTCGGAGTACCACGATGGAGGATCAAAGTCGAGAATGTACCCGGTAGTGTGGACCGGGTGCATGCGATAAATAGACTTGGCTCGACAATAGCATGCCGGCTCAGGGGAACGCGCCATATGGTTTGGGCAGCACAGTGTGACAAACGTTGCACATGGGTAGAGTAAATGCGATAGGAGGAAGCAGGACTGGTGCACTCACGGGAGGCTGAGATTTCGCCGTAGGAGTTGCTTTCGGCGGAGGTTTGGACGGCGTTTTGGACGGTGTGGGTTTCCTGTGTTGGTTTACATCATGAATACCGTATAAAATGATGTTGGAGGTCGTATGTGCGGTGCAGGGAAGTCCAGGAGCCACACAGTATTACTGGGACAATGCATTGGAACCACACTCACGAGGCAGTTGGTTTCGTGAAGTAGCGGCTGGAATGCAAGTGCTCAGACATTGAGCGTAAGGAAGCAACCTCAGAGCTTACCTCGTGCCCTCGTCATCGCCTTCGACCCGCCCCATCCGTCAACATATGCATCATCACACTGCGCGATCGGGGTGAAGACTCACTAATCTCGATTGGAGTCTCCTGAGCCTTGCCGTTCGTCCGCCGCTAAGTAGACGACAGTTAAGAGAGTACACGTATGTGCCATTGGCAATTTGCAACAACTCACATCCAGTGCCTTTGCTGGTTGAGAAGCAGGTTGAGAACTGCTTGAGGCAGCAACTTGACTGCTCTTGCCGGAGAAGAAGCCGCGTATGTCGGCCCCCTGTGGCTTTGCGGGTGCTTTCAGCTTGCCTTGCGCCATACCTAAATAATAAACCAATGACTAGGCTGGGAGATAGATGGTAGTGATTGAAGATGAGGTAGGAGGAGAGAGGCAAAGGTTCGCGTCATGGACGCGCCGGGAACAGGCGCGGTTGTGGCGCCACGGACGCGTTACGTCACGCGAGGTAACAGACGATGCTTAACGCGTGACACGAGGTCACAGATCCTCCTATGCCTCCTCCTCCATTGTCCGCTCACTCTTAAGCTGGCCGCATCGTTGCTGAAACTCGACTTATCTTGTGGCTCATTAATCCCACCTCCATCTGCTTGCTTGGCCGACATCACCATCATGGCCTCATCTAGCGCGAGGTGTGTTCCGTCAAGCTTATTACTAATGCCCTTCCTCTGATGATACATCGTCTGTGGACTCGTTAGGTTCGCGAGCATATACGACTCACTTCCGGCGGACGTGCAAATCAAGATCGTCGAGAAACAGCTCATCCCACTCTTAGATCATGTTAGCAAGGGCAAGGTCAAGAAGGTCGTCGCTAGCGCCTCGAGGATGCAGCGAAGACATGCAGGGATCCCAACGCTCGACCTGAAGGCGAAACAGCGAGAGATAAACTCCCTTCTCGACGACTTACATCGAGACGCAAAACGATCTTTCGTCCGCGAACGCTCGCACAGGTCCGACCTCCTCGAGCAGACGGTCGATAGTGTGACATCATGGCTCAACGACATATGGAGGGTGGTCTACGAGCACAACGTCGACTTCATGTTGGCTCACAAGTGTCTCTTGTTTACTGTGACAACCCTGGACCAGATAGGCCACGGCCGCGCTAGGTAAGTACTCATACCGCCCTTCCTATTTGCATCCTTTTGCGTACTCGTGCGGAGCATCGGAACCAGCTCTAAACGGTGCGATATGTCTGGGAGCCCGGAGAGTATGTCTCTCAGATGGTCGCGATCTTCGTACATCTCTCCGGGCCTGCATCTATGCCAATGGATCCGGTGGCTTTAAGTATGCGTGCCCCGCTTTTGGTCCTGGTCCAGCCTGTCAATAGGGAGTAGAATATGCCCCCGATACTTGACGCATACCCGTACCCGTATCCGTACAAACCCGTATTCTAGTCCACGGGCATGGGTGTACAAGTATCCCGGTGGGTCTGCGTCGTAAGTACTACACGGTCGCAGTACGTTATGGGGGTTCGTAGCGATCTGTCTTGGCATCGCCCGCACCCGCCACCGCGGCTACTCAACAACGGATGGGTACGGTGCGGGCGATACCACGACAGATGGGTACGAGCCCGACATTAGGGTCTAACTCGAGAGCATAGCTGGCTGACTCTCGAGGTCAGGGCCGGGGCTGCTTGTCGAGACTGTTTCGCTCGGGGTCCGGGTAATTTCGACGCTGCGCGAGCTGACGATGGGGTCGGTCAGCGGCGCATGCGGCCTGAGGTTCGAAGCGCTTGAGCTTGATCGTACAGTTTTAGTCGCTTTGCCTCGTCCACACGGTGTGGACTAGGTAAAGTGACTTGTGCTACATGCCGTGAGCGGTGAATCTGACTATATGCATGGTTTTGTGCCCGCAAATCCACAGTTTGCACTTATAGTGCAGCTACTAGCACGGCTGGCAGGTCGTGACAACGTTATCGACGAATGTTTTCAGTTGAGCATTCTTCGTACCTCCGAACCTGGTGTTGACCTGTTCGCAGTTGTCGTTGTGCGTTCACCAATCTGTATGTGCCAATCACTCTCAAGCGCAAGTCTGGCAAGGTTGTCAAGTCGTGGCAACTAAACGGTGCACACAACATCGAAGAAGTGTTGCAGTTCATCTGGCGCGATCTCTTCCTCAGCATGCTCGCAACGGGCAATCAACGTCAGATCAAGAAGATTCCCGAGATGCTCGATGACATCGAGGATACCCTCGGTTGGACAGCCCTTGAGAGACTCGTGTATGGTGGTCGAAAATGTAAGTGGCTTCGGTGAGTCCCGCGTGCCACCTCCTCTAATGCATCATCGTAGGTCCCCACGACATGGACGAGGACGAGGACGAGTGGGTGGACACTGACAATGATGACGACGAGGACGCGTATACCGACGAAGATAGCGATCTCGATGCGCCGATCGACCGGCACGACTGGTTGCCCAAGGTGTCCCAGACCCCTACCCCATCCCATGCAAAGCACTGGTCCCCGCGCGTCAGTGCGCAAATGATCCATTTCAGGACGCACGTCCACACAGCGATGACGTCCGTCTTCAAGATCACCCCTTCGCTCCGTCTCTACTCTGCGCTCCTCGCGAACTCGACTGACCCGGAGGGGACGTCGGCCGAACTGTTGTCGTTCTTGAACAGGATGGCGACGACCTGCCCGGAGGTGTTCTCGGCCGCATTAGACATCCACGCGCTGGAGAACAACACCGTTGCGCTTGCGAACCTCCTATCCACGCACTCGCACCTCATCCGCCCGCGCGACGCGCCGATCTACCAGTCTGCTATCACGACGCTCTCCAGCGACCCCTTCCACCTCCTGCGCTCACAGGAAATCATCGAGAGGGAACTGCTCGACACCGCCGCTGCCGTCCGCTCTGCGCTCGTCGCCCCCTTCTCGCTGCTCGATACTGCCGAAAACCGGGCCGAGATTGAGCAGATCCTGAAGCTGCGGCCCTCCGCAGCCGGGCGACAGGACCGCATCGAACGCTGGGTCGACGCGATCTCCACCCCTGGCTCGAACAACCCGAACCCGGTCGCACTCGCCGCGATGGTCATGGGGATTGTCATGCCCGCGTTCGATGGGGTAGAGGATCCGCTCAACTACCTCGACCTCGACCCGAACGACCCGGACATGGAGGACCTCCGGGACGAGTTCCGCCCGCGGCTGAAGCAGCGCTTCGAAGGCTGGTCGACGACGGCGTCCGTAGTCCGCGGCGGGCCGAACATTCTCATCAAGGTGTACAAGGAGCTCATGAAGACGATGCCGTACCTCCGCATGAGTGACGTCGTCGAGGAGATGCTTGGGAGGTACGTACACCGTTTCTCACATAATTCGTCCACCGTCGATGCTGACCCCGCACTATCCTAGACTGGCAGACAAGCCGAGCAAGCAGTACCTCATCGACGCCGTCGACGCCCTCTCCGCGTTCGTCAAGATCCAGCGGCGCAAGCACGCGGCGCTGAAGACGGAGCAGAAGCGCCGCACCAACGCCACGGCGCAGCCCTCCGCCCCCGGCGCGTCCTCGGGCCCCTTCGTCTTCGGCGCGCCGTTCGGGCCTGGCCCGTCCGCGTCGACATCCACGTCTACCGCGGGTGGTCCGTCGACCCCTCCGTCGGACGAGCGGCCGGATACTCCGCCCCCGCCCCTCGAGCCTGTCACTGCGGCGCCTGCCCCGCTCTTCACGTTCTACACTGGGACGATCCCAGCGCCCCCGCCCCCTGGTCCCGGTGCCGCTGGAAGCAGCGCTGGCGGTGGTGGTCCTGGTGCAGGAGCAGAAGCAGGCGGATTCGGAGGGTTCGGAGGGTTCGGGGGCGGGTTCGGGGGAATGGAAGATGTAGACTGATATTAAGTTGCGTGCGCCTCGGGTTCTAATTTCTCGCGGTCTTAATGCACCAACGACCCTTCGTTCGTCGGACGCTCATGCTCTTGTAGCTTGTAGGTTCTTTGCCTAGCTTCGCTTACCCTCTGGCTAGAAGAATGCACAGCAGGCGCTGTCGTGGCCTCGTAATCCAAATGTACCATTCGAGCAACAAGAATGACATTAATTGTTCAAATACAGCGTGGCAGCTGGACGGGGGCTTCCCCAGGAAATATTCGATACTAGCGCGAACGAGAACGACAGACCGTGGTGGTGCTACACGAGTCACGATCCGGCATACACCCCGTCCTCCTTACTCCGCCTCCTTCTCAGCAACTTCGCCGACCCCGGCGCCCGTGCCTTCGGCGATCCCGACGCCGTCCACTGCAACGTCCGCGTATACCGCACCCTTCGGCACCTCGACCTGCTTCAAGACGTACAGGGTCTGGTTCCCGGGCGCGGCGGAGATGTGGATGACGAACTGCGCCTTGTTCCCGTCCTTGTCCTTGCCCTGGAACGTCATGGGCGTCGTCAGCGACCCACCGTGGTCCGTCGCCGCATCGTATCCGTCCTTGGGCTTGCTCGAGGACACTACCCCTGCCTTGATCGAGCCGAGGAGGGGGTTCGTCCAGCCCTACATTGCGAGATCCTCGTCAGCTGGGCACTGCTGCCAGTGCGCGAGCGGAGTGTGACGCACCAGGGCGAAGTCGTAGTAGTGCTTCGTGTCGAGCGAGAGGCGGAACGCGGTGCCGCCGGACACACCCGCGGGCTCGTTGTCCTGGTTGCAGCAGGAGAAGACGAGCTGGTTGAACTGCCCGAAGCTGCCGGGCGCGTCCCAGTACTTGCCCGAGTCGAAGTAGGTGTCGAGGAGGAGGATGTCGAACTGCGTCTCGTTCTTGAGCGTGCACTGCATCCATCGATTCTTGTCCTTCAGCTCCTTCGCGGGCGTCGGGATGAGCTTCTCGGCGACCTATAAGTAGCGGTGGGCGCGCGGTTCAAGACGTCAGAGAGCGGGCGGCGGGGAATGAGGATGCGGGAGATGCACTGACATCCTTGATCTTGGATATGAGCTCCGCCCCAGTGATAATCGTAGTGAGAATCTCGATGATGGCCATGGTGGTGAGGATGAGGGTGCAGAGGACTCAGCGCAGTGAAGCAAGTTTATCCCTGCCCTCGAGCCTTTATACACCTGTGGTCCCGCCGTGCCCTCCCAGCCTCGTTGTCCGGTCCATGTACATGAGCCCATTCATTGCCAATATCGTGATGGCTGAATGGAAGTACTTCAAGCAATTGGCACTAACAACACTGACAGAGCAACTGATTAGCATCCGTGTCTGGGTAGATTCGCGGGGGTACCTTTCTGACGATTCTCTTCCGGGGGCGATATGAATCCCAAACTTCATCCAAGACTTACACAATGGCTTGTACATGGCTCTGATAGTGAATGGAACCGTTAGAAAACAACTTGAAAACCATACAGTCACGTTGGAAGATGGTTCGTCTTGTAAATGGGCGTATGCGTGCTGAGTATGTACTTGGTCAGATGTAGTGAACACCCGGTGATTGCATGTTACCGACGTCAGACGGAGGACGAGAATGGCATAAGTAAGCGATTAGCGTGACATTCTGACAGAAATACTGCAACACGAGTCACCCTCGAGTCTGCATGGTTACTATACCAGGTCAATATTTGCGAGGTGAGTGACTTTTGACACCGGCGATTCAGAAATGGACGGACTCGGGCCCTGCGCCTAATGCGGCATCAATAAACAACTGAGATGTTCTGACAGGGGGTGGGATAAATACATTCTAGCGCCCCTTGTACTTATTGAAACTTCAATTGGACTGGCACGAGACGTAGCGAGTCAGCAACAGATGCCAATGATCGAAGCTTTGAAGACTCAGCTCGCGATTGCGGGTAAATATATCTAGGGACGACTTGGCTCTATGAGTCACTGCCAGCAATTGACCAGCAATGCGAAGAGAAAGCCGTGCACTAAGATTAACGACAACCGTTGACGTTAACCAACAACTAAAACTTAAAGTTATTGAACAACTTGTTGACAACTTCCTAAGGTGTTCCGCGGAAGCCGCGGCCGCGGTCCGCCGCTTATGGCTGTGCCTGATACGTAGTAACTCCTGCGGCCGGCGCCAGCATTTGAGGCCGTCTTCCTCCTTCTCAACCACCTCCAACCATGAACTTCGACTCCGACTCGCCACGATTGATCCTCGATATACAATTCCTAATCATTCACGCTATCGGAGACCTGGACTACCAAATCGATGGCCAGGAAGAAATACTCATTGCATGCGCAACACTGCGATCATGCGCGTTGACTTGTCGCGCCTGGCTGGATACGGCTCGCAATCTGTTATATCGGTTTGTCATTATGATCGGCCGAAAACATTGCCAGCTCTTCACGCGGACTGTCCTCGACTCTGCATTGCTAGCTCTTAAAGTCCAAGACATCTGTTGCAACTTAGCCGTATGGGATTATGTCGGTATGGAACGCTCTCGGAAGATTGAGATGCCCCTCTCCCCACTCGTTGTCAGTCGTCTAGTCAACTTGAAGACTGCTCTATTCGTCGGGAAGAAAGCTGAACGACCGGTTGCGATGCCGACGCCGTTTGTCTACTTCATCCGGTCCTTTGCGGGCTGCGAGCATCTCCACACCCTCAATTTACTCTCCATACACCTCCACAACTTCGAACACCTCTCAGGCACCGTGTGGTCATTCGTAAATATGAAGTATCTTACCCTCGCCGAGTGCTCGTGGGGCCCTCTCCGGGTACCAGCGGCGCCGTACCCCGCATACGATGACTCCGATCATCCGGAGCGACAACGCCAAAGCTTAACAGACCTCCAGGTGAACGGTAGACCCTACAATAGCTAGCTCCTGCCGTTTGACTGATCGTCCGTTACTAAGATATGTCGTCGCTCGACTTTCAACGATATGGATGCAGTGCTGCACCTCGTCAATCCTACGAAGATAAAATGTCTAGAGCTTGTATCTGACATGGACGGGCAGGAACAATTTGCGGGTGCGTCTGATCTACTAGAACTCTGTGTGAGTTCTGCGTCAACTCAATTATTCGATCGTCTACAGCCATCCCCCAATTTATCTCCCTCGAAACTCTTGCCATCACTGGCAACAGTAACGGCTTTCCATGGATCATGAAGATCCTATCCAACGTCCGTTCCACGCAGATCGAACAGATCTACATTGGCTACCTCGCCAAAGATGCTTCGCTTGAAGAGGCTGTTGCCATCCTCGCAGACTCGCATCTGGACGACGCTCTCTGTTCAGACCAGTTTGCCAACCTCTACTGTATATACTTCAGGCTCAAGTCAGCGCATGCCCTCGGCCGAGCGGAAGAGGATGTGTGGGCGAAGCGGATCGAAGCCTGCTTGCCAGGATGTCGCGAACGAGAAATATTAACAGTAATAGTCTCCCCCAATTGTGCGTAAAGTTCGCGATATCCGCTCATCATCTAACTGAGTCTTGGCGCAGATGTATCACTCGAATGAGTCGGAGATCACCCGGGCCACAGTGAAAGTCGTGGGGAGGACCCTCAAAAATGTCGACAGCATCACTCGATCGACTACAATGTTATCTCCAGTCTAAAAAAGTAACCACTCAGCCTGGCAGGTCCGCTCGATTGAGATTTCGACCATGGATTGTACTGACAGCCAGTGATCATCGATCAGCGTTGGGAGTTGTGGAGCCCCGGTAGTTCGCCTGGTAGTACCTCTCGAGACTCGCCATGCCATGTTGGAATGCATTGTCGTAGACATACCGACGAGAACTTCAAGTATTATGCACCGGTACCTTTCTCTCCTTTACTACATCTGCCATTGGGAAGCGACAATCACTACAATATTACCACACCAGTGCCACCCCTAAGTGGCAAACTTTTGGTAGTATTCAATTGTCCTTGGCAGCGTTACAAATAACTGAAGGACCTTTGACTCACGGCTAGGCTGAGCCCTATATAAACTGGATGAGTAGCAGCTGCCAGCTGTAGAGATTGCCTACGTCGCCTCCGCTCTCAATATCTACTCCATGTCCAAGAGCCTCTGCTGAGTTGCCAACTTCTAACCCGCGAAAAACTGAGGGTGAGTCATGCCAAGTTCTTCAACCACACATAGATTGACCTCTTCATGTACAACTCACTATGTAGATGAAACGATCATTCGTATGGAAGCTCAATCTCGACATCATCCTCGCCATTCTCCTCTACTCTGAGCCAGATGCTATCTCGGCAGTTATGCAAACGTGTGGCGTCTTGTACCGAGAGGGGGCAAAATACCTTCTTCACTGCACGGTCGAACTCACCGCGACTCCCAAGGTGGCCTCATTCCTTTTATTCATGAAAGCAGAGGAACGCACTGAGCGGCGCCAAGCTCTTTGGTCCTTGACGATCGACCTGACAAACTCAGAGCATCTGGTGGAAGTAGCCAGTGGATTAAAGGACTTATTCTTAGCGTTGCGTCCTGTCTCCGCCTTAGAGCGTCTGGAGATCCACGATGCCGAGAGGCTACTCTCGTCGCACGCCGAACTCCCTTCCTCCATCGCCGCACTCACGTCCCTCAAAGATCTGACTATCCTTCTTGGAGAAAACAGTGCGTTGCGCGGAGACGAAAACGCGCTCGACCTCCTCGAGAACATGCGGTCCGCTTTGACGATTGCACACATCGAACTTGTTACTAGTAGCGCCGATCGCGGAGACGACGACGGTAACAACGGTGACGATGACGACAACGACGACCGTCGAGAGCTGTCCAAGATTCTCAGTGCATCACAGCACACCCTAGTGGCCGTCACTTACAATTACCTCACCAAGGCGTTCCGTGACGGGCTCGTCTACCCGAAGCTCAGACACCTGTTCTTGGGCAGGGTTCAAATTCCGGTCACTATGGAGTACGTCCGCGCGTTTCCGAATCTATCCTCTATAGGCCTGTACGCAGACGGTGTCTTCATACCCGACTCCGGCATGTCCGCCTTCTTCCGGGCAGGTAACCAGGAGCAGCTCCGAGCCCTTGCGCATCGCCCGTGGCCCTCCCTCTTCCGCTTCGAAGGCACAGTCCAGAATCTGTACCTCATGGGGCTCAACTTCCATATCCCGATGCTCAGACTCCGCGACGATGGCTGGAGAATGCTCTGTCCGGCGCTGCGAGTGATTCTGATGGACATCTGCCCGAGGCATGTCACTCTGGAAGTGAGTGGAGCTTATTGGGTTCTCGTAGACGTCTTCGCCGCGACGTTCCTCGAGGTACGGAACCCTCAAATAGAGTCCCTTGAGCTTCACATCTCCCTGACCTGTGTGGACGCTTACCGGGACGTCAAGCATATTCTGGTGCGCCCTGCTCTTGCAGCGTGTCTCTCCGAGTCTCGAGTCGCCGAATGCTGACGATTCTTTCTGGGTCCCACAGGGTGCTGTCCTCCGAATTGTTCGGTCGCTCCGACTGATCTACTTCCACCTAAAACTTCATCCATCATCTATGGAAGAGGTCGAAGATTGCCCACACGACGATGCGACTTGTCCAGCGCGACGAGAACAAGAAGTGAGGGCGCAGTCGTTCCCTGTGCACCGCACGATCAATGCGCTGGACCTCGAGGCCGCGACCGAATATTTCCGATCATCTGTCCCGACGTTGAAGCAAGTTCGCATTTCCGTCTGCGGCCGAGAGGATCAGGCAGTAAATGGATAGTACATGCGTTGATGTTGTCAGTCAAGTACTATTCAGCTCAGGACTGCGGTCTCCGGCGAGGTTATAGAAACTTGTAATCGTAAAAACTGTCCGTTCCGATCCGAGTCGTATGCGGACGACGGCTTGTAATTGTGTTATTTTCTGCTACATACACTCATCTTCAACAAGGGCAGGCTATGACCGCATCGAGCAAGGGCTCAGCACGTAAAAACCCCCGGTCCTGATGCGCTCGATCAGCTCTTTACCCGACCGATTTTGCGCATGCCATACTCACCGGGGATGGTGTAGTTTGACAGGGTCTGGTAGATGTTGATCTTGATACCTATCGGACATGCGCGTTAGCGCCGGCCGATCCGGTCGATGAACACATAGAGACATACCTGGGTCGGTGCCTTGGTAGGCACCAGGGAAGGAGACAGTGGCGGGGGTCTTGGACCCTGACCCCCCCGTAATATTGATCTGCGCACACTCCATGTAGAACTGCGCGCCAGGGTAGCTACTTGCAGCGTGGAGGGCTGCACAACCATGTCGGATGAGTACGGACTGCCCACGCAAGCATTCGAAAGCGAGTAAGAGACGTTGCGCACCGATGATCTCGTGGCGGAGGAGGTACTGCCCGGACTCAATGCAGCTCGGGATGGTGAACGAGACCTTGCCCTGGTTCTGGATGAGGCGGTCGACGGCCCACGTGTTCGTGGACGGCGTGTAGCCGTCCTCCTGGATCTTGAACCACTTGAGGCCGGTAACATCGCTTTGCGTCGCGTCGGGGATCTTCGCACTGTAAGGGCGGTTACATACGCCATAGTCCTCATTCATGATATGCTCTTACAGGTAAGAGATAACAGGGCCCTTGTGACTGGAGTCGATGGGGTCAGCCGGATCGTTCGGTGTCTGGTTGAGCGTGTGGTGCCACTATATAGTAAATATCGCCGCATCAGAGCCCATCCGCTGTCAGCGTACACTCGTTCTGAATTTCCTGCGTACCTCAGCAGTGACGGTTGCACCAGCAGGGACGTCAATGACGGCAGTAGAGATAGGTGTGTGGTACGGGTTGATGCCTGTAGTGGACGAATTGGTCCGTGAGCCCGGCCGGGAAGTGTAGTGAACGGCGAAAGTATGTACCTCCGTTGCAGATGATGTCGTTGGAAGTCACATCTTGAATAGGCTATGGGCAATAATAAGTGCTCAACGAACATGAAGAATAGCGCAGAGAAGAGTGTATACGCCATCGTAGTCGGGGGCGCGGATGCCCGTCAGCTCGCCCTGGTCAACTCCATTGACGTACAGCTTCTGGAAGATGGTGTGTGCAGAGGCAGAGCTTGCGAGGATCGCGGCGGTCGCTACGGCAGCGACCCTGGTCATGATGGTGTCCTAGTCTGTGCAGGAGGTCGAGGAGATGCGGCGCAGTCCCGAAATTCGAGCTTGAGGGGCTCTGATCGTGCTCCTGGTTACTCTTATACCCCTCGCGTCCCAGGCATCTACCCGCCACACTGCAGTGACGCCACTTATGAGAATGACCGATCAGCCTGAGCATCGTCTGCCGCTATCTGCCGTCTGTGGCCGGCCATTGCGCCAGAGAAGACGTCCCAAGGCAGGAGAGCATGATTAAAATCAGCGTGCAGGCAAGCCGGAGGATTTTGTCCAGGATTTACCCGTGAATTGAGTTGTGATGATGACATCATGTGGGGTATTTAGACATGCTGAGGTATGATGAGAGTTCGTCAGAGATCATCCGCGGGGAGCATAAACGACTCACCGTTCCCCCGAAGAATACCCTTCATCTTCGCCAGGTGTGGCAATGGCATCTAAGCGCTGTTGTGCGGGGGTACTCTCCAGGAACAAGAGTCTTGAGACGCACCATCGTCGTGGAAGACGACGTGATCACTGCTTCTAGGAGCAAGTGAGGGCGAACAGCGGCGTGCTTAAGGCGCGCCACGAAAGTCGCTGAACACATGCCACGGAGACGGATTATTCTCAGAGAGAACTTCGGATGCACTAGCGTACAAAGGCTCGCGTCGGAGCAATGTATTTTGGGTTTTCATGGCGACGATATACATTGGCGGAAAATTGGTGCGATGTCATGGGGCATGTGCTCGTTCATCAAGCTTTCAAGCTTGAAGCGGCGCCGGTGCTCGGCACTCGGCGCTCAGCGCTCAGCACTTGAAGACAGCAGGTCCTGCAGCCACGTCAGTCCAAACTCCCCATACCACCTCGCGAAGACGACACATACCGGGGATCGTGTAGTTAGAGAGGGTCTGGTAGATGTTGACCTTGATGCCTGCGAGACAGAGAAAAGTTACTAAGCACGGACGCCCGGGCCTCGGGTATTAAACATGCTTACCGGGGTCGGTGCCCTTGTATGCGCCGGGGAACGAGACCGTCGCAGGAGACTTGGAGCCAGAGCCGCCAGTGATGTTGATCTGCGCGCACTCCATGTAGAACTGGGCCCCGGGATAGCTTCCCGCGGCGTGCAGGGCTGGCCACACAAGTCCACAACGTCAAACAACGTTGAACCCAATCTGTGTAACCGATCAGGGGCGATGGGGCTTACCAATGAGCTCGTGCCTGAGCAAGTACTGGCCCGAAGCGATGCAGCTCGGGATGGTGAACGACGCCTTGCCCTTGTTCTGGATGAGGCGGTCGACGGCCCACGTGTTAGTAGAAGACGTGTAGCCGTCCTCCTGGATCTTGAACCACTGGAGCCCCGTCACAGAGCTCTGGGTAGCATCGGGAATCTTCGCACTGCGGTCGACGACGGTGAGCATGCGTGACGAGGGCAAAGGCGAGAAATGAGGCGAGAAATGAGGCGTACAGATAGGTGATGACGGGACCCTTGTGGCTGGCATCGATGGGGTCCGAACCGTCATTGGGAGCTTGGTTGAGAGTGTGGTGCCACTGCGAGAGCACGGTTGATACGATGAGGAGCTATTTCGACGCGAAACCCAGTGCGAGGCTCACCTCAGCAGTGACAGTCGCACCCGCTGGGACGTTGACGACGGCCTGGGAGACGGGCTGGTGGTAGGGGTTGATTCCTGCGTGTCTTCGGTGAGCACGTGTACTGCGAGGTGCACACAAAGAAGCGCTGAGGACGAACCTCCGTTGCAGATAATGTCGTTTGAGGTCACGTCAGTAATAGGCTATTTACAGCGCAGCAGCTATCTGTCAAAAATAGAGCGGAGGAGGAGGAGCGCATCCTTCGTGCGAAGACTCACCCCATCGTAGTCAGGCGCTCGGATGCCGGTCAGATAGCCCTGGTCGACACCGTTCACGTACATCTTCTGGAAGATGGTGTGCGCCGAGGCGCAGCCGGAGAGCAGCAGAGTCGTAGAGACTGCGAGGACCTTCATCATGTAGCGAACGTGGCGCTAGAGTCCATCTGTCGACGAACGCGCTTTTGTACTGCCAGACTTCAACAAAGTGCGAGGATGCCAAGGATTGGTAGAGGCCGCCGAATATCATTGAAAAGCGAGCAACTGCATTGAGCTAGGGTTGTTGGCGACTCTTCGGAGTGGGTCGGGTCAGGAGGTCGACCGGGAGTCGCATGGAGTGTGATCCGGATACATGGCAGTGGGCGAGCTTTAGCAGAGGCATTGCCGACGCACGGCCGAAGAGAGTAAGAAGAATTAACACGTCCAATCGTACTACGGTACGACGAGCAGCAGCATCGAAGCGATGATGCCCCTCGTCGCTAGCTCTATAGCGGAAGATTTGGCTTCGGAGGCGCAGGTTATCTGATCTCGTCTCGCGCGGAGAGAGGTCTTCGCTTTTAGACTTTCGTGACTTATAACTCTGCCGAAAAGATTCGAAACAGCCCCATAAGCGAGCGATCTCAAGGCAAGGATAGATGGTCTTTGACTTACTCCGAACTCAGCACCATTCAGTATTGAGAATTTGCGGAAAGCTAGCACGCCAAGCCGGCTATGACAGTATGATACAATTACTCCGTTGAAGGAGTACAACGTGCGATAAGAATATGCTACAAGCTAGGATCACCTCAAAGCTTCACGGTGGGCGTCATGTCAAGATGCAACACACGGGTATAATTCAGTACTTGCCCGACGCAAGGTACCGCATGATCGTCAACGTCGCCAGAATCTCTGTCGCCAAGCGTCAGTAGATGACCCCAGCGCTACATACACTGGGCAGCGCTCACCAACGGCGAGATGGCCGAAATGCTCGTAGATGGTGAGAATGTTGCCCGATGCGGTGTACGCGGGCTTTTCGGGGGGCTTGAGGTTGTAGTGTGCGACGACGTAATCGCGCGAGTCCACGCACTGGTCAACGTGTGTCAGCGCCGGAGGCACGGACGGAGCAGCACTGCGTGAAGAGGGATTGCGACATACCGACCACTCGTGGTCCTTCACAGCGCGATGCAGCCAGCGGTACTCCTCGCCGTTCGACGCGACAAATTTGCGCGACAAAGACCTGTAGGACAACACGCATGTGTGTGAGCATGCCGTTTCTTCGCGGTTACGGGCGTCTCGCGACGTCCGCGTCGGCCGGAACTGAGAAACACACTGACCCCGCGAAGATCGAGGTCTTTTTCAGATACTGCGCCATCGGCATCGACACGCCTGAGTCGACGAACGATACCGTTCCCAACGCCCCGTTGGGCCCGAACTCCAGAATGACTGCAGGATCTCGTTGGGGTGGTCGCGAGTGTCGCTGGCTCGACGATCGGCGTCCGGTGTTGTACACCATCAGGGTCGTATTTGGGAAGTGGGCGGCTTGCGAGGGAGGCGGACGCGCGACGCGCAGGAAGAGGCGGTCGTATAGCTCGTCGAAATCTGAGCCTGTATATTGGCCTGTCCGGTCCTCAAGATAGTACGGGAGCGCTCTGGGGATCATACTAGTCTCCCAAGGCTGGTGGAGGGGTGGTTTAGGGCGATAGAGAACGGCGGCGGCTGCGTGCGGAAGGAACAGATGAGACTGGCCAGCGGAGGGAGGGGCAGCGGGAATGAGAGGACAGGCGAAGCAAAAGCGGATATATATTGGCTGCGGCGCGAGCACACAACTCAAGTGGCACGAGTGAAGAAGCAGTCAGACGCCTGGCCAAAGGATGGGACGCGACGTGTTCTAGGGGACCCTCCCGGTGGATGACTGCGCGTGTGCCGATCAGTAAGCTCCAAAGGCGAGGCTTCACACACGTCCCGTCTTCCTCATCTCACACTTTCTTCTCATCACAAGCCCATTCGCCCTCGGCGAGAGATCTGGGGCTGCGTCAGCCCCGAATTTGGGCGCACCACATGCGGCGAACTGCACCGAATGGAGCGGGCAAAGAGGCGCTGCGATCTTGAGAGGCGCTTCTCGCACCTGGGCTAGTGCAGAACAGGGACGGCACACACGCCCGTGTCCCATGCTCGATATAGCCCCCTTCGGCCACCTTGCGACCCGAAACTCCCGGCTGCGTCGGGGGCCCTTCGCTGCCACATTCACCAGCGCATTATGGCCGGATCGCGGTGCACGGGCTCGGTCATCGACGTCGGGGACTCGGGATGGCAGATAGCTTGGAGAAGAAGCTTTGGACTCGCTAAATGTGCTTGCCACAACGCGAGCTCACTTGGCGCCGTCGCTCCTCAAGACTCCACAACGCCATTGTCATGCCACCGCGTACTCGTTCGGAAAATGCAACTCCACTGGAGAGACAATGTTGTAAGGACGGTACTCACTACGTATACCCCACATGCCAGTGAAGGCACGCGCGACTTCATGTTGGGGTAGAAGCCGTCGCTTGTTCCGGCTCGACTTGGGACGCCATCTTGCACGAATTCAAAGTGATGCCAGGGAGAACATCGTTCCGTTCGTCGCACAGAGGTCGCGATGACGCACTCGGGATCCAGGTGCGATATCCCTGAGGGCATGCCGTGAAAGACCCTGTCATGGTCTCTTCTGGTCCATCCCTCGAAGGCCGAGACGACAGTGACAGCCCCTCGCCCGCGTCGGCACCCGCGCCGAGGACCGTCTCGGTACTGCAGCGTCAGAATCATTTAGAATGCACGGAGAAGCAGGCAAAACGTACTTGCTGTGCCCTCAGAGGAAGCCTTCCCTGCGTGAGGCGTGGACGCGACCAGTCCTGCGAACCCCGAATCAGCAGTTTCAGCCAAGGGAAGCAGAAGCCGCGATCTCGGCGCACAGGTGACCCGATGCAGGCTCTGGTCAGTGACGACGCCGACGGTCGATGTGAAAGAGAGTTGGGCGTGAGTACGTGCGCGGTTCTCACCTGACCCCCGCCTAGCCACGACTATGGCGGCAACTTTAACTCTACAGAGTAAGCGTCGGTGGCGAGGGTGCTTGATTGAGGTGCAAGTGCGGCGCGTGGGGTAGGGGCGCTGACGCTCATTATCACAGGACGCGACAGACACGCGAAACGGATGATGAGGGGGGGCATGCGGAAGAAGCGCACCATACTACTCCGATCAATCCGCTCTACGAACGCGTTGGCCTTCTAATTCTTCGGTGCGCATTCCGAGGTCGCGACGCTTCCCGGCTAATGCAGCCTGTCGTGCTGCGTAACGACGCATTGTATACAGCTGCAGAGCACTCGCATATTGCCCTACCCTGGGATCTAATACAAGAAGCAAGTCGTACACGAACCGCCGCAAGGTCCGTTAGCATTTTGTCACATGTCGCACACCTGATGCAGTGTGGTCAGTTAAGCGTCGTATAGATGGGTAAAGGGGTGTCTTAATCACCACGCCATACGCCACTCGCCCCGCACCTCCGGTCAGCCCTATGCTTCGACATCCTTATGCTGGCCGATGATTTGTGCACTCGTCTTCGCGTCCAGGAAGAGCTCGCCCATCTCATTGATATCTTCGAGCTGAATGTCTTTCCGGCCCGCAAGCGAGGCCAGAATGGAGGCCGGTGTGAGCAATTGCAACGCGTATCTGATGAACGAGATGAGCGACAAGCTAAGATGTCACGAGGATTTGGCGATTTAGCAACGTACCGTAGCGAGCTACTGGCACCCTTCTCTGCCAACCGATCCAACACGCCCTCACCAAGCTTGAGGTCCTCTACATTCGCACGCAATTGGATGACCTTCGCGATCGAAGCCTTGTCGTACAGGGCCGTTCGCACAATCAGGCACCTGACCACGTTGTCGTGCGTGAGTTTGCGAACATAAATAGCTTGAGTTGCCGGTCGAAACGTACCGGTCAAGCAGGTCAACAGGAATACCATGCGGAGCGGTGATGTCTGTTGTGCCTCGGACAAGCGTGTGCCCTCGATTGGTCGCGAGAACGACGGTTGGTGCCATAGGGGATTCCAATAACGCGTTCAAGTACGTGAAGCACTCAATGTCCAGCATGTGCACCTGCATGCCGCTCAGGGGTTAGGTACTACACCGTGTTTGAGCATGTTGTACGTACCTCGTCGATGAATACAACACCCGGGACGACTTCCGCGACCCCCTGATCAACATAGCCTTTCACAACGCGGTTGACCTCTCTTCGTAGCTTCTCCGTGATCTCAGTCCGACCGCTCTTGACCAAGCTGCCCATGACGCTCATGATGTCCTGGCCTCCTTGCGGTCGAGCGTTTGCTGCATCGAGGTCACCGAGCGTCACATCCTGCACAAGCTCTTTCCGTTTATGCACGTCGCCCTTTGGCAATGGCACGTACGTCTCCGACTCCAGGTCATACGACGACGCATACGCGTCTGAACGACCAACGCGCTATTCACAACAGGCGTCAATGCCAGAGTGCGCGAACTCCAAAGAATGCTCACGCACCTTCACCGCGCCGGTGTTGGCTTCAACATAGACGACGTCCCCAACCTGGATCTTCTCCTTCAAAATCGCTTCGTATATGCTGGGGTCTAGTCGTAGCTGCTTTGTGCCCCGGACGGTCTTGAGCCCGACAATGACATGCGACACAGTTTTGCCGTACCCGCTCAGAGGATTCTCGGACTCGGTGGGGGTTAACTCCGTCACCTCTCCCTCATAGACTTCTTTCGTCTCCTTTATCCGTAGACCTGCATATATGCACGTCAGGAACAGTCTGGGCGCATAGTGACCGAATCAACGCGACGGAAAAGGACATGTAGAGCTACCGGCCTACAAATACGCGATCGAGACGTACCTATTGCGCGCCGGAAGGCCTCTGCAAGTACCTCCGTTTTTTTCACCTCCGTGCTGTAGACTTCTGATCCGACCATAGGGCAGAACGGTACTTTTGCGCCGAGTTCCTGGGAGATCGCGAGCGCGAGTGCCGTCTTTCCAGTACCAGGCGCTCCGACGAGCAGCAATGCGCGACCAGAGAACTTGCGCGACTTGACGAGATCGACAACAACACCGCAGGCCTGAAGACAAACCGAGCCGTTAGGTTGACTGAACGGGTTGTTCACATTACTGTCGCAGCTCATCGTACTCGGAGGGACGTACCTCACGCGCAGCGGTCTGCCCAATGAATCCTGCACTATCCGGTATCGCATATCCTTCAGAGTTGAGACCGAGGCCCTTGATGTGAGAATGAGGAGCTATGCGGGACGAGCGAGTCGCAGGTGTTGTGGGAGGAGGAGGGACGGCATTATGAGCGACGGGTGCTGAGGAGGAGGCACCCGCGGTCGTTTTCATTACGCTAGACATGATGAGCGGGGAGTGGGGGCGTCGGGGTGCACAGCGAGCAAGAAACAGAGCGCGACGAGGAACGATCGCGAAACACGCGTCGCAACTCAGAACTACGATGAGACTCCGAAAGTTCTGATGAAGCTCCGCTATCACACCATTATAAGTGTGTTCACGCTCCGACTGAACCTAAGCCGCGCTTGTGGCTTCGCGACTTGACGCGAAGTCTAGCCCGTTCTACATTACTACCATGTCCTCCTCTACCTCAAAACCATTCGTCCAGTCTGGAGAACCTCTGAACGACTTTCTACGGTCCTTCTGGCAGAGACAGATTGATGCCGCCGAGCAGGAAACACCAGACTACCGTCATCCGCCCCTACCACTCGCGCGAATTAAGAAGGTCATGAAGAGCGACCCGGAGGTCAAAGTACGTGACGAAATCTCACTTTGTCGGACGTAAATCTGATACTCTGCTACTGCGAAGATGATTGCGGCGGATGGTACGTTCTGTGCAACACATACTTGATGCGCAGAGCTCAAAGGGTCTTAGCTCCAATCCTCTTCTGCAAGGCCTGTGAAAGTACGTTGCATATTCAGTTGCATTGGTGCCTGTTTGAAACCCATCTTCGTGCTATACCCGAAGTCTTCATTGCGGAGATCACGGCGCGCGCATATATCATTGCAGACTCGAACAAGCGTCGCACACTCTCCCGAGCCGACATAGCCAAAGCCCTCAGCAAGTCGGACCAATTCGACTTCCTCATTGACATAGTCCCTCGTGAGGAGCCCCCTGGTGGCACAGCACAGGTTGGGAATGCTGCACGAGCTCCCAAGAAGGGTCCTCCAGCTCCGGGCACCGCGAGCGCAGTGGGTCTTTTTCTCTCTTGCGCAAGCCTCGTACCGACCCTCTCTCTGCACTAGCCCCCTCAGAGCCGGGAAGACTCACAGAATGGCGCCTTGGAGAACGATGAAACTGCCGAGGATGTACCTGGGGGTGTCGACCTCGAACAGGTACTTCGTCCTTTTCGATTGCTTCGCGTTCTGTACTTACGGCTCGACATCTGGTACAGCTGCATTCTCTGCTCCAGCCACCCGGGCCCATCGAGCCGCGCTCGTTGTCTTGAAGTTTCACAGCCTCAGACATCCCATCTGTTCGTTGTAGTAGTTATCTCAAGTTGTCGTTTTTGCTATCGTGTTGTACCGTGTACTGATAAGCTTATTGTATTTCTTCGTCTCGCGTCGATCTCGCTAGTTTGACTTTTTGCTCAAGTCGCCCGATACCTGACAGACGCATAGACTATGCACACCATGTCGCGACTGTCCGGCATTATGTCCGCTACATTAAGTTCGACGTTCCTGGTGAGTACCGTTTCGTCTGGAGACACTGAACTGTTCTCGCTGACCTACGTATCCTATTCAAATACTCAAAGCGACCCGTGCGCCGTGGCCCATTCAGCTGACTTATACCGTTCGATTCGGACGCGGTCGACGAGCTCTCTAGCCGCATTCACATCGCATTATGGGCAAATCTTACCGCAAGTTCCTTCCTGCTGGCGTCTGACGCGACGAAAGTTAACGTTCATCGGTCGCTTGATACCCCGCCGTGACTGCGCCCCGCTTTCGCGCGTGTTGGAAGATGAATGCTGTAAGCAAGGCAATAAGTAGTCGTCGTCTCCGTCAAGTCTCCGCAGGAGGACCGATGATCGTTTCCGCTCTCCGCAAGAACGACAAAATCCATCCGTTCTCCGCTGCGCGCTCCGCAGTATATTCCGCAGTCCAGACCTCCTTCTCGCATCGCATCTTACTGCGCTCTGGACCGGGCGAACTAGTCGGCTGAATGGAGGTTTCATGCCTTCACTTCAACTCACAGCTCCCTCGAGCGATCATCGCCAGCTTCTCACAACTGTTGAGCGCGCTACTTACACCCTTCTGCGACTCAGGACGAGGTCGTTTCACCGTATTGATATCCGCAATTATAGACTCGCACACATGCATTACACCAAGAAACGATCGCGCAACATGTCAGACACGGAAGGATTACGATCAAAACCCGTTTTAACTCAAACGGACGGAAGGTAGAAGGAACGTGTGCTGCGGCGGATGCGTGAGCGAACCTCGAACGGTATCGTAGGGCGAGGACGAGCATTACCTTCCCAAGCGGGATACTTCGAACGATTAGAGAGGAACGAGGAACACCAAACACCACGTTGATTGCAACGTTAACCAGCAACGGCCTAACTCAGGCCCTGGGGGTCGGCGGGGGGACTTGGCGGGTCACGGTGTGAGCCACCGTCCAGGCCGTCTCGGTGGTGATGGTGGTGACCCACGGCTCCCCTGCGGAAGCGGAGGCAAAGGCAAATTCGAAGCGTACGCGACGACGAAGGTCAGCTCACGGACGCGCGGCGCAAAACTCGGCACGGCGGACTCACTCGTGATGAAGCTCTGGAGGACGCGCGTCGCGGTGAAGGTCTCCGTCGTGAAGTGGGTCGTGATGGTCTTGTCCGCAACGTTGTCGCGCTTCTGGACGTCAAGGTTCGGCTGTGTAGCCCGATGCTCGGTCAGAAGAGGCTTACGCCGCGCGCGAGTGATGGAAATGACTGACGGCCGCAACCGCAAGAGCAGCGGCGCTCGCGATGGTGAGGAGAGTCTTGAACTGCATGGTGGACTTGTCGTGAGCGGGGAGCTGGGGGTGGGAGGATTGGCTTGGGATTGGCAGAAGGCTAAGAGCGACGAGATAGAGGCAGGCTGTGACTGAGCGGCAGCCGCGCGCCGAGAACTTATATGACCTGACCGCGCTATATCGCGTTATGTCGTCGTGCAAGCAGATGCTACTAATAGGGGTGCTCAATTTTGTTCGTTCGCTGCTGTTCGTTCGGAGGTGTTCGTCGGCAACAAGCTGATGGATGATGCGCATCTCTGCCGATGTCAAGCATTTCTCGAGCGCCTCTGGAGTAAATCCCAAGTCGTCGTCCACGTTTGGTAATTGGAAGCTTATGTAACGTCAAGGTATGCGCTTATCTGACTTGTTTGCGACCTCAGTATGAGCTCAAAATTCGTGGTCGTAATGCACTGTGCTCATAGAATCATTGCGCAGGCTTTAATGAGCTTCGATGAGGATGTGGAGGGCCCCTGCCCATATGCCTCAACGAAGGGATATCCAGGAGTGGTAGGGTTTAGCTAGGGTTAGGTCCCGGAATACCTTCTCGGCTCGCACACCTCCCCTCGCATCAAAGCGCCACTCCACGTAGCCGACGAACACCTCCGAACGAACAGCAGCGAACGAACAAAATTGAGCACCCCTAATAGGGCACGCTGACAGACACACGGCCGGTGTTAAAGACACTTGAGTCGTAGATCCGATGGTCGCGCGAGGCGCAGTACGCGTGCTCCGTCACCCGGGGGCAGACGCACACTGTGAGGGTGATGCGCGAGCGAATCAACGAGTCGGCAGCGATGCGCAAGCGATGTGCGAATGATATGCCGTCCAATCGTCGGCGGGGATGACTTGGGCAGGCCTCGTAAGAGCATCCATGGGGATGTCGCGTCGGAGACTCGCAGTAACTGCGCCGAGCGCTGTGAGTTGCAACATCAGCTGCGCAGTTCCGGCCTGCGGACTAAGTCCGTTCTAGAGTCTGTTTAGGCTGCTTATGGTAATCGCATTCATTGTGTGCAGCTGGTGCCAGGTGGTAGGCGGTTGCGATTGATGGGTCCGTCTCGGAGGAGCGGGATCTTAGCTTCGGCTATTACCGTCCGAAGATCGCCTGGTCGTTGCGACACTTTCTATCTCAGATACAGGCACTGATGGCATTCTGCTAGCAGCTCACGCGCAACCGAGTTCTACGGAAGTAGTGATGGCGCTATAACGTCAACGGAGGCAAAGTTGCAAGATGCCTCGGATTCCGATGAGTGACTGGTCCTCCATCATGGCCGACGGTGCTTGGAGTTGAATACGAGCGATGCGACCGGATGCAGCTGTCAGCTCTCCCCAATTATACGAGTGAGGGAAATCGGGAGGAAGTCTCTCGCGGTGATGGTAAAGTCGAGGACAGCTATTGGGAATCTATTGGTCTCTCGGGGACAGAGTTATCTGCACAGTAAATTGCCCAACGTAAGCAGATGATGCTCTACATAGACAGAATAAATGGCCGTTACTCACTAAATCGCGGTAGTTGCGCAATGCGCCAAGTCTATGACAAAGAACAGACATAGCCGTGCGGCATTGACAGGATACTTCCTTCAAAATGGCATCGCAGGCTCTCGTAGGCCGCCGTAGGTCCGTGCTGGCTCAGGTACCCGTGCGTTATGCCTTGCATGGACGAAGCTCGACTCACTCATACCCGGCTTCCGAACATCGTCTGCGCAGCACTCAATGTCATGTCGTTATACCTGAGCGCACTGTTAATGAAGGTGATGAAGGTGAGTAGTTCGATCGACACTGGACAAGGCACGGGAGCGAACGGGACGAGCAAAGGGTCGGACTTTGGCCCAGGTTCCGACATTCGTGTGCCTGTACTCGTGAAGATGGTGAACATTCCTTTGTTAATCCCGTCATATCTAAGCACAATATCAATGTTCAATGAAGATGAGTATGATCGAGACTGGACGAGGAACGGGACGAACAAAGGGTCGGCTTTGGTCCAGGTGCCGACATTCGTGTGCCTGTACGCGTGAAGATGGTGAGCATTTCTCGACCGTTGCGCTCACAAATGTGTACAAGGAGTGACCGACCTGTCAGACAGTCAGACACTTGGCATGAGCTACTGAGCTCAGAGCACGCCTGGTCGTCCCAGGACCCATGTTCATCTGCAGCAGAGGACACTGGACAAGATATTGAACGGATCGAGTTAGATTGCGTTACGATGCGTACCTCACGTACCTGTCGGCTGGAAAGGATGGTGGCTAGTACCCAAACGTGGATGTGAGTTTGAACGCGTAATCAGATATTCCGCACTGTAGCTCGAAGTAAACCGCAAGTCGGTGCACGTACCTGGTACCTGCCTGGTACCATAGCTAGGGGCAGCTTGACTGGTCAATTTTATCGATGAGGTGAAAGTACTAGTGCTAGAACGCATCAGATGTAACACATGTTTCGTATTGCACCACCACCGTGGTTTGACCGTGGTGGCGCAACACAATATGTATCGGAGGTCACGCATCATTCATATCAGAGCTCTGGGACATGCTGGAACAGGCCGTGTGCAGAGACACCGGGGCGGTCTGCAAAAAAAGAAACACTGGGGCCGAAGTCCTTTGAGCTGTCAAAGCGATCAGTTGTGGCGGCTGCAAGATTTACATGTGAGCTTACCATGGACTTCAATTGGCTCTGCTTTACTGTGATCGTGCGGCTTTGTCAAGTCGATCTGTTGCGATTGCGCACGGACATTCTTTACAGAAGATGACTCTGGTCGGCTCGTGCCGAAATGGGGGACGCAGCGTCGGCCGATGGGGTAAGTACTCGAGAGCGCAGTCGGTCATGCTTCCCAAGCCAGAACATAATGCGTCCGAACACCGGTCTTGGCAGAAGAACGAGTTCGCAGAACTGGAAACCGTGCCAGAACCGAACTGTATGAGTTCATACCAGCTTCTGTAGCCATGTGTCGTGTTATCAATGGTGGCCCTTACGATATTGGAGCTGACCTGATAGTCATGAGATGCTATCTTCCGACTGCGCCGCACACGAGTCAAATTCTCGCTAATGCGCGCTTCGTAGCACTTGACAAGAGGCTGAAGGCACTCACTCCCAGATTCCACCTTCAGTGCGTTCACCAGAGAATCAGAGGTCAATAATTAAGAGACAAAGCACTGAACTCACGATTCGGAGGCTACTGCATCCCGTTGGACTTGAAGGAAAGAGGAGGAAAGAGGATCGCCAAGTAGGCGCCTACTTACAACCGAAAGAAGCGGAAGGATTTGAGCGCCGACTCGGAGCTTGCCGCCCACCCGCTGGCACAGTGGCACTTGGAGGCTCTCTGGAATTTGACTCTTGAGCCAATATTGCCACTCCGGACTCCGATAAGTCTGGACGTGCAACCTACATCTAACTCGCATTTGACCCACGAGTACTAATCACTGATGGCTTGCTCTGCACCGATGGCTCATCCTAGTGCCCTTGCTCGCCTTTAGAATGCTTCCGCACCCCCCGGGCCCGAGAGTCGAGACGTTCATATTGTTCATCTCTCACTACATCTCGACCGTGACCCTGTCGACGCGGGCTCGTTCCCCCGTTGACATAAGCAGCTAGCCATCCGACTACAAACGGAATGACTAACTCTTGTTCTCAATTGGTGAGTGAGTCGTCCCTGTCATGAACTATCATTTATCACTTGTGACGACTAATCAGGTGCAATCGTACTCCAGGCTACCCGTCCGCAGTGGGCGCGGTGATGCGTACTGTCGGCCTTCGCACACGGAACTCCTTTATCCGTTTTCGACAAACGCAGCGAGTGGACGGTGTTCCTGACTGGATGCAAGACAATGCTCCCGGCAATGGGCATTTTTATCTCACCAGGACCCAGGCGACGCTACTAGGACGAGAGCATTTGATCGGGTCGACGCATGGCCGACGACTTGCGTTGCCCTCCCGCGTTCATCGCACGGCGTTTCGTCCGGTTCCCACCAGCGATCTCGGCGCAGTCAGACGCCCGTACCCACCTTAGCCGGTGGTTAAGCGAGCCGGAGAGAAGGGGAATAATCGCACTCCACGAGACAATCGCCGCTGGATTGGGACGTGCCTCCTCTCAGCGACGGCGATGCTGCGGCGATGCATCGACTCCTTGCATCAAGTCTGGTCCTCACGAGGAGTCGACGGAGCTGATGTTGGCGATCTCAGACGCTCAGGGGTCCTGGGATATAAACGCTTACTGCCGTTCTCGATAGGAACATCGCAGGCTTCGTCTACCGCCCTTCCTCTGGCCTCATTCGCGCGTCTTGACCTCTCCCTGTTCTACTTAGGCAACAGGGTTCAGTTCACCCGCCTTCACCTACCTATTTTGCACGCACTCTCTGTTCCGGTATGAGCAAGTTTCAGTCCCTGGCCGCTTTTGTCGCCATCTGCCTTGCCCATGGTCGCCTTGTCGCTGGTGCCATCGGCCCCGTCGCCGACTTCACCGTCTCCAATGCGAACATCGCACCCGATGGGTTCACGCGTGCCGCAGTGGTTGTAAACAACCAGTTTCCTGGCCCGCTCATCTCCGGTAACAAGGTTCGCATACATTGCCACTTGCTTCAATTACACTCCGAGCTCACGCATAACTTCATAGGGCGCCAACTTTAAGATTAACGTCATCGATAACCTTACAGATGATGACATGTTGACCGCGACCACCATCGTATGTTTTCACTGTTTATGTTCAGCGCACACTATACTCACATCATCCTATAGCATTGGCACGGGTTCTTCCAGAAGGGGACAAACTGGGCTGATGGACCCGCGTTCGTCAACCAGTGCCCGATCTCCAAGGGCAACTCGTTCCTTTATGACTTCTCCTCCACCACACAGACCGGCACGTTCTGGTACCACAGCCACTTGTCTACGCAGTACTGCGACGGTCTCCGTGGGCCGATGGTTGTCTACGACCCGAATGACCCGCACAAGTCGTTGTACGACGTTGACGACGGTATGTCTCGCTCACATTACCCGCCGGTTATGGTAGCTCACGCTACCCGTAGAGTCTACTGTTATCACCCTCACCGATTGGTACCACACACTGGCTCGTCAAGGCCCTCGTTTCCCGTTCGGTGCTGACTCCGTCCTCATCAACGGTCTTGGCCGCACCGCTGGTGGCGATGCCGACGCACCACTCTCTGTGATCACGGTCACGAAGGGCAAGCGGTACCGCTTCCGCTTGGTCAACATATCATGCGACCCCAACTTCGTGTTCTCGATCCAGGGCCACTCCCTGACGATCATCGAGTCCGACTCGGTCAACGTCCAGCCTTACACCGTGGACTCGATCCACACGTATGCCGGCATGCGTTATTCGTTTGTGGTGAGTAACCCGGCTCATCTTCCTCCTCTATGAGTCGTGTTTGACACATTATCTTGTAGTTGAATGCGGATCAAGACATAGACAACTACTGGATCTGGGCCATCCCGAACGTCGGAACCATTACCACGGATGGCGGTGTGAACTCGGCTATCCTCCGCTACGACACGGCCGACCCTGTCGAGCCGGTAGCCGCTAGCCCGAGCAGCTCGAACCCCCTCGTGGAGTCCAATCTTGTGCCCCTCACCGATGTCGCCGCCCCCGGACAGCCCACCGCCGGCGGTGTTGACTACGCCCTCAGCCTCAACTTCAGCTTCGTAAGTCTCTCATCCCGCGCGATGTACTGCAGCTCGTGTATTGACGCATCGCTTAGAATGGCACCGAGTTCTTTGTCAACGGCAATCCGTTTGTTCCTCCGACCGTGCCCGTGCTCCTCCAGATTATGAGTGGCACCCAGGACGCGGCCGCTTTGCTCCCCAGCGGCAGCGTCTACTCCCTCCCCTCGAACGCTGTCGTCGAGCTTTCGTTCCCCATCACTGCCACGAACGCGCCCGGTGCCCCCCACCCTTTCCACTTGCATGGTGTAAGTTTGCTTACTCATCCCGTCTGCGCGAAATCTGCTCATCTCTACTCTCTAGCACACCTTCCATGTCGTCCGCAGCGCCAACACCACCGACTACAACTACGTCAACCCCCCTCAGCGCGACGTCGTCAACACCGGCACGGCTGGCGACAACGTCACGATTCGCTTCCGCACGGACAACCCCGGCCCGTGGTTCCTCCACTGCCACATCGATTTCCACCTCGAGGCTGGCTTCGCTGTCGTCTTTGCTGAGGACATCCCCGACATCGATAGTGCCAACTCGCCCCCTGGTAAGACCCGCCCCTCATAACACTCGGGTCTCGTTGAGTGTATGCTGACAATGACCTCCAGCTGCGTGGAACGACCTTTGCCCCACGTACAACTCTGTGTACCCTAACGGTATCTAAGCCCGAGCTTGGCGAGCTAGACGGACACATCCACAACTCCAATACTTGCACTTGCACATTTACTAGTGCGCTACGCTCACTACCTCATCTACATAGTTATAGAGTTTATGTGTCGGAACTTTAATAGCAGAATTTTGCGTAACGGACTTCTGCTATACGACTCTCACTCCCCGGTCCCCCGCGCACTCTCGTTCTCTTTTCCCGCCCAATCATGATTGCCTCTCCCCCCTTCCCGGACCCCACCATCGCTCAGTTCCTCACAACCTCCCTCGGATAGAGGCAAGATGACGTTCGTTGTAGTGTTCTTATTGTTAATTAAGATGTACGGATTACTCTGATCAAACCGCCTACTAGGCTTGAGCTAAGAACTATGATTGTGAGTGGATCAATTATCTCACTTCTGCTTCGAAGAACTCTATTGAACAGTACATGCGGCAAAGTGGTGGTTACTTAGTATGGTCTTATGGTCGCCATTCCTTGCAGTCGTATGTATTGAAGTTCTCAATGACTGGTCAGGCCTCCGAACGCATCCGAATAGAAGTGCGCCGCCATCCGATCGAGATCTTGTGGTATCTTGTTTGCTCCTTCTACATAGTACTCGGTATCCGCCAGCGAGCGCTTGCACGTGTTGGCTTCGTACTACCACCACCCCTTCCTTTTTCTCCTTTGTACTGGCTCATCCCAAGCAACGAGCCTCAAATTAACGATGAGGTTGCGATACATATCCTGTGCGGCTGAGACTGGAGCTCAGGCTCTTCTACGTCGCATGCGGTTAACCTCGTGATTCAAAGGCATAGGCACACTGTTCTCCGGCTCGAGGTGCATATAGCCAGCACATCCACGACTCTCAAATAGTGTCGTTACATCGATGCTAAGTATATGTTCGGTGTCCTTCGTCTGGGCGAGGCAAAGGTCATTGAGCATATATGATGTCAGGTACGCACTCGACTCTGACCTGCGCATATATGCACCCATGTCCACTCTCCGAGTCCCCCGCATGTATCAGGTCATACAGGGCATCCGACGCGGGACCATGCTTGCGTCGAAGTGCAACGCTGGTAATTCACTTACCTTTCTACCCTGCAGTATTGCGGACCTGATCGAGCTGCGAAAGCTGCCACGGAAAGCGAGAGAGGGTATAGACGTCGCGAAGCTCACGAAAGGCGAGCGCAAACGGCCAAAGGAAGAGGAGGAGGTCTACGGATTCCGACCGGGGTGCAACAACGCACGACAACGAGGAAGAGTGTGTGAAGCTACTGCCTATCGCGAGTCCCGCATACCGACGACCATCACAACCCGCTTAGAAGGAAGAAGGCGCCGAGACGAAGGCGAGAAAGGTCGTTCGGGCTAACAACCTCACGCAACAGACGAATGCGCTTGAAGTACACAAGCAAATGTTCGTCTTATCACTTGCTTTCCTGATGTCTTGACCACTGACTAGGCCCTCTAAGATGGCATACATCGAAGATGAAGCTACGGAAGGGCGAGACAGAAGCAGAGGCCGAAGAAGAGGGACCCGCGGACCCGTACGCCGAACTCTTCCGCCTGACCGACGAGTACAAGGGATATGCGAAGAAGAAGGACAAGGAGTGCAACGTCACGAACAGTCTTCCCATGCTGACCGCGATCCCTCACTGTCCCTAACACTCCGCTAAAACCATCGAAGAAACAGAGAAGGTAAAATTTTTAACGTTGGAGCGGTGCAAGGGGCGTTCGCTGATGATCAGGCGCACCTCGCCGCCGCACGCTGTACGTCGATATCCCTGCATCAGTGCCGCGTTGAATGTCTGACTAGGACTTGAATCTACCGACCGAACCTCAAGGCCAAGTCGGATGCTGATATCATGCGAGACGCTAAGCTCGAAGCTATAGGAACAGTGCGACGGGACGACCGCTGTATTCCGCCGGCCGCGTCCGCGGTGTGCAACTTAGTATGCCAGGCCACGGATGAAATTGTGAGTGCTAGTGCCAACACCCCTGGCAGCTTGCTCCTGTACAGACTCATATTGTTGCGGATAGGTGATGGTACGCTTCGAAAGGCGGATGCGCAAGTGAGCAGAATGACGTATAATGCAACCCAAGGCGTCTATATATTATTATTACTGAATTCCTGCCATCGTACAGAATGCAGGCGCTCTAGGCACTTTTCCAACCCATATCTACCTGAAAAGAGGTCTCGCTCGCACGTCTAGGTGCGAGAGCAGTGACAAGTTACTCCGAAGAGCTCATCGTTTCGATCGGAGTCGTACCAACCGTTTAGATGCCCCAAAGAGGCGCTCATTATATTCCTCACTATCAATTTTCTACTATCAATTAGAACGTTCTTGCATCGTCATACATATCATCATCAAGCAAACGACAACATGCTTTTGCATGTCAAAAAGCAAATCCCTTGAGCCGGGATCGAACCAGCGACCTCAAGATAATTACGTGATGTTTATCCAGTTACAGTCTTGCGCTCTTCCAACTGAGCTATCAAGGGCTGATAACAATTCTCGCGGTGAACTCATTAACTAATCAGCCTCGCTCACTGTTTTTTACTGCCCTCCTCCAAGGCGACGGACAGGTCCCGCTCGTGGCACTCTATATTCTCGTTGCGTCCTCCCTCGTTTAATAGGACTTGTACGTCGCCGACGCCCCATGTCCCTGCTTGCCACACCATTGCCCTGCCACTGTGCCACACCGTTGTCCCGATGGACGGAGGAAGACTGAGGACTCCTCGACTTCAATTGAATGCGTCTGAGACCAAAGGACTCAGGAGTGAAACGACGACGATCACGACCCCTCCAAACACTTGCGGATCTGTGGCCAACGCTGTTTCAGGTCCTGGTCAACACGACGCACGTCGGGATATGCGCGTATGTACGTGAGTCAAATCTCCTTGCGACATTTACTCCAGCGAGACCCTGCATCGCGCAAGATCATTTCCCTGCGTCTCTACCCGCACTGAGGCCGGTCCTGGCCTTTTCTATCCTCTCCAGAAGATTGTGACGTCGATTGCATTACGGCATATGACACGGTGACCCGGTTTAAAAGGTGCTACTGGGATCGTCTACCTCGAGTTCCCTTGGAATCACCCTCGCAGGAGTCGCCTCCCTCCCCCTCTCTCACTATGGGCTACCGTCCACACCTCCTTGCCATTGCCGTCGCCGCTCATGTTGTAGGGGGATTTGCTGTCAACGTCTCACTACCACTCTCGCCTCCTTCGGGTTCGCAACCTCTGTCGCAAACTTTGATTTCCTTCTCCCTCGAGCAAGATCGCTGGTCTGACTGGACGGGTGTTCACTCTGCCAACGAGTTCACCCACACTGCGCTGCAGAACTATGCTCAACTCACCGGGAAGCCACCCAAGATCCGTGTCGGCGCGAATTCGGAGGACCACACTTTCTGGTCACCGACCACGACGATCAGCGAAGCCCAATTCCCTCCGCATAACTCAATTACCCCCTACCCCGAGGCCACTCACATCGTCGTAGGCGACCAGTACTATGAACTCTCGCGCTTCCTTCCGCGCGGCACGCACATGACCTGGGGGGTCAATTTGGGCGCGGACAATGTGACGAATGCCGTCAACATGGCCAACGCGATTGTGCGCGCGTTCCGCACTACCGCCGTTAAGGCGTCCGGTGTCATCCTAGACCTTCTAGAAGTTGGGAACGAACCTGACCTTTACAAGAACAACGGTCTGCGGCCCTCGGGTTGGACCGTGCAAGACTACGTACATGACTGGATTACGTTGACCGGTTCCGTCGTGAAGGCCGCGGGACTATCTGGCAAGAACGGACCGGTGTCGATGCAAGGGGCCTCGTTCGCGGGACGAGGATTCACTCCGCGCCAACTCTTCAATCTCGGTATCCTGGATAGCGCTCCTGGGAAGACCATTTCGGTGTAAGAATTGCCTTTGACCGATCGTGCACCCCACACTGACATCACCACAGGATATCACAGCACCAGTATTCCGCGGCCTTCTGCAACGGAGGCGACTTCCACCTGGTGTCCTTCATGAGCAAGTCTGCGGTCCGCGGCAATCTCACTGTTTTCACCGCGGACATCGCGGCCACCAAAGCTCACGGCTTGAGGTACATTCTTGGGTACGTATTACTTGCGTCTAGTTTCTCAAGCACCTCACTCACGATCACTGTAGCGAGACGAACAGCATTTCTTGTCACGGTGCGCCCGGAGTTAGCAACACTGCTGGTGCCGCGCTTTGGACGATCGATTACACCTTGCAAGCTGCAACGCTCGGGATCGATGAGCTCTTCTTCCACGAAGGCATCGGTTTCAAATACAACTTTGTATGCCCCCTTCCCTACTTGTCGCGGGTGATGTGCTCGCTCTGACGTGCTCTACGCACAGTTCCAACCTATCGCTCTCGATCGCTCCACAATCGACGGTTCTCCACGCAACCCACCCGTTCAGCCTCACGCTCAGCCCGGGTACTACGCCGGCCTCATCGTCAACTCGCTCATCGGGAAGACGGGTTCCTCGAAGATCGTCGAACTCAAGGTCGGCGACTCGAACGTCGCAGGATACGCGGCGTTCGAGAATGGGCGCCTCGTTCGCGCGGTGTTCGTGAACCTCCACGCGTGGCTCGTCAGCAGTAAAGGGAACCGTCCGTCTGTGCATATCTCCCTCGACTTCGCGAAGGGCGAGGGAGACACGCAGCACGACGTGGACGCGGCCTGGAGCAAGGGCTCCGCGACGGCGAAGAGGCTCGTCATCGAGCACGCGGACGACATTCAGGGCCTGAAGTGGGCGGGCCAGAGCTGGGAGGCGAAGAACTCCATCTCGCCCAATGGCAAGCTCGCGACGGAGCGCGTCGTGTTGAGCGGCGGTGTTGATCTTCGCTCCACGGAGGCTATCCTGATCGAGTTCTGAGGACGGCGGGTCTTATCTTTGTACGTACTTTATGATAGTAACGTTATTTCGGGCACACTCTTGCGTATCGTTCGGCGTGAATGTGGAAGGTCGAGTCAATTTCGGCATTGAGTCACAGCTCGACGCTCGTGAACACCGGCCAAATAGACATGTGCGTTTTCATCAATATTATCAACCATTCCGCAATGACCCCATACATTATCGCAGGAGACTCCGGGAATGCTTTTTGTCACTTTCTCGTGTATTCTCTCGCTTCCTCATCTCTTCGCCCACATCGTGTCTCTTCGCCGCGAACAGCACTTCGATAGCCTGAGGAGTTACATGCCGGTGTCGACAACTCGACTGCTCGTGGGAGGTAGCAAACTCCTGCACCCCGGCACCCTTGTGCGGCATCTCATTACGTCTCGATAATGAGCGCCTCTGACGAGATGAGTCCAACAGTCCCTACGTCTTCGTCGCATGCATATCCATTGTACCCACAGCGAGGTGAGAGCTTATGTCTCGTCACGGGCATGTCGTTGTATACGGTTGCCAGAGGCCCGAGGATTCGAAGCTGACATGACCAAGTCGAATTCTAGGGACGTTCTTTGCCTCAAGGTGACTTGTGGTCATAGTGAGCCATTCCGGCCTAAGGCGGCGTGCGTCGCATTGTATCTCCTATATTTGGACACTCGCCGACGCGCCCTATAGAACCGCGCCCTATAGAACGCATGCGCAAAGAAGTGCGCCGCATCAACGATGAGCGATGTAATTGTAAGCCTTCGTTGCCATTATCAACCGGGGCTGAAGAACTAGTATAGATGAATTGCCTTTCATTCGCGATAACGGTGTCCGCTGGTCAAGTCTATGATACTATTAGTAGGTGTTTTCCGCTGAGCAGATTTTGGGCTAGTATTGATGTTCATATATCGTAGAAAGCGCGTAGGTTGAATCAAGGAGCCGTCTTGGCTTGCTCGTGAAATCCGGAAACTCACTTCATCGACCGTTTTACGTTACGGAAACAGCTGCTATGACCGAGCGCCGACGTTCGAGCAGCATGTCCTTGACGGTAAAAACTCCTTCCGGACTACAGATGTCACACCGACTAGACAGGACGAGACGGAGGATGCTTCGAGATAAGGTTACAGTGGGCAATCATCAACCGTCAGATCGGATGTTCCCGCCACGACGTAGCCCTGAGGCCTGTCAACATCTGGCAACCGCCCATAGGCCCGAGCGCATCGCAAGAGGAAGGGCCTCGGAGGGTTGGCTTGGTGGCAAGTTACTTGAAGTTAGTGACCTCTAATTATATGTCTCCTCCGGCGGTCTACTTCTAACTCGGACCAGAGGAAGCAAGATGTGCCGAGATAGTGTTCTCTCCGACTTGTGCCGGTATGTAAACTGTCATTAACCGACCGCACACGGTGCTCACTCGGGCATCGTAGCGTTGGTTTCGCACCGGCTTGAGCTATCGGCATGCATTCTCAGTTCATCGCTTGTGTTCATCTTTCTCAGGAGAGCCATCCCTATCCATGATAGTTGGTGACTCCACCACCCTACTACAGTGTGCCGATCGTGTTATATACCGGTGAGCAACTCAAAAACACTGCGGGTGTTCTCGTTCCCTCCTATAGTCATGCGTCCCTCATCCTCACGCCTCTGGCTCGCAACTGTCATTTTCACCCTTGCAAGTCGCAGTGTTTTGGCTCTGACTGTCACTATCCCCATCGCTGCACCTAAAGGGTCGGAGCCGCTCTCCTCGACTCTGGTCTCTTTCTCGCTAGAGCAAGACCGCTGGCCAGACTGGACGGGGGTGAACGCCAGGAACGACTTCACCTACAATGCCCTCTCGAACTACGCCGCACTCACGGGAAAACCTCCGAACATTCGCGTAGGCGCGAATTCGGAAGACCATACCACTTGGTCGCCGACCGAGCCTCTCGTCGAGAACGTCTTCCCCACACCGAACGCCATCGCTCCCTATCCCGAGTCGACTCGGATAACCGTCGGGGATACTTACTACGGCCTTTCCCGCTATCTGCCCTCAGGGACACACATGGTCTGGGGTGTCAACCTCGGCGGGAACAACGTCACCAACGCCGTGAACATGGCGAAGGCGATCATTCGGTCGTTTGATACTACCGGAGTGAAGGAATCAGGGATCGTCTTGGACCGGATTGAGGTGGGCAACGAGCCTGACCTCTACAGTCACAACGGTCTTCGCCCGAAGAACTACACCGTCCAGCAGTACGTGCGCGAGTGGACGGGTATCGCGGGACCTGTCGTCGAAGCTCTCGGGATATCCGGACGTAATGGACCCATCACTCTGCAGGGTGGAGCATTTGCAAACCAGGGATTCACGCCCCGCCAAATTTATAATCTCAGTATCCTCGAGAGCGCCCCGGGAGGGGCAATATCGGTGTGCGTGGGTTCCTGACCGGGAGCTACTCGCACTGATTGTTCAAAATCTTTACAGCATATCTCAGCATCACTATCAGGCGCACTTCTGCAACGGCGGAAACTTCTCGCTCACGTCGTTCATGAACAAGGAGTATATCCGCTCCAACCTGTCTATATTCGCGGCGGATATCACCGCTACGCATGCGCAAGGACTGCAGTATATCCTCGGGTGCGTCTTCCGCGGGTCTGCAGCGTACGGAGCTTCGGGGCTTATATCCTACCATGACTGTTACATAGTGAGACGAACAGCATCGCGTGCCACGGCGCGCCTGGTGTGAGTAACACCGCCGGTTCTGCCTTATGGGTCATCGACTACACCCTCCGCGCGGCAACATTGGGAATCAGGGAGGCGTACTTCCACGAAGGCATCGGCTTCAAATACAATTTCGTAAATTTCCCTTTGATGCCCGTTTTGACTTCTTCTCGCGCTCATGCATTTGATTTTGCTTTCCAGATTCAACCAGTCGCCCTCAATCGCTCTATCGTCGACAACACTCCCCTCGACCCTCCCGCCCCGCCGCAGGTCCATCCCAGCTACTACGGCGGTCTCGTCGTCAACACCTTCATTGGTACTTCGGGATCGTCCCAAGTCTCCGAGCTGAACATCACCGATGCCAATGTCTCAGGCTACGCCGCATTCGAGGACGGCCGACTCGCGCGCGCAGTGTTCGTGAACCTGCATGCGTGGCTCAAGAACAGCGCTGGCGCGCGCCCGTCCGCGCAAATTGCCCTCAACCTCACTGGAGCCGATCTCGGCGCATTCCCAGGCCAGCGCGCGGTGGCGCGCAGAATGGCGCTGCAGCACGCTGACGACATTGGGAATCTGACATGGGCCGGGCGCAGCTACGAAACCGTGGATGCTCTTCCGCAGGGTAACATCGCTCAAGAAGATGTATCACTCGCCGACGGCGTGGCTCTACATGCGAGCGAGGCGGTCCTGATTGACTTTCTCGGACCAGAAGATAAGCCTACTGGGGCATCCGCGACCCCTCAGTCTCCGCGCGACCTCAAAAAGACTTACATAGCGGCCGGCGTTGTCTCCGGTGCCGCTGTGGCTTTCATCGGTGTCGGTGCTACTGTGTATGCTTGGCGAAGAATGGCTTTGAAGCGGAAGACGCAGCCTCCCCCCAGTCCTATGAGTGAATTGGTGAGTGGCATATTGATGTTTGCCCTGTCTCTCGTTAATAATGTTGTGCTTCTAGTGAACGCCACGAGGACAACGGGCTTCACGAAGCTCGTCCACCACGTGTTGCGCGGCGGCCTGGGGCTCCTTGATGATCACGTTCACGACTCATTGTAGTATTGCCACTCATGACATAGACAGTTACCGAGATGTACACTCGTCACTTGTCACTACAAAGGACGTGCACTCTTTGTATCAGACTCTCGGCGAGAACTCAGTGCAGTCGAGCGTTTACTGTTCTACCTTCGACTTGTCATTCGAGCCACAACATCGCACAGGTGAGTGGCATGCACTCTCTCCCACCCTCTGTCTGCTCAATCGCGTCCATGTTTGTAGAAATATTGTCCAGCCTAATCTTATCTGCTACAGCATGAGGCGTGACTGGAATCTGAGGACCGAGGACGATATTCGAGCCTTTGCGGACTTTGTCACCTCCTCGACAGCGGATGGTGCCTTCCTCCGCCTACATCATCTTGACATCCTATTCGATCCCGACGCGATCATCCCCCTCGCACTCAGCCAGCTCGAGAGGTTGCTCGTCGCCAATGCGAACACTTTGTCTGTCAGGCACCTGAGCCTCGAGGACGCCGAGACAATGTTCGATATATGGCCGAAGCTTGTCGACGTATTCGCCGGGCTCACCATCACTGAGCGATTGTCCATCAAGGGCGTAGGCGAGCATACCGTTGCTATGCTGATCGATATGAAGTCCCAGCTCAAGGTCGTAGACCTGGTCTTGGAGGGGGATAAGTGGGCTATTCCCGGCACGGAGTCATTGTCTTCGAACCCCATCGCTCTCCTTCGCGCTTCCCAAGCTACCCTGCAGACGCTCACTGTATACGGCGCGACGACGGATGGGCTCGGTAACGAGATATATCCAGCGATGCGAGACCTCGAGCTCAATCTTGTGGACAAGATTTACACGTCGGACTACGCGCGCGCGTTCCCGGGGCTCACCACAATCGCCATATATGACACGACCTTTGACGACGACTCCGACACGCTCTCTGAAGATGCTAGACGATTGCGCCACGAGAACCGCCAGAATCAACTGGAATACGGAAGGTGGGATGTCCTCCAATTGGTGGAGGCCTCGTTGGTCAACGTGTACGTGCTCGGCCTGCGGACGCGCGTCAAGACCATGGAGCTCCTCGCTGTGACGAAGAAGTGCACCGCCGGCATGTTGAGCACGGTCCTACAAGAGACATCTTGGCCAGACAAGCTGAGCCTGACGACTAAGGGGAGTCGCATTCGCGACACGCCTAGCATTCTTTCTTCGCTTCGTCAGACACGATGTGCGAAGTCGATCTACGAAAGTCTCACCCTCAATATCTGGTTCGAGAGGGACGAGTCCGCATACAGCGTGCATCTCACGTTGGTACGTGCTGCGACTGCTTCATGTAGAGGCCCTGTTGCTCACCATAGGTGATGAAGAATCGAGTGAAGCATGAGCTCAAGTATGCTTCAGTTCGTACCTTGGACATCACTCTCGACTGTACCCACTTCCACCCCAAGACCGACTCGGACACGGTCGCTCCTGAAGACGAGCGCCGTCTGCGTGAGCTAACAAACTACTTAGCGGAGCTGGACGTCAAGCGACTACTCACGGAGCTCGCTATGGCGGTGCGTTCACTGAAGAAGGTCACAGTCGCATTGTGGGGGTATCCGATGCGTGAAGACCAGCTACAAGCCAACTTGGACTGGTCTGGAGGCTGGGACAACTTGAATGGGCTCGGATTCGGACAGGAGTCATTGAGAGATAGTGAGGATGATGAGCTTGGCGAAGAGGACCACTCGGACAGCAACGTCAGTCCACGTCGCAGCGGAAGTGATGCGGGAGGCGATCTTGGGGAGGAAGCGGAGGACCTGTATGATGGATATCAGACCGAATGCGAAGTCTGAACAGACGACGCCGCCGCTATGAGTAGCCTTAGGAACGCGTGGATGTATGGCCCATACCAGCTGCGTGACATTGTGTTATCTATCTACTATCATGATCATTCTGAATGGCGGACATCTCTATCCTGAGTGCTCTCAAGCCCAAACGATGGTGTGAGTGGTCGAAGCTGTAGTGATTCTGAGATATTAGCTGATGCCGAAACAGGAAATGTAAGCGCTCTCTGGGTCGCGCCAAAGTACACGTTGTGGAAAATAACATGAGTGATGGCGTCACGATACGCTAAAGAAGTAACAGAGCAAGATGGGTATACTATACAAGGAGTTATACTTCTGCGAGTGGCAACTGTGAGCTGCTTCCATGCATGCTGCGTTCTATGGAGACAATAGTTCACTGAGACTCACCACGAACGACAGAAGCACGAATAACGAGTAAAGAGAGCCCGTAGCCCTTCGAAATAAACATCAACCATCAAGCGGGGTCTCTGAGATGTTATGAAGCACGGTCAAGAAGAAGAACGAGAGAGAATGCTGCAGTCGTCCAAGAAGGTCCAGTCGCAAAGCCGGTTCCCACAGGGTGTCTGTAATGTAGTGTAGCAGTCTCAATGGCTTGAGAGAGTCAGCGCGCATCGGACAAACGAGTCTCTTCCCCGTCGAGGTTTTCTTCAACATCGGATGGATTGGCATTGACAGCTTTGGAGGTAGTCTTTCAGCCGGCGAGTTTCCTCTTCGTGCGAGTGATATTCTCGGAGCCGGAGCTGGCGGCTCGCCTCTTCTTCGTCGGCGGAACCCATGAGGGTGCGTTCCGAGCTAGAGTACGCACGAAATCTGCCTCGTAGTCTATGCATATCATCCTGAATGTGCCGATTTCCTGTAGAACACTGATGAGTACGTCCGGCCTGACAGAGGTGACAGGTTTACCTCTTCACCGTCGTCGAACGCGCGGAGGACGTCATCCTCGGTGATCATGTTACGATAGCGCACAACATCCGCGTTGTCGTAATCTGTCTGTGTGAACTTGTAGTCCTTGCCGTGCTCCTTCTCCAAGCCGAGACGGACGATGAGCTCTGATCCCCACCTTTTCGCAAAGAACGATCGAGCCCAAGTGCGCCTGACCTAGGTCGCACCCGAAGCGAAAGGTCAGGACCTGCATGCGAGGTGCAGTCGGGTGACATACCACTTCTTTCTGTTGCTTCCATGTATCCGCTGTCAGCGACTTCCCCGGCTTCATCTGGTACTGTCCCATGTACACCCACTGCGCCGATTTGGTGCGCACGAACGTGCGCATCACGTCGTGCCAGTCATCCTCCGCCCGCCCCCAGCAGAAGAACAGCCCCGAACAGCCGGGTTTAGTAGGGGCGTGTGGGTTGAAGTCGAGCGTTAGGAACATCCAGTCGTCGAGGCCGTGCCGGAGAAGCATCTTCTGTGAAGGATGCGGGCACATCTCTTGAGTATTACCGCCGTAGACGCTGGAGATGTATGCTCGCGCGAAGCGGTACTCGGAGATCTCGCGCGAGACGGGTATGAGGTGGCGGTGGTTTATCCCCTCCCAGGTGAGTGCGTCCAGGAGGAACTCATCGCTCAGGAGGAGTTCTTTCTTCACTTTGACGTCGGGCTGAATGGAGCGGATCAGTAGAGGTTGGAATGTAGCATACAGCGAGGACAGTCACGTTGCGCATATCCTCCACGGCTTTTCGGAGCTTCCGCGAGGCACGCGTACCGTCAAGGTCGGCCAAGTCGGCTGGATCCGAGAGCAGAGGCTTCTGATCTTCTTCGGGCTCGATTTTCACAGAGACATCGCTCAGCAGAGGCCCCGCACTTGCTTGCATGTCGTGGTTTCCAACCTCGCCTAGATGACTCGTCGACGCTTGAGGTTCATTGAACGACATCTCAATCTGAGACTTCTGTCTTCGCCGCACGTCTTCTAGACGGGGGAGTACAACTTCGACAAGTGGAAGCGCCCTTCCATCTCGTATGATTACCTGTGTGCTCCTGCTAGGCAAAGAGGAGACATCTTCATCTCCAAGTGGTTGAGGGACATGCTCAATATGGTGGTCAGATTCAAGCTGTGCGACCGAGTGTGAGCAATTACCGCAGGCGCCCTGATGAGCTGGCGTAGTACCTGGATAGGATCGTCATGCTCATCATCGACCTTTGCGACGTTGAGGCCAAATGAGCGAGCGTCGAGAAAAGGAGGTAGCACGGAGGGATCCCTTTGCTTCTGGAAGGTATCGAGTAGAGATGCGTCGGCGACATGTAACTTCATTCCACGTCGATTGGCTTATAACTCACAGGCTTTCGATCTGTCAGCTCAGCTGCAGCGTTGTTCTGTAGCAATGACTTGGCTTGCGGCAGTTTCAAAGATGATTTTCTGTCATCTCGCTCCTATATAAGCCAAAATAAGTCGTTATGCGAAAACACGTCATTCCAGAAAGCACTGACACTGGTGTTCCGGTGAAATGGCTTTTTATCCTCGTCTTCTTGTTTCTTGATCTTCGGCATCATGACCGTGACCGGCGGTGTGCGCGTCGAGTGTGAACGTACGAAGCTCGAGCTGCCAGGATTCCCGGGACTTGGAAGTTGGAAAAGTATGCTGAGGGTGCCAGTCCGCGCGAATGACTAGCCGCGTCGCTCGAGGTTCGTTAATCAACCTCGTACATCGGTTCGGCTTGCCAACTAGCTTGTCGGAGCGCCAGCAAAATGCGGTCGACCCTGAGTTCGGTTCGGTTCGTCTTGCATAAGGAGCACTAGACCGATTACTTACTTACCAACTCCATCAGCTCGATTTAAATTGAAAGAGGAGGCGAGTTCCACGGTTCACCTTCTTCTCTGGTCATCGTCGAAGCAGTCACGGTGGTGGTAAGACTTAAGTTACTCTGGAGGAGGAGACGACGGTTGGTCCCATCCATGGGCGCCTCTGTAGCCTTAACCGAATCTTGATTACGTCAGCGCTAAGGAGAAGGTTGGCACGATTTCGGACGACAGACCACTACCCACCACCATGTAGGCATGAATCCGGCGCGAGCTTCGTGGGTATGCACCCTGCAGTGTATACTAACTAGGGACTACATTGCTAGCATACTATTCTCCTACATGACACGACTACGCGCAGTAAGTAATAGGTGAGGCATATAGTAAACTTGAACAAGTTCTCACTACTAGCTGTATGATTCTAATTTCTCCAGACCGGCATATCTAGCACGCGCATTCCTTCCCCTGGTTGGAAAGAGCCAGAAGAAGACGATCGTGAATGTCTCCAGCATCCTCGGGAGTGTCGGCTCCGACTGCGCCGGAGGGTTCCATACCACATACTCGATCTCCAAGGGCCAAGGCCGCGCTCAATAGGCTCCTAGTCTTCCATCGTCGGATGTAGATGCGTGGTAGTCGGCTCCTGACATTGTTTTCTAGACTTACAAGCAGGCGAAAGAGCGTCCTGACATTATGACGATCACCCATTTGGCCTGGATGGTTGCAGACAGGTTTGCTATCACTCATTCCTCAATCATAGCATATTTCCTCATATGCCCACTCTACTTCGCGTAGATATGGGAGGCCCTCACGCCCCCGACTCTGTCGAGGTTGGAGTCGAGGGCACGCTCAAGACGATCAAGTCGCTCACGCTACAAAACTCGGGACAGTTTTTCGACTACAAGGGCGAGTTGATGCCCTGGTGAATTGTGCAGTGGCGCTTCGGACAGTGGAGGGAAGTGTGCGGTTGTACTACAGCACGATACACAAGGTAGTCAAGTATCAGAGGGGAGGCATAATCATACATATCTTAACAGGTTGCATATGGTTCATATAATCTTCAGTCACAATCGTGTCGTGTGCGCCGCGGCATTATGGTTGAGCCACGGTCCCAAATTCTGCTGCACCATCTCCGACCGCTGACTCGCCATCTTCCTCGCCACATGCTCCCTCGCGGAATTCGGCTTCTCGCACGGGGTCATCGGCACATCTGTGTCCTGGATGTCCCTCAACGGCATCGGCGCACGTTGCCCCATCTCGTCTACAAGGCAAGCACAGAGAAAGAGAAAGTCAGCAGATAGATCACACCGCGCTACGGCCTCGAGCACTCACCTTGTCTCGGCCCGTCGGCGAAGTCATACACCGTCACCTCCTCCTTCCCCTCCTCCGCGACGAGCAGACGTCCGATCGTCTCATCCCACGCAAATGTGCGCACGCGAAGCCCCAAGTCGCTTAGCCCCCCATCTTTAAACCACGGCGAGTGCACCATCGCGAGCGGGTGCTCTACCAAGCCGTCCTCCCCGACCGGGTGCGGTCCGGGCACCTCCCAGCCTCGGTCGACAATTGGCTGCACGCCGATCACGAGCGGCGCGTCCGAGATCTCGTCCCACGTATAGCTGAAGAGTAGCGGGCGCCGGTGCGCGGGTAGGATGCGCAAGTGGAGGTTGGGGTTGCTGGACCCGCTCCAACGCAACGTCCACGCGTAGTCCATCGGATAGTCGTACGTCACCCGGTAGCGTGGGACGGACGGGGCCGCCTCGGTCACGGACATCATGTCTGAGTCGTCTGTGTCTGGCGCGGCGGCATGGCCTGCGCCGTTCGTGTATGCGCCCGTAGCGCCGTGAATCCCGTATGCGCCTAGAGGGACCAGGATGCGTCTGGGCGGGAAGAGGATCCTGACAAACATCTCCTCGTCCGCTCTGTGCGCAACGACACTGATCGGCGGCGGCTGGGGAGGCTCCGCGTGACCGGGAGGCGGCTGGCTCGCGCGCACCCATGGGCTAACGAGGTCCGAAGACGGTCGCAAGAACTCGGAAGGCTCGGGGATGTATATGTGGCTAAGGGTGCCCAGCCGCCTCCCGATGGTGTGGTCGATCGGGGAGTGCATTTGGGTCTTCTTCACCGTGCCACAGCGAAGCGCCGGGTACTTTTCGAAGCAGTATGTCGGAGTGCGAGGCGTGTTGACCTCGCGCACAACAAGCACAGCGTGCTCTAGCGGAAGTAGCTGAATCGCCTTGATGTGATGGCGCTGCATACGGCGATGGTTGTGAGAGATCGAACCGGGTCGTAAGGTGCACAAGTGAACGACGTACGCGCTGGGCGTGGGTGGGTTGGTCGGCGCATGTGAGGAACGCGACTGCCCCGCCTCCTAGCTGCTTGAACGCGATGTCGTTGTCGCCCTTTGCCACTGCCAGATACGGCTTGCCGAACATATCCGCGAGGACGGGGCTTCTCAGCTCCTTGCGCGTGGTGAGGAGGACAAGGTTCTTGAACGGCCGAGGGAGCGACGCAGCTTCTTCGCGGTACTGCGCGGTATCGGTGGGATGCGGGATATCAGCGAGGTATTCGAGGTTCTCGAGCGGCACGTGCACCACGATGCATGCGTAACGGAACTCGATCTCGGGGTCGATCTCGTAGTGTGTGCTAAACAGCGACGCGTCCTGGCGATGACCCTTAATACTGGGAAAGAGATCTTCAGTGATGACCAGCATTGCTCAGCATAGCTATCGAGCGACGTACACTGCCTTCCGGTCCGTCTTGTGGTGGTAATCCCTGCGTAGGAAGGCGATGACGATGCTTTGTTTGCCTTGTATAGACATGTACTTAGCTTGTATCGAGTACGCCTTGGCTACGGTGTCGATCGCCGCTACCGCCCGAGCGCTGCCCATCGTATCCATCCTGTACACGACGAGCGAGTACTGATTCTCGCCGGGAGTCGTGACAGACGCAACAAGGTATTGCCCTCCTGGGAGCTGCTTCATCTCGACCATGCGATAGTTGGCATCGAACGTCCACTTGCGGAACACGCGTGCGTGTGGGGACTTCCAGTTCTTGTCGAGGGAGTAAGCGCGGATGAGAAGGCGCTCGACTTCGAGGCCGGACATGTTCTTGAGGGTGTTCCGCTCGGTGGGGGGAAGTGGGGGCAGTGGGACATCACACTTGAGGAGGAGACGTTTCCAGATGATGGGCTTGTGTGTCAGCTCGTAGTAGAGTTTGCTGCACTATAGAGCGGCATGAGTATGTGCGAGGTCGTAGTTCAAGACGTAGAAATACCTTGCGAAGTCTGAGAATGTCAAATATTTCGAGGTAAGAGAATACGTTGTCGACAAGAACGTCGTTTGGGAGTCGGTCGAGGGAGGATCTGTTGATCGGACGACCGACAAATCGGTCGCTAGCGTTGAACAGCGATGGAAAGAGCCTCATCCTGAGGAGATGGGGACTCGGGTTGAGATGAGAGCAGCAAGTTCAACGTGACGAACGAGGTGTGAGTGGATCCTGAGGACACGCGCCCTTTAGAAGAGTATTCGTCAGCCGTAAATCGAGAATGCAAATGGACATGGAGACCTTGTATTTGCCTCATTGGAGCTGGCAATGGCAGTCGCAGTCAAGTAACGGATCGTCCCAACTTCGACTATAATGCGAGGCAGTGTTCTTTGTATTCCGAAGCTTCGAGGATATTAGGTAGCTGTATGGAGCTCACAAGGTAGTGTCCATTTTCGGAGAGCCTACCGAGACATCAGTTCCAGCAGAAGCCCACTATTAGCACGCGCCTATCTGGCCTTGTACTTTGGGTATTGACGATTTGTATCAATGTTAAATGACATTGTGACTCAACAAGTTTGAGTCTAGTAGTGCGAGCTCGAGTCTAAGAAAGAGCTGTACTGCAAAACAGATAGACGATACTTGATGCTACAAGGTAGCCAACTTGAAGGGCACCACGTCGATTGAACCGTGGGCTGCCAGAGGGGGCTGGGGGAGGAAGTGCTCATGACACGGCGTGTGGAAGACTCACCCACGCGTCGCATAGTGACCTTGTACTCTCTATAGCACCAACGCGGCATCGTTGTGAGTAGTGAGAGACTCGAACCTCGAACTCGAGCACGTTGTCCACGTTGTAGTAGCACGTTGTGGGTCGACTTATGGCCAACCGGACTAAGGTTGTGCATTGTGGTTTGGCTGATCTTGCTTGTTTCGATGAGGCCAAGGAGATAACATTGACAGGTAGAAGTGTCTAAGATTATGATCATGAAAGCATAGCATAAGTACAAGATGACGAGACGCGATGGTAAGAGCAGCACTAGCGCCGGGTGGTAGTCGCTAAAACAATGATTGCCGATAATGGGAACATATTCTCCCGGGTCAAGCATCTTGATTCTCACGGACTCCTCTGCTAGACAGAGACATCGTCTAGTCTCGTACCCAGACGTAGAGTCCCACCACCGCGGCTACTCAGACGGTGCGGGCGTTCTACTCTACGTCTGGGTACGAGACCAACATCCTCCGAAAAATGGTTCATCTAGCGCAGCTAGCTAGTAGGGGTATCCACGTTGAGGGAACGATCGCAGCTTCAAGATGTCCGTTCGATTTACCGGCCGAAGACAGTAGTAGGCTCGAGAGGTATGACAATAGCAAGGGCAGCATCGTGGAGAAATTGTCGGCAGGCTAACCCAAATATTATGAGCGCGATCATATTCGTGTTCTCGCTAAGCCTATGGATGTCCTCGGAGTCGGGCAGCGCTCCGAAGCTGGAACTTGTATATTCGAGGTTGTAGACGAGATACGAAATAACAAAGAGAGATGGGAGGAACAACGCAGCTGCTCTTTTATTCGCAAACATTGCGGTGGTGGCCCTTAGCAGTGAACGGTAGGGCCGGCTTGAGCGCGTAACTTGAACGTAACCTCGCCCAATCCGAATTGGGAAGTCACGCATAACGGTGACTTAGATGGCAAGTCACAAGTTTTGGACTCGGACATAACCGTGACTAGTACTCCTTGCACGCCGCTCGCATCATGAGCACATGCCAAGCAGCTGTCCTACGCCTGGGATAGAGGGTACGTCTTGCTCCTCCTGCAGTGCTACTAGGACTTATCATGATCTACTACGCACTCTTTAGAGTCGACTCGGACGCTCCACAGTGACCCCTCGGACGGCACCAGTCGGTCTAACGTTGAACGCGCTCTGGAAATTGAAATGCTGTCAAAACCTCTACCCCGGATGCATTGAACCCATGTACTGAAACTATGCATATCTAAGTAGACTCAATTGGGTGTTCTTCTCAGGATACGTCTTCGGCTTTGTTCGGCTTTTCATCCTACGGAGTTTCATGTGGGGCAGGCAACGGTAGTAGATATATTTCACTCTTGAGCCTTCTAGCGCTATGATTGTGCCCTTCTCTAACTCTCTCTATCTCCACGTCTACTGCGCCTTATAGCTCGAAGATCTATAAAGCGTGTTATCAGGACCCTCATCTCTTGGAATCCACCTCCAGGCGACATGGATCGAGAGGCCAAGGAACCGGAACCGCCCGCCACTGGACATACACAAGAAGTCTCTGAGCCGAAGGCGAGCGGTGCCTCAGAGACTCCGCAGAATGGGGATGATGGAGACGCTGCCCTCATCGTCGATTGGGATGGTCCAGACGACCCGACGAACCCCAAAAAGTGTCACCTTTTGCATTTCAACACTTCAAGCGTCATTGACGTCTATGAAACAGCTGGAAATTCTCCAAGAAATGGGCAGTGACCGGTGTCGTCTCCGCCTACACGTTTATGAGCCCCCTGAGCTCCTCTATGATGGCACCCGCGAGCAAACACATCGCAGACAGCTTTGGTGTCACGAGTCCTACGGTGGTTGCGCTGCTCACGTCTGCATATGTTCTTGGATATGGTGCGTAGCTCTAGCAGCCGTTCGCTGCATGAGGATGACCCCGGTGACCTATTTGTCTGCAGCGTTGGGCCCGTTGGTGCTAAGTCCGATCAGTGAGCTGTACGGCCGGGCGAGAGTGCTGCAGGCCGGGAATTTCTGGTACTTGGGTGCGCCCCCTAAGTTCTACCCCACTTCGTGCGCTTGTTACTGACCCCATATTAGCGTGGAACTTCGGGTGTGCGTTCGCAAGGAATCCAGCAGAGATGGTAGTCTTCCGATTCCTATCCGGCTTCGGCGGTAGTGGCACCCTCTCCGTACGTCGAAGTTCGCATACTACTACCGTGGGGTCGATCGTTTCTCTGACATCATCATCACAGATTGGAGGTGGCGTACTCGGAGACGTCTGGCGTCCCGAGCAGCGGGGCCAAGCAATTGCGCTGTACTCGCTCGCTCCCTTGCTCAGCCCCGTCATAGGTCCCATATGCGGTGCATGGATCGCCGAGAAGGGTGACTGGAGATGGGTGGTGAGTGCAGACTCAGACTAATCACGACACCTCTACCTAACTCGTTGACTAGTTCTGGGCTCCGACAATCGTCAGTGTGGCCGTTCAGCTAGTAGGACTATACTACCTCAAAGAGAGTAGGTCACTGTCTCGAGTCGTCTGTCACAGCGACTTTCGCTCACAAGTAGCGTAATCGTTTGCAGCATATGCACCTGTTCTGCTCGAGCAGAAGGCGCGTCTCATCAGGGCGGACATGGACCCCGAGAAAGCGCAAGAGCGCGAGGTCCGCACCATCTTTGACGGTGCAGACAGACAGTGCGTTTTTCACTTCACGCTCGCAGCTCCCTCTGTGCTCAAGCCTGTCACTTCCCAGGTGGAAGAACATCGTTCAAAAGGCACTCGTCCGTCCGTTCATGCTGATTGCCCTCGAACCCATCATCCAGCTACTTGGGCTATATCTCGCGTTCGTGTATGGGACCCTCTACCGTCAGTGAACCGTTCCAATCCCCAGTCAATGAGTTCGCTGACCAACTGCATTCCGCTAGTATTTCTAACGACATTGCCGTCAATATTCGAAGGTGTCTACCAGCAGCCGGTCGGCATTGCTGGGTTCCACTACATCGCGCTCGGGCTCGGAATGTTTCTCACGTCCCAGATCAATGCGCGCATCATAGACAAGACGTACAAACACTTGTGCGAGAAGCATGGTGGGGTCGGGAAACCCGAGTACAGACTCCGTAGGCGACTGTTCCTACCTATCGTCGAATGAAAACTGACTGTGCTCATAATCGGACAGCTTCGATGATCCCAGGGACGGTCCTTCTGCCTATTGGAATCTTTATAACGGGATGGACCGCTCGTGCCGACGTTCATTGGATCGCGCCGGACATCGGGATCGTGATCGTCGGCGCCGGCATGATCCTGAACTTCCAGTCCATCCAGACGTATATCATCGACGCCTTCACCCTGTACGCTGCGTCAGGTGAGAACCAGCTGTCCGCCGTTCCAGTCCACGGCCCGGGGACTTCGCAGACTGTACACTAGATGACGACTCTTGTAGCTCTTGCAGGGAGTACGGTCCTGCGCTCGCTCGCCGGGTTCGGCTTCCCGCTCTTCGCGCCGTCGATGTACAATGCGCTCGGGTATGGCAAAGGCGATACAATCCTCGCTTGTGTGGCGATAGCTATCGGGATCCCTGCGTACGTTGTCTTAAAATCTGTGCTACTGATGGCTGTGCTCACGTTGGCCATAGGCCCTTCCTCCTATGGCGGTACGGCGAGCGTATACGGAACGCCAGTCGGTATGCAAAACGCGCATAATGCTACGCCAACATCTTCTCGTGGTCCTAATCGAGAGAGCTCGAACTTCGAGCTTCGAGGCTGCAAGCACTGACTCATATGCAGCCGCGAGTGGTGCCCGAACTTTCGGAGTGCAACCCGTATAGAAATACCCTTGGATGATACCCCAGCGATCTAGATACATAATTTAGCTACGGACCCGACATCCAGAATGGTATTCGCAGCCGGTCTAGGACTCGTGACAGAATGCGGTGCCACGATCTTCTTCGAGTTGGTTCATCGATGACGTCGACGCTGCCTTGGAGTCCCCCATTGTGTGCGAGATGTGCACTGCGACAAGCGAGCGGAGTGTATCAGTAGTACTAGTTGGCACTAATAGAAGTGTGGAGGCAATGGTTGTGCAACTTCAACTTGGAGTCCAGAGTTGCGCTTTTGGCGCTAGAGGAACAGGCTCGGGGATGCCGGGCTGCCCGGGCCTTTCCGAACCAAAGGTGGCTAAGCGAAGCGAGTCTGCGCAGGCCCTGACCCTCTGTTAACGTTCATCATCGACGTCCACCTGGAAGTCTCAGACCAGCATCATTACCATGTCTGTGCCTGCTCTCCCTTCTTCAAATCATCAAGATCATCCATCCAGCGGAGTTGCGCACCAAAAATCTAGCGTGGGAGGGTCACGGTCCAGGGTTTCGAACCACGGCGCGACGCGTCACGGTCCAGATGTGAGTTCAGCGCAGCTCCGCGGTGACGCTAGCTCATCACTTTGTAGAACAAGCACTCTTTGGAACCCTGCGAGAAACTTCGTCGGTCGTTCTACACCAACCCGAAGGCTCCACTTATGTTCTATGGCTGGGCGTGGAATTACGGCTACCTCATGAACTACGCCATACGTCACAAACTCTCCTACCATTTGGGAGACATCCAGATTGGCTACAGCGCACTAGCCGAGCCAGGATTCTCCAAGGAGGACTTTCAGGACTATAACCTTCTTCTATACGAAGTGCCGCAGGTTGTGAAGAAGCATTTTGAGGCACGGTGCGGGTTCCGGCTCTGTGTAGAGGTCCCAGTGGACAGACGAGAGCATGATGGGGTGTTTGCGCTTTACTAGAACCATAACGCCCTGGTACTGGCTGATGTGCTCATGAGACCGGGTGTTGCACAGTTTGAGAAGGCGTTAGGGATCATCCATAAGGCGATGAACGAGAAAGGGAATGAGTGCGACCTGCTATGGTGGCATTCTGAAGATAAATACGCATAGGTGGTACGCTGTCAATGTTTTCTCCTCGTTCAAAAGATCGTGGACGAGCTAAAACTCTGTTTATAGTCTATGTATCTCTTGTCTCCCGCTCTGATATGTGATCACGATCTGTCGACGTATATGTTCGAACTCTTACAGTCGGGCTCCCAGCTGCGACGTTGCCTCTTTTCTCATGTGCGTATGCCGAGGAGAATGCGTCTCCGATGCCGACAAGAATCGAAGACTCGGGCCCGGCTTCAGATCTGCAGAAGTCTACCAACACCGCCTGCGTCGCAGGCAGGTAAACCCCCTCGCTCAACACGACCGTCTCCCGTACTACACTGCCCGACAACGCCTTGCTCGCCATCTCGAAGCTCTGCCCTGCTCACATCAGGCTAACGGTGTCATCCGCATGCTGGCGGCCTTATCACCAGCCGCCGCTCGGACCCGCGCTCCCAGTCTCAGTGCTCTCCCCGCGAACGCGAAGTCAATGTGCACGCTCGAGCACTCCCCAGTGCTCGTCGTCAGCCAAGGCCCACGGGTGCCGGTTGACGGAGCTTCTCGCTCTCGAACGCAGTATACTACCGGGACACGTCTGACTCCCGAGTTGCCGAAGGCAAGCTCCGAGACGATAATGTGCTGGTGCTGGATGATATCGGGAATAGTGTCAGGCGACTTCAAATACGCCCACTTATGTTGTGAATCTATGCTGTCAGGACTCAGAGCAAGCGGAATGATACTACAACCTTTCATTGGCGATCAGCGCAGACTCGATCGCTCTCACGTATCGCTACAGATGATCGTCGATGAAGCTACAGCATATATGCGGGACCAGCTGTACCGCTTCCCTCGCGAACCACTCAGCACTGAGTGTTCTGGTAGACCTGGGTGACGAAACACTGTGGGACGCACATCGCCATCAGTATCCCAGCAACTCGGCAAGACAGGACACTTACGTTGTAGTTGTCGGCATTGGTGACCGCCAGTTCGGGGTTCGTCTGCGCAAGGCTAATGTCGAGGAGGTCGAAGGAGCAGCCGTTGGTTTCCCGATCGGATCTTGTGCGCTTACGGGGGTAAGGAGCACAGCCAGCCTTTAGTACGCTCGCGGCTTACTCAAGCTCTTTTCACAGATAAGTTGCCTGGCATTCAAGCGGTCACCGACTTAAGACAGGCGTACTACACTGCCTTCCAGTGAAATTCACTTCGAAACGTTGAGCTACAGCGGAGAGGGTCTATCTATACTAAGTATTGACTACTTTTGACAGATCAGAAAGCTCTCCTGCGTACCCGTTTAACGCACAGCAGCCTTGGGTGACTTGCCGGGCTTGCCTCAAGTTCTTCAAAATCCTGCGCACGAAGAAATTCTCGCGGTGCACTATTTCTCTTTCATGACCTCAGACCGTCTTGACGCGTGAGCTTAACATTTCGAGGTATATGTCTGTCACTGATGAGGAGCTGAGATTTCGTGTACAGGCTTAGACCACCAGCAGATCTCGGGAGGCGCACTCCGGCTATTTCACACGGACTCTCGCGTTCGGTCACAGTGGTCGGATTATATCGGCTTTGAACAGTTGTCCGCGAGCTCATTTTCAATACCACGTCAACTATCCGTATCTTCCCCAGGCGCTCCGGCCAGAAAGCAATCGTTGGGAGGTCTCGGTATACTTAGTCTGCTCGGCCCTGTTCGGGTTCTGACACGGCAGCATCTGTCAGACATGTATGTCTGTGATGGGCCACGAATACGTCGATGACTACGGACAGCTTCCGTCAAAACACTTGGGCTCGCCGGCGGTCCCGTATCTGACGTCTTCCGAGCTCTCCTTACACCGCTACTCAGGCACGGCGGAGTTCAGATATAAGGCGACGCTCCTGCTCTCTGCTAGCCTCAGCTCGAGGCCACATCGATCACGCAATGGACATCAAACACCCCCAGAGTCGCTCCTCGACGCCGACAGCTAACGAGACCACAACACGGGAGCCTGCGGATTCGAAGAGCAGTGTAGGTCACCATGCTGGTGAGAAGCCGCAGGAGTATGAGGCGATACACATCGTCGACTGGGAGGGACCGGACGACCCGGAGAGTCCGAAGAAGTGCGTCGTTCGCTGTATGCCCGCTTTGCCGGCATTGCTAACATCTTTCTGCCTACCCATAAGCTGGTCGTACTCGAAGAAATGGGCGATTACCTCCATCGTTTCGGCCTACACGTTCATGAGCCCACTCTCGTCCTCCATGATGTCGCCGGCCAGCGAACGAATAGCCGAGCTTTACGGTGTCACAAACACGTCGGTCATTGCCCTCTTCACTACTATCTATGTTCTCGGATATGGTACGTCCCTCTCGTACATCGCCACCCCGATACTACTCGTCTAACTCGTCCGCAACACAAGCCTTTGGACCACTTGCACTGAGTCCGCTTAGTGAGCTGTATGGGCGTGCGCGAGTGTTGCAAGCAGGGAACTTCTGGTATCTTGGTACGTGGTATGTCTCTGGTTGACCTTGCTGTCTCCTCACTGCACACCTGTATAGCGTGGAACCTTGCATGCGCGTTCGCTAGGAGCCCCGCAGAGCTACTGATTTTTCGCTTCTTGTCCGGATTTGGTGGAAGTGGAACTCTCTCGGTACGCAAATAACCTCCCCTGATGCATCGTGTGGACGTTTCTGACGCGAGTACTGCCAGATCGGGGGAGGTGTCCTCGGAGACGTATGGCGGCCCAGTGAACTCGGACAAGCCATCGCCGTATATTCACTCGCGCCGCTCTTGGGGCCGGTCTTGGGACCTATTTGCGGTGCGTGGATCGCGGAGAAAGGGGACTGGAGATGGGTGGTGAGTCTGATCTCACCCGTGATTTGCTCGTGTTCAAGGCGAACTGACATTGCTAGTTCTGGGCTCCGACTATCGCAAGCATAGCCGTTCAAGTGATTGGTCTCTTCCTCCTCACAGAGAGTGCGTGTGCTTCGTGATAAATGCTCGGTATCGCGTGCTCACTGATAGTATACCTCCTACAGCGTACCCGCCTGTACTCTTAGAGCGGAAGGCTCGGGTCATCAAGGAAAGCATGGCACTGGACCCCGAGAAAGGACAAACCTTTGAGGTCCGCACGATATTTGATGGTCCGGACAGAGAGTGCGTGTGCATCCCTGGATATTTGCACTTGAGCCTCATATGTGCGTCTGCCATCTAGGTGGAAGAACATCGTCAAGAAGGCGTTAGTCCGTCCGTTCATGCTATTCATCTGCGAGCCCATCATTCAGCTGCTCGGAGCGTACATGGCACTGGTCTACGGCACGTTATACAGTAAGTATGGTCCCGCATTGTCTACGCTCTCTATCGCCTAACAGTCACCTTTTCCCGGCAGTCTTCCTCACCACATTGACGTCGATATTCCAAGGCGTCTACCAGCAGCCTGTCGGCATCGCCGGCTTCCACTACATTGCCCTCGGTCTCGGTCTTTCGGGCATGTCCCAAGTGAACGCGCGGCTTCTCGACGTGATCTACAAACGCCTCAGCGACAGGAACGGCGGCGTGGGCAAGCCCGAGTTCAGACTCCGTTCGTCCCCGCTCACTGCGTGTGTACTCTCAAACCCTGACCAGCTGACGTTACGCCCTGCGCAGCTCCGATGATCCCGGGAACGTTCCTCCTGCCCATCGGGCTGCTCCTCACAGGCTGGACGGCGCGCACGAGCGTGCACTGGATCGTGCCGGACATCGGGATCGCCATCATCGGGGCAGGGATGATTCTCAACCTCCAGTCCATTCAGACGTACATCATCGACGCGTTTACCCTGCACGCCGCCTCCGGTGAGCCACGACTGCTCGCTCCAGATTCATGTTCGATGGCTGACTTTGAATGTGTTCAGCACTTGCAGCAGGCTCGTTCCTGCGCTCGATCGCGGCCTTCGGCTTCCCATTGTTTGCGCCGTCGATGTACCAGGCGTTGGGGTATGGCAAGGGCGGCACGATCCTCGCGTGTGCGGCGATTGTCATAGGAATCCCTGCGTGCGTGGTCGAGTCCCCTCTGCATGGATCCACAGCTCACCTTTTCCCTACAGACCCTTTCTATTCTGGCGATATGGCGAGCGGATACGCAACGCTAGTCGTTATGCGAAGAAGGCATGACACTTCAAATTCTTGAGTTCGCGACAGTTTTTACTATTCACGCGCACTCCAACGACCGTACTTATGCTATGTATATCATAATGGGTTCGGGGGGTAGAGTAATGAATGAAGATATGCATGATAAGAAACATGACAAGCTGCACTTTGGGCCCGAGAATGTTTCGAAGCATCTATATTCGCGAAAACCTTCACTTAAGATAAGTGATCCGTGGACAACAGAGGTCAATTCCGCGTCTAATCCGCTTGGCAAAGGGTCGCGACATGAACGAGGAAGAGCCCAGCCAGGATGTCATGCACGCGGTCGATGCGCCCTTGGAGGATGGTTGGCACGATGCATCTTTCCTTTTCTTTCCTCCATTTGAGCAGATCCACCGTCTTCATGTTCCAGTCTTGTCTCGACATCGGCAGCCTTTCTCTTCCGCTGCGCAGAACCCGCCTTCCCCACCGCGGCTTTTGCATTTTTCGGCACACGGTCTCCTTGACTATTCGGTGCCGGAGGGACGTACGCGTCGGCATTCCTCGCTAGAACGCGCACAAACTGCTCGTCGTACCCCACGCACGTCATCTTGTACGTCCCGATCTCCTGCAAAACAGACGGACATATCTTTAAGCAACCAGTGGAGGGCGACGTTGTTGCAATGGAATAGCACCTCTTCGCCACGGTCGTAGGCGGCGGCGATGTCGTCCTCCGTCATCGCGTCCCGGACATCCTTGATGATAAGCTTACCGCCGTCTCGGTCCTCCTTCGTCATGTCGTAGTCCACACCTCGCTCCTTCCGGAACCAGATCCGGAGGCAGACGTCGGTCCCCCAGTTCTGATTCAAGATCCCGCGCGCCCACGCGTGCCGCACCTACAAGCGCATACATCAGCCTCGGACAGCGAGCAGCGGATGAGCTCGGGACGAGCCCTACCTGCTTCTTCTGCTGCTTCCACGCGTCCGTTGTCAGAGACTGGCCCGGGGTGTACTTGTACTGGCCCATGTAGACCCACTTGTGGTCCCTGACGCGCACGAACGTCCGCAGCGGGCGCAGTGTGCCCTCCCAGCTCTCTCGCGCGCGCAGCGAGGAGAAGTGCAGGCCAGGATAGCCTGGACGCGTGGGCGCGTGGGGCTCGAACGCGAGCGAGAGGAAGGCCCAGTCGTCGAGGTCGTGCAATTTGAGCCACTCCTTGCCGATTTTGGGGAAGGTGTCTCGGTGGTTCCCCCCGTAGAGCTTGTGGATGTATGGTCGGTAGAAACCGTACTCTGCAATGGCTTTGGGGACGGGGATGGGGTGGCGGTGGTTGATACCCTCCCATGTGTACGCTTCGAGGAGGAATTCATCATTCAAAAGATACTCTTCTTTGACCTTCACATCTGGCTTTGATTGACCAGTAAGTGTGAGCTGTGCCTAGTCCGTGCGCGAATCTGGATCTGAACTCACATTCCTCAATTCTTGCAACGCGTTACGTAGCAGATGGGCAGCCGGGATTGATCTCGCAATAATTTGCTTATCCGCTTGAGCCTCGAGGTGTTCCTCCACGGGTTCTGGTTTGACTGCTACAGTGCTCGAGGGGGACTGCCCGGGGGTATCCGACCGTTGTTGGCTGGCTGCGCGAGAGGCCTGCCGTAGACGGCGTACGTCTGCGAGTGTTGGTAGCACGATCTCAAGCGTTGCGCGAGCTGTCCTATTACCGACGGTAGCAGAACTATTGCTACCATGTGAGACCTTGAATAGAGGACGTGGTTGATGGTCAGACATGTCGATATTAGACGAGGAAGACAGTTCAGAAATTTGCTCCTTTGATTAAATTACGAGTAGTCTGGGCAACGCCCACGAAGCTTCAACTGGAGGCGGTGAGATTATCCAGAAACACTCACTAGTACTGGTGGTGTAGAATCTTCAAGCTTCGCCGTTTCTCGCGAGAGAAAGATTCGGCGAGAGTCCAAGCGGGTTGATGGATCGCTCAGTTCCAGCTTCTGCAGCAGAGACGGGTAACCGGTTAATCTTCGGTCAGTAAACGGTCGAATGCAACGGTCGATACCTACTAACACCATGACAGCGAGCGACTCCGATACCTCTTGTGCTAGTAGGACCCTGTGGTTGAGATTGTTAGTCGTGTCGTAGACTTCAAGTGACTCAACTTGAAGCTCCGACCGGTCCGACCATGTCTGACTAACGAGGGGCAGCCGGCATGAGCGGCTCCAGGCAAAATATTGATTCGGAGAAGTAACCCGGCGTCATGGCGACTCCGACTCCCGAGTCTGAGATCAAAGTACGTTAACGGTACGCCGACCAGCCTGAAGGACACAGTTCGCTTCAATTTCAAGACCATTACCACTGCATGTCGAAGGAGAAGTGAGAATGGAAAGTACTACCGCTCATAGACTCACAGTACTTGCCGACCCGGAGTCCAGAGCACTAGCACTGGGCCCGTGTGATCCCACCTCATCCGACTCCTAGAGCTAAATCTCTTCAGAATCAGAACCAAGTTGCGAGAAGCACATCCTCAGCCGCCCTAGTAGGACGACGAGGGCTCCACCTGCTCGCCACCGGTTCCCTCCGGCGCGAAGCGCTCGCCCTGGGGCGACGGCCGGCGGCAACTTCGTCCTCCCGACTCGGAACCAGATCATCGACCGGTGACCGTATGGAAAGCGTCCACCTCGTAAACTTGTTCTCCGAGGGCACGAGCGTCGTCGCGGGGGCCACTTCACGTTCTGGAAAGCTTTCGAGCCATCTTGATACAAGCAAATGTCGGACTAATAGTACATTGGCGATCAGCCTCAATCACTTTGGGCCTTCCTGAACCGGTACAGATGTTGCAACTTATATGTGGTATCAGCGATGTCTCCCTCCTCGCGAACCGCTTAGCACTGAGTGTTCTGGTAAACTTGGGTGGCAAAGCACTGCAGGGGCGCACAATGCCATCAGTACTCCCGCACAGCTTGCCATGATAGCACACGTACGTTGTAGTTGTCGGCATTGGTGACCGCCTTGCCGGGGTTCGTCTGGCCTAGGTTCATGTCGAACGCGCACCCGTACCCGACGTCGGTAGTGCCCACGACGGCGTGCGTGAGCTCGTGGAGGGTTGTACCGCCGCGGACGTTGCGGGACGCGACAGAGGTATCGGTGCAGAGCCTGGACGAGGCGACCTCGTTATAGAAAATCGGGCAGTAACTGAGCGCAGTGCGCGAGCACTGGTCAGCGCGTACTATACGTGTAAGGGTGGAGGAGTGGGGACACACTATATGTTGGTAGTGGAGGTGACCGTGTAGGCGATGACGCCGTTACGGCAGACGCCGTAGGGGTCACTGCAGTTGAGGGTGCGCGACCTCGAGTTCTCGTTAGCGACGGCCTGATGGTGCAGACCTTAGTTCGCATCCACGCCCGTCAGCAATGGTAGTGAGACACTTACAGAGAGCACATTGTAGACCGTGCCAGCCTTCAAAAGGAGAGACCCAGAGAAGATTAGCACATGGTACGCAGGGAAAGTGCTCTCGGAGAACGAGCACGTACCGGGGCAGTCCCAAAGTACGACCTGTAGAGGTTATCACTGGCACCCCTGCTGCTGATATAGTTGGCCGCGAGCAACGCGAGCGATTTTCCCTCCGTGTAGCTGGAGGAGTGTGAAGTGGTCAGCGTGCAGCGTGACAAATGAGGAGTGGACACTGGACTATGACCATCACCTAGCGGAGATGAAGCCGCCGTTGCTGTTGGAGCAGCTGACGACTGCGCGCTTCTCCATGGTCTTGAGGTCGCGCTTCTTGAGGTCGCTCTTCACGGTGACCGTGGCTTTATTTGCAGAGACCGTGTATGCGGCGGGCTTCGCGTCGGCCTCGATGACCTGGAAGGCAGTTGTGGGCTCGAACTCGAAAGCCCCAGTCCCGAGCGCCTCGAAGTTGTACAGAGGGGCGACTGCAGTGGAGAGTCGTCAGCGCTCGCAACAGCAAAGCAGTGCGCCTGCCAGTGGAGGTAGGATTCACCGTTGTGCTCGACGACGACTGTCTCGCCGGCGGGGATGACGACGTAGGAGGAATCGTCGAGGGCGCTCATGTCGAGCTGGATCTTGACACCGGTGAAGTCGGCGGCGGTGCCGTCCTTGGTAACCACGAACGAGCGGGTCGGGAGCTCGTTGTCGAGGACAGTACCGTACTTGAGGATCTTGAGGGGCTCAGAGCCCGTGTTGGTCACAGTGGCGGTTACCTTGAGGTCATCGATGGAGTGGACCTCCGCCGGCGCTGTCAGGTGCAAGGATGAGCATGCAAGAATATGAATCAGAAAGGCGAGGGAAGTCATACCTGAGAGCGAGACCTCGAGGGCGGGGGCACGCTCGGCGGGGGTAGCGAGGGAGAGCGCGCCGGAGAGCGCGAGAGCGACGAGGGCGGTGGATAGCTTGAACATGACCTGCGAATATTCAGGTGTGCGAAGACTGCTACAACTCGAGAGTTGCTGCCTCTCCATATTGCAGAGAGCGACCTTTTATACCTGGAGGTATTCTCGCCGCTAGACAGTATAGGAACACTGTCTGCTTGGGTGGGCGAAAACCCGAAACAAAAAACCTGTCGATGTTCTACACTGTTTAAGGGAAGTCAGTATAGACGACTACTTCAGCGCCCATCTGCTCACCCCTTCCTCACATTGACGACGTCGACCCACGAGTCAAACTCAAAGGCACAGCGATCGCGCCGAGCAGAATGCATGTTCAATAGAACTTGCCTGCGGTATCCCATAGCAGCTTGAACTACCAGGCGGCGGTGCACGGGAAAGGATGCTCTTTGACGGACTCGTAGTAGCAATCCCTACGATAATGTTCCATGTTGCGTATAATCGTTTTCATCCTCTACAGATTACAAAAATTTGTGGAGGAGGTCGGGCAGTGTGGCATGGCGGGAGGTCACTTAGAGTGCACGTATTAGCTGATCATGAGTAATACGACCCCTCTCGAGATTCTGTTCCGAAACTCACTGGAGGTCGTGTGGACGCCATTCCAAGCGTTGGGGCATGGTACATGTGAAACGGCGTGAGCGTGGAGGTGTTCTTTCCGAACAGAACCGCACAGTCGATTCCTGATGTACGGAATGGACGAGGAGTATGGATATCAGGGAGCGCTTCGAACACTGTCCACGTAAAGAACAGGCACCAGCCGACCAGGAAGCCCTCCAAGCCAGTTCAGAAGGCCCTTCCTTAGCCTGTAGACGGGAAAAGAACTCGATATAAGTGTTGTCAATACCAACATTGGGCATAGAACTGTTGCATAGAGATGGAAGCACATCATGTCCGAGTCAGAAGAGACCTTGTCTGAGCATTGAAGGCCTTCAAGTTGTAGGCTCGTGCCCTCCAGACGCGTTGAGTGCATTGCCCACTGCGGCGACCGTGCGGCGACCGTGTGAGACAAAGGAGAGAGGGCGAGGAAGGCCTGAAGATGAGAGTCGTACTACTAGTCGGAGAGTAGTTCTCCGTATTTCAAATTGGTCACGGTCACACCCAGGTCACACCCCTCCTCCTGACCGTGGTGCCGCTGAGTCGCCGCTCCCGTACTACTAGATGGGCTGGTAGCAATAGTCTACGGGTTGTACGTAGTTGTGAGCCCGACTCCGAGGATGTAGCGTCGCGCAAGTACTACTAGTACTAGACGCGTTCTTTCACTTCTTGTGTGCATCACCTGCAGCCAGTGACAGGCCGCTGCCACGGCGGCATCGGACAGGACTCAGAGCCGCCGCCACAATTCTCGGATGAGAGTGCGCCACGGTCCTACAATGGCAGCGTCACAGGCTAGTATCTCGTAAAAACCTTAAGAACAGGTGCATTCCTCCACACGCGAAAGAACATGCCAGCGAAAAATCTCACTGCCTCGAGGACAGTCGTGAGTGACAACTTCTTCAAGATTCGGCCGACTCGCCTTCCAATGCCCAACGATCAGCTGAAGGACGTCCATTATTCTGTCACGATTCCGAACCAGTGCGCTGCAACGTGTAGGAGTCTCCGTGCGGCTGGGAGTATAGCTGGGCATCCTGGCAAAGTTAGAAACGACGTTTCCGGCGTGGTGACGTACTAGTACTACCTTCAACATTGTAACATGAACAAGGAGATCGACAATGCGCTCTCACTCTTTGGGAACACAAGCAACTGGGTCATCAATCCTGTCTGAGAATAGACTTGACGATCAGAAATGCGTGTCCGACACTCGCAACATTAGAAGTCCACCAATACAGCCTGCGTCGCGGGCAGGTCAAGCCCCTCGCTCAACACGACCGTCTCCCGCACCACGCCGCCCGACGGCGCCCCGCTCGCCGTCTCGAAGCTCTGCCCCGCCCACGTCAGGTTCGCGGTGTCGTCCGCGTGTTGGATCACCAGCCGCCGCGCGGACGCGCTCCCCGTCTTGCTCCCGCCCGCGAACGCGAAGTCGATGTGCACGCTCGGACGCGCGCCCGTGCTCGTCGTCAGCCACGGGTGCAGGTTGACGAAGACGGCGCGGACGAGCTTCCCGCTCTCGAACGCGGCGTACCCGGACACGTCTGAGTCCCCGACCGGGAGCTCGACGATCTGGGACGCGCCGGTTTTCCCGATGAGTGTGTTGATGACGAGCCCGGCGTAGTACGCGGGCTGGACGTGCGGGGGCAGAGGCGGGTTCAGAGGCGAGCCGTCGACGATGGAGCGGTTCAGGCTGATGGGTTGGATCTGGTGAGGGACGGTCAGTGTGTGCGAATAGACGGTGGACAGGGAAAGAACGTACGAAGTTATATTTGTAGCCTACCCCTTCGTGGAAGAAGGCTTCCCGGATGCCTAATGTAGATGCCTGGAGGGTGTAGTCGATGGCCCACAGCGCGATGCCCGCCGTGTTGCTGACGCCAGGCGCGCCGTGGCAGGCGATACTGTTCGTCTCACTGCGAGGGGTGTGATAAGGTCAGCGCGTCACATGCATCACTGCTGGATGGACGACGACATACGTACCCAAGAATATACGGCAGACCCTGCGCATGGGTCGCAGCGATGTCCGCGTTGAAGATGGTCAGATTGCTCCTGATGGACGCCTTGTCCATGAACGAAACGAGCGGGAAGCTCCCGCCGTCGCAGAACACGGCCGAGTAACGGTGCTGCGAAATCCTGTCGAGCACGCACGCGAACCAAGGGGGCAAGGCACGTCAGCGATTCTCGTGCCTCGGCAACGGAAGTCAGGGGCGATGCGCTACATACACGGAGATGGCCTTCCCAGGCGTGCTGCTCAAAATACCAAGGTTGAAAATTTGCCGCGGGGTGAAGCCCTGGGCGGCGAATGCCGCGCCCTGGAGGGTGACGGGCCCGCTGCGTCCTGAGATCCCAGCCGCCTGCGCCACTTGCCCGGCGACAGAGATCCAGTCCGTGACGTAAACGTTGACGGTCCAGTTGCTCGGACGCAGTCCGTTGTTCTTGTACAGGTCCGGTTCGTTCCCCACCTCGATCAGGTCAAGCACCACCCCGGAGCTTTGCACGGCAGATGTCTTGAACGCTTTCACGATCGACTTGACCATGTTGACCGCGTTCGTGATGTTGTCAGCGCCGAGGTTGACGCCCCATGTCATATGCGTGCCGCTCGGGAGGAAACGCGAGAGCTGGTAGTACCCGTCGCCGACCGTTATGCGACTCGCCTCTGGGAAGGGGGTGATCGAGTTTGGGGGAGGGAACTGGGCCTCGTCAATGGTGACTGTCGGCGAGAAGAAGGTTTTGTCCTCCGAATTCGCGCCAACGCGGATTTTGGGGGGTTGTCCGGTCAGCGCACCGAGATTTTCGAGCGCGGTGTGGACAAAGTCGTTGCGGGATGACGTTCCAGTCCAGTCGGGCCAGTGGTCCTGTTCGATAGAGAACGAGACGAGCGTGCGAGAAAGATTTTGAGACCCGGAGGGCGGCGTGAGCGGCACAGAGACGTCAATTGCGGCGGCAATATGTGTGAGTAGCGGAGCTACTACGGCAGCGAGAAGACGTAGAGACGGACGTGGCATCGTGAGGAGGGGAGGGAGTGACGGAGATGGACTGGCATGGCGATGTGTTATATACCTGAGGAGAGGTCAGACAGACTTGGAAGCCGTTCAAGCCGAGTTCCACTTACGTCGACGAAAGCCGTCTGTTCGAGTGGAGAAGCGACGTACGGAGGGCTCGAGCAGCCGCGCGGCTTCAGAGCGCATGTCGGCCACACTTCAATCGTGCGAGGGAGTGCTCCTGAAAATGGAAGGGATTGATTGTCCCTCTCAGGGAGCTGTTCTAGCCCGGGCCAAAATTAGAGTGCGCCATGTCTCCATGCCCGTAAGGGTACGCGAAAAAGGCGTCTTGCGTAGAGGAGACACGGTGCTGCACTACCTGGGAGGAGTTCGGAACCACTGTCGCTCGGAAGTTCAGCGCGATGTCGGGATGCGCGTTGAATATTCCTTGCACGGATGTGTTCTTTGGACACTGCGGAGATTAATATGACAGACGATTGGTGTTTTCGTGCAACGGAGTTACTGGATGACGCACTGAGAAGCGTAGCATGAGTATCACCGGATCAGCATAGCGTGAGAGCACTTGCCTGGACTACGACTGTGAGGTAGGTCACGGTCAAAGGTTCGAACGCAAAATATACCGTCCGCCATCGATGCTGCGAAGAGGTGTCGTATGGACTCATGTGCCTCCTTTCCCGAGCATCAGCATACAATGTCGGAGACGGAAGACATGTGCCAGCCGCTTCTCAGCATGCGGATCAGGGCCTGAGACTATATACGACTGTCCGTCACCCACAGTAGTTCAAAATTGCTCCGAGCTGGAGGGAAAGGCGGAGCTGAAGAGTGCTGTGGGTTCCCTCGCACGCAGATTGTGGCGTACATCGTCGCCGTAATGCCGCACGTTCCGAGCAGCTATTGGCAGATCTAGCTGAGTAGGGATGTCAGAAATACTCCGTCAGAAGGGGCATTCGCCCACAAAGTGGCACTGATGCGACCTCGCAGGAAGACTTGATTCCTCGAAGACGTATCGTCATGTGCGGTGAGCTATTTTTCTCAAATGTCACCGAATAGTGTAGCATGCGATAATGCGTGGGACACTCTGCCCTACCGGATGAGTGCTGACCCCAAGTTATGTAGACGCGGCACAATAGGAAGTAGTGGGGGCCTCATGATACATTGATGGTCCATGGGAGGACGTACCTGCAGTTCCGTACAAGTGATGATCGCTATCGAGGACCCGGCCCTGCATCTGAATAGCAGAATATCACATAGTAATAGCATACACCAGTCCAGTAATTTCCTGTTGTTCTGAGGTCCGAAGGGTGAACATGTCGATATTGCAAGAGGTAGATGCCGATACCTTAGGCTGAGGCATGACTCCGAGTCGTCCGTACCAGACAGGTCCCATAACATGCCGGTAGTTCAACAGCCACTGTAAGCGAGCTCGTTATCATAGCATACATGCACGCAGGAGAAATTGAAGGTTACATACCCACTAGTACTGACGGCAGGGCCAAGGACAGGATGGCGGTTAGAAGGTAGTGATTCGGGACAAGCAGGATTGACGCGCGATGAATACTTTGCGTTGATGTGACTGCGTGATTAGTGACTTACTGTCACTGTGACTCCATCGTCACTCACTCGGCGTACTCGTTGGCGCCGACGTTCCCGACATTCCCCCACAGCGACGATGGCCGCGAAGTCAAAAGCTCGGTATGTCGTCCAAACCCTTTGCATGGCGCACACTTGCCAACAGGGCTCAATAAACATTATGTAGGACACTCATCGTCCGGATGGTCTCTACAGCGCAGACGGGGTTCTTTTACACGACGCAGAGGCTGAGGCTGGGTCCGAGGTTAGCAGCGGTGAAGTACGATCCTCGAGGTGCGTATGGATGCCTCTCGAACGCCGACTGCATCGCTCACGCAGCCTATGATCGTTGAACAGTGAAAAGTCGTGTGCTCTTCGTCGAGAGCAAGAAGACGGGGAAGAAATAGACCTTCATCGACCCACTCGCTGTCTCTCGAGGCTCGGAAGCATACACATACATATCGTACAATCATTGCTACTCGCCGCAGGGTGCAAGTGCGCCTTCCCCCCATGCGATAGACCAAGCTGAAGCATCTCAATCACTTGTCAAGCTGCCATGCACCCAATGTAAGATGTCCTGCCGTCACGAAGTCACAGAGGTCCGAGTGTTGCCTCGGAGGGTGCTACGCTCACTCTCATCACAAGGTACGACTCGAGCACGACGCGTATTTACTCACACGTCCCCCGCACTACATGCCCATTCGCCGGACCTACCATCCAGGTCAGTACTTCAGCGCAGCGTCATTGCATCCGGTGGCATGATTGGTGTGCAGAATGTCTCACAGGTGTCTTCGCTCGCTTCGACGAACGCGTACAAGCCCACTCACCTGGGCATCTATCATTTCAGAAGTTTGTTTGAGAAGGCCATACCTACTGCCGCGCAGCTCCGGCGTATCCATGCATGACGGTCCGTCCGTTCATCGCCCTGTGGATCGTCTACTAGACCGCAGAGTGAGGATGCACACCATGTCATCAAACGTCGATGACATTCTCCCCGCGGGCAGGTCTTCTGGGTCGACTGCTGACCGGGACCTCCGCTAACGAGTCGATCGCGGGTGGGAGACTCGGGTCCACTCTCCTTGTTCGCGGCAGATGCACGGACAATACAAAATGATGGACTGATGATTGAGTCGACGCGATCTCCGATACAAGGACTCGAGCGAGTGCGTCAAACCCGGATAGCTGTGCGAGACATTTGCACTACGACGTAAACGGTGGGCGAGAGGCGTGCAAACGGAATACTTGTAACATTCGGTCGGTCATGACGTACGTACATGTACATGTACAGTATAGATATGTATGTGCGTGCAAAGTTCTACTACATACGTATGGGAGAGAGACCATGAACATGGGAACAGTTACACGGCCGGACAAGATCATGATGCATGATGCAGGAACACTGCTCGCCGGGGGACGAGCTCGGGATGGGTTGGGGGGGTTGATACGCCTGTCGCGCCAGCGCGGAGTACATAAGGTGGCAAGGTGGACGGCGCTCACCGCACAAGTCGTTTTCAATCCGCCTCCACCAGCTCGAGGTAGCTCTCCGGCACAAGGGCGTGGCCCCCGCCCTCCTTCTCTACGACTGCCCACCCGACTCCTCCGCCCCGACCGACGACCCGCACGACCTGCTCCTCCTCTAAGGCCATCTCCGCGGTGCCCTCCGGGTCGAACGCATAGAGAGCGCGGTAGAGTCCTGGGACCAGATACTCGTCGTCCTGCGGTGCGTCCACGTACTCCTCTTCTGCCTCCTCCTCGTCGTCTCCAGCCTGCTCGAAATTCCGGTCGAAATCCGTCCGGGACGGCCCGCCCTCCTGAGGACCCTCCCCCGGACCCCAGCTAAAGCGCGTGCTGAGGGTATTCCAGCGATACGATCCCCACTCATCTCCCTCAGCCCCGTCCTCGTCGTCCGCCCGCGACGACCCTGTAGAGGAGACGGACGCGGCGGAGTACGTGGACCACCGCCGCCGTGGACGGTTCGTCCGAGGCGCGTCCGGCCCGTTGCCCGTGTGCCGCTCGTCCGAGGCTGAGTACGCGAAGTCGCGGATCTTGAACAGCAGCGATCTGCGCTTAGCGGGCGACGGCGAAGTCACCGTGGTGGTGGACGACGTCGACGGCTCGGGCTCGTGCGAGGCTGGCTGGAACACGGAGGACGCCTTGGACTGGCGGCGCGAGCGGGCGTAGGATGAATGGCGAGAGAGGGCGGCAGACGTACGGCGGGATAATGCCGGGCTCGGCGGTGCAGGACGGGAGGAGGTGAGCGAGTCCCGGTCCCGATTCGAGGTCATCAGCGAGTCCCGGTCCCGATATGAGGTCGTGAGTGAGTCCCTGTCCCGGTTCGAGTTGGTGAGGGCGGCTGCGGCCGCGTTGAGCGAGACGGGCGCATCCGAGTGCGGCGGGGGGTCTGGGACCGTGATCTGCGTCGTCGGCGTCCTGAGAGTGAAGACAGAGTCGGGGGTGGGCGTCGTCGGGGACGTCGTCATCGTCACGGAAAGAGAGGGGGTCTGGGGCTGGCCCGTCGGGGTCGTTGCGCCGTCGGTATGTGGCATGTTTTTGTCGTCTTTGTCGTCGCGCGCCGCGGTGATGGAGATGCGCGAGCGCAGTGCGAACTCGTGTGCGCCGAGGCGCGGCGGGGGGTAGAACGGCGAGCCTGGCGAGGGGAAAGGAGAGGTAGACGCCCTCTCGACCGGAAACGTGAGGCGTAATTCTGCGAAATAATTAAGCTCTGATGGGCGGCGATGGCGCTTCACGCACCTGGGGCGTCCTGCGCAACGACGGAGGTCATGTTCTGGTCGCTCGGCGCCGTCTTGCTCAATGTTCGGGGATGCTCGTCGTCGTGGTTCGCGATGAGGAGAGATTTCGTGATATTCCAGCCGTACTCGAAACTCGGATAAATCCAGTTGAAACTCCGAAGGGGTGTTTGCTATGGAAACGACAACTTAGACGTGTCTATCTCGTGGGAACGCGAAGGATGACATGAGGATAGCTACCTTAGATGGCGAAATAGACCACAAATTGCCCATCGTTTGCAACGACGACCAACGACTTGCCGACGATGTGCTCTTTCTGTCTCTTTTCTGGGCTTCTTGTACTCTGTGAGCTCTCTGTGACAAGCCCGCATGAACCACGACTTCGAGGCACGCGCTGAAGTGCCGGAAGACTCGTGTACAACATGCATCTACCTGGCGCGTTGCAATTAGCCATGGCAGTGCGAACGCGATGGTGTTAATATGCGGGAAAGCTTGAAGTGGCTTGGCCGTTAACCGGTATGTTGTCCTTTTATTGACAGTCATCACTTACTCACAAAGAAAATATCATCTGCAGGGTTACGAAGGGCATACAGGAGGTCAATAAATCATAGCCTGAATTCTACACCCGATGAGGGATTACCTTCATCTTGTGTGACTTGAGAAACTTGAAGGAGACTTGCAAATCTGGCAACTTCAGAGGTGAGCAAATCATGCGTGAGTTGTGCCTGGCGAATGTATGTTGCTTGCACACCATTCCACGATGCGGAGAGCAGTGAATGTTGCAGATCGAGTTGCAATGTCCCTGCTCTCCCGGTTGATGACATAGTCCAGTGCACTATTCCTCGCCGCAAGCCCTTCGTAGACCGGGATTTGCACCTGGGCTCTCGTTTCGATGCGCTGAGATAGTGCACTGGCATTGTCTAAGGTTGCACCTGTATGCAGGATAACGTCGGGTGACAGTATCTGGAAAACTCGCTTGAAGTGATGATGTTTGCGTGTATATATGCGGAGTTGGCTGCGTGCGACACCGCATTCAACCACACTGCTAATAGTGTGGTTAACTAGTTTTCGTAGTATGTGTTTCTTAATAGTATTTGACTCGCTTTTCAGCGATGCAATGGCGCTGTAAGCTTCTACTGTTAGCGCATATAGTATTAGGAAACCCAAAGGCGAGCACTACGAGCGTCGTATGCGTGTAAGCATAAGCATGAGCATGTTAACATGCATCAAGAACTATGCTCGTCTCGTCCTCGATTGTAAACGTAACTCTCTCCGCAACCATAAGTATTGCGACGCTCATCGCGCCCAAGTCTACGGGCTGACCTGGACTGACATATTATCACAGACGCCACGAGGGTTGTCTAGCGTACAAGGGTCTCGTGGATAGCACCAATTGACCAGAATCTCCGAGGACCATCTGACCAGACCTCGCTGCCCGACGGGTTATCTTGCTGGTGTACTTACGGCACGCGATGTTCCGAGTCCACTGCTCGTATCTCCAAGATTCGAAAGGTCGTCTGGAAGTCCGCCAAGGCCTACCTCTCTTCTTGCTTTTGGCTTGGCGGGCGCATTGCATCGTCAGGTGGGCCTGATTCCTCGGTGAGATTGTTCTTGCCTTTCTCTCGAACACATCTCGAACATCGTTTCTCCGTTCGATAAGATGCAACCTCTACTGCTACTCCGAAAGGTAAGTACAACGCCTAATGCAGTCTATGCGGTCTGACTCGGTGTATCGAGATACAACGGGCGGCCCTTCCAAAGAAGCAGTGCCGAGCGTACAGTGGTCGCACCGACTTCCGACCGTAATGCGTTCGCTATCAACAACAATGTCTACAATCAACGGTTAATATCTATCAACATTTGCGTCAACTTACTCGAGAGTCCGATACACGAAGGGCTTACGAGCGTCGAGAGCACGAGTAACGGTCGGCAAACGAGCTCGCGGATCAAATGAGGGTTAGTGTTCGTTGATCCAACTGCGCATTGACCTCTACCTCACTCAGCACTAGGTCGGACGTTCGATGAGCCGATCAAGGCAATGATGTCAGCTATCCATGCGCCCTCCGAGTCAATGCGTATCTCTTCTCACATGATGTGACTTCTATCTATGCATGCAACGGTCTGCCAGTTCCGCAAGGTACGCGTATCCCTGACGTTGCCATTCACGACACTCCGATTGGGTTCTCTTCAGCATACGAATGAAGAGCCTTCGGGTCTGGAGGGCTTGGCTGGCCGATTCGTCCCATATCCATATTGTGCACAGCGCGTGGAGCATTCTGTTCGTGATGCTGTCTACTGAGAGCGGCCGATGGCAGAAGTGCTCCCTCTCCTCATCCATTCCAGATACCATTGCCCATCAGAACCCCCGATTGAACTCGGAATGCATGCCTTCATTCGTTGCGCCGCTCCACATGTAGCATGTAGGTTCTCTTGGCTTGGCATACTGACCTTCCATAACAAGCTCTAGGTATAAAAGCTCGCTCTTTTCATGTTACGGTATGCAGAGGCAGCAGACTCTCAAGTTACAGTAGTCTTCGCAAACCTCAGTCTTTAGCTCCATCCTCGCCGGACATGTTCAAGTTCTCTACCGCCCTCGTCGCTCTCGCGCTCTCCGGCGCGCTCTCCCTCGCTACCCCCGCGAAGCGTGCCCCTGCCCTCGAGGTATCCCTCTCGGGTATGTCTTCCCTATCTTCCAAGCTTACCTTGCTGCATGCTCATGCTCGCACGCGACAGCGCCGGCGGAGGTGCACTCTATCGACGACCTCAAGGTCACCGCTACTGTGACTAACACGGGCTCTGAGCCCCTCAAGATCCTCAAGTACGGTACTGTCCTCGACAACGAGCTCCCCACCCGCTCGTTCGTGGTTACCAAGGAAGGCACCGCTGCCGACTTCACCGGTGTCAAGATCCAGCTCGACATGAGCGCCCTCGACGATGCCTCCTACGTCGTCATCCCCGCCGGCGAGACCGTGGTCGTCGAGCACGATGGTCTGTCCCTCCTCCAGGCGCACTGACTTGCTGTTCCCGAGCGCTGACGACTCTCCACTGCAGTCGCCCCCCTGTACAACTTTGAATCGCTCGGGACTGGGGCCTTCGAGTTTGAGCCGGCGACCGCCTTCCAGGTGATCGAGGCCGACGCAAAGCCCAAGGCGTACAAGGTCTCTGCAAAGAAGGCCAAGGTCACCGTGAAGAGCGATGTCAAGAAGCGCGACCTCAAGGCCATCGAAAAGCGCGCGACGGTCAGCTGCTCCAGCAGCAGCTCCCGCAGCTTCATTTCTTCCAGGTGGACGCTTATCGTCTATGTCCTCGCGCATGCATCATACTGACATATTTCCTCTTACCCAGCTACTCGGAGGGAAAATCGCTCGCGTCGATCGCGGCCAGCTACATCAGCAGCAACGGTGCTGATTCGCTCTTCAAGTCGTACTTCGGAACTACCTCGGTACGTGCCCGCTCTCCGAGAACACTTTGCCTTACAATGTATCTATTTTCTGTGATACTCTCCGTCCACAGACCAGCACGGTCCGCAGCAAGTTCACTGTAAGTACCCTACTACCGTGGCTGACGGGCGCCGATGCGAGCTAACGTCCGCGACCACCAGTCTGTCGCGAATGAGAGCTCGAGCTCGCGCACTCTCAACTGCAGCGACCCCTACGGCATCTGCAACGGCAATGTCATCGCCTACACCGTCATCTCCACCACCAACATCTAGTGCGTACCCTCTCCACGGCCGACGGCACGTGTATACGCGCTGACCGCGCACGCCCAGCTACTGCTCGATCTTCTACAATGAGGTCGCCTCGTCGAGGCTCTGCTCCGGGACCACCGTCGCGTCCCGCAACATCCGCGGCGGCACGACCCTCCACGAGCTCACGCACGCCGTCGCGGGTACGGATGACATCGGCTACGGGTGCTCGTACGACATGAGCCTTGGTCAGTCGAGCCCCAGCCAGGCGGCCATCAACGCCGACAACTACAACGTACGTCCCTCGCCCTGTCGAGTTGTGTCTGTTGCTGCAGTATTGAATGACATGCGTCCCCGTAGTGCTTCGCCACCCAGGTCTACCAGAACACTCAGTGCTGAGCGGCTCCCGAAGAGAGCGGGGTGCGGGAGAACGATTCATGATCACGAAATACGGCTCAGTGGGGGGATCGGCGCAGCTGGTCCCCATACGATTTGTAACATTTGTACCTGTTCGTGAGAAAGGTTGTTGTACCATTACATCTGCTCTGACAGCAAGGCTCGTAAGCTTCTTCTACTGATCTATCGTCTAGGACACTGTCGACAGCGAAACGACCGCTCAGAAGTACGTGGGCAGGATGTACCTGAGCTTCTCCCTGTCCTCTTCCTTCTGCTCCCCCGAGCGGGGCATGATCGAGAACTTCATCGAGCCGACCTCTTCAGTGAGGATGTCGCCCTCGAGCGCGGCATCGTGCAGCTCCTCGAGGATAGTCGCGGCGACAAGCCTCGAGAGCTGAGCGTTCGCGTGGAGAGTCTTGAACACCTCCGCGGCCGTGACAGCCGACTCGTTCTCGCGCCACGAGTCGTAGTCGGTGACTGTCGCAATGAGAACGTACCTGCGTACGTGCGTCTCCGTGAGTGCACGGACATACGCGGCAGCGGGGAGACTCACCCGAGCTCGGCCTCGCGCGCGAGCTTCGCCTCGGGCAGGACACTCATGTTGATGATGTCCCCGCCCCAGAGCCTGTACATCCTGCTCTCCGCGCGCGTCGAGAACTGCGGGCCCTCCATACACACGACCGTCTTGCCCGCGTGCAGCTTCGGGGCTGGTTTCGCCTCCGCAGAGTCCGGCGCGGCCTCTACGATCTTCCGCACGCGGCCCTCGAGCCACTTGAGCAGCTTGCCCGAGAACGGGTCCCCGAACGCAGCGTGCGCGACGACGCTCGTGCCCTCGAAGAAGCTCGCGGGGCGGACGCCCTTGGTGCGGTCGATGATCTGGTCCGGGAGGACGAAGTCGCCCGGGGCGAGCTCCTCGCGGAGGGAGCCGACGGCGGAGAAGGCGAGGATCGTGCGGACGCCGAGCATCTTGAGCGCGGCGATGTTCGCGCGCGCGGGCACGGCGGAGGGCGGGATGGTGTGTCCTACGCCGTGCCTGGCGAGGAAGGCTACTTTCGTGCCCGACGGGAGGGCGCAGATCGCGATAGGCGAGCTGGGGAAGCCCCAAGGCTAAAAACTGGTGTTCAGTATGAGGTGCGCAAGTAGAAGCAACCTCGACTCTGACCGTCTCCGGGTTGACGTGTTTCCTGTTCGTTTGGTCGGTCAAGCTGGTCAGACATACTCGGACTCGCACGACGGGCAAAAGGACAACGTTCCGCCCTAGAATCAGCCTTGTAACTAGCGTTGGAACTTAACCTAGTCACAACGCTAGCTACCAGGTTAGTTCTAGTCCTGAATATGGCTTACAGTCAACTACAGTCTAACCTGACAATGCCCCACAACCTGACACCGGCATTCTGTGGAGCACAGCCATCCAGGAGAGTCTTAAAGACCACTACAGAGGGACGCTGTACCCCATAAGAAGGAGCTGTATCAGGTTGGCGGACACTGTCAGCTTAAACCGTACATGACTGTACGTCAGATTAGCACTTGCTAATGGTGATTTATGCTGCTTTGTTACTAGCTTTGTTCAGATTCCGGACCCGAACTAGCTTGGTAGCTAGCGTTGTGACCAGGAGTCCAGTCACAAGGCTAGCTCCTGGCAGGCTAGTTCAGGGGCTGAACATTGTTCACTGCCCGTCGTGTCGCAGCGTAGAGACACTTACAAGAATGTCAAGTTATCCAGATGGTAGAGGCCACTTCCACCGATCACACCCACAATAACTGTGGGAGAGGAGTCACTATCGATGCGCGGGAAGTTGTGGTTAAGAGCTGAGATCGGTGCCACCGTGCCAGTGCCTCGGATAAACGTGTGATGATGAGTACGAGTCAACTCACCGTTCTCCTCAGCGTTTGCGCTCATGTTTGTCTTCGTTGTCGAGCTTAAGACTTTGAAGACTCGACGACAAAAGAGACCGAAAGCAAGAGAGCAATAAGATTTTATAGCCAATCGATGTCGATGAGCGGTGAGGAGCATAGACGCCGGCCTCCTCTAATTAAAACATTTATTTTATTGAAAAGGCACTGGCGCTTCGGACGCCTGACGCGCACACCCTCGCACGCCTCACCCCAACCGGCTGTTCATCGAGTCGACATCGACGTCCAGCCAGTCCCCGACCGACTTCGTTACCATGTCCGAGCTCCCTGACCCTTCTTCCAACCATCAAGCTCATCTATCCGCAGGAGTTGCGTACCAGAAAGCTGGCGTGGGAGGGTCACAACCCAGGGTTTCGAACCACGCGACGCGTCCAATGGTGAGTTCAGCGCAACTCTGTGGTGACCCTGGCTGACCCTCCTATAGAAGAAGCTTTCTTTGAAGCCCTGCGAGAAGCTACATCCGTCGTTTTACTCCGACCCGAAGGCTCCGCTTATGTTCTATGGCTGGGCGTGGAATAGGGCCTACCTGTTTGACTACGCCATACGTCACGGGCTCTCCTACCACTTGGGAGACCAGGAGCTCAAATATAGCCTTTTGGCCGAGCCAGGTTTCTCCAAGAAGGACTTTCCGAACTATGAGCTTCTCCGACTTCAAGCACCGGAGGTTGTGAGGCAGCATCTTCAGGCGCGGTGCGGGGTCTGGATCAGACGCGAGTTTCCAGTGGAAAGAAGACAGTACGACGGCGTGTTCGCAATTTACTCGAACCATGACGCCCGTTTCCTCCTCAAAATGGTGCTCCTGAGACCGGGGGTTGCCCAGTTTGAGAAGTCGCTTGGGATCATCCATAAAGCGATGAACGAGCCAGGGAACGAGAGCGATCTGCTATGGTGGCATTGCGACGACCAATACGCATAGGCGGTACATTCCTCCCTTCGCTCAGAACAACCGTAGATCTTAAACTCAGCCTATAGTCCACGTCTCACCACTCAAGTCATTCTCCCAGTTCAGCACCATACGCTCGCATTCTCGTTCTAAAACCATTAGGCTGAATCACGAAACATGCATGTTATCTCTTATCTTCAACCGTTCTACTATGTGATCACGATACACGTCTCGACGTGAACGTTTGAACTGAAGGTGTGGCGCAACAGTGTGTGTCCAGAAAAGTGTCGTGACGCAGACCCACGCGTAATGCTTGCATTCTGCACGTACGACTGTCATAGTACACACAACAGTCGGTCTGCGCACATGTGGGAAGCGGCAACGTCGTAGCCGCCACACCATCTCTTAAGTGAGTCCGTTTATTACGCTTCCGACGCATCGTGGCTGGCATATATAGACCGGAAATCCAGGGCAGCACACGAGAATGCCTGTCCGAGGCGTGGAACCCACAGCCCGGACATCACTGGAAGTCCACCAATACAGCCTGCGTCGCGGGCAGGTCAAGCCCCTCGCTCAACGCAACCGTCTCCCGCACCACGCTGCCCCGGATCTGGAAAAACCTCCTTTGCACATTTGCAATAATTTGTACTACAATGGCAAAAATTGCATAAGTGTCAGATATGTCAGATATATCTAGGGGGGTCAAAATACTAGTACAAATTGGTACTAATTTGTGGTACAATTTCACCATAATAGTAGCAATGTGGTATGAGTGGTGCCATGAGTAGACCCTGTCGAGCAAGCGGGGTAACGCAGTGGACCGCTCGGACCAACTCACCTGTGATAGAGTGTGTGTGTGTTGCGAGAGAGTAAGAGGCGAAAGCGACTTAGGATTCAGCTCCTGCAGAGCAGGGTTTATATACTACAACAGCGGGGCGATTACCTAAGTACTGTATAGCAATGCGGCAGTACATGCGGCAGTACAATGTCTAAGACATGCAGTGCAATGTCTGCGTCAGCCTGAAACGGTATCAGCATGCGTGATGCTGATGTGATACAGATGAAACGGGGATGCAGCCAAGTATGGCGCAAGTGAACCGGCTGCTACAAGGCACCAATTCAACACTCCCCCTCGCTAAGCACCTGTAGAAGTGCGCGAGCGTATATAGGCGCAATATGCAGCCATCTAAATGGATCGCGCTCGAGATGCTGCGTATACCATTTAGTAGAATTCAATGCCAAGTTGAGCCCTGAACTTCAGGAACTTGACATGCCCCAAGTTCTTGGTGAACATATCTGCAGGGTTGTCGTTTCCGTCGATATAGAAGATCTCGACGTACTTCTTCTCAATGACCTCGCGTATGTAGTGATAGCGAATGTCAATGTGCTTCGAACGACTCTCAGTCACAGGATTGGACGAGATGAAGATCGAGCCCTGGTTATCCCCGCAGATTGGGATGGGCGTGAGGTTGTAGCTGATCTCGCAAATGAGATTACGGATCCAGACTACTTGGCGACTGCAATCACTGAGCGCCATATACTCTGCTTCAGTGGACGAGTGCGCAATAGTCTTCTGCGCTCTAGACGTCCAACTAAAGATGCCGTTTGCCAGCTTCAGGAAGTATCCTGTCTGCGACCGGCGAGTAGCAGGATCAGATGCCCAATCTGAGTCCGTGCATGCTGTAAGACCAAGACCCAAACCACCGTCGTAAACGAGAGAGTACGACTTGGTACCAAGAAGATAGCGGCGCACATAGAGCGCTTTGTTCAAGTGGTCCTGTGACGGGTTCGCAGCACATTGTGCGAGCTTGGTCACAGCGAAAGCGATGTCGGGACGTGTACCCAACATGATGTAGAGCAGGGACCCGATGACGGTCTGAAACCTGCTGCGAAGAGTGGGGTTGACCGGAGCCATGTTTGGTATAGGGCGAAACCCGGCGGGAAGAGGAGTGGGGACAGTCTTTGCGTTCTGTACGCCACAACGCTGCAGCACTCGTTCAAGGTAGGCACATTGATCTAGATGAATCTTGCTGCCTTTCCTTTGGATGCGCATGCGGAGGAACTCCTTAACATCGCCAAGGTCACGGCACTCCCACTTGTCCATGAACTTCGCCTTCAATTCTTTGCACAGAGCCTTGTCGGGTCCGCAGAAGAGGGCGTCGTCGACATAGACAACGACGATCACGAATGATCCATTCTCCCTTTTGTAAAGGAAGAGTCCGGCGTCCGCGCTAAGGCGTTTGAAGCCAAGCAGCGTCATAGACTCGTTAAGGGTGCGCCACCACGCAAGCCCTGCTTGCTTGAGTCCGTATAGAGCACGACGTAGCCGGAGTACTTTGTGCTCTTGGCCTTTGACGACGAAGCCTTCAGGTTGCTCCATGTAGATCTCCTCGTCAAGCTCACCATATAGGTAAGCATTTCGCACATCGAGGCCGGTGATGTACCAGTTCTCGAGTGCGGCTAATGAGAGTATGCAGCGCACAGTCTCAAAGCGAACGACGGGTGAATAGATCTGGTCGTAGTCGATGCCTTCGACCTGGGAGAACCCTCTGGCAACGCATCTAGCCTTCTTACGACCGTCAGATTTGACGTCGAAGACCCATCGGTTCTTGATGACCTTTCGTCCCTTAGGACGCTCCACCAAGTCATAGACTTTGCGTCGATGAAGTGCCTCTAGTTCTTCACGACAGGCGGCTTTCCATTCCTCTTGCTCAGCCTTGGGTAGGCGAGCGATGTCACGGAATGTCCATTCTCTAACGTTGGACGTGTTTTGAAGATCGTCATCAACTGGTGGGAAAGCCTGCATAAGCAGGAAGTTGATGAGCGGTACTCCCCCTTCCTGGCATAGTTTTGCCATGTGAGGTTCAACGCCTTGATTGTGCAGAGCAGTCTCGTCGTGCGAGACGCTCGAGCCAGAGTCGTCCTCAAAAGAGGGCTCTTGTTGCACAACATCAGGTGCCTTGTCCGAGGCGGATCCAGCAGGGTCGCTTGGACGAGGATGGGATTGGTCAGAACTAGGTCCGGGAACCCGATCTTTCCGTTGTTGCGGTTGAGAGCGAGGGCGACTCGACTGCTCACCAACAACCTTTTTCCACGTCCGCTGCTTCTCGATCTCTTTGAATTGTTCTACGGGGTGCCGTGACTCTCCGTAGACATTGCCTGGACGAACCTTCACAGTCCGCTCACGACCAGAACGCCTCGGCGCTGGTTCAGCTGCCTCGGGCTGTTCTTCCGGGGGTGGTGGCGGCGGACTCGGGCTGCGCGCTCTAGGCTGCGCGGGTGCGTCGTCACGCTCCCTGCCCTGTCCCTTTGGAGGAAGATTGTGGGAAGGATGACGAGGCTCATCGTCATCATCTTCGTGAGAAATGGCCGGATGGTGGCCGATGTGGTCTGGTTTCGGCGCAGGTTCCTGCAGCCTGGTGTTCCGTCGCCGTTGCTGGTCGGGACACCTCGGGAACATGCTCTCGTCAAATAGAGCGTGAGCAGAGGTGAAGATCACGTTGTTTGGTGACCGCATGAACCGAAATCCATGTCCTCCAGGTGCGACACCGATGTAAGTCATAAGCTCAGACTTAGGCGATAGTTTGTTCTTGCGTACTTCACTGGGGATGTGAATGTACGCTCCGCACCCAAAGACTCGGAGGTGGTCTATACGAGGGGGTTCATCGTGAAGGAAGCCTAGCGGTGTCTGCCATTCAAGGCGACGCATAGGGGTCCTGTTGTAGACGTGAACGGCGTGATCCACCGAGAGCTCCCACCACGATTGAGGAAGACATGCTTCGAGGCGCATAGCCTCTCCCTTGTCCATGAGCGTTCGAATGAGACGCTCTGCGCGACCGTTCTGCTGATGCGTGTGCGGTGCGCTCTGATGGATCTCGATCCCTTTCTCCTTGAGCAAATTCACGAAAGCGTCGGATGTATACTCCCCCCCTGCATCAGACATCCACTTCTGGATCTTGGCGTTGAACTGCGTCTCGACGAGTGCGATGAATTGTCGCGTAGCCGACAATGCAGCACCTTTCGTGCGCAAATGTACGACCCAAGCCGTCGACGAACAGTCATCCAGATAGAGGATACTGTAGCGGTACTTGTGGTATGAATCCACAGGGTAGGATTTTATGTCCGAGTGAATGAGCTCGAAAGGGCGCGTAGCGCGCTTTGTGGACGGCGGGAATGGCCGAAGAGGCATCTTCCCTTGAGCACATCCAGGGCAGAGAGAATCCTCAGAAGGGAACTCAATGGTAGGGAAACGTTGTGTGTGTTCCCGTGCGTGTCGTAGGACCTCGCGCGAAGGGTGCGCGAAACGACGATGCATGATCTCGTACGTGAGTTTGAAGATCATCGGAAAGATATTCATCGCATCCTGCTTAGGGAGCGATTTGACACAGTATATCGTGTCGTTTGGAGCTCTAGGGTAGGAGACCATAAAGATCTTTCCCGAGCGGAAGTGGAGAGATATGTGCTGCGAGTCGCCGCGCACGCTCAATCCATTTCGAAGAAACTCCCCCAGAGAAAGCAGTCGTGAGGTGAGGTCAGGGATGTAGAACACAGGCGTGATTCGCACCGTGCTCTGACCCATAGCGTCCGGACAATTCAGGATGATAGTCCCAAAGCCCATCACCATCGTAGAGCTGTTCGCAGTTGAGACAGGAATAGGATCTTCAAGCTGTGTGTACTCCATAAAGTCGTCCAAGCTATACGTGAAGTGCATAGACGCTCCCGAGTCGAGTAGCCACATAGGATACTCGATGGAGCTCTGAGCAGACTGGCTGGTGACTTTCCCTTTCCCTTTGCACGACGCGCACGCAGCATAATGGAGCGCATGACAACATATATTGGTGGTGCAAGCTACGATTACAGGATCACGAAGATCTACATAATCCGGACGATCACATGCGGCTGTGGGAAGCGCATTAGTGATGTCACTGTAGCATGAGGAGTAAGGTACTTGCCTGTACTGCTCGTAGAAACCAGCGGCTTCAGCGATGTCGTCGTCGACATCGTCGCTGAGGGAGACAGCGTCCTCAGCGTCCTCGTCGTCGGTCCATCCGAGCCGCTCCTCGAGCGAAGGGCGAGAGCGCTTGGAAGCGCGACTCTCGGTGTCGGAGTCATCGACCTCCTCGATGCGAGCACTGCTGCCAGAGGCCATATTGAGAATACTGCCCGAGGCGACGTTGAGAACGTGCTCGAGGGTACGAATCCCTTCGTAACGAGGGGTGATGTCGAGCTCCTTCGTCAGCTCAAGGGCCCGAGTGAAGTTCGGGTACTTGTTGTCTCCGGTGGGGACAGCGACGGGCTTGCGAAGCAAGGCGCGAGGATCCTCAGCGCTGGGGGTGTTGGCGACAGTGGGGCCATCGAAGAGAGCCTGGGAGACAATGTGGGCATGGCCATGGCCGCCGGAGTTATCACCGCCGTTGCGGTGCTCCTTCTTGTTGTTGCGACCAGCGCCACGGTTGCCACACCTGCCGGGCTTGCCTTTCCCCTTGTCCTGAGCGCTGCTGCTGCCATTCTGGCGCTGCTGCTGCTGCTGGAACGAAGGGTCCGGCTGCTTGCGCTTGATAGCGCTAAGCTTGTTGGCGTTGCCGCCACCGTTGCCGCCAGAGGTCTTGCGACCGTTGCGCTGCTCCCAGTTGAGAACGACCGCGCGCTGGATCATGTCGACCTTGAGCTCCTTGACGGTCTCGCTCTGGCCAATGACCTGGGCGATCGCGTCCATCGAAGGCGGGAGCTTCGAGAGGAGGATCATCGCCTGCACGTAGCTGGGGAACTTGCACTCCGCCGCCATGAGACGCTCAAAGTGTGCTTGGATCTTATCCAGAGCGACAGCGGGATGAGCGTTGGAGGGGATGTGCGTGTCCAGGACAGCCTTGAACTCCGAGTAGACCGCGGCGATGCCGGGCTTCCCGTAGGACGTCTCGAGAGCCGTCCAGATCTGGTGGGCAGTCGTCTTGGACTTGACCTTCTCCTTGATCGACTCGGAGAGACGAAGAAGGATGTTGCCCATGGCGCGAGTGTTCGCGTCCGACCACGTCTTCACCTCCTCAGCGTTGCTGTGATCCTCGGCGAGGGTCGGCTGCTCGTCGCTGTTGACGGTAGGCCACTGGCCTTGCGACATGAGGAAGGACTTCATGATCGGAGCCCACGACTGGTAGTTCGTGCCGTTGAGAACGGGGACGAGCGACTGGAGGCTGTTGGACATGTTGAGGAGAGCGAGGAGAGTTCTGTGATAGACACAGTCAGCGTATGTCCAACATCATCGCAGAGCAGCACAGCGGCGCATAAGCGATGGATGCCGATAGTCTCCCCCTCCTTGTGCTGACGGCAGCAGGACATAGTCCGCGCACTGTGCAGCACGACGTCGAGCCATTGAAAGGCGACGTTCAGGTGAGCTGGGAGCACCATGCTGCTGCCAGTGACGGCGCACGCAAGGGCATCGACCAGGGCTCATAACCTGTCGAGCAAGCGGGGTAACGCAGTGGACCGCTCGGACCAACTCACCTGTGATAGAGTGTGTGTGTGTTGCGAGAGAGTAAGAGGCGAAAGCGACTTTTGATTCAGCTCCTGCAGAGCAGGGTTTATATACTACAACAGCGGGGCGATTACCTAAGTACTGTATAGCAATGCGGCAGTACATGCGGCAGTACAATGTCTGCGTCAGCCTGAAACGGTATCAGCATGCGTGATGCTGATGTGATACAGATGAAACGGGGATGCAGCCAAGTATGGCGCAAGTGAACCGGCTGCTACAAGGCACCAATTCAACAGACCCTCCTCATGCTCTGAAACCTCTTAAAAGGTGAATTCAATGGTCAAGAATGAGGTATTGCCCCGGGTAGAGCAGGGAAAAAATGCGAAATAAAACTGGACCCACCAGGATTTGAACCCTAGACATCACTAGCCTCATCATCTGATCACTGCATCCAATCACTACTCCATATGACCTTGATATTTCAAGAAGATACATCGCCCATATACCACTCCTTCCTGGACTTAGATGTTTTTACTCAAGCTCACCTCCCGAAAAACCACTGTGCTCTACTGCTAATGTGAGCTATAGCTGATTTAAACATAATCCTGAGCACATATATTGTAGAGTGGACTGTAGATCAGAAGAGTATACTGTATACCAAATGGCTGTAGAGCACAGCAGTCTTCCCGGAGGTAAGCTTGAGTAGAAACAGCTAAGTCCAGGAAGGAGTGGTATATGGGCGATGTATCTTCTTGAAATATTAACGTCATATGGAGTAGTGGTTGGATGCAGTGATCAGATGATGAGGCTAGTGATGTCTAGGGTTCAAATCCTGGTGGGTCCAGTTTTATTTCGCATTTTTTCCCTGCTCTACCCGGGGCAATACCTCATTCTTGACCATTGAATTCACCATCTAACCTCACTTTTAGAGTGTTTAAGAGGTCTAAGAGTAAGAGCAGGATGTGATGATGCTGCAAATTGATAAAAAGTTTGTCAATATATTGCTCTGGATTAGTACACTTTTTCTACTAGTTATACTAATATAGTTGGACCACCTTGCAAATATGTACAAGTTTGACACATGCGCAAAATGTGTAACACTTGCACACATTATTGCAAATTTGCAAGGGAGGTTTTTCCAGATGCCGACGGCGCCCCACTCGCCGTCTCGAAGCTCTGCCCCGCCCACGTGAGGTTCGCCGTGTCGTCCGCATACTGGATCACCAGCCGCCGCGCGGACGCGTTCACCGTTTTGCTCCCGCCCGTGGACGCGAAGTCGATGTGCATGCTCGGGCGCGGGCCCGTGCTCGTCGTCAGCCACGGGTGCAGGTTGACGAAGACGGCACGGACGAGCTTCCCGCCCTCAAACGCGGCGTACCCGGACACCTGCGTGTCGCCAATGGCGAGCTCGATGATCTGGGACGCACCCGTGCTCCCGATGAGGGTGTTGACGACAAGCCCGCCATAGTACGCAGGCTGAATGTGCGGAGGCACGGGGGTGTCCAGCGGTGAGCCGTCGATGATGGAGCGGTTCAGGCTGACCGGTTGGATCTGGCATTGAACGGTGAGTGGGTGTGAATAATTGGTTGGCAGGGTATGGGACATGGGAATGGACATACGAAGTTGTATTTGTAGCCCACACCCCCGCAGTGGAAGAAGGCTTCCCTGATGCCTAATGTGGACGCCTGGAGGGTGTAGTCGATGGCCCACAGCGCGATGCCAGCCGTGTTGCTGACGCCAGGCGCACCGTGGCAGGCAACACTGTTAGTTTCGCTGAGAGGGGAGCCACAAAGTCAGTATGTCGCATGCAATACTAGGGACGAAGCTAGCGTTAGCATGCGTACCCAAGAATGTGCGGGAGACCCAGTGCATGTGTCGCAGCGATGTCGGCATTGAATATAGTCAGATTGCTCCGGATGGACGCCTTGTCCATGAACGACACGAGTGGGAAGTTACCGCCGGTACAAACCACGGCAGAGTAGCGATGCTGCGAGATCCTGGTAGTAGCCATAACGGGAAGTAAGGAATACACTTGTCAGCTATTCTCGTGCTTCGGATACCGTGCAGGTCAGAGCGTAGAGCTACGTACACGGAGATCATAGCCTTCCCAGGTGTGCTGCTCAAAATTCCAAGATCGAAGAGCTGTCGCGGGGTGAAGTCCTGCTCTGCGAACGACGCGCCTTGAAGAGAGATGCGCCCGTCGCGTCCGGAGATTCCAGCCGCCTGCGCTACCGGGTCGGCAACAGATATCCAGTCAGCGACATACTGCTCGACGGTCCAGTTGCTTGGGCGCAATCCGTTGAGCTTGTAGAAGTCCGCCTCGTTCCCGACCTCGATGAGGTCAAGAACGACTCCGGAGCTTTGTACGGCAGACGTCTTGAACGCTTTGACGATAGACTTGACCATGTTGACTGCGTTCGTAATGTTGTCAGCGCCGAGATTGACGCCCCATGTCATATGCGTGCCACTCGGGAGGAAGCGCGAGAGCTGGTAGAACTCATCGCCGACCGTGACGCGACTCGCCTGCGGGAAAGGAGTGATCGAGTCCGGTGGCGGGAACTTGTCCTCGTTGATGGTGATCGACGGCGAGAACAAGGTGAGGTCCGCCGTGTTCGCGCCAACGCGGATCTTAGGTGGTTGGCCGGTGAGCGCACCCTTAGGTACAGTGCAGTGACCCAGCTGTATGGCAGGTAACAGTCCTCTCACATGACTCTCCTTAATGTGCCTGTCCCTTTTCCGGCTGTCTCTCTGTGCTACATCTCACCTATTTGGGTTTGTAGTCCTGTCATACGTTGTCCAAAGTCCACTACGAAGACCTACCACTGGCATCATGGAGCCCGTGAGGGGACGAGCTTATGTAAGTACTCGTTGTGACCGGACTCGAGTACGACATCGACACCGAGGTGAGTGCGAGCGCATGCGAGCAGGGTAGAACGGTGGAGGCTAGAGCCTAGTACTGCAGGGTGTGGTATCGATTGCAGCATGGAGGTGAGTAACTTGACTTGAGGGAGGTCCCGGGCGGTTGAATATGCTGACTTCCATCAGGAAAAACCAAAATCTCGGTAGACTTCACCTAGGCTCGCGAGTCCAGAGAGACGCTCAATTGTCTCGAGAGTATTCGAGAGTACACGTGAGCTGGGATAAAATGCATCAGTGCTACTAATGTAATTTTATACATCGAGTACATACATTGAGCTATCAGAAGTGTTGTCACAAAAGTTGAACACCAACGGTCCATTGTACATTGCATGAGAATGATTGCAACATAGGCAGAGGCGAAGGGGAAATGCTTGAAGTTGCACAAGACCGGCCCTAAACCTGGCGCTTAAGGCCATCATTCAGTGCGCTGGCAGTCGCCGCCCTCGCTTCTTCATCCCCCACCCTCTCGACGCTCGTACTAGCTCACCCTCTCCACCACGCACAAAACCGCTGCATGCAGTAGGCCCTAGGCTTCTCCAATGGTAAGCTCTCCGTTGCATTACTCAGCGTGTACCCACATTCAATTGCCATGAACCGCTACACCAACTGTTTATCCACATGGCAGCTCTTCCGGGCTTGCATGCTGCATGGACGAGGAGATGTCGGACAACGCACGACTGCACAACATCCACTCGAAGGCCATGATTGTGGACGACCAGCGCATCATTGTGAGTGCCTTCCTCATTGTCCGTGCACCCACAATCGGCCATCTTGCTGAATTGATTGCAGTGCTTGTAGATGGGTTTGGTCGACCTGAAGAACCGTAGTCAGATGGTAAGGAGCTGTTGTAGAGTAATCTTTACATCATGCTAATTATGGGATAGGGTGACAGAGACTCCGAGATTGCGCTAGTCTTCGAGGACGGCAACTTGATCGGGTTGTACATGGACGGCGAGCCCTACCAGACCTCACACCTCGCTGCGACGCCTCAGCAGAACCTCTAGAGAGGTGAGAGCCCACAACTGACGAACACTGACTCAGACATGGTCCCGCTTAGAGCACCTCGTGCTCATCGAGCCACAGTGGTGTGCCGTCCGTGACCTGGCCCCGACTCGTTCATGCGTGCGGCCTTGCACCCGAACGAGGATGAGATGGAGCAGTACGAGAACACGATGCAGACCCGGTCTGCCGGGACACGGTCACCCTCTGGAACGAAGCCGCGCACAAGAACCGGGAGGTGTTCACAGAGATCTTCCGCCCCGTGCCGACAAACCTCATCCTGTCGTGGAAGGACTATGACGTGTGTCCCTTCCCTTTCTCTCCCTCCTCGTATCTGCTCTAAAGCCCCGCACAGTCGCCTTCACCTATCCTTCCCCGTCCAGCCATTCATCACAACGTCCCCGGGCACAGTGACCCGCCCACTGGCAGGCACTGAGCTTCCCCCTCCACACGGCCCACCGCCCTAATCAGTGCTCGCTGCTAGTACATCTTCTATCACAAGATACACTCTCCCTCTCCCGCCACGTATGCACCTGTATTCGATCGTTGGTTGGTGTATGTACAAGATGTATATATTATACCGCTGTAGTGACCCCTGCAATGTCATCAGCCTTCGTTCTATCACCAATGTGTGCGATGCCTAATGGAATATAATATGTAATGTATGTGGGATATAAACATCTCTCAAGTAAGTACCGCAGCTATCGAGATCTCGGGAGTACTCTCGAATTGCAAGGGGCGGCTATCGGGCACTCCCGAATGGGGGACTTGTGTCGGGGACTCTCCCGTCTCGCGAGTCTCGTGAGAGCACGCGAGCTAAGTATTTTTTCCCTGATGTCCTTGCCAGCCAGAGTCCCGAGTCGAGGCGAGGTGAGGCAGCTGAGAAGGGTGCGCGAATGCGGTAAGTGGCCTAGCCTTCGTGACTATGGTCGACGTGTCTCGTCGAGGGCAATGGCGGGCGTGCGAATGCGGTAAGTGGTCCAGTGGTCCAGCCTCCGTGACTATCGTCAACGTATCTCGTCGAGAGCAGCCTTGGGTCACTCTGGGTCAGTCAGCCATTCACACCGCATTGAACTGACCATGCAATAGTACGCTGACTGCATCCCGACTACTGTCAGGTCTGTTCACAACGTACTACACCGCTGTTCGACGCCGCCCGCCGCCACCACAGGCCATGGATGTTGAGTTCGTTAGTTATTGGATCCATTGTAGTAGCTCTATACTAGTATCAATTTATGGAATCTGATTGGATACTAGAACAACGAGCCCGAGTGAATCCGTATGCGTACCAGGAGCAAGCCAGCTCAAATGTCGAGTGATATCGAGTCATTTGGGAAACATCTTTTAGGCGAGTATCGCTAGCGACTCACTAATTCGGAGGGATCCCAAATGTCTCGAGTTTTGTCTCATTTCCACGAGACAATGCGAGACTTCTGGGAAAATCAGCCATTTAAGCGAGCATTCGATATTTCTCGATCTATCTCGAGGGCGTTTTGACTGGGAGTGATTAGTTACAGTGCGTGGCCCCTTCATCTTCATAAGCGCGCAAGATCGGATCGGGAAGTCAATGGCTTGGGATCCTAATATGCACAAACAATGGACCGTTGCTCCTCCAACAGTCTTAGCCGTCTGAGTCTTGACTCTTTGTCACCATCAACACCAGGTACTCCGTATGTCCTCTTTCCTCTACGGCGCCCTCGCTAACAGGATGCGTACAATAGTAATGGTCTCCCTGAATAAATCATTGCTGTCACCCACTGTGAATGTCCGACTTTAGCACTCCGAGGAGTCTGTGCTGGCATATAAGTACACGAGTCTCCTGTCTCTAGCCGCATTTACCCCTCCCACTTAACACTTCGTGGTCAAGTCCCGCCTGTGGCACCATCTGCTAGCTTACGGTAGGTATGTTCTCTATTGCCTGATATGAGGTATGGACTGATATACTGCCGTCAGATGGATCACACGATGAAGCTCAACATCGACATATTCCTCATCATCCTTTCCTTCGCTGAGCCAAAAGCGATCTGCCCACTCACGGAGACGTGCAGATTTCTTCGCCATGAAGGCGCCAAGGCTCTCCTTCGGCGCGGAGTGACCCTTCGTACTGCCCAGCAAGTTCGATCCTTCGTCTCGTTCGTGGAAGCAGAGGAAGGCACCGAACGACGACAGTTATTACGTTGTCTGAAGCTCTATCCTCATTATAACGAAGTGGCCGCCTTCGGGGAAATGGGGGATGTTCTCAGCGCCCTTTTCCTTAGCCTCCATGATACCCTCCCTGGGCTACAAGAACTGGCTATCAGTGTTCCATTCGATCGTCTCCTCTCACACCCCGGAATGGTCGGATCTATCGCTGGAATTACCACCCTCAGAAATCTCCGCATCGAAGGAGCCGGCGAGCGCGCCATTCAGTTCCTCCAGAACATACAATTCGCACTGGAGCTCGCATACCTAGAATTCTCTTTCGATGTACACGAAACTACACGAGATCTGGATATCGCCAAGCTTCTGCCCGCATCACAACACACTCTCAAATCTCTCACCGTCGTCGACTTCAGTGGCAAGATATTCGCTGATGGACTAGTGCTTAATAATCTGACAACACTCGATATACGGGGCATTGATGCACGCATCACAACTCATCTCGTCCACTTGTGTCCCAACCTCACCTCGCTTTACATCTCGCGAGGCGACTATTTCGATTTGGGCGTCGACACTCAGGACTATGAAACTTATCGTGCGATGAACAAGAAGCAGCAACAATTGCATGGCTCGTGGCGCTCACTCGAATGTTTGATGTGCCCGTTCTATCACCTCTATCTCCTAGGACTGACATGCCATGTCCGTTCCTACGTGGACCTGGATTTCTTTGCGGACGACCACTACGACGCCTATTTCCGAACTATACTTTCAGATATACGACCAAAGGAAGTGAGCGTGTCCGAGATGCACGGATGCCATCGACTACTCGCCGGAAGCTTCGTCGAGGCGCTCTGCGAGGCGCGAGAGCCGCAAATCGAGTCCTTGAGCCTCAATATCATCATTTCCTGCTTGGACCTCGACCTTGACGTCGCCTTCTTCTTGGTGAATGAGGATTTTGTATCTCTCGTCGTCAATGTGTGTTGACTTCTGGTGCCACTTTAGAACGCTATCATCAGGATCGCTCAGATTCTTCGACTCACTTCGCTCGACGTTAGCGTCCAGAAGTATTTCGTCCCGGATCCGTACGACTGTCCCCATTCCTTGAAGAAATGTCCTGCGGAAAGAGCAACGAGAACGGCTGCTTTCAAAGCCGCACTGAATGCAACGGATATTGAGGCCACCATCAGACGCTTTCGATCCGCGGTGCCGACCCTTGAAAATGTTACGCTCTCGTTGCACATTGCCAAATGAAATGTCATTCTAGATCTAGGTGATTCCTCTAGTACCAGTGCGTTTCTGCCTCCCCTATCAATTGCTCCTCTAGACTGACATGCACAACGCAGTGTACCGCTATTGAATGCCAGAATTATAGCCGGAGCGCGTATATCTACGATATTTCGAGACACGCTCCCACGTGATGAAGCTCGATAGGGACATAGTAGGACGTGTACTCACGAAAGCAAGGGAAATGTGCACAGTAGGTACTCTGGGGTACACGAACCAGCATGCCACGAGCGACCGACTCTCTCACACCTCTTCGCTCGGACCGGTGACTGACATTCCAGCCACACCAGGCGCACCCGACTGCTTGCAGCTCTCGCACGCAATCTTCTACACACATCGCGCACCACACGGCGGAGAGAAGTCTTACCCACACTCTTGCACTCGACTCTACTCGACTCGACTCGCTGAACAGCAGGATATCGATGCCATGCCTGGTGTTACAGCATATCTACCGTTCCCCAAGGATGTCCCGACTTATCCACTCGTCGTAGTGGACCTGCGACTCATCCAAGCCAGAGACGTCGACGAGATCAATAAACTGTGGGACGCTGCGACGACAATCGGGTTCTGGTAGTAAGTCGCATGTATGTATCTGGCACGTTCTGTGCACTGATGGGCCCCATCCCCGACAAGCCTCAAAAACCATGGCATTGGGGAGGAGATTGACGCCATGTTTGACATAGGCCGGGAGACCATTGCACTGCCGCTCACTGAGAAGCTCAAGTATGAAACAGGTGATCAAGGATCGTCCTTTGGGTACGCATAGTATCTTCTAGCAGATGCCGTAGGTGTACTACGAGGCTCGAGGCTCACTATCTTCACCCGTGACTCCGCAGATACAAAAAGGCTGGTGCGAACATCATGGATAGCCAAGGCACTCGGGACGTCACTGAGTTTGTGAATGTCTCGAGAGACGACGCGCTCGCATGGCCTGCTTCAGTTCACCGCACCTACCCATCGACGATCAACATCCGCATGGAGTCGACCGTCAGGCCGTTTGTGCAGAAGGCTGTCGCGATCAACAACATCCTGATTGACGTCCTGAACGACAAGCTCGACCTGCCCCAAGGGACCCTTGCGGCGTTCCACAAGGTCGAGGAGCACAGCGGCTGCATCGCCCGCGTTATCCGCGCTCCGCCTGTCGTTGGGGCTCCCGAGAAACTGTTTCTGACCGCGCACACGGATTATGGCTCTCTGGTAGTGGTGTTGCGCCCGCTAACTTTTTCTTATGATCACTGACTACGAATAGTCGCTGCTCTTCAATCGTCTTGGTGGACTGCAGGTCTTACCGCCCGGCACCGACCAGTGGTATTACGTCCAGGTGCGTCTCTGATATTTATTTCGCGATTCCCATCAAGGCTGAATGTGATTGGATGCATAGCCTATCCCCGGTCTCGCGATTTGCAACATCGGAGACGCACTGAACATATTCAGTGGCGGAATTCTACGTTCAAACATTCACCGCGTCATGTACGGTTCTCCCAGTTCCTATTCTCTCCTCGCAGTGCAGTAGCTCATCACGCCCATCTCTCAGACCTCCCCCGAAGGAACATGCGCAGTATGAACGCTGGTCGCTTGTGTTCTTCACGCGGCCAAACGACGCAGTCGAGCTGGTCGCGCAATCTGACAAGAGCCCCCGGATCGCAGACGCAGTCGCACGCGCGCCGGCGGGAAAGTTCCAGCCTGGAGTAACTGCAAAGGAGTGGATCGCGCGCAGGTTCATGACACAGCGTGCTACCAACTACAAGGTTCGTACGAGCTCTAGGGGGGAACAAGGAAGTCTTGAACTCACGTTCAATTTTGCGAATACCCGCAGGGCTTGGAAAGTTGGAATGCTCATATGGGCACCGAGGATACGCCTATCCCCGGACACCCGGTGAAGGTCTGAAGGCATCAGCCTTTTCAATGATATGCGTTGCGAGAACGCAGAATGTGCCCGGTGACTCGAGGTGACATTGGCTAGGCGAGGATACAACTTCGCTAGGTTATGCGCCGGACGGTCCATACGGTGGTCGAGGCGTACAAACCGGAGTTCATCGTCGTTTCAGATATCCTGAACCGTATACTCATGCTACTCTTTACGTTGGGAGCGGCGTGTCTTCTGTCCCCTTCCACATCCCTTTCCACTTCTCCACATCCTGAGACTAAGATGTCCGTGAGTACTGAGCGATATGTCGCCGATTGCAAGTCCGGTAAGGTAGCCATCATAACATACCTTGTATGTGTTGTACCGCAGCCCGCCTGTCCTGCGCTTGCCCCAGTTTCCGGCGGTAGTGCCGGTTTCGAAGGTGCCGGGAGCTGCGCGGGCAACCGCCTCTGCGATGATCGAACTTTCCTCCGTGAGGGCGCGAAGGACGACGTGGTCGGCTGGTCTTGTGAAGAATCCTACAGACCAGCGTTCGAGCGCAGCTTGCTCGCCGGGCGGAGGGCTGTGAATAATTCGGTGAGTAGACATCTCAGCGGTCCTTGGATAGCACTGGAAAGGATGAACTTGTCTTACACGACGCGATGTATGTTGGACCGCAGTATTCCTCCGCTGAAGATGTTGAGTGCGTCCCCGATGTTGCATATCGCATATCCGGGAATCGGCTTCGGTAGTATGGTCAAGATTCAATCCATTGAAATGTATGCGTAACTCTACACGCACCTTCACGAAGTACCATTCAGTGGCTCCCGGGGGGAGCACCTGGAGACCACCAGTGCGGTTGTGCAGGAACGTCTGACAAGGGATCATATTAGCATACGCTCTCAATCCCATTCTCACGCTGGGCATACGAACAATGGTCCCGAAGTCTGTGTGCGGTGGAACAAACAGCTTCTCATCCGGCGCTCGCGGAGGAGCGCGTATGCACCGCGCCAGAGAGTCGCCCTTTTCGTCCGTCTTATGGAAGCCCGTGAGCCTGCCCGCAGGCAAGGCGAGCTTCTCGTCAAATACATTGAGGAATGTGTTATTGATCACAAGCGACTTCTCGATAAATGGGCGAATGGTGGACGTCATGCGCGCGTGGACGGTTTCGGGGTAGGTGCGGTGCACGTATTGCGGCCATGCGAAGGCGTCGTTCATGGAGACGTTGAAGAACTCGGTGGAGTCTCGAGTCCCCTTGTCGTCGATGGCCTGGACGCCAGCTGCCTTGTACCTAAAGCGGTGGGACGAGGTCAGGGCACTGGCACGAGAAACGGTGAGAGCAGGGCGCCGCACCCAATCGAGCTGCCTCCGTCCCCCAGCTCGTACTTCATCTTCTCCTCGAGAGGCAGCGCCATCGTCTCTCGCCCCATCTCAAACATGGCGTCGACCTCCTCGTTCACACCATGATTCTTCAGACTGCGTTCAGCCCGGGTCAGTCATACTCAAGATGTTCGCAACGATGCACTCACTACCAGAACCCAAGCCCGGTTGCTGCCTTCCATAGCTTCTCAATCTCGTCCTCGTCGCGCTTTTCGATGAGTTTAAAGTCTACCACCAAGAGAGGGTGAGTGAGCACATTGTCCGGAAACGGGGGATACTTTGTCAGGCCTGGCATGAGGATTAGATGCGCAACCTCGAGATTGGGTCCCAAGTCTATATAGAGAGCATTCGTACAGTCTTTCCCACTGAGTTCTCTCATGTGGCCTCTCAGCCGCGATGCCGCGACATTTCCCAGCAAACTAAGGTCACGTCATAGACCCCGTTCCTAACTGATTGGAAGTTCCAGGGCCAGGTTAATTGTGGAAGCAGAGCTCGCATGAGATAAGTAGTCGACCGCGTGGGTACGTATGCACAACGCGAGAGGCGATCCTGGTATTGTAGACGCGACGGTCAGGGCTCGAGACATTAGTTAAACGGAATTGAGGTGTCCTCAGTGCCTCGCCGCGCTTTCTTGCTCTCCGGATTCTGCAAAAGCGTCAGCGTATTGGCATGCAACCAGTCTATGCTATGAGATGCACGCACATCATAGTGTTCGATTCTCTGCGATCGTAGCCTCTTGAACAGCCACTCCTTAGCAGTGACACCCGGCTCGTACTTGCCCTCGGGTGCATTCGCGACGGCCTCCGCGATATGCGCGCTCTTTTCTTTCAACGCGCGGAGCTCCACAGAGTCGTTCGGGCGCGTGAAGTACACGACAGACCAGCGTTCGTACTGTGCTTGAGCTTTCGGAGGCGGACTACTCGGGCATCAGCACGCCGCGGGTGATGAGGGAGACAAGCACGCACACGACGCGATGGATGTTAGAGCGGAGGATGCCCCCGCTCAGTATGTGAAGGGCGTCGCCGATGTTGCATATCGCGTGGCCCGCCAGCGGCTGCCGATTAGAGTGAACCGTCAGTACTAGCGAGTGCGCTCCAAGAGATTCCAGAGTATCGAGAAAGAGACGACAGGTACGTACTTTGACGTACAACCACTGATTTGAGCCCGGGGGCAGGACCTGCAGTCCCCCAAGACGGTTGTGCAGAAACGACTGGTACATAGGTGTCAGAACCAGCTCACTAGCGCCAGAAACGGAACCTGCTCACCAACGACCCGAAGTCTGTGTGGGGCATGAGGAAATTGTACTTCTCCTCGGAGCCGACTTGAGGCGGGGCACGAATGGCGCGCGCCGTGCATCTGCTATGTTCGTCTACCTTGTGAAGCGCGGCAAGCGTTCCCTTGGGCAAGGCCAGCCTGTCGTTCAGCACGTCGAGCAGAAATTGGTTGATATCTAGCGACTTCTGTACAAACGGCTTGAGCGTGGACTCCATGCACGCGTTGACGGTGGAGGGGTAGGTGCGGTGGACGGGTGTCGGGTATCCAAGGACGTCGTCCTTGGATACGTTCAGGAACTCTGTGACGTCTAGCGTTCCGCGCTCGTCAACGAACTGCTTGCCCGCTGCCCGGTACCTGCGGACGACGAGTCTAGATCGAGTAGCTAGTCGCGAGAGGAAGGGCTCACCCGAACGAGAATCCTGTGCTGCCTTGCTCGAACTTGAGTTTTTCTTCTAACGGCAGGGCCATGGTCTCTTTGCCCATGTCGAACATCATATCAACTTCGTTATCGACACCATGGTTCTTCAAGCTGGCGGTGAGAGTCACCGGGCGTCCATGATCAGTCGGCGTCATATCCGTACTAACGAAAACGACTCACTACCAAAAGCCTAGTTCTGTCGCGGCCTTCCACAGCTTGTTCATCTCCTCCTCATCCCCGGCTCGTATCAGCTGAAAGTCTACAACGAGCAGAGGATGCGTAGGGACGTCATCAGGGAAGGGTGGAAAGGCGGTCAGTCCTGGCATGGCTGTGAACGGGGAAGGCAGCGATTAGTTCACGACCTACGGCATCGTCTCTTGTAGGCCAGTCTGAAAAGCTTGCCGTCTTGTTTCCATTAATATCGAACTCTCGTTGCAAGAACAGCCAGTGTCTGCTGACATCCAGAGCATCAAAATAAGGACGAGACTCGGGCGCTCTTGCCTTATGGTTCAAGGAGCGAGTTCGCGAAGGGGAGGATGTGTCAGGCACTCGCTATGAATATCATGAACGTGAAGAGAGAGATAACAGAGTTGGAACATGGAGCTCCGCTACGACTACGTCAACTTCAAATCTTACCCTGCTCCGGAATCGGAGTATCTTCAGTCCCCATCCGAGCCTTCCAGCTCTCAGCACCCTGGGCAACAGGGACGCTCATCAGTATGAGTCGCAGCTGAAGGAACGACGACGGCCCAACTCGCCTTATACTGAGAGGCCCTTTGGGACCCCACTCTGCGCGCGAGCCAGTCCTTCGCCAAAACTCCCGGCTCGTACTTTCCCGGAGTCGCTTTCGCCACGGCCGCCGCGATCATCGCGCTTCTGACTGCCTGGGCGCGGAGCTCGACCATGTCGTTTGGTCGTGTGAAGTACACGAGCGACCAGCGTTCGTATTGCGCTTGAGCTTTCGGCGGCGGCCTGAGCGATAGTCAGATTTGGGTAGAAGGGAGAGACGGAGAAGGACGCACACGACGCGGTGGATGCTGGAGCGGAGGATACCGCCGCTGAAAATGTTCAGGGCGTCTCCGATGTTGCATATCGCATGTCCAGAGAGCGGCTGCATAAATCGCGCGTGATCAGGTTATCGTGCCTCCGAGCTGAGGACGATGTCGCACCTTGACATAGAACCATCGGTCCGAGCCTGGAGGCAACACTTGCAAGCCTCCAAGGCGGTTATGAAGGAACGTCTGAGACGGAGGGACAGATCAGCATGGCGCAGATGTCGAACTATCTACTACGCTCACCAGCGATCCAAAGTCGGTATGTGCCGTCAAGAATATCTTCTCGTCCTCATCGACGAAAGGCGGGGTGTGGATAACGCGGGCCGTGCACCCGCTGTGCACCTCAGGCTGATGGAACTGTGCCAGTGTGCCCTTGGGCAGCCCGAGCCTGTCGTTGAACACGTCGATCAAGTGGTGATTAATCCGCATCGACTTCTCCACGAACGGCTTAACGGTGGACTCCATGCGTGCATTCACGGTATGAGGATACGTGCGGCGCGCGGGAAGCGGCCACGCGAGTGCGTCGTCCTTCGAAATGTTGAGGAACTGGGTGACGTCTCGCGTACCTTTCTCGTCCGTCAGGTACACGCCTGCCGCTTTGTACCTACTCAAGCTCCTGGTTGATGTCCACTACGCGACCAACCGAGACGTTCACTTACCCGAACGAGAATCCTTGATCCCCTTGCTCGAACGCGAGCTTCTCGTCGAGAGGCAGGGTAAGCGTCTCCTCTCCCACTTCGAACATAGCATTTGCTTCTTCATCAACGCCATGACTTTTGAGGCTGTATGTAGACAGTCAGCCTCTCTGTGCGCGGTGGATTCAATGAGACGACTTACTACCAAAAACCCAGCTCTGTCGCTGCCTTCCACAACCGATCCAGTTCGTTTTGATCGTTAGCAAGAATCAGCTGGTAGTCGATGATGAGGAGCGGATGCGTCGGTACATCCTCAGGGAACGGAGGAATCGTCGTCAGTCCTGGCATGGCTAATCGTGGAGGTGATTATGGGCGAAAAGCGGATGGTATCGTCGTGCGAAGGAACACTGTGAGACCGTAGTACCCCGTGGGGAGCATATATAGGTCCCATTGCCTGTGATGAAGACCTGCTGACATTGGAAGAAGCTCCCTGCATTCTCACTGCTTAAGAATAACACTCCAGCCAGCTCCAGCCGGCCGATCGGGCACGCCGGCGCGAAGTTGTCCTTAAGAAGAAACGCGACGTACCAGAGGAGCAGATACCACTTCAATCTACCACTTAGTATTCAGTCCGAAGATTTCCCTCAAGCCATACGGACGCGGTGTATATCGTCTTCAGCCGGCGCAAGCTCTTCCAGGTTCACTGAGTCGGTTGTTGTTATATCGAGGCCCACCGTCACGGTCCAGGTCCGGGGTGGTGACTCTAAGGTGAGCAAGATAACGAGTTATGTTATAGACGAACGAGCCTAAGTTCAGTAGCATAAGTGTGAGTTGTTTGAGACTCGTTGTGACTCGGAGTTGTTCGCGATGATCATGGACGGAGGGAGACAAGGTTGGTGATAACATAGGCGCCGGTATCACTTAGTCTCGCGTACAGTCACCCTCGCCGACTCTGAGCTTTCGAAAGAGTCAAATACTCACAGCACTCAAGCTCTACTGTTAGCTTAAGTCACAATTGCTCTGCCACTAGGCTCTTTCTCCTTGTCGTTTACATCTTGTCGTCGTCAGACGTATACCTGGCATATAAAGGAAGTGCTCTTCCCCATACCTTCGTGTACTACCGACCGGACTAAATAGAATGCTGAGCGCATGCCGAAATGTACGTTGCAACTTGCCACAACTGGCCTCATCAATTAGAGCCAGCCAGCGCTTCGAGCTGCCTCTCCATCTCATCCCACTGTTCCTCCACCTTCGTCTCCCACTGCCATTTCCACAGTTCCAGCGCAGCCTCTCCAAGCTCGTGCAGGCGAGTCTTCGTAGTCTCGAGCTCTTCCTCCTCGGACGCGGCGGAGACTGGCCGTCCGTCGTACAGTCCCGGTGAGTTGAACTCGTACATGAGCCCGATCTTGGCTGCGTCTTTCACCACGCTCCGGACGAAGGGAAGGCGGATATCCTCATAGATTTTCAGCGCTCCAGCCACTTGGTCCAACGTCGTCCGCGGATCTGAGAGGACACGGCCGAGGATATACGCGTCCTGTCGGTGGTAATCGGTGTTCCATCGGCACCCCTCCATGTACACGAACACCAGACACGCACCTCAATAGCCTGCCCACCACCTGCACCAAAGTGCGTCTCCATTGCGTGCACCTGCACGAGTAATCCGGTTCATCTACTTTCTGTCCATGAGAAGGACAGCTCGACTTACCGCATCTCCCATGAGCGCAACCCTTCCGCTCACCGCGAAGGGCAAGTCATCCACGACATGAATTCCCCACAGCGATGGGTTCTCTACACACTGGCACCATGAATAGGTATCAGCAGCTCATCTTGGTTTAGCTCGTCAGCGTCGTAGAACCTACCGAAAGCATCTCGTCGACTTCGGGCTCCCAACCGGTGAAATGGGCAACCAGGTCATCTCGAGACCCGTCCATCAACCATTTGTGTGGGTATGTCGTCCCTCTACCGTCTGGAACGGTCACGAAGCCAATAAAGTTGAGGAACTTGCCGTGTGATATTGGGTATGTGATGATGTGCTGTGGTGTCGTTCATTGTACTGTGATGAGCAAACTCGATTTCACTAACTCAAAAAACCACATACCTTCCCCTTGCCGGCATACTGTGAGAGTGGCCATTAGTATTTGAGCTCTTAAGTCGGATTATTCTGACTCACGGTCATAGGTGACTTGATCTTGAGTGCAGAGTGCTCCGGATTGACCTCGCGCAGCCTCTCCGTAGGAAGTAAGTACCGATACGCGACGGTTCCCGTCCACAGAGGTGTCGCATGTTTGCAGCGCGTACAGTCCTCCCTCGGTACCGTCTTTGCATCCACACACTCGCGCTCGTGCGCCGAGTCGTACATCTCGGCCCGTGTCTTGGACTTGATCCCGTCCGCGCCAATAATCACGTCCGCCTCCGCGGTGGACGCGTCAGCAAATTGCAAGGTATACGCACCCTGCTCAGACACGCTCGTTGACTCGGTGTAGCTGGCAAGACGTTTCGAGGTATGGATCGTGCAGCTCTTGGGGAGATGCCGCACGAGGATGTCTACCAGGTCCGTACGATGCATCACAGCCGAGCCATCTGGAACGAGTACCTCGATGAGCACTCCACAAGCGTATTGGCGCATGTAGTGGGAGGAAAACTCACTAGGCACCATGATGTTCCAGAACTCATGCCCTTCGCGCTTCCAGTCCGACTTGCGCATGAGAAACGCCGGTCCTATAATACCCCAAATGTCGGTGTTAATCATCTCGACGAGTAAGATCGGCTCGCGAGGGGGGTACTCACGGAACTCCCCCTCGTCCGCGGCCTTCCCCGTGTCCCTGACCACTTGGCTCATCAGCTCGTCGTATAGACCTAGCGCGCGCATGACCGTCCACGTCCTCAGCCACGCTGAGATCCCCGCGCCGACGGTCGGAATCTCAGGCGCGGCCTCGTATATGTCAATCTGGATGGGCGAAGCAGGATCTTCAAGCCGACCGAGGGTGATAGCGAGGGTCAGGCCTGCTATTCCGCCTCCTCTGCCAATAGGTCAGCGACACTCTCAGGAATTCTGACCGAGACTTCACAGTACGCACACGATCGCTAGCCGGAATCGCGGCGGTGGAGAATCAGTACCGTTGCTCATCTGTATGTTAATCGATGGCTGAAGGATCCGTCTGATGTACTGGGAGCAAAGAGTGGTCAGTCGCCCTTGTCTGGTTAATTCACTGCAAAATTCGGTGTGGGAGCAAGCAAGAGTCGTGCGTGTATCAGAGTCTGTGCAGAGGAGATGTTCTCCCACAGCGACGTACGGTTGACTTTATAACAACAGCCCTTGAGTCAGGTCCTTCTCCCGCTTTTGGCATATCGCTGGATATATTTCCAGCCGTAAAGCCGGTCTCAGATAGGATCGTCATCAGCGATACACACTGGCACCTGGGCACTTCTTAAGGGAAGCGGGGGCCGGCGGGTGAGGTCAGGAACTGGGACTCGAGTCTTGTGGGGAAAGCTTAAGCATGACGATGTCTATTGATTGCTCGTGAGATCCGTGTAGTAGTGAATTGTAGGTCGCTGCGAATGGCGCGGTCGTCTTGGGTTATCTTGATAAGCACTACTCGCTAGTTCTCACTATGTCACTATGAAGTGTCGTAGAGTGTCGTTACGTTGGAGCTGCATCGCCTTGTGTCGGGCCTTTTGTCGACAGTGAAACATTGATCAGAACAGCTACGATGTCATCCAGTTTGACTGTGCTGACGATAATTGACACCAGTCCGAGGTCTTGTACCGGATTGAGAGCTTGTAGTCTTGGATGTTGGTATCAGATTGTAGTCGCGTTAATGCAAGTTATTACTTATGTTCGTCGGGCAGTCAGTTACTGGCGAAATTGATGAGGCATTGATTGCTACTCGCCTTAACTCGCTCGTGAACATGCTTCCAAGAAGCCCTAGATTCAACTTTGCAAGACACTACGGTCATACCGTATTGCTATCACCAAAGCCTGCAGTCGGGCGAAAGAGGAACACAAGCACTGGGTGCTATCCGAATGCCTTCACCTATGAAAAGCCTGTCTAGTCAATAGGTACGTTGGAAACCCCTCTCACAGGTAGCTGCCGCAGGGTTCTGGTACGAGACCACTCTAGTCAACGATCACTGTCAGCTCGCACGTTCTCAGCTTAAAGACAGCATGCTGCACTCACGTTCGCGAGCCACGACGTTCTCCCGTCTCTAGTCTACATGACAACACAGCCCTTCCAACCCGTCTTCCCAGCCTTCCTCGTCTCCCTCACTCCCTCCCCATCTTCTGCATCTCTGACCTTGTCATCGCGACCTCTTCCTCTTCGCATCAGCTCTTCAAACTTCCTCTCGGCCTCCTCCCACTCGGTGCGAACCTCCTCCCGGACCTGCCACGTCCACATCTCCTCGATCGCGCGCCCCAGCTCATCCAGCCGGGCCTTCGTCTTGTCCGCCGATTCCTTACCCAGGTCCTCGCGCGCACCTGCGCCATCGTCTTCAGAGACGTCCGGGCCTGTGCCAAGCGGCCTAAGCCCGGCCGCGCCAACATCCAGCTCGTATATCCGCCCCACCCGCGCCGCATCGCGCACGACGCGCTGCGCGAACGGCAGCCGGACCGCTTGGTAGATCTTTAACACGTCCGCGACTGTGTCGAGCGTGGTCCGCGGGTCCGCGAGCAGCCGCCCGAGCACGTACGCGTCCTACCAGTACGACAGGTTGCAGTCATCGTCCGCGTTGAGTTTTCGAATGCGGGTAGAGAGAGAAAGGAGCGCGCACCTCAATCGCTTGCCCGCCGCCCGCGCCGAAGTGGGTCTCCATCGCGTGCACCTGGGTGAGGGGTGATTAACGACGGCTAATACTTGAAGGGACGAGGACAGGAGCAATGATGCTTACCGCGTCCCCCATGAGCGCGACCCTCCCGCGCACGGAAAAAGGTAGATCCTCGATGGCGTGTATTGCCCACAGCGTCGGCTTGTCGATACACTGCGCCGTGCGCCGTCGCAATTCAAGCCATTAAAATCCACGCGCCCAAAAACACACACGAGAACATCAGCCAGAGCGCAGGTTAGAAGGTAAGCAGAGTTATGTTGACAAACCGCGAGCATCTCGCCGACCTCCGGCTCCCACCCTGCATAATGGGCGGCGACCTCGTCGCGCGAGGCGTCTGTGACCCACTTGCGTGGGTACGTCGTGCCCTTCGCTCCCGGGACAGTGACGAAGCCGACCCAGTTGATGTACTTGCCGTGCGAGATCGGGTACGTGATAACATGCTGTCGGAGGATGTCCAAGTTAGCTTAAGCTGCAGCGCGAGTGTGCTATCGGCGGCCCGGCCACACAGACCTTTCCTTTCCCAGAATACTGCAGCAGACCACGCGGGATAGCGTCAGCGTACGCGAGTGCGAAACGAATAGCGATCCACTCACACTCATCAGCGCAGGAGTCTCCAGCACCCGATGCCTTGGGTTGATTGCCCGCAGCTGCTCAGAGGGAATCAAGTGCCTGTATGCGATCGTCCCCGCCCACTGCGGCGTCGCGCGCTTGCACCGCTCGCACTCCTCAGGCCTTTGTGATTCTGTTATGTGACCATTCTCCCCCGCTCCCGCTCCCCCTGCGCCTACTCCGTCTCCATTGGTAGTACGCAACTCAGACTCGGGATTTACGCAATCCTGCGCGTGGGCGTATCCGTACATCGACGCTCGCGTCTTCGACTTGATCCCGTCCGCGCCGACGAGGACGTCCGCCTCCGCCGTCGTGCCGTCCGCGAAGTGAAGCGTGTACGCGGCGCCGTTCACAGGGAGGTTGTGACTCGCACCGTTGGTCGCAGTGGAGGACACTGCGCGCTCAGTATACCGGACGAACCGCTTGGAGGTGTGAATCGCGCAGTGCGGGGGTAGGTGCCTCACGAACACCTCGACCATCTCCGCGCGGTGCATCGTCGTTGACCCATCTGCAGACCCGAACGGGACTAGGTGTTAATGTGTGTGGTAACAGCTCTCATGTGTAGACTTACTAGGCACCGATACCCGCCCGAACTCGTATCCTTCTCTCTCCCAGTCCGACTTGCGGTATATAAATGCCGACTCTACGATCAGCGCAGATAGTTGGGAGTCAGTATCTATTTCGGGCCATGAGCAGGTCATACTTACTCATCTTTCCGTCACTCTCTCTCCCGCGCTCCTTGACCGCCTCCATCTCCAGCTCCTCGTACAGCCCGAGAGTTCGCATAACCTCCCATGTCCGCGGCCAGACTGAGATGCCCGCACCGACGGTCGTTATCTCCGCATTCGCTTCATACATGTCGATCTGTATCCGCGCCCGGGACTCGGGGTCTTCGTAAAGTCCCAGGGTGACGGCTAGTGCTAGTCCTGCGATTCCGCCGCCCCTGAGTAGCGAGACCCGCGCATAACATAACAGGATAAGTGTAGAGCGAGCGTGGAACGACGAGAAGACGCACACGATAGCAACGCGGAAGCGCGGAGGCGAGGACGTTGGCAGGGCTTCGTCCGGCATAAAGTTGCTGAACTGTGGGTATTTGTAGGTGAGGGATTCAGGCAGGTATCTAGCAGAAGAACGTCAGCGCATGAGGTCTGTACTTATATACCTGCAACCCGGGAAGACGGAGACCCGAAATATGGGAGAGAACAAAATAAGCAACCAGAAAACATCGAGCTTCTTTAACGAGTCGCAGCATCGTGAGAGGACGGTTGTAGTTCGAAAATACCCGCGCTGCTTTTATATCCGTTGGTCCCAGTTCCAGGCCACGAGATGGACGTGGCCCGAGGCAGTGCATGTCGTCATGCACCAACATAGCTCGGGGATGCGCTGTCAACTTCTTCCGCGTCCCGGCCGCCGAGTGGCGAGAAGACTGCCAGCAAGTCAGAAACCTCAATAGATACGCGAAATGAGAAGACCTAAGGGCGCACCAATATAATCTGACATTCTCTTTGCTTAACCGCACGAGAACCGACCACAATGGTGCTCGCAGCTCTAGCCCACTGTACGGCTCGCCCTCGCCTGCGTGTACCTGCGCGATTGGCGATTTGACTAGTGCATCGAAGCAACAACATGGGCAAGGAAATTCCAGACTTAGAAAGCAGATGCGACTGGCATGAACTTGTTCAGGTGGTGTCGCGGGCTGCGGCGGGCATTCTCGTTCCCGCTGAGGGATGTTCATCACCAGTAGTACCTGGAAGAAAATGACACACTACAGTGGGAACGCCAAGTCGAAGCGAGAGTGCAGCAAGTATTAATTATTCCAGCTGCAGCAAGGAAGGTTGTGCAAGGTGCGAGCTCGGGGCAGTCGTGGTCAGTAGCAAAGGTTCAATTTTACAAGCGCTCGAGATCTACGGGCGCCTAGACGTACATAGTATGTACGCGCGCGGCCACCAAGGGCCACCAGTTGACTCTTGCATTCAGTTCTGCTTCTCAACAAGTACTTTGAAGCATGAGTACTACACCTGAGTAACCAGTTGCTAGATGATGATCGATGATCTGGTCAACGTTAGGTCAAGGGCAGCTGTTGGGGGGCCGGGTCGGTCGGGTAATTCAAAGAATCCCACGCGTTGCCAGCAGCCGAATCAAAACCACGCTTGACTCTTACCACACTCATCAATGTCTATCCCACAAACCGCGGACGTCGTTGTTGTCGGTGGTGGCCCCACTGGCCTCGTACTTGCATTGGCACTCCAGAAACGCGGTTGCTCGGATGTGGTGGTAGTTGATGCCGTCGCACAAGGCGAGAACACATCCCGGGCGCTTGCCATTCACGCGGCCACAATGGAGGTACGTACGCGTCACACTGTTGAATCTTCGCTCCAACAACTGCATCCCCATTATCAAATAGCTGCGTGGTCATTTCATTGGCCGTGGTGTGAGCTACTCATAATTCATTCCGTCATTCCGTCATGTGTCATTTCGTTGAATGGTAGACTTCTGAAGGTACTTACTACGCACCTTCTACAGGCACTCGAAGACATAGGCATCGCCGATTTGCTTCTTGCAGAGGGCGGAAAAATAAACAGAACGGCCGTCTGGATGAGCGGTGACAGCGCCCCTATCGAAACCGCTTTCTTCTCCCCACTATCCAAGTACACAAAATACTCGTTCGTTCTGGCGTTGCCGCAACACATCACTGAGCGAGTCATTGGCAAGGTCGCCCAAGAGCGCGGCATTCACATCCATCGTCCGCACCGGGTCGTGGATATCCAACCTCACGAGGCAGACCACAATCTCACAGATGTCACCTTTGACAACGGCCACGTACTCCGTACCCGCTGCGTAGTGGGCGCAGATGGTGCACGTTCCACGGTAGGCTGGGAATCTCCGCCACCAGGTTTATAGTGCTAATGCTTTCTCGTCCTTGAACAGGTCCGCCAACTCAGTAACATCGGATGGGCAGACCCTACAGGCGACGCAGACCTAAACGCTAAGGACGAGTCCTATGGGTCCAACATGGTCATCGCCGACGTCACTCTCTCGTCGGTGCCGCCCATCACGCTTGACGCGATCAACCTGCTCGTCACGCCCGACAACACGCTCCTCTTCATCGCGCTCCCCGGCACACCCTACGCCGAGCAGACCACAGACCCGACCTACCGCGTCTCGTGCGTCATCCCGCCCTCTCTCGGCACCCCTCCGCGCGCTCCAGACACGCAGTACATGCAGAACCTGCTTGACGCCTACGGTCCCCGTGCGATCTTTCCCGCGACACCCCGTGTGGAGATCTCGCGCACTCTGTGGTCGAGCCGCTTCCGGACGCACTCCGGAATTGCCGACCGTTTCTTCAGCCACGTCCCCGCCAAAGCCCCTGGGGGGTCCGACGGCGGACCTGTGCTGCTCGTCGGAGATGCGGCGCACATCCACCCGCCGATGGGCGGGCAGGGCATGAACCTCGGCATCCGCGACGTGATCAAGCTCGCACCTGTGCTCACTGCGTACCTACGCGCCAGCCCTGATGCAGACGCGGGAGGATCCGAACATGAAAGCTCGCTCAGAACGTGGGCACAGGAGCGTCGTGGGCGGGCGCTCGAGGTGATCACGCTGGTCAAGCAGCTCCAGCAGATGATGTGGGTCACGAACGAGCGGCGGTGGTTCATGGGCATCATCCCGTACAACCCTGGGTGGCTGAGGAATGTGTTCTTGAGGTTCGTGACTAGGTTTGAATGGTTCAAGGCGAAGAACGCGTGGCGAGTGAGTGGGCTAGGGAATCGGTGATCAACAGGGGTACAGTAGAAGCCATCGACTTGTAATTCTGGTGTAACCACTTTCTGCAACGACTCGAAGCTTTGCACAACAGGTTTGTGCACAGGACTGATGTCCTGTTCCAACTCGACTGTGACCGTGGGTGATTCTCCTTGCGACAAGAAGTGGACTTGATGAAGCACCAGACGTCTTCCGATACAATGTGCGGTGCACTTCGCGACGTTGAATGTCAAGACGTGTGAGAATTTGAGATTCTGAGAAGCTACAGGGGAGACAGTTGATGAAAACAAGTACAACATATCTAAAGTTCCAGCACAATGCGAGCGCGAGTCCAACTCGAGCGTTACCGAGTCGATGAGCGTCCCATACACGTCGGTACCGATAACCAATGGGGACAAAGTCTTGTGGTATGAGGCGGGTAAGCAGACCGTCAAACCGTCGCACGCGAGACGCTGACCGGGGACGTCGTGGCCCATTCGACGACCATTGGGCGGGACGACGCGGTCCGGGTCTTCTGGACGGAGTTGAGGATGGCGACGATGATGACGCCCACGAGGGCCGTCCAGCCGAGCCAGGCAAACGCCATCATCGCGGTGAGGACGCGGCAGGGCTCGAACTTATAGCAGAACGCGAGGCTTGGCCAAATGCTCTGCACGCAAGGGGGGACGATTGAGGGACGGGATAACGAATAGAGGCAGTGCGAGAAGGGAAAACGTACGGCTGAGACGCAGCACCCAATGAGCCACAGAAGCCACAGGAAGGATAGAGCGGCGAGCTCGAGGAGGTTGTTCGACGTCGAGGACCTCGAGAGATATATGGGGGGTACCCAGCCGAGTCTGACGACGCGGTGAGGAAACGATCGTGAATCGAGGAAGGGTGTGGACTCACACAAGAGGGATCGAGCCCAAGGTCAGGAGAGAGCACACGAGCAGCTCCACGACGATGGGATCTGAAGGAAGATGGGGTCACCGCACTAGCGGACGAGATCGAGCGAGACTCACCATAGAAGTTGACACCGTGATTGAGGGGATCGCCCCGGGGCAGATGGAGAGTATAGCCCAAGCGCACGCACGTGAGGATGAAGAGGAGAGCGGAAAATACCCACTACCGCGACCAACACTATTGCATCAGTTCACAGCAGATTGGCTCGTCTGTAAGCTGCCTGGCACTCACGAGAACGATGTACAGCGGAAGACGAATGATCGTTTGAAGGGGGCCCATGGCGGTCTACGCCGGACGATGCGCACAGCGACGCAGGTGAGCGCGGAACCGGGAAGAGTGAGAGTACGGGGTAGAGCCAGCCAGGGCGGTCGAGGGACAGTGTCTCGGCAGCGAGAGTTTATATGTATGGCCGAGCAAACCGCCAGTAGCGACGGTGGGACCTGGTTCTTCATTTAAGAAGACTACTAGGGCGATGGTGGTTGTCATGGACAACGCGTGGCAGCCTTTCCGTCCTAACTATCATAAGATTGAGTAACTTGAAGGATTCGGAGAATGCAAATGAAACGCCTTCAAGCTTCGTATCAAAGTGAGACGACAGACGAAGCCATCAATGTATCATCCCTTCGAGGAGAGACCAGACAGACAGGAAGAAAGGTAGCACTGATCTCAGGAGTTAGGCGGCGATATCGTCGTGAAGGTGGGAACAACGCAGTTGACCGATGCCGAAACCGCCGAAATAGGCACCGTCGGGACTCGGGAGACGCCTCTCGTCACAGGCACCTGACTGTGACAGGCGCGTTTGCCAAGTCCGAGCAGCAGTGGTGCTGAGGCGAAGTCGTGAGCACAACTCTGCACGACGCGTCGCTGCTCTTCAAGAGTACTAGTTGATATCAAGTAGGGCTGGAGTCAAGCTGTGATCTCAAGATATTGAATATTCGCTCCATCGAATACGCAATTTGATAGGTGGGACTTGGTATACTTCGTCTCCGTCTTCGACGTTCGTTGTGCACGAGCGTAGGGAATCTGCAAAAGCAGCACATAGATGCTGCAGTCGACAATATCGGGCTGACCTCTTATAGACTCTAGTGTTTGAGACGGCCAGGGTTTGTATCAGCGGTTTGGGGGTCCTTCGGGAGCTCCCCTTTCAACCATAGGTACCGGAATTCCTGCTCTGTTACAAACAGTAAATGATGCGCTGCCCATTGTCATACGCATCAGAAGAGCCGCGGTGGTGATGACACATACCGTCTCCTACTATTTCCCTTCCCACATACACCACAACGGCAGAGTGGAACTGCTCCGGCACACGTGCTGGCCGGACGAGTTGCGCCTTCCACCATGCGCTATTGTGCGCATCATCGTGATCAAACAGCAAGAACTGGAGCAGCTGTAGCTTAGGGAACAATTCATGCACGATCTGCTCGAAGGTGGCCATGAGGTCAAGCAGGCCGTTCCTGTCGCGGAAGTATCGTGAATATACCGCCCGGGGCGCCGAGTTCCCCATCGTTTCCGAGTCGGACTCTGTGCACGAGTCACAAAGTGTCGTCTCGAGCGCGATCCTGATCGTCAACTGGAGGCCCGTGTCCAAATTTGAAGATACGGAGTTGAGTGTCTCGCGTAAGACGACCTCGTATTGAGAGTCGGGCTCGAATAGAAGTGAGAACCACAATTCGCGTAGGCGGGGAGACCCTCGGATAATGTCCAGGAGACTATCTGTGCTGAATGCTTAGCTGCGCAGCCAATTGCACAAGGAACGAGAGCCTGGGGTGGGCCGCACCTGACACTCCCCGTGACTCGATGCACAGGGATAGCTCCTCAATTGAATGACCGAATGTATGAAGCGGATATGGAGCCGTTACGCATCCGTACTGTTGTTATCGCAAGGCATCATTCTAGTGTTCGCTCATATCTGCCAGGAGAACGGAACATACACCCATTTCAAGTCTCTGCAGGCTGTGACAAGCAGATGTGGTTGGCTCCCTCGGCATTTCCGGGAGCGTCAGCAGTTTGTACGGGGAGTACAATGACAGGTCCTGGAGCCTAGGGAGCGCCCAAATCAGGTGCAGGAATGCGGAGAACACCTCTCGATCAAGCGAGATCCGCAGCTCAACAATCATTTTCCCCCATAACAAGGACAGGGAAGAATCGATGAGCTGCAATGGATAGTTCGTTCTCCAGATGATATTTGAGAGATCGTACGTAACACAGTTACGCAGCATGCTCTGCAGTGGCATGCGCGTAAACGGTACATATGCGTCATAAGCATGAACAGTCATGCAGATAACGAGGTCTGCGAGGAGGCGTCCGGAACGGTCATCCGCGGGTGCGCTATCGAGGAGGGTACGGAGGAGGAGGTCGACTTGGGATGCGGACCGAAGGTCAACCTCGCATAGGAGATTATAGCGGCTCCGGGGAAACCACGCAGCGCAGACGAGAGCTGTCTGCCGCCACGTACAATACGAGCTTGACTCCACAGTGTGCGGCCCATTTTCTCGCAGGTGAAATCGGAGGTAGCATGCGTCGATTATCCTTTCACAGACCTCGATCGGCACAAGGCTCTTCTCCATGCCGATGACCTGAGGTGACGCCACCACCTGCAAGGCCAAGAGCTGGACAGGGATATCCGCGGATGAGGCTCACTGATAGCAGAAGGCGACGATTGCTGGGGTGCAGCGAGCCAGCAGATGAGCGCAAGAGTTGAAGCTCGATGTTCCTGTGAAAGATGCGTTATCGTCCGTGCCTTTTTGATGCGGTACCACGACGAAGAAGATACAGAGAACGTTCCATTTACACACGTACCCTGGGTACTAGAGTGCGCACTTGGTCTTGGGCGAGCCGCCCAAGTACCTGCGCGAAGGCCCTCCAGTAGAGACCGGCGCCTCCGACGAGCCCGAGGCTTGCATTGGTGCTAAGGGAGCCTAATTTGCAGATAAAAATCCAGGAGAGTGAACGAGCATAGTTGATGTCGTGGTAGAACTCGTCAGAGACTCGACATGAGCCCAATAGACGCTCGGGGAGCTGAGTGTATCGTTCAATCGACGGTCGCTGAGCGTTGCATGACTGATCTGTGTGCGATGCAGGACGGCAACATCATCAGACACGAAAAGCTCCGCGCCTGATGCATGACGGTCGAAGGAGTATAGTAGCACGTACGCCTCCTCGGTCCCGGCTCCGTGACGGGGACGCACGACCATGTCCGCGGAGCTGCATCGAGCTGCAGTGTCCATGTCCATGTTTAAATTCGTAGGGGCTTCCGCGGCCAGGATAAGCGGCTGCGTGTGGGGGCAGCGCGGTCCGACTCCGCGGTATCACGGAGGAGGGTATGTAGGAGGTGATCAATGTGGACGGCGGACCACAGCTCGACCTCGAGGGAGTCGATGAGAGAGAAATACGCGGAGAAGACGAGCACGATCTGCCGCCAGGTGTCGTATGAGCTTAGGTCCTCGGGGGTAGTGGTGGTTCGCGCGCCTCGATCGGGAGGGGTCTCTGCTCCATGTCGCCCGCTCTTGAGGAGGCTTTGAGTGAAAGTTTGAAGTTTGACCGGCCACGGTCAGTCCCGGACGAGTGACGGCCATGATATCGGGCAATGCTTGACCGTCACCGTTGTGAAGCTCGCGCTAGACCCTGGTACACCGACATCCAAGAGTATCCCCAGACGCTGCAGATGTCCAGCTGAGCGGCCCCATGACAATACATGCCCAACCCTCGAGCCTCGACTCAGGCCAGTGAAGACGAAGACCTTCGCGGACGGCCTTCTGAAGCAGATCCAAATGTCCTCCGTCACTTGTCCGGGGCATGGCGGTATGTATGCAGACCATGTATGCAGACCGCGGATCATGTGCGGGGGGGAGGAGGCATGAATGCACGGACGGCCGTCGCGGTGCTCTTAGTGACAGTCGCTAGCCACCGCCACCGTCCTTCGACGGGACTCGGAGGAGATGGGCGACTTGCCGGTGGTCGTGGTCGTAGTCGACATACTAGTAGCGCGCGAGCAGCGGTCGTGATGGTGTCCTCGCATGCGAACGCAGCAAAATACAGAACTCAGCACTGGAGCTGAGGAGACGAAGAAGGAATTGGCAGATACGAGCATGATGAGGAGAAGCGGCCGCGGCCGCGAAGGATGGGAGTGGAGTCTGGACGGCATCTTGGAGTCGAGCGTCACGCGTCAGCTGCGGGTCGGCCGCAGACCGCGTTGGCTTGAACATTGAACCCTCGCCGTCGGCGTTACGCCGCCGGTAGGATCCGGTGGTGAGTGGCACGAGCGGCGCGAGACGAGTCATCCCGGCGGGCGAAGCTCTGGAGTGTGGATGCGGAGCGCGGGTGTATTGGACTCGGATTGTCCTCCGTGTCGTGTCCCAGTCTGGAGCACGGAGACGTCGCACAGTGCCACTGCCAGAGGGTAGGGGAGTCACTGGCACGCGGAGGGCGGCGGGGATGGGACCGGCTGCTGAACGATGCCAGTGGACGATGGACGGTGAATGAGGTGAGGCATCCTCGACGAGGCGGCACCTGCGAGCCTGCGTGCGTATGGTGAGGCCTCCAGACGGACAGGCGAAGCCGGAGCAGCGTTGCGCGGCGGTGCTGGGAATCACGCCGTGGCTAGTCGCCGACCCTGAAAACCCCATATTGATCGATGTGCGGCCGGAAGTCGCAATCGTGGGCAGTGCAAAGCGTAATTACCGTCGGTTACACGAGGCCTATGTGCGGTCGGCGAGTGCCAGTCATTCCAGACTCGGATGTATTAGGCGCCGAAATGGATTGACCTTCGTGGCGCAGCGCGCAACTCTGCGAGAGTTGGTAAATATTCGATTGACGCAGATGAGTAATATATGAAGCGGCAGGTATCCTTGACCGTCACAGTGGATGACAGGTGTTGTTTAGCCTCACCTTCTACGATGCATGATGGGCAAATCATCACTGTCAGCCGGCGTGGCACTGCCAGCAAGTCATAGTGGCCCAGAGTCAATCTTCGCAACCTGGATAGATCATCGACGAGAACGACGATGCCTAAATGGATGTGAGGGCAAGGGTAAGTCAGTATCAGCTGTATCATGGCCCCTGCAATGTGGATTCTGAAACGGTGAGATGAGACTCGGATACAAAGGAACTTACTAATCCTCAACAGTGCTCGCTTGATACTAGCCGGCCGGATGAAGGCGTTTGATTTTCGGAAATTGAAGACCGACCGCTGAACGCCTCAACGCGGCGGCCATCATCCTCACCCCGAGAACTCTAAAAACGCCATTGACGTTATCACGCTCCGAATCTCTCCGGGAGAGCAGTAGGACGTATGTGGACATAGCCAGCTCACCGGGCGGAAAAGCACCAGCCGTGACGCCGCAGTGAACAACACGGTATTATCGTGGTTCGGGATGGAGGCAGAGGTAGTACTAGAAGATCCCGAAAGATTCGGGGTGGTTTAGGGGCGTAGTACTGTGACGCGGTTGCCGGGTGACGGCGTGACAAGAAGTCTGGGCGGGGCTAGCAAAGTCGCGTCTGGCCGAGTTCGGGTTCCGACTTCAACGGGATGAGCGCGCAGTACCCGGCACGGCGCGCGGCAGGCCCACTCCGTCATATACAATACGTCCATCCGAGCGTAGTCGGCGCGCGCCCACCACACCCCACCCTTATTACCCCCCGGCTTTCGAAGCCCCAGTCATTCTTTTCTTACGACCCCCACTAGCCTCCTCGCGATGCGGTCTCTAGAGCTTCTCTATTTGACCATCTCGCTCTCAACTTACGCCTCCGCATTTTCTGATGGCCACCGCGACATCTACCACGACCACCTCGGCCGCGACCTCCGCGCACGGAACATCATCTACAACGGAGCTCTTTCTTCCGACACTTATGACTTTGTGATCGTCGGCGGAGGGACTGCTGGGCTCGCGCTCGCTGCGCGTCTTTCAGAGGACTCAAATACAACTGTTCTCGTGCTCGAGGCAGGCGACACGGGCGACGCTGTCGCGGACAGAATCAGTGAGCACTCTTGCTTTCTTCTCTCCTCTCGTGCTCCAAACCTCCCTCGACGACAGGCCACGGTCGTGTGCTCAGCTCGCGCACCGAGCGCTGGAACAATTTTCACGTCGTGGTCTCTGGAACTCTTGCTTTGCGCTCGATGCTGTCCCCGGCTTCGTAGGGGGAGATCGGAGTGGCTATTCTGAGGTGGTTCACGGCAGCTTCTGATGGCGATTTGCTCAAATTTGCTCACTCTGGCTCCCTCTTTACAAAGGGAGGTCAGAGATCTTGAGGTGATCTTTGCGATCCGGAGGAGGTGCTCAGGGCGATCCTTAGAATCGCGCTTTTTCCAAAAGCTCCTCGGAGTCTCTTTTCCACCGCAGAATCGCAGGTTCTGATTTTTGCGATGCTCGACACGCGTCAAGGATATTCTTGAGGAGGTCAAAGCGGACTCGATTTTCGAGCTTGATTCATTTTCTGGACGCACCAGAAACCTCAACATCGCCTCAGAATCGGCCAAAGATCGCTCGCTCTTGACCCCCCCTTCGCGCCCGAACGACGATGCCCCATGCATCGACTGTGGAGTATTTCTAGGCGAATTCGTGTAGGTCGTGAGAGTACATCTACCACAACCTAGACCAGTTGGTCACTCTTGTCCAAATTTTGATCTAGGTTGTGGTAGATCCGCGCCCGCGACCTGCGTGTAATTCGTCTATCCGAAACCACTCAGGCGTACAAGAGATATGCGACTGCACTGGCTGTATAAAAAGACTCCCTGACGAGTCGACTGGAGAGACTGGACATTTGCAAGTCAAATGAACGCGGTCCTCCGCTCCCTCCGCTCCCTGCTCTCATTCGCAGGTTGGGTCCGACCGTGCGCGGAGGCGAGGGCCACATGTTCCATCGCGCTTGCGCTTGTCGGATAGGTGGACATTGCGCAGGACGCACCGGGCCAGTATGACGTCGTCGTCGGCCTCGTTTCTCGCACCGTGCCCCATAACGAACGATGGCGGCGTCTTTCTGGGAAGACGGGAGCGCGGTGCTCTTCGAAGCTCTCATCGGTCAGGACATTGACAAAGCTAGGGCACTAGTTTACGCAAATCAGCGCTCGTGTGTCTCCGTCTCGCCGTCTTGCTGCTTCCCAACTTGCTCCTCAGTGATCATGCTGACAGCAATTTTTTGCGTGCAGACACTCCTGCGAAAGCGTACTACTCCGGTCTTCCGGGAACCGCCTACGACTGGGCATACACCACCGTTCAACAGCCTGGAGCCGGCAACCGCGCCCTTCCATGGCCCCGTGGCAAGGTTCTCGGTGGCTCGTCCGCCATGAACGGCATGTACCATGTGCGGCCCTCTAAAATCGAGGTCGACACCTGGGCGAGCCTTATCGACGGCGGCAGTAACAACTGGAGTTGGGATTCCCTCTTCAGCGATATGAAGACCAGTGAGACGTTCACTCCGCCCTCGTCTGACATCCAGAAAACCGCCGGTATCCAATACGTCGCCTCGAGCCGAGGTACGAACGGTCCCGTGCACGCATCGTATTCAGGCTTGTGAGTCTGTTTTCCTCTATCCCCTTAGCCACAGCCTTGACTCTCAATTTAGCCAGCTTCCGGTCGTCGGACAATGGACGGAGACGCTAGGCAACATCGGCGTCGAAGTCCAGGCAGACGCGTATGGCGGAACCGGCTGGGGCGCGTTCGTCGCGAGCTCCTCCATCAACCCCTCCAACTGGACTCGGTCTTACTCTCGCTCTGCGTACATCGACCCTCTCCCGCCCCGCAGCAACCTGAACATCCTCCCGAATGCCACCGTCACCCGCATCATCTTTGACACCTCGAACACTACCAACCTCACCGCGACCGGCGTCGAGTGGGCGACTGCCTCGGGCGCCGCGAAGAAGACGGTCAAGGTCCGCAAGGAAGTGATCCTCGCGGGCGGTGCGGTCGGGACCCCGCATGTCCTGATGCACAGCGGTGTTGGCCCCTCGGATGTTCTCAAAGCTGCCGGTGTTCCTGTCATCCTCGATCTTCCCGGTGTCGGCCAGCATGTCCAAGATCATATCGTGAGTGTCTTTTTGCTCGCTCGCCGTGCTGCATTAACTCCACGCACCCGCAGAGTACCGCCGTCACGTTCAAATCGAAGATCGACACCGCCGGGTCGCTGCGCACCCAAGGGAACAACGCGAACTCGCCCGTCTTCCTCTCCTTCATCAACGCCGCGACCGCGTACGTGAACATCACCGACCTCCTCGGCGACTACGCGACGCAATTCAAGCAGACGATCTCCGACGAGCTCTCAACCTCGCTCAGCACGCTCGTCCCGAGCACCTCGGACGAGGTCAAAAAGGGCTACCAGACGATCTACGAGACGACGGTGAACACTCTGCTCATGAGCCCGATCGGGCAGGTGGAGATCCTGCTCGCGCTCAACGCGGGCGACTCGATCGCCGTCCAGGCCGCGCTCCAGCACCCGTTCTCGCAAGGCCGGATCTACATCACGTCCGCGGACGCGTTCACGCCGCCCGCGGTCGACCCGCAGTACCTCTCGCACCCGGCGGACACCGTCATCCTCCGCGAGGGCCTGAAGCTCGCGCGCAAGATCGGGGCGACCGCGCCGCTGAGCGCGGCGCTCGGGGACGAGGTCTCGCCCGGGTCGAGCGTGCAGTCGGACGACGACTGGGACAAGTGGCTCGCGCAGAACATCGGGACCGAGTACCACCCGTCGTGCTCGTGCGCGATGCTGCCGCGCGAGCAGGGCGGGGTCGTCGACGCGGACCTGCGCGTGTACGGGCTCGGGAACGTGCGGATCGCGGACGCGTCCGTGTTCCCGATCGAGTTCTCCGCACATGTGAGTGTGTTCTGTTCCCATGCTGCCGCATGCGCTGACGACGACGACGACGTGTGCACAGCTGCAGGCGCCGGTGTACGGCCTCGCGGAGCAGGCGGCGAAGATCATCCGCGCGAAGTACAACAATGTCGGCCAAGACACGGGCGCGGGCTCGAACAACTCGAGCGGGTCCGGCCAGAACCATGCGACGGACCCCGACCCGTCTGGCGACAAAAACGGAGCGTTCGGCCGGAGAGAAGCGTGGTCTGGGTCGCTCGCGGTCGCGGTCGCGGGTGTGCTCACGGCGCTGCTGCTCTGATGTGCGCGCGTGTGGCAACCGGTGGACATCTGCTTTGATGCGTCGTTCGCGCACTGTATGGACTTGGACTGCATCTCGATCTCGTACATTCTGCACAGTACTCTATGGACTCCTCTCGTGCTCTCGTCTCTCATAGTCATGTAGCACGCTCGCTGTGCGTTCGCTCGTTTCTGTATCGCTGCCCGGACTACCACCTACCTGTAGCACTCGTATATACATACATTCACGTACTCTGCGGAATCGCATGTGCAGGCGCCCACTGCGGGGATCTCGGGGACTGTACGGACCGTGCGGAGGGTACAAACGTACCGTGGACAATGCTTGAGAAAGGAGGTCATGTGTACTGTGTACCCCACCGTGGATACTATGGGGGGGGATGCAGCTGGTGGACACGCGACGTACTGGTGGTGCCCAACGCGGCAGACTTGGATTGGATTGCCAGTGCTCGAGTACAGTAGGCTACACAGCAGTGCACAGTACATTGAACGCGTCACTGTCTACCCTCAGCGCAGGACTCGTCTTCACCCACCCGCTCACCGCGCGCGTTGAAGACCGTCTAAGAACGGGCGCCTATCCAGCTACCTCTCTTCGCTCTCGACCACCACCACGCTCGCAACTGCTGCCTCCCGGCCCACTCTGCCTCGCGGTGTCTGACACGACTACAGCAGAGACTTGCCTCTGGTGCGCTGAACTAGACAACACTTGAGTGCCTAGTCTCGGACTGCAGCCTTCCTGCTATCTCTCGCGTTCCGCACTCGAACTTGCCATGCCCGTCTCGAAGCTCGATAGGCATATGTACCGTCGACTGCATGCTCTTGGGACATGGGCCACGACTGCGAGGGATCGAAGTGGAAGGGGACTCACCAGGTCAGTACCGTACTTCTGCCAGTGCTCTCCGTGCCCGAACATCCAAGCTCCCTCCACGCCCTCCGACCCTCTTAACGATGCTCTTGTGCTCGAAGTATCTGCGTTTGGACATCTACGACCTCGCTGGATCAGCCCTCCTGCAAACTACGGTCAGTGACGTGTCCGTCTCCCAGCAGTGTACCGTAAAGGTACGTGATCCGACCCCGTAGCAGGCTACTTCGCGTGGGGGCGCAGATTGGATTCGGAGCTCGAACTGTGCACCGTTACACGCTCCGCCTCACCGTCTCATGCAGCAAGATCAACGGCCGGAAGGCCGCCCATGCACATGGGACACCCGGACGATGACCGGTCCATGTCCGAGTCAGACGACATCATGACGAGCGCGCCGTCGTGAAAAGGTATGCAACTCGCTCTCGGTGTAGCTCGAGCTGCGAGCCTCCCGAATGTATGGAGACTCGCAGCTGGAACTGTGTACCATGAGATGCATCACTCACACGACAGGGCCATGGACCGCGGCCGTCCATGCCGTACCGTCGCGACACGGTCCACGTCAGAGAGAACAGTGACATGCCCGCCGTCCCGCAGTGCTGCACACTGGACCGACAGGTACTCATATCAGGTAGGCTCGAGATGGGAACTCATGGTGACCCAGAGCCCAAAGCGTGTACCGTGAGGGGTCGTCTCACGCGACAGAGCACAGGACCGACACGCGATACGGGTAGGTCGCTCGACGTCGGGACGTCTGGACCGCGACACACTCCACGTCAGGCAAGACGGTCACGTCCCCGCCCCGGACGTCACGTCGCCTTGCGTACCGCCGCATCCGCAGATGCACGCCGCCTCATCCAACCTTGACACGATGTGCAAGACCGACACCACCACCGGCACTGCCGTTTGTGTCGACTCGGAGACGAGAAGGGTCGACACTCACCACACAAACTGTGCGTGCTGGGGCACAGTGTCGACAAGAGCCAGCGAGGATGAACAGTGGGTGTAGATGACCAAACACGCAAGGGGGAGAAGGGGAGGAAGGGAGAAGGGGAGAGTCCAAAGCGGAAACGTCCGCTGCAAACATATGTAGTTATTTCTTACGTTCACCAATCAAAACTCATTTCGTCATACCGTCTTAACCCCAATATGTGGCGCATCGCCGATGCAAGATCTGCTCCATTATGCCATATGGAGGTTGGCAAGGAGATGTGTCCCTCGTGTTCCCTCCACACTGTGCCTTCCGACCCCAGCGGACTGGGTCATTATCACACAATCTGGACGCGGAAGAGATGACAGCAAGTGCACATCGCACTGCCCTCAGGTACCGTGCATTCACAGAGCTCAGTCACCCAGAGTTCCCTCCTCACGGAAACATTACTGACGCAATTGCGACCCATCGGGACATTGATCCATGGTACGGTGAACAACCCTAGTTAGTCTACTCAGAAATGCTCGACTCCGAGTCGGACATCATGGCCCGGTACATACGACGACCCCGCTTCACACAACGTGCCATCCGCCACGACTCCTCGTCCGTGAACTCGGCGATAGACTCTGCCTCACGTCGGCACTCCTCGTCGACCTCCGCCTCCACCGCATCCGTGATAACCGCTGCAGACTTGGGCAGCTGCGGGAAATTCATCGGGTCACTGACCGGACGAAGTCGACGTTCGCCGCGGTCGGACCTCGCAGCCCTCTCCGGGATCCCTCTGTGGCGAGCACTCGGCGCAGCCAATAGCGGGTTCTTGACCGCCGCTCGCCGGTCCTCGTCAGGCACGGCCACAAAGCCCATCTGGCCCGTCTCCCAGAGCCTGAGGAGGAGGCCGATCCGGTGACGTCCGGTGAGCTTCGGGTCGCTGAGGTCGGCGAACGTGAAAGAGGGTGGCCAGCCGATGAGCTCGAGCCCAAGCTCGATGTAGATCTTGGCAATGTACGTACGGAGCGACCAGCACATCCGCACGACACGGCCGCCCGAGCGCATGGCTGCACAAGCGCAGGGTGTCAGCCATGCAGGAGCTTGAAGGGAGGAAGGCCGACACGTACCGAGGTGCGCGTTGATGAGCTTGCGGAACGTACTCCGCATCTCAAGCTCGCGGCGCGCAAAGCCCGTGCCTCGTGCGGTCTTGCCCAGAGCGTACCGTCGACCTCGGCGATTCCGGCCTGCCATGGATGTCGAACGAGCTATCGAGACGAAGATCAGTGGAGAGGTGGTGGAGCATGCGTGCAGAACATACAGAAGGATTGCGGGGGAGTTTGAGAGCGTGACAGACAGGTTTGGGGATGGACTGTAAGTATAGTACTACAGTGCTGACCACATCTGTCGCTTGTAAGTGCCCTCTGTCAAGATGCGCGTCCAGGGCTAACACTACGGTACGTACCTGCAGCGGAGACTCGGCTCATCGTCCGGGAAATCTGTACGTACCGTTCCCACTCGCTCGGGGCGATCTCATCTACCTCCAGAATGTTGTGGGTATCACTCCGAGGGTCGGAGATCTTCATCGTTGCAGCCACACGGCGGAGTGATCGACACTGTTGAATTGTCCACATACTTACTCGTTCTACTTGGATTCCACTTCTCTTTGCTCGCAGCTCACTTGCTCCTTGCTACGAGGGTTGAACATCGCACTGAACTCCCTGCATTGACTTCTAGGACGGTACCTGATCATCACGGTGTGGTCAACGGGCCCGGGAGGTTCACGAGCGGAGGAGACACGATATTGAGGTGAAACTAAGTTGTGATGCGCGACAGACGGGAAATATCGGTACGTACCGTATTCGCACCTGTCGAAAACCTCCTCCGTGTCACGGACGTCGGAGTATGCGGCGGCCGAGATGGCCGTGTGCCATGGCGCGCGTCGACTTCAACCGTTTCCGAAGAGGATAAGCCTGTCTTTTCGCATGCAGAACCCTGCATTTGTCGTCATGCACTCCACATGCGCACACTCGGACGATTCGGATGCAGTTGCACTGATCATGAATAGCCTGGCCACCCGGAGAGGCCGTGTCCCTGCTCGAGGACCTTGCAGTTCCTGGCAAAGCAGATGTATTCATGCATCCAACGAGCGCAGTATGTACTACACACCTTGTCCTATGGACATCCTTCCTATACGAACACTACGTGACTGTCTAAGATGTCTCTACGAGCAATGCATGCGGACAAGACTATGCATATTGGATATTCTCGCACCCGCTCCAAATATTGTCACGCAGGTACGCGCTGTTTAGCCGAACGTGCATCCATCGGACTGGAGCAATCTACTCCAATATGTTAGGGCTCCGCAACCGCCTGTGTACACGAAGTCGCAACCTCCCGTCCTGACTACAAATTACAAATTCATGCATACGCACCATGCATTCTCCGAGTCGTTCGAGCTGCGCGCAAGCGCAGTCCGAGTCCTGCCAGTGAACACTTCTCGAATATGTGCATCGTTACGCACCTGCCAGTGCACATCTGCACGCGTACTCAGACTCTGCAGGAGCACACCACACGCCCGCCCACCGTCAGCTTCAAGTGCTGAGTGCAGGGCTGACAACGGAGACGGCTGTACATACCGAAGCGGTCGCGCAGCTCCCGGACACGGTACCAATTGCATCTCTCCCGGCCGAGAGGAGGCGAGCGGGCGGACGGTGGCGTTTCAGGTCCCACTAGCCACACCCGAACCATGCCCATCCGCTCGCAAATCACTCTACGACATCGGTACACGCGTACGACGGCCGCCGCGAGGATTCCGGACACGTCAGTCGACCATCGCAAGCGTCCGCTTTGAATTTCTCCGTGGCTGGTGTACTCACATGTATGCCCACAGGGCCGTTCAAGTTCAATAGACGAGTCCGGCACAGAGGGTTCGACCGGACTTCGCCGGCGCTGTGGGCCACTCGACAGCGCGCTGAACGAGAGCTGGAGCACGATTCCACACGGTCTGCGCCGAAACACCCCAAGTGCGCGAGTGCCGCCGACAGACCTGCCGGTACCGTTAGCCACACCCGAGATGGACGTGCGTCTGCCACGGCCATCGTGACTCGTGAGGAGACGAGGGAGCGGTTACCGGTACGGACCCGCGGCTCCCATGGTTCCTGATCAGAAGTTTTCAGGTTCGCGACCTAAACGACGGGATAGCAGGCGCAGGCTGTATCTGTGTACTGTACTCACATGGGCTACGCATACCGTATACGGTACTTGACCGATTGAGCCTCAGCCTGCACCGGCGGACGAATTGGAGCACGACACGGGATGAGCGCACAGGCTGAGGCGAGCACTCAGCACACAATGCAGCGATGACGCACCCGATGGCCCCCGTTACCCGTAGTCGGAACGCATGCGGGACTCACCACATCGCGCACGGCAACGGGCCCGGCCGCGTCCCTGGGCCTTAGCCACGTCCGAGGTGTCCGGGGCGACGCTTGGCCCGTTGACGACAGGCACGTGCGGAGTCTGTGGGTGTGAGGAGGTGCGAGCGAGTACTTGAAGACCCTGGCGGACGCATAGCCCGGGTCCCATCGCGCCTGCCGCCTGCGTCCCCCCTCAGCATGCACGACGTCGACTGTTCCCCCCTCGTTCTCCCCTGGCCGGGTGTGTTCAAGTTGACTACACGTCGTCGGGCGCGGCAGCGCGCACCGTCGGGATGCGGAGCGTCTCCCTGACCTGCTCACCGTCGTTCCACGTCAGCAATTAGCAGACGTGCGCGAGGAGGAGACCGACGGTACGCACGTTGTGCGCTCTGCTCCGAGCCGCACCGCGCTCACCCGCTCTGTCCACTACGTGCGCAGGACCCACGGCCTTCGCGTGTGCGGCGGCCTAACGGTACGTCGTCGACACGCTCCCTACGCTCCGAGTCGTGACTCACCGGTGTCTGGCAGCAGTCGCGTCCGCAGCCTCGACTTCCTGCGCTCTCCACGCTCGCGCACAAGAGCGAAGCGAAGGCACTCCGTTCACGTCGGTTGTCCTCCGGTGGGGTCACCCGCATGATGTGCGTCGTCGGGCGGGGACTGACTCCGAGGTTTCTGCAGCCTGAGGCCGTGCGTCTCCGGACGTGGAGACGCGGGAGCGCAGGTGTGTTCGGGGCCCCTCGGAGCCTGCGACGTCTGCTCACCATCGTTTTGCATTAGGAGACGTCCCGGCGCAGATACATGGTGCGCACCTGAGGCTGTCTGGTGCGCGCACCTCGCTCACCGCCTGCCCACCACATGCGCAGGACGCAGGCGGCTGACTGATCTCTGACGGTACACGCGCCCGTCTCGCCTTCCTGCGCTCTCCACGCTGGGAGCAGGTCAGAGGTGCGCACCTCACGCCTCCTGGCCGACTCGCCTCACTGACTTGTGCATGCGCAGGGTGTGTGAGCACGCTAGATGCAGCTCAGTGCGGACGGTACGTTGTAACGTGTGCCCGAGTCGTTCTTTGTGCATTGACGAATCTCGCTTGCAGAGATGGCGTCCGCACTGCGTCTAGAGGAGAGAGAAGGGGATGACGGTACGTACGTACCGTGTCGTTTCGGACGCGGCCGGCGCGCTGACCCATGTGGATCTGCAGATGCACTGTACGCGACCTCGTCTTACGAGACATATGGCTTGCAGAGGGCGCGTGCCTAGACTGCACACGCGTCAGTGTCGCGTCCAGAGTTCGAGGGAAGGCGTGAACGGCATGGTACGTACCTTGCCGCCCCGGTTGCCCCATTCATGACCGCTGACTCGGACATTTGCGGGCGTGTGCTGACGGTAGATATGTATGTACGTGCACGGTACGTAGCTCACCGTGTGTGGAGGATAGCGTAGTCCGGTACTTTCGGGGTGCCCGTCTCCGGGCCGAGAGCGTTGAGGGCGGAGACGGACGAGGGCGGACTGATAGGACCTGCGTGAGCGACACATGAGCGTCGCCCGACGGCGGACGGGTAGAGCCTGCGCACCGTCTTAGTGGTATGTGGGCGTACCGGAGTCGGAGACGATGGAACACAGGCGCGAGTGCGGCTGAGTAGCGTGTAGGGATGCGCCGCCCCGGCCCGCGGACAGCCGTGTTCTGCGCGACTCAGTGGACGACGGCGACGGCGCAGGGAGGAGGAGGAGACGAGAGGTGGTGCTGGTAGCGCAGCGGGCTTCGCGTCGGGTGGGAGAGACGGGACAGATGAGCAGAGGGGACGGGTGTACGTAGAGAGCAGCAATGAATGCGCTGGCACAGGGCATCGCGCATTTCTGAGGGAGGCCAGAGACCGAGAGCACAGCGAGAAAGCGGTGGTAGGAGGAGACGTTGGCGTGTGACATCACCCTATGACATCACGCTGACGCACGAGGCGCCGGTGCTGGACGTTGAACACCACTCGCCCTCGCCGCCGCCCTCAGCCTGCAGCTACCAATCTCGCGTCTGGCCGAGTTCGCGTTCGAGTCCAACGACGCCCGGCATGAGCGCACAGTACCCGGCACGGCGCGTGGCAGGCCTCCCCACTCCGTCACATACAATACGCCCATCCGAGCGTAGTCGGCGCGCCCTCCCCACCCCACCCTTATCACCTCTCGGCTTTCGAAGTCCCGTCATTCTTTTATTACGGCCCCGCTAGCTTCCCCCGATGCGTCTCTAGAGCTTCTCTATTTGACCATCTCGCTCTCAACTTACGCCTCTGCGTTCTCTGACGGCCACCGCGACATCTACCACGACCACCTCGGCCGCGACCTCCGCGCACGGAACATCATCTACAACGGAGCTCTTTCTTCCGACACTTATGACTTTGTGATCGTCGGCGGAGGGACTGCTGGGCTCGCGCTCGCTGCGCGTCTTTCAGAGGACTCAAATACAACTGTTCTCGTGCTCGAGGCAGGCGACACGGGCGACGCTGTCGCGGACAGAATCAGTGAGCACTCTTGCTTTCTTCTCTCCTCTCGTGCTCCAAACCTCCCTCGACGACAGGCCACGGTCGTGTGCTCAGCTCGCGCACCGAGCGCTGGAACAATTTTCACGTCGTGGTCTCTGGAACTCTTGCTTTGCGCTCGATGCTGTCCCCGGCTTCGTAGGGGGAGATCGGAGTGGCTATTCTGAGGTGGTTCACGGCAGCTTCTGATGGCGATTTGCTCAAATTTGCTCACTCTGGCTCCCTCTTTACAAAGGGAGGTCAGAGATCTTGAGGTGATCTTTGCGATCCGGAGGAGGTGCTCAGGGCGATCCTTAGAATCGCGCTTTTTCCAAAAGCTCCTCGGAGTCTCTTTTCCACCGCAGAATCGCAGGTTCTGATTTTTGCGATGCTCGACACGCGTCAAGGATATTCTTGAGGAGGTCAAAGCGGACTCGATTTTCGAGCTTGATTCATTTTCTGGACGCACCAGAAACCTCAACATCGCCTCAGAATCGGCCAAAGATCGCTCGCTCTTGACCCCCCCTTCGCGCCCGAACGACGATGCCCCATGCATCGACTGTGGAGTATTTCTAGGCGAATTCGTGTAGGTCGTGAGAGTACATCTACCACAACCTAGACCAGTTGGTCACTCTTGTCCAAATTTTGATCTAGGTTGTGGTAGATCCGCGCCCGCGACCTGCGTGTAATTCGTCTATCCGAAACCACTCAGGCGTACAAGAGATATGCGACTGCACTGGCTGTATAAAAAGACTCCCTGACGAGTCGACTGGAGAGACTGGACATTTGCAAGTCAAATGAACGCGGTCCTCCGCTCCCTCCGCTCCCTGCTCTCATTCGCAGGTTGGGTCCGACCGTGCGCGGAGGCGAGGGCCACATGTTCCATCGCGCTTGCGCTTGTCGGATAGGTGGACATTGCGCAGGACGCACCGGGCCAGTATGACGTCGTCGTCGGCCTCGTTTCTCGCACCGTGCCCCATAACGAACGATGGCGGCGTCTTTCTGGGAAGACGGGAACGCGGTGCTCTTCGAAGCTCTCATCGGTCAGGACATTGACAAAGCTAGGGCACTAGTTTACGCAAATCGGCGCTCGTGTGTGCCCGTCTCGCCGTCTTGCTGCTCCCAACTTGCTCCTCAGTGATCATGCTGACAGCAATTTTTTGCGCGCACAGACACTCCCGCGAAAGCGTACTACGCCGGTCTCCCGGGAACCGCCTACGACTGGGCATACACCACCGTTCAACAGCCGGCAGCCGGCAACCGCGCCCTTCCATGGCCCCGTGGCAAGGTTCTCGGTGGCTCGTCCGCCATGAACGGCATGTACCATGTTCGGCCCTCCAAAATCGAGGTCGACACCTGGGCGAGCCTTATTGATGGCGGCAGTAACAACTGGAGTTGGGATTCCCTCTTCAGCGATATGAAGACCAGTGAGACGTTCACTCCGCCCTCGTCTGACATCCAGAAAACCGCCGGTATTCAATACGTCGCCTCGAGCCGAGGTACGAACGGTCCCGTGCACGCATCGTATTCAGGCTTGTGAGTCTGTTTCCCTCTGCCCCCTTAGCCACAGCGTTGACTCTCAATTTAGCCAGCTTCCGGTCGTCGGACAATGGACAGAGACGCTAGGCAACATCGGTGTCGAAGTCCAGGCAGACGCGTATGGCGGAACCGGCTGGGGCGCGTTCGTCGCGAGCTCCTCCATCAACCCCTCCAACTGGACTCGGTCCTACTCTCGCTCTGCGTACATCGACCCTCTCCCGCCCCGCAGCAACCTGAACATCCTCCCGAATGCCACCGTCACCCGCATCATCTTTGACACCTCGAACGCTACCAACCTCACCGCGACCGGCGTCGAGTGGGCGACTGCCTCGGGCGCCGCGAAGAAGACGGTCAAGGTCCGCAAGGAAGTGATCCTCGCGGGCGGTGCGGTCGGGACCCCGCATGTCCTGATGCACAGCGGTGTTGGCCCCTCGGATGTTCTCAAAGCTGCCGGTGTTCCTGTCATCCTCGATCTTCCCGGTGTCGGCCAGCATGTCCAAGATCATATCGTGAGTGTCTTTTTGCTCGCTCGCCGTGCTGCATTAACTCACGCACCCGCAGAGTACCGCCGTCACGTTCAAATCGAAGATCGACACCGCCGGGTCGCTGCGCACCCAAGGCAACAACGCGAACTCGCCTGTCTTCCTCTCCTTCATCAATGCCGCGACCGCGTACGTGAACATCACCGACCTCCTCGGCGACTACGCGACGCAATTCAAGCAGACGATCTCCGACGAGCTCTCGACCTCGCTCAGCACGCTCGTCCCGAGCACCTCGGACGAGGTCAAAAAGGGATACCAGACGATCTACGAGACGACGGTGAACACTCTGCTCATGAGCCCGATCGGGCAGGTGGAGATCCTGCTCGCGCTCAACGCGGGCGACTCGATCGCCGTCCAGGCCGCGCTCCAGCACCCGTTCTCGCAAGGCCGGATCTACATCACGTCCGCGGACGCGTTCACGCCGCCCGCGGTCGACCCGCAGTACCTCTCGCACCCGGCGGACACCGTCATCCTCCGCGAGGGCCTGAAGCTCGCGCGCAAGATCGGGGCGACCGCGCCGCTGAGCGCGGCGCTCGGGGACGAGGTCTCGCCCGGGTCGAGCGTGCAGTCGGACGACGACTGGGACAAGTGGCTCGCGCAGAACATCGGGACCGAGTACCACCCGTCGTGCTCGTGCGCGATGCTGCCGCGCGAGCAGGGCGGGGTCGTCGACGCGGACCTGCGCGTGTACGGGCTCGGGAACGTGCGGATCGCGGACGCGTCCGTGTTCCCGATCGAGTTCTCCGCACATGTGAGTGTACTCTGTTTCCATGCTGCCGCATGCGCTGACGACGACGTGTGCACAGCTGCAGGCGCCGGTGTACGGCCTCGCGGAGCAGGCGGCGAAGATCATTCGCGCGAAGTACAACAATGTCGGCCAAGACACGGGCGCGGGCTCGAACAACTCGAGCGGGTCCGGCCAGAACCATGCGACGGATCCCGACCCGTCTGGCGACAAAAACGGAGCGTTCGGCCGGAGAGAAGCGTGGTCTGGGTCGCTCGCGGTCGCGGTCGCGGGTGTGCTCACGGCGCTGCTGCTCTGATGTGCGCGCGTGTGACAACCGGCGGACATCTGCTTTGATGCTCCTAGTCACTCGACTCGCTGCACTGGTATGGACTTGGACTGCATCTTGATCTCGTACATTCTGCACAGTACTCTATGGACTCCTCTCGTGCTCTCGTATCTCATAGTCATGTAGCACGCTCCCCCTCCGCACCGGCTAAGGCCGTGCGTTCGCTCGTTTCACTACCACGCTCGTTTTTGTATCGCTGGCTTTGTCGCGACTCGCGCTCCGGACTACTACTTAGCTGTAGCACTCGTATATACATGCACTCACGTACTATTGTCGTTTATCCCTCCCCGAATTAATTTCGTATAAAGGGGCCTGGAGGGGCTTGTGGCGGATTATCATTCATGATGAAACTCTACACTGTGGTAGACAACGGTCCGATTAATTCTTCGTTGAGCATGGCATCCAGTGTATGATCCCCGGGCCACACGGTGAATTTTGAGATGCATATTCAGAACCACAGCGCCGTGGATTTCGCAGTGAAACCTCGGGTGTCGATGACGCGGGCGACGAGGACATGCGCTATTCGCGTCGGGTCACATCGCGGTGGTGACATTGTAGCCGGGCCCGGGCCCACCACTGGCAAGTGTGACAACGCCGTTCAACATCCAATCATCAAGGACACAAGGAAACTGTCAAACTATCAACACCAAACCCTAATACTTCCACTCCTCACCGTACTGTCAACGTCGCATTCAAGAACGTTTGATCGCTCGTCCCCACTTTGATCGCGAACTGGCCGGGCTCGACGACGAACTTGTTGCTCAACGACCACACAGCGAGCTGGGAGGAATTGATGTGAATCTTGACTTCCTTGGACTCCCCGGACCTGCGACACGATGAAGGAGGAGGGGTAGCGAGATCAGTAACACGGAGACTCGCGCGAAAATGAGTTAGGGCAACTCACGCGAGTTCTACTTTCTGGAATCCGACAAGCTCCTGGTTCGGAGTGACGACGGAGCTAATGAGATCTGTCATGTAGACCTGAGAGCACCGTGATGAGAAAGATGCTTCTGGTTATCTTGTGTTACTTTGGAAATCGCGTACCTGAACGACTTCCTTTCCATCTCTATCACCCGTGTTGTGAACAGTCACGGAGACGTCGAAGTCCTCGCTCGTTCCGATCGTCGACTTAGAAAGTGTGAGGTCCGTGCTGTGTCCTGTAATCAGTACCCAGCGCCCCATAGACACAGACTGAACGTACTAGTTGAACGTCGTGTAGCTCAATCCGTGGCCGAAGCTCCACAGTGGAATTGGACTGTCCAAGACATACTGTGAAATGCGATATGCAAGTGAGTCTTCCAAGGATGTACGGGTCACCCAACCTGGAGACTCGTACCTGGTGACCGAACTTCAGACTACCATCATCGAGAACCTCACCGGCGTCGACAAACCGCGCACCCTTGAGATAGTTGTAGAACACAGGAGTCGTGCCAACGCTCCTTGGGAACGATACTGGGAGCTTCCCTGCCAAAGACGTCAGACCACGATGATCTCAAGGTAGTGGAAATCATATGCCAGACACACCTGATGGATTAGCATCCCCGAAGACCACTTCAGCCAGCGCGAGCCCGCCGAGCTCTCCAGGATAGAATTGTTGGATGACAGCATCCGCATCTAGTAAAGAACGCAAGACAACCGATGTCAGCACATGTATCCATTTGGAGAGAATTTGACCACTCACGCGCTTGTATCCACGGCTCCGCTACCGGCTTCCCGCTCACGAGCACGACAATCACTGGCTTCCCAGCTGCGGCGTCCTTCACGGCCTGCACGAGCTGCAACTGTGCTCCGACGAGCCCTAAGTCAGACAAGTCGACGTGCTCCCCAGTAGTCGCGTTCGTGCCCGGGGTCCAGAGCAGCGTCTGGTCGAGCGTCCAGGTGCCGACCATGACGATCGCAGCGTCGGCCGCCTTGGCAGCAGCGATCGCGTCGGGGATACCCGAGGGGTCGTTCGACCACAACTCACAGCCCGGAGCGTGAGTGATGGAGATCGAGGTGTTGGCGAGGTGCTGGGTGAACCCTGCGAGTGGAGAGATGCCGTTCTTCGTGGCGTTAAAGAAGACGTAGTCGCCAAACTGGTATGATGACAAGTAAGAACGTCAAGTCAGCAAAGGGCGATATGCGACGGGGAGAGAGGGGGGACTCACAGAGACGCGGTCGACCTGGGGCCCGATGAGTGCAAGCGAGCCGATAGACTTGCTCAACGGGAGGACGTTGTTCCTGTTCTCCAGCAGCACGATCGACTCTTGTTCCATCTGATGAAGCAGTTCGCGCGTCTCAGGAGTCCGAAGAGTCTTTAGGTAATCCTCGTACGGGTAAGGATCTGGTGAGCATAGTAGTAGATATCAGCTATGGGCCGCTCTAGTAGCAGTGTGAAGAATGCGTTTCGTACTCTCGAATAGACCTAGGGCAAACTTTGTACGAAGTATCATTTTAACAGTTTCGTCCACGAATTTGATGTCTACTGTCCCCGTCTTCACTTGATCTAGCACGAACGATTCAGAAACTAGGCATCAAACATTTGTTAATCACCACACGACGTACCTGGGAGCGTCAGGAAGGTGTAAGTGCCGCCGCCCATCTCCCCGCTCAGTCCGTTCTCGAGCGTGACCTTGGCTGCACATTCACGGCTGTCGCAAGTGCCATGCTGATTGATGAGCAGATCGACGGATCCCGCATCGGTAGTTACCCAATACTTGTAGCCCCATTCCTCTCGGAGCTAATAGGCTTCAACTTGAGTACGACGTCTGCCACAGCAGAGGGATGACATACAATTTCCGTAAGTAGATCTGCCACTCATCTCGTCAGAATGTCATGGAGAATGAAGTATGTAGACACGGTACGCACGGGTGTTGGCGATAGCTGGGATTCCGTCGTAGCTTGAGTATGCCGTCATGATTGACAAGCTTTCCACACATGCGCGGTTGAAAGGCTTGAGGTAGGTCGACCGCAGCTCGCGCTCGCCACCACTGACCTGCGCGGTGTTCCTGCACACGAACCATTTAGCGCAATCGCTCGCTGTACGCACGCACTTAATTGTGAGATTCCACCTACAATCCGCCTTGAGGGCTGCCAAACGCTGCAAAGTGCTTGCACGTCGCCGCCACGCGAGCGATGGCGGACGAGCTGGCGTTCCGTCGCTGCCCAGACTGGAGGCCAGTTACGTATGCGTGGCCCATCTCCCCAGTCCTGTCCAGAAAGACGATGAGTATACTAGGTTTGGAAAGCCGAGGGAGAAGACGTACAGGAATGGATCCTCGCCGAAGTTCTCCTCGACGCGGCCCCATCGAAGCTCGCGCGATAGGTCGAGGACAGGCGCGAAGACGTGCGAGATGCCGAGGCCCTCCGCTTCGTCTGCAATTGTCGCCGCCGCTTGCTGTAGCAAGTCAGTGTTGAACGACGCGGCGAGTCCGATAGGTGACGGCCAGATCGTCCCGTTGTTCGTGAACCCGTGGAGACCTGTATATCATGCGATTTCAGAACAAGAACTCAGAAAGCCTGAGGTCGGAGGCGGCATGCACATACCTTCAGATTGGATGAGCGCGGGAATACCGAGGGTCGTGTTCTCCATCAGGTATTTCTGTCCGATCGTGACCCCGTACACGAACTTGTCCCACGGCGTGAGGTATCCACCCCATATCGCGCCTGCTTTGAGACGCATCATTTCTTCCTGTCACATTTGGTCAGACGATTCGAGCAGCAGCAATAGCATGACCGAGACGCGTACTAGGCCGGTCTGGTTGAACGTGAGGGTGTCGTCCAGGGGGTCGTTGAAGTTCATCCAGCCGTTCATGTCTCCCTGGATACTACGAGGATGGATTCGTGAGCACTCGACGGTCGCAGAGAAACGAGTGAATGAACGTAGTTTCACATACAGCTGCGCGACTTTTTCCTCGAGAGTCATCCTGGGCAGGAGATCATTTATCCTATCCTCGATCGACGCGTTCGGGTCCTTGTAGAGAGGCAGAGAGCCGTCGTTGTTTGTCGCGCGCGCGTGTAACGGGAAGTGGAGATCCCCGCGGACGCCATAATGATTGCTGGACGCGTACGCGGCCAGGGACAACAGAGGAACAAGAGCCAACATGCGCATGGTTTTGAGCTGGCAGTACGCGACGCCGCTGTGAGGGTACGCTGAGATTTGCAGTAGGGGTATCTGAGCACTCTACTGAACCATTCATCAGTGCCCGGACTGCTCTTATAGTCCGTCGCAAAGAAGACGGTTACGTACAGCTGGAGAGTAATCGCCGGGGTCAGTTGACGAGCCCCGGAGAATACGACTGATCACCATGTCGTCCGGACCGCCAGCGCGCTCGACGCATCGTGTAGCCCATAGGTTGAAGAATTTGCTGCAAGTTGGCTGTCGAAACAGTTCTTCCAAGGTTCCTCCGAGGCCCAGATGTGCCCTGAGACTACCGCATTCTGATTGTGAGCACACTTGAGTAATTAGGTTGATGAATAGGCTCGGATCAAAGGTTCTAGAGGTTAGATGGTGGTGGGAAGAGAGATACCTAGCAGCTGATCATATCTGCAATGCGCGGGAAACTCACGGCCGGCAATAAAGGGAGCCCGAAGTCTAGGAAAACCAGGACAACGTTGAAGTCTACCATAGGTTCGAATTGAAACCTCTGCTTGCAGAGATTAAGGGTCTTGGTATGAGACACTAGATAGAGCATAGGTATGTGCACTTAGCATAAAGTCATCCTAGCGGGTGTTGCATCTAGCGCGTGGCGCGAAATACCCGTAGTTGCGACCCCATGTATGTAGCAAGACTCTACAGGGTAATGGGATCAGGACTTGGACACCGCAAACAGCACAAACGGAGAGAAGACGTACTCTGCACTTCCTCCCATCGGCACATCGACACCGTCGGCGGTCGAGCTTGGGGGAGTGCCTATGGAAACTGAGCCGGCGGTCCTCGCTGCACAGTGATTGTCCCGCGACCGCCCATGTCAACCAACAACTCGACCATTAAGCTCTCCAGAGAGGGTATATTTTCCTGCAGACGGTCCGCTAGAGCTTCCGCATCCAGATCAACGAGGAACTGCTCGATCTCGTGGAAGTCGGGCGTGTGGGCTCGGTTCTGGTGCATGATGGAGTATCCAAATGTCTTGCGGAGCATCTTGCAGTCCATCGTGAGCTTGAACGCCGTGAGCGGAAGAGTGCGCAAAATGTCTATTAGCGAGGCCTGCACCAGTCACAGAGTCAGCAACAAGTTCACGATGCAGAGCTACACTGGCACGTCGGAAACGAGAAATATCCTCACCAGCATTGCTTTGCCGTCGAGGTCACAGTCCATCTCGAGGAATTCAATCTTCAGTTGCATCGACCGTAATCGACTACTAGTACCGCGCAGCGCGGCACCGAAATCCGGTGCGCAAACGATCGCTCCAACCACCGACACGCTTAGGTGTGCAGGACGGACATCGGCGACCACGCCCCGGAACAAGGCCGCCTTCCGACACACGGTCATACAAAGGTTGACACGCTCTACTTCGCAGTCCAGCGCGAGAGGCCATATGTCGGGGATTGACCCAGACAACTTCTCCAACCTAGACCACCTGCCGTGCTCCTCCTGGACGGCTGTGTTTTCCTCGCGAGTGATTTCCTCTTCGTTCGGATCCATGTTGCTGCCGGAGAAGACGACGAGCGAGGCGAGATTTGGGAATGCAACTGTGTAGTGCCCGATGTTGACGGTGTCAAAGGTCTCCATGTCGAGATGGCGCACGTTTGGATACACGATGTCGTGGTCGGGATCAGCGGAATAGTCCGCGTCGAACCACTTCCCGGTAAGTGTCGTGAGCGTTTGGCGGATCCCTTTGAGATGGAGTATCGGATTGCGGACGGTCGGATCTTTCCATTTGTCTTGTTCGGAGCCAGTGCAATAGTACGAGATGTCGACTTTCTGGACGTCGCCTGAGAGCGCTTTGAGGAAAATGCGGGAGCGGCTGCCGGCGTCCGAAATGATAAGCTCGTCGATTGCAGGAATCTTAGCAAAGGCCTGCGCTAGCTGCTTTCTAGAGCTGAGAAATCGCTCAGGGTGATCGAGATGCAACATGAGAAGATGAATTCGGGGCGCTGCTGCCGAAAGAAATGTGTGGAGAAGATCTGCTGCATCTTCCGATATACGAGAGTCGTCGATATAGAGAGAGAAGGGGATAGTGAGCCGCCGCTGGTCTTCTGCGCGTAGGAACTGCACGAAGGAGAGGACGTGGCCTTCCCGCTCAAATTTGACCGTGTGCATGAGGAGCGGCCTTGGACCCGCTCGATACAGAACATGGCAGGTTTTCATGAGTTTGCTTATCTCCACTCGATCAGAAAGCACCATAATGTGGTACAAAAGGTCGTGATTTAGCCGCATATCGGTCAGAATGTCTTGAAAAGCCACCACTGGTAGAGCTTCTTGAAGAAAGACATCAGCGCTGATCACAAACGCGACGTAGAGAAATGCGCAAGCCACATACATTAGATCTTGCCCAGTAGTCGAGCCAAGATGTATGAAAGCAGTACGCAAAGTTGGCGCAAGTGTCCGATACTAGGAATTGTCGCCGTGGTGGTCGTAAGTAGTAAACAGGGGTAACTGGTTTGTCAGGAGCAGAGTCGTGACGTCACGCGTTCTGCCATGTCACAGCAGACGCCAGACCCTTGCGGCCAGAAGTCGAGCCTCGGTCAGACCCTGCCAGTCAGACCAATTAAACATACCAGTGACATACGGCGAGACGCAGATAGTACAACCATCGCGTCTCAATTAAGTGACAGGATCAGTGCTGAGCGCTGAGGCCTGACGTGCGTCGTGAGCTGTAAAGACATGTCTGTAACTTGAGATACATAACACGACATTCGCCGCGGCCCAGTTCGGATTTGAATGACATTCCGCCGACTCGGAGTCAGACCTCAAACTTGAACAACTGGAAGTCATATAACTTGAAGCGTGCCAGTATCGGGCTATACAAGCTACTCCTCCATGTCATCCTCCGTGGTTTCCATGTCTAGATCGGAATCGTCAGAGCGAATGATTTCAAATTGCGAGTACGTTTCTGTGGGTGCTGTTAGCGTGGAGCCACCCGCGCACATTTTTAGTGCCAATAGAACCCACCCGTCGAGTAACGCTCCGGATATTTGTATCGCGAGCCTCGCTGCAAAGTCTCCACCGTGCCATCGGCGCGCGGGTCACTGATCTCAATAGTGATGCTTTGCAACGACGACACCCCGGCCTGTAGAACATCGGCAAGAGCCTTCGCATTGACAAGATATTGCTCGATCGGATAAAGAGGCTCATTTGGTTCCCGTTTATCGGGAAAGTCCATCATGAACGTGCTGCAGCTCATCCATAGCGCTGTCAGCTGGCCAGAGCTGACGAGCTTCACGAGCGATTCCTGTCGTATGCGCCGTCAGCAGCGGTCTCCGAGTCGCCATTGTTTGGGTCAGATAACAAAGACTGGGACACCTCACCTGGAAGTCCTCTCCAGCCAATTCGCGATCGTCCTTGTCGAACTTGACCTTTAGCTGCAGCGACCGCATCGCACGAATCGCGTCCTGAACCTGTGGAAAGGTAACGAGACTGCAGAGAACCCTCCCGCCCAGCTCAACGTAAAGGTGGGATGGGCGTGTGTCTGCGAGCACATCGAGGAACTTGGGCGTGTCCCACGGGTAGCTGTCCAGGCCCACGTACTCGACCGGGCAGTCCAGCCCAAGGCACCACAGGTCGACCGCCGATCCCGTGAGCCATTCCAGCTTGGGCCACCGGCCATGGCGCGCCTGAGCGGTTTTGTTGCGCGCACGAAGAGAGACCTCTCTGCCGTCGTCCCTCGGAAAGGGCCCACTCACACCTGTCGCGAGGGCGATGGAAGCCAGGTTCGGGAACGCGGGGACATAGTGCGCGAGGTTGGGAGTTTCGAACGTGTTTAGCTCGAGGTAGCGCATGTTCGGGTACACGATGTCGTAGGCCTCCGCCTCGTCGTCCGTCTGGAACCACAACCCGGACAGGCTGGTGAGCGTGTGCTTGACTGATGTAAGGAGGCTGATTGGGTTGCGGTCGTCGGGGTCGTCGTCTTCGTCGAGAAGCGGGTCGTCTTCGTCGCACAAGTATTCGATGTGCACCCGCTTGACTGGTCCGATGACTTGCTGGAGGAGTTCGCGCGAGTGGGTACCCGCGTCTATGACCACGATCTCGTCTATTGTAGCGATTCGTGCGAGAGCCTGGGGGAGATCGATATTGGAGCTCAAGAACGCTTCGGGGTTGTAGAAGTGCAAGGAGAGAAGGTGGAGTTGAGGTCCTACATCGGCAAGGAAAGCCCACAGCAGCCCTGCTACATCAGGATCAATCTGGTTGCCCGAAAAGCAGAGACGGAAGGGGATAGCGAGGCGGCGGCCTTGATCTGCATTCAGGAACATCATGAAGGTCAGGATCTCGTTTTCCCAGCCGATGTCTATAGGTTTGTTGCGAAGCAGGGGTCTGGCGCCCTCTCGGTACAGAAGCTTGCACGTCTGCATCAGCTTGCTAACCTCCGTGCGTTCGCAGAGCTCCATGATGTGATGAAGAACGTCGTAGTTGAACCTCATCGCATGGAGCGCGACATCCATGGATCAACGAAGCTGGAGCAAGAGATGTTCAATGAAGGAGTCTTACTACGTAGAGACTCGGAGATAGTACGGCAGTGAGACGAAACACTTACATTATACAACTCCGATTTGGAGTCCACTTGCCCTTCTGTTGAATTTTCGTCGAATTGACAAGAGCTACGACGAGGCGATGATGAGATGCAGTTTGTAAAGTTTCATGAAAAGGAACATACCGGAGTACAGTGTTCAAGTTATCGGGGGCGCTGTGAAGACCCACCAGACCTCGATAATGGTAGTAGAGATGAAGCTCAAGTTGAGGTAGGAAGGTACTAGTCCTGTTGCGCATGCTGTTGCGATGCCGACACCCGGGCCAGGTTGGTAAAAAGATAACACGTGTCACGCTCGTAAGTACTTATGTATGCGCCACAGTGACGAGGATTAGCACGCTTTGAAACAATTGCCTTCAAAACTTTCTGCGTCGGTTGTTCTTCCTCGTGGTCATGGTCAATGTGAGCCATGACGTCTACGAGCTCAGCGGGCCAGTACTATTTACCACAGTGGGTATGCTTCCGTTGAATGGACCAGCTGACCATCGCGAAGTCAAGTCACTCGGGCTGCCCTTCAACTTGAAGTTCCTTGAATTTGACCGACGTGACGTTTGCCCGTGCTATGGTCCTGATATGTAGTCCTCCTGAAAGGTTACTGCAAGAAATACGAACTCCTGCAGAATTGAATGAGTCGTTACATGTTCGGATGGCAAAAGTAACCCGATTGCAACGTTCAAATCCAGTCACGTAAGGTCACATCTTGGTCACATCCTCAGGCTCAGTAGACGCCGGTAGTTACGTAGAGGGGCATCACGTGCGCGTCTATCCAGCGAAAGTATATAGTATGCGACCCTACTTCCCTTCGCTCCTTCATCATCCTTCCTGACTTCCTCTAGCCTCTTTGCTACCCCTGGATGATATGAGGAACGCAGTACTCACTGTCTATCTCACTGTGCTTATTGTTGCGACCAACGCCAACGGGCACCTCCACAGACGCGACGCGCCGCCGGCGTTCTCCAAGCCAGCCAGTGAGGCAGTCGATTATATTGACCCGTGAGTATCGTTTAAATTCAAGTTTATGAATGTAGATGGGCCCTGTAAGGTCAGAATAACTTGCTCGAAATGAGTCGTTACACTGGCGTAGTGTGGTACTCAGTCGAATACACGACGTGCAATGGCTATTTATAAGGATTCTTGGGAGATCGGTGGGAACATAAGACCGTATTCCGGCCGATTTCTCAGAAATTTCCATGCGTTGGAAGTTCATCACTTTAAAACGGTTTCTCAACCTGTGAATGGGAGGTTGGACAGGTGACCCAACCCAATAGCCGGACAGTGCCTTGACGGTTTCCCAAACCTCAGGCTGCCACATTTTCCAATAGGATACGAAGACCCCATTTGCAGAGCGGGAGACAGTTCAAATTGACGACTATCATGCCTTGTGACTTTGACTGCTGAGTTTGGCCATTGCACGTCGTGATAGAGCATGGCTCGAGGAACTGTCTCGCAGCGGGACAGACCATGGACAAATCGCTGACAGTCAGTATTGAATATCAGGTTTATTGGCAATGGTGGCGACTCTCCTAACGGATCGGGAGGTATGATCCCTTCGACCGCGCCTCCATTCGCCATGACTCGGTGGACGGCGCAGACGCGTCAAAACTACGTCTCGGTCACTCCATACAACTATACCGACACCTCGATCCATGGCTTCCAAGGCACTCATCAACCCGCGATCTGGATGGGCGAAAGTGGCCCAGCTATCGTTGCTCCGGGCGCAGGCAAGGTTCGACCTGTCTTCGAGGACCGCGGCATGAGCTTCAGCCACGCGAACGAGATCGCTACCGCAAGCTACTACTCGGTCATCATGGACGCGATAGAGGGTGGAAAAATCCACGCCGAACAATCTGCTAGTAAGCCGTGATGCAGCCACTGTCAATGTACAGGCTGACCACGAGCGATGTCCGCTGTAGCGTCGCGTGTCGGACACCTCCGCTTCACGTTCAAGGACACTCAAGCGCCCTACGTTCTCCTCGAGGCGACGCGCGCGTTTGTGCTGGGCTCGGACGACCCGACGAACCTCACCTACCCTCACGGCTCCATCGCCATCGACCCCGCCCGCCGCGAGATCACCGGGCGCAACCCCGAGCGGCAGGATTTCATCATCGGCCCGAGCCCCGCGCCGTCCTTCGCGGGCTACTTCTGCGCGCGGTTCGACGTGCCATTTGCCGGCTTCGGGACGGCGCAGAACGGGAGCATCGCAGAGAACGCGACGGCTGGGGAGGGTGCGTTGCTGTCGGGCTTTGCGCGTTTTACGGAGGGCACGAAAGTCGTGAATGTGCGCGTCGGCGTGTCGTTCATCTCTGTTGAGCAGGCGCGGAGGAATTTGGAGACGGAGATCCCGGACGGGACTGCGCTGGAGGAGACTGCGCGCAAGACGCGCGCCGAATGGGCCGAGAAGCTGGACCGAGTGGACGTGCAGGGCGGAAGCGAGGAAGAGAAGGTCATCTTCTACACTGCTGTGTTCCACACGCTCCAGGTGAGTGTACTCTCGTGTGCGATATTGCCTAGGCGCTGATGGGGTGCGGCAGTATCCGTATGAGCAGAACGAGGATGGAAAGTATTACTCTGGGTACGACGACACCGTCCATGAGGGCGTGTCGTATACTGGGTATTCAATCTGGGTGAGCGAGTTCCGCGTTTTGGATTGCTGGTACATACTCACCTTGTTATAGGACACTTTCCGTGCAGAATGGGCATGGCAGATCTTGCTCGCACCTGAACGCATCCCAGGAATGGTGCAGAGTATGCTACAGGACTATCGTGAGGTGCGTATACTCGCCGCATTCGCACGGTCAATTTTTGAACTGTTATACCAGGGTGGTTGGCTGCCGATGTGGAAGAACATAGTCGGTGAGACTATACCACAATACCCTTGTTTGTAGGAAGCTGACGGTTCTCTCAGAAACGAACATCATGGTATGATCACCGAAGCATCGAACGATAGTCGAGTCCGGGGACTGATACTGATGTCGCTGTGCAGGTCGGCACTCACGCGGACTCCCTCATCGCCGAGGCCGTTGTAAAGGGCATTCGCGACTTTGATCTGAAGACTGCGTGGGAGGCCGTCCTGAAGGATGCTACCGTCCCTCCTGAGAACGATTGGAATACATCGTGAGTTTGCTCATTCTCCCGCACTGTCATTTACTGATCCCAATTTCAGGTACTTCGACCGTGAGCAGGTTCGTTATGGATGTCTGATATATCATCATTGTCCTTCTTAATTGTCCGTCTACAGAACGTAGGCTATGAAGTCCGTGCAGGCCTTTCGTCCGTGTATGCTACGCACGGATGGGTCGCGTCTGACATCCACTCAGAGGCTGCGTCCCGCACGCTCGACTACGCATGTGCGTTATGCTACGCCGTTGGGTCTAGATCTCGCCTGATGCATCGTGTACTGTGACAGACGATGACTACGCCGCATCCGTCCTAGCCGCGGCCGTCTCCGAGGACGAGTGGGCTACGATGCTGCGCGAGCGCGCCTTCGCGGCCCCGTTTAGCATCTTCAACAACGACACAGGCTTCATGGAGGCACGCAACGCGTCGGGGGCATGGGCCGGCCAGGATGCGGGCTGGACCGAGGGCGATATGTGGGCGTACACGTTCGATGTTGTCCACGACGTCCCAGAGCTCATTAGACGGAGGGGTGGGAATGCGTCATTTGTGGAATTCTTGGACCAGCACTTTGATGGAGGGCATAACGATCACACCAACGAGGTACGTGATAAACTTTGCTGCTGACTTGGGGGATGTTGACGACCTGGATACGTTATGCTGTAGCCTTCACATCATATTCCGTACTACTACTCGCTTGCGGGTGCGGCGACAAAGTCTCAGGAACGGATCCGCGAGATCGCGAAGGTGAACTACAATACCTCCGCCAATGGACTCTCGGGGGTACGCCTGTTCTCTTCCATACCTGTTCTCTTCCATGCGCTCTCCGCGTCCATGCTGACAGATCGAGCGATTTTACAGAATGAGGACTGCGGCCAGATGAGCGCATGGTACATCTTCAGCGCGCTTGGGTTTTACCCCGTCGACCCTGTCTCTGCGGAATATGTTATCGGAACGTAAGTCCATGTCCGCCTAGCTCTTCGAGTCTGAGGAATGTCGCTGATCATGTTCGTCGGTATGTGCAGGCCGTTCTTTGACAAAGTGACGGTCCATCTCCCGGGCGCGGAGCACCCGCTCGTGATCAGCTCACGCGGTGCTCCGAGCAAGCCGTACATCAAGAGTGTCTCGGTCAATGGGAAGAAAGTCGTCAGCCCCGTGCTGAAGCACGAGGACATCGCATTTGGTGGCCTGGTGGTGTTCGAGATGAGCGAAAAGCCACAAGTATGGTCGTCAATCACTCTGGTGAGTTAGTTGGCGGCTTCATGCATAGGGTGTGCCTGACGGTAGTCCTCTCGATTATAGTTCAAAGACGATGAGAGGTATGAACATGTTGAACTGTAATGCGGATATGAGCACTCGTAGCGTGCTGACATCCGTATCGTCGGATGTACTACAGCCATGCGCGATGACTGGCGAGTTCGTACTATCGGGTGTACTGAGTTGTTAGAGTCCCTACTAGCCTGCAGAGTATGTATACAATAAGAGGCTCATTGCTCTGCACAAGTTTTTGGTAATCGCTCGACTCAAGCCAAGTACTATTAGACTATGAGGTTGGGCTCCTTGTCCAGCGATACCCAGCGGTACTAATAAGTAGCCGCGGCGGAGTCCGGGAGACAACGTTGAATCACGGCTAATAGTTCGGTAGGATGTGTGTCAAACGCAGCGCACTGAGACGGGCAGGCGCCGCACTCGACTTGTGGGTTGCCACTGGTTGCCACTACCAGGACGTGGTGGTTGCGTTGCAACCTGAGTCGGAATCGAGGAGCGTCCAAGGAGAGGTAGAGCGCCCGTCGGCTCGATATCCGATCACGATTGATCAAGCGGAACTACACTTGAGCGGAACGGTCACATTCCTCTCCTCCTCCTCCTCCTCCTCGAGCCTCGTCGAGCTCACAGCTCTGGAGTTCGTTGCACGGCGGGCCTTCTCCTCGGATGAAGATATTGGACTGGAACCAGTTGGAGAGGAACGAGCTCATCGTTGTAGGACCGTCCTTCCCTCACGTCAATAAGTCCGACTATTCGATCATCGTCTGCTTGCCCGGGGTGACAAGAGCTCATCTACCTATATGCATACCGCTCTGTCGACGACGCTTGTAAAAAGTACTGCGCTGCATCATGCTGCAGTTTTAGCGCAATCCGCCGAATCCTGAGGCCTGAGGCACGAAGGACCGTCCAAGACTGCAGTCCCTGGCAAGATGCCTCGTTCTAGTGAGTTCTCTCGCAGTGTATGCTATGACTAGTGCGCAGCGTCGTAGGACCCCCGAATAAGCGCTACGAGCTCTTATCCCCCCGACCACCGAAAAGGGCCGTTTTGGAGGTCAAAAATCGCCGAAGGACACGTATGCACTGTCACGGTTGATGCGTAAGTACTGCGCGCCGTGCGCGGGCAGATACCAGTTTAGTCATTAGTACCCACGCAGTTCATCAAGGTCATATCTGCACAGTTGGAGTAGGGCTCCGCATCTGGCGGTTTGGAGCCTGGAGGTAGTGTGTCTCCGCAGCTAGCCGAGATAATATCACTCCTTTTTCTTATCCGGGAGTACGTAGAGGAGCCTACGCGGACTAGCGATCGGTGAGTTTCAAATGTAGCGCTCAAACTTCGTGTGGTCCCAGGCTGATCCACATCCTCTGTATGTCCTTTGTCTACAGTTGTCTACGCTCGTAACGAGAAAACCCGTTGCATGCTTAGTCGACCAGAGTGGTAGCCAAGTCTCCTGAATATAAAGGAGACAGACATCCATCACCGGCGAACTTGCTCGAGTAAGCTGGTCTACCGTGACAGACAACACATTAATTCCGAATATCACTTCCCCCTGAGGCACCCTGGTCGTACGCAGAAAACGCAACGTAGCCGACACGTCACATTCGACGCAGTCTTCAGCATCAGGTATTGTATTATAATTAGACACCTTTAGCTTGGTCATAGTGTGACTCAGATTCATTTGTGCGCTCCACGGATCCATGGATGTGCGTGTTCTATGCCTCTGCTAACTGCTAACTGCCTATATTAATAGTCCTCGACGAAAAACCCTTGTCTTCAAGCTGCTCCATCGGCAAAGCCAGCGCCGGTGTCCGATTGTGCATTCCAGTGTTACGTGTACGTGTACTCGCACCGAGTCAAACGACTGCGAAGTGCGTAGCTCGGCTGCGGTTCCGCGCCCGTGATATATGCCAAACTACACCCGAAGGCTACCGATCGGCAGGATCGGAGAAGTTACTCATGCGCTATAAAGGCACGTTGATATCCTTCATGCGGATCGTCATCAACTCATCTTCTCCTTCTCCCATCATGAACGTCCTCGTCCTCGGCGGATCGAAGAACATTGGCTACTATGCCGCAGTGAGGCTCCTCAGTACGTCGACTCGGATAGCGACTATATCCGAGATGCTACTAATCTCCTCCTATCTCTGTCTGCAGAGAAGGGAGCGACCGTCACATTCCTCCTCCGCCGTACCTCTGTCTTCGACAACGACAAGGAGATACAGTCGTACGTCAAAGACGGCAAAGCACAACTCGTGCCCGGAGACGCTCTCAACGCAGACAACGTCAAGAGCGCATGGGAAGCCTCCCTTGCCCTCGGCTCAGGCACGATTGATATCGTGCTGTCCACGATAGGTACGCATCCCATGGCTCAGGCTGCAGCCAACCCTCGCGTCTGCAGCTGGCCTCGGGTCCCTTCCCCTAGTCCACATGCACATACACTAACACCCCAACCCCCAGGCGGTGCCCCCAGCTTCAGCTTCTCAAAAGGCCTCACGCTCGACAACCCCAACATCTGCACCCGCTCCATTCTCAACCTCCTCTCCACCCTCCCCCCTCCCCTCCGCTTGCCCGCGTCCCAGCCGCGCTTCGTCGTCGTGTCCACAATGGGCGCGACCGCCGCCGCGCACGCGCGCCTCCCCTTCGGGCTGCACACCTTGTACGGCACCGCCCTCCGCCTCCCGCACATCGACAAGCTCGGCGCGGAGCGCGTGCTCGCGCACGTCACAGGGCGCCCGTGGGCGCCCGAGGACGTCGTGCGTCCGCAGATCCTCCCCGACGGCTGGGAGGCGACACCGGGGCTGCCCGGGCCCGCGGAGCTCGCGCACGTGCTCGTCGTGCGCCCTGCGCTGTTCACCGATGGGGAGTGCCGCGCGGACAAGGCGCAGGCGGGAGAGGGCAAGCCGGCGTACCGCGCGGCGCCGGAGGAGATGAGGGACGGGTACAGGGTGTCGCGGCGGGACGTCGCGCACTTCATCGTCGAGGACGCGGTGCCAAACTGGAGCAAGTGGGAGGGCATCGGCGGGGTCGTGCTCGCGTACTGAGTACTGAGCTGTGCTATGTCGCCGACCTGCCTACCTATTAGATCTATGGACCCACACGCATCTCTGTATAATACACACCCACACGGCTGCGTGCCAACTTTTTGTGCGATTAGTCTCGGCCCGGTCGACGCGCGCTTGAACTGCCTTATTTGGCTCTCGATCTGCTACTCCGGTGAGGATCGCAGCATTCGCATGGCGTTCCGAGTCTACGCCCGTGCGGGCCTTTACCGTATTCCTCCCATGGAAGCTACCTTCGAGACCTCGGGCAAGGTGTTTTCATAGCTTCCGCGACGGCTATGCGAAGTTCGCGTGACCGACGGGCGGCGACGAGACACTGTAGCGGCGACACGAGACCGTGGCGGGGGCGAGCATGCTACTGCTTGCTTCTATTTCTGGCAGATGTAGCCTGTTCGTCCTTCAATAGATATGCACAGCTGTCAAGTATAGGAATCATCACTGGTACTTACTACGAGGCTACTCCGGGCAGCGCTAGATGTCGCGATATACCTCTTTCGCGCCGCCGGGAACGCAAGTACACTTGGGAGGCGGCACTGGGCACCCGCCTCACCGTGAGCAACGCGAGTACTATTAGCCCTGACCGCAGAATACGACCTGTCACCGGCACCATACGACCATCGCCGCTTCCAAGAGACGTCCTCCCCAAACAGACTCGGCGCAGTGGTTCCATTCCCCGACCAGGGTGGAGACTCGGAGCGATGTGGGCGTGCCGCCATATTGTCAAGCTGGGTACAGGAATATTGACGACGACGAGGGGTCGTGAGGAGAGGGACTCGACGGTCGATTGCAGCTAGAATCGGGTTTCCCGTGCCGGCCAAGCAAGCAACCCGTCGACGTCAGTCAGCGCATGATCATGATGTCGCCCGTTAGAGCATCGAGGGGGGCATACTACATGCATACTACGCACCGTCCGCTTGACAGCTGCGGGGCAAGAGTGAGTTTCCGATGCGTTCGACGACGTGCTCACCGCCTTGCGTTCGGAATTTAAGAGGATCCTGCGGATAGCGGCTACTAAACGTTCAGTGTGCGCCGCGACCCTGCACGCGCGACCGTAAGACCGAAAGTGCAAGAGTGAGAGGCTTCTAGTAGCACGCTAAACCCTGCTAAACCCTACTACATAGGCTTCGAGCGATTGCCCGCAACATCGCTTATGAGCGTCTACGTCAGGCAGATGCCGAGCGGAGATTGATATGGACGCGTCGGTCACGAGCGCGCGTTCCATATTCCACAGACGCCCTACACTTGTTCAGCCACCACCATCATCTCGGCCACCATTCCCTTCTCTTTTCCTCCCAGCTCGTGTTTGAGCCCAACTGAATCGTAAGCTTATCTTTTACGATATCATAAAACATACTCTCAAGCCTTTATAGCCGCAGCGTTAGCGGAAAACAGCGGAAAACACACGAGCAAACCACTCTCAAACTACTCCTAACTTCAACACTTTGGCGTCGACGTACACTCATCTAATCCACACGAACGACATGTCTGCAGAAATTCCAGAGTCCGATATCCCTCCTCTTCAAATGGCCGACGTTCTCGCCCTTCCTCAGAGCGTAACCATTCGTCCAGCGAAACGGTCTGCGTCCGGGATCAGCGAACGAGGGCAAGCACGGCTCATCAGGCAGAGGCTGCTCGAAGATGAACAGGAGTGGGAGGATCGTTTGGCTTTGGGCATGACTCCCGTACGTGTTTCATCCATCACTCTCACGTACAGAGTCAACTTGGCACGTCCAATGAGTCTCGTAACCAGTCGGCGTATGCGCGTCTCTGTCTAGGTCGCAAACAGGACCCGGACAGAGACTCGCGGCACGTTTCGCACACACTGAGGTACTGCTTCTTGCAATAGCGCACTCTGCGTTCCTTACCTTGTCAGATAGGTAGGGTATGCACGGTGATTCCACGAACCTCGGCGTCAAATCAGAGTCAAGTACTATGGTTAGATATCACAGTATCGGTTAACGTAACCATCCTTCCCATCCGCATCATATCAATGTCACTCTGTCACTCTCCTAACATCTATATGGTTCATTACAGGAGGAACTCAAGATACTTCAAGCTTCGGTTTCATCTGTGAAGGCAGAGTTCGCTGACCTCGATGGATTGTCTTGGGACACGCCGTCCGCACAACAGCTTCTCCTCCACTGGGTATGTGATGTCGTTGAAATTCTCTTTTTCGCAATCTGATACTATTGGAGCTCAGCACACTCAACAAGCTGCTCGTCAACGATTCCTCTGTGCGAGCCCTGAAGGTCTGCGTCCTCGAGGCGTGCAACCCCGCCGTTCGCTCTCCTCGTTGACATCCCCAACCACATCCTCGCCATCCATATCCCAAGAGGTCCAAATCTCCCTTGATGAAAACGATCAGTTTGACGATGACGCCCTTCGTTTTCGTCCTACGACCCCCCTCCCGCCTGACGACCAGGACGAAGATGATGACGAAGCACAGCGGACTCCGCTCCCGTCACTCTTCGGCAGGAATGACGGTGACGAATGTACACCAAAGCCATCTACTCGCGACAAGGAAGAGCAGGAGTGCGACTGTGATCAAGCATGCGGTGATGTTGGCTCCGCCAATGCGACACCACTCTCCTCCCGCTCCGGGATGACCCAGTCCTTCTCTGCGCCTAATCTACCTTCGTTTCCTGGAATCTGTTTCCTCGCAGAAGCTATGCCGATGGCCCCGCGCCCTGTGAAAAATCTTCCGATCCGAAACAGCCGTATTCCGAAGCCCCTCTTCAGGAGCAAGTCGTTCTCCGGACGGGGTTCTTCAATCGCCACTGCAACCAACGAGCAGGTGTTCTCGTTCATGGTCCCTACGCCGAGTCCTCCGCCGCGAACGTCCAAATCTGTCCTATCCGACTCGCACCAGCTCAACAATGGCGTCTGGGTGGACAATAACCCGTTTGACGATGAAGACGAGGAGTCTTCGTTGATGAGCTCGACGGCCACCGTTCGTCCGCGCGGTTACACGAGCCGCAGGGCGTCCACTCCCTCTGCCGTGTTCCAGAAGAAGTCTACTCCTTCTGCTCCGTCTTTTAAGATCAAGAAGAAGAACGTAGACAAATACTCGAAACAGGGTTCACGTGTCGTTAGTGCTCCAGCTTGCACCACTCGAACTCGTTTGGGAAACGCTGCGCCCCAGGCCAGTGACAATTCTGAGAGAGTCGAGGTCGACAATACGCCCTCCTCTCCGGCTGTGCAGCCTTCCAAATTCCTCGAGTCGTCGGCTCAGGCTACACGCGGCAAGAAGGACCGGAACCATTCGCGCTCGACCAAACGCGATTCGAATCGCGACTTGAAGCGCGCCCAGTGAGCGAGGCTCGCGCGCAGCATAGGCGTATGCATATCACTTCAATAACTCTCGCGCATCCATGGATTCTCCATCCTGGCTCCATTATCGATTGCGGCACTGTTCTTAGCACGCCCCCCTACGATCTCTACACACGACCACTCTAGCAACGCACTCGGACGCTTTCATTCTGTGACGATCAAGATTGCACGAACATCACGAACCGTTTTCATTCTTGCACATAGATTTGTTCCTCTCTCTGGGTCTTGTTGTCTGTGTTGTTGCTTCATCTCGGATACTATTACAAACTAACCGCGCCCCATACGCGCCGCCCAGCCTATCCTCGCATTACACATCTGTATCGATAGCCATCGCGTTTCCGTGGATCTTCTACTCGTCTTCCGCTCCCCATCGCTCGTTCTCGCGTCGTGTCGTCGGTCGAGCTCGCTCTCGCTTGCTTTGTTGTTGTGTACCTATCGTATGTACACCTGATTCGCCATGTCCCGGACTCCGACTGTCGACAGCACCTTGTTCTGTTACAGATAGGTACGTATGGGTTTCCGTTCTCTTTGCACGACATAGTAAGTGGTTCCCAACTTTCACTCCAGTCCATGTGAGTACGTCTCACAGGCTAGGTGTCTTGCGAATACTCCATCTAACACTTATAACTTTCAGGTGATTCTAGGCCGGGTCGTAATCCCTCCGGGGAGCGCGGATTCCGATGTTACTGCGCGGCTGTCACCAGTCAAGATTTGAATGTCAGCCCCGTGCACCTAGTAATATGGGCACTGCGTCCTTGCCCTGTCTCTCTTTATCGCTTTGCTCTCATCTTCCTTTCTCGCTGTTTGCAGGACATAACAGCCTTCGCTTTGCTTTCTCACATTTACTGCTCTGCGAGCCTACTGCATCACTTCCTTTACCTCACCATGCCCCCCATGCAGCGCACCGCGACTATCCGTGCGTCTCAACAGCAGACTGTAGGAGGTCGAGCTGCCGCGCGCCTCTTGCGCCAGAGAATGTGCGAGCTCGAACAGGAGGAGGAAGACACCCACATTCTCGCTGTGAAGATGACTCCTGTACGCCTTCATACATTATCCGCGTCGTGTTTTCGGTATTGACTCAGTACAGGCAGAGTACAAACTCCTGCACGACACATTCTCATCTGTCAAAGGCGAGTTCCACGACCTCGACGGGCTCTCATGGCAGACGCCTCAGGCGCGCGAGCTTCTTCACGACTGGGTACGTGCGCTAGCTTCAATGTCGCTCTCAACCACTCACCTCACTCTTCCCCCACGACCAGCACGCTAAAAAAGCGGTCCGTCAACATCCAAAGTGCGCGAGCCCTGGCGGCTTGCGCACACGACGTCTCAGTATGCGGCGCGGCTCGCTCTCAGTTGTCCTCTCTCCATCGCCCTCGGGGTCCCCCAAACTTGATATCAAGAATATCGTAGTCGATGACAACACGGAGACTATCCGCGTGCGCTTACGACCGACATACCCAGGCTCGCTCATGACTCTCCCCACGGCCTCGAAGTCTCTGTTCTGCTCGCCGCCACAAGTGGACTCCGTCATTCCGCCTGCCGAAACCCCGCCGCCCAGGGAGATTGAGCTCTCAGCAGCTGCTGACCTCGACCTGAAGAGCACAGCCCGGAACCACGCCATATTCACCCTCGCTCACCCTCGCAAGCGGATGGCCAAGACGCTTTCCACGCCCATGCCCTCCAACCTCACGTTCTCGCTCGCTACTCTCTCGCCAGCTGATGTCGCACCCGTTCTATGCACAACTAGCGATAGTGATCACGCCACGCGCACTCCTCCAGCGTCCCCGAACACAAGCTTGCAATCGTTGGCTCCGACCCCATACTCGAGCCCAATACTTCCTCAATCGTTCTCTGCCCCGGCGGGTATGTCCGGGCTCGACGAGGTGTATTCGCTGACGGGGACGAGGCGCGCGATGCCCGTACGAAAGCCCGGGATCATGCCCGGGGTCGTGCTCGTCTGCAAGGGACGGGGCGCCGCGGGCAAGGCGCGCGCGAAGCCTAGCGACTGCGCGAGTCCGGACTTTGCGAACGGCGGGTCTATGCGGCGCATGGGCTCGATGGCCTCCGGCAGGCGGCTGACGTCGGACGAGGACGGATGGGCGGATCTGGAGGACGGCGAGTCTGGTCGACAGATGTCCCGGATGGGGCGCGTCTGCACTCAGGTTCAGACAGCCAGGCCATGTGCGCCGGAGGTCGCATGCGCGTGCACTGTGTGTCAGCGGAGCGTGGCTCTCTTCTTCGCCTGCGACAGCAAGGCCGAGTCGATGGTGCGGCAGAGATCTAGCTACGCTCCCGCTACTCGTCGACTGCCCGAATTCGTCGAAGGGTGTAGCAAAGCGCCGTATGTGAGCGCGACAAAGGATATGCATGTCATGGGCTTTCCAATGTCTCGGCGCTGTGCCTTGGACCAGACTTGTCACTAGACTCATTGTTCGTCACATCGCACCGGCTGCTCATACCACGAAGTCCGCAATCATATCTTCTCGGTCTTTCCACTCCTGCAATTTATGGCGAACGTCGGGTTTAATTGTGCTATTCCAGGTGGGCGCTGAGGGAGCCGACCGCTGCTTGGACGACTTAGTCCGACATAAAATTATTATGCTCCCTCTCTTTGGAGCACCATCGTCTAATCTAATCGCGCGTCAGTCTTCTCCAGTGTCTCCTGCCCATCGGTGCGGATAGCCCAGTTATCGTCCGTGGCGGTATGCAACGGGACCCCCTTCATAGGTAGGCTTGCAAGGAATCCGACGCCGGCAGCAGCGATGACGACCCGCCACACTCGCGCCAGCGCGCCCGCAAAGGCCTGCCTAGTCGCGTCCTTCAAAGGCTGCTCCATCGAAGGGATGAGCGGTATGATCGCGTAGGCGATATTATCGAGCCCTTCGATGGAGTTCTGCACCGTAGACGGCAGGCGATGGCTCAACTCGTTCTGGAGGAGGGCCCCTCCGATGGTGACTCCCCAGATCTGACACGGAGGGCCATTCGTGTCATGGTTGGTGAGTGAGATGTGCTGACGCAGACGAAACGCACCTGCGCGAACAACCTCACGAACACGAAGAACGCCAGTGCGGACGCGTTCAGCGTGACCGACAGCGGCGCGAGGACCGGGAAGTACGTGCCCGAGTACAAGATGCCTATTCCGAGACCTGGGAGGACTTGGTACCCAATCGACGCGGCCTTGCTGGTGTCTTCCGTGATGGTGCTGATAAGTCCGACACCGACAAGTATCAGACACCACGCAAACCAGAGCTGCGGCCGGTACCGCTTCGTCTTGGATATGCTCGCTCCGACCACGATCGATACGGTTCCCGTCGAAAAGCAAAGGCCGAGGAGGTCAATGCCGGAGCTGGTGGGTGATGCGTCTTTGCACGCTTGGTAGTAGACGGGTAGGTAATCTACATAACAAGCTCGGTGAGTCTCGTCTCGCAGTGATTCTATCGAGCCTTACATAGTAGGTTGATGTTCACGAACGCTGTTACGGCAATTTGCAGGTATCTGCGTAGTGTCTAGAATCGCGCCAAACCTGAGGATGGGAGGACTGACTCACCCACTCAAACTCGTACGGTTAGATAGGATGTGAAATGGTATCTGCATCAATCGAAGTCAGTGCATGCATCACAAAGTAGACGTGATACTTACCGATGGATACCTACAGTACAGTGATTCGTATGCTACCCATGCAACGACCCCGACCGCCCCAATGCAAAGAGGTAGAAGCACTTGGGGCGATGCCCATGGGAATTCAACGCCACCCCATGTCAATCCCAGGGCGCACGAGCACGATGAAGCGATCACGACTATATTCCCTCTGAAGTGCTACATGAGCCCACATTCACGGCGGTGACTTGGGGTGAACATACCCGATATCAAGACGGGCTAAGGTCTCACGAAGAGTGCAGTTTGTGTTTGGGCGTTTCTGCTGAAGACAGATGGCAAGGAGGATGAAGACCAGACCTGCAACTGGGACGTTGATGTCTTGGATACGCATGAGTATTTGCAGCACCGGTGGAATCTAGGAAAGGTGCGGGGCTCACAGAAGACCCAGCGCCAGGTAGTGTGTCGGGAAAGAGACCCGCCGAACAAGGGACCGAGTCCACCGCCGAAGGCCCAGACGCTTCACGCAACACGAGTATGAGTAAGATGCAAACTCGACCTTCAAGCTGTAGCCCTGACAAAACTCACAGGCCAAATATTCCATTATATGTTCCTCGCTCTTGCAGCGTCACGATATCGGAAAGAATGATTTGGTACGATGAGAAGATCCCACCTGAGCCCACTCCGTGGAGTGCTATCGGTAGATGCGGATGAGGTATGTTCACTCGTAATAACGGACAGTGGAGCCATACCTCTTCCAGCAATGAGCATGCTGATATCTTGCGCCGCGCCGCATATGGCGGCGCCTAGGGCGAACATAGCCAGTGAGCCTAGCATAACCGGGCGACGACCGAACACCTGCGCTTGACAAAATGAGTATTTTTATAATCTGACTAGCAATATCCCAAGCGCAGAAACGTACCTCGGCAAGCCCGCCGATGAGCGGCAAGAGGACCGTGCTCGAAATTGCGTAGGCACTGGCGACCCATATGAACGAGTCGGCTTGCAGATCGCTGACTATCGTTGGAAGTGCCGTCGACACTGCATACTACGAGGATGTGGACGTCTAGAGAAGCCAGCAAAACTCAAGGGTTGAAACGTACTCCTTCTAGCACCGCGATGAACGACGACAGGACGAGTCCAGTGAGGATGAGCCAGAACCGAACTCCCTTGGACGAACGTCCAAGTGGCGGCCCCAAAGCTGTTTCTGCGGCAGAGGGAATAACAGGGACATCGACAAAAGGTGAGCCATTTGTCGAGTCGGAGGACATCGCGTCGACAGAGAAAGAGCGACGAGGGGAACGCGGTCAGTGCGACGGCACGACACAGGAAGCCAGCCGACCTAAGTAAGCCAATGTTTGGGAAATTATCAGCGCAGTTGCGTTCATCTCCGTGGGGATGACTTGACCTACCGGCATGAGAGCGCATGTGCGGCGACATGCAACATCCACGATGGGCCGCGCGGCTTCGGAATATAGAGCACAGTACGTGCCGTACCGCCGGTTGTCTTCATGCGCGCGGAGTGCGCCCGCAGCACTTCGCGGATATGAACTCCTCGGATATCGCGGAGCCATAGATAGTTCTGCTATAAGGATGAGTGACGGAAAGAGGGTGGGAGGCGCCTGCGCACAAGGGCAACGAAGCACGTATATCAGTGGATGTGTGGGCACCCGACCTCATCGAGCGCATCGTCCACTACGGCAGCCGCTGGGAGGGTGTGACTGACCCGTTGTGCATCGAAATGTCGTGGGAATTGGCAAGGCATGGTGATGGTACAGTTGTCGGTCGGATAGAAGAAGCAGTGGATGGAAGCTTCGCTCGCTTGATGAGCGTGAGTGTATTAACGGAATTTTAGCGGGGTGGTATGTTGAAGGGCGCAGCAAAGCCTAGTGACACGTTATATCCTCGTTGCTACCCGCAAACTGCGCAGTACTCATCGAGAACTCGCAGAGATCTAATCCTTGCTGATAGATAGTATCGGCTCGCCCACGTGCGTTCTTAAGAGCGATGAAGATAGTGCGCAGTGAAGGGATAGCAACTTGGATGCGGTGCGAGAGGGCTTGGATGTCCAGGTATCGAAGGTACTCTTCTGCGGCACAGAGAGGATAGTCGTCCACGTTCGCGGGGGGCTGGTTATGAAGGAGGCACTGGATGACGAGCCCGAAAGACGAGAGAGGAAGCATTCGGAACACGCCTATCATGTTATCCTATAGCATATCTCAGCACACAAAAAATACTGAAGTTAGAAGACACGCACTATCATGGCCGGTACGTCGACGTTCTCCGGATCCAAGACTGCTCCAACGACGGAAACAAGCTCCACGCACCGCAGCTGAGCTGCATACGGCCTACACATGACTCGCTTGAGGGTGGGATCGAAAAGGTTCCCCTCAAAGCCTTCAAAGGAGAGATGCAGCGGTCTCGTCTGTCTCAGAACGTCACGGAGCATCTGTTGATCCATCCCGTTCCCTCGAATCGTGAGAGCTTTGACATGGCATTGGACGGCTAACAGGTAGTGGTCGATCAAGCGTCCAAGGCAGCGATCGAGAGACTTCCAACAGCCATGCTGCATCTGTTCGTTGATGTTGATGGCTCGATGCTCGTCGAATGTATGTAGACGATCACCCATCCTATTGAGGTCGTGGTCATTGACCATCAACGCCAAGAAGGACAGATTGGGGAATGCGTGCGCAAAGGTCACAGTGAGGGGAGGATCGACATCGCGGAGATCGAGGAAGTCCACATGCGGGTAGGAGACGGCGTACTGGTGCGAGAGGGTTATAACGGTTTCGAAGCCCTTCCCGATGAGCGTCTCCAAGCTGTGTTGTGATCTGTGGAGGAGCACGATCGGGTTCTTGTCATAGTCCTGTTCGTCTTCCTCAGTATATTCGTCCGGATTCCAGTCTTCTTCATCATCTGACAAGACAACCAGCTCGGCCTTGACAACGGCTGATCGTAGCTGGCGAAGAAAATTAGCCGCTACGTGTCCAATTCCGTAAACCGTCAAGTGCTCGATTGTCGTCAGAGAGGCGAGCGCGTCGACAAGTCCTTCACCTGACCGCAGGAAATCTTCTGCATGAAGAATCTCCAGGGTCGTGATCTTGCAGACGACGGAGTATGTCTGGAAGAAGGAGTTGAGCACGACGACAAGCTCCTCCGGTATGTCGAAGCAGGCGAATGAGAGGTTCCAGAGGTATGCGAACCGGACGCCGCTTCCGACCCCCATGAACTGAATAAATGACTCGATGTCCGCGGCGTTCCGGAGGGCTACCAAGTCGTCAAGCAAGTACTTTGCCCCTTCGTGATTGAGATCACGACTTGTGCGCATCAACCGTGAAATTGATACGTTCTCGCAGAACGCCATAACCTCCAATATAACGTCGATGTTCAGCGAGGTCATTTTGGTGAGCAAATCTATGAAACCGTGAGATCTTAGCGCTACTTGTCGAGATAATTCTATGCAGGAACCGTAAAAACAGGGTGCTGCTGTAAGGTACGACACTCACCTATGCTCGACTCGGAGAGTCCTACGCTCAGTCTGCTAAGTCGACAATGAGACGGAAAGAAGGGGTTTGTAAGCGCCGAAGCATGAGCTACAGCCTCGTTGGCCGGCAATCACCGTGGCCATCGAGCCTGGCGTCTCCGAGCCTGCTCCCTCCTTCCTCCTTTCTCCTTTATCCTTCTGTTAAAGGACCATCCATTCCCCCGTTCAGTAGGTTTTACTAGTATTGACAGGATGTAGAGGGGCTTGGCGCCCGGCGGAACCCGCCCGCCCATGTACCCGTGAATAGCGAGACGGTGCAGACCCCATAGGGACAGACTCGCTGATAACATCGGCACTGCAGAACCTCCAATGTCACCTCGCAGCAGATCACAACTCTGAATCCAAGCCAGTGCCATACGGGTGGGAAGACCCAGGCCAAGTGCCTTGTCTCGTTCTCGACGCTCTCGGAAACTGCGTCGTCGTCCAGGTGATGCAAAGCGATTGATAGGACTAGAAAACAGTGTCTTCTCCGTTCAGATCCTTCACTGTGAGCACTTGTCTCCCCTAGGCAGACGATAAGGACCTATTGACGTAAGGGATGGGCACCGGCCCTAACTCACACTTATCACAGGCGAACTCAAGTATTATCAAATCCTCTAGCGGCAAGTGTTGGCTGTCTTCCTAGCTATCGGAGATACGCTGACGATTACTGTGCTTACCAAGACGCCAGAGTGTCACCTGGGCGCAGCCCCACCGTGAAGGTTAAGAACTATGATGTATGGATGAACTGAGTCGAGTCCGACCGGGCATTCCACACTTGTTCCCAGCTGCAACTTGAATCGTGAGGATGGCTAAGCTAGTCCCGGGTATATCACTATTTGCGTATGTCAGTATGTTTATCCACTTGGAGATCCGACACCGACCCGGTGCTTTCTCCGAATATCGGAGCGATGGCGTTTCGACGGGAGTCGAAGCAGGAAAGCTATATATATGCTCGAATCTGCATGCCCACGAATCATCCACTGATCTTAGGCAGTATGACTGAGGGTGAGAAGACCTCTATCTTTTTGACTGGAGCGACTGGTATGCACTTCTTCCGCACTGTTCATACCATCTCGTACGGTATTCACGCATTTCCCCCTCAGGCTACATTGGCGGCGCGGTCCTAGCTAGACTCCTCGCTCACCCAAGGGCAGGCTTGTTCGAGATTACCGCACTCGTCCGCAGCCCTGAGAAGGCGATCACCCTCAAGTCTAAGTTCGGCGTGAACGTCGTCATTGGGACTCACCAGGACCTCGACAAAATTCATGATCTCGCGATGCAATCCCACATCGTGTTCCATCTCGTGCGTTGGCGACATGTTGACTCTTCGATTTACTGACTTTACTAAAATGATATGTCTAGGCGGACTCGGATGACGAGGCGATGATCAAAGCACTCCTTAGCGGGATGAAGGACAGACATGCGAAGGTCGGGGATGTCCCCATCCTCATTCACACCGTACGTTGCATTTTCAGTTCTCTACTACCACTCCCCTCTACTGACTTGCCACATACAGTCAGGTACAGGTGTCCTGACCGACGACGCACGGGGCGAGTATGCAACGGATACAATCTACAGCGACCTAAACATCGAGCAGATTAAATCCATCTCCCCCACTGCAGTCCATCGTCACGTCGACTTGCGCGTCATCGACGCGGACGAGCAAGGCTATGCCCGCACCCACATAGTGTTCCCAGCGTTGATCTACGGCATCGCGCAACACGCGCTCGTCGACGCCGGGGTGTCCAACCCACACTCCGTCCAGGTCCCGGGGATGATCAAAGCTGCGCTCGACAGGAAGAGGGCTGGAATGGTCGGAAAGGGCAAAGCGCTCTGGCCGGATGTCCACATTGACGATAGTGAGTATTTTCTGCACATGGAGGCACCGATCTGCTGAAACCGCCATGTCGCCGGACGAATTTATTCTGACGTACACTCGCACTAGTCGCGGAGCTATACATCGTGCTCTTTGACTCGATCGTCAGCAACCCTGGCAATACCGGTCACGGCTGGGAAGGGTTCTATTTCGGGGCGAACGGCGAGCACTCCTGGTACGATATCAGCAAGACCATCGGAGAGGTTTTCGTCCGGCTCGGCATCTCCGAGGAGGCCGAGCCGACCTCTTTCACCGTCGAGGAGCTTGTCAAGTACTGGAGGAACGAGTTCGTTGGCTCGTATAATGGCTCAAACTCGCGCTGCCGTGCAGAGCGGGGTAGGCTGCTTGGATGGAAGCCGAAGTACACCACGGAGGACCTCTTGAAGAGTATACCGGCGGAGATAGAGGCGCTGTTAAAGCATCCTTCTACGGATAAATATGTGTGGAGGTTCATACCCGAGGTTTACTGAGCCAGACGCTGGCTCGAAAGTATGACATGTTAGTCGGATAGTTATCTCACGCTCGTAGGCAGTAGGAGACAGCGAAAGCACGGAGGTCTACATTTGACTTGTACAATGTATCTGGCCCTTATAAGAAGGTTTATCGACCCAAAGTGAACGGGACTAAACGCAATTTGAGCTAGAACAGCACCCTAGCTTCCCTCATCGAACATGCGAGTCAGCCGGAGTTTACATCCAGACACGGTACTGTAGTGACGCCACATACCAGATTCAACCGCTCGAACGCGGTCTGGGATCCTGCGTGATTGCTGCGTGATGTGAAGAAATGTTCACTTTGCTAACAAGAAGATGTTTCACTAGAAACACCTTACAAGCTACAAAGCGAAGTAATGAACGTGGATGTGGTTGCAAGATGAGGGACCCCGAAGCTTGGAAATACTCACTCCTCCATCCGGTTACTATCTCAAATGAGAGACTTAGAATGTGCATCGCAAGTTCAAAAGCACCACCCTTGTGGATAAAACGGTGCAGCGTGGCGGAGTTTGAGTAGCAGAGGTTCAGCCGGCAATCACCGTGCTTCGCGGAGGAGTGCCAGCGTCTCTGACAAGTTGATCTGGATTTCGTCCTCCACCACCACAACACCACCACCTCCCTTCCCGTCTCACGTATTGACGTGGCTCTTGTGGTAATGAATGTGTACGATATCCTCTCTATTTGCGTTGACAGATATCTTCAGCCGCCTTGACCACACCCTGACGCGACCATGCGTACACTGCTGGGTTCTATTTCATACTGACAACATCGCGATCTACGCTACCTCCGGTGAGCTCGCAATGCCTATAGATGTCTTAGTATTACCTCTCAATCACCGCAGCTATTCTTGACTAACCAGTCTCCATGTCAAAAAGGAGGCACGGGTGCAAAAGGAGCTACCTTGGCTCCGAGACGACCTAGGTACAGTCAAATTTATATTCCACAGTTCCAAAGATGCTCAGAAACGCATCGCTAGAATCGCAAAATACGTCGCTGATCTTCTACGCAGTGACCATCATGTGACCATGGTCTCATTTGAATCCTCAGCTCATACCGTGCAATTCGACAGACGGTCCTTCTGCATGTCGCAAGGCGGCGTATTCAAGCTTCGAGGTGTGGGATGGTATTTATAATTACCACTCCATCGATTGCGATGTTGGTAATAGGTACTGGCGCTCTACCTGGAAGGCCGGCATTCTCGTGCTCTGGACTCAGGTGATCAAATCCATGACTTTGGGGCTCTGGGTTTTCCCTGGTTTTCCGCGGGTTACACCTTACCAAACGCTCATACAAGGCACCCGTAGTGGGTAACCTTTCATTCCTATCGCTAGTTATGAGCTGACCTCGACCTAGGCATTTGCTATTCACTCCGACTTGCTACCTGCTCGCGCACACGCTTCCCACGTCACGGTCCCACTCATTCGGAGCACACACCGGTACTTTCGGCGTCACTTGTCTTGGAGCTGACGGTTCAAGGGTACCTATGACGCGACATTTCTGCCATGGGTGCGACTACGCTGGAGCTAGGTACAAAGTCAACGTCACGAGCGGTCTCGCGTAGGACAGTGACACCTCCACCGCAGGCGGCGACTGGTCGTCTCACCTGTGACACCTCTTCCATACCGGGACCCAAACGCAACTCTCACCAGACCCCAAGCTGCTTTGGTTGCGCATAATAACGCTGTCGCGGCCGCCGCAGGACTTTGGGAGAAACGCCGGCCCGCCGCTGCATCCGTCTCCTCGTCAAAGTCAGACGTCCGGAACATGAGCATCACGTCATAGCGCTCGCTGTGCTCTGTCCAACCGACAGACGCGACCTGCGGATCCCTCTCCTCCTGAGACCGGACGCTCTTGCGGGGCGGCAATCGCGCCCATTGTCGCCTTGCTGTCCTCTCCGTGCTCCCACTGTGTTACCGGAACGCCACGCCAAGCAGGCACTGGCAATGCAGTCAGATCGCCGCAGGGAGAAATACCTATTTACTCTCTGCCGCGCGCGACTCGGCCACGACTGGACGGGACACGCCCTCCCGTTGCTCCCAGACCCACCCCAACGGGGTAAGCCCGTCCATGCCACGTCATCGTACGCCTTTCTGCATAATATCTGCTACAGCCATCCTCGGCGCCCATGGAATCTTTCCGCGTGAGCGCATGGGGGCATCACATACGACGCATGACAAGCAGCGCTCTCAATGAGCTCGGACCGCTGGCCCCATTACAAACCGGCGACGGCTAGATATGAATGTCTTTCTCGTTCTAATGTGTCCTCAAGGACTCAGGAGCCCGATGCCATGCGTCGGCGCTCGTCCGGCGACCGAGGGTACGTATGCTTGGGGATACTTGCATTGACAGAGATACATGGACACATGCCGATCCCGGTCTCCTGGCCTGGAGCCCGAAGGTGGAAGCCCGAGGCGGATCCGGTGTTGCAACTTGCACCCACCGTCGATCGCATACCAGCGGAATTCGTAAACCGCGTGTCGCCGTCGGGGCCACGCGCGTCGCGCGACGTGAGTCATTCAAGCCCGCGTTCTAGACACGAGCTCACCGGTTGGCTCGTCAGTCGGTAACAGCTGGCCGCGGCCATTCGCCACGCACTTGCAGCAGTTTGCATATGGAGCAGCCGCACCGTCACTTCCGCGGTACGAGGATCAATATTTAGCATCGCTCGATGGGGTTCCGGCTCCCTTCAAGTGTTCCTCGCGCTAACAATTTCACACCAGTTACCCATGAGAGGCAGCGCGCGATCAGACTTCGCCTTCCGAACGGGTGAGAGCCGCCGCTTCTCAGCTGCACAAGCTCGCACGCACTCCAAACGCAAATCCTCGGGATGGCCGGCTCAACGTTCAACGTGCAAATCTCGCGAGCCACAACCGACTTCGCCTGGCATTCCGCCATTCCGCCGGTCCACGAGAGCCCGGTCGCCGGTCGGCGTCCGACCTCGGACTCGGATCGCTGCCTCGCTGCTTTGCCAACCGCATACCCGTCACGGTGTTGAATGGAGGCGAACCGTGAATTTGCACACGGCGCTCGCCACGGCCCACGGGCACACCCGGCTTCGGGCTTCCCTTTCAAATCCCCAGCGTTCTCAACACGTTCACATACCCCCGTATACAAATTCCCCGGCAATTCCAGGCTGGGTGCTGGTGCCCACGCTGGGCGATCAACACAGTCTGAGTATGCTGTATGCAGTATGCAGATCGCACGTGTCCGCAGCAGGGCCCTAGCCGGGCGGTTCTCGTTCTCGTCGATCTTCGCATGCACGCACGCGTAAGTATGACGACACGGATCATCGTGCGCGTGATGGCGGACGCCGATCCCCCGCTTAGTTCGTACCCCCTTCCGCATTCCTCATTCATTCAGACGGCATCGGACGGGCAGCCAGACCCGGCCGTCGACCACGGCCCTTGCGTCATACATTATACTTATACGCGTACCGCCCATACAGTTCGCATCCATGGACCATGCCCGTGTCCAGGTCCTGGTCCATGCAATCTCCACACTCCGAGTGCTATTGCCAGGCGGCCGATCGCACGAGGTCCGCTGCCGGTTCTGCCAAGTACTGTGTGGCGATCGTACGGTACCGGTGCTTCTCAGGGCCCCCGCCGCTCGCCGTGACAGTCCGGCCTCAAGCCTCGGGCTTCAAGCTCAGGCTCAAACCTGAAGCTCAAACCTGAAGCAAGACGCGTCGGACCTCGGAAGACTGCTAGTGTCGGGGGACTGGGGGACGTGCGCGTGATCGCCCGCTCAGGAACTTGCGGCAATCCCGACCAGCACTTGTCAATCGTACCTACACCTGCACCTGTACCTGTACCTGCCAGGTAGGACCTCGCACGGCTCTGCGACGTCGACGCTCGATGGGGCCTGCTACGCTGGCAACTCGAATTGCCGCACTCGGCCGACGTATACGTAGACGCGGCGGTTCGGACGGTATCAATATTGCCAGCTCCGGCTACTTCTACTTCTACTAGTACTAAATAGCAGCAGACATATGGCCGCGTGCCCGTACGTGGTGTACGGACTACGGAGGGACCGTCGCCCCGAACGGCCGCGCGAGCATCCGCCTCAGTGCCGCCGCCCCGTTACTTGAAGTTGAAATTGCGTTCGAATATATGTACATGCCGCGAACCGCTGTCGCTGGCGCTGACATCGATCGTCGGACGACTCGGAGTTCACGCTCACAGTCGGGCCAGGGCGTGTGCGTGTGCGTGTATTGCGGTGCGACTTGATTTTTTACACACATGGGGAGATAACTAAAACTGATAGAGCTAGAGTTGCGAGGTGCGAGTTGCGATGCGAGGTGCGATGCGTGCCATGTGCAGAGACGGCCGCGGCGGTGACAATGACAGAGACAGAGACAGCCTGATGGTGCGTATATACATGTCGCTGCTATCGATCGTCGGACGACTCGGAGCTCATAGTAACGTTCACAGTCGGAGTCGGAGTCAGGGCATGTGCGTGCGTGTATGTCATGTATTGCGGGGGCCGGGGATAGCATGTAGAACGTAGCACGGAGTACATGGCGAATTGGATCTTGACGAGGGCGGGGTGACGATAGCAGAACAGAGCAGACGACGAGCGACGAGCGACGAGGACGGATTGCGGGATATGAACGACGAGCGAGGAGCGATGAGTACTGCGAGCGACAGCGACAGCGATACATGGGCGATAAAGCTAGAGCGAGAGCGATGAGGAGGTCCGAGTTGCGAGTTGCGAGTGGCGGGATGCGGGGGGCATGTACAGAGCAGACAGAGACAGATGGGGACTATGCGTGTGCGTATGTATGAGTGTCAGTATGCGTATGCGTATATATGTATGATGTGAGTGGGCGAGCCGAGCCATAACCATAAGCAGGAAACATGTGCGCTGTGCACTGTGCACCACCAACCACCGAACACCAAACAACCGAACACCAGACACCAGACACTAGAACAAGAGCGGGGAGACAAGAGGCGCATGTACGGAGTAGATATGCATGCAAAGCTAGGAATCTTAATCAGTCCTCCCCCTCATCCTCCAACACAGTCCACCCCGGGTGCCCCCCGCCCCCTCCGCGCACATCCGCGCGCAGGTTCGGGAACGCAGGGCGCAGGCGCGGCGCGCGCGCGCGGCCCGTGCACCCCGTGCACCCCGGCACGTCGCACCCCCGGGCCTGCTGTGCCTCGCCCTGCTTTGGCCCCCCCTGCTTTGGCCCCGCGCCCGCGCCCTCTCCCGCTCCCGCCTGTTGGGGGAAGTCTGCGGACTGGGATGCTGAGGGGGGGAACGAAGGGAAAGACGAGGGGAAGGACGAGGGGAACGACGAAGGGGGGAACGACGAGGGGAACGACGACGAGGGGAACGACGAAGACGAAGACGAAGGGGACAGGGACAGGGACGCCGAGGCGGGGAGCGATGGCGACACGGACACGGACGCAGAGGAGACAGAGGAGACAGACACAGACGCGCGCGCGCGGGGCGGGGGCACGCTGTACGGCCCCGGGCGGGTGCGCGGGGACCGCCGTCGGTCGCGCTCGAGGTTGTTGTTGTTGTTGCTGTTCCGGTCGCGGTCCCTGTCGCCGCGGACGAAGGACTCGCGCGCGCCGCCCCGTGCGAGCGGCGTGTGCTCGTCTGCGTCTTCGTCTTCGTTCTCGTTCTCGTCCTCGTTCTCGTCCTCGTTCTCGTTTTCGTCTGCGTCCATCTCGTTTTCGTGTTCATCCATTTCGTTTTCGTGTTCATCCATTTCAGAGCCGGAGTCCTCGTCCTCGTCCTCGTGGTCGCACGCGTGCGCGTGCGCGTACGCGTGCTTGGGCTCGTGCGCGTACGGCACGTCGTGGAGGGGCGGGTGCGCGTGCGCGTGCAGCTGCCCGTGCCCGTGCCCGTGCAGCGCGTGCGCGGGGTAGTACGCGTGCGTGTACCCTCCCCCATACCCGCCTGCTCCCCCTCCCCCTCCCCCAAACCCCCCTCCCCCCCCAACCCCAGGCGCGCCCACGCCCACGCTCGCAGGCAAGCTGCGCGGCGTGGGCGGCGACGGGGACGTGACGGCAGACACGGGGGAGGGCAGCGGGGACGGCGAGGCTGAGGCCGAGGGCGAGAGCGGGGAGGGCGGCCAGGAGGGCGAGGGCGAGTGGGGGGGCGAGGGGGAGCGGGAGGGTGAGCGGGAGCGGGAGCGGGAGTTGTATGAGCGCGAGGCTGAGGGCGAGTCGTATGAACGCGAGGCTGAGCCTGAGCGCGCGGGGTGCGGGTGCAAGCCCGGGTGTGAGTGGGGGTGTGGGTGCGCGTGTGGGTGGGGGTGAGAGTGGTGGGGGAGCGAGTGCCCGTGCGAGTGGGGATGGGCGTGCGGCGGCAAGTGGGCGTGGGCGGGGTGCGCGTGCGGGTACACCCCCGGCTGCCCATGCCCATACGAGTGGTCCGGCGCGCGCACGAGCGGTGCAGCGGAGGGCTGCGGGGACATAGACATAGACACAGAGGCGGCGGCGGCGGCGGCGGCGGCGGCGGAGGAGGAGGAGGAGGGGGCGGGGGGGACCATGCGGGCGATGACGTCGCGGCGGCGGGCGGTGAGGTGGTTGCGGTAGTGTCTGCGCATGTTGCTGTTCACGTTGAACTTGCGGTTGCAGCCTGGGAACGCGCATGTGAACGCTGCGGCGCGGCGCGGGGTGGCGGGGGGTGGCGGGGTCGGGGATTGGCGGTGAGGTGGCGGGGTGAGGGTGAGGGTGAGGGTGGCGGGGATTGGCGGCGGCGTGCGGCGGCGGATAGTCGGATGCGTGTGTAGGGATGCGAGGAGGCAGCGGCGTCCGATGAAGGTTGTAGTGCGTCGCCGGGGCGATCGACGTTCCGTGGTGCGTGCGTGCGTGCGTGCGGTCGGCGAGGGACACCACCAACGAGAACAACGAGAACAACGAGAACAACGAGAACAACGATCCAGAGAAGGAGAAGGAAAGAATAAGGACAGGCACGTCAGCCAGCGCGTCACAGCAAGTCAGACAACCTCGAAAGAGACGTACGTTTCGCACCCGTGTGCGTGTTCACGTGGATCGCAAGGCTGCTCGGCCGGTTGAACCGCTTGTTGCAGTGCGGGCAGCAGTGCCGCCGCTCGCTGTCCTCCGCCGCACTCCCATTCCCATTCCCAGGGGCGGGCGGGGGCGCCTTGTCGCGGGCGGAGAGCGAGATCGGCGCGGGGTGGCGCGCGCGTTCAGCACTGCGACTCGGATGTGCGCTCGCGTGCGCGTGCGCGTCCTTCTCCAGCGGCGTCGGGAATCCAGAACCAGAGCCGGGGGCGGAGAAGTGCGGAGCGCTGGCGCTCGCGGCGATGGCGGACACGAGCTCGTCGGCGGGGCTCCGGAGCGCACTCGCACTCGTCCCCGCGCCCGCGCTCGCACTCTGGGCGGGGGCGAGGTGGTAGGGGGGGTGCGGCGGGTGCGGCGGGTGCGGCGGGTGCGGCGGGCCGGGGGCCCAAGTCCGCGGAGGGTTCGGCGGGGCGCGGGCATGTGACGGGGGGATCTGCGGCAGCGTGGGCGATGACGCGGACGACGCGGCAGGATGCGCAGGGCACGGGTACGGGCCCGACGTGTGCGTGGTATGCGGCGGTGGCGTGTGCCCGCGGGTGTGCTGCGGGTGGGACCGCGCTTGCGCTTGTCGCTCGCCGCCGCGGGGGAAGGTGTGCTGTTCGCGCGCAGATGCCTGCGGAGATGAGGGGGAGAACTCAGATGGTGAGGGAAGCTCGGGCGTACCTGCACGGAGAGTGGGTGGAACGGCTGCTTCTGGTGCGGTAGTGAGCCGCGGAAGAGGTCCTCTGTGCGGGGTGAGACACGTGACTGGGAGGGTCGGGCGGGGTAAGACTTGCCTGGGAAGAGCTCGTTGAGGCTTGGGAGGGCGTTGTCGTCCGGGGCGGAGGCGGTGCGGGCGAGGGGCGGGGACGGGGCGGGAGGCATGTGGAGAGCTGGGGCTGGGGACAGGCAGGGGCGGGGCGGGGCGGAGACGGGGACGGGGGGCGAGGGTATATAAGCGGCGGACGGTGGTGCGGGAAGGCAGGGTCGGAGGAAGCAGCGTATTATACGAGGCAGTATTATACGAGGCCGGACAGACGCCGTTTTGGGGGACGCGAGGGTGCGGGCGAGCGCAGGACGCCGGGGATGGCAATCGCAGGACGCCGGGGATGGCAATCCCCCTCGAAATAGACAGCGATTTTCTAGGACGCGATCTTCCCTTCCCTTCCTCGCGCGTCTCCCGTGCCCGTCCCCGTTTCCCGTTTCCCCGCCCGCACGCGCATCACATCCACCCCCGGCCACAGCCCATGTTTTCCGAATTCAATCCGCTATTCGTATTCTCCCCGCGGCCCTCCCACGCCTGCGCCCGCTCGTCCGTCGTCCCCCGGACGCCAGCGAGGCCGTGCGCCCGACGGCGATCCCGGACGCGGTACCTACCTATTAGTGCACGCGGACGCCGATCTGGGCGACGCCGTCGACCACAATACCCGAGCCGTGGGTGCCCGCCAGCCGACCGCACGGAGTCCGAGCGTGGGCGTCCGGGCTCGGGAGGTTCTGCGCTGTCTATTGCAGCCGCAGCTCCGTCACCCGTGCGTGCGCGGGGCGATCCCAGGCTAGCGCTAGCGCTAGCGGCGGATGGGCGATATCGATTCTGCGGAAAGAGGAATTCAAACGAAAGAGGGAGCGATGTGGCCAGGGCCACTGCCGGTCCCCGGATATCATCGTCCTCGCGCGTCCTCCACGTTCAAGGTCGCCGTCACGCACACGCGAACGGATCTGCGCGCGCCGCCGCCCTGGACTCGTCCTCCCGCTTATGGCAGGGCTGCGTGCCACCCGCGAGTCGCGACGATCTCCCAGCTCCCTCCCAGCTCCCAGCTCCCAGCTCCCAGCTGCCCGGTGCCCGGTGCCCCTGCTCCTCCGTGGCCTCTTCCTAGATCTTCGTCCGTCTTATAGATCCTCCTGCTCCGTCTCCGCGTCCTCTTCCTCCGCGTCCGCGTGTCCCTGGCGTGCCGATAGACGAGCCTATCGCAGCTCGCAGCGAGCCCCCTCCAGACCGACTAGTGACTCGCGCAGTCTGAGTGTGTGTGAGCGTGTGAGCGTGCGCGCATCCCTGCATCCGCGTCCATATCAGGCGCGCATCGATCCCCTCGGCGACCGTCGCTCGAGCCTCGCACGTCGCTCGCTCGCATGCACGGTCGCGCGCGTGCACGGACGCTCGGACGCACACACGCATGCACGTCGATGCGCCGATGCGTCGATGCGCCGATGCGTCGATGAGGATGCGCCGATGAGGATGCGCCGATGAGGATGCGCCGATGAGGATGCGCCGATGAGGGACCGTCGATGCGCACACGCGCCGATATCATGCGCCGATGAGGAACCGTCGATGTCGATGTCGATGCGCGTCCACCTTCTCGTCCGCATCTGCTCTGCGTCTGCGTCTGCGTCCATAGCTGGGCCCGCGCGCGACCGCGATCGCGGGATGGGCACCGGGCACACCCCTACGCAACGGGAGCCCGCCCTGCCGCCCTGCGCCTGCCTGCGCTTTGTCACCTACAAGTCACGCTGAGCGGCTGAAACATGGAGGAGGGGTCGGGGGCGGGCACTGGTTACTGTGTGCATGGAGCCTGCCCGCCTCGCGCCTCGCGCTGAAGGCCTGAGGCGACGTCCATGCCAGCGTGCGCCGCGGGCTTGGGCTTGGGCGTGGGCTTCCCGGCCGCCGCTGCGCCTCGTTTGAGTCGGGCACGGCGCGGCGGTGGTACGGTGATCGCAGCCGCCGCCCCGCCTCCTAGCGAGCGCGGCCGCGCGCACGCACGGCCTGTGCATCCGCGCGAGCGGGACACGCGGCGCGCGAGCGCGAGCGCGTGCTCGTGCTCGTGCTTGTGCCGTTGTGCAGCGAACGCTCGCGCTGCTCCACTTCCGCTTCCACTGCAAGAGCCCGCGCGGAGGAGGAGGGGGCGGGGAAGCGACGCCGACGCCGAGGAGGGGTCCGACGCCGACGCCGAGGAGGGGTCCGACGCCGCGTCCGAGCCCGAGCCCGAGGCCGCGTCAGAGTCCGAGTCCGCGTCCGAGTCCGAGGCCGAGCCCGAGGTCGAGTCGGGCTGACATATTGGAGGGCTATAGTATTGGAGGGCTATAGTATTGGAGGACTGTCGGGCTGGAGGGCTGGCGTATAGGACTGGCGTATAGGACTGGCGCACAATCGGCCCGAGGGAGTGAGTGAGGAGTGACGCAGGGAGGGAAGGAAGGGCGGGAGGGAAGGAAGGAAGGGAGGAGGGAAGGAAGGGAGGAAGGGAGGGAGGAGGGATTGACGCGCCGCCGCCGCCGCCGACCGGGTGATGCTCCCTGTGTCCTGCGCGCGCGCTGGATGCTAGGAGTCGTGCGACGGGGGCAGCGACGGGGTACTCGGGGGCTCGCGGACTGCGAATATCACTCTTCCACGTCCGACGTCGTCCGTCGTTCATGCGTCACGCGTCACGCGTAACTTTCCGAGAAGTTTGAACTGGGGAGTGGGGAGTGGGGAGCACCGCGATTTGCAGGACGAGGGAGGCGGGCTGCCCGACGCGGCTGGCTGCGACCGGGGCTTCTCCCGATCGGAGCAGCCAGGACGTCCGTGTCCGTGTCCGTGGTCTGAGTCCGTGACAGTGCGGGACAGGAGCGGACACCGACACCGACACCGACACCGACAGTCACCCCAATTGCGAGTGCGAGTGAGATGATACCGCGCCGGCCGACAACGACATTCGCAGTATACGTACCCCACACATGGCAGGTGCCCGGGAACTTGGAGCTTGGCAATTGCGAGGAAGCGCGAGAGTGACTAGTGACTGGTGAGCGATGACTCGGGTCGGCAGGGTCGGCAGGGTGGGATCGCCAGTCTGCGAGTAAGTATTAGACACCTTTAGCAGAGGCATAGAACACGCACATCATGGAGCTGTGGAGCGCACAAGTGATGTGACGAGTCTGGGTCACACAGTGACCACGGCGCAGACGCCGTCCGCTCTCTGAGCGTTGTGCCCAGGTTGTACTAGAGCCGTATTTCGTTCTACCCTTGCTAAAGCTGTCAGACACGTACTCCAATTCATGGGGGTACCTCTGCTCTGAATTTGTGCTCCTATTACAAAAGAACCAATACCAACACCCCATCGACGACCGGCGTTGGAGACATAGCCGCCGGAGAGCAGCTGTCACGCTGTGGACAAGATCTTAGCGCTTGTGACTCTCGTGGAGCTCCCATCAGCAGTCGGAGCAGGGCAGCTAAAGGTGTCTATTAGACACCTTTAGCAGAGGCATAGAACACGCACATCATGGAGCTGTGGAGCGCACAAGTGATGTGACGAATCCGGGTCACACAGTGACCACGGCGCAGACGCCGTCCGCTCTCTGAGCGTTGTGCCCAGGTTGTACTAGAGCCGTATTTCGCTCTACCCTTGCTAAAGCTGTCAGACAGGGACTCCGATTCATGGGGGTCCCTCTGCTTTGAATTTGTGCTCCTATTACAAAAGAACCAATACCAACACCCCATCGACGACCGGCGTTGGAGACATAGCCGCCGGAGAGCAGCTGTCACGCTGTGGACAAGATCTTAGCGCTTGTGACTCTCGTGGAGCTCCCATCAGCAGTCGGAGCAGGGCAGCTAAAGGTGTCTATTGATGCATGGTGCTTGGTGCATGATGCATGGTGCAGATGGGACCCGAGCTCGCGCGCGATCGACGCGCCACCGCGGGGCCCTTGTGCAGTTGCCAGTCGAGGACGTGCCGCGCGCGCGCCCGTGCCCGCGCTCGTACCCGTGAGCGAGGAGGCAAAAGCGGGTAGTCCGTGCTGCCAGTGGGGGCCGCGTCCGTGCGCGTGCGCGCATGCGGGGCGGGATCCGCGCCCTGGAAGCTGGAGCTGGAGCTGGAGCTGGAGCTGGAAGTCGCGAGCCAGCGCACTCGTTAACGTTCGCTCGTTCGTTCGTTCGTTCGTGGTCCATGCATGCAAGATCTGTACGGGCCTATGTCTTGCGTGGCTCGTGGATCCTGCCGCCCTCGTTCGCGGCTCGGGCAGCCAGGGAAGGGAGGACTCGGGCGGCGCGTGCGCGACCGGTCTGGATCGCGAGCTTCGCGATGGAAGAGCAAGCTCAAGAGCCAATGCTGAGGGCTAGAGTCGGCCGTCGTCACAGACTACGACTCCTGCGGCGCAGTGCGTCGGTCCTGCGTACCCTCCGCTTCTTCCAAGCCGCCCTCGTCCTCGTCCTTGTCCTTGTCCTTGTTCTTGTCCTCGACGCCGCGACACGGGGAAGCAGCAGCAGCCGCAGCAGCAAGGCGAGCAGCGGCGCGTCGGCAACGAAACACGGGCCGCCGTACGCCCCCGGTGCCCGGTGCCCGGTCCGCGACATGTGCATGGTCCGAGTCGGACGACGTTCCAGTGTGGTTCCAGTCGACGTCAATGCCAGTGGCGCGTGGCGCCTGTCTGGGCATGTCAACCTGCAGCTCATCGGGATTCGGCTGTATCCATGGCGTTGCAATTGGAAGGGGAAGGATGCCGGTATACGTCTGAATGTTGAATGTTGAATATTGAGTCATGCTCTGGACTCAGCGCTCAGCCACTGGTATCCGGGACTCGAAGCAAGAGTACCAGAGGGAACGCGGGAGTGGACGTACCGCACCGCACGCACGCGTAGTTTCGCAAGTATCGAACCTAGATGACCGAGGATCCTGAGGGGACTGTGCGCTGTTGTGTATGTATGCTGACGCGCACGACAAGCGGGGGGTCGGCATGTTCCTAGTAGGAGTCGGCCTTGGACTTGCATGCACATGCACATGCATGGGCGGGAGATCCGGTTCCATGCGGCGTCGGCGTCGGCATCGTCCACGATCCATATGTCGGCGAGGTCCAGGTCCATAATCATAATAATTGTTCCGGTGGTCGGGTGGCGGACTCGGACGACGCGCACATCTGTCGCTGTCACTGTCAGCCCGCGTCGTCCTCTGCCAGTGGGGAGGTATACGTAGTCACGGACGCGGACGCGGTCGCGGTCACGCTGGCCGCTCCTCAGGTTCGCGCGCGTTCTGTATCTGTATCTGCGTATACGTGCACATGGATGAGCCCTTGCCAAGAAGCACAAGCGAGGGAAGCACTTACCGACCCGAGCCTCCTACCTCCTACGTCCTCCATATCGCACGCGCACGTGGCCGGCCGATGCCGCAGCGGGACGACCGTCGACGATGCCCATAAGTAAGTACAGTACTCGACATACCCATCCATACCCATGCTTCTGCTTCTCAGGCTGCTTCTGCCGGCGGCGGCGGCGACGGCGGCGACGACGACGGAGGGGCGGATCGCGCCCAGTGCCCACTAGTGACCGTGACCGTGACCACGTACGCGTAGCATACACACATAGGGGGTGCGCCCAAGGGCCGCAGACTCCACTAGTCCAGCTGTCCACCTGCCTGCCTGGCACCTACGTCGCACGCGGCCGAGCGTAGACCGGTCACCCAGCCTCGACGCGTGGGCGTTGTGGTGCCCGTAAGCGGCCGTGGCACAGAGCTGCTCGCGACGTGAGGCTTGCGGGTGGAGCGGGAGCTCGAGATCGCGCGAGGACGAGCTCTGTCGCGCGATCGCATGCACATGCACGTCGCTGCTCCCTGCGACGCTGGCGACGGAGTGGGGGTCGCCGCGAAGATCCCGCGCGCGGACGCTGGAGGCCAGGGGGCCGTGGCGGTCGATCTGGGCCGGCGTCGGCGCTGCAGGGGGTCCTTGGAGCACAGTCTGAATAATATAATGTAGAGAGTAGTCAGTCAGTACTCAGTATGCAGGGATCCACATTAAAGCTCGATCTTCGGTCGGTCGGGCACCATTCACCGGGCATTCTCGAGCTCCGTCCGGTCGGGAACGTGCCAACTCGGGCGAGGTGTATACATGCATATGTGGTCGGCTGCAGGCGCTGAGATCTGAGAGCATGCATGGATCACCGTGCATCGCTGTGAGCAGCCGGGCTGATTAGGCGGACGACAGGCAGGGTGGATCTCACCGGATGCCGGTGTGGATTCGGTATGTCACGACTCACCGCTGTGCCGTCCTGGCAGAGTTAACGTTGGAGGGGGCCAGGTGGGTTCGCATACGGGCTGCGGGGTGATCGAATCCCCGCCCGGGTGTGCGTGTCCATCGCGCGTGCCACTGGCGAGCATCCTGCGAGACTCGAGTTGCGGACGGCCATAAAGCGATGCATGGCGAGCGCAGGGAACGTCCACGGCCCCATCGTGGTCGGAGGTGAGAGACGTCTTCCGGATCCGGCAGGCGGATAGCGTTTGATGGCGCCCATGTGGCCTAGGCGCGCGCGGGATGGTGGCCATCGCCCATCGGTGGCCATCGTCTGCCTGCTGCGGCCATGTCCGTGCGTCTTCCCATCCACCTCCGTCGAGAACTCTGCCTGATTATCTCGTCGCTCGGAGGGTGTAGTCAGCACTCGCCCTTCGCGCGATCGCTCTTCGTCTGCAGCTTCTCAGCTCTCAGCTCTCCGCGGTCGAACGGTCGAATGGACGAGTCCGGATCCGTGCGTGTACGTGTACGGTCGCCGTGTCCGGATAATCCTCTGCGTCTCTCCGTCGCCGTCGATCGCTTTACGTCTCTCGGAGCTTGGCTGGCACGCACCCCAGCCATTAATATTCTAATATTGACCGAAGCTGGGGCTTCGAGCTTGCTTCGAGCACTCCCGGACGTCGACGTCCCTGCAGCGGCGACTCGCGATTCGCGGACGCGCACTCAAACTCAACCTAGAACGTCGAAGGCCCCCTCATACTCATACTCGCCGCCCGCCGCTCACGACGCTCACCGCACATCCGGACGCCGTGGCGTGGGCGTGGGCGTGGGCGTGGGGCGATCCGGCACATCGTACGACACCGTCTGCGTCCCAGCACACACCGGCGCATCCCTGCATCCCTGCAAGCGTGCGGGCGGGTACGGTGGTACCCGCGGCAGAACCCCGGCAGCCCAGCTGCATACACACTTGTGAGTGTGGGAGCCCGCGTGAGCTTACTTACTTATTGTGTGCCGATCGCGAGCGATTGTCGCTGACCCTCTGACGTCGACTCGCGAACGCCCTGAGGCTGCTGGATCCGGGCTGGGACTGGGACTGGCTGCAGTACTGTAGACTCTTCGGAGACGCAGGCGCTGATCGGCGACCGCTGGGATCTGGCTGGGATCCTCGTCTTCTCCGTACTTGTGCAGGGGTGGCCACGCCTCTCCGCTCACGGGGCACGCGCCCCAGAATGTCGTTGCGCGTGGGGATCCATGGCCAGATGCAATGCAATGGCATCAGCGCCGCCCAGAACGCGACTATCCAGATCCTGGCAGCAATAGCGTCCGCCGGTGTCCCGTCTGTCCCGCCCGGGACGCTGCTGCTGCTGCTACTACGTACTGCTGCATGCTGCTCCTGCTGCTGCTGCTGATGGACGTGCGATTCCGACACTTGCTCGGAACCACAGCTCTCTATTGTCGCCGCACGCACGCATGGGATCACTCTGTTGGCAATGGCATTGGATCTTCCGTCGCCGCGTGTGTCCGATCAGCGTGCGCGATTCGCACCCGCATCCGTGGCCGTCCCCACAATACTCTGAAAATCATCTCCCCGTCTGCTCCCACAGACACGGCTGTACTCAAACGCTGCCGCGCGGCGAGGATGAAATCAGATCTGCGTGCGTGGGGTCACTCACGATCTACTGCATACACTCGCCACCGGATCAGGAGGGGCTCCAATCCCAATCCGCTCACTAGCCCGTAAGTACCCTAGTCACACCCGCCCAGCATACACTCGCGACAGCACGTCTGGCTGAGGCAAGATCAGGCTCCCCGTGCTCGTAAACCGCCACCCCGAGCTGGAGGCCTGATCAGACTGGACTGAACTGGAGAACCACTGGCACCATGACGCCTCGGAAGCAGAGCTGCGCACGTCCGCGCACGCTCGCACGCACACGCACACGCCCGCATCCCCGCCGCCCCCCAGAACCAGACCCAGACCCAGCCGCGCACCGAATACCGCGTACCGAATACCGAATACCGAATGCCGAATACCGAATACCGAATGCACGACACGACTTCCTGTGGCGGCTGGTCGTCCCCGGTGCGTCAGATATAGCTATGGCTGTTGACGCGTATGCGTATACAGATGCGGATGTGTATGCGGAATACATGTACAGCTCCCACTACAGACTACAGCTGTGCGACCTCCCGACGCCTTCCGTCCCATCTTGTCAAGTGTACATGTACATCTGCGTCCTGGAAGGGAAGGTGGACGGGAAGGTAGGCGTGGATCCCGGGGCCATGGATAATCGTCTCCTGGATATCGCCGGCGGGACTCGAGTTGCTCGCGTCGGATGGAGCTGGGTCCTGCACAAGCATCGAAAATCTCGAATCGAGAGCTGTCCGTCTACCGCATGCACTACTACTACTAACTGTGTCTGCTGTAGACGGGAATGGATTGCGCCTGGCCCCGCGAGGAGCTCGCCTCGTCGCTGTGCTCAGTCTTCCAGTCCTCGGTGCCCAGTCTTCCAGTCCGCCAGTCCTCCAGTCCTCCAGTCCTCAGTCTTCCAGTCCTCCAGTCCTCAGTCCTCAGTCCTCAGTACGCAGTCCTCAGTACGCAGGTCGCAGGTCGCAGGTCGCAGATCGCAGCGGCCGCTAGCCCCGCCCCCGCCCCCGGCCCAGGCCGCAGGCTGCAAGCCCCGAGCTTCATTCATTCTCAGCCGACGCTCCGCGCCCTGGCCCTCATCGACTCGGACACGCTCGAAGTTCGAACATGCGCATGCAGATCCACCCCGCCCCGCCCCGCACGAGCAGAGCAGAGTCGTGACTCCGGACGCCCGGGCGGCCGGGACCCGGGACGCGTCGATGGCATTGACAGCAGGCGTGGGTAGCATAAATATCGCAGGTGCTCGTCAGTGCGTCATCGCCGGGTGCAGCGCGGACTCGGACTCGGACAGGCACCGCGATTGTGACCGTCGCTGGAGAACGTTCACGCGCGACGTCGACGTTCGGTGTGCAATTCGAAGGTGAGCGCTGAGCTGCCGGGTCGTGCCTTGGGTTGTACATCTGCATGGGCATGTACGTGTCCGATGTACGCCTGCCGCATCGCATCACATCTTGGGACCTTCAGTCGGGATCAGACACTCACGCGGCACTCAGGAACTGCAGACGAAGGCCCCGGACAACGTGAACGACAACGGGCGTTGTGCCCCCGCTCGACACCTGAATATAGACTCGGATACCCCGAGCCGAGTCGACTCTAGCTGGCCATGGTAGTGGTAGTGGACTCGAAGGCGTCCGCGTCAACCCACTGCCATGGCCAGCTGTATCCTGCTCATACCAAGTACTGGTAAGTCCCCGGGGTGGCGTCTCCCTGGGATCCCGCGGCCCCGCACAATGTACACGCGAACGTCGCGACGCACTGTCAGTGAGTCTGCCTGACACGACGACAGTGACAGTGACAGTGCCAGCACACACGTACGCATGCGTCCAAACCAACAGCGCAAGCCTCAGTCTCGGGGGTACGCAGGTACGTCCTTGTATAATCTTCAAGCGTCGAGCGTCGAGCGTCGAGACCGAGTGCAGCGACAGTGCGTCCCCTCACGGTGTCGGCCCCTGCCTCTATTTCAAGTTCTGGCCTTCCGACACCGCCATGTCCATGTCCATGTTCTTCCTGACGTCCGCACCTGCGAGCCTCGACATCCGGCATCCGGCCTCCGGGCCTGAATATTGAATCTGGAAGCAGCGATCACGTCGAACGCGTCGACCCTGGGGCCTTTGCGCATGCGCAGCGCTGCTGATAATCTGACCGGAACTCGAACTTAAACGTAGACTCTGGCGATGGCATGGCTGAGGGGTCCGGGCGTCGTCGTGCGCAGGCGGCTCGTGGACCGCTGTACGAGCTGGCGTCAGGTATACAGGATACAGGATACAGGATTTGTATGCCGATATGCGGTATGTGATATGTGATATATGGTATGTGGTATGTGGTATGCGGTACTCGGCACGGGGGGTATGGTCTACGGCCGCATGTATGTGGTCATGGCCGTCATGCATGCGCACGACCAGTTTGTGCTAATTAGTACTGTCGAATCCAGAGTCCTGCGTAGCCTACTATCAGACCCTGAGTGTCAAGCTTTGAGTCCTGGATAACGAGTACTGCGGCTGGGCTCGTCCGCAGTGCCGCGTTATCCAAGTAGCAATTAGACAGGGAAGCTCGGAAGCCTTATGTCTGAGTCAGAGCCGCGGTTCCGGAATCCGAAGGGGCGTGGCGGAAGGCGATGTGGTCGCGCGCGCGGAGGTGGGCGGACATGAAGGGATTCTTCAGGCTGCAATAGTACACGGATCCCAGGCCCCAGGCGCACTCGTAAGTACCCGTGCGTATACTGTGCGGAGATCGTCCGCTACTCACTGTATTACTCCATGGCCCGGGGTGTGTGCATTTGAGATTTCCGCCCTTCATTAATTCGTGTATCCGTGTATCCGTACATCCGTATATCCGTGTATCCGTGTATCCGTGTATTCATGTTCGATTCGTCTCAACGCCTGCTAATTAGCGAACGAGACTGATTCGAGAAAGAGCAATATAGCGAGCACGCTCGCCTCGCTCGCTGCGCTTCCCCAGGTTCCTCCGCGTTTGGCCCTGCGGTTCTGCGATTCTGTGTCCGCCGCGACTCCACGGGCTCCTGTTCTGTCGCGCGGGCGAGCGCGGAAAGCACTCACTTGCTGCCCGCCGATCATGCGCCGCTGTCCGGGAACCAGGGGACTGGGATTGGGGTTGTGAGGATGCGGTGATGCGGGGGAAGCGGGTATGTGTTCGGTGGTCACCGGTCACTGGTCATTGGCGCGGCAACTTGAACTTGAACGTGAACAGTGAAGGGTTCGATGCATATGACTTGAGCTTGAAGACAGTGACAGCCGCCGCGGGCATGCTTCGAGGAAGAGCTGCTGCTGTCACGGTTCACCGGTATGCTCGGTACTCGATACTGGGCACTGGGCACTGGGTACTTGACTATGGCCGGGCGGCGTGCAGCTGGACTCGGGCGGCTCGAGCGACTCTGGAAATAGTAACAGCACACTTAGGTGCATCGTCGCGGTGGGGCATCGCGCATGGAAGTGGGCAGTGGGAAGTGGTGGTAGGCACACCACGACCGGGGTCAAGATGATCATGAGCATTGAGCACGGCCTTCGTTCGTTCGTTCGTTCGTCGCTGTGACTGCAGTCGTACAGACCATGATGCACGATGGACTATCCGGTCCCGACTCCTGGCTCCTGGATCCTGAACCTGAACCTGCACCTGAGCTGAGGGCCGACGGCCGTCCACACCTCGGCGTGGAAGAGCCTAACGCACACTCCGAGTCCGAGTCGAGTCCGAGTCCGAGTCCGCGGACACGGCGACCTCGGGAACGAGTTGTCCACTGGCACTATCGTCGAGCAGCCTGAGCAAGTGTGAGCGGCCGGTGTGAGCGGTGGGCAGGAGCGCGGATCGACGCTAGCCATGAATATTATATCGACAGCCAGAACCAGACGCTGAACCAGAACCTCCCAGTGCGTAGATCCTTCACTGGCACATCCGCGTCCGCGTCCCCGGGGAGTCGCCTCGGCCTCGACCACCCTAGCATGCGAAGAGTAAGAGTCGGGGGCGGGTGTGTAGCAGCGTACTGTCACAAGTCCTACTAGTAGCTTCCAAGCCCAAGCCCTGGCTTTCGACGTCGGCCCCCGAGCCGGGATCTGACCTGAGCGACGAGCGACGACGCCTCGGCATGGCATGGAAGAATCAAGCTTCAAGAGCTAGCTAGCCGCAGAGTCCGAGTCCGCGGACACAGCGGCCTCGGGAGCTGCACGCCCTGAGCGAACGGTGAGCTGTCGGTGAGGCGCGCGGATCCGAGTCGGCGTTGACATGGACATGGACAGGGACGTGTTGACAGCTCGCCGATGCTCATACGTAGATCCTGCACGTCCGCGTCCCCGCGTCCCCGGGGAGCGGCCTCGGTTCGCTGGGCTGGGCTGGGAGTGCCACCATGGCATCGCGAGCGCGAGCGAAGAGAGAATAGTCGGGGGCGGGGCGGGTGAGTACTAGTTCCAAATTCCAAATTCCAAATTCCGAGTTCTCGCTTCCGACTTGCGACTTGCGACTTGCGACTTCTGGGTTCTGGGTTCTGGGTTGTGGCCTCCGACTGCTGAGTACTGAGTGACGGCTTCCGAGCGCCGATCTGCACACCGTCACGGTCGTCCTCTCCTCTCCTCCGCGTCCTCTTCTCCTCCGCGTCCTCCGCGTCCTCTTCTAATCGAGTCCGCGCGAGCCCGAGCAAGTCCGCGGCGGTTCTGCCAGCTGCCAGTGTGGGCTGTCGCGGGGGTGGGGGTGGGGCGGAGATGAACTTGAACTTGAATGTGAGCCGGGACGCGGACTCGGACTCGGATGCTGTCGCTGTCGTTGTCGTTGTCGCAAGGGTCCGGGCGTCGGAAGGTGGACACCCACCCTCATACGCATACTAAGCGTACATGTGTCGTGCGTGTCGTGCTCTGGGAGTGGACGAGCGGACGAGTGGACCTCGGAGCCGAGCAGAGTCGGTCAGTCGAACGAGAAACGTGAGTGATCGGACACCTCGCACCTCGCTCCTCCAACTGCCAGTGAGCTCCGACTCCGAGGCATCGGGAATGGGAATGGAATGGGGACGGCGGCATCACGATTCACGATTCACGGGCACGGGCGGAGGGAGGACCACCGCGACCGTGACGAAGGAAATATATTGTGTAGCGTGTGTGTGGGTGTGGGTGGGTGCTCACCGTTGCCCGCGCCTTCCCTTCGCCACATACCACATACAACGTGGAGTACCCGACGTCCGCCCACCGCCCACCGCCTCGGTCTGGCGCCATGGCCCTCCCGGCTCGCCGGCACAGGCGACAAGCGACAGCGGAGAGCCCGAGCCCGTCCATCCGTCTCCGGCTTCGGGCTGTAGCGCGGGAGAGGGAGCGCGGGCGGGAGATCGCTGTGTCACCGTGACCCTTGCACTCAAACCCAAACTCAGACTCGAACTCGACCCTCGAACCTCCGACTCGACCGTCGACCCTCGGAGTTGCACCGGGTGTTCCAGCCGGCGACGCATCGGGTGCGCACTGCGGACAGGACAGGACAGGACAGGACAGGACCAGGACCAGGACTGGCCCGTGGCAAGGCCCGGGGGGAGACTTGTACATGTCCGCCTTCCGTCGTTCGTGATCCGCCGTTCGTCGTTCGCCGTTCGCCGTTCCTGAGTCTGAGTCTGAGTCTGAGTCGAGTGCTCCGGCCGGTCCTGTGCGCGGATGGGACGTTGGGATTTGGAACTTGGAAATTGGCACTTGGAAATTGGAAATTGGAAATTGGAAATTGGAACTTGGTATTTGGATATGCGGATATGCGGATAAGTGGATATTCATTGGGTGTTCGATCATCGATGGTCGATACGTCGGTACGTCGATACGTAGACACGTAGATGTTGGATACTTGGATATGTAGATGTTGCGTTGCATATTTGGATATCTGGATCTCCGAATGTCCATCGCAGCTCTGTGGGATTGCAAGCGCAGACGTCAGCTACCGCTAGGGCTCGAGACGTCGGGAGTGGATTGTGGATAGTGGGGAGGGGACAGAGCCGGCGGCGCGACGCCCCAGTGTCAGTGTCAAATAGAGCCCGGGGCCACAGACTCGAAACGCAGACGCAGACGCAGACGCAGACGCATACCGTCGTCGAGATGTCCACAGCCAGCTGCAGCGTGCATCGCTGACCGTCTGCGGCCTTTGTACTTGACTCTTGACTCTTGTGCGATGCGAGTGCCAGTGCCAGTGCCAGTGTCACGGTACGTCGCGCCTGTGCACCGCTGCCGTGGATCCGAGGGAGCAAGCAGACGATCCGGACTCCGTGCTTGACATAGTAGTACCCCGGGAGTCCGCGGTCGATAGCACAGTGACGGCAGCATGCACGTCCGTAGCTATAGAACTTGAAGAGCAGAGAAGAGGCGTCGTCCGCGAGAGGATGCGCCTGGCCGACTCGGATACAGATGGTGATGGTGATGGCGATGGCGGACGCTGGTTCCATTCAGGCTGCCAGTCCTGGGTCGGGGTCGGGCACTGGCGGATTGAGAGCGCGGCGGCGCGGGCTCGGGACGGCGGGAGTGGATCTTGTTGGGGGCCCGGGGGTGACGGCGGCGCGAGGATGCTGATGCGAGGAGACCCGTATCGAACTGTGAACCCCGCGAACACCGCGAATACCGCCAGGAGTCGGATGCTGCCGGTGGGAGAAGACGTACAACTTCAAGTGTACAAGTAGACGGTGACGGAGACGGTGACGGCGAGCGTCGAGACGCATGCACCGCCGTTTGAAGACGATCGTGATTCGTCTAAGACCTGAGCTTGGAGCTTGCGCTTGAGTACCTGAGCTTGGGTACTGAGCTTGAGTGCTTGAGCTTGGGTACTGAGCTTGGGTACTGAGCTTGGGTACTGAGTACTTGGGTGGGTAAGGCGACGCGGTGCGGTGCGGATATAGCAGTAGCGTGTGCCGTGCCGTCACGGTGCCGTGCCAGTGCCACGGTGTATCGGTGTATCGGTGCACCTGTGCACCTGTGCACGGGGGATCCCGAGCAAGCAGCCTGAGACAGGGACAGACCATCCGAGTCGCAGCATGAAGGAACGACGCACTGCTGGTACCGCGGGACCGTCGCCTCGCATTTTCAAGCGTCATGGCGGGGGTTGCGGGCGTGAGGGCGTGACAAGCACTGCCGTGGCCCGGGGCCCGGGGCTGGGGCTGGGGCTGGGGCTGGGTATCGGTATCGGTCCGGGCTGCCAATGCGAATGCGAGGTCCATGGTACATATGCATATGCATATGCATAGACAGCGAAGAGAAGAGAAGAGAACGTGCGTCGTCGTCGTCGTCGTCGGAGTCCGTGCGCCTGGCTGATACAGACGACGACGACGACGGTGCTGCCAGTGCCGACCTTGGGGCGGGGCGGGCAAAAGCTGGCTCGCGCGTGCAGAGGAGAGCGGGACGATAGGCGATAGACGAACGATGTCGAAGAGCGGGCATGCGCACCAGTCTTCCCGCCTTCCCGAACGCCCGTGCTCCCGTACGCCCGTGCTCCCGTACGCCCGTGCTTCCTTACGCCCAAACTCCCGTGCTCCCGTTTTCCTGTCTTCCCGTACGCCCGTGCTCCCGTCTTCCTGTCTTCCCGTACGCCCGTACTCGCGAACTCCTGTCTTCCCGTGCTCCCGTGCTCCCGTACGCCCGTACGCCCGAACTCCTGTCTTCCCGTACGCCCGAACTCCCGTACGCCCGAACTCACGTACGCCCGTACTCCCGAACGCCCGTGCTCCCGTACGCCGGTACGCCCGTCTTCCCGTACGCCCGAACTCCCGAACTCCCGTACTCCCGTCTTCCTGTCTTCCCGTGCTCCCGTGCTCCCGTGCTCCCGTACTCCCGTACGCCCGTGCTCCCTACGCCCGTGCTTCCTTACGCCCGTACGCCCGTACTCGCATACTCCCAAACTCCCGTACTCCGTCACAATCAGCGGAGACGGGGCCTACGCACGCATCGCCGTGGACGTGGACGCGGACGTCGGAAACTGAGAACTAAGGAGGCTGGGGACTCGGACGTGCACGCGGACGTCATCAACTAAGGAGGCTGGGGATCCGTCCTCCGTACACGGTCGGGTGCCGTCTGGGAGTCTGGGAGTCTGGGAGTGTGGGACCGCTGCAGCACTGGCAGCAAAGGAGAGGGAGAGGCAGCAGGGAAGAGGGAGCAGGGAGCAGGGGAGAGGGAGCAGGGAGAGGGAGCAGGGGAGGGAGCAGGGAGAGGGAGAGGGAGTCCCTGCTTAGCCAGGCTGACGCGGACGGGGCTGCGACCGGCGTCGTGTCGTGATCTCCACGATTGTCTGAGGACTCGGAGGACGTGGTCTTGGTGGTGGCGGTCTGTGTGCGAGCGACCGCGGCGCGGGAGGGAGGCTCCGAGTCGACGACTGTGCACGATGGGGCAGGGAGCAGAGAGCAGAGTGCGAGGTGTGGCAGGTGTGGCAGGGATTCGGAGTCGGAGTGCACGGCACATGTACAGACGTCGGACAACTTGAAGGGCTCCCGGCCCCGGGTATGCAAGGAGCTCGCGTCCGCGCACCGGACAGTGGATCGCGCGATGGCAGCCCTCAGCCCTCAGCGCACGGCAGGCAGGGCGGACGCGAACGCAGAACTTACCAGTAATACTCGCGATCGGGCGACGTGGGACGGGCGACGTGGATGTCGATGTCGATGATTTGCCAGCAGCCTGAGCTGCAGATCGCCCGGCCGGGGGCGCCCTGTTGCCGGGAGGGAGTGGACGGGGACGGGGACGTTCGAGGTAGTGGCGCATGCCTGGGGACAGCGAGCGGCGGATGTTGGCAGTCGTGCTGAGGGTTGTGCGTGCGTGGCGGGGGAGGAGGATGACGCAGGGGGAAGGGCAGGACGACGTCAGCGGCAGTACTAGCTAGTGGCAGGAGGGGCCCGGGGATCGTCGTCCCAGGCGTGTCAAGCGTGCGTGCGTGCGAGCCGCGAGCCGGGCACCGACTTATCGCCCTCACAGCAGAGTTCAGACGGGCCACCGACGACTGCCGGGCATCATCCAACGCAGGTACGTACCGACGGCGGGAGTCGTGCGGGTGGAATATTCAATGCCAGCGGCTCGACAGGCTGTCTGTGTCTGTGGGGGAGCGCGACTGCCCTGCACTGGCAGCTGTCCCCCACAGTTAGAGTTCAACGTTCGACGTCCGCGTGCGTGCGTGCGTGCGTGCGTGCGATCGTCTGAGCACTCCCCACTCCCCGCGCATGGCGGCGATCGACAGCTGCATGTATGCATCCACCCAGTTCTGGGGGATCTCGACAGTCCGGCGGGAGCACTGCGGGCACGGGAACGGGTGCGTTCGCGCGGGGTCCGGGGATGTCGTCACCGCACGCCGCGAGTCGATCAGGCGGGCACCCGATAACGTGAACGACGTCGAACCATGGCCAGGGGGCGAAGTCGGGTACCCCCCGGGCCCCGGACTGTGTATGGTGTTCGACGTCGACCGTTCGACGTGCGGGTGCCCCGCCGCTCTATCCGAGCCTGCGTGTGGCGGACCCTGGGTAAAAGGCGCGTCAGCGCTCACGCAGCGCGCGGTGGGGGCGTGAATACGTACGAGGCAGTCGTGGCAGGGGACATGGGCGACAGCGACGAGCAGCGACGCCACAAATGAGCGCTTGGGCCCCGCCCAAACGCCCCAGACGCTGCGGCACGGCGAGCAGAGTGGTTGCCGGGCGTCTGCGATCGAGATCGCGGGCGCCGGCTCGTGCGGCGCTAAAAACGGGGATCTGCCGAATTTGACATGTGGGCGCCACGGCACACGTGTGACGCGCACTCGTCCCGCGGCGCGTCACGCGTCAGCGGTCACCGGTTCACCTCTTGCCAATGCCACGTCCAGATTCTGTCTTTGCCTTTGCACCTCTGCATGCATCCTCGTCTTCGTCTTCGTCTGCGCTCTCCCGCTCGCTGCTACCTACAGAGGATGTGCCCGGACTACGACTGTGACTCGGGCTCGGGAAGAACACGACGGTGGATCAGGGTGCGGTTACGCCGACGCCGGCATTCCCCAGGCCCCCACGCACGCTTCCCCCACGCCGGTCGCGGACCGCCCGGCGTCCCCAGGCTCGCACCTCCGAGTCGTCCTCCCTAGATAGGCCCTCCCCGCACAATGTCGCTCTGCTGCTGCAACACACGTGGCATACGTGGCAGAGCATGCATGCCGGGGCTAGTATCGGTATCGGTATCAGTACGCTTTATATATTCACGCATCCACGCATTCACGCATTCAACTTGAAGTTCACGTTGACGTTAACGTTCAGGCATACATCCGGCCCGGCCCGTCCATATCCATATCCATATGTGCATGCATTCATTCCGTCAGCTCCAGTCCAAGGCCAAGACCGCGATTTCCCTCCGAGTCCTTCGCGCCCGGTGGACGGTGGACGGTGGACGGTGGACGGTGGACGGTGGCTTCTCCCGACCCCCCGGAGCGACGGGCTCCACCAAACCGAAACAGAAACTCAGGCTGGTTCAAGTTCATGCGCCGCGGACGGCTGCTGCGTGGGGGTGCAGGTGCCGGTGCTGGTGCCGGTGCTGGTGCAGGCGAGCATACGCATACGCAGCTGGTGATTGGTGATTGCCCTCGAGGACCGGTACCGAGGTACGACGACGTCGGGGTATGCAGGTGCTCGCATCTGGATCTGACGGCGGTTTGTCTCGTGCGCGACAGCTTCGCCCGGTTGCCCGGTCGCCCGCTCCTGCGTCCCTGCGTCCACGCACCGCGCACCGCGCACCGCAGGGAAGCGTCACTGGGTGCAGCGGCCGAAATATGAGTCGTCACAATAGCGCCGAAATCGTACGAATATGACGGGACTCTGATGCGACTCTGCTAGTAACATGATGAGTTCACATTCAAAGCTGAGTGATAAGAATACGGTCGTACTTCTGACTGACTACGTACAACATTCTACCCAAGTCATAGTACGGGGATATTGTGATGTCCCCTGCGAGCTCGCGCGACGCGCGCGCGTCGCGCGGGTTGCCCTGCGCGTCTAATACTGTAGCTGCTGCGGGTCTGCTTATTCCGGGGCTGGTTGCTGCGACTCTCAGCGAGAATCGACCTCGTTTGAGCTGCCGTGGAGCTCGAGCACTCATCAGATAGATACAATCGTTCTAATGACCTGTTTGAATACACGTTAATGAAGAGAAAAACGCGCGACGTCGGCGCCAGAAGCTGCGCGCAGTGCCCGCCGCCAGTCACGACAACGGTCTGCCCTCCGCTAGTGCCCACCTCAGGCTGTTGCCGTTCCTAGTTCCAGCATGCCCGACCCTGCTCACGTATCAGCCAACCTCGTTCGCCTCAATACGGCCATACACCAGATTGAAGAACTGCAAGAGACGACTGACAGTCAGCGAAGAGCTATTGCAGAAATGAAAGCCACGGGAGAAAAGCACCGCACTGAGATGGCTGTCATCTTGAATGCTCTCAACATCAAGGTCGAGAAGGACGCCGCGGAGATTAAGCTCCTCAAGGACCGCGTCAAGTTCCTCGAGTCCATTTCCGGCGTTGTGGAGGTAGAGAATGACCCGGATGACGAGGATTCGGAGATTATGGCACAGGAAGCCAATGATCTCACAGACGAGGAGCGGGAGAAGCTGGCGAGGAGCATTACTGCTGTGAACTGCCAGATAGTTAAGGTGAGTCACTCACCACAGTGTCGGAACACCAGATAAAGAGACGGAGGACGTGCTGCAGACCGCTGTCAACAAAGTATACGCACATCTGCTAGGCATCACAGGGAAGACTCTCGTTGCCAGCAAGCTTCCGCCCCACCCTAACTGGCCGGGTGAAAACGGGGTGTTCCCCCTTGATCCTGCAACGAACGCTCCCCTGCTACGCTTCCATTGGGACAAGCCCGGGAGCTTCCCGGGTAATATACCCGGTCTCAAGACTGTGGTAGCTGCTGTACGTACCCTTGGTCCGGAGCTGGTTCCCTATTCCGCCCTCTCGATTTCCAAGATACTCGATGCCCATCTTGAGGAGCGCGTTGAGAAAAAGTTCCGCTACCTTCATTTGTCATGGATTGCGGATATGAAGGAGGGTGAGGGCGCAGAACAGGAAGGCCCGGGCCCTCGTGGGGATAACATCTTCGGGGACGGAGGCGGCGGCGGCGGCGGTGGCGGCGGCGGAGGACAGGCTCAGGCTGCTGATGGTGGTGGAAGGGCAGGTCGTTCTACAGCGGAGAAGACGGGGAAGTTGCAGTCTGCATCGACGCACAATTCGCGCGTGGCCACTGTGAGTGTCACAGATGATGCACGGTCTATCTGAGTAGTACTCACCTTGGTTTCAGAAACTCACAATCCGCATTCAAAAGCGAGCACAACACGCGACGTACTCTGACCCAAAGTACGACGCAGCGTTCACCTTCGCGGCAACTTCCGAAGACGAGACCGACAACGAGTGCTCTCCCGGCAAGCCGAAAGCTTATAAGACGTGTCCCCCAGACTGGCAAAGCGATGGGGTGAGTGTTCATGCTTGGTAGTATGCAGGCGACTCACGATTTGGAGCTGTGTGCGTGCACCAGCTCAAGAATTGCCACGCAGGAGTCGATGGCGAGCGCAACCCGGGCCCGATGATGGGTGCAAAGCTTGCCCCGAGAAGGGCAGGCGAAGTGAAGGCCAACGCAATCCCCCGGAAGGCGTTGAAGATCGAGAATGCGGTGCGAATGTGGATGGTCGACCCGGTCAAGCTCACAGCACATCCTGACTGGGTTGCGAGCGGGCTGGTTGTCGCAAACGGTGTGCTGTGGGGGGATGCAGACGAGCCGGTACTGGTGAAGCCAAACAAGAAGAGAAGGACGGCGCAGGCAGAGGACGGAGGAGGAGTTACGAGGAAGCAGAAGCGCAAGGTGGTTGATACGTCGGAGGTGGAGAAGCAGGTGCAGGAGCTGAGCATGGTGACGGGCGGTCAAGACGTGAGGGAGCTGATTGCGAAGATGGCTCTGCCGTAAGCTTTTGATGCTATTTATTCATCCCCATGCTGTTCGTCGCCATTGAGCTCGTTGATGGCTTGGTCCAACCAGTCGTCCTCGGGCTCGATCCCAGTCTGTAGTAGATCTGTTAGACCAGCGGCATATGTAAACAATATGTGCGCACTCGATCACAGCCGTTAACTGATCGATAGACCCCTCGAGCACCAAATACACACATAGTCGGATGCGAAATTTCGACTCCGCCATCAGCGGCATTGCACGGCAGTCACTTCGGAACCAGACAGGTCGACGAGGGACGTCTGATCTGAGGAAGTAGCCGCAAACTCCGACTGATACCCTGGACTGGTTTCTCAGCTCCGACTCAGCCGACTATGTGCGTATTCTGTGACCAAGGGGTCTATCGATCAGTTAACGGCTGCAAAAGAATGTACCGCCCATAACGGCGTGTCCCTGCCCAGTCTATTGGAGTGAAACGGGATCATGGCGACTGCGGCAGCAATCTGCTGCGTCTTGATCACCTCAGCATCGCCATAGCGGTTCCGATAGGCAACGTGAATCCCGAGGTGAGTTGTACTAATTTACAAGTCAGTCATCGGCAGCTTGTTGAAGGCGGCAGTCGTAGTAAGGAGCACCCACTATAAAGACCATGGCATCAGCGGAATGTTGTCATCAGATAGCAGCCGCTGCACAACGGAACAGATGACCGGTGGTTTGTCATCAGCAAAATGTTCGATGCATTGATCGGCATTGGGAGCATTGATGGCTTGCGCGTTTATTATAGGCGCTTGAAATCTCCCTAATGCCTCGACACGCGGGCCGAATATTCTGGGCAGCCTGCATGGTGGCTTCACATTGCGAGGGCGTTCAACTGCAAGACCGGTGAATATATACCCTTGGAACCCACTGTAATGGCATGCATTCAGATAGGGGCTGCCGAACGATTAGTACCACGGTCATAGTATACTACTAGTACGCGGCATGGACACAGGGATAGCTATGGCCACACTAGTATTCGCAATAACGGATTACAATTCTATACATCATAAGCTCAGTATCAATATGAATTGAAACCTCCGGCATCAAGCAACTCCTCGTCGTCGTCTTGGCCATCCTCCCCCTGTGCGTCCTCCTCGTCGGGTTCATGCGGTAGTGAGTGAGTGTTCTCGCCTGACTTGTCACCGTCCTCGTGCTCGTCGTCGGAGTTGATGTAACCAAAATCAACCTCTTCGTCCTCATTTGCGTCGCCGTCGCCGTCGCCGTCGCCGTCGTCATCGCCGTCGCCTTCGCCTTCGCCGTCGCTGTCGGAGTCCGAGTCGACAAAGATATCATGGAGGTCGGCCTTCCATGGTGTGCCTGTGGTGCCCTGGCGCCGATGTCCGACGCCGCCGCCAAGGTAGCGCATAAACATGTCGCGGTCCACAAACCTGAAGAAGCGTCAGTCCTTATCAGACCGCGATACCTGCCATTGCTCACATATTGACATAGTGGAGTTTCCACTCCTCTTCTTCCTCCTCCGGGGGTTCACAGGCGTCGTCCACATTGCCGTCGGTCTCGTCATGTCGCCAGTCGCAAGGAACGGTGCCATAAGCGAATGCCGGTATCAAGTGTGCTCCCCGGAGAACGTCCTCTGGCGCGATGAATCCATAGGCGTAGTCGTCGCTTGCCCACTGGAGGCGGTGTAGACGGCAAGATTGAAATCCTCCGGGCGCGCTCTCATCGACGTCGAACCACCGAACCCACAGAACGGGGATCGCCTGCGGTTCCGAGTCCTGGGCGCCAGAGAGATCAGCGCCCGCCCGGAAGACGTTGACGTGGAATATGCCCAGGACACGGGCGTACAGGAAGGGGTGACGTGATTGATCGCCCGAGTACATGATGACATCGGGGTGAGTGCGGGGATTGACCGAGTCCTGCCCACGACGCATGTCATAGGACGTATAGTTGATCCTCATGGTCTTGTGCACGAAGAGTTTCTCCCCATCTATGCGAATTGCCTGCAGGTCGGCGTGTGTAGGCACAGTGACATGTGGCGCATGCGCGCTGGGGGGCATGCGCGCGTGCAGGTGCTCTTTGAGAGAGCGCACGAAGTCCTGCAATGAATTTCGAAATGGTTACCATAGTTCAGTGTAGCGTCAGTGAGACTAGAGTACGTACTTTGGAGGCGGGGTCCCCTATATGCTCCATTACGAACTCGTGAAGAGTGATCCGGTTGCGTTGGTCCCCAGAAATCTGGAAGGGAGCTTCCACAGGAGATGGACCGAGCGGCTCGGCAGCAGGTGCTCGGAGGCGTGCCTTCCTGTCGATAGTGCTGGTTCGACGACGTTGCCGCTTATGGGAGACATGCTTTTGGCCGAGTTTGTGCAGCAGTGTTTGCCGCCGAGTCTCCTGCGCGATCTGGAGAGCGAACTGTTGATTCTTGTTCGTTCGGGGGAAAAAGTCCTTAGGCCGGCAGTGCTCTTGCTCGCCCTGTGACATTACCAGTTATAAGTACCGCGATCGCCCCAAGGACGATAAGTTGTCAGCCTCACCCCTTGGGACGTGTAATTGTCCGTCGTTCCAAACAGGCGTATGGACCGAACATAATCTGCGAGGCGATGGTATTTGTATGTGCCAAGGTTGAACAACTTCTTCCTCCAGGATGTCTTCGGGGGGGCTGCGGGGACGGGCGGATCCGGATCGTTTGTCGTGTTTTGGGCCAACACATTTGCGGCGCGCGCATTTCGGGCATGGCGCTGTTGAGTTTCTTTGGGAAGCTCTTTGGTAGCATACAGAGGGCAGACCTTGCGCGCGAATTCGCGCATCGAAGCACCGAGGGATCTGGTAGCGGAGTCGAACGTGTCCAGGGTGCTGTCGGTGTGGACCCGTAACTTCGCAAGGGCGTGCCACGTACACAGGCGGAATAGCATCGTCATCACACTTCGGTTGACAGGTTGGGGTAACAGGCGCTCGAAAACTGGTATTGAACACTGAACGCGCGTGAGTACATCATGTGCGTGTCGATATATGAAAATCGTTACCTGGAGAAGCTGCTCGTAGTCGCGGGCTGCGAGTTTCTTCATGGCAGACATGTTGTGACCGAACCTACGTATCGTCCGCCTGCCGAATGTTGGAATCACGGCGTATCTGCATAACTTCATTAGTCGTGCAGGCAGACAATACAGAAAAAGGGTACTAGCCGTTCGTCGATCAGCTGCACTGCGTGGTTCCCAGCGGCCATAAGGATCCTGATAAGGTGGGTGAAGGTGCTTTTCCATACGCCTAACTCAAATTCATGCATCAGATCCGGAACGAACAGATCGTATGCGTTTTGTCCGAATTGGGCGAAACGGACGGAAAAGGCGCACTAACGTGTCGGGTGGTCAGGGTTCAGTCCGTGACATTGTGAAACGATGCTGGGGCTCACGCGGGTGGGATTCGATGATTTCTCACCGAGAGGGGTCTTCTTGATCTTGTCGCTGTCGGGAGGTACACCGCCTTCGAAAATCCACTGGCGGACCTTCTGAATCCAAGAGTGCTCGTGCTCGTCGTCCTGCCGTGCTCGGTTGGAGCGGAACACGGTGTCCGCAACCGTGCCCATCTTGTCAATGTTGGCCTTTTCGACAAGGCACGCAGGGCATGGGCACCGCGCCAGTTGCTTGATGCAGGCGATGAGGCACCTGAAAGGATTATGACATCAGCGTGGACGGTCGCGCAAGTACGCATAATAGACCGTACTTCTCGGGGTAATCAGCTGTGTAGGTGAAAATGCGAGGAAAGATCCTTCGAATGATGCCGTCGCCGCATTTGATCAGCATGCCGTGTATATATGCCTCCATGAAGTCGTCGTCGAGGAGACTCAGCCAGATCTTCTGCATTAAGTCTTGTTTGAGAAAACGGAGGACAGCCGCACTAGGTGGCTCTTTATATGCGACCTTGTACGCGTCGTGAACCGATGTAGACGAGAGCTGGTGATCGCGTGAGTTCGTCTGCTAAATGGAACATGAACTGCCGGCCACTTACCGACGGGATGTACGCAAGATGATGTGCGGCGAACATGGACGGTTTGATGCGGATGTACTTCGTGAGCGACCCGAGCCACACATAGACAGGCCAGAGCGATGCGGTTCCGAAATTCGTGAGATGTGTAGAGTCGGAGTAGACTAGCAGAGGCGCGAGAGCGTACTCGACATCGGCGGCGTCGTCCGGGTGGCGTGGCTGGGCTTGGAGTCTGGCGTGCTCTTCCTTCATGGCGTCGGAATTGTAGATCTCTGAGTATACTCGCTCGGGGGGGGCGTCCGGATCTGTGGGCGAGGCTCGGCGGCGAAGGAGGGTGAACGGGAACCAGTGAAACCGGTCGGCTAGGGGATCTTCACATGCCTCGCGGATGAGCGTAGTGAACTTGCGAGCCCATATACCCTTGACGGTGAATGTGGGCGAGATTTCCTCGGAAATGTTCTCCACCTTCTCCTTGGGTAGATGCAGGACGACATGCGATTCTCGCCATCCATCGTCTTCATTGAACGGCCTCCCGGAGGCAGTCGATTCGTCAAGACGTTGTTTCTCGCGCTTGATATTGAACCCTTCCAGGTCGGACTTCTTGAACTCGTCTTGCAGTATCACGGTATCGACCAGGCGTTGTATCTCACCGGCTGACTTGCTCGTAGAGCCCGAGTACTGCCACTCCATCAGCTTGAACGTAGTCCAATTCAAGAAGGGGGCATAGCTCTGCGCGGCGAACGTCTTTGCGGCGCCCAGAAGTTTAGGTAGGCTGGCTCCGAGGGGTCGAAGGGGTGTCTGTTCTTGGAACACGGACGGGGGGCGGAGATGCGTGGCAGAGTCTGCAAAGGCGTGAACTGGGAGACCTTCTTCAGGGTCGTGTTGGGGAGTGCCGCCCTCATACGTGCGGTAGACGCCAAATCGATTTGGCGGTGTGTGTGTGAGCAGTATCGGAGGTGGAGGAGGCGGCACCGGTTCCTGTATGATATGATGATCGGGCGAAGGGGGGGCAGGAGGCGGCGGCGGCGGCGGCGGACGCGGGAGATGGGGCGGCAGACCTCGCAGCGAGGTGGGCACCATGTCGCGCACCTTGGCGGGGGCACGGTGCTGCCGCCCCACACGGCTCGTGGTAGGGGTAAATATAGGTTGCATGGCAATCTCCTCGGCCTGAGCACCCAAGTTGAGAAATGCAATGTATATCGTAACAAATAATTGCACATACCTGTATGCGCGCGAGGCGCAAGTCGGCCGCACGCTGCTTGCGTTCTCCCTCTGCTCGCAGCGCTTCTGCTGCCTGGTGTGCATCGTCCTCCTCCTTGCGCCTCGCTAATTTCCGTGTGTCGACATGTTGTTGGAGGCCTCGGTATAGTTGGTGGGCCTGCTTGCACTTCGCCTGGTGCAATGAAATACGTTCGAATCTCCTTCCACAGCCATTACAGGCTGTCTTCACCATGCAGAGGAGGGCAAGTGATACGAGCAGGCAGAGCAGTGCCTGCATCGCATAGAACGACGTTATCTGTAGAAGAGGGTGGTAGAGTTGAATGTTGCTCAGCTGGAGTCAACGCGCCGTGCCCTTGGGCACGTGACCGTTGGATGTCGCGCGCGCGCCCTCCGAGAATGGCAACTCTCCTTCCGCAAACAGTCACCTCGCGCACGGCACTATAAAGTGCGCCGTCCGCGTCGCTCTGGTCGCTCATCTCCCTTTTCCCCCGCCATCACTCCTCCCTCACCTCCTCTTTCGCACTCCCTCTCGACTGGTTGCCATTGTCAGTATGACAGGCAAAAACAAAATTGCCAACGGCAAGCGCCAAGTCGGGTGCGTCGACCGATTCCGTACACGCATATAGTCACTAACTACTTCCGCAGATCGAACGTCCCAGCTCCGCCAACACCGCCCCAAACACAACATGCTTTGAAAGCCCGCCGAGCGCGCGCGGTATCGACTGGCGAACCCGAGGCCGACGACACGGCTCGTGCCAACGATATCAAACGGCGCCGACGCGATCTCGAAGCTCTAGAACGCGACGAAGAAGAACGCATTCGTACCAAGCGCGCCCGGCTAGGTGCCAAGGACAAGAAGGTACTTCCTGCTCCCAAGATACCAGACAAGAAGGCCCTTGCAGCCCCCAAGACAGCGGCCGGGCCGCCTCCTGTTCACCGCAAAGATGTCGATGGGAAGCGCCATGCCGTGCGTCTCCTACCTTCTCGCAAACTGTGTCCCTCTCCATTCATCACCCTGGTTCACCCAGATTAACTCCAAAGCCGCTCCGCGTGGCCGCGCACAGGCCAAGCCTCCGCCACCAGAAGACGAGCTCGCTGATCCCACTCTCAGCGAGCTCGAGGAGCTCGATGACCCAGATGCCTCCGACGACGATGAACTTCCCGATTTGGAAGATGTCCCCGACCCCGTCGTCTTTGACGACGACGACGACGTGGTCCCCGAGGAGGATGATGACACCAACGATGATCAAGTCGTGTTCGATGACGAACTTACCCCCGAATTGTTCCGGCAAACGATCAGGGAGTTGCAGGCGGCCAGGAAGCGCCGCAACGCCATCAGGTATTCCCTCCCGTCCGCTGCCTGTTCATCCTGCTCACCGTGCATGTAGAACAACAGGAACCCCTGCTCATCTGCTCAAAAGGTACGCTCGTAGGATGCCCCATTTGCATGGTCCCAACGCCAAGTTCGCGCAAATCATCACGATCGGCCTGTCTATCTTGGCCTTGCCCTCCGCATTGACCCCGGCTGTCCGGGCAGAGCGCATCGATGTATGCGCTCGCAACAGGTACGTATCATTACTTGTATCTACTGTTTGCACATTAGTCACGCTCATTCACGTTGCAGTGACAACAAAACTATTGAATCCAATCTTCGCTCTTTTGAGAGGCTCAAGAAGGAGTTTCCTTTCATTACCGAGTTCCTCCCTTACCTCATCAACAGCAAAGGGAGCATCAAGTCCACGCACGTCTTCCTCATCTCGAACTATGTACCCATCTCCTCCTGACATCGCCATGCCGACATGCTGACGCGTATCTCTGTGCTCAGATGGACCATCACGCCCGCGCTTCGCTCTCCCAGGACATCCACAGCCTCAAAGACAAAATTCTGACGTACATTCCGTCTGTGACCACTTCCCAAGGCTTGGTCATTCCGCCGCTTCAAGCTGAACACAAAAACAAGACGCGCAACTTCGGATTCAATTCGCTGTGCACTGGAAGATTGTGCACCGCCATAGACCAGGTTGCCGACTTTGACAACGACCCAGACGAGTAGGTCATTGACGCTCGTGTGAACCGCCGACTTACGCGATCGATTACAGGTACTGTTACAACATGAACAATCCGAACGACGCGACCATGAAGAAGAAGGCCCGCGCCCGGGCCTCGCTCCCGACTTTCCTTTTCCGAGAGGACGTTGCCAGCAACTACGACCCCAACCACCCAGATAGAGGGGCTTTCCAGAGCATACTGATGTCGAGGGTGAGTACTAACATCAATTCATGAATCGAGCTGACGAATCACAGGGCTACCGCCACCTTGTAACCGGAGCTACATCCGCGCTCAGCAAGCCAGGCCAACGGGCGAACGGCGGGCGCGCGACGATTGGGTACCAGTGGAAGTGCACCACGGTACTACCGGAGTTTGTGGCATACGTCGCCAGTTTGGTACGCACGCACGTGTTCGAACAAGCCCTACGTTTGCTAACATTAATGTCGTGCAAGCTGGAGTTTATCCTGTCGAGCCGTGGAACCTGGTCGGCCACCGATCCTGGCGGCAAGAAGCAAGCAATGTACGACCGTATGCTCGAGTTCTTGAAGGGTGAGCAGCGTGAATTCTGGGAAATGACCATGGACGAGCTCGAAGAGGAGCGCCACTCTCCCGACGCGAATTTGATCGCATGGTACAATCGGCATGTGTTCATGTCACTTACACGCCCGCACGCATGCTGACACTGTCATCCAGCTGGGTATACGGCACAGCCATGGGCGACATCTACAACGCCGAGGACTCGGACACCGAGAACCCCACCGACAAGGACCTTCCAGACGTTCGACAGAGCATCCTCGACAGCCGGGCCGCATCCCTGGAGGCGCGCAGGCTCGCGCGCGAGGCCAAACGCGCCAAGGAGGACACTCCACCGCGCGCGGCCAAACGCGTGGAGGAGAACACTCCACCGGGTGAATACCTTCCTCACACACCCTCCATAGGGCGTGTGGGGAAGGTCAGGTACTCCACATGCGGTAACACTCCCCCCTACAGACCCAGCCCCGACCCGGTATTCTCGCCCATCGCTGGACCCTCGCGCACACGCGCCTCGGCGACCGCTGCCCCATCGACTCCCCCGCTGATGAGCCTCAGGACCAGCTAGGCCCCGGAAACACCACGCAGCCCATCACTATTCGCGCCCGTCAGTCAATTCACGCAGTATGAAGACGAGCGGCTTCACAAGGAAGGCGAGCGACTACCGAAGGAGCGAGTACGGAGACATGCCATTCCAAGGGTCGAAGGAGCCGATGCCGAGCTGCCGGCGGCTGACCGAGGCCGCCAGAGCTCTAGCCAGGACAGAGGAGGCGATCGATCGAGGGTCTGGTCTGGGCGACCGCCACGGAGTCCAGCAATTGGTACGAAGGTCGTCGGAAGAAGCACGGAAGACAAGGGAGTGAGGGGGACGGCCTTCCGAGGCCTATGAAGACGAGCGGATGGACTTCAGACGCGATCACGTGGTGACGCGCCACAAGACTAAGCGCTCTCGTGACCGCGGATGCAAGTCGAGCGGCGACGTGATAGGCTCGGTGCAAACACCTACCTAACCACCGGAGTGCGCCGTAGGGGTTCAGGAGAGGAGGATCGCGACGTGAGCGTGGGAGGAGCAGGGTTTCCTATGATTGGACGATTGGTAGGATAGTTGTAGTTTATTTGGTGACGATTTGTACAGTATATAAGCCAGCAGGATTGCGGCCCAGCAAAGCAGCGCAGTAGCTCCAGAGATCGAGTCCGAGTCCAAGAATCATCTAGTCGACACTCAATTGAAGACCGTCCGTCTTCAAACCTCCTCTTGCAGACTAGCCTCACCCACGGAAGTTGCTTGACTTCCATCTGAAGTTGCTCAACTTCCTTGTCTATCGTCGACGAGCTACGTGAAGAAGAGCGACTACACCGGGAACCTGTCCTCCACCTCGCACCCTACTAGGTAGCTGATCTCGTGCTCGTTTGGGTGTGTGTTTCGCCCAGCGACCCAGAGTTACCCCATCATTCTGGAGCCCACCGCGAGGGGTTCAAGAACAGTCTCCACCGGTTCCGGCTCAAGAATCCCACGTTTGCGGCCGACGCGGAGCGAACGTATCCGTCGCCTCCATCGACAAACCGAACAGGCTTTAGAGGAAATCGAAGCAGAAGACCCCGAGAGAGCAGAGCAGCTCACTACCGTTATCGAGAACAACTTCGCAGTTTTCGCAGACTCTCCGCTTACCGAACTAGAGGACGCTTCCGAAGACGAGCAGGAGGACATTGAAGTTCCGGACCATCCGTTCCTGACTTCAGAATCAATTAGTAACCCAAGACCTACGCTATCACATACCGCAGGGGCCTTCAACCTACCTAGGAACCCCCTTCCTTCCCTGCTAGCCTACGCCGCTCAAATATTACCTACGGCTCTACCACCCGTAGTACCACCCACAATCCATTCAATGGCTAGCGCAGATCTATCGAAACTACCGTTGCGTACGGAAAGGAGTGCGCCCCAATTCGATGAGGAATCTAAGGACACCGTCGAGCGGTACTTTGACGACCTTGCCCGACTTCTGAAGAAGCATAGCATCACTGATGAACAAGCTTGCAAGGCGGCGGCGGTCGACTACATACCAGCGGGAGTCGCCAAGCGATGGAAGTCCCTGCCGACGTTCTCGGACACCCAGAAGACGTATGAAGAATTCAAGACGGAGGTTCTATCCTTCTACCTCGGGACGGATGCCCAGTACACCTGGACACTGCGAGAATACAATGAAGTCATCGGGGAAGCCGTACGTACGGGGATATCCAGCCTCGAAACCTACATGAAGTTCTACGGCAAATTCTATCCCATCTACCGGTACTTGCATGCGAAGACCGAGCCAGAGCTAACGGAGCGCGACGCGTCGACAGCCTTGCTACGGCTAGTTCCTATGCAGTACACAATGGCGGTATCCGCGCGGTTAGCACACCAGGTGCCTGCAAAACACAAAGAAGAAGCTTACACGGTCGCGCAAGTTCATGAAGCAATTTCCTATTGTCTGGCGGACGGAGGCCCGTTCGGCGGGATCGGAAGTTGGTCAACGGCGACGTCCGGTAACCTAGCTCGAGGCAATCCTCCGGCTCCAGCCATGGCCTCCACGGTTACGGTGAAAACCGAGCCGGATCTATCGGCCTTCAAGCGGGAGATGATCTCCATGATGAGTTCGACCATGCGCGACTTCGTGAGCCAGCAGAGGATGCAAGCCACGCAACCACCGCAACAAGGGGAACAATACCCTCCACCACCACAACCTCCCCAGGGAAGGTACCAGCAGCAGCAAGGGGGCCTATACGGACGTAATCCACCCGCTAACGACGAATGCATCTACTGTGGCCTACCGGGATGTCGGTTGAAGACGTGCCCGAAGGTCGCAGAGGACATGACGGCGGGACTCATCCGGAAGGACGTATACGACAAAATCATCCTACCAGGAGGCGGTGTGATCCCTCGTAGTCTGCCAGGGAACTGTATGCGCGATAGAGTCAATGCTTGGCACGAAAAGAACCCAAACCAACGAGCGCGAGGAACCATGAGCAACATCTATCAGTTCGAGATGCAGGAAGACGAGCGTACCTTGGAAGAGGAGTTAGAAGTCCTCATGCACAAGGCAAACATGGTTAAAGAGCGCATGAACACTCGCTCGGGACGGCAGGTTTTTGATGGAGTCGAGCTAGAGACGCGGCCTCGACGTATTACGCGCAACTCGGAGAAAGGGAGGGACGACACGCGGGCAGGGACGCCTGAGCGTGATCAGCCGCCTCACCAGCCGACGAGAGAAAAGGGAAAGGAGAAGGAGAAGCACGTTACATGGGACACGAGGGCAAAAGAGCCTGAACAGACCTTCCATCCCTATGCGCCGACTGTGGTACCCAGAGGCCAGGAACTGCCGAAGAAGGACGAACCACCGGTCAGAAGGACCGCAGCGATCATCGACCCGACCGCGGAAGAAAGAGTCTTCAACCGAAGCTTCGGAGACAGCCAGAGTATCACAGTGTCACCAGCCGAGCTACTCAGTATTTCTCCAGGACTCAGGAAGCGAGTGCATGAGGCCACAGCTCTCAGGCGAACGCAAGTCAGAGACGAGCAACTGCAGGAAGTGACCAACCGGGAAGGCGAGCGGCCTCGGAACAAGGTACTAGTGACCGAAGTCGCTGAAGACGAAGACTTCCTGGAAGACAACCTCCAGACAGCAGGAAGTTCATCCTCAGGGACTGGAAGGCCGACGCTTGGATCCTTTGCATTCGTAGACCTGGACTATGAAGGCAGCGAGGACGAGGACGAAGAGCCAAAGTCGCACAATGCCCCGTATGTAGCTCCGGGACAAGGCTATCCTGCGAGCAGTCGGCGGAAGTCAACCATCGTAGCCTCGGAATCGGAGAAGCTGAGGTCGCTGTTCACCTGGGTAGCTCGAACGGACACGCCGACAGAGTGTACACTCGACGATGGGTCCCAGATCGTCGGTATAAACGACCAAATTGCTTATGCGTTGAAGATCCCCTACGATCCTACCAAGCGAAGGAGGATGATCAGCGCAAATGGGACGGTCGACATGACACTCGGTCTAGCAAAGAACGTGCCTGTGGAATTAGGTGGCGGGATCGTGGTCTACCTCCAGATGCATGTGGTGAAGGCAGCGCCTTACCAGATCCTCCTAGGAAGGCCGTTCATGACGGTGATGCGTGCGAGGTCGAGCAACTCTATGGATGGACAATTGTCAATTACCGTCACTTGCCCTAACTCGAACCGCGAACTGACGCTACCGACCTACGCGCATGGAGACTCTCCGAGTTATGGACTCAGAGTCGAGGGTTTTCGGGCTTCGAGGATCTGATGAACAGTCAGGGAGAGGTCGCTCTCGTCCTCGACTATGACGCAAGAACGGGTCAAGTTTTCACGACGGCGTACAAGGACTTAGAAAACCTAGAAAATTCCACAATTCAGTCAGCATATTTATCGGCCTGTGACGACTCCGAGACAAAGCAGAAAATCAAAACCATGTTCTCGAAAGTACCGATCCAGGAATCGGAAGGGGATAGAATGCGGAGCCGACAACCACATCGCGAAGTCGACCGAGCCCTCTTCCGAGGACGAGCACTCCCAGAATACGCTACGAAAACCAGAGGCAGAAGAGCAGTCAGAACCCGGTCTAGGTCCAGCGAAGCAGCAAGAGCGAGCGAGAAAACTGAGGCGAGCGAGCAAGAACAAGAGGCGGAAGGCGAGCAACTTCCAGAAGACGACGAGCGGCAAGCAGCCACCGAGGACCCCGAGAGCGTACGCAGCTACGTGAAATCGAAGAAGAAGTACAAGCCAGTGGATAAGAAAGTACGACCAGTGATTGGGGAGCTTCCAAAGCAATACAGAATTGTACGGGAGATAATCGGCGACCCTCTCGAAGGGATGAAGCCGCTTGACCTCAATCCAAAGCCTTTTGAACCAACTGGGCGGTACACAGCTGAACGACGCGAGAAGCTCCACAAAGTCAATGCTCACCTATCGGAAGAAGAGCTAGCTTTGCTAGACGACATGATGTGTAAACAGGAGCAGGGATTCGCTTGGGAAGACAGCGAGCGTGGCCACTTCAGGACGGACATGTTCCCACCAGTGAAGTTTGCGGTTGTGCCTCACACTCCGTGGATTGAAACGAATTTCCCCATTCCACCCGGAACCTACCGACAAATCTGTGAGATCATGAAGAAGAAAATAGAATCAGGCGTATACGAACCCTCAAATGCGTCTTACCGATCCAGGTGGTTCTGTGTGCTGAAGAAGGACGGGAGTCTGAGGATCGTCCATAGTCTGGAGCCGCTCAACAGAGTCTCTATTCAACACAGCGGTGTACCACCGATACCCGACCACATGGCAGAACGCTTTGCAGGGCGTGCGTGCGGGACGACCTTGGATCTATACGTTGGATACGACGAGAGGATCCTGGACGAAGAGTCGCGCGACCTCACGACCTTTCAAACGCCTTTCGGAGCCATGCGACTGACGACGCTACCAATGGGATGGACAAATTCAGTACCCATCTTCCACGACGACGTGACCTACATATTGCAGCCTGAAATTCCGGATACGACGATTCCCTACATCGACGACGTACCTGTCATTGGACCGGAGTCTTCCTACGAACGGGAAGATGGTTCTTTCGAGTGTATGAAGGGGAATCCAGGCATCAGGAGGTACATCTGGGAGCACATGCAAGACGTCAACAGGATTGTACAGCGGATGAAACATGCGGGAGGTACCTTCTCGGGCAAGAAGTTCGTCTGCGCGGCGCGCGACTTCGTAGCGGTGGGACATCGATGCACACCGGAAGGCCGTCTTCCAGAGAGAGGTTGCGTGGATGCGGTACTCAAATGGGGACCGTGTAAAAATGTTTCCGAAGTACGGTCGTTCCTGGGAACGGTAGGCGTTGGGAGGATCTTCATCAAGAACTTCGGGAAGAAGGCCGCGCCATTAGTCAAGCTTACGCGGAAGGACGTACCGTTCGAATGGGGAGAAGAACAGGACAAGGCCATGGAGGATCTAAAGACAGCATTAGTGGAATCCCCGGCCTTGAAGTCGATCAACTACGAGTCGAAGGCCCCGGTAATTCTAGCGGTGGACACCTCGTATATCGCGGTCGGCTACCAGCTGTGTCAAGAGGATCCGGAAGACCCGCGGAAACGATACTACAACCGCTTTGGATCCATTACCTTGAACGAAAGGGAAGCCAGGTTCTCGCAACCGAAGCTCGAGCTCTATGGTCTGTACCGAGCATTGAAGGCGCTCCGCTTCTGGCTGGTCGGTGTACGAAACCTAATAGTAGAAATGGATGCGACATCTACGAAAGCCATGATCCAGAATCCGGATGTCGCGCCGAATGCAGTCATGAATAGGTGGATCATTAGCATCAATATGTTCCACTTCGAAATGCGGCACGTACCTGGAATCTCCCATGGACCGGACGGTCTCAGCCGACGACCTGCGCAGCCTGAAGACGAACCAGAAGAAGCAGACAACGGAGAATTCGATGACTGGGTGGACAACATGTACGGCTTTACACACCTCATAAATCCACCTCCACACTTGGGAGACGCTCCTCTACAACACCAGGTTAAGCGGAAAACGAGCAACTTCAAGACGGAAGCGATGGGCTTCAGTGCGCTCATACAGCAGACAAGCGGGACGGCGGGCAAGCTACCGGACATTCCAGAAATTGACTACGCAATCGTACCGCGCACGGAGGTTGCCCAGAAGTTTGACCACAGAATAGCGAAAGTCTACGAATTTCTGTGCACCAAGAGAAGACCGAAGCTGGTTCAGAAGGAGCTCGATGCGTTCGTCAAATACGCAGGACAATTCTTCGTGAAGGATGGCCGACTATGGAAGATAGCAAAGAACGGGAACCACAGGAGAGTACTACCCCCAGAACTACGAGCGAAAGCGTTCGTGAGTATGCACGACTTCATAGGACACAGAGGCGTACAGGCGACAATCTCCTTCGTGGCCGGTGATGAGCCTCAGGACCAGCTAGGCCCCGGAAACACCACGCAGCCCATCACTATTCGCGCCCGTCAGTCAATTCACGCAGTATGAAGACGAGCGGCTTCACAAGGAAGGCGAGCGACTACCGAAGGAGCGAGTACGGAGACATGCCATTCCAAGGGTCGAAGGAGCCGATGCCGAGCTGCCGGCGGCTGACCGAGGCCGCCAGAGCTCTAGCCAGGACAGAGGAGGCGATCGATCGAGGGTCTGGTCTGGGCGACCGCCACGGAGTCCAGCAATTGGTACGAAGGTCGTCGGAAGAAGCACGGAAGACAAGGGAGTGAGGGGGACGGCCTTCCGAGGCCTATGAAGACGAGCGGATGGACTTCAGACGCGATCACGTGGTGACGCGCCACAAGACTAAGCGCTCTCGTGACCGCGGATGCAAGTCGAGCGGCGACGTGATAGGCTCGGTGCAAACACCTACCTAACCACCGGAGTGCGCCGTAGGGGTTCAGGAGAGGAGGATCGCGACGTGAGCGTGGGAGGAGCAGGGTTTCCTATGATTGGACGATTGGTAGGATAGTTGTAGTTTATTTGGTGACGATTTGTACAGTATATAAGCCAGCAGGATTGCGGCCCAGCAAAGCAGCGCAGTAGCTCCAGAGATCGAGTCCGAGTCCAAGAATCATCTAGTCGACACTCAATTGAAGACCGTCCGTCTTCAAACCTCCTCTTGCAGACTAGCCTCACCCACGGAAGTTGCTTGACTTCCATCTGAAGTTGCTCAACTTCCTTGTCTATCGTCGACGGGCTACGTGAAGAAGAGCGACTACACCGGGAACCTGTCCTCCACCTCGCACCCTACTAGGTAGCTGATCTCGTGCTCGTTTGGGTGTGTGTTTCGCCCAGCGACCCAGAGTTACCCCATCATTCTGGAGCCCACCGCGAGGGGTTCAAGAACAGTCTCCACCGGTTCCGGCTCAAGAATCCCACGTTTGCGGCCGACGCGGAGCGAACGTATCCGTCGCCTCCATCGACAAACCGAACAGGCTTTAGAGGAAATCGAAGCAGAAGACCCCGAGAGAGCAGAGCAGCTCACTACCGTTATCGAGAACAACTTCGCAGTTTTCGCAGACTCTCCGCTTACCGAACTAGAGGACGCTTCCGAAGACGAGCAGGAGGACATTGAAGTTCCGGACCATCCGTTCCTGACTTCAGAATCAATTAGTAACCCAAGACCTACGCTATCACATACCGCAGGGGCCTTCAACCTACCTAGGAACCCCCTTCCTTCCCTGCTAGCCTACGCCGCTCAAATATTACCTACGGCTCTACCACCCGTAGTACCACCTACAATCCATTCAATGGCTAGCGCAGATCTATCGAAACTACCGTTGCGTACGGAAAGGAGTGCGCCCCAATTCGATGAGGAATCTAAGGACACCGTCGAGCGGTACTTTGACGACCTTGCCCGACTTCTGAAGAAGCATAGCATCACTGATGAACAAGCTTGCAAGGCGGCGGCGGTCGACTACATACCAGCGGGAGTCGCCAAGCGATGGAAGTCCCTGCCGACGTTCTCGGACACCCAGAAGACGTATGAAGAATTCAAGACGGAGGTTCTATCCTTCTACCTCGGGACGGATGCCCAGTACACCTGGACACTGCGAGAATACAATGAAGTCATCGGGGAAGCCGTACGTACGGGGATATCCAGCCTCGAAACCTACATGAAGTTCTACGGCAAATTCTATCCCATCTACCGGTACTTGCATGCGAAGACCGAGCCAGAGCTAACGGAGCGCGACGCGTCGACAGCCTTGCTACGGCTAGTTCCTATGCAGTACACAATGGCGGTATCCGCGCGGTTAGCACACCAGGTGCCTGCCAAACACAAAGAAGAAGCTTACACGGTCGCGCAAGTTCATGAAGCAATTTCCTATTGTCTGGCGGACGGAGGCCCGTTCGGCGGGATCGGAAGTTGGTCAACTGCGACGTCCGGTAACCTCGCTCGAGTCAATCCTCCGGCTCCAGCCATGGCCTCCACGGTTACGGTGAAAACCGAGCCGGATCTATCGGCCTTCAAGCGGGAGATGATCTCCATGATGAGTTCGACCATGCGCGACTTCGTGAGCCAGCAGAGGATGCAAGCCACGCAACCACCGCAACAAGGGGAACAATACCCTCCACCACCACAACCTCCCCAGGGAAGGTACCAGCAGCAGCAAGGGGGCCTATACGGGCGTAATCCACCCGCTAACGACGAATGCATCTACTGTGGCCTACCGGGATGTCGGTTGAAGACGTGCCCGAAAGTCGCAGAGGACATGACGGCGGGACTCATCCGGAAGGACGTATACGACAAAATCATCCTACCAGGAGGCGGTGTGATCCCTCGTAGTCTGCCAGGGAACTGTATGCGCGATAGAGTCAATGCTTGGCACGAAAAGAACCCAAACCAACGAGCGCGAGGAACCATGAGCAACATCTATCAGTTCGAGATGCAGGAAGACGAGCGTACCTTGGAAGAGGAGTTAGAAGTCCTCATGCACAAGGCAAACATGGTTAAAGAGCGCATGAACACTCGCTCGGGACGGCAGGTTTTTGATGGAGTCGAGCTAGAGACGCGGCCTCGACGTATTACGCGCAACTCGGAGAAAGGGAGGGACGACACGCGGGCAGGGACGCCTGAGCGTGATCAGCCGCCTCACCAGCCGACGAGAGAAAAGGGAAAGGAGAAGGAGAAGCACGTTACATGGGACACGAGGGCAAAAGAGCCTGAACAGACCTTCCATCCCTATGCGCCGACTGTGGTACCCAGAGGCCAGGAACTGCCGAAGAAGGACGAACCACCGGTCAGAAGGACCGCAGCGATCATCGACCCGACCGCGGAAGAAAGAGTCTTCAACCGAAGCTTCGGAGACAGCCAGAGTATCACAGTGTCACCAGCCGAGCTACTCAGTATTTCTCCAGGACTCAGGAAGCGAGTGCATGAGGCCACAGCTCTCAGGCGAACGCAAGTCAGAGACGAGCAACTGCAGGAAGTGACCAACCGGGAAGGCGAGCGGCCTCGGAACAAGGTACTAGTGACCGAAGTCGCTGAAGACGAAGACTTCCTGGAAGACAACCTCCAGACAGCAGGAAGTTCATCCTCAGGGACTGGAAGGCCGACGCTTGGATCCTTTGCATTCGTAGACCTGGACTATGAAGGCAGCGAGGACGAGGACGAAGAGCCAAAGTCGCACAATGCCCCGTATGTAGCTCCGGGACAAGGCTATCCTGCGAGCAGTCGGCGGAAGTCAACCATCGTAGCCTCGGAATCGGAGAAGCTGAGGTCGCTGTTCACCTGGGTAGCTCGAACGGACACGCCGACAGAGTGTACACTCGACGATGGGTCCCAGATCGTCGGTATAAACGACCAAATTGCTTATGCGTTGAAGATCCCCTACGATCCTACCAAGCGAAGGAGGATGATCAGCGCAAATGGGACGGTCGACATGACACTCGGTCTAGCAAAGAACGTGCCTGTGGAATTAGGTGGCGGGATCGTGGTCTACCTCCAGATGCATGTGGTGAAGGCAGCGCCTTACCAGATCCTCCTAGGAAGGCCGTTCATGACGGTGATGCGTGCGAGGTCGAGCAACTCTATGGATGGACAATTGTCAATTACCGTCACTTGCCCTAACTCGAACCGCGAACTGACGCTACCGACCTACGCGCATGGAGACTCTCCGAGTTATGGACTCAGAGTCGAGGGTTTTCGGGCTTCGAGGATCTGATGAACAGTCAGGGAGAGGTCGCTCTCGTCCTCGACTATGACGCAAGAACGGGTCAAGTTTTCACGACGGCGTACAAGGACTTAGAAAACCTAGAAAATTCCACAATTCAGTCAGCATATTTATCGGCCTGTGACGACTCCGAGACAAAGCAGAAAATCAAAACCATGTTCTCGAAAGTACCGATCCAGGAATCGGAAGGGGATAGAATGCGGAGCCGACAACCACATCGCGAAGTCGACCGAGCCCTCTTCCGAGGACGAGCACTCCCAGAATACGCTACGAAAACCAGAGGCAGAAGAGCAGTCAGAACCCGGTCTAGGTCCAGCGAAGCAGCAAGAGCGAGCGAGAAAACTGAGGCGAGCGAGCAAGAACAAGAGGCGGAAGGCGAGCAACTTCCAGAAGACGACGAGCGGCAAGCAGCCACCGAGGACCCCGAGAGCGTACGCAGCTACGTGAAATCGAAGAAGAAGTACAAGCCAGTGGATAAGAAAGTACGACCAGTGATTGGGGAGCTTCCAAAGCAATACAGAATTGTACGGGAGATAATCGGCGACCCTCTCGAAGGGATGAAGCCGCTTGACCTCAATCCAAAGCCTTTTGAACCAACTGGGCGGTACACAGCTGAACGACGCGAGAAGCTCCACAAAGTCAATGCTCACCTATCGGAAGAAGAGCTAGCTTTGCTAGACGACATGATGTGTAAACAGGAGCAGGGATTCGCTTGGGAAGACAGCGAGCGTGGCCACTTCAGGACGGACATGTTCCCACCAGTGAAGTTTGCGGTTGTGCCTCACACTCCGTGGATTGAAACGAATTTCCCCATTCCACCCGGAACCTACCGACAAATCTGTGAGATCATGAAGAAGAAAATAGAATCAGGCGTATATGAACCCTCAAATGCGTCTTACCGATCCAGGTGGTTCTGTGTGCTGAAGAAGGACGGGAGTCTGAGGATCGTCCATAGTCTGGAGCCGCTCAACAGAGTCTCTATTCAACACAGCGGTGTACCACCGATACCCGACCACATGGCAGAACGCTTTGCAGGGCGTGCGTGCGGGACGACCTTGGATCTATACGTTGGATACGACGAGAGGATCCTGGACGAAGAGTCGCGCGACCTCACGACCTTTCAAACGCCTTTCGGAGCCATGCGACTGACGACGCTACCAATGGGATGGACAAATTCAGTACCCATCTTCCACGACGACGTGACCTACATATTGCAGCCTGAAATTCCGGATACGACGATTCCCTACATCGACGACGTACCTGTCATTGGACCGGAGTCTTCCTACGAACGGGAAGATGGTTCTTTCGAGTGTATGAAGGGGAATCCAGGCATCAGGAGGTACATCTGGGAGCACATGCAAGACGTCAACAGGATTGTACAGCGGATGAAACATGCGGGAGGTACCTTCTCGGGCAAGAAGTTCGTCTGCGCGGCGCGCGACTTCGTAGCGGTGGGACATCGATGCACACCGGAAGGCCGTCTTCCAGAGAGAGGTTGCGTGGATGCGGTACTCAAATGGGGACCGTGTAAAAATGTTTCCGAAGTACGGTCGTTCCTGGGAACGGTAGGCGTTGGGAGGATCTTCATCAAGAACTTCGGGAAGAAGGCCGCGCCATTAGTCAAGCTTACGCGGAAGGACGTACCGTTCGAATGGGGAGAAGAACAGGACAAGGCCATGGAGGATCTAAAGACAGCATTAGTGGAATCCCCGGCCTTGAAGTCGATCAACTACGAGTCGAAGGCCCCGGTAATTCTAGCGGTGGACACCTCGTATATCGCGGTCGGCTACCAGCTGTGTCAAGAGGATCCGGAAGACCCGCGGAAACGATACTACAACCGCTTTGGATCCCTTACCTTGAACGAAAGGGAAGCCAGGTTCTCGCAACCGAAGCTCGAGCTCTATGGTCTGTACCGAGCATTGAAGGCGCTCCGCTTCTGGCTGGTCGGTGTACGAAACCTAATAGTAGAAATGGATGCGACATCTACGAAAGCCATGATCCAGAATCCGGATGTCGCGCCGAATGCAGTCATGAATAGGTGGATCATTAGCATCAATATGTTCCACTTCGAAATGCGGCACGTACCTGGAATCTCCCATGGACCGGACGGTCTCAGCCGACGACCTGCGCAGCCTGAAGACGAACCAGAAGAAGCAGACAACGGAGAATTCGATGACTGGGTGGACAACATGTACGGCTTTACACACCTCATAAATCCACCTCCACACTTGGGAGACGCTCCTCTACAACACGAGGTTAAGCGGAAAACGAGCAACTTCAAGACGGAAGCGATGGGCTTCAGTGCGCTCATGCAGCAGACAAGCGGGACGGCGGGCAAGCTACCGGACATTCCAGAAATTGACTACGCAATCGTACCGCGCACGGAGGTTGCCCAGAAGTTTGACCACAGAATAGCGAACGTCTACGAATTTCTGTGCACCAAGAGAAGACCGAAGCTGGTTCAGAAGGAGCTCGATGCGTTCGTCAAATACGCAGGACAATTCTTCGTGAAGGATGGCCGACTATGGAAGATAGCAAAGAACGGGAACCACAGGAGAGTACTACCCCCAGAACTACGAGCGAAAGCGTTCGTGAGTATGCACGACTTCATAGGACACAGAGGCGTACAGGCGACAATCTCCTTCGTGGCCGAACGGTTCTGGTGGCCAGAAATGAAGGCGGATGTGGCCTGGTATGTGAGAAGCTGCCACCAATGTCAAATTCGACAAAAATGATGGGGTAACTCTGGGTCGCTGGGCGAAACACACACCCAAACGAGCACGAGATCAGCTACCTAGTAGGGTGCGAGGTGGAGGACAGGTTCCCGGTGTAGTCGCTCTTCTTCACGTAGCCCGTCGACGATAGACAAGGAAGTTGAGCAACTTCAGATGGAAGTCAAGCAACTTCCGTGGGTGAGGCTAGTCTGCAAGAGGAGGTTTGAAGACGGACGGTCTTCAATTGAGTGTCGACTAGATGATTCTTGGACTCGGACTCGATCTCTGGAGCTACTGCGCTGCTTTGCTGGGCCGCAATCCTGCTGGCTTATATACTGTACAAATCGTCACCAAATAAACTACAACTATCCTACCAATCGTCCAATCATAGGAAACCCTGCTCCTCCCACGCTCACGTCGCGATCCTCCTCTCCTGAACCCCTACGGCGCACTCCGGTGGTTAGGTAGGTGTTTGCACCGAGCCTATCACGTCGCCGCTCGACTTGCATCCGCGGTCACGAGAGCGCTTAGTCTTGTGGCGCGTCACCACGTGATCGCGTCTGAAGTCCATCCGCTCGTCTTCATAGGCCTCGGAAGGCCGTCCCCCTCACTCCCTTGTCTTCCGTGCTTCTTCCGACGACCTTCGTACCAATTGCTGGACTCCGTGGCGGTCGCCCAGACCAGACCCTCGATCGATCGCCTCCTCTGTCCTGGCTAGAGCTCTGGCGGCCTCGGTCAGCCGCCGGCAGCTCGGCATCGGCTCCTTCGACCCTTGGAATGGCATGTCTCCGTACTCGCTCCTTCGGTAGTCGCTCGCCTTCCTTGTGAAGCCGCTCGTCTTCATACTGCGTGAATTGACTGACGGGCGCGAATAGTGATGGGCTGCGTGGTGTTTCCGGGGCCTAGCTGGTCCTGAGGCTCATCACCTCCCCCCCACTTGCATTCGAACCGTCCCCGGTTTGCGCGTATATAAACACCCTCGTTCCGTCCTCGATTTTCATCCTTCGCAATGTCTGCCTTCATCTTCCTCAATGTTCCCATCCTCACGGAGACTGTCCGTCAGCTTGAAGTTGCGATCTCTGAGTTCGAAGCTCTTGCTGCCGCTCGTACTGAGGAGGACGTTGGAATCATCTACGATTCTTACGACCATATCGCTGAACTGGTGGTACGTCGTCCTCCTTCCGCGTGTAGGCCCTCGTCTTCGTGGCTGACTGTCTTCATGGCAGGACACTTTGATCACCTTGGGGGACGATGGCGAGGTTGCCGCGGACTTCGTGAAACGGACCGAGAATACGATCACCGAGGGCTGGCCTGCCTTGGCTGACCGTCAGCTCTTCCTTTTCCAAGAGCTTGTCGCCCGGTCCCGTCGGTGCGCTCGTCGGGCCGACCTCGATGCTCGTCGCATTGCCTGTCAGCAGCGGCTCCGGAAGCAACTCTGCGCGCGCCGCGTCCTCAATCGCGCCGGAGGATCCTTGATCACGGAGTCTATTCTGGTTGATGCCCGGATCCGGAAGGTCGAAAAGGAAATGGAGGAGATAGATCAGGAGTTTGCCAGCCTCCGAGAGGACATCCACTTTTGAGTAGCCGCGTGTCGTATAAAGCCGCTGTAACTCGAGTTGGCCCTTGAACTCCTCTCTCCGCTTCGTGCGCACATTGTTGAGCAAATCGAGTTCTTCGAGACGGTATCCGTCGACCACGGCTGTCCCCGCGTTGTGTATGAACACGCGCTTTCCCGTTTAGGACAACTTTTGGTGAGCTTCTCGGCCTGATGCTTCTCGCGCTTGATTGACACCTTCCCAGTATGGTTGGAGCATGCTTCATGACGGCCTTCTCGTCGGCGTTTCCGACCTACTTGCCCGCGTGTCCGTCGCCATCGACCAGTGTTTCTTCTCCAACGGCCTTGAGGCGTTCCTTGTCGACCTGGTCCAGACGCACCGCCTGCCGTACCGCCTCCACTTCCTGGACTCAGTGCATGCCACTCTGCAACACGAACTTCAACTCCTGGAGGTCATGCGCCACCTGGCGCGCGACGACCGGTACCGCGTTCATTTTTCGGAAGTACTCGCGCGTCTGGAATTGGTCGCCGCTGAACTGCGCGAGGTGCGTATTGAGCAGTCCGCCCTCCACGCGGCCATCAAGAAGCTGGAAAGGTCGCCGTCCTCTCTGTCAGACGAGGATGAAGTCTTCGGTTCTATTCCTTTGATGTGCGACTGATTGGGGCCGCCCTCGATCGCCGTCGCGCGGAGAGCGCTTAGGTTACCGCATTTGGACGTTGTACTTCACGGTTCCCTTCACGTTCTTCTGGCTGCCGCCCTTAATAAACGTTTTGGCCTTCGGGTTGTCCGCCTTCGTGCATTCTCCTCTCGTCTTCTCATCCATCGCCCACCATGTCCGCTTCCAACCGCCGCTCGTCTTCCAACGTCGCCGCCACTCGCTCGTCTTCCGATGCTCCTCGGCGACCGATCCCCAAGGAGCTGTTCAAGTGGCTCCCGTTGCAATTCACGCGTGAATCCGATCGACTTGGCTGTGAGGAGCCCGTTCCTACTACGCCTGACGAGCTTCGCGATCAGGACGCCGCTCCGCTGACGATCAGCGACTTCCGGGCGATCTTGGAAGAGTACACCGACGACCAGCTTGCTACGTTCTCATATGGCACGTTCAAGGCCATGTTTGATCGTATCGTCATGGCTCTGGTACGCCGTCCCGGCCTTCCAAGTCTTGTCTCGCTGACACATTCCTTTTTCGCAGCACCGTCTCGTCCCGGAGTGGAATTGGTACCTGGATCCCCTGCTCCTCGCCGCGCTCCCGACGTTCGAGTTTTACGCGCCGCCCTCCCTAGTCTCGGAGTTCTTTCGCTCGTACGCGCTGACTTCTCGCCGGTTGCGGCTGTTCGCGGTTTCGAGCACCGTAGCGGAGTCCCCCCTGGAGATCGACATCGCCTTCCAGGCTCACCGCCTTCGGCTGGGCTTCTTCGAGCGTAAGTACTTACGTTCTTCGCCCTCACTGTTGCTTGACTAAGACCGCTCCTCCTTGCAGTGAACTGGTACCACGAGATCATCCAGCCACGCTGGATGGAGGTCGCCGATTACCCGCCCGACATGCGCGCCTCTCGGGAAACCATCGACACTCGCGTCGACCAGTTCTTGCCTCTGCTGTCCGGCATGCGTTACGTCCCGGTCCTCGACAAGAAGCGTCTCACGAGGATACTCGTCACACGCCCCACTTCCTCGTCGACCGCGCATTCGTCTGACCCCGATGCCCTTCCTGGCGACGCCTTCCTGGCTGCGATGGTCACTGGTGTCGAGTACGTTCCCGAAGAGGAAGCTTCTGACGACGAGCCTCTGGCCGACGCTGCCCAGCGCGACTCTCCTCGTCGTTTCCGCACACGCTCCCCCCTCTCGCCTGACCAACCTCCTCCTCCTCCGCTTTCTCAGCTGCCGCTGAAGAGGAAGAAGACGCCCCTCTTCTTCAGCACCGATGAGAGCGAACCGCCCAAGAAGCCCGTCGACAAGGGAAAGCGTAAGGCGGTTTCTCCTCCCGCGGACGATTCCGACCGCGATGCCGAGGGCGAGGTCGACGATGAAGGCGAAGAAGAAGTCGACCAACTCGAGGAGGAGGAGCCTCCTAAGAAGAAGTCCCGCACCTCACCCCGCAAACGTCCGCCTCCCGTCGTCGAGTTGTCGCCTAGGGTCAAGAAGCGCGACAAGAAGCCTCCTTCCACTCGCCAAGGTTCCGTGGAGTTGTCCAGCGCCGTGCAGATCGAGGGCGACTGCGACGAGTGCCGTCGCGCCGGGGTCACCTGCAGACGTCCGGACCCTTCCGCGTTCCGCTGCAACTTCTGCAAGAAGAAGGGGAAAAGCTTCTCTTGCGCGTACGACCACCTGAGTGTCCAGGGGACGGTCAAAGGTCAGTACCTTCCCCCTTCTTCTCTTGGTCTTCTTGCTGACTTCTTGTCTTCTTTCTAGTGCACGCCCGCATCGGCGCGATGTACAACGGCGTTGGGTTTTCCTTCCGGGAACCCTCGCAGCTGCCGCCCGCCGACCGTCTTCTCGCCGTCGACTTCGTCCGCCAGTTCGAGAGGAACTCGCACAAATTCCTCTCCGTCGACAAGGCCGCGCTCCAGGAGCGTCTTCGTCCGAAGACCATCCGGAAGGACACCCCCGTCTACCCGTACCCGGAGGGTCCTACGCGTTATCCTTCGCTCGACGAGAAGGGCCGCCTGCTCGAGGACTATGGCAACAGCAAGGCCGAACCCGACGACTCTACGCCGCCTCCTCGTTCGTCTCGCGCTTCTGGCAGCGTCAAGAAGGAGAAGCCGAGCCCCTCCAAGTCGACTTCCCAACCGGCGACGCCCCTCAAGATCTCGATCAAGTCCTCATCTTCCAAGCGCAAGTCGCCGGAGCCGGTCAGCTTCTCGCCGGAGGTTGTCGCGAAGGTCAACCATCTTCGCTCGCAGGTCAGCCTCGCACGCGCGCGCATCGTCGAGGACTTGGTGTCCATTCGGCAGCTTTCCCGCCGCGAGACTCGACAGACCCAGCTCGATTTTGGCGTGAAGATCGAAGGGTGCGACGACGTGCGGTCCTTCAAGGACTTGGTGGCGTCCAATGGCTATCGTGAGGATCTCCTCGAGCTTCTTCGCAACGCCGAGTAGGGACTTCTTCGACGCGCGCGCGTCCACGGACTTCTTGTTGTTAGCTTTTCTTGTCATCTCCTGCTTGGTCGTCGTCTCGTCCTGTCGTCGCGCGGCTCGCGCTGTCTTGTTTTCTGTTTTTCGCATATCTCTCCTCTGCTCGTCTCTGTCTCCCGCGGACTAGTCTCTCCGTCTCCCTCCTGTCGCTCTGGGCTTTGTAATATCTCCTTCTGGTTTTCTTTTCCCGTATCCCGTTGCGCTCAGCTTCTGTTGTCCGTCTTCATCTGTACTGTATCTAGTATCCCGAATGTATCGCATCGCCTTCTGCTCTTCTTCTTGTGTGATCTCCGAGATGACCGACGCGCGAAGCGCCTCTTTGAAGCGCTCTTCGGCCTGTAGAGGAATTGACTTCCGTAGTCAAGCGACTTCCTCCCCCCCACTTTTTCCATTTGACGTCCTCGTCAATCGTGAGTGTCAGCCGTGTTCGTCGTCGTCTGCTAAACCTTCCTCTTCGTAGTTTTCTGTTGTGTTTTCTAATTCTTGCAGTCGGCTCTGTGGTGCGTCCAGTTCCTCAATATTGAAGTTGATTGGGTCCTCACGCGCTAGGTAGGGGATGATTCTGAAGGCCGCTATGGGTCGATCGAAGACGGTCCCATCGAGTTCTGCAATGATGTACGCGCCGCCTCTGTTGCGCGATATCACTACTAGAGGGCCTAGGTACCGTGGTCTCATCTTCCTGTTGAGCGACTTCTCAATTGCCGTGTTCCGCATCAGAACCAGCCTCCCTCGCTGGAAGTTGAAGTCTCGGATGGTTGCGCTGTGTTCCTTCTCGAATAGCTCCGCAGCTTGGACGCGTGTTCGGTAGACGGTTGACCGCAACCGCGCTATGTCCTCCGGTCTTTTCTGCAAGGCCATCGCCCTGTTGGTGATCAACTCCGTTGTGGACACGAGCTTCGTCGGTATAGGCAGCAGGTACGTGGCTTCTGTGATGTCCATGGGCAGGATTGGATCCGTCCCAGTTACCGCGTAGTAGGGTGAGCACCCTAGTCTCCTGCGTACTGTGATTCGGTCCGCCCAGAGTACTGAATATACCCGCGCCACCCATTGCGTCGTATCACCTTCGCATGCTTTGAAGAGCGCGTCCCGGACGTGGAAATGAGGCCGCTCGACGATTCCGTTCGCTCGTGAGTTGTATCCTGAGATCCGTATGTGCTTGACGTGGTATTGCTTTGCCAGGTACTCCAACGCTGCAACCCATGGACTTCCGTTGTCTGAAACGATCTCGGACAGCGCTCCCCATCTGCACAGCAGGTCTTGATAGATCCAGTCGCCGACCGCCTTCGCTGTTTGGACTGTACTTGCCCGCCCTTCAGCATAACTTGTGGTTGCACACCTCGCATGGAAGAAGTGCTTGTACGAGCCAGGCATGTCCATAGAGTCGACGTGAACTCGCACGAACGGCGCCGCAGGATAGGATACTGCAGGTGGTATGTAGATCCGCGTAGTTTGTCGAATTTGACATTGGTGGCAGCTTCTCACATACCAGGCCACATCCGCCTTCATTTCTGGCCACCAGAACCGTTCGGCCACGAAGGAGATTGTCGCCTGTACGCCTCTGTGTCCTATGAAGTCGTGCATACTCACGAACGCTTTCGCTCGTAGTTCTGGGGGTAGTACTCTCCTGTGGTTCCCGTTCTTTGCTATCTTCCATAGTCGGCCATCCTTCACGAAGAATTGTCCTGCGTATTTGACGAACGCATCGAGCTCCTTCTGAACCAGCTTCGGTCTTCTCTTGGTGCACAGAAATTCGTAGACTTTCGCTATTCTGTGGTCAAACTTCTGGGCAACCTCCGTGCGCGGTACGATTGCGTAGTCAATTTCTGGAATGTCCGGTAGCTTGCCCGCCGTCCCGCTTGTCTGCTGTATGAGCGCACTGAAGCCCATCGCTTCCGTCTTGAAGTTGCTCGTTTTCCGCTTAACCTGGTGTTGTAGAGGAGCGTCTCCCAAGTGTGGAGGTGGATTTATGAGGTGTGTAAAGCCGTACATGTTGTCCACCCAGTCATCGAATTCTCCGTTGTCTGCTTTTTCTGGTTCGTCGTCAGGCTGCGCAGGTCGTCGGCTGAGACCGTCCGGTCCATGGGAGATTCCAGGTACGTGCCGCATTTCGAAGTGGAACATATTGATGCTAATGATCCACCTATTCATGACTGCATTCGGCGCGACATCCGGATTCTGGATCATGGCTTTCGTAGATGTCGCATCCATTTCTACTATTAGGTTTCGTACACCGACCAGCCAGAAGCGGAGCGCCTTCAATGCTCGGTACAGACCATAGAGCTCGAGCTTCGGTTGCGAGAACCTGGCTTCCCTTTCGTTCAAGGTAATGGATCCAAAGCGGTTGTAGTATCGTTTCCGCGGGTCTTCCGGATCCTCTTGACACAGCTGGTAGCCGACCGCGATATACGAGGTGTCCACCGCTAGAATTACCGGGGCCTTCGACTCGTAGTTGATCGACTTCAAGGCCGGGGATTCCACTAATGCTGTCTTTAGATCCTCCATGGCCTTGTCCTGTTCTTCTCCCCATTCGAACGGTACGTCCTTCCGCGTAAGCTTGACTAATGGCGCGGCCTTCTTCCCGAAGTTCTTGATGAAGATCCTCCCAACGCCTACCGTTCCCAGGAACGACCGTACTTCGGAAACATTTTTACACGGTCCCCATTTGAGTACCGCATCCACGCAACCTCTCTCTGGAAGACGGCCTTCCGGTGTGCATCGATGTCCCACCGCTACGAAGTCGCGCGCCGCGCAGACGAACTTCTTGCCCGAGAAGGTACCTCCCGCATGTTTCATCCGCTGTACAATCCTGTTGACGTCTTGCATGTGCTCCCAGATGTACCTCCTGATGCCTGGATTCCCCTTCATACACTCGAAAGAACCATCTTCCCGTTCGTAGGAAGACTCCGGTCCAATGACAGGTACGTCGTCGATGTAGGGAATCGTCGTATCCGGAATTTCAGGCTGCAATATGTAGGTCACGTCGTCGTGGAAGATGGGTACTGAATTTGTCCATCCCATTGGTAGCGTCGTCAGTCGCATGGCTCCGAAAGGCGTTTGAAAGGTCGTGAGGTCGCGCGACTCTTCGTCCAGGATCCTCTCGTCGTATCCAACGTATAGATCCAAGGTCGTCCCGCACGCACGCCCTGCAAAGCGTTCTGCCATGTGGTCGGGTATCGGTGGTACACCGCTGTGTTGAATAGAGACTCTGTTGAGCGGCTCCAGACTATGGACGATCCTCAGACTCCCGTCCTTCTTCAGCACACAGAACCACCTGGATCGGTAAGACGCATTTGAGGGTTCGTATACGCCTGATTCTATTTTCTTCTTCATGATCTCACAGATTTGTCGGTAGGTTCCGGGTGGAATGGGGAAATTCGTTTCAATCCACGGAGTGTGAGGCACAACCGCAAACTTCACTGGTGGGAACATGTCCGTCCTGAAGTGGCCACGCTCGCTGTCTTCCCAAGCGAATCCCTGCTCCTGTTTACACATCATGTCGTCTAGCAAAGCTAGCTCTTCTTCCGATAGGTGAGCATTGACTTTGTGGAGCTTCTCGCGTCGTTCAGCTGTGTGCCGCCCAGTTGGTTCAAAAGGCTTTGGATTGAGGTCAAGCGGCTTCATCCCTTCGAGAGGGTCGCCGATTATCTCCCGTACAATTCTGTATTGCTTTGGAAGCTCCCCAATCACTGGTCGTACTTTCTTATCCACTGGCTTGTACTTCTTCTTCGATTTCACGTAGCTGCGTACGCTCTCGGGGTCCTCGGTGGCTGCTTGCCGCTCGTCGTCTTCTGGAAGTTGCTCGCCTTCCGCCTCTTGTTCTTGCTCGCTCGCCTCAGTTTTCTCGCTCGCTCTTGCTGCTTCGCTGGACCTAGACCGGGTTCTGACTGCTCTTCTGCCTCTGGTTTTCGTAGCGTATACTGGGAGTGCTCGTCCTCGGAAGAGGGCTCGTTCGACTTCGCGATGTGGTTGTCGGCTCCGCATTCTATCCCCTTCCGATCCCTGGATCGGTACTTTCGAGAACATGGTTTTGATTTTCTGCTTTGTCTCGGAGTCGTCACAGGCCGATAAATATGCTGACTGAATTGTGGAATTTTCTAGGTTTTCTAAGTCCTTGTACGCCGTCGTGAAAACTTGACCCGTTCTTGCGTCATAGTCGAGGACGAGAGCGACCTCTCCCTGACTGTTCATCAGATCCTCGAAGCCCGAAAACCCTCGACTCTGAGTCCATAACTCGGAGAGTCTCCATGCGCGTAGGTCGGTAGCGTCAGTTCGCGGTTCGAGTTAGGGCAAGTGACGGTAATTGACAATTGTCCATCCATAGAGTTGCTCGACCTCGCACGCATCACCGTCATGAACGGCCTTCCTAGGAGGATCTGGTAAGGCGCTGCCTTCACCACATGCATCTGGAGGTAGACCACGATCCCGCCACCTAATTCCACAGGCACGTTCTTTGCTAGACCGAGTGTCATGTCGACCGTCCCATTTGCGCTGATCATCCTCCTTCGCTTGGTAGGATCGTAGGGGATCTTCAACGCATAAGCAATTTGGTCGTTTATACCGACGATCTGGGACCCATCGTCGAGTGTACACTCTGTCGGCGTGTCCGTTCGAGCTACCCAGGTGAACAGCGACCTCAGCTTCTCCGATTCCGAGGCTACGATGGTTGACTTCCGCCGACTGCTCGCAGGATAGCCTTGTCCCGGAGCTACATACGGGGCATTGTGCGGCTTTGGCTCTTCGTCCTCGTCCTCGCTGCCTTCATAGTCCAGGTCTACGAATGCAAAGGATCCAAGCGTCGGCCTTCCAGTCCCTGAGGATGAACTTCCTGCTGTCTGGAGGTTGTCTTCCAGGAAGTCTTCGTCTTCAGCGACTTCGGTCACTAGTACCTTGTTCCGAGGCCGCTCGCCTTCCCGGTTGGTCACTTCCTGCAGTTGCTCGTCTCTGACTTGCGTTCGCCTGAGAGCTGTGGCCTCATGCACTCGCTTCCTGAGTCCTGGAGAAATACTGAGTAGCTCGGCTGGTGACACTGTGATACTCTGGCTGTCTCCGAAGCTTCGGTTGAAGACTCTTTCTTCCGCGGTCGGGTCGATGATCGCTGCGGTCCTTCTGACCGGTGGTTCGTCCTTCTTCGGCAGTTCCTGGCCTCTGGGTACCACAGTCGGCGCATAGGGATGGAAGGTCTGTTCAGGCTCTTTTGCCCTCGTGTCCCATGTAACGTGCTTCTCCTTCTCCTTTCCCTTTTCTCTCGTCGGCTGGTGAGGCGGCTGATCACGCTCAGGCGTCCCTGCCCGCGTGTCGTCCCTCCCTTTCTCCGAGTTGCGCGTAATACGTCGAGGCCGCGTCTCTAGCTCGACTCCATCAAAAACCTGCCGTCCCGAGCGAGTGTTCATGCGCTCTTTAACCATGTTTGCCTTGTGCATGAGGACTTCTAACTCCTCTTCCAAGGTACGCTCGTCTTCCTGCATCTCGAACTGATAGATGTTGCTCATGGTTCCTCGCGCTCGTTGGTTTGGGTTCTTTTCGTGCCAAGCATTGACTCTATCGCGCATACAGTTCCCTGGCAGACTACGAGGGATCACACCGCCTCCTGGTAGGATGATTTTGTCGTATACGTCCTTCCGGATGAGTCCCGCCGTCATGTCCTCTGCGACCTTCGGGCACGTCTTCAACCGACATCCCGGTAGGCCACAGTAGATGCATTCGTCGTTAGCGGGTGGATTACGTCCGTATAGGCCCCCTTGCTGCTGCTGGTACCTTCCCTGGGGAGGTTGTGGTGGTGGAGGGTATTGTTCCCCTTGTTGCGGTGGTTGCGTGGCTTGCATCCTCTGCTGGCTCACGAAGTCGCGCATGGTCGAACTCATCATGGAGATCATCTCCCGCTTGAAGGCCGATAGATCCGGCTCGGTTTTCACCGTAACCGTGGAGGCCATGGCTGGAGCCGGAGGATTGCCTCGAGCTAGGTTACCGGACGTCGCCGTTGACCAACTTCCGATCCCGCCGAACGGGCCTCCGTCCGCCAGACAATAGGAAATTGCTTCATGAACTTGCGCGACCGTGTAAGCTTCTTCTTTGTGTTTTGCAGGCACCTGGTGTGCTAACCGCGCGGATACCGCCATTGTGTACTGCATAGGAACTAGCCGTAGCAAGGCTGTCGACGCGTCGCGCTCCGTTAGCTCTGGCTCGGTCTTCGCATGCAAGTACCGGTAGATGGGATAGAATTTGCCGTAGAACTTCATGTAGGTTTCGAGGCTGGATATCCCCGTACGTACGGCTTCCCCGATGACTTCATTGTATTCTCGCAGTGTCCAGGTGTACTGGGCATCCGTCCCGAGGTAGAAGGATAGAACCTCCGTCTTGAATTCTTCATACGTCTTCTGGGTGTCCGAGAACGTCGGCAGGGACTTCCATCGCTTGGCGACTCCCGCTGGTATGTAGTCGACCGCCGCCGCCTTGCAAGCTTGTTCATCAGTGATGCTATGCTTCTTCAGAAGTCGGGCAAGGTCGTCAAAGTACCGCTCGACGGTGTCCTTAGATTCCTCATCGAATTGGGGCGCACTCCTTTCCGTACGCAACGGTAGTTTCGATAGATCTGCGCTAGCCATTGAATGGATTGTAGGTGGTACTACGGGTGGTAGAGCCGTAGGTAATATTTGAGCGGCGTAGGCTAGCAGTGAAGGAAGGGGGTTCCTAGGTAGGTTGAAGGCCCCTGCGGTATGTGATAGCGTAGGTCTTGGGTTACTAATTGATTCTGAAGTCAGGAACGGATGGTCCGGAACTTCAATGTCCTTCTGCTCGTCTTCGGAAGCGTCCTCTAGTTCGGTAAGCGGAGAGTCTGCGAAAACCGCGAAGTTGTTCTCGATAACGGTAGTGATCTGCTCTGCTCTCTCGGGGTCTTCTGCTTCGATTTCCTCTAAAGCCTGTTCGGTTTGTCGATGGAGGCGACGGATACGTTCGCTCCGCGTCGGCCGCAAACGTGGGATTCTTGAGCCGGAACCGGTGGAGACTGTTCTTGAACCCCTCGCGGTGGGCTCCAGAATGATGGGGTAACTCTGGGTCGCTGGGCGAAACACACACCCAAACGAGCACGAGATCAGCTACCTAGTAGGGTGCGAGGTGGAGGACAGGTTCCCGGTGTAGTCGCTCTTCTTCACGTAGCCCGTCGACGATAGACAAGGAAGTTGAGCAACTTCAGATGGAAGTCAAGCAACTTCCGTGGGTGAGGCTAGTCTGCAAGAGGAGGTTTGAAGACGGACGGTCTTCAATTGAGTGTCGACTAGATGATTCTTGGACTCGGACTCGATCTCTGGAGCTACTGCGCTGCTTTGCTGGGCCGCAATCCTGCTGGCTTATATACTGTACAAATCGTCACCAAATAAACTACAACTATCCTACCAATCGTCCAATCATAGGAAACCCTGCTCCTCCCACGCTCACGTCGCGATCCTCCTCTCCTGAACCCCTACGGCGCACTCCGGTGGTTAGGTAGGTGTTTGCACCGAGCCTATCACGTCGCCGCTCGACTTGCATCCGCGGTCACGAGAGCGCTTAGTCTTGTGGCGCGTCACCACGTGATCGCGTCTGAAGTCCATCCGCTCGTCTTCATAGGCCTCGGAAGGCCGTCCCCCTCACTCCCTTGTCTTCCGTGCTTCTTCCGACGACCTTCGTACCAATTGCTGGACTCCGTGGCGGTCGCCCAGACCAGACCCTCGATCGATCGCCTCCTCTGTCCTGGCTAGAGCTCTGGCGGCCTCGGTCAGCCGCCGGCAGCTCGGCATCGGCTCCTTCGACCCTTGGAATGGCATGTCTCCGTACTCGCTCCTTCGGTAGTCGCTCGCCTTCCTTGTGAAGCCGCTCGTCTTCATACTGCGTGAATTGACTGACGGGCGCGAATAGTGATGGGCTGCGTGGTGTTTCCGGGGCCTAGCTGGTCCTGAGGCTCATCACCGGCCGAACGGTTCTGGTGGCCAGAAATGAAGGCGGATGTGGCCTGGTATGTGAGAAGCTGCCACCAATGTCAAATTCGACAAACTACGCGGATCTACATACCACCTGCAGTATCCTATCCTGCGGCGCCGTTCGTGCGAGTTCACGTCGACTCTATGGACATGCCTGGCTCGTACAAGCACTTCTTCCATGCGAGGTGTGCAACCACAAGTTATGCTGAAGGGCGGGCAAGTACAGTCCAAACAGCGAAGGCGGTCGGCGACTGGATCTATCAAGACCTGCTGTGCAGATGGGGAGCGCTGTCCGAGATCGTTTCAGACAACGGAAGTCCATGGGTTGCAGCGTTGGAGTACCTGGCAAAGCAATACCACGTCAAGCACATACGGATCTCAGGATACAACTCACGAGCGAACGGAATCGTCGAGCGGCCTCATTTCCACGTCCGGGACGCGCTCTTCAAAGCATGCGAAGGTGATACGACGCAATGGGTGGCGCGGGTATATTCAGTACTCTGGGCGGACCGAATCACAGTACGCAGGAGACTAGGGTGCTCACCCTACTACGCGGTAACTGGGACGGATCCAATCCTGCCCATGGACATCACAGAAGCCACGTACCTGCTGCCTATACCGACGAAGCTCGTGTCCACAACGGAGTTGATCACCAACAGGGCGATGGCCTTGCAGAAAAGACCGGAGGACATAGCGCGGTTGCGGTCAACCGTCTACCGAACACGCGTCCAAGCTGCGGAGCTATTCGAGAAGGAACACAGCGCAACCATCCGAGACTTCAACTTCCAGCGAGGGAGGCTGGTTCTGATGCGGAACACGGCAATTGAGAAGTCGCTCAACAGGAAGATGAGACCACGGTACCTAGGCCCTCTAGTAGTGATATCGCGCAACAGAGGCGGCGCGTACATCATTGCAGAACTCGATGGGACCGTCTTCGATCGACCCATAGCGGCCTTCAGAATCATCCCCTACCTAGCGCGTGAGGACCCAATCAACTTCAATATTGAGGAACTGGACGCACCACAGAGCCGACTGCAAGAATTAGAAAACACAACAGAAAACTACGAAGAGGAAGGATTAGCAGACGACGACGAACACGGCTGACACTCACGATTGACGAGGACGTCAAATGGAAAAAGTGGGGGGGAGGAAGTCGCTTGACTACGGAAGTCAATTACTACGGAAGTCAATTCCTCTACAGGCCGAAGAGCGCTTCAAAGAGGCGCTTCGCGCGTCGGTCATCTCGGAGATCACACAACAAGAAGAGCAGAAGGCGATGCGATACATTCGGGATACTAGATACAGTACAGATTAAGAAGGACAACAGAAGCTGAGCGCAACGGGATACGGGAAAGAAAACCAGAAGGAGACATTACAAAGCCCAGAGCGACAGGAGGGAGACGGAGAGACTAGTCCGCGGGAGACAGAGACGAGCAGAGGAGAGATATGCGAAAAACAGAAAACAAGACAGCGCGAGCCGCGCGACGACAGGACGAGACGACGACCAAGCAGGAGATGACAAGAAAAGCTAACAACAAGAAGTCCGTGGACGCGCGCGCGTCGAAGAAGTCCCTACTCGGCGTTGCGAAGAAGCTCGAGGAGATCCTCACGATAGCCATTGGACGCCACCAAGTCCTTGAAGGACCGCACGTCGTCGCACCCTTCGATCTTCACGCCAAAATCGAGCTGGGTCTGTCGAGTCTCGCGGCGGGAAAGCTGCCGAATGGACACCAAGTCCTCGACGATGCGCGCGCGTGCGAGGCTGACCTGCGAGCGAAGATGGTTGACCTTCGCGACAACCTCCGGCGAGAAGCTGACCGGCTCCGGCGACTTGCGCTTGGAAGATGAGGACTTGATCGAGAACTTGAGGGGCGTCGCCGGTTGGGAAGTCGACTTGGAGGGGCTCGGCTTCTCCTTCTTGACGCTGCCAGAAGCGCGAGACGAACGAGGAGGCGGCGTAGAGTCGTCGGGTTCGGCCTTGCTGTTGCCATAGTCCTCGAGCAGGCGGCCCTTCTCGTCGAGCGAAGGATAACGCGTAGGACCCTCCGGGTACGGGTAGACGGGGGTGTCCTTCCGGATGGTCTTCGGACGAAGACGCTCCTGGAGCGCGGCCTTGTCGACGGAGAGGAATTTGTGCGAGTTCCTCTCGAACTGGCGGACGAAGTCGACGGCGAGAAGACGGTCGGCGGGCGGCAGCTGCGAGGGTTCCCGGAAGGAAAACCCAACGCCGTTGTACATCGCGCCGATGCGGGCGTGCACTAGAAAGAAGACAAGAAGTCAGCAAGAAGACCAAGAGAAGAAGGGGGAAGGTACTGACCTTTGACCGTCCCCTGGACACTCAGGTGGTCGTACGCGCAAGAGAAGCTTTTCCCCTTCTTCTTGCAGAAGTTGCAGCGGAACGCGGAAGGGTCCGGACGTCTGCAGGTGACCCCGGCGCGACGGCACTCGTCGCAGTCGCCCTCGATCTGCACGGCGCTGGACAACTCCACGGAACCTTGGCGAGTGGAAGGAGGCTTCTTGTCGCGCTTCTTGACCCTAGGCGACAACTCGACGACGGGAGGCGGACGTTTGCGGGGTGAGGTGCGGGACTTCTTCTTAGGAGGCTCCTCCTCCTCGAGTTGGTCGACTTCTTCTTCGCCTTCATCGTCGACCTCGCCCTCGGCATCGCGGTCGGAATCGTCCGCGGGAGGAGAAACCGCCTTACGCTTTCCCTTGTCGACGGGCTTCTTGGGCGGTTCGCTCTCATCGGTGCTGAAGAAGAGGGGCGTCTTCTTCCTCTTCAGCGGCAGCTGAGAAAGCGGAGGAGGAGGAGGTTGGTCAGGCGAGAGGGGGGAGCGTGTGCGGAAACGACGAGGAGAGTCGCGCTGGGCAGCGTCGGCCAGAGGCTCGTCGTCAGAAGCTTCCTCTTCGGGAACGTACTCGACACCAGTGACCATCGCAGCCAGGAAGGCGTCGCCAGGAAGGGCATCGGGGTCAGACGAATGCGCGGTCGACGAGGAAGTGGGGCGTGTGACGAGTATCCTCGTGAGACGCTTCTTGTCGAGGACCGGGACGTAACGCATGCCGGACAGCAGAGGCAAGAACTGGTCGACGCGAGTGTCGATGGTTTCCCGAGAGGCGCGCATGTCGGGCGGGTAATCGGCGACCTCCATCCAGCGTGGCTGGATGATCTCGTGGTACCAGTTCACTGCAAGGAGGAGCGGTCTTAGTCAAGCAACAGTGAGGGCGAAGAACGTAAGTACTTACGCTCGAAGAAGCCCAGCCGAAGGCGGTGAGCCTGGAAGGCGATGTCGATCTCCAGGGGGGACTCCGCTACGGTGCTCGAAACCGCGAACAGCCGCAACCGGCGAGAAGTCAGCGCGTACGAGCGAAAGAACTCCGAGACTAGGGAGGGCGGCGCGTAAAACTCGAACGTCGGGAGCGCGGCGAGGAGCAGGGGATCCAGGTACCAATTCCACTCCGGGACGAGACGGTGCTGCGAAAAAGGAATGTGTCAGCGAGACAAGACTTGGAAGGCCGGGACGGCGTACCAGAGCCATGACGATACGATCAAACATGGCCTTGAACGTGCCATATGAGAACGTAGCAAGCTGGTCGTCGGTGTACTCTTCCAAGATCGCCCGGAAGTCGCTGATCGTCAGCGGAGCGGCGTCCTGATCGCGAAGCTCGTCAGGCGTAGTAGGAACGGGCTCCTCACAGCCAAGTCGATCGGATTCACGCGTGAATTGCAACGGGAGCCACTTGAACAGCTCCTTGGGGATCGGTCGCCGAGGAGCATCGGAAGACGAGCGAGTGGCGGCGACGTTGGAAGACGAGCGGCGGTTGGAAGCGGACATGGTGGGCGATGGATGAGAAGACGAGAGGAGAATGCACGAAGGCGGACAACCCGAAGGCCAAAACGTTTATTAAGGGCGGCAGCCAGAAGAACGTGAAGGGAACCGTGAAGTACAACGTCCAAATGCGGTAACCTAAGCGCTCTCCGCGCGACGGCGATCGAGGGCGGCCCCAATCAGTCGCACATCAAAGGAATAGAACCGAAGACTTCATCCTCGTCTGACAGAGAGGACGGCGACCTTTCCAGCTTCTTGATGGCCGCGTGGAGGGCGGACTGCTCAATACGCACCTCGCGCAGTTCAGCGGCGACCAATTCCAGACGCGCGAGTACTTCCGAAAAATGAACGCGGTACCGGTCGTCGCGCGCCAGGTCGCGCATGACCTCCAGGAGTTGAAGTTCGTGTTGCAGAGTGGCATGCACTGAGTCCAGGAAGTGGAGGCGGTACGGCAGGCGGTGCGTCTGGACCAGGTCGACAAGGAACGCCTCAAGGCCGTTGGAGAAGAAACACTGGTCGATGGCGACGGACACGCGGGCAAGTAGGTCGGAAACGCCGACGAGAAGGCCGTCATGAAGCATGCTCCAACCATACTGGGAAGGTGTCAATCAAGCGCGAGAAGCATCAGGCCGAGAAGCTCACCAAAAGTTGTCCTAAACGGGAAAGCGCGTGTTCATACACAACGCGGGGACAGCCGTGGTCGACGGATACCGTCTCGAAGAACTCGATTTGCTCAACAATGTGCGCACGAAGCGGAGAGAGGAGTTCAAGGGCCAACTCGCGGTGCGAGCTGACTTGGAGGGCGAGCGTACGCGGGAGGACGGTCGACGACATGAAAAATGGAAGTTGATGAACTTCGAACGCAGTTACAGCGGCTTTATACGACACGCGGCTACTCAAAAGTGGATGTCCTCTCGGAGGCTGGCAAACTCCTGATCTATCTCCTCCATTTCCTTTTCGACCTTCCGGATCCGGGCATCAACCAGAATAGACTCCGTGATCAAGGATCCTCCGGCGCGATTGAGGACGCGGCGCGCGCAGAGTTGCTTCCGGAGCCGCTGCTGACAGGCAATGCGACGAGCATCGAGGTCGGCCCGACGAGCGCACCGACGGGACCGGGCGACAAGCTCTTGGAAAAGGAAGAGCTGACGGTCAGCCAAGGCAGGCCAGCCCTCGGTGATCGTATTCTCGGTCCGTTTCACGAAGTCCGCGGCAACCTCGCCATCGTCCCCCAAGGTGATCAAAGTGTCCTGCCATGAAGACAGTCAGCCACGAAGACGAGGGCCTACACGCGGAAGGAGGACGACGTACCACCAGTTCAGCGATATGGTCGTAAGAATCGTAGATGATTCCAACGTCCTCCTCAGTACGAGCGGCAGCAAGAGCTTCGAACTCAGAGATCGCAACTTCAAGCTGACGGACAGTCTCCGTGAGGATGGGAACATTGAGGAAGATGAAGGCAGACATTGCGAAGGATGAAAATCGAGGACGGAACGAGGGTGTTTATATACGCGCAAACCGGGGACGGTTCGAATGCAAGTGGGGGGGAGGTGATGAGCCTCAGGACCAGCTAGGCCCCGGAAACACCACGCAGCCCATCACTATTCGCGCCCGTCAGTCAATTCACGCAGTATGAAGACGAGCGGCTTCACAAGGAAGGCGAGCGACTACCGAAGGAGCGAGTACGGAGACATGCCATTCCAAGGGTCGAAGGAGCCGATGCCGAGCTGCCGGCGGCTGACCGAGGCCGCCAGAGCTCTAGCCAGGACAGAGGAGGCGATCGATCGAGGGTCTGGTCTGGGCGACCGCCACGGAGTCCAGCAATTGGTACGAAGGTCGTCGGAAGAAGCACGGAAGACAAGGGAGTGAGGGGGACGGCCTTCCGAGGCCTATGAAGACGAGCGGATGGACTTCAGACGCGATCACGTGGTGACGCGCCACAAGACTAAGCGCTCTCGTGACCGCGGATGCAAGTCGAGCGGCGACGTGATAGGCTCGGTGCAAACACCTACCTAACCACCGGAGTGCGCCGTAGGGGTTCAGGAGAGGAGGATCGCGACGTGAGCGTGGGAGGAGCAGGGTTTCCTATGATTGGACGATTGGTAGGATAGTTGTAGTTTATTTGGTGACGATTTGTACAGTATATAAGCCAGCAGGATTGCGGCCCAGCAAAGCAGCGCAGTAGCTCCAGAGATCGAGTCCGAGTCCAAGAATCATCTAGTCGACACTCAATTGAAGACCGTCCGTCTTCAAACCTCCTCTTGCAGACTAGCCTCACCCACGGAAGTTGCTTGACTTCCATCTGAAGTTGCTCAACTTCCTTGTCTATCGTCGACGAGCTACGTGAAGAAGAGCGACTACACCGGGAACCTGTCCTCCACCTCGCACCCTACTAGGTAGCTGATCTCGTGCTCGTTTGGGTGTGTGTTTCGCCCAGCGACCCAGAGTTACCCCATCACCGCGTGCGCCCGCGCCCCCGGGCGACGACGATGACGACATGTACGAATAGAAGCCTGTGCCCGTGCGCGCGAACAGGCCACGTTGAATCTGTGTACTGTGCCTCGTCTGCAATCCTCACGCCCCCCGCGCTTATGTCCTCTCTTCAGTGCATCGATCCTCTCGCTCGATCCTTAGACCTCTCCATAGCCCCGCTGCAAGGCCGTTTCTAGTGCCCATGTCTCATCAAGCATCCCTCCTCCTGCCACGGGCCCCGCCCGGAATCCATCGCGCACTCGGCGCCATTTCCACTCTTGATCGCAAATCTCTTTCCTGTGTCCCGCGCCTCTCAATCGATCCTCGGTTTTCGCTCGCACTGCTGCCTGGTCTTTCGCGACGCCGGTATCTCTCCGCCAGCCGTGCCACCCGCCTGCGTCCCGTATAGAATGCCTCCCGCGCTCCCACCTCGTATGCATACCGAGCGCCCCGAGTCCTCGAACACCGTTGATCCTCCATCACTGCAAGACTCCCCTGTATATTACTCCTTCTGATGTGTACTAGTATGTATATACGCTATGGAAATCCATCCCATTGCCATTCGTTTCCTACTAGCGCTCCAATCAGAACAGCAGGCGTGATTCTGCGGCCAGCCAAATACCGGCCCAGCGTTGCTTTTTGGGCGACGTACCAGCCCGCGTAAAACCACGAAGGCCACAAAACGCCCTTCGTCCTCTGAATTGTGCCTTGTATTCCACGTCATTCGCGGTATTGAGAGCACTCCGTACAGCCGAGCCCATATTACAGCGCCTCGGACAGCGCCTAGTTCCTCTGTAACGCCAGGTAAGTTTTTCGGCTGTATTGGTCGTATTGACCGCATTGCGAGGCCTTGCAAGCCCATATAACGCACCCGCATTTTTGCTGATGGTCTGATACGAACAGCTCGAAGTGGTAGAGTAAGCGGCAGGGGACTTGCGCTTCCGGAAAGTTCACACAGGCGAATCGGTCAGCATGGGATCGGTTATCAAGGAGGGACCCGAATCGCAGCCCGTTTTTGTAGACAAATGGTAGGCCAATCGCCGATCGTGCACCAACAAGTCGAACTGTGTGAGGGTGGAAGGTAAAATCGTCAACGATGTTGATATCTGGCCATGTTTGGCGGGCGAAATCGAGGAGAAGGGCGTAAACATTCAGAGTGTCGGTTGGCGGGCGCAGCTGGCAGAGATCTGTGTAGCGCAGTTCTTTGCTACGTTGCTGCGGCATCATGATGGTCTCACCTGAATGGACCAGTGTATGTGTGATACTGATGATCAATTTGTGGAGATGCGACGTACCGGCATGGAACCCAGCAAGTTGCGTGCGAAGAGTACCACGACCGACTCCATTCGAGCGGATATACGAGGTCAGCAGTGTGCGTTCTTTGGTGTTTGCATCAGGAGGAAGAGAGGTTGCCTGTAGCCCGAGAAACCAGTGAGAAAAAATGCGTAAGAGAATGACCTCGCTTACTAGCTCATAGAGACGGTGTTTTCCGATCCAATTACGCATCATTGTCAGCTCCATCTCCCCTCCATCGCGCCCGTTGAGCCCGACTTGTTCCTGGTCACCATTGCACCGTTCAAACCCGTAGAGCCAGAATGCGTATGACGGGCCGCAAGACGGAAAGATCTGCGGACCGTAATGCATCGCCAGGTGATGGTTAAAGACCAGGTGGACCCCCAAGCGGAGCAAGCCCCTGCAGTGGCGCTGTAGATAGTACTGCCCTTCATCCACTTGTCGGAGTGAGATCTCCCGCTGCGCGAGAACCCGTTCCGCCACGGCTAGGTCAAGGCTATGCCGGTATATTACCCGCAAGTCACGTTCGAAGGTCGGGGGGGACTTGGCGTTACCAGGTACTGCGGGAGGTGTCGCGCGAATTGAATCGTTCGCATCTCGCCAGAGGAGGAAAAGGACTGTGGTTTTGATGTTACACCATGTTCGCCACTGGTCTGCTTTCTGTAAAGAGTGATTTTCGCCGAGCTGCAGGGTCATCATCAGCATAAATATAGTGTAGCATCATATACACCGCATACTTACGTTCTTAGGCAGACGCCCGATTCCGGACGGCCATACGATGTTATTGATGTATACCTGAAACTTACGCCAGCCAGCAGCGTCAAGTAGATAGCCCTTGACGATGACTTGATCGAACTCATGCGGGACAATGCCTTCATGCGCACATTAGTGTAGCTAGTAAACCAATATATTCGTACACGCACCACTGTGAATGTTGTGCATGAAATCGACGGCACTAGTCGATATCGGCATCCAGCCCGGTACCTCGTTTAGAACACCATGTCGAGAGCCTGACTCGTCTAGAATGTCTTTGCGAGCACGTTTTGATGTCGCCTGTTTGGAACGGAATGCGTGTTTGAGTTGGTCGTAGTCGTCTCGTAGTCGGAAGTCTATCACGCTTGAGTTGCTAGTACTACAGCCCAGCGGAGAGACGGTCACAGTAGATTGAGCAGTACGTACTTTCTATGTCATATCCTTCTTCGCTGTTGATGTCAGCATGCTCAATGAAGCACATATTACAGGGATGCTTCTTGTGTGCGTGCCCAGCCATCATAATGATTTTGCGGAGGGCTTGAATGTCGCTAACGTGTAACTCTATACCAACGTTGACACGCGGAGGGATCTCGCGGCCGTACATCACCATCACAACCCCTTGTCGCATGTCACAGTGGAAGACGTATAGCGGTAACGTAGGACAGGTTACTTACCTCGGTAGAGAATAAGCATTTCATCCTTGAGCGGCTCGAGAACATAATTCATCTGTTCGAGGCTCGGCTCTTTCGGTCCTGGCATAAGGGTGACGAGGTGGATATTGTGCGGTAAGAACCGCACTTCTCGCCGTAGGGTATTAAAGCTGAGATAGACTGCACCACTAGAGTGCGGACGGTTGTCGGTCACACCATACCTAACGGTAACCGTAAAGCAGCTCGGACGGCGGAAAAGCATGACTACAGAGTCTAGGCTCACCAGTCGACGTTGAGGCAGCCGCTGAGCCCGACTTCACACTCAGCCAGCTTGTGCTTCGAGCCAGGGTACAATTCGATGTCAGAAACGGATTCATCAGCATTGATTACGCGTTTCATGCCCATGGGAAGCTGCGCATAGCGTGAGCCGTCATGAATATCCCGCATGGGCAGATCGGGAGGCCGTGGGACTTGGGGGTTGATGTATGCTGACGAGTCCACAAGGTTCTGCACGAACTCCGGTCGCAAGAGCATCCGCCGGAGCCCTGAGATGATCGAGTAGTAAGGTTGGATCTTGGCAGGGATCCGTTTCTCAGTTGCGCTGTCATCGAGTGGGTTGTCGCCATAGTCAACAGCTCCATCGTCAGTACTTGACCGTTTGATGCGATAGACGATCCCGTGGCAACCCTTGCTAGTGCACGCTGGCGACGAGAACGCAAGGATATCTTCCGGAGTATAACGCTTGAAGCAAAGAGAGCATACAGGAATTTGCGTGATATCTTCATCCACTTCTAGGCCAAGACGCCGGGCAGCAGTACGCAGTGTTGTCGCCGGTTTAGGTACAGTAGGGAGGTGTCCACAGAGCTCAGCGACGTCAAGCATACTCCGGAGAACCTTCTGAGAAGAATCGACAGTCCAGTGGTCGAAGACATTCCCTAGTACACTTGTCAGATATGCAAGGCGAACATGTCCGGCTTCGTCGAAGGCTGGCGCAAGAGTGTGGCCGTCAGAGTCGTCGAGTAGTCGCCGGCGTTCAGCATCGTCCTCGGCAAGATGGGCTTGATAGCTCGGATGATTGATCCCAGAGAGACTCGGAGCTGGCTCCTGCTGAGGCTGAGGGTGCGGAGTGGACGAGCGGGATGATGTCGGAGAAGAGGCAGGACCGTCTTGCAGCGGTTCGAGAGGTTCGAGAGGGGGGAGACCAGGGGTACTAGCTCGAGACACAGACTCGCCTGAGGGCCCATACCAGTCGTCATCAAACCCAGCAAAGTCCTCCCAGTCTAGCATTTGAGATCCCGAAGCAGCGGCAGTTTGAGAGGGGGAGGTTGGACGAGGACTGTTATCTTCATGATCTGCAAATGTAGTTAGGCACAAAGGCAGGAAGGAGAGAAGGAAACACGTACTACTAGTACTAGGAGCTTGAGCATTTGAGGCAGCTGCCAGTGGGGCTTGCATTTGCGGCGCTGCTCGTGGGGCCGTGGCAGCTTGATGAGCGGCCAGACGCTTTCTATCAGCCTTCTTGTGTCGGTCGACTGTTTGTTTATTGAGTATTCTTGCGTCCTTCGGTCTCTTCACGCATTGTGAGCAGTCGCAAATCTCAGGCCGTTCCCAATACGGGAGAGAGGCGTACTGTATCCGCCAACAGTGGGGTCAGTCAGTATGAGCTGTAACAGGATAGAAGCTGCGTACGTGGTTTGCGACGTCCATGTGTGAATTGCTGGCTCGTTGGATGGCAGTCGATGAGGAGCTTGATGCAAAGCAGAAGGAAATATATGGTCTATACGGTGTATTGGGGAGTGCGCATATAGTCTGAAGGCAAAAGACGACAGACGCCAGCGCGGGTCGCGCGCGACCTCGCCGCCCGTCGCGCCTCGCGTCTTGCAGGTGACCGCGCGACGGCGCCTGGGTCCACCCTCAACCATAATGGCTACGTTATCTGATCATAATCCTTCTATCCTACTAGCACTGTGACATTGTCATAGTCCCGTCGCACTCACTCCATAATCCCGTCCGAATTCACTGATTCTCCCTCGATTGTGACCGTCATATCCTTGGAGCTGCACCCAGTGCGTGCGGGTACCAGACTCCAGTATTGAGTGTCTGCCCGACGGTCCCCGCACCCGCACGTGGCTGCTCGATCGTACAAGCGTGTCCGTACGTACGTGTTCGTCCGCACCCGTGGTCACGCACGGAGCGCTCCTGCCCGTCCACTGGCAGATATCCCTCCGTCCGAGTCCGAGTCCGAGTCCGAGTCCTGCCCGTCCGTCCGTCCGTCCGTCCATTCATCGACATCCCGCATCCCGCAGCCCGCCCCGCCGCCTTGTCTGGCCCCGCCCCACCGCCTTGTCTGGCCTGGCCTGGCGTTCTCGCGCAGCGTCCCCGGCCCTCCGCGTGCGCGTGCGCGGGCGTCGTGCGTCGTGCGTCGGACTCGTCTGCTGTCGCATGTCTGGGGCGGCGGCATAGCACAGCACACGGACGCGAGTCCAGACAGGCGACCTCGGGCCAGGTGCTTGCCAGCCCTGCTCTCCCTCCCCCCCTCCGGCATCCTGGTGCGAGTCCACCGCCAACGCCTCCTGGTGCGAGTCCACCGCCGACCCCGACGCTGACGCCAACGCCTCCTGGTGCGAGTACACCGCCGACGCCTCCTGGTGCGAGTCCACCGCCAACGCCTCCTGGTGCGAGTCCAACGCCAACGCCTCCTGGTGCGAGCCCACCGCCAACGCCTCCTGGTGCGAGCCCAACGCCGACGCCTCCTGGTGCGAGTCCAACGCCAACGCCTCCTGGTGCGAGCCCAACGCCGACGCCTCCTGGTGCGAGCCCAACGCCAACGCCTCCTGGTGCGAGCCCAACGCCAACGCCGACGCCAACGCCTCCTGGTGCGAGCCCACCGCCAACGCCTCCTGGTGCGAGTCCACCGCCAATGCCAACGCCGACGCCAACGCCAACGCCAACGCCTCCTGGTGCGAGTCCAACGCCAACGCCTCCTGGTGCGAGTCCAACGCCGACGCCTCCTGGTGCGAGTCCAACGCCAACGCCTCCTGGTGCGAGCCCAACGCCAACGCCTCCTGGTGCGAGTCCACCGCCAACGCCGACGCCAACGCCTCCTGGTGCGAGCCCACCGCCAACGCCTCCTGGTGCGAGTCCACCGCCAATGCCAACGCCGACGCCAACGCCAACGCCAACGCCTCCTGGTGCGAGTCCAACGCCAACGCCTCCTGGTGCGACGCCAACGCCGACGCTGACGCTGACGCCGACGGGTCTGCTTCGCGCGCCCGGCCGGGGCTTCTCCCGATCCTCCCGCTCCGCCGTCGGAGGAAGAAGATATCGCGGAGGGGAGGGCCTGCTTTGGCGACCGCACTGTACGCATACGCATACACCGTGCGCACAGTACGTGTACGTGTGTTTGCCTGGCGCTGGCGGGGCGCGCGTCGGAGCGTCCGCTCCCTGCCTCCAGCTATGAGAGAGCAACAGAGGAACAGAGGAACGGACTCAGATGGAAGGCCCGTGACGCACAGGAGAGCGGAGGGGGGAGGAGGAGAGGAGAGGCAGGGAGGGGCGCGTCGATGGAGCTGAGCTGAGCAGAGAGAGCGGGAGCGGGAACTTCGGGAGCGGGCTGACTGGCGTGTCTGCGCGCGGCCCGTCGACCGTCGACCGCCAACATTACACCCGGCGTCGGGGATGGGCGTGCATCCGCACCCGCACCCGCACTCGCACATCGCCATCACGGGCCACGGCGACGCCCGTCTTTCGTCTTTCGTCCTCCTCTCCATCCATCCATCCATCCATCGTCCTTCGTCCTTCCATTCATCTGCACCCATGCGAACCTTAGCTTGGCCACCCAACCCCGCCGGCTCGTCTTCGCGCGATGGCTGTCCGTCCGCCCCCGCCCCCCGCCCTTCGTCCTTCGTCCTTCTCTCCATCCATCCATCCATCGTCCTTCCGTTCATCATTCAGCCAGCTAGCGAAGCCAGGTCACGGTCCACCCATGCGATCGCGAACCTTAGCGATCCCTCGCGCGATGGGGCGGGAGGAGAGGGCGCCGCGCGCCGCTTGCACCGTCCCGCGAACGCGAAGACGACGTCCCGGTGCATCTACGCAACCGCTGCCATGCAGCCCGCGATTTTCGATTTCGGATTTCGTTTTTCGGATTTCGGTCACAGATTTCGGAGTTCCCGAGCCCCGTCCGAGCCTCTCTCTCGCGCGCGCGCGCGCTTGTTCGTCCGCTCCAGTCTGAGTCCATTTTGAAGATGAAGATGGAACCGACTGCAAGGTTCGGCCGTTTCGGGTCGGTGTCGGTGTCGGTGTCGGTGGCCGCCGCGGCGGACCACCGTGTCTTCTGGTCCACGTTCAAGCTCAGGCTCGCCAGTGTGCTGGTTACGCCTGCGCACACTGGCACTGGCAGACGTGCCCCCGAGCTCTTGAAGAGGTGTGATGGCGATGGGGACGGGGCTGGGTACATATGGGTATGGATATGGATATGGCGAACGCCTCACCGAGGACCGAGTACGTCGGTATGCGCCTTGCGCTTGCGTGCAGTGTCCTCTTTCTGACCGTGATGCTTGGTTGGTTGTCGCAGCAGGTCCGTCGCTCCTGCCTGCCTTCCTGCCTGCCTGCACCCACGCACCGTCGGGAAAGAGCAAAGAGCGTGCGAGTGGCCGCTCGATGGTCCATCCGGGGGCTGGGTACGTGTGGAGATGGATATGGATATGCACATGGCGATCGCCGCACCGAGGTACGTCGGTATGCGCCTTGCGCCTTGCGTGCAGTGTCCTCTTTCTGACGGCGATGCTTGGTTGGCTGGCGCAGCACGTCCGCCCGGTCGCCCGCACCCACGCACCGTCGGGAACGAGCGTGCCAACTTCTGCTCGATGGTCCATCCGCACCCGCACCCGTCTGTCGCTCGTCGCTCTTCTATCTCTCCGGCCTCCCTCCCTCCATCCAGATCACTTCCTCCTTCGTTCATCTGTGCATCTATCCGTTTGTCCGTACATCCGTTCATCCAGCTAGCCATCTAGCCAGCCTGGGGCACGCACACGCACACGCACACGCACCTTGGTCGCCCGACTACACCGTCACCGTCTCCGTCTCCGTCCCGGCTTCTTGCGATGCGATGGTCGTCGAGACTCGGAGAAGGCTGCTCAGCGCGCGTGGTTGTCGTGTTTCGTGTAGGTTTTGGGCGGCGGGGAACTGCAGATGGACACGCACGCGGACGCGTGCAGGACGGGGCGAACATGAATGTATGCACCGTTTTCTGCGATCGTCTCAAATTTGCGACCGCGACTCACGTAAGTCGTGTCGTTTCCTTCTAGTGTCTGCGTCTGCGGAGCGGCAGCAACTTGAAGCACTCGCGCCCCGCGCGCGCATCCATCCCTCCCTCCCTCTCCCGACATGCTTGTGCTTAAACGAGGGAAGACGCACACAATTTTCGGCACCCCATCCACAATCGCGCAGAACGCATCACGCGTCACGGCGATACCCGTCTGTCGTCCTTCTACCCATCCTTCTACCCATCCATCCATCCATCCACCCTCCGAGTCATCCGTTCTCCCATCTGTTTATCCAGTTAGCCATCTAGCCAGCCAGGTGCACGCATGCGAACGTTCGTCTCCGTCTCCGTCTCTGTCTTGTGTTCTCGCGATGGTCGTCGAGAGAAGACCGCGCAGCGTCGCTGCGCTCGCGCGTGGGCTGTTGTGTGTCGTTTGGGGCGGCGGGGACTGCAGACGGACACGGACACGGATATGGACGCGGACGCGGACGTGGACACCACACGGCATCAGTAATTTCCCGAATTTCTGAAACGGTCTGACCCAGACCTTTCAGATACGTTCAGATCGATTTCAGATGCCATCAGACTGATCAGAGCGCCCTTTTTCAGACATCGTTTTGGACACCGTCAGACATTTGGGCCGTCTTGCTATTTCTCCTCACTCACTCATCCTACAGGTACCAAACTTTACAGGAACACGAGGACCAGCAACGCGAACATACATGCAAATTTTTGTGGCCTCAATGACCATAGAGGCTGCGGTAAAATTCAAGCATTGTCGGAAGTCAGTGCCGCCGACTGCTCTGAGCCTACCATGCATGCACGGTCTGTGAGTCATCCTATTCCTTCACAGATGTACTCTCTGACATCTTTTACAGCATAAACCACCATTGTTTTCTACAGTACGTGTTCAATTCGAGCAGGGCAGGCCCTGGCAGGCCTCCGCACTCGGAAGTCTTACAAGCGCCGAGCGGGTCAGACGCTCAGACCCGTCAGAGAACCTGGGAATTACCGATGGGACACTGCCACGACTTGTCCTTCGCATGCAGGACGGAGCAAAGATGACTGCACGCACCACTCTTTTGCTATCATTTGCGAACCGGGCGATATTCTCGTAAGTCGTGCAAGCACTGTCGTCAACACGTCGTGCGGACAGGCTGAGGCTGACCTCAGCGCCAGCGGGTCTTTGCTGCATGCATGTGGTCGTTTCCGTTCCCGTCCAGTGTCCCCGGAGCGGCATAAATCACTTTCGCGCGGCGCGCGCGCACATCCCTCCCTCCGAGGCATGCCCGTGCCAAGAAAAGATGCACAGCGTGCACGCACCTTCAGCTGCACGCATGCACGCACGCTGGCAGGCATGGGCGCCGCGCGCCCCATCGTCGAGCACGCGCACCGATCGCGCTCTGTCCAGCGCGAGTGCGAGCGCGATCCACGCGGCGCGCCGGTGGCAGGTGTCGATGCAGACGCAAGGACTCCACCCGCGCGGTCCCGTCCATTGCTCAGTGCGCTGCGCTGTACTCCCTGCCCGCTTTTTCGGAGCGACCGGCGACCAGGCAAAACGAGCGCTTGTGCGACGTCATAGAGCCGCTCTCTGCTCGTCTGGGCGGCCCACACCGTGCACCGTCTCGTACACGGCAAACACTGTGATCTCAACACCCGCGGCCGTCGCCGTGCGTTGTGGTTGCGGGCGGTCGGGTCCCGCTGCCAGCCGCGTTCGTGGGCGCAGCGTCGTTCTCCGCGCGCCCGCACTCGCCCTCCAGGTTTACGCGCCCGCTCTGCGCCCTCGCACCTCACACCTTGGTTGTCGCTCATCGCCCCGATCTCATCGCCAGTATTCGCATCCACATCCTCGTCCTCGTCCACGTCTCTGCCCAGTGCCGAAGTCCAGCTCTACCTCCACCGCGCTGGTTCCTCTATCTCCGTCTATTCGTGAAGGGAAGTTCTGGAGCGCGTTGGGGAGCAGTAAGCACTTGGTACGTACCCGTCACGACTACTATAGAGCTATCGGAACTTGACTGACTGGGCCGTACCCCGTGTGTTGTAGTAGTAGGGAGTGTGTGTGCGCACCGGGATGCGCAGACTGGCTCGGACGCAGAGGCGGACTCAGAGAGCGATTGCTTTCGCGTCCGCAGATGGAATAGTGGACGGGTACCGGTGTCCAGGGCTTGCTTACTTGCATGGTGCCTAGTGCATGTTGGAAGAATATGGAGGCGGCCGTGCAGACGGTGTGACGGCGACGACGGACGTGTGGACAACTGTGGACGATCTCTTTCCGCTCCTCTCCACTCCTCCTCTGGTCACCTCGTCACCGCCTCTCTCTTTTGCCTTTCTCAGCTCCTCTGACGCTGCACGTTCACGCATATCAGACGCGCGAGTACCCAGACGCCATCGCCCTCCTACCTTCAGATTCCAATTTCCCACCTTCACGTCAACAATGTGGACGGCGCTGCCTCGCGCTGCCAATGGACGCACGATCGCCAGCCTGCCGGATCCGCGAGGGACTATTGCAACCGCTTTGACGGGTGACTGTCGCTCTCGCAGAGACACTGGCGTGACATATCATATGTCATGGCTGATGGACGCTGTGCGCGAAGGCGACGACCACTGGCTACTGGCCATCCGACGTCCGACTCTTGTTCGGTCGCCCGTGCGCTCGCAAGCCGAGCTCCTTGTCTCAGTTACAGTCCGGGTGCGCACGGCTCGCCGCCATACACCGCCTCTCCCTGGTTGTTCTCTTATTGACAGAAACGGTCATGGCAATTCGGAGGACCAGGTCGCCGTGTCGCCGTAGCCATTCACGTCCATGTCCTTGTCGTTCACATTATTTTGCGAAGTGACACCGTGCCTCTTCCTTCCCTCCCTCCCTCTGCTTCTGCTCGGAACCCATTCGTGCGTGGGGGGCAGTGTACCGTACGCTCGCATGTTACACTATCGCTCCGGGCCCTCGCGCACTATCAGGCCTCGGGCCTCGGACGGAATACAGAGAGAGCCCTGGGTTCGGACCCCGGATCCCACACCCCGACACAACTCTGTCTCTGTCGCGCTGTTCGAGGCGGACTATGCGTCATGTTCTGCGTATGCACTGCTAAAAAGATGGTCCTGTTCCGAACTGGACCCTTCTCCCCCTGCGCTGGAAATGATTGCGGCCTCTCGACCTCGTGGCAGGTGTTAGTCCCCCGGACACGTTTGGCGGCAGCGATAGGATGTACGCTCACCCTCTTGCTCGGCCCGTGAAAGCTCCGCTACTCGACGCCAATATGATCGTCGCAGATCGGACGTCGGATAGCAGCTTATGACATGTACCTCTGCAGGCTCAGGCTCCCAGAAATTTGACACGCCGGACGGCAGACCCTCCTTCTCATTACCAGTGACACTCGCGCTCGTCTCTGTCCTCCATTTCGCCCCTTCGTCGTTCCATCAATACAAAGAGAACACTGCGACTATCGCACCGTCTCAGGCATTCCTGACAGCGGGCACCCGATCCCATATCCTCGCCCGCAACTTCGTCCCCCGTCCTCAACTTCGCGTCCGCAGCAGCATGCGCTTCGAGTCTTCAACGGGACGTCTGGGTGCTTCTGCTGCCACGTCCGGGTGCGGTGGAGCAGATGGGTGCGTGCTCAGATCCTTACTCACGCTCGGAGACCCATCACAGCCGGAGAGCCGACAAGTCGCTGCCACCGTCACCCCCGTCGACGTCCCACTCAGGCTGCTGCTCGGCGACTGATGTGCACATCGGCTGCGCCTGGCTGCGACGCTCTAGCATGCGGTCTGGAAAGTCGACCAGAACGCGGAGCAAGGTTTCTTCTGTTCCCACTGAGGCGTTCGCCGCGGCTCCACTTCCTCCTTGCGGCCGTTCTCGTTGCAAGATCCCAGCTGAAAGGTGCGATGGCTTCTTGCTGTGATCGGACGTGTCGACTCATCTAGAGTCCTTGTAGTTCAACGGCGACTGCTCCCAATCCCCGACGGCCATTCACATTCATCACCGCATCCTCTCTCGGAGCAGCCCGAACCACCGCGCAATGCGGTCCGACCTTGGGTACTCGCTTCTGACCCCGGATCCAAGCAGCTGCACATCTCTAATGCAACCGGCGGCGCAAACTCTGTAGGCATTGGCCGCGTTCGCACTGCCCCCCCAAACAGCCAGCAGTGCGAAGGGTGGCTACGGCTGCCGCTTCTGCCGCCGGCGGTGTTTGGATGGATAGATCGCCTTCGCCTTGGATGTCGCATTCGGCGGGCAGAACGGGGAGCCTCAGCTCCCTCTGCTGCGTGCTCGCATCTGCCGCAGACGCACGGGTCCCTGGCCGAGGGAGACCGTTCCACACCCTCCCCTTCTCGCGACCAGTGGGATCCAGAGCTCAGGTGCCTCCTTGGTCCGCCCCTTTTCCTTTCCTCGCACATTTCCCTGCCGCGGGCTGCCTCGCGCGCCGCCTCCTTCCGGGCACAGTCCCCGAGCCATGCTGTCCCTCTCACTTGTGACCCCGGATCTCACACTGCGCCAACAAACCATCCGTCTGATTTTTGGCCGCAACTTTGACTACCGGCCTGGACTTCAACTTGCTTCCGTCCAGATCGGCCCTTCTTCCGCCGTAGCACTCGGGCAATGCAGGGCCAGGAAACTGCGAGGCTATCGCCGCTCCCGATGTGCGGTGGCGGCTAGATGTTTAGCCTGATCTCGTCGGCTGCTCAGCTACCACGGTAGTATGAGGGCAGGGAGATTGCCAATGATCATGAGGCCGAGCGAGGTCGGTCCTTAGCGCGGTTGGACACGTCTCTCCCGCAAGCCCCACCCCGCAATGCGTCTTGGGCTGCGGGGAGCAGAATGCTCTCTCCAATTCGATGGCCCAAGCTTCCGCCGTGCGGGCGGCATGCTCAGCGCGCTTCAATACCGTGCCCTGCTCCCTAGGGCCTTCTCCACGTCCGTCCTTGCTGCCACGATCTGCGTACATCATCGCGCCACGCAGACGGTGCCGTCTGAGGAGCACGTATCTATGTTCCCAAGTTCGAGGGGTGGTTGTCTACCCCGCCCGTTCCGCCCGAGCCTCCTCACCGGCGAGTTGTGAAGATGCCGTGCGCCGTTATCTCCAAATCGTCATTTTCGTTTTCTACCCGTCCCCCCGTTGCCTCCCCCTACTTCCCCCATCACGCCATGGACACTGCGACGAGCTCGGACCGCACAGTCTCAAGCGAACGACCCAGACGGTATCCCTCAACCTCCGGCCAGAAGACTGAAGGCGCTAGCGGTCGGTCCTGCAAGCCTTGGAGCTCGGAGATCTACTGGCACACCGATGACGGGCGGCGGTTAGGCGTGCCTCGGCGGCTCAGCTCGCTCCTACTTGCTCGGGGCTTCGTACGAGGCGAGTTTTGTTTGTTTGCCATTTCCTCGCTATGTCCTCCCGTATGCGTATGTCGTGCAACATGGCGACGAGTCTCCGAGTCCATCCGTATCCCAACTGAGTGTTCGTGCGAGGCTGGTGCAGCTAAAGAGCGTGGCGCCGCACCGACGGCTGAGCCGCGAGTGGGCCCTCCTCGAGGGCGAGTCCACACTTTGCTAGTAATCTTGAAAGCCTTTCCACGCCGTTTCACTCATGTTGAAACTGTTGCTCGGAGTGGCGCTACGCTCTTGCACTTGCACGCTAGCCGATACCGACGGCAGATCGAGTCTCAGTGTGACAGACAGTGTTGTGCATTGATGTGATCCCGCGATGCTTGTAGTATGGCGAGCGAACGTTGCACCGGGATCGCGATACCTCCGTGACGGCGGCCGGTGGTGACAATGCACGACATAGGAAGTTTGGGACCCTTTTCTCTTCTGTTAGCTTGCGCAAAATCGCGTTTCTGTCGAGAATACCCTGGCCCAAATGCACGACGTTTCATCCCGCTAGGTACGCGCCTTGAGCGCGGATTTGACGACATCAACTCCGCTGTCGGGCATGTGGGTCGACTCCTCGGCGTGCGGACGAGCACTGTCGCTGCCTGTGGACAGAGAGTCTATCGACAGTCAGAGACCCCAGTGCACGCTTGAATATCATATTGCTCATACATCTACCGCAGCAGCATCGGCGACGCATGGCTGTTCAGGAGAACTATCACCGTCCCCTTGCTCGTGATGAATATCCTCCACTCCCGCCCGAGCTGTTGAGCATACCAGGGAGCCTGAGAACCTAGCGATCGCTGGGTTGGCAATAATGCGCACCTGTCGGGTCTCGGCGAGCGGGGCGCAGTACTAGTGCTCTTATTTGCGAACGAGCGAGGGGATACGGCGCTGCAATGAACGGGAAGGCGTTGCGTCGCTCACCAATGTCTGATTCGGCGTCGGTGCTGTGTCGTAATTGATTTGCCTTCCCTCGCTTCGCTTGGTCGTGACCGTCGTGTGGCTGCCGTTGACGCACGTCATGTTCTGATGTTGAATTGCAACTTTGCGCGCATGCCGAGACGTGGCGTCGAGGCTGCCCGACACCCGTGCGTACAGAGATGAGACGGGACGCCCTGCACGCGGAGACTTATCGCGATGGTACCGGCATTATTGCCAAGGTGTTGCTCGCTGCTGGCGCCGGAGAGGCCATTTGTGCGGCAGGGTTTCGTAACCTCGTCCCGATGCGCTTCGAGGTGTGGGGTGGAGCGGCTCTGCGGCGACGTCGCGGACTTTGGTAATCTGTCACATTATCCCAGTCGTTCCTCGTCTCGTCTAGGAAAGCCGGCGGCGTCGAGCGTATGGTTCGTGATAAATGGTCAGGGTATTCGTATTTACTGACATCGGCTAGCTACCTCCTGCCATAATAAATGCGTTGGCGCGGCTTAGCGGGCAGCTCATTCCGCGGTGATTGGTATGGAGACCTGAGGGTCATATCTTGCATATGGTGCACTGTGCGCGCTCTGCCGGGAAATATTGTTGCAGACGTCTCCTAGTGCTGCGCCGAGTCGCGAGTTCATGCTACTCGGTTCGATCGATATCCGCAGCGGTCTAGTCTCCGCTGGGCGGTGGACGTTGAGCATTGGATCGACTGCGAGCTGACAAAGAGGTACAGACACCGTACGTATACGAGGACAGCGCGAACCATGCGCGAGGAGCCACCTGACCCTGGTGCGCCTCGTGGACCATGGACGTGCTCCACCGATTACGTTCACCGCGGATCGTCGGGTCCAGTCATCGTGTCTCTTGAGCTTATTGTTAGTGCCATACTAATACCACTCGTATAGGGAGAAGACAGGATGCTTTCACCACGGCGAGCCGCCCTCCCCAAATCTTCGTATTTTATCGTTACGACACGACTTCGGTCCTGCCCTCTGTGTGGCGGCGGCGCAGACTACAAGGTCCTGGATCCTCTCTCTACCCATCGTAGTGGAGAGATGAAACATTCTCGGCACGAACATTCCAAGTAGGCTTTCCAATGCCCGCCGTCCAGGTCCAGGTGCCGGGATGCAAGGCCGCGAGAACGAGAAGGAAGGTCGCAAGACCCTTATCCATCTCCATCTCGGTGTTCGTCATCGAAGCCCTCCTCTCTTCACATCTCACCACGGCCACAGCCATAGCGGCCAACTTTGGATACGCAGGTGAGTGTGCCAGTGTGCCCCCTCTGAGAGATATATCAGGACTGTATACTACACACCCCGGCGAGCATGCGGCACGGCAACGCGTGTGAGAGTCTCGACATGCACGCCAGCCCTAGGCCCGCCGCTCTGACGGTAGTGCCTGACGATCGTGTTTCAGAACCCCGAGAGTGACCTCCGATGGTATGTCACGGTGGAAAACAAATCCGCTCTTGCTGCAGACCAGCCATGGAGGGATGCGACACCTGCCGGGCTCGGTGCGGCTCGGCGCGGGCTCGGGCGCCGTGCCACTCCTGCATTCTCGCGAATCCCTGTCACGGCCAGACTACCACCTTGGACATGAGCTTACCTGACATGTACAAGTCCGGCGCGTAGCACTGTGGAATGGCTCCTCCGGTCGTTCGGAGGTCGCCCCTCTCAGCCTGAATGTCGCAGTTCGGGTGGGACCGCCTGCATATGAAGGTACCCGTGCATTGGTCGTCCTTCGCCTGAGGCGGCTTCGGTCCCGCGACGAGGCGGGAGTGGACGGTGCTTATGCCGAAACTGCCTTCGTAGCGCGTCATTTACTGCGTATTCAAGACTCTCGAGTTGGCGCGCGGCAGTTTTTGAACGGGCGGACGAAGAGGATGCGGAGGTATCTCGGCGGACCAGTGACGCCACGGAGCCCCCCGACTTGTCGAGTCGTTCTGACAGGTCCGTCTACGTGAGTCCGTCGAGAAAACCTGTCAACTCACTTGAGGTCGTGTGAATAGATGTCTCCTCGCTGTTCACCAGAACTATTCACCTCCATCCGTCGACGTTGTGCGGTGTTGAGAAGTCCGACTACCATGGCAGCTGTTACGGCGGTGGATGATCTTTCGCTACCATCGAAGATACAAAGAAGCTTTGCCTCAAATAGAGGGAAATTCGTCCTCGGTGAGTCTCACTCCGGTATGACTGCGTCATAGGGCGGACATTTAGGGTGTGTGCCTAGGTCATCGTTAAGATGACATGTCCCCGTCCGGATATGAGTGGCTGTGAGAAGGGCGAATGATTTTCGGTCCATTTTCAACGACCGCGAAGACTGGATTGCTGTTGTCTCTGAGGCCGCTTCTGTGTTTGCGCTCAAGAATCATTCGCGTCGTATGGCGCCGCGTCTGAACTGCGATCTCAAGCTGACTGAACATTCCAGAAATACGGGTTTCACTTCCTACTCACAAATTCTGCCCTCAATTTATCTGCACCTATGACTGAGCCTTTCATAACCCCCGTCCCGGAGGCAGCACCGACTGGGAAGATCCGGTGGGCTTTCTGATATGTTCACCATGGTTTTATCAACATTTGCTTCAAGTGCCCGTATGAGAACAGATTCGTTGGGATCCCATGAGATTCGTGACTCGCTAGGCCAAGGACTATGCACTCAGCTAAGTCAAGATTCCAAACTTATCTACATGCATCCTTCTGACTTTCATGCGCTTTCTGACCTCCTAGCTTGAACTATCTCCCAGAGACGCTAATTGGAGACAATCGCGGGTCTCTTGAGTATTCCAACGCTCTGCCTGGCTTGTATTGCCCATCGGACCCTTAGGCTGTTCACACAGCGCACAACCGCATGATTTTATGAATCATCCAATAGCCATCGGATTCTGACATAGACGTCCCTGAATATCTTGGAAGGTGTCCGAGTCCGCGGACAGAAGTATGACCGTAACTCGGGGACACAGAACCTCAGGTAGACGATGTACTTACACCGGGGATGCGACAGGTACAACGATGGTTCCTCCCTGTTGCTAGGCTGCTCTGTTGGCACTATGATCGCCTACTTCGAGATGTACGTTCTGTTCGTGCTTCACGTCCGGAACAATCCTTGACGCGTCCATAACAGAAATCTTGAAGATCGTGCCACCCTGTCCCGGCGCCGCATCATACATGCCTAATTTACTTACGCCTGTCCTACCAGGCCACTGCGAACTCCGGACACATCTCTCCCGCGATGTCGTTCAAATGGTCGGAGCTTTGGGACGCTCGGAGTTGATGTTCCGCCTAAGATTGCCCTTCTAACACCTCCTTTACCGTTCTACCTATAGCGCTCGCTTAGTCTTCCGCGGTCTCTTCACCCGCCCATGTACATGACGGTGTCACGACCTCAAATTTCGATCAACCTCATCCCGAGACCGCCGATTTGGAAGATGTACAACAGCAAGATGCGCAGTAGCATATCGGAGTTGCCAGAGTAAGTCCACCTACCTTCTATCCACCTCGAGCTGTGCCACCGAACGCTCAGCATGATTCAACAGAGTCTTCTACGTGGAACGCTTAGAAAATACGGCGAGCCCCGGTCTACTACACGCTCAAGAACAGCACCAGAGGCGCGGGGGCGCGCACGTGCTTTGCTCGGACGGGCTGTAAGGTTTTTGTGGCCCCGAATCACGACTTGCGGTGGAGGGCATGGCCACCTGTGTGGATCGCGGTCGTCTCTTGTCCGCCTTCGTGTGGTCAGCGTACCGCACCGGCGTGTTGGGAGACGCGCATCTTCATTTCCACGCTGACTCCGCGCTGAGTCTCCCCACGGAGTCTGCTGCCACTTGTCAATCGCGAGAAGCACACTGGCGGACGAGAATGGCCAGCGACGTCACCGGGTCGTCACTTCGCTTGTCGCGGCGGTATACTGCCCGTCGGACACGGCGCCCGCCGCGTTTTGGCATCGAACGGCTACTATGTGCACCGGGTGTGAGCCTGCGCAACGTCCCTGTCCTCCATCTTGGAGAAGCGAATGCGGGAGGTACGGGGAGAGCATGGGAACACTTTCTTCTGTGGCTGCCGAGTGGCTAGATTATCATGTTCACCGCCGCTCACCGCCTCTTATGCTCTCGGACCACATTGAGGGATTGACGATGCGGAGACTGTGCGACGATTGCAGCTCGACGCTCGACGCTGAGCATCGCCTTCACCACGGCACCTTTGGCGGTGCTATCGTCTAGAGGCAATATCTCGCTCAATACTGTCCTCCATGCGCCTACCGGTATCACTCGGCGATCTGTGTCGGGGGGTAAATTCTCCGACTGCTTGGCTGACTCTTCGGCGACTCTGTGGTCGGCTCTGCGGAGGTCCAGAGTCCTCTCTCCGTGGCCGTTACCTTTGCCTGGCGTTCACATAGTTCGCCGCACCGCGAACTTAGGAGTATTGGGTCAGCCGGCCCCGGGCCGTCGTAGCTCGCATGGGATGTTCATCGAGCTCACATGCTTCTCACGGCTTCGCCGAGTCACGAGTCGTCTATCCACGATATGATCCATGAGGCTCTTCAATAATAGCACAGGCATGAACGTAAGAAGACTATGTGAGATCAGATATCACAGCAGTCTAAAATTAGCCACGTACGATAGATATGTCGGTTCCTGACGGTACAAGGCGTCTCTCGCATTGCCTGGCACAGGTGCTTTGCGTTAACATCGAGGAGGTGGGGTGTGTACGACCTGTGCAAGACCACTCCCATGATCAGCGTTGATCATGGCTGAATCAAATCTACGCAGTCAGTACTGGTACGGGCGGCGGGAAACATACTGCAGAATGTTATACTAGCCGATCTTGGCCCAGGATGCTCGGCTGCCATAAGATGCATGATAATATCAGAGTGTCGGAACCACTGTGTTTAATCCAAAGAGGACTCGGTGTTTTTATTCTAAGTTCCAATATCGTGTCATGGCTCAAGACGCACAGTCAAGAGCACTTCAAGAACGTGACCGTCCATATGATCCACACCGGACCCAGTAGTCGAACATGGAGTTTAACCTAACCGTAGTACCTGTCTATTAGTGAATGGCTATATCCGCCTAAGGGGGCCGGCCCGGGGTCAGAAAGCCCACTGACGCTTGTTATCTTCTTGAGTCTGACTCGGACTCGCAGTGACTGGGAGAAGGAGATGAGTGTGCCCCGCTGGCAGTCCGATGCCGGTGCCAGTACGGTGCTGCCGCGGCCACTGGGTGAGCACCGCCACCCGCTTACAGATTACGATAGACGCCATTCCCACGGTTTCTGATCAAGCTTTTTATCCGCAACTTCATTCAACTCCTGCTCACTCGATATTGCATAAGATCATCAATGTCTGGCTGTCGTCGCTGAAAGCATACTTCAGTACTCGAATTGAGGCGTAACAAGCTATGGTAAGTGACATACTTACCTTGTAACTCCTGAGCACTCGGAGACACCTGCTGACGGTTACTGTAGCGATTGACACCTCTTCCACATGGCCGGTATGAGATTGGTACCACGGTAAGCTTCGAGCTGCTATCTTGTAATTGATGGCCTGAGGCCTGCCAATTCATGATGTCAATGCGCATAGTGTCAATTTCTTTTTATCCACAGGGACAAGATGTTCCTACAAGTTGTGACGCACCCTCGAACCCTGTCTCTCCGGCATTAATGACGCCGCGCTCAAGTTTCTCACCCAATACTTGAGAGGTAGCTGGCATGACAGATCGAATGACTTGCTTCATGCCATCTTCGACTGCCCTGCAGTGCATCCTTTTCTTCTGTTCGCCTGTAGAACTTCTCGACGGAGCGAACGTCTACCAAAGCCGGAAGTGAATTCACTTGTCTTGTAACTGTGGATATTGATATCGGGGACTAATGTCAGCTGTTAGGTATCGCAATGGCCGTCCGCGAGCGGATAGAAGATCTCGATCACTAACAAACTCCGCGCCAGCATCGCATTGATCTCACAATTAAGACCTTAATTGCTCCCATTTAACATCTCTCCCTACGGTCGACACGGAACTACCCCTAATGGTCACCTTTGTCCGCGCGCCGTGGGGCATCACTCCGTGCCAAACCTTATGGATCGGGTTTCACATGCTTGGCCCTTCGTCCCAGCCCTCAGTCACCTCCAAACCTGCCATTTGTGGCGCTGGTACTCCTAGCTATAGGCCCCTCAACGCCGACGGCGAGCAGAGAAACGGCATCGAGTCCCCGAGCTCGACCTACTACGGCTACTATAGGCATCTCCTCCTCCGAACGATGTCTCTTTCCCGCGCTACACCGTCGTCTCTATTTCTGATGCCTCCGGAGACACCAACCCCGGAGCGTTCTCCCTTCCGAGACTGGATATGCAATCGACTACTATGGCGCGTCGTATGGACCACATCTGCTGGTACGTCGAATACAATACCCGACCTTGTTTGCTCGAAGCAGCTCTCAAAATCAGGAATGATCATGCGGGTGCGCGGTTACCCCGCTCTCCTCGCAGTGACTCACTCCTACTCCGCCCGCAGCCCGCACAGCGACCGATTGCTGTCGTTCACCGGCCCACGTCTCTCCGGACCCAAGGGCTCCGATGCATGTCTGCTGCGGGGGTCACAGACCGTGCAAGGGCAGTCAGTCCGTCCTCTCCACGTCTACGCGGCATCTGCATCTCTGAGGATGGCGGCCCTGAGGAGATCTTCAAGTTTCTCGCACGTTCGTTAAGGGCCCACATTCTCGTCGACCGTGCATCGATCTTCAGAGCACCATCTCTGCGGTAACGATGTTCTACGGACGATTGTGGCGGGCGAGCGCCGACGTTAGGGTGCACTAGCGGACATGCGCAGCCTCGTCACGACACTGGGACACGTCGAGTCGGTGGGGGACTCGCCGATGTCTGGACTCTGGAACGGGCTTCGCCGAGGGTGAGTGCACGATAACCTCAGTTCAGTGCCGAGCAGAACCCTCGCTGGTGCCCGAGAGCCCTTCTTGCACTCCGACTCGCAATGCAAAACCCAAACGCAATAGAGTCGTCTTCCAGGTCCCATCCCTTCCATACCCTCTGGATCCCGCGCATCTCCGAGTCGTAACGCAGCTCGCTCACTTCGGCCGTCCATCGCAGAAACCAGATGGAGAGTCGCAACTCCGATCTGGTCCCAGCTGGTCCCAGCGACCTGAGGGAAGACACGTACATTAATACTGCATCGAGTCTCCTGACGATAGCGTGACATTGTGCTCTATATGGGTGACGCAGAACGGAGCGGGCCCAGTTGTGCTGCTTCGCTTCTGCTTCGAACAACGACGCTTTGATATCACGATTTCAACGCCACCATCTGTCGAAAGAGCTGGAGAGCGAGAGGGCGCGATCTCGGATCGTCCTTGGGTGGCTCTATGTGGTTGCTGTGAGCTCGCGCGCTGCCGGGCGAGTTCAGACACTCGGCCAACAGGAAGGAGATTCTGGTGCGCGACGAGGATATGCGTTTTCCACGCAGATATCCATATACGCATGGGTACTCGCTCTCACTCGCAGGATATGCACATACCTAGAGATATATGGATCCACAGTAGATAGTGACCATAGTCATGTGCTCGCATCGTGCTCTTACTCGCGGGGAAACATACATACATACATCTCTATCCGAGCAGCCCTGCGTGGTCCGCGCGCGACAATGAAAGTCGCCCAGAGTCTGACTGCGCCGCTAGAATGGAGTGGAGCACGCGCATTGACCGACCACAATGCGATGCATCAGATAGAGCCTAGTGAAATCGAGAACAAGGGCCAGGGCTCTGACAGTCCATCGCGCGATCTGGAGATCTGTGGGTGGCGGATGCAGATGTCGATGTTAGGATCCTGAATAGAGCTTGATTGAGATACAGCGAATACGAATACACCGATAGCAAGCGAGGACAAGTGCGAGTGAGATGAGAAGGGGGTATGCGTGAGAGGAAGAAGCGATTGCAAAGCGTCCGTGTTGAGATTCGGAATACAGGGACAGCGATGGTTGTGGATTGTGCTCAAAGCGAATAAGGGTAGCGAATAAAGCAGCATGGCGACAAATAATAGCATGGTGACTAGCAGAGCAAACCGTATATAACATAGAGTCGCCCCTCCTGCGACATGGGAGACCATAGTCCATAAACGGAAAAGAAGACATAGGACGAACAAGTAGTACAACTTCGGGCGCCTCGCTTTTGGTTTTCGTCTTCTCCGCGTCGAACGCACGGCTTCGACACGCAAATATCTATCCACATCTCCGGAGAGAAAGACACAGAGACACAAGCACGCACCCGACCGAGGGAACGGCCGGCCCTTCGCCCGCATGGCACAGCCCGTGGGACCCCCCGCGTGTATGCCCTTCGATGGGGGAAAGGCTCCGCGCCGAGCTTCGTGCCGCGGCGCGCTCAGCGGTGTCTGGGCGAGAAGCGGGAGGATCCCTGCTGGAACGCGGCCGGGCGAAGCGCGCTCGGCGCCTCGTTGCAGTTGCAGCCGGGCACGGTGCACGCGCGGGGGCGCGATAGGGGGCGAGCCTGCGTGGGCGGGTAGGCGTCCGAGTCCGCGCGGGCGCGTCCCTGCGAGAGCGCCGGGGCAGATGAAGGGGGCAGAGGCCCACGGTGCTCGTCGGAGAGCCCGCGCACAGCGACGTCCGCGCGGTCGTCGCTGTCGGCGAATGACGACTGGGAGGAGGACGAGGGGGAGCTCATGCTGGCGCTGTAGTATGAGTGCGGGGCCTCTTGGTGGCGGTAGTAGGCAGGCGGGTAGGGCTGGATCTGCGCGGAAGGGCCCGCAGCCTCGCGGTGGTTGCGGTAGTGCCTGCGCATGTTCGAGTTGACGCTGAAGCGACGGGTGCATCCGGGGAATGGACACTCGAAGGCTGGAGAAGCGTTCGATGAGAAGACAGAAACACGGGCGAGAGGACGCGATACGTACGTTGAGCTCCGGTATGCGAGTTCATGTGGATCATGAGGCTGCTGGGGCGGTTGAATCGCCTGTGGCAGATTCCGCAGCCGTGGCGGCGGTCGTCGTCCGGGGGGCATTCGTCTGCAGAAAGTACATACGTTGGGAGGTGTGTGGCAGATGGCGACTTGCCCGCGTTGGGGGCATGGCGGTAGGACGGAGGATGAAGTTGGTAGTTGAACACTTCGCCCGCGGTGGGAGGAGAAGGACGCCGCCCGGGGTAGGGCGCCGCCCGACTGTGCCGAAGCTCCGCGCGCGAGGCGGGAGAAATGGTCGGGGAGTGCGATGAACGCGACCCCGCTGACTGTTCTTGACGTGCGTGAATGCTGGGCTCTGAGCGTGGGTGCTGCGAGGAGGCGGGTTTCATATCGCAGGCCCCGAGCACACAGGAGGACGGGGTAGGCATGATTCCTGAACCGAAGAGCGGTGGCGCTGACTTCGGGATGGATGGAGAGTCCTCGACTCGGAGCCTCTCGAATTCACGATCTTGCCATGGATATCAAATAAGTAATGGCGAGGGGTAACATGTGCAGGCAGCACTCACCAGGGAAGAGGTCTTGGATGCCCGGGAGGGTGGGGCGCTCGACTTGCTTAGGGGAATCCGACATAGCTAGAGAGGATAGTGGACACAGGTAGAAGGGGACGGGATGAAGGACCGGGCGGGCGGGGAGGGACGAGGAGACTGACTCGCCGCGCCCAAGGAGAAGCTCGTTTTATACGAGCAGTGTGCCACTTTCCTCAGAGAACAATCAATTGTGGATCACTATCATGGGCGCCCGAAGTGCTTCGTTCGCCGGGATGGGCGAAATTCCATAGCAAGTGAAGGCGCCGAAAGTGCGAGAGGACCGTGAGAGCGCAGGTGGCAGCCTGATCTCTCCGGAATAGACGCAATTGCCATGCGATGGGCGAATATCTGGGGGCAGACCTTGTTCTTGAACGGGGAGGCTGTCACCCTCCCTGCCGACGCGCCTTCTAGACAGACCGCAGGGCTGTGACTCGCAATATTGCTGGGTGCGGCTGCACATTCTAGGATTCGCGAAACACCGAAGCAGGATTCGCACCGCTGGCCGAGTGAGAGCGGGGGAAGCCCGGGGTCCTCGTGGTCACCTCCCATATCGGGCTACCTCGAGCACTCCGTCCTGCGCAGCCAAGCGTTAGCCGGAGCCAAACCAAACGAACGCGGTAACTGCTGAACCACTCTAAGCTTCGCGCTCTGCGTGATGACATCCTGGAGAATCATGAGTATGCAGATGACATCGATCGCAGTGTCCGAACAGATGACTCACGACCGATGCCGCGCCCAGTTCCACAGCCGATGAGCAGGCTGCGCAACTATCCAGGCAACCCAGGACGCGACTATGCAGCTGTATATTGACGTCGTGAGGTGCGCCGTGCTGGTTGAGGCGACGGCGTGTGTGCAGGAGGGCAGTAATGGCCGACTGAGGCGGACACGCGGGCCGGAGCTGAGCCGCTTGCCGCTGGGCCGTTCCCCTCCTATCCGCGAGACCCACGACGCACAGCAACACCGCATCGGCTCACCGCCGAGCCCTCTGCAGACTCGCAATCGAAGCAAAGAAGGCCGTTTCTGCAGAGATAGAGTTATCACTGGACTGCCGCATAATTAGCCTGAGCATCAATATCAGGACAAATTTGCCTAGCCACTCGCCGAGGACCGGCGCTCGTGGGGGGCACCGTACACAGCCGTCCGGCGTGCACCATCGCGCTCCTCCGCGCACCGTCGCGCACCGTCCGGGATGGATGCGAGCAGATGGGCATTCCCTCTCGTGCATGGGAATGCCGACCAATCTGTGCAGGCGGGGTGAGTCCATGTGACAGATACGTGTTGGGCCGGTAAGCAATTTAGTGACCGGCGCGCCAGATACCTCCCTCCGCCCACCGAGGATGCAGCCCCAGCGCTGCTGCCCATGGTGATTCCCCCGATACCGGAGGCTTCGGTGAGCGGCGAAGGAAGTGCAGACATTCACTGCAGCGGGGCGAATGCACCTATATTTCATGCGGCCTGAGGCTCTCGCGGCCTCGGTGCCGTGCCTCGACTGTCCTGAAGCACCGTCGGTGGGTAAAGTGGGGTCCTTCGAGAGTCAGGGCTCGGGTAGCGGCGTGCGACACGTCATCCGACGGGCAGGGCCGACAGGCACGTCGGACAATCGGAATGAAAGTCATGTAAGACCTAACATTGACCACGGTAGGCTGGGGTCGTGGTACCATCGCGCGGGGTAACAGCTCCGCATGAGATGCAGATGTATAATCCTAATACGTGCGCGTCAGACAACTCACGAATTCGAGCTGGGAGGTAGCAAATGCGGCCTGTTCATGACACTTGGGGGAAGGGAGGAGCTCGCAGAGTTCGGACGCAGCCGCACCGATTCCTCCATCACGGTGGATAGAAGGGTGGAAGACGTAATTTGGGGAAGCTTCCTGGATCCTGTGCTGCGCGGTATTAGCGACGCTACGATACGAGGTAAGACTGCGGAGTACGAACCCGCGGGGTTCTCAGGAACGACGTCGCCCTCCCCATGACTTGGGGGCGTTCAAAGAAAATGCGAAGCCACACTTGCTAGACCACGAAGTGTATAGCAATCTTTCAAGGAAGAACTAGGTTGATACCGCGGCAAGACCCACGTTGTGAAGAGTCGAGACGTGTGTACTGGGAAGACACGAGGCGCGAAACGAGCCGTGGCCCTGCGACGATGACAGCGGGATATTTCCAGAAAGTCGAGCGGGTAACACGAAAATCATTCAGACGGAGCGACAAACTCACGAATCGCCGCGGATATCTATTGTAATGCCGTCGTTATTCGGGGCGGCCTTTTGGGGTTGATGCTATGGTCAATGCTAGTCTGATCAGACGGACTCCGCGGCAAGTGAAGTCGGAGTGAGATAACTTACCATGGGTTAGTAGCTTCCTTCGAGGTACAGCGTATTGAATTCGATAAGTCTGACGCTGTTTGCGTCTCTCGTATATTTAGACGGCGAGTTCGGTGGCGGTCACCGTGGCGGCAGACGGGCCTTGGGAGGAATACTGATACCTCATCCTCTGCAGTAGCAATAGTTATGAGGTACTTCTATGTCAGATACTAGTTTATTATGAGAATACCTGAACTCACCAGCGTCGCGGGCAGCTGCCAGCGGATTGTTGAAGGAGGAGTGGTGGTAAGCGCCAAGTATCCGGCAACACATTTAGTGACCGACCAAATCCCACGATGTCCAATCCTCCGCCGACGATCACAAGCGCCCTACCTTACATCATCCGGTGCACCGGTCCGCGCAAATAGCTGAGCCTGGTAGCCCCCGTTCGAGCTCGATACTCAGTAGAACACGAGGCGAGATAGTATGGCTCAGCTGTACCCGTGCCCCAGTCCGTGCGGTTCCCAGCACTATGCAGGACATGTCTTCCCGGCGACTCTCCGCACGCGCCAGTCGTGGGCGGATTGGGCCACTGTCACTCACGCCTCGCATGATCAACCTCCGGAGAAGTCGGTGGCTCGAGGAACCTCCTCGCTAGCGTCACAATGCCCGGGCGCCCGCGAAGTGCCCATCACAGACTCGGTGCGGTTAATGGCCGCGATGAATGAATGGACGAGCGGGGGAAACCCATTTAGCGATACCGCGCCCATGATCAGCTTCGTGAACCGCGGCGTCCCAGTTTGCGGCTGGGGCACAGCAAGAACCCCAGGGAAGAGCAGCTCCACGAGCTGCGTGCCGATAACGGCAATCCTTGTACTCATCCTGGCCGATCCGGCTATGTGTCCTGCGACCCAAGCAGGCGAAATCGCCGCTGCTCAGTTGGCCATGGAGCGAGCACACAGCACTCCAGTTGATTCGGAGACCCAGTGGCGGCGGGTTAACCTCTGCTCGGCTATGGCGTGCCTACAACGCGCTTGCGCGGCACGGCGGTTCCATGCGGCCGATAGGTCTGAAGCTATTGCCGGAATGCAGTTGGTTCGATTGGAGGAAGGTCTTCGAGCGGCCAGTGGGGGTTCGGGCAGTCTAGAGCCTCCGCGGAGGCGCGATGATCACGGATAGTCCGTGAGCGTAGCATCGCCACGTTGTGTTCGTCAATGGGCCGTTAATTCAGTCCCGATGGCCGGTGGAGTGCACCGAGTTTCTACTGTCAGCTCGCGTCAATGTCAATCTGAACACGAGGTAGACGGTGCACTGCATAGGAGCCTGTACTCACTGCAGGAGGAAGCGCTGTTCCTGCGTTGTGGGTAGACGGTGACGCAAGTGACATCTAACGGGCAGTGGGCGAGCTCCCTGGCCGAGAGGGGGTTTCAGCACGTCCAGTGGGCTAGCGGAGTCACCGAGACGGCCGGGCTGAGAAGAAACCGCGATGGCAGCGCCTCGGGACATATTAACCAGTGAGATTGAGGCGCGCGAGATGACAACGAAGTTTCTGATGGTGTAGCGCAGGAGGCCGGGATGCAGGACTGATGAATTACCATAGCTTCGCGCCGAGTTCAGCGCCCACAGTGCCTGGGGTTATGCCACTCTGGTGACTCTTGAGGAGGAGCACGAGCCGCTGGAGTGTGCTGAATGACTGACAGGAGGAAGGCTGGATAAACTTCCCGGTGATAGAAGGAGATGCTGGACGCTGGCAGATGAAATATGAACACTGTGGGCTGCCAACCTGGAGCCCTCCGAATCCGAGTGGATAATTGTGAGTCGGCGACCCATGCGATATGCATCTGATACATAGCCGGACCATAATGAGCCGTCAGTTATCGCAGCACATGGAGGAGCATGGAGGACTAGACGGCCAGCAACAGATAGAATCGCAGAATATCCGAGGACGGCGGAGAGTGCAACATTCGGACCAAGCGGGTCCGGTCTAGGCCGCCTGTGTCCTCGTCGTCGTCGGCGATGGAAGGGCGGTCAACTCTGCGCTCTGAGAGATCTAATCTCCCCTACTAAACGTAGCAGCATGGGTCTGCGGTCTGAAAGATGAAATTCAGTGAACCAGGGGCGAACGATGCACCACGGGAGCGTACGCGTGTTGATGATCTGACTCGGACCTCGTAGGGTCCGATGGTTACCAGCGTGCAGCCTGAGACAGTGAACCGTTGTTGTTGAAACTGTTGAAATCGTGGCTTGATGACAGGCGCAGCTGTATTCATCTGGCCGATAGGGATTCTGTGTTTGGGTGCACATGGGTTTTGACATGTTACTGTGTGTTGGTCACCGGGAGAAATGTCGAAGCTCGGTGCGAAGGGTATCCGTAATCACCTCGAGTCATTTGCGCCAGCCTGAAGGAAACGCCAGGGAGGGCACGCAATAACCTATTAGCCTCCAGGCTGACCCCGAAAACATTTAATGTGAAGGTCTGTACGTACCATGAGATTAAGCCTGCATCTCTAGGTTCAGCAGCTGACTTCTCTTCAGAAGCCATACAACCTCGAGCTCCAAGATTCCAAGGATGCATGAAGACGGCGAGTCGCGACGACATGGAAAATGATAAAATGCGTCGACTCCGGCTCCTAGGCTGCCACTGCTGGTCGAGCGTGACTCAAAATTATCTGTGTGACTGTGTGACATTCTGTCACACCCTTCTACATCACCGAGCGCCGAGGTTGACTCGCCTGTCACACGCACACCGTACCCGTCCCAGTTACTTCCTCCCCTCGTATCTCTGGAGTCCCTTCTCTATGTCCACTCGATTCTTCGACGCGGACTACTTGCTGCACTTCTTTGAGACTCTCTGTTGCTCCAGCAGACACTACGACCTACTAGGACGCCCCATGGATGATTGTGACGATCTACGAGTAGTACGATCACTGCCATGAATGCCGACTTATAGGGGGGCGCGGTGTCATGCCGGTGTTGCAAACCAAGAACTTTCAACATCCGACTTGACCTATACTACAAGAGTCCTGCTGGGTCGGGTACGATATCGCCTTAATTATGCTCAAGAACAGTTATCTAACCTTGGGCACAGCCTTGCTGCGATCTTAACATCCTCTAGCATCGGGCAATGCTCCGTGCGTCCCCAGTACGGCCATTTCTCTTACAAATCAGAGCTAAAGTCTACACACAGAATACAAGCGACCTTTTAGAGTCTCCACCGAATCGTTCCTCTTGATCTGGAGTTCCGAGATCGCCGATGGCGTGGCTGAGCACCGCTGATGAGGGTGGGGTTCTCTAGACGGTGAGTAGCTTCTTGTGTGTTGATAATCGCCTCTGGGCTCAGCTCGATGCGCCGGCAGAATATACAGGCGAAGATTTACTGGAAAGCTATCACGGGTGCTGATGACCCCGCTGTGAGGTTCAAAATCCATCGCAGATTGCCGTTGCACGCACCGCTTCTATCCTCGAATTCGTGATGCTCTGTGCGGCGAGAACATTCATGTCCACTATACGCTTTACGGCACTACAGGACGGCAGCCGCACCCATCGTCATTCTCCGCCTTAGAAGGAGCAGCATCAGCTCATGGTCAAGCCTTGATCGCGTCTCACGATCCTAGGACTCTACCTGTAAGTGCCCATCACTGTTTACTTTGTACTGGTCAGAACGTCTTGACGGTGATATGGCAGATGCACATAGGGTTCGATGAGAACCACGTTTGCTGGTTCATCGAGTACCCGACTCGATCCAGACTGCCTCCTCTCCATCTCTTGGCGAGCACAAAAAAAGCTATCATGCTATGCTTAGTACGTTGAAGGTTCTCTGGCCTACTCGCCTTAGCTTACAGACCGCTTCAAGCACCCCAGATCTCACGGTGTTTTGAGAAAGTCGCGGTACCTGTCGAAGTCAAGTCGCCGGTGTCCCTAGCCTCACACACAGCGGACCCTCTTGCTCTTACCCCCACAACATGCCGTACCAAGACAGTGCCCTCGCCTGTGCCTCTGGAAAGGCCGTGTGCTGTCCATGAGTTGGCTGTCCCTTCGTGCTCCACGTCGCCTAATCGCGACACCCTACGTCCGCCTCTGTCCTCCTATCGGGCGCGATCAGCGGTCGGGCCGCACCGCGTCTGCGAGTATCGTCCCGTGGCCCCGCCCCCATCCGGGAGGTGTCACGGACGGGTTCCCACCAAACGTCGTCGAGGATGCAGTTGACGTGCACGGGAAGACAGGGACGCACTCGTCCACGGGGTGCGCGAGCTTCCCTGCGCTCTGTTCGACCGAGCAGCTCCCGCAGGCATGTGAATGCCCACAGCAGAGGAAAGATGTGCGTTAACTATCCTCTTCTGTGGCCCTGCCGTGAGTCCTGGGTCCTAATGCATCCCCCTAGTGCCCATCTGAGCCTCCGACATCGGGGAAGCGTTCGATAGCGCGAATGTCGCACTCCCTTCAACATCCACCTTCGCGCGGCCATGGTGACTCGGATAGCGAGATGAGGGATTGGAACCCACCCTCTCTGCTTCGCCCACGGCATCGCTCTGTTATGCACCGCTCCTGGTGTCACCTGAACCTGATTGACTTGTCGACCGCGATTGAAACTCCGTGAACCGTCTCTTGGCTCTCTGCCCCGCTCGGGCAGTGTCAATGTCGGACGCCGCGTACAGGTGTCATAACTTGGCGCGAGGGCCGCCCGCGTGCGCAGCACACCCCGATAATTGTCGATGTCTACAATGTGTCACGGGGTACAAACTACCGAGCAAACCACGCCCGGACGGCGGACCGCTAGAGCGATCTGCCATATTGTGTTCCTTCGCCGGCATCGACAACCTGGTCAAACCATGACACCAGGTGCATATCCGTGATTAGCTCACGTGAGTAATGCAGGCTTTTGAGATGGACGCACCCGCAGGGCCTCGTGCGAACCTTAACCAACATCTTTTCAATGCTGGAAGAGCGGGATGCCGATCTTCGCCGTACGCGTATGGACTATGTGCCCGCCGCCCCGTTGGACGAGCCGGCGCCGGATCCGCACACCCTCATCTCCCCGTGCTTCTAGCGGGAAATCGTCTGTGGTTTGCCCCAGGCGGGTGCCACTGAGCGTACGTACGCATGCGCTGGCCAACCGATCCGCCTTACTCACAAAGACATAATAGACTGTCGCTGCCGATACCTTCTCCTGCCAGCGGCGAGCGCTGATGCTGGGCGCGACTGCTCCCGCGCTTCGAAGTTCACTCATCTCGTCATGTCCAGCTCCCAAGTGCGGCGCGGCCGCGATTTTCCTGCGCGCGATTCCCACTCGGCCTGCTAGCGGGGGTTCTCGAACGCGATTTTCTCCCGCGTGTCGTACGCTGGGAAGCGGATCTCGAGCCCTCTAGCTGTCGCGTACATAGCCGCCACGGCGAATGTGCCTCCTGGGTGTTTGTGTGCGGGTCGGTCCCAGGCGCACACAGCGGGGGCTGCGGACCCGGAGCGCCGCGCAGTGCTTTCGGCGGTTCATGTCCTCCCGCTCTCCACGCCTCGTAGAAGCCCAGACTGGAGCGCTCTGGAGGCGGAATGCGATCGGACGAATGCTAGGACGAGGGCAGGTGCGCTTGGACGCGCACACGAAGGAATTTAGTCTTCTGGACTGGCAGCATGTCAGTTCGGGCGGCGCGCTAGTTGTTAGGTGCGACGAACATCTTACGGGACTACCGCCTGAGAGAACACTAATGGTGCGCGGGCCAGTGCTGAATCGTTAAGTTGTACTACTGCTAAGGGAGCGTATCATCACCTGCTATATACGGGTTTATATATGGAGGAGGACTCGGAGATGGGTAGATTTGGAGTCGCTTAGAAAGTTATAAGGGGGCAGTTGGTTGGTAAACGGATGGACCCTGGCTGTCAACCATGCATGGGTCACTCATGTACTAGTCCCATACATATGGCGTGTCAGAGACTCAGCGCATCCACCAACGCTATGAGATGGTCTCAATACATTCCCGAATTTACGCATGGGCGTTGCGTAGCACGTGTTGTCGGATATTACCGTGAGAAGGTTCGTGTGTACTACTTGCCGCAGCCCGCAGCAAATTCATCGGACTGCCATCACACAGGACTCAGAAGTTGACCAAATCTTGAAGAGAACATAAAGACTCTCGAGCCCTTTCTCTCAGCGTACATTCTCAAGAACACTCTGTCTTCAAGCTTAAGCGCTTCAGCACTCGGCGGTAGAATGAAGAATAGAGGCAGACGATTGACACGTCATCGAACGTCACTAGCGTGAGGCGCGTGTGTATTTGGTTTTGAGTCTTTGGTCGTCGCGTCTTTGACCTTTGGTACTTATAGGGTTAGTCGTTTGTGACACCTTGTACGACAGTGCAACTAAGTGTTGTTTTAGGTCCCCAGACAGGCTACAGTCGCTGCTTCATTGGCACATTCAAGCGGGTTCCGCTTAGCCTGTACTAGTACGATTGCTTGATCGACCTATCCCAGTGGATCTTAGAGGTACGTTAGGTTCAGAGCTTACTACTAGAGCTGCGCGCTGAAGGCTGGACAGATGACTCTTCCAACCCTAGACTTCGACGTATTGCTAATGATACAAGCCGTCGCCGACCAAGCTTCCGTATCGCGGATGATGCAGACGTGCCACTTGCTATACGAGGGCGGGGAGAAGGCCATACTGCAAAATGTCTCTATGTCCTCTGGAGAGCAGTTTGAGTCTTTCGGCAGGTTTGTGACTACCGGTCGCATCTACCGCATTTCCCTTCTGCACTCGCTCACTCTCGATATGCGCCACGCATCCACGTCGAGTGGCACAGCCCTGAAGCGCCTCTTCCTCCAGCTTTTCCCCCACCCAAACCTCGTGCGTCTCAGCTTGCACGACCCAGAAAGGTTGCTCTGTACCATCTCCGGGCTATCCACGGCTATCTCAGCGTTGACGAGCGTCAAGTACCTTGCAATCTCGTGCACTGGTCCGCATACCATTGCCATGCTCCGGGCGATGCGTTCTCATCTCCTCGTGGTAGAACTCGCGACACTCAATGTCAGACAGGACCCAAGGGCGCTTCACAGCGGAATCCGTTGCGACGTTACATCGCTCTTTCACAACTCGCAATCGTCGCTGCAAGAATTGACGGCATCCTGGCCAGATCGAACACCACTAGACCCGAATGCTCACCAGGATCCGAGCACAGCGCTCGTCAATGCCCCTCGCTACCATCGCATGCGCACCCTCGTCCTTGAGAATCCGTACATGCTCGCGATCACGGACTATATCCGCACGTATCCCAATCTCCGCTCTCTCACTATCCACGACATGTCAGATAACCTGATACGCGAGGGGGACACCGAATATCGCGAACACCGCGATATGAACATCTTCCACCAGAAAACCTATGGCACGTGGACGACGTTGCGGCGGTTTCACGGGTCGATTCTTGTCCTCTACGTGCTCGGGCTGACCTGCCGCGTCCCTTGGATCAGCGTCGATAACTTCGACCACAACTCGAACGGCTCTCTTCTCCACGCTGTCTTGCTCGACAATCGTCCTGCGCACCTAGAGCTCCGTATCCTCAGCATCAGCTCCTTTCGGAATACCTATGCATCGGTATTGCAGACAGCTCCTGCCGCGGGCTCCCTTCGATCGCTCACGCTGACTATCATGCTGAGCTGCCAAGATATCGAGATGGACGTGGCGACATTCCTAGTGAGCATGATTCTTGCCCATACGCGAGGATGTACACTGAGCACTCTATCATCCCAGAAAACTGTCAAGCGAGTAGCGAAGTCGCTGTCAGTATCCACCTTTGAGCTGTGTATCGACTGCTCCCGCGACGTCGTGCGCTCAAGCTGCCTTCACCCAGACCCGACAAGCTGTTGGGCTGACTACTATCGCCGGGCTATTGCATCGTATCGCTTCCCGGTTGAGAGGCAGCTTGATGGCCTTGACTTGAGGGAGGTCGCTCGCGGTATCAAGAAGAAGGCGCTGTGCGTGCACAGAGTAGTGATTCGCGTCGTAAATCTCCACCTTCGGAAGGACAACGTGGTTGCTCTTGGGGAGCCGGTAGACTATGGCGAGGATGGGGAGGAGATGGTTTCTTAAACGTTCAGGACGTTCTAAAACCGCTACAGCGGATAGGTGAGTCTCTGAGCTAGTACCTCGCATGCGCAGTGCTGATGTGCTTGGTCACATCAACGAATATAGCCAACCTACTATCATACTAGGCGTACAACTTCCCGCTCGTCAGATGAGAGATTATTCGGAGGTATTAGGGCGATCAGGCACATGGTGCGAGTGCGTACCAGGGTGTGTATCAATGTCTGCCGATTTTTCTTCACTACAGTTGCTGGATGCTAAGATCGGGTTCGACGAGGCTATCGTCGACGATCAAAACATAGACTCGACGCCTAGCGTTCATACTTATATTCCGAGCATAGTAACAGAGATGTCCCGGTCAGAAATGGTAAACAGACCATAATCCTTACGTTGATGTTCGCGGATGTATCTAAGGTGAGCTGCCAAGTTTGAGGAGGAACATTGATTATACTTACATGACGAGTCGGCTATACAAAGTTGAGCACGAGCGCTTGATTGGAGTTTCGATCATTTTTTTCTCCTACCATTTCGCCAGCTCACTCTCGTATATCAGCTCACATACTATTTCGAAGCTACATAAAAAACATTGCATCGTAAGTAAAGTACTTCAATGTAGTGAGCCCGACATTTCTGATGCTGTTTCGCACAGGGGTAATCTGAAAATTGACCATTACTAGTGACGATCGAAGAACTTCTATTCATTATCATGAACGAGGCACAATTCCGGAGGATCCAGCTGAAGATGATCCAGGATCCTAAGTCCGTACGTATCAAGAGTGATCACGGTATGACACCCCACCCAAAGTTTGCGTTGATTATAGGTCCTCGCCGCAGCTCGCAAAGGCTCCCCTCCAGACATGATGGTCCTCGCCAACGCCTGGAACGAGCCTCCCGCGCAGATACCCTACCCGGACGCGCTCTCCGTATTCCTCACGCACCTCCAGCTCGACTGCGTGCCGAGCGATCTCGCAGCCAAGTTCTCCCCGGCAGCGAACCTCGCATTCTCCTCGATGCTCGGCATTAGCAAGATGGGCGCTCTCCTTCCCGATGATGACATGAACCCGGACGTGCGACGCATCGCCGACGCTTGGCCGGGCATATTCAAGTGGTCCGTGTACATTTTCTCGACCCGCATCGAGGGACTCGAGCGCACAGAGGGCAGGAGGCGTGCCGCGATCGACGTGCTCGCCGCGTTTTGGTACTGCATCTGCTTCCGGGATGTCGTCCGCTCGCGCATGGTGCAGAGCGACGCGACGATCGAGATCGCGAGCCGCCTTTGGCTCGAGGAGGACGATGGCAGCACAGCAAGGGCCTCCGCTGCAATGCCGGGGCGGCCGAGTGCGGCACCCGTTGGTACTTGTTTGCTGGGGTGCCTACTCAGGGAGGCGGGCCCGGAGCAGCTCGACCGCGTGCTGAAGATGGCCGGAGGGAAGGCAACCGAGGTTGCGAAGCTCGCGATTTCGCGCCTCCAGCGTGCGCTGAAGGCCTCCGACTTGAACGCGGAGCCGAGCATAGTGTCGATGTACATCGACCTGATCAACTCGTTTTCGCGTGTGCGCGAACACGCACTCCGCCACGCGCTTCTCAGTGCGAACATCATCTGGGTCGTCTCTGGCGCGCTCGTCAGGATTTCAGTGCTTGTGAACACGTCGCGCGACCGGGGCTGGATCGATCCCATGATCGGCGCGTTTGGGTACCTCCGAAACTGCCTTGAGTCTACAGACGGCTTCACGTGGGTCGCGCAGGCGATCGGAGCTGGCTTTCTTCAGGCTTTCTGCGACTGCAGCACACAATTTGGCGCGCTCGCCCCCGAGGACTACAAGATGGTCGAGGATCTGATCAAGGTCATCATTCCGCCGTATCTCGTTTACCGCTCTATTGTCGAGGCTGCGGGCGCATCGCTCGCGAAGATTGAGCGCGGAGTGCAAAAGCAGAGAGTCGAGAAAAGTCGGGCCAGGGGACCTTGGGAAAGGCTGGCTGAGCTTGTGCGCGAGCGAATGCTCGTAGTCAAACAGGCAGAGGCGTCCAAGGGGAAGCAGATAACTTGCGATAACATGAAGGTATATCGTGGGCATTTGAATGTGTGCCATCGCGGGCTAACGAACGCATCCCGCCATAGTGTCAGAAGATCAGCCCTAAGGAAGGCGTCCGACGATGTTCAGCGTGCTTGTCCACTTTCTACTGTTCTAAGGTACCGATCATCCTCTTTCTGTCTCTATCTGAGTGCTGAACAAACTCACATTTTCAAGGAATGTCAAGAATCTGCGTGGAAGGAGGGAGACCACAAGACGATGTGCAAGCTCAAGCAGCGATCGCGCCTCGGTCTGTCCACTGTTCTTCTTTTCGTATTCTTGCTGTACCCGCTGATTGTCGTGGCCCACGCTCGCGCAGATGGACGCGCAGACAACACATCTAAGCGGGACTACGATTTCCTGCACTACCTCGCGATGTTCGACGCGCGCATGCACCTCTCGACGCTGCGCGAGCTAGCGGCGTCCCAGTTTCCCTCCACGCCGACGACCGAGCTCGTCGTGCACATCGACCAGTCCGTATTCCCTCCGACGTACGCCGTCAAAAAGCTGGGTGCGTTTCAGATCGCTGCGCGCGACGACGTGTCCCCGAACGAGCTCGCGCGGAACGAGGCGCTCGTGGAGAAGGTGCAGGGGAACCCGGAGCGGTTCACGATCGTCGAGATGATCGTGCTGAGCGGCGAGGCATTGCAAGTGCTCATGACGCTAGCCACCGGCGGGTTTTGGGAGCTGGACATGGGGAGGGCCAGTGAGAGCAGGGCCCAGCCGCGACTAAGGAGACAGGACAGTTTCGAGAGGGCGCTGCAGTGGGTGTTCCAGGTCGTGGAGGATATCGATCACAACGAGTTGGGACAGAGGCGGAGACGCAGGCTGATCACTTAGGTTCAGGTAGGTGTTGAGCTGGATTCAAGCTACTAAAACTTGATAAAACGTACTCACTGATCATCCTCTTAGATTGCAGCTGGTGGCAGACGGACAACTGAAACAGTAACCGTACTCTCTCAACTACTGTGTCATTCGATACGACGTTTGTTGCTAGGCATGGAGTCTGGAATGACTTAGTCAAGCAGTCATGAAATCAGGTCAGAGCACGTGGAACGGGGAGTCCTAGTCCTCAATGCCTAGTATGCCGACGGTTGGTGCTCAGTCCCTCTGCTGCTCCTCCACGTCTCCGGTCCCTAGGCAGGTTTATTCGAGGTTAGCTTCGTCCATTCATTTCAATAATCGAACCGCACTCACCGTCCGGTTCTTGATTCGCTGGTTCCGTATCCTCCTTGCAAACCAGTCCTGTGCCGTACACCCAGTATTGTACTTCGCGTTGGGCACGTTTGATGCAGCCTCGGCAATCATGAGGCTCTCATCGGACAGCGGACGCAACTGGACTGAGTTTCCGGGCCGCGTGAAGAAGACGAGCGACCACCGTTCGTACTTGCCTTGTTCTTTCGGCGGTGGCCTGTCATCGGTAAATGTGATGAGCTAGGTCTTCAATGGCCAAGGCGTCGGCGGCGAACTTACACAACACGATGCAAGTTCGAACGCAGTATCCCCCCGCTGAATATCGTCATTGCGTCTCCGAGGTTACATATCGCATGTCCCGGGATAGGCTACGACAGTGAACGAGTGAGATTAATGAGGAGTGAGTGACACAGCTCGACTCACCCTGACATACTGCCACTCGTTCGTGCCGGGGACCATCACCTGCAAACCCCCCAGCCGATTGTGCAGGAACGACTGCAAGGGATGATCAGCGACCGCGAGAGACAGCGTGCCATTGGCACCCACTAAAGACCCGAAGTCCGTATGCGCCCCGATCGCAGCCTGGGCCTCCGAGATTCCCTCCGGCCTTGGGGGGTTCTTGATACAGCGCGACTCGCTCCCGCTCGGCTCCTCCAGCGGATGACATCGCGCGAGTGCGCCCTTGGGGAGTCCGAGGCGGTCGTTGAGCACCTCGAGGAGCGTGTAGTTCACGGAGAGCGACTTCTGGATGAACGGCTTGATCGTAGACTCCATCCGCGCGTTCACCGTAGGCGGATACTCGCGGTGTACCTTTCCCGGCCATGCGAGGGCGTCGTCCTTTGAGACGTTGATGAACTCGACAGTGTCGAGCGCGCCAGTCTCGTCGGTCGCATTGGCGCCTGCTGCTTTATACCTGGATGAGAGTGAGGATGAGGACGTAGTATAGTAGTACGTAGTAGATGTTCTTGAGAGACTTACCCGAACGAAGATCCCTCGTCTCCTTGCTCGTACTTCATCTTCTCCTCGAGGGGAAGTCGCATGGTTTCTGCACCCATCTCGAACATTCCATCAACTTCTTCGTCCACTCCATGATTCTTCAAGCTAACAGACGCCGCGGTTAGCAAGAAGTTGAGTGATAAAGATAGGGTGAGGGTGACGGGTTACGTACTACCAGAAGCCCAGTTCCGTCGCCGCCTTCCAAAGCTTGTCGATCTCCTCCTCGTCCCGTTTGCAGATCAGCTGATAGTCCACGACAAGCAGTGGGTGTGTCGGGACGTCGTCGGGGAACGGCGGGAGGGTTAGCAATCCAGGCATGGTGACTACAAATCACAAGAGATCTGACGGTGGCAGAGCGGACTCTCGGAGTGGGAGCGGGAGTGGCGGAAAATGAAGAGACTGCACACCTGCTTATATCTACGGAACAGGGCGCTCACGCGGCGTGGCTTCCGTGAGACCTATAGGCTGAGGCTCCCCGAGGCGGACTTCGTTCGCACTCACGGGATATCGAACAGCGGGGCCGGGCCCGACGTTAAGTTCTATTCCCATGCGCCTTACGAACTTCTTTGATTGATGCGACGGGTGCTTCGCAGCGCGATGACATCACGAGGCCACTGCGGAGAGGTAGTCAACGGTGTTCGCGTTGCCAAAGTGCGTACTGGATATTCGAACCCAAGCCTGGAGGGCGATGTGCTCGCCTCGTGGTTTGCATCCATGATCAGCAAGAATAGATCGATAGCCAATATAGACCCAGATGGAGACGACACTACCGACGACATCCTGTTCTCCTCACGTCTCTTGTAAGTTGTAACCCTGATATACGCATCGCTCCCGTCTAGCCGCACTAGGCAGCGAGAGGTTTGTGTTCGGTCCCTCGGCTCGCGCGCCACACCTCCCCGCCCTGGCGGAGTAGACGAAGCCAACGTCAACATTGAATGAAGCCGCCCCTGGAGAGCGACCGTGGCGCACCTTCTGGTTCTTCGTCCGCATGTTCCTCACGCGCCGGAAGAGCCATTCGCGTGAGGTTTGGCCCGTCGTAAACAGCTCCCGAAGCTGCTCTGGGGCCTTCCCCGCTGCGTCCGCTATGAGCGTGCTCTCGCCTACAAGTGGCTGCAGCACGACCGAGTCGCCTGGACGCGTGAAGAAGATGAGAGAGTATCGGGTGTGGGCGGCTTGTGCACCCGGTGGCGGCCTGCGTCGAGTTCAGCGAGGGTGAGCAGGAGTGATCATGAGCAACAGAGCGCGTACACGACACGGTGAAGGTTTGACTTGAGGATCCCCCCGCTGAAAATAGACATCGCGTCTCCGATGTTGCAAATAGCGTAGCTGGGTATGGGCTATCCAACTGTCAGTACCCCTGCCTCGCTGACTAGTTATCACGTACCTTGACGTATTGCCAACTCTCAGTTCCCGGGACCATGACTTGCAGCCCACCAAGTCTGTTGTGAAGGAATGACTACGAAAGCATGGTCAACCTCGAGGCATGTGATATAGTCAGACAGATGGCAAAGCTCACAAGGGACCCGAAGTCGGTGTGCGCCGCGAGGGCTGCTTTGACCTCGTCAAACGAGTGCCCGCCCGCCTTCGGAGAGCTCTTGATGATCCGTGCCTCGCTGCCACACATTTCTTCAATCCTGTGTATCTCGCCGAGTGTGCCCTCGGGGAGCCCAAGCAGCGTGTCGAAGACCTCCATGAACGTGGTGTTGACCTCTATAGCCCTGCGAACGAACGGAATGATGGCGTCCTCCATGCGCGCATTCACCGCGTCCGGATAGGTGCGGTGCACTACACCGGGCCAAGCCAGCGCATCGTCCTTGGAGATGTTGAGAAACTCGACGTTGTCGGGCGCACCGGTCTCATCTGTGACGGTAGCTCCGGCTGCTTTGTACCTTATCCATGGTGAGCCACGACTAGTACGAACTCATAGAAATGGTGATGATACACACCCATATGAGAAGCCGCTATCGCCCTGTTCGTACTTCATCTTCTCTCCGAGCGGCAGTGACAGCGTCTCTGCGCCCATGTCGAACATTAAATCCACTACGTCGTCGGCACCATGGTTCTTCAGGCTGGAGAATCATGAGGACGGGGAAAGTCAACACGGGTGACTGTGCGGCGTGTGGTAGGGAGCACTTACTACCAAAAGCCGAGCTCTGTGGCAGCCTTCCAAAGCTTTGCAACCTCATCCACATCACGGGCCTTGAGCAGCTCGTAATCGACTAGTAGAAGAGGGTGAGTCGGGACGTCCTCGGGGAACGGCGGGGATATTGTCGCTGGACCGACGGGCATGTGAGACGGGTGATATCTGAATCGTATGTCAAGGCCATTCAACTTATATCGTGATGAGTGTACGTGTGTACGGTGGTATTCGGCGTTACAGATCGATACACTGGCATGTGGGTGGGGCGACAGAATTGCCTCGCATAAAGTGGCTCGAAGGGACCAGGTATCGTCAAAATTGTAACAGCGCGCTGAGGGACATCGCCTCGGGCGATCCGATAACGGGAAGGTGCCCACTGTGAGACCGCATGATGAAGGGCGTTGAGTGTCGGGTAGTCGCAAAGAGTGGAACTCAAGAGTTTGTTGTACATACCCGCGAGTGCGTCTGCAGCAGCAGCAGCAGGAGTAGCATATAACTTTCGGGTCTGTTTTTCGGGTGTGCATCCATCGTACAATCGTGCTTGCGCCGTTTTGAGGGACTGAGGCTCAGCCGCTTAGCAGAAACGAGAGATCAACCATCCCCTGTTGTTTCTGGTAGGTCGCGACGAGATCGTGACTATAACTCCGCGGACTCAAGGAGCTGTCCCACAGCAAGCCTGCTAGACGCTTATGACCTGTGAAAAAATGGGAAGTCCGTCAGCATTCTTTCCCTCTCTCTTTGCGACCCTGACAATAAGCGAGACCAGCGAACCTCAAGCTCCACGTCTAACCAGGGTAGAGAGTCAGAGATATCAGAGGATTCGTAGAAGCCCGATTACGTACCATGGACCAGCTGGCGCACCGTGACTGAAGCGGCGTCTTGAGAGGTCCTGCACGTTGCACCGGAGAAAAATTTCTTTTGCGACCGAAAGTGTATCCGGTTCTCCTTATGAAGCTAGAAGTAGATACCTTATATCTTCTTTAAGGCGAATAAATGATAGAAATGCGTTCGTTTTAGTGGCGGGAGTACGGTGTGGACTATGGGTATTCGAATTCGAACACTGTTCGGTCCGGCCGAGCTCGAGGTAGGAGGCCAGAGGATGGATAAGTTTAGCCGCCGTAGGTACGACGAGGGCGCGTGGGAAAAAGGGCACCCAACAAGTACTGGCAGGCACGGGGTGCCGCACGGCCAGGGCTAGTAGGCTTACTACTACCGCCCCGTAGCCTACTACTTACTTAATAGTGGTGATTCGGACGAGGTCATGCCTACCTCTCCTTCAGAACAGTAGTAGACAGACGTAGTCCTGTAACGACGTGACAGTACAATCTAATTGCGGACATTTCGTAAAGACACAGAAGTCGAGATCGTAGTACTGTAACTGTAACAACAATCGGACTCGGACTCAGCGCCAGCATTAACTTTGTCTCTCGTCCTTCGTTTCATCTTCGGCCTTATCGGACGAGCCGCGTTCAACACCACGCTCTGTATTGAAACTCCCCATGTGGTCCTCCGCATAGTGTTCCTCCCTTCCTTTGCCGGTGTCTGTCGCGACTATGACGGTCAGCGAACCGTCCGTCGAATAGCGTGTTCAACGTACCATTGGCGTGTTGTACCGTTGCAGCTCGCACCTCTTCTTCGTCAAACTCCTCCTCGCTCCACTTAACGCATGCTAGTGCTCCAACTAGGTGAGATAATCAGTAGGTAGCGTGAGCACGGATGCAATATTCGGACTTGCTTTCTCCTTTGTCGTCCAGGAACATCACTTGTGGCCTCATTTCTTCTAATGCCGCAGCGACATCCTTCGGAAAATCTCCTTTCTAGTCGTTCGTCAGAGACTTGCCAACACAGAATAGATATGGTTCTACTCACAAACAAGGCGTACAGATGCGTATCGCTGCCGACTGCAACCTGTACTTTTGAATCTCCCTAGTCGCGGTGGGTCAGTGATATGTCCCTAAAAGCGAGAATAAACATGTCAGACATACATACTGCAGGATATAGTCGAGTAGGCAGTCCACGGGGTCGTAACTCTGATCGATAGTATCTGCTACCACCTCGTAACTTGAATCGTATTCATACTCGACCTCATTTTCGCTCCGATCAAGATTTGGCTCATCTGCGCTAGCTGCTTCGGTGGCGGCGTTGATCTCGTCGCACCAAGATCGCTTCTTCACCTTGTAATAGTGGAAGAAGATGCATTGGTCCATCTCGCTCTCGCTCGATGGCAGTGGGCTCGGTGATGCTTGTATACGCCTCTGCGATTCCCTACTGGGGCCCGAGCGGAACTCGGTGTTGCTTGAGTGGCCCTCTGTCTTCCACGGAAATTGGCCCGGCTTGCCGACCTGCGCGAATACAGACGCCTCGCCGGCGCCGGCGCCGATGAACACACCGACTCCCCAGTCGCTCGTCTTGACTACCCCAGAGACGAAGTAGATAGATTCCTTCTTGATCTCCAAGTCCGGGTCGCACACCGTGGCCCATTCGTCGATGTTGGTTTTAATATAGTCCACGAGGCTCCTGCTCGGATGTAACGAGGAGGACTGAGCAGTCTTTCCGATGACCAGAAACGCGCCCTGTCCCAGTGCGTTGCGGCGGAATCGGATCCCCGTGCCTATAGAAGCGATATCACTATTCCAAGCAGTAAGATGACGGTGATATAGATGGTAATTGGGAGACTACTCACGCGCCCGCTTCCTTAGTCTCCGAGGATATGTCGAACTGTTCGACATCATGGCTAGTTAAAGTCTTCTCTATGATGTTCCCCTCTCTTGCAAGCAACGTCTGGTCGATGCGGAAAGGATGGTAGGAGTCTGCTACGCCATGCGTATTCTCAGGGTCGTCCTTCCCCATGGTCGTGTTCAGTATGTGCTGGAACTCGCCATCATGGAAGTAACCGACGTCCCCGATTTGTATTCTGGGGCTTGGGCACCATAGAGGGTATCCGCGGCCTCGTCGCGTCAGGAGTCGGGCGTAGATATCCCATGCGGATGTACTGAGAGCTGCCTTGGATGTCATCGTCGTGGTGGTAATGACGGTGGTAGTGGTGGGTTGTGGCAAGCAGACGCAGGTGGATTGAGAAGTTTTATACAGCTAAGAGCGCTTAGTGAGTCGTGTTTACGGTGGCGGCCTAGTAGGGGAAAATACCTATCTTCATCAGGATACGCCCACTCGCACCCCCTTCTGATTTATCCACAGCCACCAAGAACATTGTGTAACAATAAAGCAACAATCTCTCGGAGATATCAAGACAAGGCGGACCGAGTGCCAATGATTCTGAGATATAGGCTTGTGGAATCCATTTTTCGACCTGAAACCACAGACGATTCTAACTGGATGTTGTCAGTCACGTCGCTGAAGCATGAGATCACAACAGGCTGGGCAATGGGTTTGTTGGCCAGGGTACTAGTTCTTGTTGCCACCAACACGCAGAGACCAATTGTTGCATTTCATTCTGCGTTCCCCGGCGACAACGAGCATCTGCCGTATCAGTGCTCCGAGCGACAAGAGTGGGGGGAGGCACCTCCATTTTCAATCAAACACAAGGGACACCCAGATGATGGCCTTGTGCATCAGCGCCGCTATAACGGAGGGAGGCGTGTCAAGCGTCAGTTAAGTATCGGAGGCGAGGTATGCGTCATGCGCCAAACGGCTGTAGCGGAGGCGGGTCGTGCGCTAGTTCGGAGGCGGGTCACACTAATCGTCCAAACGTCTCCAAGGCATAACGTGTTGCGCTCTGACATGACCAGCTCTGCGTGACGTCGAAAACGTTATCCTCCGCAAGGTAATCAGAAAAGACCGACGTACATCTGTTGGAACGTCCACAGCTCACGGCGTACATGCTGCATCGTCTTGTCACGAACACAATACAATTCGACTGCGCACGCTTTGTACAGACTCCCCTGGTATTGTATCCAAAGTCTCGTAACGCCTCCTACGCCATACCTCCGCATCCACCTGCTGTCGCTGGGTCCGGCCGCTCGGGAATAGTCGAGCTCGGCACGGTACCATCGTGCAAGCGCGGCACCAACTGGCCGCCCCTTGGCCAGAACTGCAGCCCCGTTGTTCAAGCACCGTGACCGCGCTAGAGGCGATGTACTTGCTGCGTTGCCTGGTGGGGATGACATAGCCCGTCCAGCCGATTCATCATATCCTGCGAGGCAGTGGCGAGGCGGCGACTGTCGAGGAACAGGCGGTTCGGAGCGCAGCGGTCCTCGAGCGAGCAGCGCAGCATTCCGGTTTCTACGTCCCAGATCTTCGCGATGCAAGACATCCAACAGCCGTCTGGGAAGATGACGGCTTTACGACCCTCGAACGCATGGAGGAGATATCCAGAGTGAACATACGAGACGTCAGACGGCGTAGTCGACAATGGACGTGGCGATTTGGTGCAGTCTTGGGAGATGGCAACGGGTTGCAGTGGCGGTCGCGCACGGCCACGACCGATCTTCGCAGACGAAGTCACGGCCATCTGGTATGCATCCCGAAGCGATGTTTCAGTGAAGAATGATAGTACGTTCGACTCGGAGCAGACGACGTCCTCGTGTTCGCCGAGGATGGCAAGAGCAGTGCAACGGTTACGATCTTCTCCTATGAAGAGATTGGACTCCAGAGAAGCTCTCTATCAAAGAATGAAGAAAATGAGCGGGGGCGTACTGATTATAAGCGTGCTGATCGTCCGATACGACGCTCTACCAGCGTTTGAGGAGGTTCCGCACCACTAGATACCGGCTTGCAAATTTTGACATGTCGCGTTCGACGGCGCTCAGTTGAGAGAAGGGTTCGCGCACGAGATTCGACGGGAGATGGATCCGAGGACTCAGGAGGAAGGAAAGAGGTAGGGAGAGGAGATGCCACGACAGGCGGCTTCGACGGCTTGCAGGGGGTTCGAGGGGACACATATCCTAGGGACATCCATAGTCAAACTGAGACGAGCCGCAGAGAAGAGGAGGGAGTTGGCCTCCTCCCGGCGGTCGCGGTACGAAAGTAAGAAATGACTGTCCGGCGTCTGTACTGCTATTACTACACTACTAGTAAGTACCTGACTAGTACCAACTACCTTAGTACTGAATGATACCATTGCTTGGCCGGCCGACCAGGAAAGCCTTTTATAAATTACCGTATCAACGATTTTCAGCAAAAGTGTACGTAGGAGACAACGTGAAATTGGATCTTCTTTCCGACACACAGGTCACAGAGTCTGACTGGCGCACCTTCAACCCTACAAACTAGCGAACAGAGTAACCGACACAGTAATCTTGTCACAAACACAATCCAATCCAATCGCAGACCCTCCCTAAAGATGCACTCGACATGGCAGTAGACTGTGACAAGACTCGCCAGCATTGTTTCTATCAGTGTGCCGCCAACGCCGCCCCTTCTGCCTGCACATGCGCTGGCTCCGGGATAGTCCAGATCCGTACAGTACCGTCGTCCGAGCACGACACCACCCGGTCGCTCGTCGGCGAGAACTGCAGCCGCGTCACCTTGTCGACGTGTCCCGACATCGGCGGCAGGCTCGTGCCCGTCTTCGTGTTCCACACCATCACCGCATTGTCGCCCGCGCTCGACGCGATGTACTTCCCGTCGGGCGAGTACACGGCGGCGTCCACGAGCGTGTCGAACGCGTGCGCGCGCTCGCCCGAGTACGAGTCGCAGATCTTGATCGTCCCGTCGTTCGACGCCGACATCACGTACTTGCCCTCCGGGTCCGGCGAGAACGACACGGACCAGACGGGTCCGTGGTGCTCGCGCAGGATGACGAGCTCGTCGCCCGTCTCCGCGTTCCACACCCGGCTCGTCGTGTCGTCGGACCCGGTGACGACACGCTGGCTGTCGGGCGAGAACGCGACGGACCAGACGACGCCGGTGCCATGCTCGTCGAGCGAGTGATGGAGCTGCCCGGTCTCGGCATCCCAGATCTTCGCGGTGTGGTCCGCGCCACAGGATGCAACCCAGCGGCCGTCGGGCGAGAAGATAGCAGACATGACGACGGCTTGGTGGTCATTCATCATGTGGAGGAGCTGACCTGTTTGCGCGTCCCAGAGCCGGACGGTGAAGTCGATGGAGGAGGTGACGACTTTGGTGCCGCTAGGAGAGTATGCGATAGTCTGGACGTCGCCGTTATGACGGTCGAGCACGGCGACGACTGAGCGCTCCGCGACGTCCCAGATGAGGGCAATGCCATCGCTGGATCCTGAAGCAAGGCGTGTGCTGTCCGGAGAGAATGCAAGCGCCCAGACGGACTCCTGGTGGGTGGCGAGGGTGGCGATGACTGAGCCGTTGTTGCCGTCACGGAGGAGGATGGTCATGTCCTCGGACCCACTCGCAATGTAGTCTCCGTTGGGAGAGAATGCAACGCACGTCACGCCGCCTGCGTGCTCCTGTAAGACGATGGGCTGGGGTGGCTCTCTACCGTCGCCCGCCATGTTTCCTTGATTTGGTACCCCGGCCTCGTCCGTGGCAGGCCCTTCCCCGGTGTCGAAGGGCTGTGTTTGAGCATTTGTCCCACTTGCCTCTGCGTTAACTTTGTGAGAACTCGGGGCAAGCTCCACCTGAATGTTCGGACTTTCATCAGCCGGCAGAGCGTGCTGGGATGACTGCATAATAATGCAAAATGACCACGCTGAGAATTAAGTGCTTCCAGTGTTTGTGTAGTGCTGGTGTGCCGGGGAATGTGACGTGGACCTGGGGAAGCAGAGGCAGGTGGATCGAGAGCTTTTATAAAGTCAATAGCGCTTAGTGGGTCTGTGGTATGGTGGCAGCCTACACGGAAATACACATTTTCATCTGGACTCGCCCACTCGCGCCCACAGTTGATTCATCTGTGTCCACCAGTAACGTGTGGTGATAAGAATAGAGCAACAAGATATCGCAGATATCAACACGAGTCAAAGTGAAGTGAGGATCCAGATAGTCGCCTGTGAGGATTCTGAACTTGGAGCATCCATTGTTCAATGTTCAACGTTCAACTTAAAGCCATAACACGTTTGTGACTGGATGTTGTCAGTCACGTCGCTGAGGCATGAGGACAGGTAGGCTGGCCCCTGGGTATTGGGCATGTTGGCCCGGGTACTCGAGTCGTTCTTGTTGCCACCAACACTGGCACGCAGAGAACAATTGTTGCATTTCATCCTGCGTCGCCCGACAACGACCATCTGCCGGTGAGTTGATCTATCAGTGCTCCGAGCGACAAGAGTGGGGGGAGGTACCTCCATTTTCGATCAAACACAAGCGACGCCCAGATGATGGCCTTGTGCATCAGCGCCGCTATAACGGAGGGAGGCGTGTCAAGCGTCAGTTAAGTATCGGAGGCGAGGTATGCGTCATGCGCCAGACGGCTGTAGCGGAGGCGGGTCACACTAATCATCCAAACGTCTCCCAGGCATAACGTGTTGCGCTCTGGCATGACCAGCTCTGCGTGACGTCGAAAACGTTATCCTCCGCAAGGTAATCAGAAAAGATCGACGTGCATCTGTTGGAACGTCCACAGCTCACGGCGTACATGCTGCATCGTCTTGTCACGAACATAATACAATTCGACTGCGCACGCTTTGTACAGACTCCCCTGGTATTGTATTGTGTCCAAAGTCTCGTAACGCCTCCTAGCGGCTATACCTCCGCATCCACCTGCTGTCGCTGAGTCCGGCCGCTCGGGAATAGTCGAGCTCGGCACGGTACCATCGTGCGAGCGCGGCACCAACTGGTCGCCCTTTGGCGAGAACTGCAGCCCCGTTGTTCGAGCTCCGCGCCAGAGGCGATGTACTTGCTGCGTCGCCTGGTGGGGATGACGTAGCCCGTCCAGCCGATTCATCCTAGCCTGCGAGGCGGTGGCGAGGCGGCGACTGTCGAGGAACAGACGGTTCGGAGCGCAGCGGTCCTCGAGCGAGCAGCGCAGCATTCCGGTTTCTACGTCCCAGATCTTCGCGATGCAAGACATCCAACAGCCGTCTGGGAAGATGACGGCTTTACGACCCTCGAACGCATGGAGGAGATATCCAGAGTGAACATACCAGACGTCAGACGGCGTAGTCGACAATGGACGTGGCGATTTGGTGCAGTCTTAAGAGATGGCAACGGGTTGCAGTGGCGGTCGCGCACGGCCACGACCGATCTTCGCAGACGAAGTCACGGCCATCTAGTATGCATCCCGAAGCGATGTTTCAGTAAAGAATGATAGTGCGTTCGACTCGGAGCAGACTCGGACGTCCTCGTGTTCGCCGAGGATGGCAAGAGAAGTGCAACGGTGACGATCTTCTCCTATGAAGAGATTGGACTCCAGAGAAGCTCTCTATCAAATAATGAAGAAAATGAGCGGGGGCGTACTGATTAGAGATTAGAAGCGTCCCATACGACGCTCTACCAGCGTTTGGGGAGGCTCCGCACCACTAGATACTGGCTTGCAAATTTTGACATGTCGCGTTCGACGGCGCTCAGTTGAGAGAAGGGTTCGCGCACGAGATTCGACTGGAGAAGGAGGACTGAAGAGGAAGGAAAGAGGTAGGGAGAGGAGATGTCACGACAGGCGGCTTCAACGGCTTGCAGGGGGTTCGAGGGGACACATATCCTAGGGACATCCATAGTCAAACTGAGACGAGCCGCAGAGAAGAGGAGGGAGTTGGCCTCCTCCCGGCGGTCGCGGTACGAAAGTAAGAAATGACTGTCCGGCGTCTATACTGCTGTTACTACACTACTAGTACCAACTACTGACTAGCACTGAATGATACCATTGCTTGGCCGGCCCACCAGGAAAGCCTTTTATAGATTACCGTAACAACGATCTTTGAGCAAAAGCGTACGTACAAGACAACGTGAAATTGGATCTTCTTTCCGACACAGGTCACAGAGTCTGACTGGCGCACCTTCAACCCTACAAACCAGCGAACAGAGTCACCGACACAGTAATCTTGTCACAAACACAATACGATCCAATCGCAGACCCTCCCTAAAGATGCACTCGACATGGCAGTAAACTGTGACAAGACTCGCCAGCATTGTTTCTATCAGTGTGCCGCCAACGCCGCCCCTTCTGCCTGCACATGCGCTGGCTCCGGGATAGTCCAGATCCGTACAGTACCGTCGTCCGAGCACGACACCACCCGGTCGCTCGTCGGCGAGAACTGCAGCCCCGTCACCTTGTCGACGTGTCCCGACATCGGCGGCAGGCTCGTGCCCGTCTTCGTGTTCCACACCATCACCGCGTTGTCGCCCGCGCTCGACGCGATGTACTTCCCGTCGGGCGAGTACACGGCGGCGTTCACGAGCGTGTCGTGCCGGTCGAACGCGTGCGCGCGCTCGCCCGAGTACGAGTCGCAGATCTTGATCGTCCCGTCGTTCGACGCCGACATCACGTACTTGCCCTCCGGGTCCGGCGAGAACGACACGGACCAGACGGGTCCGTGGTGCTCGCGCAGGATGACGAGCTCGTCGCCCGTCTCCGCGTTCCACACCCGGCTCGTCGTGTCATCGGACCCGGTGACGACACGCCGGCTGTCGGGCGAGAACGCGACGGACCAGACGACGCCGGTGTGCTCGTCGAGCGAGTGATGGAGCTGCCCGGTCTCGGCATCCCAGATCTTCGCGGTGTAGTCCGCGCCACAGGATGCGACCCAGCGGCCGTCGGGCGAGAAGATAGCAGACATGACGACGGCTTTGTGGTCATCCATCATGTGGAGGAGCTGACCTGTTTGCGCGTCCCAGAGCCGGACGGTGAAGTCGACGGAGGAGGTGACGACTTTGGTGCCGCTAGGAGAGTATGCGATAGTCTGGACGACGCCGTTATGACGGTCGAGCACGGCAACGACTGAGCGCTCCGCGACGTCCCAGATGAGGGCAAAGCCATCGCTGGATCCTGAAGCAAGGCGTGTGCTGTCCGGAGAGAATGCAAGCGCCCAGACGGACTCCTGGTGGGTGGCGAGGGTGGCGATGACTGAGCCGTTGTTGCCGTCACGGAGGAGGATGGTCATGTCCTCGGACCCACTCGCAATGTAGTCTCCGTTGGGAGAGAATGCAACGCACGTCACGCCACCCGTGTGCTCCTGCAAGATCACTGGCGGAGCTGCTTGTTCCTCATCGTCACCGGCTCGCCGGCTCTCGTCCTTCGTTTCATCTTCAAGCTTGGACGAGCTAGGCTCTCCACCTGCTACATCGTCGTTCCCGCTGTCGTTCTCGGGGTTTTGCTCCTCCTTTCCTTTGCCGGTTTCTGTCGCGACTATGTCAGCGACCGGTCCGTCGAATGACGTGTTCAACGTACCTCTGGCGTGTTGTGCCCATGCAGCTCGCTCCTCTTCTTCGTCAAACTCCTCGCTCCACTCGGCGCATGCTAGCGCTCCCACTAGGTGAGATAGTCAGTAAGTAGCGTGGGCACGAATGCAATATTCGGACTTGCTTTCTCCTTCGTCGTCCAGGAACATCACTGGTGGCTTCATTTTTTCTAACGCCGCAGCGACATCCTTCGGAAAATCTCCTTCCTAGTCGTTCGTCAGAGAATTGTCGACACAGAATAGATATGGTCCTACTCACAAACAAGGCGTACAGATGCGTATCGCTGCCGACCGCAACCTGGACTTGCGAGCCGTCCTAGTCGCGGTTGATCAGTGATATGTTCCTGAAAGTGAGAATAAGCATGTCGGACATACATCCATGACATAGTCCAGGATATAGTCGAGCAGGTGGTCTACGGGGTCGTAATTCTGACCGAGCGAAGACTGGTCAGATCTCAAGTCGAATTTGGAGCCACGGACCACATACCGCGTGGCTACTGTCAGATACCACTTCGTACTCGAGTTCGGGTTGCGCCATCTCTTCCCCATCGCCGGTCCGATCAAGATCTCGCTCATCCGGGCCAGCGGCTGCCCGTATGACCTTGTTGTACCACCATCGCTTCTTCACCTTGTAATAGTGGAAGAAGATACATTGGTCCATTACCATGCGTCTTGTTGTCGATTCACCGTCGATTGAACGTCGCCCAACAGAGCTTGTCTCACCCTGGTTCTGGCTCAATGGCAGTGGACTCGGTTGTTGTCGTACAGGCCTCTCGGATTGAATATGGGGGCCCGATCGAAACTCGGTGTTCGCAGTGTGGCCCTTTGTCTTCCTCACAGTGAAGGATGCGTGCGCGAGCGAGTCGACGTGCGCGATCACAGACGCCTCACAGCTAGTGCCGTTGCTGAGGAACGCACCCATTCCCCAGTCGCTCGTCTTGACTACCCCGGAGATGAAGTAGATAGATTCCTTCGTGATGTCCAAGTCGCACGCCGTGGCGAACGCATGCCATTCGTCGATGTTGGTGCGGATATAGTGCACGAGGCTCCTGCTCGGAAGTAACGAAGTGGACTGAGCGGGCTTGCCGATGACCAACAACGCGCCCTGTTCTGCTTTGCAGCTGAATCTCATACCCGCACCAACGGGAACGATATCACTGTTTCGAGGGGTAAGGTGATGGTGATCTAAACTGCGAGATGACTCACGCGGCCCCTTCAGCCTCGATGTCGAACTGATCGATATCATGGCTAGTCAACTTCTTCTCGATGACGTTCTCTTTGCTTGCAAGCAACGCCTGCTTGATCTGGAAAGGACGGTACGATTCTGGGACGCCGTTCGGGGCATTCTCAAGCTCGTCGACAGCCTTGGTCGCGTTGAATATGCGCCAGAACGCGCCTTTATCGAGGAAGCCGACGTCTCCGATTTGTATTTCGAGGTCAGAGGGAAGTTCAGGGTGCCATAGAGGGTATCCGTAGCCTCGTTGCATCAGGAGTTTAGCGTAGACATCCCATGCCGTTGTATTTGGAGTGGCCCCGGAGGCCATCTCTGTTGCGGTGGTGGTGGTGGTGGGATGCAAGCACGTCGACGCGGAACACGAGGCAGATGCTATCCAACTAATACTGGCGCCCGCTTCCTAGGGTCCTTCCCACGAACGAACGATCGATATAACCTTACTACGGGCGCATCGAGGTACCTGTCTCCCTCAGGCAGACGATGTACAGGGCCTATTGAACGGCGCAGGACGGTCCTGTCGAACTTGATGTACGCATTCATCCGATATAAAGAACCGCGCCGCCGGAGGTGGTCGATCGTCTGCAGGAAGCCTTTAAGCTTTATCAGTAGGAAATGTCCAGACAGCTAGCGAATCTACATACATGGGTGACGCGACGAGGGACAGTAGCGGCGTTCTTAGCGAAATTGAGGATTAACTTGTCTAGATCTGCATTGGCTGTGATAGATTTTATATGAGGGTACGCGGTACGAGACAATAGGGCACGAGACCATTCAGATTCAGGTTTAGTGTGGACATCGTAGAGAAATAACAGCGCGTCGATGAAGCTCAACTGAAATCCGGAGACAATTTTTCTTAAGTAACTCGGTAGAACCTTCGGGCGCTGATATCTATCTGCGACAATGTTCACTTCGATAGTACCAACGTCAACCCCCGAAGCATTCAGAAGGGGACGTCCGATGTTTAGGAGCACTCACAACAATCACCACCTGGATTGAACGCATATTCTGTTTGCGCATAACTGGAATCGTCCGAATGGTATGACACCTCGAGGAGGGGAGCTAGCACCATCGATTCTATACAGCCAAATAGCAGCTGATAAGCATACGACCGCACATGCAATCCTTGCAGTGCGACTCACTTTAAGTGGAGGTCCAAAATTCCACAGTCCTCGTGGACCCTCGACGGCCCAAGAGCGTCAAGCTTTGCTCGCCATCCTCGACACCGGAGGCACGCCACCCGCAGACGGCCTCCCTACCATGGGCATCGGCCGCTTCGCGAACACCATCTTCCGCCTGACGACCGCGACCACGTCCCAGCTCTTTGCCCTCGCATCCTTCTTGCGCCCTCTCCCCCTCCCAACCGCGTCCCCGTCCACATCCATCGCGGAGTCTGGAGCCGCAGCCTCCAGCTCCGACTCCGACGCCGCGTCCTCCTCCTCTCCTCGTGCAGACCGGGCGTCGTGCCGGTGGAGGACCGCAAGCGGCTTGGCGAGGTTGACGAGCTTCCCCTCGAGCAGGTGGTGCCCGATCATGAGCGTCGGCTTGTTCTGTGCACAGGTGGCGTGCGTCGTGCGTCGCGTACGACACGCAGCGGGACGACGTACAAGGTGGATATATGCCCGAAAAACGGCATGCTCGAGATCTAGAGCGGCTCGCGGAGGTCAGAGAGGGGGCAGGGGCTCACCGTCGCGGGGTCCACGCGCAGCTTGCCGACGAGCTGCCCGTCCTTGCTCCCCTCCACCTCCAGCGCGCCTTGCAGCTCGACGAGGACGAGGCCTTCGGTGCCGAACTGCACAAGTTGAGGGGGAAGCTGGCGGCGTGGCGACGCTGATGGCCCGGCAAGGTCGACGTTGACGTGGATGAGCATTGAAAGGCCGGAGGAGACGGGGGAACGTATGCGCGACCAGGTGGTGGTGGTGGAGAACTTTCAAGCATTGCAGCAACTGCTAGTTGCTGGTCAATGCCACGCCGCGACGCGTCAAGTCACAAGCCGTCACGAATGTAACCTTCGCGTGACGTCACACCAACCCGGGACCTAGACCTCCGCCGCGATGCTCAGCCCAGTGCACAAGTACTGCACAGGGTGTAATGGTACATTGTCATTGCTTCTGCTGCTTACTGCCTTGCTACACCATGAGTGATACACGACGTCGAGTTGAATCCACATTTGAATAAATATGTTACAGAGCCTGAGGACCGGTGGTGACCCCGCACGCGCCGCCGTCACACTTCAGAGAGCCCAAAAGTACGAAGCATCAACCGTCGAGCCTCAAGCATCTGGCCAGATCTTCTTCGCGGTTTGCGTGACGAGCGCTAGCTTCGCCCGCATCGCGCTTTCGTCGATGTTGTTGCCCTCCGAGTGGGACGCGAAACCGCACTGCGGGCTGATGCAGATCCTGCAACGGCGCCGGGTGAGTTCGTCTGCACTTCATACCCCGCGAGGAGAGGACTGCGAGAAGTACGCACTGGTTCAACGCCTCCTCAAACGACCGCTTGGGCTCCCCGGACGCGATGATGGTCGCAGCGTTGTGCACACGCTTCACGAGGTCGTCCACGTCCTCGAGCTGCGCGAACTTGGACGTGATGAGCCCGAGCACGGCCGCCTTGTGCGGCGGGAGGTGCTTGAGCGGCTCGAACGTGCCCGCGCGCGGCGTGTCGTACTCGAGGTAGTAGCAGTCGACGTTGATCTCCTTGAAGAGCTTGATCGCGATGCGGTCGTACCCGCCCTCGGAGAAGTGCATCCCGTTCTTGAAGTTCCCGCGGCAGAGGTGCAGGCCGATCGTCATGTTCGCCGGGTGGCCCGTCACGATCTTGTTGTAAGCGCGGATGTACGTGTTGAGAAGCGCTTCGTGGTCCACCCCGCGCTCCTCCATGCCCTGGATCATCGAGTCTGCGCAGAAGTAGGCGAGCAGCGGGTCGTCGAACTGGAGGTTCCGGCAGCCGGCCTCGTAGAGCTCCTTGATCTCGGCCCGGTAGGCGGTCGCGATGTCGTCGAAGTACTCCTCTGCGCTCCGCGGACATGAGGGGTGAATACACGCTGTTCAGACCTGGGAAGGAGAAGAAGCGCACCGTCGTTCTTGTAGACGTCCTTTGGATACGCGTACTCGCCGTGCCTGAGGTGGAACCATTCGGGCGCCGCCATGGTAATTTTGATGTTCTTGTGTTCCTGGGTAAGCAGCCATGAGTTTCAGTACGAATGGGGAAAGAAGGCAACAGACGCACTTCGGGGGCCGTGAACGCCTTGAGGGCCTCATACTGTGGGATGTAGAACGGCTTCGTTCGCTTGAGTTTGCTCTGCATGTTGCGTGAGAAGGTGTTCAGGGTTCCGAATACAATATCAGAAGCGGACGCACGACACAGAGATACGAGTCGGCGCCCTTGAAGTTGAGCTCTTTGAATGCCGCGACGTCCGGGACGTAGTCCATAAACAGCTCCATGGGCACTGAATTGTACCTGAGTACCTGGGGCGAGTGCGAGTGCACAACCACGTACCAGGCTTGACATGTTTCATGCCATCCAAGTTGTCGAACACACCATCGAAGAACATATGTCTGTGGCCTGCAACATCGACAACTGCACGCAGCCAAGTGGGGCATGCGACTGACCTCCGGAATTCACCATCGGTGATACTTTTAATCCCGGTCTCGCGCTGAATCTTGATGATGCCGCGGATCGCCTCGTCCTCCACCGGCTTGAGCTCCGCGTAGCTGCACTTGCCGTCGTCTAGCTCTTTGCGCTTCGCGAGAAGAGACTCGGGACGTTTGAGGGAGCCGATGTGCTCGGCGCGGAAGGGTGGGTTGAGCTTCAAGGTGGGTGTGGACATGGCTGCGATAGCGAGCGTGAAGGACGCGGCAACGGGAGAGAGGGAGTTTATATGTCGGGCGAGTCGGTCGTTCTCAAGCGCGGCGGCCGCAATGAATCCTGTGCTCCTGTGGAGATACAGATTACCCCCGGAAGAAGTCGATCGCGATTGGGAGGCCACAATCAGCCGGGCGGCGGCGGGTGAAGGCTCTCTGGGAGGGCGATGTCCGGTTTGGGCGAAGTTGAGACATGCTTGGATAATGGAAGGTCGACTGACTTGCGCATGTGATGCCTCGCTCCTCGCTCGCGATCATATCGCTACTAGAGTCAGCCAGAACTGTCGACAGAACGCACCAACGGTTGTCAGAGTGCACCCCTCAGCCGCGCTAAGCTGTCTCCTGTGCAGGCGGGGTGTGTGTTTTGCGTTGCGATATGCCTCCGTCGGCCGCACTCTGGGAACGTTTCGTAAGCGTGCGGTGGCCTAGTGCTGCCGCGGTCCTCCCGCGATATTCGCAGCCATGTGAGTACTCGCCACAGAAAGAGATGACGGGCGATGTAGGAAGCCACAGCGTATGAAGGCGGAGTGAAGGGAAGGAGTCAAAGCTGAGTTGAAGTGGTTCCTTGTGCGATTCAATTGCTCAACTTCAGAATCAAGTCGAGCTGGCGGCTGGGGACCGGACTCCGGCCGCCGTCTAGCCGGCAGCTGAAGCGCTGAAAGGTACTACTAGCTTGAAGAAGTTAGAACTGAAGCTGCCATAAGTCCGAGGTACAGCAAGCTGAAGGTACATACGGTTGTATCGTGCGACCAACAATTATGGCCCGGGGTATGAAGCGTTAGATATGTAGTTGCCAAGGGTAGTATGTTGATGGTGTTGAAGTTGTTGGTGGACATGAGAGTGCCCGACTCGGATTCCGACTCCGAGTGTGCATCAACATGATTGCTGAGGAGTCTTCAAGTAGCAGAGCAATTCTAGCCCAAGTAAAGAGACGGGCGTGAATCCTTCAGCGTAGAGTAGGAGACCAGAGAGAGACAAAGTCGGATGCAAGTCCATGGTGGCCGTGGCTTGCTAATGTGTGCGGATCGACCTATGCAACTGCGGTTATATCAGTGTAGAATCTCGCAGCCTCGTCGATGAGGAGTGTTCGCATTCGCACAATGCATTTGTCAAAGAGATCCAGTCGAGCACTTCGCGCACGTATCCGGAGCTAGATCAAGTCAAGCGCGCAACTTAGAACGTATGTCGACGTTCTTGAATGTGTCAACTCACATGTGAGTATAAATGCGACAGATGGAACGTCTCTGAGAGTGAGCGTCACTCTAGTACATTGCTATAAGCTTTCTTGTGTGCTTCCAGTGCCATTCTGCAACTGTATTCATACCACCTGTGGAATCTGTGCAAAAGTCATCACCGAACAGGCTGAGTACGAGCCTACCTAGGTGTTTGGTATCGCGCGTGTATGATCCGCAGCCTGCGTCGCCTGAGACCGCAGAGACGGAGCCATGTTCCGCACCAGCGCCTGGCCTCCTCCATGGGTGGGTGGGTGTATGCGCTTCCGCTCCTGCGGCTCGTTTGCTTGCCCAGTAATACCCATCTCTGTCAGTCGTAGCGTTCGTAGACCAGAGAATGAAAAAGAAAAATGAGTCTCACCCTTGCATATGTGCATCTTGGAACTGATTGTCGTGAGGACGGACTCGAGAGTCGAGGTTCAGAGCAAGTTCAGACTCGGAGTGCCAGACGCCTAAGCAATGTCTGCACCCTTCCGCATTCGGCCTCTCGGGCTTAGTAAGCGACCATAGAGTTACCAGCGCCTATGTACTCTCTTCTGTCGACGGTGACGACGCCGACCCCGACGATTCAGACGATTGCAGACCAGCCCGCACCAGCTCATTCAAGCTAGTAGCTCTTCTTACGTGTAAGTATGCCTCGTAGCCGCAGCTATCTGCTGTCTAAGGCCACAATCTGTACTCATACCCAGCTGACAGTCCGAGTCTCACCCTCGCATGTCAAATCTCAATACTACCATCCTCGACAGTGCCGAAAATATCGAGGTCGAGCCCGAGGCCACAGGAGGTCCACGGAGGGTCTGTGTCGGGAAGAGATTTTCGAACACAAGGTACGTACGCCGGACTAAGCTCCGTCATATCACCTCCTGTTTCTCTGACATCACTGTTTCTTATACATACAACCTTTCTCATGGCCTCGACGCTGTGCATGTCACCCACAGCTAGATAGCAGGCTTATGTCGTTTATGATCGCGTGGGTAAGTCTCGCTGTCTGTTTTCCACTTTCTCTCTACGCAATGGCGTTCCTCTGGCTACGTGCCAGTGCGCTCTCCCGTCCAACCACGTCTGCTACGATGCGAACGCTGTGCCTCGAAGACACTTACCCATGGCTCTTCTGTTGCAGACCCGGAACAGTCTCGGACAATGGGACGCGATGGTCACCCATTCTGACTGGGTCACTGCACTATTCTTGTTTCCCGGACCTCGCGTTCTACGCCCCTGCCCCCTCTCAACTTCGTAGCTTTTCGACATACACATCAGTCTCGACTCTCAGATCTCAGAGGTCATCGTCCATCCCCTCGTTGCGGGTGTGTACGGTCCCATCCAGTCCCATCCCTCGCGAACACCATTCCTTCGTCGTCGTTCTTCTCGGGCTCTTTAACTCGCACCTGTGCACCTCATCTTGACTTGCGGCCCTCACTCGACGCCGTGCCATGAACATCGCATCCCCGCCACACGTCGCGCTCCTTGCCACTCCTTGCGATGTGTTTCCCTCACCCTGGCTGTGCCACTCCCCTTGCTCGAGCTCGGATATCTCATACTACCCGTGCCCCTATGTAGGGAAGAACACACTCAAGTCGGCGAATGACCTTGTCGGACGCCAGTTTTGCTCCATCAGAACACGTCCAACCTTGTCAGACATGCTGATGCGCTCGCTCTCTGCTCGCCCGCATGTGGGCAGTAGGTACGCAAACGGTCGCGAGCACTTCCTCAAGCCATGACACATGTCACTCGTTCGACGCTTCGTTTTCACCAAAAGTCGAAGCACATCACGTCTTCTCTCAGACTCGTCATCCAGCCTACATCGCCGATGCTCACGGTGCCACATTTGCCTCGCAGGTTGAAGGCTGCGCGGTCGACCGCGACGACGATGTGCGCCTTCAGGAGCGTCGAGAGCCTGAAGCAGGGACACGGGGATCCGGAGACGGGCGCGTGGAGCATGTGGTCTCGTAGGACGTGGCCTCAGAGTACGTACGTCGCTCTCGTCGTTCTCGTCTCAGTGTAGGTAATTCTAGACTATTTCGCCCTGCTGTCAGCGGGGTGGGTGAACTGTCAGTGTCGGGACAGCGTATCGGTATCTTCTCAACGAGTCCAAGAAATGCATTATTACTTCTCCGGCGCCGTCTGGGGGAGTCCGAGGCTGCCTACTGGGCAGGTAATAGTTACGTACGTCTCTTGACGGTCCTTCCCCTGCCCACTGACTCTCACTTTCTACACAGCAGCGTCCATACCCTCTGTGTCAAATAGTCGTTGGGCACCGTGGTGTCGCGCACTTACATTCAGCTGGATTTGTCTCGCGCGTCATGAGCCATATTTCACTGATTCATCCCTATCCAGTCTAGAGCCCACCTCAATTCCTCCCGTCGTTACCGTTAGCGGAATATCGCACCCACGAGTCGGCGCGGTTCATGTCGCGATCTTACCTTGTCGAGAGCGGCCTGTGATTCATCGCTCTCGCCTCCCAGGTCATCGCCCTTCTACAGCTCTGAGACGGGATTGATCTGGGCAACCTCGGTAGCAGAACGACATCGCGTTCATCGAGTAGGCTCTTTTCACCCCGCCGGTGCTCCGTTACTTTTGCCTTTCATGTGCAGAGAGCTTAGAGCTGTTACTGTACAACGCCATTCCTCTGAGTCCAACTGTCTAGGCAATCTCTCGCTCTGTCTATGTTGACGACTACTTCTGTGGCCACAGCTAGACCGACCAAGGCCAGAACAAGGAAGAAGCGCTTAGCATGAAGCTGCGACGGTCGCCTTCACGAACTCGGTGCCCATCAGTATCACGCATGCCGCATGCATCCCTCGCCGTCCTCCCTCCGTCAACCCTCATGTTGGGCGCCGGATTGAGCGCACTCAATCGCGACCTAGTCCTAGATGGGCTCGATATGTAACGCGAATGGGAAGATCCGCCATGAGGCCTCGAGGTTCGTAGGAGACCGTGGATCCTTGCATGCGCGTGCTTGAAGTTGTAGAGTTACAGTAGCCGAGTGCACAATCATCATGTGACTGGCCCTAAAGCGCGCGAGTTCGAGATCAACGGCCGTCGAGTTTTGCGCTCTCACTTTCTCCCCCATCACCCGCCTGCAGTATAGTCACAGACATGGTGCTCTCGTCGTTCTGGGACAAGTCTGGCAAGCATGTCATGTTTGAGCAGTACCCCGACTCGTTTGCCCATTGGGATCGCAGCCAGCCTCTCGATCAGTCTCGACAGAAGCTCCTAGACCTCATTGAAGCAACATTGGGATTCGCCATCGTTCGAATGGAAGAACGTTCAATGAGTGTCACTAACCTGGTATGCTTCTTCCTCCGATCTACCCTCAAATCCTCGTACTTACTGAGCACCTCTCAGACTCTCGAGGTCGAGCTTGAGGGCGGACAGCAGTACATTGTGCGTGTGCCGATCTTGCCATCTGGTGAGAACGACCACGCATCCCTGGCCCGAAGCTTGGAGAAGTTTAACTGCGAGGTTGCGCTTCTTGCGTGGCTCACCGGGAAGACATTTCTCCCTGTTCCACATGTGTACCACATTGTCCGAGGCTCCCCTCGGGACGAGTCTTGCACCTTTGCCATTGTCGAGAAGCTACCGGGCCACTGTCTGCTCAACGTGTACGGTGGTCTGCCGTACTCGGAGAAGGTATGTCTAGTCTGTTGCTGACCGAGATTCTATCTGATCTCTCCAATCAGGAATCGATTATGCATGCCACCGCCGACGTGATGATGCAGCTAGCACCGTTGAGCGTGCCTCAACGGATCGGCATGCCGATGATCAAGGACGGTGTCGTGGACACCGCTCCGCTCATCCCCATAGAGCCCGAGATTGTCCCTGAGCGTATCTTCGACACACTCGAAGAGTACATTTATGCACTCATTGAGGTCCGCCGCCAATCGACGCGCGTCGCCTGCGACGACAAATCGCGCGCGGCGGCGAACCTCGTCCTCGACCGTCTCACGGCCGAGCTTCCTGCCATCTTCGAACGTGTCTCCGCGCCTCTCTATCGGCGATGCGTGCTCAACCACGAAGACATGCGCGAAACCAACGTTCTCATGGACGCACAGGGTAAGTTGACCGGCATCGTCGACTGGGAGTTCCACTCCACGAAGCCGCTCGTCCTCGCCGCACGCTACCCTGTGTGGGTCCGGTACGACGGCATCTACGATCCACGCTTCGTACTCAGTGCGGGCAACTGCTGGGTCTGCAGCCCTGAGGATGCTGCTCGCCTGCGCGCATTGTACTCGGACGTGAGCTGTCCTCTACTGTCACGTATAGACTCCGGGTCTCATTGACGTCTTGCCTCCTATCTCGCAGATCGTGAAGTCCAAGGACGAGGACTACTGGCGGGCGCTGGTAGAGGGAGAGCTACTGCGTCAGATTGAGGAGTGGCTCGTTGGGCAGGATCATGACATGGGGCTGGCGGGGTTCTCTCGTTGGATGGACAGCGCCTTTCAGGCGACGTCTGGACAGTAAACGCGATGTCCTTGGGAATACTCGCGAGCTGACTCAACACGGCCATATTCCTTAAGGACTCCGATTGCTGCTTCTGTCCGACACGCTACGCCACAATACGTTCATGTATGCAGTCACTTGCTGGTTGTGTTACTGCTGCTCTGTGGCGTGCCGCGTCTGCATCTAGTCTCCCTAGCCGACTGTGTTGGAAAAATGACAGTCGATCTTTTCTGATCATGTCTGTATCGAAGATTCTGGTATTAGCGCCTAGGACCCTTCGCGGCGTGGAACAACAATCTCTATATTACACCTTGTGGTACTCTGAGTTGTCCGTCCTCATGATCCGCAGCAGTACGCACGGCGGTAAGAAGCGATGTAGAATGCTACCGACTGCTTCTACAAAGGTCACAGCTCAGAATACGAGTGAACTGCGACCCGAAAATGATGACGGCGCAGTTAACACGACCGCAGAGGAACCACTGTGGTAGGGCTCTCGCCGTTGTTAAAGAGCATCATGTACGCGTATAGATCCGGGAAGCTGTGGTAGGACCCGAGCCCTGTCTGCCCGCAACTGACAACCAGCCCCTGGCAGTCGGTGTTGAGGTCCGTGAACGCTAGGTTGCTAGGGAAGCGGAATGGTAGTTAGCGTGTGCCCCTCTGAAGAAACAGGCGGCGGAACACATCTTACGAGCAGGAGTTGCAGTTGCAGATTTGGTACACCGCTGTGCCCTGTCGACAGAATGGTAAGCTTCCGGCGTGATTGCAGCACCGAGCGGCGATCCGGACGCACCAAGACATAGGCTGAGCATATGCATCCGTAACCCGGGGTATACGGCGCGACGACGACATTGCTGGGAATGAGGGGGCAGAGTGCGTTTGCATCGTTCACGTTCGATGGAGGAGTAAAGGCGCTCGTGCACCAGAACTCCCCTGCACACGCCTGGCGGGAGGCGATCGTGGAGCGATTGAGAGCGGGTGGACTGGCAGGCATGCCGTGAGGTGGGGCGACGACTGGGACGGCCTCAGCGTCCGAAGCGGCATTGGCATCTGGGGCCGGCATGAAGCATGTGAACTCTGTGAGCTCTGGGTAGGTTGTGCGGGGGATGTCTGCGCAGTTCAGGAGAGGAGCGCTGGTATTGCCGGTAGAGGGGAAGGGCTCGGACCTGACGGCGATGTTGATTCCACCACAGTCGGCCTTTCGAGGGTTCAGACTGGTGACTTGAGCTCCCGAGACAGCCTTCAGATGGTACAAGATATCAGCCTCGAAACCTATCACTCACGTTAATCGGAGTCACTTACCACTATGGCTATGGTGCAGGAGATGACGACAACTGAGAGCTGGAACATCGTAGCAGGCTTACGGTCGGGTCAGAGGTGATTCAAGCTGAGGGCTCCCGAGGCGTTCTTACAATATATATATGCAATCAGGAAGAGTCGAAAAGCGGGACTCCAATCCCTACCTGCACAGACAGTGATGATTGCGCGACCGTGATATCATCTTCTCGACCACGACTCTGCAGCTCCACCGGCACCGATAAGCTGCTCGATGTCTGCGTTAGGACGCCGCGTTCATTTCTCAGGAACGAAAACCTTCCTATGCGTCTTCTATTCCAACATCCCGTGAGCTTCGGACATCTTCATGCCCAGTCTGGGCGCAGAAACCGGTGTCATCTGCACGTTTTGCCTGCGGGGACGTTATCAGTCAATGAGCTGCAGCGCGCGCATGCCATCACCTGGACGGAAGTCCAAAAATAAGCACTTACTATGGCTGCGTAGCCAAAGTCATGGCCCTACAGTTGGGCGGCCGAGGATTCGCCTTTCTGGGTTGTGCCAGTCAAAAATCAGCTTGCAATTCGATGCATATCCCCAGCAAGTACTGCAGAAGAGGCGCGAGCTCTCAAGGATATGCATGACTCGGTACCGTCGGGATCGCCATCGTACTGGCTAGACGTTCAACCAAGAGGGGGGCACCGGCAGATGCCGAGACCAGCGCTTAGGGGGGGAGGGGGGTCCACGGGGTCCTTAATTCACTTCGCGGAGGTCCTCTTCAAACACCTTCTACACTAGCCCAATGGGTATACCAGATGCCTCTTCGCTGATTAGCAGCTCTATTCATGTTCTAGAGTTGGTTATGTTGGAGCAAGTGGGCGAGAGGGCAGTCACGAGCAGGGGAGGGAGGACGAGGGTGTTTGTGCCATGCAAACGCGTGAGGAATACAGACAAAATCTCGAGTATTTAAGTAAAGTAATCAGGGAGGGAAAACTACCATAACAGGTAACTAACGGGCGGCTACACGAAGTTTTATGTCCATATGGGCGGACGGGTCTTCGGTCGTTTCGTCTCAACTATATGTTTCAACAGGTTAATCACCGCCAGTTATACCTGTGCGACAACTGTGCGAGGTAATGACTCGGATAGCAGAAAGAGTACGTAAGCTGTTACCTTATGCGGAAGGTGCACAAGCGCTCGATGCAGCAGCGCGGCTCAGACTCCAGTGAATGCATGTACTTCTCTGCGTCACTATGCTAGACTCTCATAACTGTGGTCCAGATGTAATGAGAGCTGGGCTATGCTAGAAGCCTGAAGTAGGCCGCTAGGCAATACAGTGAATATTAGTATGACAACGATGATTGTCTCGATATCGTGACTCCTCAGAGGAGACCGATTTTCCACCCCGCACTGCTGTACACGAGTCACTTGGATCAATACCCACTGGAGAGTCAACGTAGCGTCAACTTTAAGACAGTACTACCCTCCATGATACAGTCACTCGACCACTTACTACCCGCCGTGGACAAGTTCGATAGCTGATTGCTATTGGCATGCCGCTTGCTCACAGAGATGTTAGGGAACAATACACTCGAGCTCGGTATCTGGAAGTATCCGCGCGCATGCGGAAGCTCAAGCAAGACGAGTACTAGTGATTTTAATGTCAAACTTTTGCGCTCCCTCATGTTTTGAGGAACAGCGCCGAAATCTATAATGGACTTTCTCAGAAAACATATGACAAATCGTCTATATATGGTAGTTTCCCACGAGGGGGGGGGGGAGGGGGGTCCAGCGAAATGTCCTTAACGCACTTGGCCTACCCCGGGTACTGAAGTCGATTTGTGCACCCCTCTTGCGTTCAACCAAACCTAAACAAATGTTACCTTCAGACACTATGTGAACCTCGGCGAATATAGGTTTACACGGTCACATACGGGATGATGCGACACGCAGAGCTGTCCATATATGACAAGGAAGCTAGGGTAGCATCCGATGGACATCGGAACTTGGCCCGGGGATAGATCTGCGGAGAACGTGTCAGGTAGTGAAATAACGGCTAAGTAGGACAGCAAGTCCGACTCGGTGCCTCAAATATCTTACCCCTCACGGTACATAGATGTTTGCGCCAATCGTTGCGATTGTCATAGAAGTAGCCCGCGAGCTCGCCGGTAAAAACCTGGCCGTCGATCGAGGGCGATCATGCGCGACGCTTCGAGCTTGAGCGCTCAGCATCGGCAGTAGCGAGAAGAACAGCAGGGCCCGGGAAAGACTTACGATGCAGCGACGGTACCGAGGACGAGCCCTCGTCGGCGGTGTCGAGGGGGACGTATGTCACGCTCGGTGGGTTCTTGGAGATAATCGTCAAGCTGCGGCAATACTAGCCCAGGATACTGCCGTGCTCAGGGGTGTTGCCGCCCCCGGTTTGAGAAGTTTGACGGTAGACGCGGTTCGGTTGGCTGGGCTAGGGATCCATACTAATTATAATACCAGAGGGAGATAACCAGAGCCCTCGTCGTATCGATAACAATACTAGTCCATCGAACGAGCCACGTCAAGGGAGACGAGGGGGATGAATGGAGGTCGAATCGATACCACTAGTCGATGGCTGTCGATGGTCGAGGCGAGGGACGCCAGCGCGTATGTATCGACCGACCTTGTCTCCTCCGTCCACGACGCTCGTGGCAGTCTCGACTTGCACCTCTGGGCTTGAACTTGAATTTATACGTCTCTCTTTCTTACTCGCACTGTCTGCCTGTGGCCGGTGTTTTGTCGCTCACTAGTGCTCAGCGTACACTACTCTGACGGGCGACCTTCGGACGGACAGGGCCACGACAGACTCATTGTCAGAATCACCCTCGAACAGCTCGCGGAGACGATAGATGCGCACTACGTCGTCGTGACCGTAGAGGCTCAGAGGTCGCCGAGGAGGTATAAAATTGAGGTGGTCTACAGCTCGTCAGGTGCATTCTATATCCTGGATCCGTTTCCTACACTGTCGCGTGCAAGACGCGCCCTTTCTTGCCTTGCTGGTGATGTACTTCAAGTCGCCCGGACTCTGTGAGCATTACCTGTCCTGCCCAAGACCTCCGTCCCTGTTCATTTTCACTCTCGTATCCTTCACAAAACTCTCCATTGGCGGAGGGAGTAGGCTACCCGGTTGGTGTTGGCATAGCCTCTTACTGCAGGCTCTGGGATCTCTCGCAGCGCTGCGTACGCCGTGTGCGGCGCGGTATAGATCTTTTTGGATCTTTGCTAAAGTTCACATTGACTTGGGTGATGGTTCTCGGTCTACATTCCGTGATCGTCGTGGTTCGTTCACGCTCGCCCATTTGCTCTGCTCTAGGAACCTTCCGTTGCGTGTCACCTCAACTGAGCAACGCTGTGGGTACTAGGAGAGCTGTGGGCTCCTAGGAACGACGTTCTGAGTTGCTTACAGGTCAGGGTACGTACCATAGTTCATTCCTCTGTATCTTTCACCACCGAATACCGATTTTCTCTCTTGCTCCACTATGCGTAAGCATACGATAGCTCGCTTCATGCAGCCACCACCTCTGCGTACTTGCAGAACCGCCGGCCGTCGCTGATCAGTATCCTCGGCCTTCATCCTCCCATTGCGGCACCCGAACATCCGTGGCGCCGACCGATAGAACACCGAACCACGTGCGATGCTCTGTTGATCTTGGTTCTATTCGTCACCCCCTCGCTGACTTGGCTTAGAACTTGGGCGACCCTCTCGTGCTCAGACTATGCAACTCGGACACTGACTCGTCCTCTCCACTCGAGCTTCCACTCGTCCCATCGCCCCGCCATCTCCCGCTGACGCCGTAGGAGTGAAGACTAGCTATCTCCCCTGTATCTCCCTTGCCTGCCAGGCTACACAGCTCCCAGGCCCCCCGCCCTCTCCCGGCTGTCCTACACTCGATCGTCGTCGCCGCCCGGCTATGGTACGTCTCTCATGACTATGTTCCTGCTCTAGCCCTCCTCGACACGACGTCCTTGAACCAGGCAGAGACCCTGTCTCCCCTGCGCCCTAGGCAGACGTCGACGAGGACCTATTGACGTGAGGGATGCCAGTGTTCTTAGCCCGAGATCCTGCGGACGGCCAGGATGTCGGCGTCGTCGGCGGCGTTGGCCGACGACATGCTGAGACTCGAGAGAAAGAATGTAACAGACCGATCGTGACAGCTACCATTGCGTGTACAGGCAATTCAAGCGTACAGTGGCAACGTCGGATGTCGGGTGCGGGCACTCCTGTTACAACCTGGCGCGGCCGAAACCTACGACTCTGAGGCTGCGAGTAGCAACCAACCCTACGCTGTCGTCGGCCGACAATCAAATCTGAGCGTCCAAAGTTATTTGTGTGTAATATAACGTTAGCACAAAGAATGTAGATCTAGCACGTCGACAATGTCCTATAGCGTCTCGTCTATCGCGTCCGGAAGTGGAAGAATGAAGCATAGGCACAGGCCTCGGTGGTTAAGACGCGCTCGACGCGAGTCCTGACCTCAGCCCTCTGCCCTCAGGTCTCCCGATCCGTCCTCGATGCCATGAGCTCAGGGGAGCCCCATGAACCGCGAGAGCAGAAGCGGGAAGTTGGGCGTGCCGAGCCCGGTGACGGGGTCCCACCCGCGCGTGGCCGGGAAGCCGTCCGTCGCGCAGCCCGGGTTCGAGCCCGTCGTCACGTCGTGGAACGCGCTCCGGAACACATGCGAGTAGATCTGCGCGCCGGTGTGCGGATGCGGATGCAGATGTGAAATGTGAATGTGCGAGTGGAGAGGGGCCGAGCGTCGAGGCGAGGACACAGCACGACAGGAGTGCCGGAGTTACGGTGCAGTGCGAGTGGGCGGACGGAGAAGTACAGAAAGACGGGATGCGCGTAGGGGGGAGAGGAGAGAGGGAGGGGATAGTACATCAGTCAGATCAGGCGCGGATAGCAATGGGGCATGCGCAGACGCACCGCAGGGTTGATCCAGCCGACTGGGCTCTTGCCCTCCGCCAGCCGCGCGTCGTTCACGGCCGCGATGAGTGCAGCGAAGATGGGCGCGGACGCAGATGTCCCACCGCTCGTCGAAAAGTTGCCGTCCACGGCGACGACCGTCGGGAATCTAGCACGAATGTCCAGCACATGGCGCAGCCGCGTTCAGACGTGTTCAGCCATGGGTCGTGCAAACAAGTTAGGGGGACGGGTGTGCGCACTCACCCGTTGGCAGCAACGTCGGGGTAGGCCCGGCCGGTGCGGTTGAAGATGTCGGCCGCGTACGGGAGCGCGGCGTTCTTCAGGTACCGGTTCACGACGCGGTCCTGGAAGCTCGGCCGGGGGAAGGTGTTTGAGAATCCGCCGCCCGAAGGGAACGCCGTCGTCGCGATCTCACGGTCGTTGACCTGCCAGTGCCGGCCGTTTCAGTATCAGAGTCGAGCGGCGGAGGGCGACAAACAAATGCTACGTACCGAGTTCCCGGGCGCGACTTGTGTCGCACCCACGGTGGTCACATACGGGCAGGACGCGGGGAATTGCGGCACGAACGAACCGGCCTTGTTGCCTGTCACGCCCGTGCCGTTCGCGTTGCAGATCTCCTCTTGGCCGAACGAGACACCCGTGTCGCCCGACGATACGACAAAGGTGATACCGGTCAGGGCGAGCTGAAGTCCGTGTTTTGCCGTGGCGTAGTCAGTAAGCGCTCGACGTGTGCCTGTGACAGGACTTGAGCGCACCTTGCCAAACTCCGCACACTGTCTCTCCAAGAGAGGAGTGACATCAGGGTCGGAGACGTCCAGGTTCGTGGAGTAAGATATAGAGACGACGTTAGCACGGGGCTTGTTACCGCAATCCGTGAGATCTGAACGGAGTCATTGAGCAACAGTGTGTGAGAGGGTATGAGCTATAGAGACAGCTTACGTTCAGCGTCCACGCCCTTCACAGAGCAATACGACACGTCAAGTGCAGCGAGCAGTTCATCCGCTGATAAGAATGTCAACGAGGTGATAGGATGCGCAGATGTGCAACAGCGCTTACTGACGAACAGGTCCGAGTTGTCCTTGCCCACCTGGTACAGCAAAACATTCTGTTGGCTGTCAAGGAGCCCCATCACGAGCTGGAAGTCCATAGTAGACTCCCCAAGGTTCTCTGAGTCAGACTCCGAAGCGTTGAGATGGCCTGGAAAACGTTCGATATCAGATCCGGGCTTTGTAATTGGAAGCAGAGCATGACTTACCTCCCGCGATGCTGATAAGGGTCGGGTGGTGACTGACTTGCGGAGGGTCAAATTTCTTGAAGAAGAGGTCGAGGTCGGACGGCAGAAAGACGTTCGATCCAAATTCCACTGATCACAAGCACAATAGTAAATGGTGAGCCAGGTCTTCATGTGCGCAGGATTGCTATGCGCGTACCGACTGCTACTGTGTTCTTGTCCGCCGAGACGAGCGTGTAATTGAAGTCATAGAGCCCTCGCAGACAGTCGAGCGTCACTCCCTTGTCGCAGTTCGTCGGGCCCGGTTCCATTGCGGCTGCCTAGTCAAAGTGTCATTATCCTCGTCCGGTGTGCGCGGGCGCCACAATCATCAAGACTCACTTCAGCGATGGCTTTCGGGGCACCCTTGGGTCTGCGGATGCCACCTGTGCCAGCCTGGCCCATATCCGCCCTCCGCGCGAGCCTGCCCGCGGACGGGCCGCCGAAGTGCACTGTCGGCCACACAAGGTCGACGTGCTTCGAGACGTGCTCAGGGAGGCGATATCCGCGATGGCACCCGAGGCGCTCCCTGCCGTCGTCGCCATGACGGTACACGAAATACTGCGCGGCGAGCAGCTTCTCCGCCTCCGCCACCGTCGCATCCAGGTGCAGCGCCCCGCCGTCCGGGCTGAGGCGGATGCGATGCGGCTCGATCTCCTCGTCGTTCACCAGCCAGGAGTGTACTGTACTGACAGAGCTCTCTGAGGGCCGGAAAGTCTCCGCGACCTGGGCGGGCGTCCAGTGCTTGCCGTAGTTAGGCGAGTCGGGATCGGCGATGTCGAGCAGGTACGCGTCGAGGTTGTGCAGGTTCGACTGTTTGAGGGCGAACTTCAGGGGAACGGGCGTGCTCGGGTCGGCGCTGCGGTGGAGAGACCAGCCATGGGGAATCTCGAGGCGAGAGTCGTGGCGGATGCGAGGCGAGAGGACGGGAGGCGTCGCCGAGGCACATACAGCAAGAACGGCACAGGAGAGCTGAAGAAAGGAGGAAAGAAACATGGCTGCAGAGGGCAGCCGGGGAAAGTGAAGTGGGGGGACCATCTGTCTTGCCATCAACAAGATATAAAGCATCGACAGAAGATGCCACAGCATAGCCGCGGCAAGCCGCGGCAAGCCGCGGGTATGATTATCATATATGAGGTGTCGCAGCCAGGTTGAGCGGCGATGGAGGCGGAGGAGGACGGCTTGCGCAAGGACCCGGCGTCCGCCCGTAGATCCAAAATAGACCCGGAATTTGAGATGGAGATGTTCAAGCGACATTGCAATGCTCACCGGAAGTTGGTCTTTTGGAAATACTTATGTAGTTATTCATGCAGTAGGCCGTGGCGGAGAAGCATCTGCATCGAGATCAGCAGTGCAGTCATGATTGCCGCCGCTATCAACTTTGCTATGTAGCCCAAATGTAGCCTTTTATGTAGCTCGTCAATGGTCAGTACTTCAGTGTTGAAGTCCGTCGTCCATACTCGTCCGAGTAAAAGTACTAGCCCGAGCCCGCGTCCGTCGTTCGAGTTCCCGCCCCGCTACCAGTTGAATGTTGAACAACGTTCACCCTAAATACCGGTCCACCCGGTACCCGGTATTTGTACTTGGAACCGTATCCGTACCCGCGCAAGCCCGTATTTGCTCGGGATTCATCGTACGTAGCGGGCGAGCACCGATTCGCGGGCCATGCTATGGGGGTGTTGTTAGCTTAGGCTAGACCTCGAGACCACGAACAGCACTGAGAAGTATGTAATCGCCAAATAAACGACTCACTACGCACCAGACTGAGACACCGCATCATGCATCAGGACCAATTCCGATTCAAATTGTACCAGCCTTGGAACGATCTGAGTCGTTGAACCTCGGTGAACGTGGAGACTGCGCGCTCCTGAGGTACCGGATACTAGATCCGTAGTGGCCGACGTTAGAGGTATCGTATCGGAGGAAGAGAGGGCGGGAGTTTGTCATTCAACCCAGTGCACCGGAGTGTTGTCTAGGTCCAGAAGCCATGCAGGGTGATCGTGTAATCCGCAATCGGACGCCTCAAGCTTCAAGCTTCAAGACTCAAGTACTTAGCCTCAAGTCCTTGATCATCAACGTTCGACAGTATTTGCCAGTACGCCACCGCATACTGGTCTATACATGTTACGCGTGACGTCACGCGTGCATTCTTTATGTCTTCAGCGCAAGGGTGAGTCTGAGCATCCGGGTCGGCGCAATGACGGATAAACTCTGTCGAGCTTGGAAAGAGAGGGATGTGGGAGAGGCTGCAGGGGTGGTCACAATTAAGTTACCTCGCTCAGCCTCGTCGCCAGCCGTGATTCGGACTCACACATCGCTGTGAGCTTGCGAGATGGGGCGACACGCCTGTACTCTGGTTGGATGGACGGAGTCGAGACAGGCGTGCTGGCAAGGTTCTCCAACAAGGACAGGACTCGTATCCGGCACTTGAAGTTCACTCCGGATGGCCAAACACGTGTGCCGCCTCAGTATGATCGGCGTATTCTTGCTCGCCTTGGCGAGGATAGAGACCTTGCACCAGCGGCCGTTCGAGATCTGTAACGGGGCCTCAGCGACAGCAGCAGCGAGACGAACAGAGAACGGCTTACGAACGCAGCCACGGTACCGGGGAAGCCCTCGTCGGCAGTGTCGAGGTGGACGTACGTCACGCTCGGGGAGCTTGAAGATCATCGTCCAGTTGTGACACCAGCCTGGGATACTGCCGTGGAGTGTGTTTTGCCCTCCTTTGGGGGGATCTGGTAGAGGTTCGACTCGCTGGCTTGGGGATCTTCGCTCATGGAGATCGAGAAGCGACCTACACTCACAATTTCAGCGACATAGTGCATGCAGACAGACAGTTCACGTGCTCACCATTTACTAATGCCGTTCACATACTGTATCTCCATCGCAGCGCGGCTGAACACTGGTCGTAGCGGGAGCAACTTGCGCTCAGACTCGCCGGCTGACAATAGGTCACTGGCAGGAGATTCGGTCGAGCATACCAGAGGGAGATAACCAAAGCCAGGCTTGGACACATATCGGTAACAGTACTTACTAGTCCATTGAGCGAGCCAAGTCAAGAGAGACAAGGGGGATGGATGGAGGTCGAGTCAATAGTGCCTGGTCGGGGCAAGAGGCAAGAGGAACACCAGCGCCTATGTATCGACCGACCTTGGTTTCCTCCGTCCACGACGAGCTCGCGGCAGTCTCGACTTGCACCTCTGGACTAGAACTTCTACGTCTATCTCTTCCTCGCACTGCTTGCCTCAGGCTGTGCCTTTTGTCTTGTCGCTCCCTACTCGGACTACCAAGCTTCGGGCCACGACAGAGTGAGTGTCCGAACGACCCTCAAACAGCACGGGTCGATGCGCACTACGTCGTGACCGCAGAGGTCGCAGAGGAGATATAAGACCTCAAACTGAGGTGGTCTACAGCCCGTCAGGTACGTTTCATTTCCCGGATCCCTTTCCTACGCCTTGCCTCCCCTCTCGTACAAGACGCGTCCTTTATTGCTTTGCTGGTGACGTACTTGCCCGGACTCTATGAACGGGCCCTTGCATGCTTAGGACCTCCACTCCTGTGATGTCTGCTCTCGCGGACCTTGCGAAACTCTCCATTGGCGGAGAGAGTATGAGGCTACGTAGATTTGGCTAGACCCTGCGACTTCTGCAAGCTCTGGGCCGTCTCGCAGCACTGCGTACACCGCGACCCGCCGCTCGTGGCGCGATATAGATTTGCTTGGACATTGCCAAACCTCACTCTGACTCGGTTGATGATTCTCGGGCTCCCTCCCAATCCTGTCTACGCTCTGTATCCGTCATGATTGGTACACGCCTGTTCATTTACTCTGCTCTAGGAATCTTCTCGTTGTATGCCACGTCAATAGACGTGGCGCTGTGGGTGCTAGGATATCCGCGAGCAGGTCAAGGTACGCACCATAATCTATACCTTTGTATATCTCACCCTCGAATGCCGATGTTTTCTCCCGCTCCACTACGCGTATGTATATGATAGTTCGCATCGTGCAGCCAACACCCCTGCGCACTTGCGGATCCGCACGACGGCGATCTCGCACATTTGAACCAGGGCAAACGTGGCCGATAGTCGCCGATCCGTATACGTGTCCTCTATCCTCTATCGCAGCACCCGAACATCCGTATGGCCGACCGAGAGAGCACCGCACGCTGATCTTGGCTCCACCCACCGCCCTCTCGCCGACTGGGCTCGGAACTTGTGCGATCCTCTCGCACTCAGGCTCTCCCGTCAGGACAATCTTTCGTCTTCCCCGCCTGCGCTCGCACTCGTTCATTTCCCCTAGCTGTGGGCGTGTAGACTAGCGAACTCGCCTGGAGCTCCTGCCAGGCCACATAGCTTCCAGGCCTCTTGGCTGTCCCTACGCTCGATCGCCCTCGTCGCCCGGCTGCCACAGTGCGTCTCCTACACAAATATGGTAACGTTGACTGACAATCATGTTCCTGCTCTAGCTCCCTCTGCGACACGACGTCTTTCAACCAGGCACAATCCGCTACGCTGACTGCTCAACGTTTAGCACGCGAGGGGGCATGTACGCCTCCCGCTCTCTCCATCCGTATTCCAGCCCACTCGCGCGAAGCAATGATGCATGTGCATGAGCGGCGGCCCACTCGCCCGTCGCCGCCGCACAGGCGAACGTGCCCACACGGTCCACGGACAAAGGTGGCCGCAACCACGGCGGTCGTCCCAGTGCTCTGGACGCAGATTGGCAGATCCGTCCGAGTCGGGAGCGCGCTCGCTGGATATCAGCAATCATCGTCGACGGACTTATCTCCGACTTCACACCTCAGGCTACACCCTTTGTGCGGTGATGACGTTCCTGTCACTACGTCCGCATCGTGCAATGTGCGAGCGCTGTCTCATCATCAGTCATCCGACTCACGATCGCGGCCGTACCATGCTCTTCGTGTACTCGCGCCAATGACATCGCTATTCCCGCGTTGTGCGCACTCAGGCTATCCCATCTTGTTGAAAACGGTCATTCGTCCCACTCATTCGGCCGCTCTCCGTCTTCGCTCGGCCTCCCGACCCGTCCGATTGAAGCTGTTACCTAGGTCGTCCGCGTCGGCATGCATATATGACGAGATGGGAGCGGTTCGTGCCCGCCAACTCTGCACTTGCACACCGGCAGCACCCGCTTCGAGCTCACTGGGCACGCCTACGCACCATCATCTCATCGCCCACTCATGTGTCCACCTGCAGTATATCCGAAATGTCGGTGACTGGGGCCCACACGTATACCACTGCGAGCAACGCAGTCAGGGTTCGGACGGCTGCGTGAAAAACGCGCGGGCGACATGCCTGTCCGTCATGCCCGTCCGTCGTCGAGGTGTCCCCATCGAGGGTTGTCAGTAGGTCCGACGGAACAGACATGTGTCATGGAGCGACGCGACCGGGACACACGTGTGGCTAGTAACTGTCGCGATAGAGGTCTCGCTCTCGTGCGCTTTGCGATTCGCACCAGCTACGAGAATAACATCTACTAGATCTACAATGACAAGACAAGATGCATGCCTCCAGTTCTATAACTGGAATACCGCGCCGTTATCGGCGCTCAGTATTGAGAGCCCAGGGCCTTCGACCAAGCCGACGGAGACTACTCCGTAGCAGTGGGTGGCGTGACCTTCGGGCGGCCCTGGAAGCTCCAGCCGATCTGCTTCGACTGGTGCAGCTCGACCCCGAGCTCGTCCGCGAAAGTCCACACCAGCCCGGGGTTCTTTTGGAACATGCGTCCGACGAACACCGCGTCCGCCTGGCCCTTCATGTAGCGAATATGCAGATCAGCCCCTGCTAGTGACGAGCGCCGCGGACTAGACTCGGGACTAACCTTGTCGACAACACCTTGCGCATACTTGCCTTCGTGGATCTTCCCGACCGCCGCGACGTGGATCTTGTTCCCCAGTGCCTGCTTGACGGCCGCCGCGAACGGGACCTGGTACCCGGGCTCATTGTGGATCGCGAACACGCGCTGCTTCGGGTGGTTTCCGCTCGTCGAGACGTCGAGGAGGTCGACGCCGTGGTCGGCGAGGATAGACGCGAACTTGATCGTGTCTTCGATCCGCCAGGACGGCTCGTCCGGGAGGGTCTCCTCGAGCCACTCCGTGGCGGAAACACTGCATAGACGTGTAAATGAACGGTTGAGCGCGCCCGCCAATTGATTTGCGTCCAGACGATGCCATGTTCGAGACTTACCGGAAGAAAAGAGGCATCGTCGCCGGGACGACCGCGCGCACGGCATCCACGATCTCCACCGTAAGCCGGATCCGGTTCTCGAAGCTGCCCCCATACTCATCTGTCCGCTTATTGCTCGTCGGGCTCAAGAACGAGCTGATCAAGAACCCATGCGCCCCATGGAGCTCGATAACGTCGAATCCCGCCCTGACAGCCCTCTTCGCAGCGTCCGCGAACCCCTGCACGACCCGCTTGATGCCCTCCACCGTCAACGCCTTGGGCGTCGCGTGGTTTTCGTCGTACGCAAGCGCACTTGGGGCGTACACCTCGTCCGGCCACCCCCCAACCGCGGGGCCAACGACCGCGGCGGGGTGAACGAAGATTGCGGCGATGGACGCCTTGCGGCCCGCGTGCGCGAGCTGCACGCCGATCTTCTGGTTCTGGGAGTGTGCGAAGGCGACGAGCGCGGCCCACGCCTCCTCTTGCGCGTCGTTCCACAGCCCGGCGTCCTCGGGAGAGATGCGGCCCTCGGGAAGGACGGCGGTCGCTTCGACGAGGGAGAGGCCGGGCCCGCGCGTGAAGATGCCGCCAACTGCGTGCAAAGACCAGATCAGTTCTGGAAGAGGGAGACCGGGGAGAAGGGCAGAAGACGTACGGTGTGCGTAGTGCCAGGGGGTGATCACACCCTTGTCGGACGAGTACTGACACAGCGGAGCGAGCTGTATTTCGACAGTCAGCACTCGATACCGATGCTGGGGAGCTTCTCAGCAGCGTGGGTGTGGCGGACTCACCCATATGCGATTTTGAAACTCCACTCCGCGAATCTTCAACGGTTTAAAGAGGGTGGGAAGGGGCTTCCCATCCGGCTGCGGGTCGAGCGCGGTGCCAGCGGGAGGTGTCTGAGCAGGAGTGAAGTATGGGACGTTAGGGGCGGGGGTGTTGACTAGGGATGACATTGTTTAGATAGAGTTGTGGCGAAGAATGGGGCGAATGCTGTGGGATCCGGGATCCTGAATTTCGATAGAGATCGGAGAGAGTGTGTTGGATGGGTGATATCACAACGATGTGGGCGGCCGGACGATATTTATGTGTCGACGATGAGGGAAAGCCGCGCACAGTACCATTACGATGAGAAAGCAGGCTCCTACGCCCCGGTAGAGATGTCTCTGGGGGGATGGGATAGTCAGCTCGCTCGTTCAGCAGCTGAACACCTACTTTGTCCGGTTTGTCGGATGAGTCAGTCGCAAAAAGACGGCCGAGAAACGAACCATCATAGCTTGTATTATAGGTGATCCGGTATGCGATGAGGAGTTTCTCCCCTTCAAATCCAGATATATCGCAATGCTACATACGTGTGTATCATATCTCTCAGAGTATGCCTACATTCCACAAGGAGAACTCACCGATGAGTGCACCGCATAACTTCAGCCCATACTGTCGAACCTTGACTCTTGCTGTGAGACACCTCTACGTTCAGAACAGAGTAGATAAATGGCTTACGCGCCGCTTCTTTATCTCCGAGAGAGTCGGCGTAGAGGCGTGATTCGAAGAGGATTGAAGCTTGAGGGGGAACCCGGAAGGGCGAAGTTCTTACTCGAAGACGGGAGTACGTGTTGAAGCGAGAGGAGCATATAAACATGCGGTTTTGAGCTTGAGCCCCGAGCAGGATCCAGCGAGATGTGAACGCGAACGAACTCGAGTTCCCCGTCGAGGTGCTTACCGTACCGTAGAGAGCAGGTGCGTGCGCCATCCGCCCACGTTCAAGTTCTCACATCGACGACGACGACGACGACGACGGTCTGTGCTCATAACACGGGTCGAGCCGCGAGTATGAGAGCGACAGGTGCCTGCGGGAATTTCTGAGCACGAAGGAGAAGAGATGGGTCGATGGTGACCGTACGAGACCAAGTCACTGGCGTCTATGCGATCTTTTCTCCTACATCCGCGACACCGACCATGGTCTCTGCTGCTTGGACACCGAACGACATCAACTCGGACGAATACTGAACTAATCTGTGTGTTAAGCATGAATATGAAACGTGCGGAGCTTATCACCTAGGTTCAACGGAGAAAATGCTCATAGGCCATCGGCGATGGATACTCACCTCGCTCACGCAAACCGATAGTCCGTCTCCTCCTGGATTGAGACTACCTCCGCCGCTGGGCTCGCTCGAGGACCTGAGGAGTACCTCGCAGACATTGCCTTAGCTGACCCTGAAGTTGAGCTTGAGGGGGTGGAGAGCTGGACACGGGCAGGCGGCGAGCGGACGTCGCACAGGTACGCACATCCTCCTCAATCATATCCACCACAGGCTATCCATCTCCTCTCCGCCCTACTCTGCCTGTCAGGGCTTGGTGGTAATGACGGGACACCTACCTCAACGTAGTGGACTCCACGTATACTCGACTTGCCAGCGATCCGGCCGCCATATATCCTCCTTGACAGCACATGCCGTGCTCCTCCCGCCACATTCATCAGCGGAGCTATCTTGTCAAGTATACCGCAAGATCTGTCATCATCAGTCTCGGCTCGACCCCCAGCTCGTTGAGGTCATCTACATAACGTCGACCGTAGGACCTCTTCCTTCCACCGCCCTAGGTCTCGACCGCAGACGTGATCCCTAGTCGTGTTCGTCCCATTTCTCTCAGCCTTCCCGTACGAGTGTGCGGCGTCTTCCGCGAGCACCGCGAATTTCTCCGGTACTTCCTCGCGGCAGCAGGATGGAAACGCCGTCGACACGTTCACACACGGGTGTCCGCGGCGGATGAAGCGCGCGGGGGAGCTAGAACGCATGCTCGGCGACCTCCTGCTCATCGCTCCCATCTGCGCCGTCCACACCATCTTCCTGCACTCATGACCTCGTCGTCGTCGTATGCGCCGTTCTGTGCTACTCCTCCGCGCCATGGGGCTATGCGACCGTTCGTTCGTCAAGACACCCTCAGAAGCTGAATCCGCCTCCCGTCTCTCTCGCCGTTTCGTCCTCGCGCAAGCGCTGCCTTCTGGTGGACTGCATGCACAACGCAATGCTCTCGTCGGTGCTCGTGTCTGCACGCGACGTTCGAATGCTGCCCCTCTTCCTTCAATGGATCCCCGCGTCCAGCTGGATGCCCCGAACAATGGCGCCCGTCGCCCTGGCGACTTGAACCCCCATTGCCATTTGCCATCGTCAATCTCCTCGACCGCGGCTACTACGCTAGTACTTTCGGACTACTCCACGGATAAAGCGCACGGCGCTCGCTCGGCGGGAGCCCCCCCACCAGAGCTAGAGCCCGTCCGTGCGCATCTGTTCTTCGTTGACCAACCTCCTACGCTCATGACTTTGCTGCCGCCGCCAGTGTTCTTCCGCACGTTAGGCCACTGTGCGACCTTCCGCTCGTCAAGACATCCTCAGAAGCTGACTCCGCCTCCTGACTCTCTCGCGCAAGCACAAGCTCCTGGTCGACTACAAGCACATTGCTGATGTCCGCGACGCCTCAGCGTATTGCTCTCCCGCCGCACAGGTCACAGTACATCACCCGCCCGATCGTCATGGTATGTTTCCGAGTATTCGCTCTCCCCTGAGCCGTTGCACGAAGTCGAGGGGTGGCGTTGCGTGTATGGTTGACTGGGGCGACGACGTGGATCGGGGAGTGGAACCTGAACGACAGCGGTGAAGTCTAACACTCGCTACGAGGCCTTATGCAAGTTATGGTCTAGTAGCTGCCCCTCTCCGCTGCCCCTCCCCACTATCGTTCAGTCGTACGTTTGATTAGGGGTACGGTTGAGTGTGCCGACTCGCTGGCTATGAATACAATAGTGTCGCTGCTCGCTGTGTGCCAATGATCTGTCACCAGTGTCTCGCATATTCCTATGGGCTCGCTATTGCTGCTATAGCTCTACTAGGTCTCGAGTGTGGTTCTGTTCGTCGCTGTCGCTGTCTCTGCTCCGTACTGTACGCGATGCATGGTAATAACATTGTCCTTGCGCATAGCGCGGGTCTGTTGAATATCTTATTGGGCGCGCAGTATCCATACGAGGAAGATGCAATGCTATCTAGGACTAGACATGCCTTTAGTGTGAGGTCGCTATCGGATGAGGGCAGTTGGACGTCCATTCCCGCGACCGCCTGCCCCACGGCTCCCCGCTCCTCACCACCACTCCCTGCTCCTCGCTACCACTCCCAGCTCATAACTAACACTCTCCCGGGCTCCTCACTACCACTCTCCGCTCTTCACCACCACTTTCCGCTCTTCACCTCCCACTCCCCACTGCTGCCCTCAGCCATGGTCGTCTTCTCCATGCAGCACGTCCGTCCCTTTCCCCGCATCTTCGCTACCGAGATCGAAGAGATCATCATCTTCTACCTGCGAGAAGACGTCAATATGCTACGGACTTGCGCTCAAGTCTGCCGCGCGTGGCGCATGTCCAGTCGCCCCCACCTTTTTGCGTCAATCCGCGTAGAGGATCGGAGAGACCTCGACGAGCTCTGTGCGTACTTTGAAGACGAGCCTTACCTAGCGTCCAAGGTCAAGCGCGTCGCGATCATTCCAAGATCTCGCCCCAGCGAGCGCGGGTCGTCGATGAAGAATGGGTCGGACTTGATCTTCCTGCCTCTACTACGCCTACTTCAGAACTGTCGGCACTTGCATCTCGAAGGAAGTGGTCCTACGCGTGTTAGGATGCCCGGCTACTTTTCTCTGATATACCATCATACTGTTCTTAACACGCTCAAGACAACATCACGGATCGTGTCTCTACACCTCACGTCTACTACCTTTCCGAGCAAGACGTATCTCCTGCGCATCATAACGGCCCTAACACACCTCCGCAAGAGGGGGGCACCGGCAGATGCCGAGACCAGCGCTTAGGGGGGGAGGGGGGTCCACGGGGTCCTTAATTCACTTCGCGGAGGTCCTCTTCAAACACCTTCTACACTAGCCCAATGGGTATACCAGATGCCTCTTCGCTGATTAGCAGCTCTATTCATGTTCTAGAGTTGGTTATGTTGGAGCAAGTGGGCGAGAGGGCAGTCACGAGCAGGGGAGGGAGGACGAGGGTGTTTGTGCCATGCAAACGCGTGAGGAATACAGACAAAATCTCGAGTATTTAAGTAAAGTAATCAGGGAGGGAAAACTACCATAACAGGTAACTAACGGGCGGCTACACGAAGTTTTATGTCCATATGGGCGGACGGGTCTTCGGTCGTTTCGTCTCAACTATATGTTTCAACAGGTTAATCACCGCCAGTTATACCTGTGCGACAACTGTGCGAGGTAATGACTCGGATAGCAGAAAGAGTACGTAAGCTGTTACCTTATGCGGAAGGTGCACAAGCGCTCGATGCAGCAGCGCGGCTCAGACTCCAGTGAATGCATGTACTTCTCTGCGTCACTATGCTAGACTCTCATAACTGTGGTCCAGATGTAATGAGAGCTGGGCTATGCTAGAAGCCTGAAGTAGGCCGCTAGGCAATACAGTGAATATTAGTATGACAACGATGATTGTCTCGATATCGTGACTCCTCAGAGGAGACCGATTTTCCACCCCGCACTGCTGTACACGAGTCACTTGGATCAATACCCACTGGAGAGTCAACGTAGCGTCAACTTTAAGACAGTACTACCCTCCATGATACAGTCACTCGACCACTTACTACCCGCCGTGGACAAGTTCGATAGCTGATTGCTATTGGCATGCCGCTTGCTCACAGAGATGTTAGGGAACAATACACTCGAGCTCGGTATCTGGAAGTATCCGCGCGCATGCGGAAGCTCAAGCAAGACGAGTACTAGTGATTTTAATGTCAAACTTTTGCGCTCCCTCATGTTTTGAGGAACAGCGCCGAAATCTATAATGGACTTTCTCAGAAAACATATGACAAATCGTCTATATATGGTAGTTTCCCACGAGGGGGGGGGGGAGGGGGGTCCAGCGAAATGTCCTTAACGCACTTGGCCTACCCCGGGTACTGAAGTCGATTTGTGCACCCCTCTTGCACCTCCGTGAACTTTACTGTGTGGGACTGGTGTGCATTGAGAAGGATGCTGTGGGGCCAGGAGCATCTGTTGGCACGTACCACCGCCGTACAGGGGCAACCAGATTTTGCAGCGGACTGCAGCGGACTGCAGCGACGCGACGCGACGTGACGCGACGTGACGCGAGAGTGAGCGCGGACCTGGTATAGACGCCAGTGTTTAATAGCAGGCGCCGGCAAAGCGCCCGTCACTGCCTGTCGTTCGTCTGAGATTACACAGGTACGAGAGGTCTACAAAGAGGCTAGCGAAGCGCATATATATAGAATTGAGCTAATTAGTCTCTATATACTCACTTCTAATGTATACAGTACCATGAGGCTCTTAAACACCCCACTTCAATGCTAGTAGTCACGGTCACTGTGCCAGTGGCAACCAAAGTGGTTGGACACTATACTACCTCAGTATCTTGGCAAATTGAGCTATTGCCGAGGAGATATACATAGCAAGCCTTAAACTACTGAATAGAACAGTAATACTACCGGGTAAGCCACTGTCATACTTGGTGCAGCGGACTGACGCGAACTCACACTGAGTGCAGCGACTGTGACGCGACTGCAGCGACCGTGACGCGCCGTGCAGCGACTGAAACGCGACTGTGCAGCGGCTGTGCAGCGGACGTGACGCGGTGTGCAGTGACCGTGCAGCGACCGTGCAGCGGCATGCAGTGACCTACAACCTGAAAAAAGCCCTAATGGTGTGCTAGTCATGTATTTAAGCTAGTAGTGTATGGTACCTCGTACTGGAAAGTTTACATGTGTATCGTGGAAGCAGGAAATGTCGTACCCAATGAAGGACTGTTCTCAGTCAGCTAGCATCACCACTCTACATCTCGCAATTCTGATGTCCTGCCCCTCAAGCAACCTTCTACGCGTCTTGAGAGGTTACTACTGACCATTAGAGTGTTAAGAGTCTCCGGATTTCTACTCTGGACACTGTTCCGGCCACGTTTACTTAGAAGTGTCTGAGTGAGCTTAAATGTGACGCGCCGTGCAGCGGCGTGCAGCGGTCGCTGCACGTCGCGTCACACCGCTGCACTTTACCTATGCCCGCCGTACAGGCATGGGCATCCGCAAGTTAGAAGTGTGTGATCTTTTTGCTGTTCACAGCTGACTAAAATTTGCTGACGTCGCACTGCAGCTCACTGACTGCGCATTCCTCCTCGCCGTTCTACTACCAGTCGTTCACGTCTCCTTGGAACACCTATCACTCAGGCTGTTCACTAGCCATGACGGTCAGTACTAGCATGCAAGCTCATGTTAAATCGGGTCATGAAGGTGTCAGTGCTGACTTCGAGAACAGACTTGGTGCGCCCCACTGGCAGCCTCAAGCTCTCGTCTCTCTCAGCCTTGCGCGTGCTGGAGCTGTATCTAAGTGCTAGTGACCCCACGAACAACCTGGCGAAACCTTTGGATTGGTTTCACAGTCTATGTAATGAAACTCCCTCGTCCTGCTCCGTATCACTCTGGCTTCCTCCCTGTGTCTTTCTCTCGGAATTTGCCATCAGGGCGAATTTGCGAGAACAGAACATCGAAGAAGGCTTTATCATGCTAGCCAGGGTGTTGGAACGAAGAACCACCGATACCACTTTCGTCGTCAATGCACATTTGGCGCACCACCTGGTCGAAAGAATATCTAAAAAGCTCCGCCGCAGGCTCCCGACCTTGACAGATAAGAAGTTGCTTCAAGTACAACTCAAACATGGTAAGACAAATACCTTTGGGACAAAAGTGCTACATCCGCTCATTAAAACATGCCATAGACTCTAGACGTCCACCACACGATCTGAAGGATGATCTCCGTCGTCACGGTTTCCAAACCATTCCCCTTCTAGACGTGTCACCTAACGGACAGTATGCTGCTAGTGCGTACCTTCGCAAAGCCTCCTCGAAGGGCTTCTATCACCTGGACATCATCATATGGAAGATCGCGGACGGTACAATCATGCGAGAGTTCCGAGCCCCAGCCATTGCTACGGTTTACGGTGCATCTTTCTCCGCGAATTCTTCTCATTTTGCAGTTTGTTGCACGTCTTTCGATATCAAGCCGAAGAGCCGTGTGGCATGCATCCGTATCTTCACATTGACCTCTTCCAAGTCGAGCAGTGCGGCGGATATCGAGGTTGCTGAAGGTGCTGATAAATTACGACAATTGGCCAATTGCTGCTGGTCCCCAGACGATTCTATGCTGTCTGCCACACTCCGTCTCTCAACTACAACTGTGGTTCGGCGCTGGAACAATCCCCTCATGGGCACGAGTACACCTCAGGTCACATTCTCCATGCCAGATCAGGATATGCAGGCGAATTCAATTCAAACTCAAGCTCATAGCTCTCGATGGCTCATTGTTGCTACTACTGGCAGTCAGTACGCAGACTCGGATAGGATATCCTTGACCATCTGGGATACAACAGCATGGCCTACACCGGACACCACGTTTGCAGCTACGAACAGGACCATCCATGTCTCGCTCCCAGTATGGGATTGTCCACAGTCTGTCTCCCATTCCTCCGACCCCACCATACTCAGGCTTGAGCTTAAGGTTTCAGACAGGCAGGCGACACTATTACTAGTCACGGTGTCTCACAAGCTCACGAGAGCGTGGATTGCAACCATTTCCCTGCCAGTAACATACTTCGACTCTCCTTCTCCCCAATGGATACAGCTGCCATTGCGTACAAATGGCAAGGAGCGATACTCCCCCTCGCACTCCTACCTGGACAGCACACTTTCCCCATCGACAATCATAGCCTGCTCAGTGGCTAGTGGCGATATCCTCGCGTCGCCTCCGAGCCCCCTAGATCTAGAGGATGGAATCGACAACTTTGTTCTAGCCCCAAACGGGTCATACGTCGCGATGAGCTTCCGAGACGGGGTAATACGCCTGTACACTAGCAGGATAGACGGAGTCGGCGCACGCGTCACGGTTTTAGTAGGGTTCTCAAACAGGCACAAGGCTCGTATCCGGCACATGAAGTTTACTCCGGACGGCCAAACACTCTGCTCAATTGATTGTGATGGTGTTGTATGCTTCCAGACGGTCGGACACTTGCTCTCGCACTAGGACACTCTCAACTACGATATATGAATGCTCTTTTATCTACATTTCCCTACGAAAGGTTCGCAGATCGCTTTTTACTAAGATCCTTCCTACTTACATACGTATCTGTTCGTACTTCTCCACTCCATGAGAGGGCTCCGGGTCGGACTTCATTGATTATCAAACTTGATCTCTACTCTCTGCACGTACGATCACCTGTCGACTGGCATTCAAGTCCCGCGAACGTCCTGCTGATAGTGGACGATCTATTCGCGACAGAGTAATTCGAAGTACATAGCGTACAAGCCTGCAACTCAGACGCTCTGTGACGAACACTCTCGACAAGGATATTATGTTGCATCGTCCATTCGCAAACCATCCCCGGCTTCGTCGGGACCTAGACGGTGGAGAACTTGTACGTCGTCTGCCACTCATAATCGCGCCCAGGGCCGTCTACGAGGGCCGTCGGCGGTCTCAGCTCCGAATCCCGATTTACGCGCGAATAGAAACTCACAGATTTGGTTTTGGTTCCATTCGGGGTTGTGGATCGCGTCAATGTAGCCCTGCTGCTCGATGACCATTGCGCTGTGCTTGCCATAGATGAGGCCCGGGCCGCCATGCGCCTTCTTGCGAGGGATCTCGGGGATGCCGTTGCCGCTGTAGAACTGCACCGCCTTGTCCGTCGTCCACATTTCAACTCTAGAGAGCCGGCAATTAGTACAGTTAAGTACATAGAGTGCGGGCGAAGGAATAGGGACGTAGACCACCACGAACGAGTACGTACTTAATGCCGGAGAGGTCGCTCCACATTTCGAAACCGGACTTCTTCGAGACATCCCGGTCGTAGACCCAGCAGTTGTCGTACCCCTGACAATCTGCAACGAATTCATGTCAGTTCGCGAGAAGGTGGAAGGACGCGAGGTAACGTACCGGCACCGCAGAGACCGACAGTGTTGTTCCATCGGGAGCCAATCTTCTCCGCCGTGCGGAAGTCGAGCGCGGTATCCGAGACGTCCGTGAACTCGCCGGTGGGAATGAGCTCGCCGTCGACGGCGATCACGCGCGATGCCTCGAGCTTAAGGTTGTAATCGAAGATAGTGTCCGCGCCCTGGAAGCCGTCGAGGTTCCAGTACGTGTGCTGCGTCAGCATGATTGGCGTCTTCTCGCTCGCCTTGGCGAGGATTGAGACCTTGTACTGGCCACCGTTCGAGACGGTGTGCGTCACCTGTAGCGAGCGAGGGCTCAGTGTCGACAATAGAGACGGACAGGGATTGACTTACGAATGCAGCGACGGTACCGGGAAAGCCCTCGTCGGCGGTGTCGAGGTGGAAGTACGTCACGCTCGTCGGGGTCTTGGAGATCATCGTCCAGTTGCGGCGGTCCCAGCCCAGGATACCGCCGTGGAGGGTGTTGTTGCCCTCGTTTTGTGGAATCTGGTACACGTTCGGCTCACCGGGCTGGGGATCCTTGCTAATGGGGATCGAGAAACGACCTGCATTCGCAATCTCAGTGACATTGCGTACGCAGATATACTGTCCAAGCACTTACCATTTTTGATGCGGTTCGCGTAGCTACATCGCAGCGCGGCTGAGCACAGGTCATATGGGGGGCAGCGTTCAGACTCACCGACCGACAATAGGATTGAAGTAGGGGTGTGCGGAATCCGTCAGGAGTTTCGACTGGGGATACCATGAGGGCATACGCGTTACGAGAGGTGAGTGAAACGTACGTTGTCGTCGTATCCGAGCACGATATCCCTCTGCTTCCCATCGTGGCCGTTCACCCACAACTCCGTAAGCGTCGCACCGATCGAGACAAACTTGGCGGTCACAGAGCCGTCAGGCGCCTTGATCGTGGACTCGTCAAAGGGCTAAGTCGGAGATCGCATTCAGCATTCTTCCTCGCAAGGAAACTAAGAGAACAACGTACCCATCCTTTCGGATGGAGCGAGTCCCCGAAGTCGAAGTTAGCTGTCGCGAGGGCACCCTGCGCAAGGGTGCCCGCGAGCAGGAGCGTGAGGAGCTTGGAGACCATGATTCCAGCTGTTGGCGCTGCGTCGACGAGCGGGCGAGCGCCGTAGTCGACGACCATGCAGTTCTTTAAGCTTTCGGAGCCTTGTCACCGGTCAGTTACGCGTTCGGGTAGAAATCATCTGGACTCCGCAGAAACGCTAAGCAATGATGTCGCGGTCATGCAACAAGCCCGACGTTACGGGGGACGCACGGCGCGGCCGTCATGTGAGCGCGTGCACCTCTGCGCAATTTGATGCGCAAAAGTCTGGGTCTTCTCTAGATGACGGCGACGGTGTGTGTGAGGAGTCCATGTGGAGAGGGGACTAAATGCGGACCGGAAAGCATCGCCGAAGCTGGAATACAGCCTGCTGACTGCCGCTGACCGCTTCAGCTGTTCATGGAACTCCGTGCTTGTCAGCGCCCACGTATATCCCTGAGCCATCGACGAGTAACTAACCTGGAGAGCTCCCAGCTCACATGCAAACTACCACGGCCGTTTCCAAGCAAGCATGCGCGCATAGAACGACTTGAAGCCCCAACGGGACGGAGAAGAGTAGGGTTGAGGAGAGGGATGAACGCTATTGACGCCCGTCTCGGCCGCTGACGCAATGATGGCCAGTGACAAAGCCAGTCATGATGGATGATGGCAGAAGAAACCACATGAGAACCATCCCAACCCTCGAATCTTGGTCTTGACGTGATTCCGGCGACCCATATAAGTGCTTACCTATGTGCGACGACGCGAGAGCGCGACCGTCTTCTGACCCCGTGGTCGCGTTTCGAAATTGGATCGTCAATGTTTGGGCGATGCCCTTGGTAAGGTTACTGAAGTTTGAACTGGGAGCGGTTTCCAACAGGCCTTGTGTAGAAACAATAATAGACATGCCGAGGGTGAAGTCCGGCTATTCAATCGCTCCTGGCCATGTCAAAACACTCGCAATCTTCATACATACCACGTATTGTACACGTCCATACGGGAATTGACCTGATGTATGCCGTGGTCTCCTCTAGGGCACCGTAGAGAACTGGTACACTGAGTCCCATGTGTAGTCTTTGCCGGGGTAGTCTGTGCAGCGTGCCAAGGTCAGCTGTCACTCTTCCCCCACGAGCCCAAGTAGCACGTACAGATCTGGTCGACGCCCCATTCCGGGGTGTTGATAGCGTCGATGTAGCCCTCCTGCTCGATCGCGACCGCGGACCACTTCGAGTACGTCTTCGATGGCCCGCCGTGCACCTCCTTGCGCGGCGTATTCAGCCAGAAGCCGGTGTACACTTGCACCGCCGGGTTGCTCGTCGTCACCTCCAGCCTGTCGAACAGTTCGGGTCAGTTGGATACGTCAATGAGCAGGGACTGGACGTACTTGATGCCTGAGAGGTCGCTCCAGAGAGTGACCCCGGGAGTCTTCGAGTGGTCGTGGTCGTAAATCCAGCAGCTGTCGTAGCCCTGGCACCCTGTGGGTACGCACGCAAGATCAACCTCCGCCTAATATCGTGCTCATTTGCTTTGAGTGCTTACCGCCCCCGCACAGATCAACCGTGTCGTTCCAGCGCGCGCCGATCGGTTGTGTCTCGCGGAAATCGAAAGGCGTGCCCTCGACGTCGATGAAGTCCCCGGTGGGGATCGCGTTCGAGTCCACGGCGACGACGCGCGAGCCGTCGACGTGGAGCTTGTATGCGAGCACGTCGTCCGAACCCTGGAATGCGTCCAGGTTCCAGTATATGTGCTGCGTGAGCATGATCGGTGTCTTCTCCGTTGGCTGCGCGAGGATGGACGTGTGCAGAATCCCACCATCTCGGACAGTATGCGTCACCTATATATGTCACCCGTACACGCCCGATCGGTATTTGTGAGCTTCAAAGGCGCAAAGAGCAAACTCACGTGGGCCTCAACGAAGCCAGGGAAACCCTCGTCGGCGCGGTCAAGGTGGAAATAGGTGACGCTCGTCTGGTTCCTCGCGACTATCGTCCAGTTCCGGCGGTCCCAGCCGTATATGCCACCATGCAGAGTGTCTGCGCCGTCGTGGTCGTTGGTGGGGATCTGGTAGACATTGGGACCTGCAGGTTGAGGGTCCTTCGTGATCGGGATGGAGAACGTTCCTGCAGCACCGTTAGCTACGCTCGCATGTCTACAGGACTGCAGACGTCGAACGTACCGTTCTTAATCCGGTTGGCATAGCTGTCCAATACTCATGAGGATCGTGTCCGCAAGAAATTGCATGCATACTCACCGTCCAACGATAGGGTTGAACACCGGGTGGTCCGGGTCCGTGAGCAGTCTCGACTACATTCCGGAGCGGGCAACAAGGTCAGTAATGCATTTTTGCCATACAAAGTTGCAAATGGGCCCTCACGTTATCGTCGTACCCGAGAATGATGTCTCTCGCATTCCCATCCCGGTCTTTAACCCACAGCTCTGTCATCGTCGCGCCAAAGGAGACGAACTTCGCGGTGATCGATCCGTCGGGTGCCTTGAGGGTCGTGAGGTCGAAGGGCTAGGTTTCCGTCCCCGCACACACGTCCGTCGACGGATTGCAGTCAGCTATGGAAGAAGCAACGAGCATCGTCGAGCTCAACTACTCACCCAGTCAGGCGCGAGAACTGAGTCCGCGGCGAGCCCTACCGGGACAAGCAGTCCCAAAGCGAGCACACCCAGAAGTTTCGGCAGCATGTCGTCCGCGGTCGCGAGATCGAGCGATTCCAAAGCAAGCGCAAGACGAAGATCCTGATCGGCACAGCCCAAGTAGTAGTGAGGCGATCGTCCGAGCAGGGTCCAGCACGTCCGTCCGTCTTCGATGCGCGATTCCGTCCGGTCTTTAAAGCCCCAAGATTCAAGCCTCCGCCGCCCGCCCGCACACGCCTCTCGCGCAGGACTAATACACCGAGCCCGTCTGGATAAACGTCGCCGAAACTGTCGGAACGCGCACAGACGCGCCCCCTCGCCTTGCCGTCATGTGAACTGGCCCGTCAGACGTCTCTGCTCCGGCTGATGCGCGCGCGAGCTGGCTCCGGCATCGGGCTCGTCTGCGACGCGTCCGAGCGCGAGATCGAGCGCGTGCGTGCGTGTGTGCGTGCGTGCGTGTGTGCGTGCGAGGCGTAAGAAAATCCAGGGGCTGTAGGGTGTCGCGGGGGCTCGTGACGGACAGCCTGCTGACCTGAGTCGGCTATTGAGACGGCCTGGGGAGAGGGGTTCTAGTCAGGGCGAACGCCAGTTCAGTGACCCGCTCGGTTCTTTCGCGGGGCTACCTCTGCGATGCTGTGTCGCTCGAAGACATGCTATAAACGAACGTGAGCGTCGAGCGGGGGAGAAGTGCGATGACATGCCTTCGTAGTCTTCCTTCGCAATTGAGCTTGCAGAGATAGAGCGAAAGACGAAAGAATAGAGAACTCAGAAGGAACACTCACCTACGCCTATCACTGCGAGTGGGGTCCTCCGGGTGGCCGTCCCCCGGACGTCGGGCACATTGTTACACATAGCATTGCTTCTTCCATTCCATTCCGCACCAAGCACCTACACCGATTGAATACTGCGCGCACACACTCCGACACCCGACGGCCAGACGACACGCCCTTCGAGGACCACGATCCTCACAGGCCGCATGGTCGTGGCCGTGGAGCTTACCACTCCCTCCCTTCCTCGATTCCTCGGTTCCCCCGCTCGCCCCATCCCGCCGCCTCGACCGGCGTTCTCGCACTCGCACGCGCGCACCTTACAGTTGCTTCTTCGTCCTCTCCTTCTTCTTCTTCCTCTTCTGGTCCCTCAACTCCCGCTCGCGCTCCTGCTCCCTCCGCATGCTCTCGTGCTCCTCGTCCATGAAGCCGACGGTGATGTCGTCGAACCGCTCCGCGTCCTCGACCGCCTGCTGCTCCTCCGGCCCCCACCCCGTCCACGCGCCATCCTCCGCGCCCTCCCCGGGGCCCTCCAAGAACATACCGCGTTCCTCCGGCAGCGGCGCGATGTTGAACGTCGTCGACGGCGTCGATACGCTCGCGCTCACCCCAGATGCGGACGCCGTGTCCGCCCCAGTAGACACCGAGCGTGAGACGACCTCCGCCTCCGAAAATACGTCCTGGGCACGCGCGAGCGGCCGCGCGTCCCCAACGAGAAAGTCCTCGTCCTCCTCGTCAAACTCGAGCGGGACGGACGCAACGCTCCCCTCCACGTCCCACCTCGCGCCAATCCGCGGCGAGCGTGCCTTGCCCAGCTCCCGGCGGATCCGCACGAGGCCCTCCGACATGCCGTCCTGGATGCCCGCGGCGACCTGCCGGATGGGGATCGCGCCCCCGAGCAGGCCCTTGGACGCCGAGCCTGGGGTGCCGTTCGGGAGCATCGGGAGCACGGGCGGGGACGGCGCGAGCGGGTGCAGCTGCGCGGCGAGCGCGGACGCCAGCGGCTCGTCGAACGAGGACGGGGGCCCGATCGCGTTCGCGTGGTCGTGGTCGTGGACAAACGCGTCGGCGTCCCCGGGCGCGCCCGCAGTCGCGAACGCGCTGACGGCGATGGGCGTGCGCACGACGAGCGCGTACGAGGGTACGTCGAGGTCGAGGCTCCGGATGAGCGCGTGGTAGTCCTCGCCGAGCGCGTGGAACGCGAACTGGTGCGAGAGGTAGATGAGCCGCGGGAGGATGCGCGGGCGCGCGGAGAACGTGGATAGCTCGGCGCGCGCGAGCCAGCTGTGAACGCGGGTGCAGCGGTCAGCAAAGTGAACATATTTAGAGGAGAGACAAGAAATGACTGACTCGGCCTTTGCGACGCGCTCCGCCCTGGGCTTGCCCGCCTGCCCGACCCTCAGGCTCTGCCGCACCTCGGGCCAGTCCCTGCCCCTCGCGAGCGCCCAAGTGCCAACGACGCTCTCCCTCCCCACCACATCTATCGTGCGCTCCATCATCTGCGTGAGGCCCGACGCCGGGCGCGAGTTCGGCGGGGACACGGACACGCCCATGTGGCGGCTGAGCGTGCTCATCCCAGGAAGCGAGATGCTCATCCCGCCCGCGATGGGGACCGAGCCCGGGATGACGGCCTGGTCGGGCGCGGGCCGCTCAACGAAGATGCGGCGGAGGGTGAGCGCGCCGTCCGTGGGGTCGAACACGAGCAGGTCCTTGTAGTTCGTCGGGCGCGTCGGGCGCTGCGCCGGGGAGACGGGCTTGGAGAGCCCGCTCGAGGTCACGGACGACGGCGAGGACGAGGCGGAGAAGTGCACGGACGCCGGCGGGAGGAGCGAGGGCGGGAGCGCCGCTTCGGACGAGCGGAGGAATGTGAACGCACAGGGGACGTTCGCGGCGTCCTGCGCGAGCGGCTTGAGTCGCACCCGCACGAGGGGCGAGAGCTCGGTCGAAGACGAGATCTGTAGGTGAGGATACACGTTAGCGCGATGTTGGTTGTTCAGACGCATAGACAAGCTCACTAGTTCAGTCGGATTGACCACCTTCCCCGAGAGGTGGCTGTTCCCGTCCGGCCGGCCCCCGAGCGGGTTCAGCGCAAAGACATGGATCGTGCGCTTGCGCGTGGCCATCCCGAACCACAGCTTATCGTGCGCCCACTCCATCGCGTCCACGACCGCCGACGTGTGGCCGCGGCGGAGGGTATAGACATGCTGCATGGACTCCGCGAGGTGCTCAGCGGGCTCGAGCGAGGGCTGCCTGCGTACCTCCGTGGGAGACGCAGCCACACGCGTCTTGTCCTTGTCCTTGTCCTTGCCACTCTTGGTGCGTGTGGACGCATGCGACTGGCCGCGGTCGTCGCGGGAAGGCGGCTCGGGCGGCGGCTGGCGCAGAGTGCGCGGGGTGGGCCGGATCTGGAACACACGGATTGCATGCCCGTCCTTCGAGCACACCGCGAGCGTCGTCCCGTCCGCGGAGAACTTGAGCGCACTCAGCGCCTGCGGGCGGGAGAGTGCGAAGCGCGCGATGGGCTCGGGCTCCTGTGCTGTAGACGACGGCGCGAGGAGGGAGTTCAGGTCGACGACGGTGATGCTGCACCCCGACGTGAGCGACACGGGGGACGTCGGCGGCGGCGGAAGGGAGTACGGGGTGACCGTCGCCTGCGAGTCGAATGTACCGGCGCCGTCGATGGGGGACGCGACTCGGAGACTCCGGCGACGGCGGTCCGCACTAGTCTGGTACTCGTGCGTCGCGGCGGGGGCGCTCTTGGAGAAGAACATGCCCAATGCGCCGGCAGCAGAAGCGGAGGCGGAGGCGGAGGTGCTCCGGGTGTGTGCGGGGCTGTGCGCGTGCTCGCCCGAGACGGCGGCGGTGACACCTGCGCGGGCGGCCGAGAACGCCATCCCGCCGAGCGTCTTCATCCCGCTCAGGACGCTGCCGCCGATCTTGACAGCGGCGTTCCCGAGGTCGGCCTGCGTCATGCCGAGGCCGTACTTGGAGGCAGACGTATCGGCGGGGGCGGCGGCGACTGGGAGACTGGTGTGGGCCTGTCCTGGGGTGGCGGCTGGCGCGGTATCGTGTCTGGAAATCGGTGAGACGTAAGCCAAGAGACGATTAGAGAGCGCATAAATGGGGTGGGGATGCGCCGAGGAACGTATGCAGGACGGGGAGTAATGTGGGTCTATGTCTAGTGGTGATACATCGTGAATATTGGGCTTTGTTGATGATGATATGGTGGGCGGTGGTGTAAATGAGACCAGAGACAATTGAGGTATAGTGTACAGAGTCGCAAGTGTACAGGCGGAAATAATATGGAGTGTTGATGGGTTTGATGTACACTGCGACGGAAAACGTGGGTGAGGGACACATCGGCAGGAGACGAAGAAGGAATGCAACTTACGACGATAATGAATTGACTAGATGCAGCAAAAGACGTGAAACCGATTAGTGGTAGTCGCTTGACAACTTCGTGCGTTCGTAACGAGTATACAATGAAGTCCGAGCCATGCGCAGTACGAGATCTTTAGCACCAACGCATCAGTTCACTCCATATCGCATACACAATGACAACATAACTACTCACGAAAACCCAATAAGCGGCCGTTGCGCACGGAACGCGTCGTCCGCCGGAGACAGCGGGTCCGGCAGGACCCCAGCGAACTCAACGGCGCCCCAGTGCGCCCCGGTGAGATTCAGGAGCTCCGAAACGGATCCGAGGTTCGAGCAGTCCCACACTTGCAGTCCACGCGGGTAACCAAGCATGAGAATAGCCCTGAAAGCGCACACGGTCAGCGACCGACGCGGCGGCGTGATGCAATCAGTCAGCACGCAGGATATTCCTCGGGCCCGCACAAGGCGCGATAGGTAGAACTACGCACCTCGACTTCGGACGATCGCTCCCGTCCGACACGTTCGCGAGCGTGTCCCACCCCGCCCACAGCACCTGCTCGGCGTCCCCCACCCCCGGGTACCGCGTGACGTGCCCGTCGCCCTCCCGCGGCCCGTCCTCGGGGACGTCGTCCAGGCTGAACACGGGCATCTCGCCCGACTCGGACCGGCGCTGCTGCTGCGCGGGCCAGCGGTCGAGGTCTGCTTGGGACGACGCGTCGCTCCCGCGCCGCTTCCAGTCGCCGTCGTGCGCACGTGTTGGGGGCAAGAGGGTGTGCGTGGTCGGGGAGAGGAAGCTCCCGAACGAGACGGGGCGCGAGACGCGTGGGGGCGACGGCGCGGCGGAGGGGATCGGGATGGACGAGGGGACGTAGTTGCGGATCGTGCGCGAGAACGTCTCGAGCGGCGTCGGCTCCCTGTGAATGTGCGGGGCGTGTAAGCGTGCGCTGTCATCGTTATCGTCGCTCGAGACAAGGGAAGGAAAGTAGATGGAGAACGCTGCATGGACGTCGTCGAGAGCCATTGCGAGCGTGTGAGATAAGTATGCGGGGTATCTGTGCTCCTCACTAAGCGGGGTATCTGTACCCCACACTATCTGCACCCTGACGCAGTAAACACGCTGCAACCTGACCGAACACATTTCGGCGACTCATGTTAGTCCACCATGCTACTTGTGTGATCGGTCTGGCCTCCAGTCATTGATCGCTGCGTCAGGGGACGAGATACAGCCTATAGGCAATTCCACGAGTGGCGGTGGCAGAACTTGAGAAGTGATCCACTATACTCATCTCAAACGAATCGCGCTCGGTCTCAAAGCTGGCATGACAGCCTCATTCTAGGGTGATTCGCCACACGAGCGTACCTCTCGGCTGAGAGGCAGAGCAGGGATATCGTGCGCGAGCGACAGCTTGACAGGTGCATCCAGTACGGACTCATACGGACGCGGATATCTCCCATCTTTGAAGACGTGACCGAGATCGAGCGGCCGGACCACTTGCACCGTCTCGTCACCAGACGTCAAGGAACTATCCGCGAAAGGGGCCGGATTGCGATATACACCAGCCGAGAGCGGTTTGGAAGAGCCCGCCGCTATGGCGTGTCTTGGACTGGTGAGCGCACAGGAGTGAAGCAACGAGAGACACATCGGGCTCGAGGGCGCATATTCGCCATCCTCGCGCCCGACGCGTCGCCAGTCCTCTGCGGCTGCACGCTCACAAAGTGCCCGTATCTGCGCCTACGAGGATACACCCCGCCGATCGTATCTCGTCTAGCACCACGTTTGCGCCACAGCAGCTCCTCCTAGACACGAAAACGCCCGCCCACATGAGGAAATGCACCAAGCACGAACGATAGAGCGAGAACGATAGGAAGCGGAAACATCGAGAGGCATATAACATAGCCTACGCGTGTCCAGACAGCTTGTCGATCCCTGGCGGGCCGTGATCACCACGGGGAACCGTCCGACAGGGATCGCCAACTTTCACAGCACAGCGACAGCGACTTCGGGCTGGAGAACGCGTATACGGGCGCAAAGACGGGAGCTTTGCGCCTAGAAGCGTCACCTGTGCTCTGTGAGGGCTGCAAGCTCGCAAAGTGCGCCTACGAGGATGCAGCCCACCAATCGTATATCGTCTGGCGGGGCGTCTGCGCCAGAGCAGCTCTGAATACGCCCACACGGATCCCTGTCGGGTCGCGATCATCTCGGGGAACAGCCCAGCAGGATCGCCGGGTCGCGCAAGGCCTGCACTCCCTGCGTACCATCTCCGCCACAGTGCAGTAGCGACCTAGAAAGTACTGGGGAAGTGTGCGCGCCCCGGGCAGCGGCATCTCCGAGACACAGATACGCCCACATCAGGGATCCCTCTTCCCCGACAAGCGTCGCCACGACTCTGCGAGTGCTGCAAGCTCACGAGTCACAAAGGGGAGTATCTGCGGCTACCCCATGGGGTAGCCGCCGATCGTAAATCGTCCGGCAGTGCGTCTGCGCCACAGCAACTCCTCCTAGACACGAAATCGCCCGCCCGCATCGAGCGATCGCACGAAGCACGAAGAATTGCACGAGAGAGAACAAAAGCTTAAACATCTGAAAGCAGACAGCATGACCTATACGCGTCCCGCCGGCATAGACAAAGTGCGCGCCCCGGGCAGCGGCATGTCCGAGACCCGAGCACGCCCCGCAGGGAACATGACGGCACGAAACTGGGGCCGCGGCCACCACCACGGGGAACAGCCCAAACAGGATCGTCAGGTCGTACAGGACGTGCTGAAATTGGCCCGTGCTCCCTGCGCACCCTCTCCGCCACAGTGCAGTAGTGACCGAGACGGTACGCCGGACGACCACAGCGATAGAGGGATCCCTGCGCCCCGACAAGCTTCGCTAGTGATCTGCGAGAGCTGCAAGCTCACAAGGAGGGAAGCATAGAAGACACGAGAAAGAGGGGTAGATAGCTTGAACATCCAGAATTATATAGCATAGCCTGTGCGCGTCCAGACGGCTCGTCGATCCCTGTCGGGCCATGATCACCACGGGGAACAGCCCGACGAGGATCGTCAGATTGTACACGGCTATCTCAGCTCCAACCGCGCCCGGATTCGCCTGCATTCCCCCCGTACTGTCTCCGCCACAGTGCACCCGAGGGGCGGCATGTCCGAGACAGATACGCCCACACAGAAAGAACAACGGCACGAATCCGTCTCTCCTGGACCCTCAGCTTGCAGACAATCGCGCTCTTAGATGTCGCTCTGATCGTGTTTTGCCCGCCTTGAATCGCGCATGCACAGGATAGAGCGCACATACGAGATCCATGTGCCCCATCAAGCATCGCCAGTACACTGCGAGTGCTCCAAGCTCACGAGTCACAAAAGGAGAGTATCTGCGGCTACCCCATGGGGTAGCCGCCGATCGTAAATCGTCCGGCAGTGGGTCTACGCCACAGCAACTTGAAGTTCCCCGAGACACGAACACACCCTCACAGAAAGAACGACGGTACGACACATGACGCACAAAACGACGACTCACCGAGCAAGCACGGGCGATCTGATATGCCCCACACTCCGCCCGAGCGACGACTCGTCCGACGTGTCCTCCGCGGGCCTGGTAACGAGGTTCCCCGGCGCGGCCACCAGATACGAAGGCCCCGGTGGCGAGGTCGACGCGGACGCAGGCCCGCCGTCGTCCACGTCGGACTCACTCGTACCCGGGCCCGGGCCGTACTCTCTGGAGTACGTGTACTCGTACTTGGGATGCGCCAGTGAATGCGATTGACGGGGCAGGTACGTGTCGGCGTCCATGTTCTTGTTAGAGGTGACGTTGACGGCGGAGCGGATGCTGGCGGAGACCCGGCCGAGCTCGGGGTCGGACGGGGGCGGCTCGGGCTCGAAGACGGCGGGTATCAGCGTGTCCGCGCCCCCGCCATATGCGTGTGGGGCGTCGTCGTCGTCGTCTTCGAAGGAGAGCAGATCTGTGGGGTGTCGATCGATGTCGGGGTCGGGGAGCGGGTAGGCTGGCGGGGGCTGCGGAGGAGAGGGCGCGGGGGCGTGACGGCGAGAGGTGGCATTGCGTTTGGTGCGTGGGGGCATCAACCGTTACGAGCCGTGTGCTGTGCGTGCGTGTCGGGAGGCGGGAGTCGGGGACCAAGAGTCGGAAGCGTCAGAGATAGCGAGAGGAGATTGAGAAGAGAGGAGACAAAGGCTGGGGTCGAGATCGCGTTCAGCGGGAGGCCGTGCAAGTGAATGCAGACCTGAGCAGACGAGAGGTCGAGGTGAGGTGAGCAAGCGAGACGGTGAGCGGCGGAGAGAGCAGGGGGAGTCGCAGATGGTGGTCGACGACTGCAGACCACGTCCGAGTCACGTCCGCCACTGTCCTCCCTCCTTGCCCGATTTGGAAGTCTCTCCGTCTCCGGCCCGTTTGTCATCAACTCCCGCCCTGCTCCTCCCACCCGCGTTGTCCTCCTCCCTTATCTTATTGGCTCTAACTAGCTCTACTGCCCAGAAAGCCCTTGTTCTCCGTACACGGCGTTGCCTTGCAGACCGTGTGCGCCGGCGAGGGGTCGCTCAGTGACGATGCCGTTACTGCAGTATGCGCGCGGTGCTCCACTTAGAACGCGCAGCTCCTGTCCTGGCAGTCCGAGTCCTCGAGCTCCCTCTTCCAGCCATCCGTACGACATCCACAGGTGCGTGTCGCTGCTCTGTGCCGACAAGTATGAGTCGCCCAAGAAGAGAAAGAGGAAGTTGAAGGGGAGGGAAGTACGCGACTGCCCGCACTCACAGAAGACGGCGTTCTCACCGTGCATGCAGGCTGCGCTTCTCCCGCGAGGTGTTGCAGGTGCGTTTAACATAAGCTTATAGCCTTTCTGCGTGCATGCATGCGTACACGAACATGCGATGCTCCTAAGCGAGCGGGAAGTGAGTGAGGTAGCTATTTCCCCCGGATGGCACAACAGACGACCTTGCCTCGACGTCCAGGCCATGTCTGCGAATATTACTATCAGGCAAGTTCGTTACTATATTATGTGTCTTTTACTGACCCGCTGCACTGACTAATGCAAAAAACTCCATCTTCTCCCAGAGGTTTAGAGTCAATCACTCTACAAACCTACGTATACGCCTGTCCGCCTCGACAGTGTCCGAATCGGCCCAGATGAGACAACTTTCTGGCCCCCCATTCGACTCGCTTCGACTCGACTCGACTCAAATGAGTCGTTTCATCTCACAAAATCTGTCGAGCGAGACGACCTCCTTCGCGCTCGGTCGCCGACGACGACCACCTTGCGCGCCCGCGGCCGCCGACCCCGATGACGGTGTACTTACAGAGTTGTCACCGATGCGCCGGGACGCGCCTCCCCAGCAGCAGACCAAGCAAGTTCGACCCCGCCTCGTCCATATTGCTCATCGTGTCTGCGCATACCACTGGGGAGGTTCGTTACCATCTGTGTCGACCGCTGCCCCGCTGCACTGACCGCTGAAAAGACTCCCTCTACTCCCAGCATTCTGCAAACCTATGGCATCGTATGCAGCGTTCGCTGTCCCGCCGTTTCGACGGTGTCCGAGTCTACCGTGACTGACTGAACTGGCCCGCGGTTCAACTTGATTCGACTCAAGCTCAAGCGAGTCGGTTTGTCCCGCAAAAACGTGCGTCAAACATTGTCCACCACAGCGAACCGCACGCGGGTCTGTCGGGCGAAGCGACCGCCTTCAGTTACGACGGCACACCGACGACGATCGCCATGCGCACCGCCGACTCGGACTCCCGGTAGTAAGTGACAGCACGCAGAACTTACGGACTCGGAGCTGTCTATGCGCCGGTCGCGGGACGCGCCTCAGGCCTCACCAACAGCACATCCTGCCACTGCACCCGCGTCCCAACTAAGTTCGATCCCGCCTTGCAACTGGCTTCTACGCACGCACCGCCGCCGCACGCCGCACGCCGTCCGGGACCCCAAACCCCAAAATGCGTACCCCGAACCCCTCTACGGATACGGGTACGCATCGCCCGCCATTCGACCTGACTCGACCCAAGTGAGTCGTCTCAGCACACAAATTCGGTGTGTAGCGGACGAGCAACACGCGGATCTGTTGCAATAGGGCGCAACGACCTCCTCCGAGCTCGAGTGCGGACGGGTCGCCGACGCCGACGACGATCGCTACATATGCGCGCCCGCCGCCCCCCGACTCGAACTCGAAGGGTGTCGGTAATCATGCATCATGCATTATGACCGGACGCACTCGGAGAACTTACGGGCTGTCCATGTCAACGATGCGCCGGGAAGCTTGAAGCGCCACGCATCCAACCCCCGCGTCCCAACTGAGTTCGATCCCGGGCCCGCCTCAGCTTCTACGTACGCTGCACGCGGACCTCCGAGCGGCGAGCTCCAACCCGTCTGGTACGCATCGCCGCCGTATCCGCGCGAGGAAGGCTGAAAGCGACCTCCGCATCCGCATCGACACGAGGCGCACCCTGTGCCGCCCGGGCGGCCCGTCGCCGCTTCGCGAAGAGGAACATGAGGAAGGCGAAGGCGAGAAGCGTCCGGGGCCCGACACCGTCGCGCCCGCCGGGCGCGTCGGCCGCATTGGTTGCCCACACGAACGCGCGCACTTGCAAGTTCCCCCGCCCGTGTCCGGCCGCCGCTCTGCACCCAGCTGGCCATGCGCATGCATCTATCCAATCCCGGTCGTCCTCTTCTGCAGCTGTGGGCAGGCGCTGGCGCTAGCGGTAAGTATACGCGTACGTCGTATACAGCGGTGCTTCCCGCTTCCCGCTTCCCGCTTCGACGCGCCCTGCTCCGTCTGCGTTCCATGCATCAGTCGCCGCCGCACCACAAGGTCCACACCGCTCCCTGTGCCAATGGCAGTCAGACGCCGCCAAGGTCCCATGGACACCGTCGCCGCCCTCCCGCCGCTCCCTCCCCCGATGTCAGTGTAACTCACTCGTGACTGTACGCAGGCTACTAGGCTAGGCATCGGTATACGCCTTGTGTGTTCCTTGGGAAACGTAAACGACTCGGACGTCGCCAGCCTGCGCCCAATCCCCAACTTGACCCTGCCGCTGGGTCCCGACCGCCGCGCATGCCATGTCCGCCCAGCTGCTTCCCTTCCTCGATGTCCGTTCTCCGACGTCCGACGTCCGCCCTCCGCCCTCCGCCTTCTCGACCACGCTCGCGTCTCTCCTTCGGGAGTCCGACGCGCGCGCCCGCCGCGTCGCGCGTATGCCGCTCCCAACTCCGATCTCCCAACCACGCATCAACATTATGCATATATCCCATAACACGGCTCCCGAGCGGTGTGCTCTCCCCCACGCATGCATGGCAGCCCGACGCGTCTGATTGCTCGGCGCTCGGCGCCCAGTCCTTGGTTCTCCGTGCTCAGGACGCGGTCCCGCATGTACCGTGCAAGCGTATGAGCGTACACGCGTACGCGCGCGCATATCTAACCACACACCCGAATGTTGTGTCGCATCTCGCAACGAGCCATGCCGCTAGCACTTGACTCAAATATCGCACATCGAATGAGTCCGATATCGTGCACGCCCTGACTGAGTACTCAGTACTTCGCGTGAAGAGCTCGTGCCACGACTCGGGAGACCCCGCGCACGTGAACGGTGGCCGTGGAGCTATAGTAGCGGCACAGCTACTAGTACTGGTATATTTTCCTGTATGTTCAGGGGTGTGCCTGGTACACGTACGCTCACGATCGTTAACCATCACGTCGAGTGCTTGATGATACAACGTCAACTGTACCCACATGCGGCCCGAAAGCATCGGCGGGGGACACGACTCCAACGCTACCGCTACCGCTTGCGAGGAGTCGGGGGTCTACTATGTAGTAGTACATACGTGCACATACTCCGACATGCTTGCAGTGGGAATCCCGCCCGGCGCCGACACACAGACTGACTGGAGCTCGAAGCTATACATATATGTAGGTCACCGGTGCACCCAAGGCCGCGACACACTGTCTTCTCGACCTGCCTGCCGCACTCGATAAGTCAACTACCCATCCCCAAGCACAGTACCAGCGCAATTAGCATACCGAACACGAACGAGTCTGCCTACCAGCTCGGAGCCTGCGTACGACCCGGTGACCCACCTCAAGACGCCCCACACTCCAAGTATGCCGGCAGTACTACCTCGTAGGGACCTGTCCCGTGCGCGTGCGCCGGCCGCCTCGAGGCTACCTGCACGAAGGATGACACGCTCGCCGGGCCGCCCCCGGTATGTATATGCATGCTGCCGCCGCGGCGCACAGGCGTGCAGACCGCATGTAGGACGTGACGCGTGACTGCTCGTCGAGGGCGCATATATATAAGTATCTGGGCACAGACGGGCAACATCCGTCGTCGTGTTTTGGGAGCTAGAGCAGAGAGGGATGACTCGGAGAAGCTGGAGCTGAGGCTGAGTCTGCACATCGCTCCCCCAATCCCAATCCACAGAATACGCTGACGCACTTGGGTCGTGCGTGCCTCCCTACGCAGAGACGCAGAGACGCAGAGACGCAGGGGCCGCAGTGGATGGCGCGTGACGCGCCCCGGGGGCTGAGATAGCCCCGCGGCCATATGCGTGCGGTGTGGTGACAGGCTCGTCGGAGTCCGCGGAGGCCTTCCGCACCCGCACCCGCACATCCACATCCACATCCACATCGGCCGCGCACTATCACAGTCCACGGCGGCTTGGTGTCCGCCGAGTACGGCTCCCGCCTGTACGCATCAGCGGGTCGGCGGGTCGGCGGGTCGGGCCAAGGAATGGAAAGAGAGGTACTTAACAAAGCAAGGTCGGTGAGAGCGCTGCCGCGGGCGTGCAGTGCTAGAGGACGGTTGTGTGCCGCTGCAGCTGCAGCGGCTCGGAGTATCTTGAACGTCAACGTTAGCGGGTCGCGCTGGCTGCGAGTGTGACTGCTGCTGTGGTGCGGGTGCGGGCCCGCGGTGCCAGTGGTGTCATATGTGATGGGCATGGTCAAGGTTTCCGTCGAGTGTAGAGTCATGCTCAATAGGCAGCGAACGTGCAATGCTGCGGGGCGACGGCCACAGTCAGCGTGGCCAGTGAGCCTGAGGGACGCCGAGCCGAGTGTGCCAAGTAGTGGGCCCGGAGTCGCCCTCGGACTACGAGCTCGAGCCTAGAGGCCGGGAGATACTGAGCACGGCCGTGAGCGCAAGAGCCGAGGGCCATCGCATTGACGCAAGCTCTTAGCTGCCAGCTTGAGGTCAGAGGGGGGACGCGGGCGCGCCATCCTGGCCCAGCTGACCAGTGCGGGCGCCGCGCTTGAACGAAGACGTGATGCGCCGCACAACGCGTGCCCCACGTTCCGCGCGTTCTCGACCACCCGCCGCGAGCCGCGAGCCGCGAGTCGCGAGCTGGGGAAGCCGCGAAGCTAGAAGCCCCGTCACGCTCCGAGCTCGAGGGACAGGCCGAGCGCCGTCCGGGCGAGGGTCGGGGGCTGCGCATGGCCGACGCTTCGCACTAGGACTTGGAAGCGCTAGCGTGGTCCACACTCGGACTCGGACTTGAGCTTGAGCTTGGGCGGGTGCCGGGGCAGTGTTGTATTGTGTGGTCGGCGCGCAGCGGTGAAGTGCGGGTTCTTTGCTAGCAGAGGAGCGCTGAGGGCACAGAAGAGGCCCGGGCTGGCATGGCTAGTGCGAGACTGCGAGCTCGAGTGAGACTAGACGTGCTGGAGAAGCGTTAGCAGGAACGAGCGGGCGGTATATGGCTGTGGGATACTCGGGTGGGTGCCTGCGTGTGGCAGCGACGTCGACGGTGATTGATATCGTACGTACTCGACGCAGCGGGTGGTTTACCGTTTATCGCCTTCCCTCCCAGTCACCAGTGGGGTGCCGAGTCGGAGTCGGTGGCGGGCTGGGCCCCCAAGTCACGGTTGAAGCTAGCCTGAGACCGGGTACGTGGACGTGGCTGCTGAGTTAGGGCCGCGAGGTGCGTCACGGTGAGGCGGGTGGCGGAGGTGTACGTACGTACTAGAGTGCGTGGTGCACGTACATACGTACATGCGTAGTTCCCTCCGGCCGCGGACGGAGAACGGGGCAACTAGGTGGCATCGATGAGGATCGCGTCGCCGGATGGCTACTATCAGATAGTACGTCCGAGCGTCCCGGCCGATAACCCGGAGCACGGCTTAAACTTTGGGGGTGCTGCGCCACATCGAGCTTCGTGGTCGAGGTTGGTTGAGAGATCGCTGCCAAACGGCGGGTGCGGTCGTCGTGGTGAGGACGTGCGTGAGCAAGTGGAGCCGCGAGCGCCGCGCGGGCCGTCGGGGAGATCGAGATCTGCGCGTGTTATGGACAGTTGTGGCGAGATGGCGGTGCTGTGATACTGTACTCCAAGTTCGGCATTCTGCGGTGATTTGGACAGAGAGGTGACTGTCGCTTGTAAGTCAGGGTCGCTAGTTGCGCTCGAGTGTAGACAAACCACTGTAGCTATCACTTAGGTTGATTCGATCCAGGCGAGGTCCTTGAAGTTGCCGATTTGGAGGACAACGACGGCGGACAAGCTTCCCGAGTGCGAGGCCCGCAGAATGACGACTGGGCTCTTAACGTCGACGTCGGATGCTTGGATAATTTTACGTCTCAGAGACAAGCCTAAGAACAAGGGAGTGAATTTCAATCCAGAACTTCACGCGAGAATACAAGGAGCAGCACAGGCGCCGGCCATTATCCACATCGGGTGCTGGGCAGACCCAGTACTCACCGAAACTTACGTTCTACTCCGTACCCGGAGCCTACAGCTTGCGACGGCCGAGCAGAACAGTGTGGACAACGACAGTCGGACATTGCCAGGCCGTATGTGCATGTAGATATCCTGAGACGGCGACACGGCTGCGGTACGGTCAAATGTATCGACGACGTGATTGACCTCGACCAATACTTAACCGTAGAGCGATACGAGTCAACCAAGCAAGCAATCACCACCGGGACGTGCCAGCTACCGACAGTAACACCGTGACGGTGGGGCTACGGTGTTCGTCGATGCCGTCCACCGCTGACAGACTGGACCGTCACGGTAGTGAGCTGAGCAGCGGCAGTCGGCGGTAGACAGATGAGCGTTGAACGTGCAAACACCCATAGCGGACAGCACGCCCGAGAGCCCGAGGAGCCGAGAGCACGAGAGCACGAGAGACTGAGAGCTTGCCAAAGAAGCGGATGACCGAGGGCCAATGCGGGCCACCGCCACGCGCAGGCAGCACGCCGCAGCGCGGGCACGGGCACGGGCACTCGCAGCAATAGCACTCGCACGCCGCAGCCTTGAGGCTCGTGTGCGCCCCGGCCGTCCCTCACGCGCACCGGCGGGAGGCTCAGGCTCGATCTCGATCTCGATAGCACCGTGACTATAGTAGGTACTGCAGCCTGCAGCCTGGTTGGCAAGTGCTTCCTGGGCGCTGGAGCGCTGAGTCAAGCCTGAGCCTGAGCCTCCGACCTCGCGAGTCGCGCGGGGAGGGACCCGCCCGCCTAAAGGCCGACCCCCCGCTTGGTTCTTGGTTCTTGGTTCTTGGACTTGCCGATGGCCGAGGCGTGTCGGGCGCAGAAGAAGGCCCGTGGCGAGGGTGGTCCAGTGCACAGAATTGAGAGAAGGCCCGCGGTGCTCGCCAGAGTACAAACGGTGAACGCGCGGTGGCGGTCGCTGTTGCTGTCGTCGTGCCAAGGGTCCTGTGCAGTGCCAGAGATAACGCACCTGTTTTCGTTCCGGGGGCGAAGTCGCGGCTGAGGTGGGGGTAGCGGGTGGCTGGTGGCCGGTAGGAAGCACAATTCCTGAGCGCGGGCGCAGCGCTCGAGCTTGAAGTACCGGGTACCATGACGCATGTACGTACTACACATACAGGTGTGGGTGGGGCCGATTCGGACCCGGCCGTCGGGGCCTTTCAGAACCAGAACCAGCGGGCCGCAGACGGCCAGACACCAGAAGCTGATGGCGCACGCGCACGGCGGCCGACGCGGGGAGTGGGAGCGCACGAGCGTGCGTGCGAGTCTCGAGAAGGGGCGGGCCCGGGGAGGGAGGGAGGGAACGCGCAATTTGGGAGCGGCGGCGGACAGCGCACAAAGGGACGGCCGGGAATCGCAGGACTCGGAGGACCTTCAATCAGAACGGGAGATGGGATCATGATTGCGATCTGGGAGGGGCGTGCCGACGGGTTGCTCGGCATTGGCAGTGCGCACGCCGCTGGTGCCAGGTGGGGCGGGACAGTGGCCCCGGGGACGGGTGAGAACGAGTGCAGGTGCATTGGCGAGAACCCGACCGAGCCCGGGCTGAGAAGGGAGTTCGGGGGCGCGCTGGGCGTGCGTGGGCTTGATTACGATGTTGTTTGCGCGTGCTGGCGTCGTTCTCAAGCTCAAGATCAGCTTGCGTCCGTGAGAGGGTGCTTGTCGATCCACGGCTGCTGTACCAAAAGAAATTCCTTTTTGACTGGGCCAGGGGAGTGCGCAAGAGGTCCGAGCGTCGGCGAGGGATAGCCGGTAGAGACTAGTGGCGGGCTGAGCGGGCGACCGAGCACGTTCAAAGCGAGCCAGATGAACAGCATGTAACAGCACCTCCATCGGTATCACAAATCGTACACAGTACAAGGACATCGCCGCCACACGCAGACGGCGAGCGATGCGAGTCCACCTCGGCTGCCGCTGCACCGGGTGCCCATTAAGCGAGCTTCCCGCGAGACTCGGCGTCGCCTCGGGCCTCGTGGTCCGTGTGTAAGTGTCCTGTGTGTACCCGATCGAAGAAGGCGTCCTCGCGTGGGTGGTGGTGGCCATACATACAGTGCGCGATACAAATGATCGTGTTGTCGACGACGAGAGTCCTTCCTCGTCCTGGACCCTCAGATCTCAGAATCAGAGGATCAAGTTGCTGGACGTCGACCGCCGCGGTCGAGTAAGTCTCTGGGCCCCGAGTCATTCGTCCGTGGCTTGCGGTCTGTATCCTGGTGCCAGTCGCCATGGATGTGCATATGTGCGTGTGTGCGTGTGTGAGCGCGGCAGCGCCAGACGGCCGCTGGCAGCGCAGAGAAGGACGAAGAGCAGTAGGGGCCGCGACGTCGACGCGGAGACAAGCAAGTGTCAAGCCGCGGGGTCAAGTCCAGTCCCAGGACCAGGAGCACTCCGGCGCAAGGCACACGGTGCGGCGTGCGGCGTACGCCTCCTTGACATCAACGTCGAAGCCCGCGCGTATCTGCCGGCGGACTCCCGCTCCCATCCGCAAGCCCCAGAGCCGCCGGGCGGGCGGGCGGTGACTGCGAGTTGCTTCACGAATATGCGCGCTGTGCATCGGCGGCCCTGGCCCTGCCGCCCTGCCGCGCTCCCACTGCATCTCTGTCACTGTGTCAGTGGTCACCGTCAGAGGCCCGGGACTGAGGCCTGAGGATGCAGCACCGCAGGCGGGTGGCACCGACGATCGCCCCAGACAGGCACGAGGTCGCGAGGTCGTGAGGTCGTGAGCAGCTGCAGCTGCGCGCACTGCGGCGGCGGCGCAGTCGGGCGGTCGTGTAGGGGGTGCGGCGTGCCCGGTCGAGCTGCGTCGTCGTCGTGAGCTGGGAAGAGTCGGACTGGTGCGGGGGCCGAGCCTGGACGTGCGTCTGTGTGTGTCCTTGTATTTGACCGCCGCCCGCCGCCGTTGACCGTCGATCATAGACCGTCGGGGGAAAGATGTCCGGCAATCCCAATCACAATCCGGGGCTCCTTCAAGTGCCAGCGCTGGGTGGAGTACCCCGGGCTGCAGAGCGGGCGAGAGGCTGCGGGGCGCCATGTCGGACAGCGGACAGCGGGGAATAGAGAGCGGAGAGCGGAGAGCGGATGCCGCGCCAGGGACTTCGGACGAGCGGCGTGGGGCGTGGGGCGTGGGGCGGGCGTGGGGCGGGGCGGGCGGAAGAGGGCCTTCTAACGGCACGCACGCACGCACGCACGCAAGCTCAGCGCGCCTTGAAGGCGTGGTGTGGCGTGGCGTGCGCCGGGACGGGACGGGCGGACGGGATAGGTGGGATGGATAGCCCAGGATTGGATTGGCTGGGATCGGACAGGATTGGATTGGCTGGGATTGGATGACGGGGGAGGGGGATGAGGAGGTGAGGAGATGAGGGGGATCAGGGTCCGGGGTGGCAGCTACGGTTTCGGCTTCGTGCGGCGCATGCGCTGCCGCAGCGGCGGAGTGCGTGCGTGCGGTCGTGCGGTCCATGGGAAGTGCACGACGCGTGCGGCCGTCGGCGTCACCGCATTCACTAGCTACGGCCGCGGCACTTGCACTTGGCACTGTGTGCATATCAGGAAGCAGGATTTGAGTTGGGATTGACACACCGTTCCTGGCCGCACGGACGCGGACGCGGACTCGGGGTCGGACGCGGGACGGGCGCACGGGGAGCGTGACGTGCGAAGATGGGCTTTCCCCGTCGGAGGCGTCCGAGCTTCGAGGTGCGCGCTGGGTGCGTTTGTCGCCGCGCGACGATCTGTTCATGCGCGCTACGTTTGTCAGTACAGACAGACAGACAAACAGACGGACGGACATGCACTGCTTTCATGCTGACCTGCAGCTGGCGTGGCGGGTGCCTGTTCGCGCTCGTCTGCACGTCATCGCAACTTGCAAGGACGGACCCGTAGATTCATACGGATACTAGTACTGATACAGATATAGTCCTCTGCACGGATCTATATCGTGACTTACATGGACGCCGCGCCCCGCCGGCGATGCCCATCTCGGGCGAGGGCGTCGAGCTCTGGGATCTGATGCATGATGGGGCAGCCTCGAAGCGAAGTCCACACTGACACAGGGCCGCCATGGGTCCGAAAGAAGCTCGGGGAGAGCGCGGGAGCCAAGCGGAACGGCGGCCGCTGCTCGAGTTCCCAGCGACGTTGATCACCAGTTGGACTAAGGGAAGAAGCCCGGAGTCGGGTGTCGAGCGCGAGAGCCGCACGTCGCGCCTGCGCCTTCTGACCGGTCGGTGTCGATGAGCAGATCCCTAGGCCTCAGGCCTCAGGAGGTACGAGTAGTCCGCCCTAGTCCGCCTCGTTGTTGCCGCGTTGTGATGGACGCGGGCGGGCTCGCGGCACATGCACATGCTTGCTCAGCTCGCCATGGCCAGAGACACCGGTGGATTCCTCATTCTGGGCTCCTCAGGCCTCAGCGCGCCAGGCGCAGCGCAGCTTAGCTGAGGCATAAGAGGGCATAACGGTGATCCTGGCGCACGAGCACTGCTTGGCGCCAGGCGCGCTCAGGCGCGATGAACTTGAAGACGGAGACGGGGACGGGCACCGGGCACGGGGACGGAAGCAAATCGCGCGCGACGCGACGGGGGCCTGGAGCTGGTGCGGGCGGTGCGGACGGAAAGGGAGTTCGGGCCCTGGGCTGCCCTGGGAGGATGGGAGGATGGGACCGGCGCAGCGGGCGTGATGCTGTCCGCCCCCCGCCGCCGATGCCCCAGCGCCGCAGCGCGTGCACACATGGGCCGCTGTGATCGTCATCGCGAATCCGAACCCGAATCCGAATCGTGATGCCAGTGGGCCCGCGGGGCGCGCGACTCGGCGTTTCGGCGCGCGACCTCATCTGCGTGCGCGCGCGCGAAGACTCGCCGGGGTGCGAAAGGGCGCGAAGTGCCGACTGCTACAATCTTCAGCGCGCAGGCTCGTCTTCGCAAGTGGGTGGCGTCAGCGTCGGCCATCGGGCAACTCGGGGATAGGAACTGGAGTCGGGCTGGTCCTCAGGCTGAAACGGTGGAGTCCGACGCGGAAACACGGAGTGCGTAAGTATGTCGTCTGCAGCGACGCACTGGAACATGAAGAAAGTACAAGGGAATCACTCACCGCGAATCGCGCCCTCGGCGCAAGCCAGGCCTGCTGCAGAGCTCCATACATAAATACCGCGAACGGTCAACGGCTCACCATAAGTACTGCGCCAACCGCGCCTCCGCCTCCGCCTCCGTGCGGCGTGCCTCCGACCGATCCCGCCGCGCCGCCGCGCCAGCCGGTGGGTATCGAACGTCAACGCCAACGTCACCCGGGCGGCCCGCCGGTGGCGCAACCGAGACCGCTCTGCGCGTCGGCGGCGGCTGCGGCGAGGCGAGGCGGTGGGCACGCCGCACGGCGGTGTCAGTTACGGTGTCCGTCCGTGTCCGTGTCAGGAACCGCGCGGCGTGGGCTGCTCGGAACAGGCCGACTGGGACCGTCGTCGGGCGACGGGCGATGGGTGCCGCCGACGCCGCTGCCGCTGCCGGAGGGACGATCAGGCGCAGGCGCAGGCGCAGGCTAAGGCGGCCGGGGCGGTCTTTCCATTAGAAGACACGTGGGCGGGGTGGCGCCCGCAGCCGAGCATCGTGGGCGCGGGAGGGCGGCATGTGTCATCGTCCGGGCGAGCCGCGAGTCGCGACAGCGGCCACCGACGTCGACTCGGTGACAGTCTGTAGCTACAGAGGTCACAAGAGACTAGTACTCCTGGCCAGTCTCCGAGCTCCGAGCTCCGTCTCCGAGCTCCAAAGCCCGTCTCGGACGATGCGATGGACGGGCGCGGGCGGCGAGCGGCGAGCGCGGGCGCACATCAGCGGAAATAGACAGCGCGAGACGGAGACGGTGCGCGTCGGACTGTGGACGTGGGTGATGGCAGATGGCGACGCCTCGAGCCTCGAGGGCGCGAAGCGGCGAGGAGCCAGGGGGGGGGGACCCGGGACACCCCCGCGCCCTTGTCTGTTGCCTGTACTTGCCGTTACGTATAGGCGGACACGGACACCCACCGCCCGGGCGCGCGTGCCGGGTCCGGGACCGAGGTGCGCGCGCGCGCGCGATGGCGGCCCGCTGCCTGTACAGAACTGTTATGCGGGGCGGCCGATGCGCTGCTGCGTGCATCGGGCCTGCGATCGACGGCTCCGGGCTGTTGGCTGCAGGATGTTGGATGTTGGGTACCGGGTTCTGCAGCTGGCCTGTAGCAGGGAACAGCGTACGGAACGGCGACGGCGACGGATGCGGACTGCGGCTGCACCACGCCCCACGCCCCACGCACCAACATCGAGGGTGGAGGGTGGAGGGTGGCCCATACTTATCGGATGCCTGGCAGTGGCAGATCGCGGTGCTGTGCGCGGGCGGCGCGCGTGCGCGCGCGTGCGTGTGGATGTGGGAACGGGAATGGGAACGGCCGACAAAGACCCGCGCCCGCAGCCGCAGCCCGCTCTCGCGCCACGCCCTCCTGGGGGAGTCGTCGGAGTCGCACCCGCATGTAGATTGGGATTGGGCGCGGCACCTGGGTGGACGAGGGCACACGGCTCGGGGCGGGCGCACCGCCGGGCGCACGGGAGGTCATCTGAGGCCTGCGGGCGAGCCTCAGCCTGCGGGCTGGGCAGTGGGTGAGAAGAACTTCAACTCGGGAGGGAAGGGAGGGGGTGATGCGCGAAGGGAGGCGAGGGGAATCGGGATAGTACCTGACGGACGTGAACCCGGTGCCGTATCGAGGCGGGGCTTGGGACGCGGGAACGTCGAGGCTGGCGGCAGGCGGCAGGCGGCAGGCGGCAACAGCAGGTCACGGATACGGACACGGACACGGAGGTCGCGCACATGTACACCAGATGTACACGCTCGGTCGGACTTGGGCCTGGGAGTCGGACTCGGAGATCTGGATTCTGCCACTGGTGACTGGATGGATGGGCGGCAGATGAGACGGCTCGGCAGCAGAACAGGGAACTGGCACTGGCAGGCCGCCGCGGCGCTGCGCTCTCGCCGGGAGCCTGCCTGGGGCGCTGTTCCTGTTCGCCCGTGACGGTGACGTGAGGGCGAACCTGGGTCCTGGAGCGGGAGACGGGAGACGGGCGGGATGCTGGCAGCGCCGGTGCTCGTGCTCGTGCTGGTCGTAGTCCTGTTGGGATTCGGAAACGCATTAGCGGACGATAGTGGCCGTATCGGGAGCGCGAGTCTGACGAACGTGGTGGCGAGACGGACGAGAGGGCGTAGGCCGAGGAGATGGCGGTACGGGGCCCGGGGGCTGCTGCGGGGCTGGAGAGGGCCGCGCGGAGGCCATGAGGCGGGGTGCAAGATGGGACGGAGGACGATCAAGGACTCAGACGAAGGCAGCTAGGACAGCTGCGGCGACCGCGGACTCGGAGGTGGCCATGGGCACTGGAGGACCTGGACAGGACAGGGGGACGGCTGGGCGCCATGCGGAGGACCGACGGGAGGGCTAGGGGGGTGGTTAGCGCACGGCGGACGGGCAGGGGAGATCTGGGATTGAATGGGACAGACGCACGCGACGGAGTGGGAGGCCCGGGACGGGTCGGAGCGTCGTGGGCGAGAAGACGAGAAGGCGGGTGGGGAGGCGCGGTGGGGGCTAGGAGGACGAGCGCAGGCGGCAGGTGACTAGCGGCATGGCGGACGGGAGGCTCGGACTGGGGCAAGTGCGGCAGTGGGCACGGTCGAGCGTCGGACTACCGTAGACTGCACCCGGGGCGGTCGGAATGGATGAGAGAGTTCGGGCGTGGTTCGGGGCAGGCGTGAGGCGGGAGCGTGGACGGGGACAGGCAGAGCAGGTGGGCGTCGGATTCGAAGCTGAGCGGGGGAAGGCCAAGTGAGAGGAGCCGGGACCGGATGTGCGTGGCTGCGAGCTGGCTGCGAGCTGGCTGCGAGCACATCAGACGGGCGCAGAGAATTCTGGGCGAGTGGGAGTTGGTGCTCGCGCGCGACTGCCCCGCGTGCACGGAGCAGCCCCGCGTGCACGGAGCAGGATTGGCAGCAGCTCGCGCGGAATGGGCCGCACATGTGCGCCTCAGATGGGCCACCACCGACCCCGTCTTCGACTTCTCGCTGAGAAAGAGCGTCCTGCCCGCATCCTCGTGTACCGAAGCGCTGCAGCTGGGCGGCGCCACCCTCAGCCCTCTTCCAGCGAGCGAGCAGAAGTGAGCGAGCAGAGACGGGGGCGCGGGCAGCAGCGAGCGGGCGGCGGCGGGAACTCACTCGCTACCTCCCGCGAACGGTGCTGGCCGAGATGGGCGATCTCGGTGGCGAGGCGGGCGGGGCGGGATGGGAGTGGCCGGGGGCCAGAGCGCGGGGGCGTGGCTGGAAAAGGGCAAGGACTCGGAAATGCGAACCGACCGGAAAAGGCAAGGGGTGATGGAGAGCGTGGCGCATGAGGACGAGGCGATATCAACCTTTCCTCCGTCCCTCAAATATGGACCCGCCCCGCCCCCCGCCCTCCTTTCACCTCTCGCCCCGCCCACTTCCCCCTCGTCGCCACCACCGTCCTCCCGCCCCCCCTCGTCCCCCCGCCCGTCCCCCAAGGCTGCCCGCCCGCTAGCCCCGACGTTCCCGCCCATGTCCTCGTCCCCGCAACCCCCGCCGCCCGCCACAGTCGCCGCCAGGAACGACCCCGCCCCGCAGACCAACGGCGCCAGCTCCCCTCCAGCCTCCGGCTCTCCCGCACAGCTCGCGACCCTCCTCGCAAAGTCTCTCGAGGAGACAGATGCCCTCAAGTCCGAGCTCGCGACCATCAGACGACGCGCAGACAAGGCGGAACGTCTCCTCGCCGCCTTCCAGTCGTCCGCTCAGTCACCCACCAACGGATCCCCGCCAGGCTCCTCCCAGGGCGCGCCCGCGAAACCACCACCTCTCTCCGACGCCGCGCGCAAGGCGATCACCGACGCCGAGAACCGCGCAGAACGCGCAGAGCAGGCCCGCGACGAGCTCGAGGCCCGCATCCGCATGATCCAGGAGCGCTGGTCCGAGGTCGAGCACTACCTCGTCCAGACCGAGGTGCGCACCGCCGACGTCCGCAACCACTTTGCCCGCACCGTCGTCGACAGCGGCGGCCAGCTCATCCCCGTCTCCTCCATCCCCACCCAAAACACCGTCTATCTCCCTTCCATCCTCCATCCATCGCTCCCGCTCCCCACCCGCTCTCATGGCTCCAGCCGCAGCTCTCACAGACTGAACCTCTCCTCCCAACCCTTCCCCTCCGTCGCGCTACCCCCACCACCCAGTGCAAGCTCGAGCCGTGTCCGTCCGCGCGCAGGGAGCATGGACGCAGGCTACGGCAACGCCCTGTCAGGCCCTGGCGCTCCGCCCCCCGCCAAGAGGCCCCGCAGCGACCGCGACGACGACCGCAGCCGCGGCCGTCGATACAGCGTTTCGGTGAGTCTGCTTCCCGCTATCTGCTGCAGCGTGCCGTGCTCACGCGCCCCCCAGCCCTCCAACTCCCCGCATCCCGCATACCTCTCCAACGGTCACGCCGCAGACCACGCGCCGCAGCACCCCGCGCACCCTGCAGGCCCCGTGCAGGCCCTCCACCCCCACGCGCACTACCAGAGCTACCCCCGTTCACGCGACGACCCGCGGTACGCGTACGCAGAACACGCCCGCTCGCGCCACCGCGCACGCTCGACCTCGCGCGGCCGCTCGTCGCACAGCCGCTCGCGCTCGCGGGCGAGCTCGATGAGCCTCGACGAGATGCTGCTCGCCGCCACCGCGACCCCGGCCGACGACCGCGCGGGCCCCGACGACCACGCGCGCGCGCTCCCCCAGTCGCAGCACCTCCACCCGTCCTCGCGCCACCGCTCGCCCTCCCCAGGGCGCGGCGAGTACCCCCCACAGATGTCCGTGCACGCGCGCGCACGCGCCTCGTCCTCCGTCCAGATGCACCCGAGTGCGCACGCCGCGGGGGCGCTCTCGTCTCCCCCAGGGCCGCTGCCCGCCCCGGGCCAGGTGCAGACGTACCAGACGCACATCTTCGCGCCGCCCGTGACGGGGGCCCCCGTGAAGAAGTCGAAGCTGAGCTCCGCGTCGCTCGGCGCGAACGGCAGCGTCCTCACACTGGGTAAGCCCGTCCTGCTCTTTCTGCGTTGTGCCCCCCGATGTCATACCTCCCCGTTGTCGTGCAGGTCCGACTGGGAGCGTCATCTCGGGCCCGTCGGCGCTCGGCGGCGGCGGCTTCCCGCCGATGAACCCGCAGGGCCAACGTATCTGCCGCCAGTGCGGCCAGGCCGGGCGGTACAAGGAGGGCAAGTGTGTCGAAAAGTGGGGGCCCGGCCCCGAAGGCCCCGGCACCGTCTGCGACAGGTGCGTCCCCTCTCATTTTCATCCGCTACCCGACTCTGATTCTGACGGCGAACGAACCGTGCAGGTGCCGCAAGAAAATGAAGCGCGTCGAGCGCCGCGGGACACTCGACAGCCAGAACCTCGCCGCGCAGATGCACCACGCGCCCGCGGCGATCCACCCGTCCGGCGCACCGCAGGCCGCCCCCGGCTCCTTCGCCAACGGCCGCCACAGCGGCTCGGGCTCGCAGGGCTCGGACCGCTCCGTCCACCGTTCCGACACCGTCCTCGTGCACCACTCGCAGTCCCAGTCGCAGGGGCAGTCGCAGGGACACGCACGCCTCGGGCCCGGGGGCACGCAGATCCTCTCAAGCGTGCACGCGTACGAGCGCGAGCGCGACCCGCGCGCGGCGTACCACGACAGCGCGTACCCGCATTCACGCGCGTCGCAGCGCGGGCCGACACCCCCCGGGATCGCCACGCTCCCGCACGACCATGACGACGGGTACGACTCCCGCGACCGCGACCGTGAGCGGCGGCGCGCGAAGCCCGTGAACGGCCATGGGCACGGGCATGGGAGCGGGGCGAGCGGGAGCGGGAGCAGCCGGTCTGCGACGCGCTCGCCGCCCACGCACGCCCCTGCGAAGCACGCGCATGCGGGCAGGGGCTCGCCGCGCGGGTCGGACGGGAAGCGCAAGTCGTCGGAGCTGATGGACGTCGATGCGGATGGGGAGGAGGTGGATGCGGACGCGGACGCCGAGGCGGACGACGCTGATGCCGATGCGGACGCGGATGCTGATATGGATGCTGAGAACGAGGGCGAGGGGGAGGGTGAGGGGGAAGGGGAAGGGGAAGGGGAGGGGGACGAGGAGGGGGCGGGCGAGGGCGACGCGGACGCGGAGCTGCTCGAGGCTGTCGACGCGGCCGAGGCGAACCACGCGACGGACGAGGAGTGGCTGAAGAAGGAGGAGGCGTGACCCCCGCCCCGCCCCGCCCTGCGCGATGCCCCCCATGACGCACATCATGCCCCGACACGAGACGAAGACGACTCTGCATGCCCGCCCCGCCCCGCCCGCCCGCTCTGGACTAGAATGAAGGTTATATATGTATGCGCTGCTGCATCCACCCGTCGTGCACCCCCGTTCCCCATTCTCGTTCCCCCATTCTCGTTCCCACTCGCACATTCATCCGTCCGTCCGCACGTCCGCCCGTCCGCATCATTGGATCCCCCCTCCCCCTCCCTCCCCTCCTGTTGCCGTCCGAGTCGAACCGAACCGAACCGCCGAAGTGCCACTGCCCCTGCCACTGTATGCCTAGTCCTAGTAGCCCTGTGTACTTAATCCGTGTATCATCCACCGCTGTTCTTTGTGCCCGTCCCGTCCCCGTCCCCGTCCCCGTCGTCCGTTCTCTGTCGTGCGTCGTCTGTCGTGTTCTGTGTTCTCTACGTGTTCTGTGTTTCGTGTTCTGTGTTTTGTGTTTTGTGTTTCGTGTTTCGCGTTTCGTGTCCGTCCTCTGTTATGCGGGCGTGTCTCCGCTCGTCTAAGTATCTGATCTGTCTCTGCTGCTGCTGCTGTATAAATGTACGCGTATCGGATTGCTCGACTCGACCCGCTCCAGTCTCCTGTGAAGCAGTTTGCAGTCTTCGGTGAAGCTGCAAGCAGTGAATATTGAATTGTCCGTGTCGGTTCTCGGGACTAGCTAGTAACTCAGGCGTCAGGCCTGAGCTAGGATTTATGATCAATGATTTGTTTCGAGAGGATACGGACGATAGTACGTTGACGCGAGATGGTAGATAGATAGATATTGATATTGTGGCTACACACAGCGAACACGCACACGCACATCCGAGTCGTACGGATGTCGGCCACGACGCGAGCTCGAGGTGGTGTACACGTTTGTGCTTGTGTTTGTGCGTGTGCTTGGGGTGATATACATCGTATAACGTAGGAGGAATATGAGGTTGCAGCGGAGTCCATACGGGCCAGTGTGTGAGGGGGAGCGTTCGTGAGTACTAGTGGAATGCGGATGTGGATGCGGATGAGGGTGTGCGTGGGAGAGTCCAGCGGGCAAACAGAATATTAGCGGCGGGCTGAGCCTGTATCGTAGCAAGCAGCAAGCAGCGTCGTGGAACAGAGGCGTAAGAATCGTGGATCGACGGCACTCGATTGTGACAGTCGTTAGAACGTCCAAGCGGGCGGGGAGAGAAGCGGGAAGGAAAGTAATTGCAAGGAAGACCTAACGGCTGAAAATACGGGCATGCGGCGGAAGTGTTCGATGTCTGGAAGGAAAAGCAGTAGTGGGGTTTGGTTCAACGGGCGCGGGCGGGGAGAAGGCCAAGCACATGTAAGAGCTGGCTGACAAACAAGTTAGTGCGGCACGGAGACGATCACATGCGACCGCCGTCATCCGACATAGCATTGAAGGCAGGAACGGAATGCTTAGGATACGCTCCTACACTCGGACAGTGACTGTACCGCCTGTGGCCCCTTGGGCTGGCAAGCCGGCGGACGTGCCCGTGCCCAGCGGGACATTGCGCCCTTCACGGGACAGCGGTCGTTTGCCGCTCACGAGGACGACGCGAGGATTGTTCGTGCGCGGTGCAGGAGGCAGAGAGATCGGGCGAGGAGCTGCAGACCCCGTAGCGGCGATGGGGCGTCTCGAGTTTACATTCGCTGGCACAGGCACGGGCACGGGCAGCGGGGGCGCAGGGACGGCGGAGGTCCGAGTTGGGCTTGAAGACACTGAGAAATTCAAAGTTAAGTATCGTCAGACGGGCGAGCGAAGGTCGTGTACGCACCTCTTGTGCGGATCCGAGCGGTGGGGCGGACCGTCTCGTCCCCAGGCGTCGCGTTCTCGTGCGTGTTCAGCTGACGGCCGACGGGGCGGTTCGCGCGTGCCACGGGAGGCGACACTCTGCGAGACGATGCAGCAGCCGCAGCCGCAGCCGCAGCGGAAGCGGAGGGCAAGGACGGCGCTCGGGGACGTGGCACACGGACGGTCTCGTCGCTGGAATGGACTTGAATCGACTTCGGCCGCGCGCGTACGGTCTCGTCATGGCATTGGGAGCTCCGGCGTGCGCGCACGGTCTCGTCATGGGAGCTTCGCCGTGCGCGAACTGTCGCCTCGTTGCGCGCGGCGATCTTCGCGTTTGGCGAGGGAGAGACGCGCGGGGAGTCTTGGGTGGAGGGCGTTGGGGATAGCAGGGACGAGAGGGAACGCCGGCTGTGCACGCCTCGTGTGCGCAGCCCACCGCCGCCGTCCGGCCGTGGACGAACCGCGCGTTGGGCGTGCTTAGTACGGCAGAATTAGAAGGGGTGGCGCAAGCGAGGAAAGTGGACTTCACTCACGTATTCGTGCAGCGCCTGGCGAGCCTCCGGGCTCTCCCAAGTTAGGCCGTCCAGGTCGGAGAATTCGGCTGCGACGGAGGAGACAGATTGCTGAAGCATATCGTTGAAGTACGCCTGCAACAAAAATCGTAGGCAATGGTTAGTACGAGAAACAGACCAGAGCCCTTTCTCGAGTCATGTGCAGCAGAGCTACGAGAAACGCATCTATCAGAGGGGGGTGTAAAGTATAGCAGACGGTAAAGGGTCGTCTGGCTCTGGTTCTCTTGTCTTCTGACGGTCTGAGACGAGCCCTCACCTGTTGTTCATGCAAGAAATTTGAAGAGCACGTACCGATGTCATGTCCACTTCTTGCATCTCATCCTTCTCCACCAGATCAGATATCTGCCGCATGAGAAGATTTTTCCTTGCAGCACCATCGCGGTTGTGAGCCTGTAGCCGTCTAGGTGGGCGGACGGTTGCGTCTAAGTCCATGGTTTGTAATGACGAAAAATGTCGGCGGAGAGGATCGACGACGATCGTGAATTGAAGTTGAAGTCGTCTTGCAGTTGTGAGTGGTCGTTTGAAAAGCTAGCGAGCCAGTCTGAAAGCGTTGATATTCAGAGAACGGATAACTCGAGAGGAAGAGGTAGAAGACGGAGAGCAAGCCCCGGAGGGTACGTAGCCGGCGCATGACGCGGGTGGCGTCCCCGGCTGTCCCGGGCCGAACGTAGACGCTGATGGGACGTGCTAGCGCCAAGTCTCTTGCACAGTCAGCACGTTAACCGTGCACTCACTCCGATCCCATCTTGGCGACCGTCGACGACTATTAGTATCTACTCTGCTCGTTAGACTTACAGAAGACTCATCAAGTTCTCGTGTCGACCTCCTTCACCTCGAGAAGCCTCGCTACGCGAACTCATCCGCTGCCGCACGTCATCGGAACAACGACTCGGAGTCCACCTCGGGCTGTCCTCCCTCCAGGCTCACTCAAGGATGCACTGCGAACCGTTGTCAGGCATTCGGATGGAGGTTGTATGGCTGGTCTCTGGCGACAGTGCTCGATACAACAACTGTACATCGCGAGAGGTACTTTACTAATCTCACGACTCAATGTTTTTTGATTCGGATCGCGTGGCACCCCCTCAGGATCCCTCCTCCGTCTATTCATAACAACATCACTGTCATTGCGTACAGAGGCTCTCGGAGTCTTCCTCTGGGCTCGTGTTTTAACCATTACTTCAACCTCCCATGTATTCCCCAATGCGGACGCGGCTCCCTGGAACGCCACTTCGGAATGCGATATATGTCGTACTCTGCCCGTCACCTCAACGCAGATGCATCGCAATGAGCGGATGATCATCCCTCTGCGGGTCCATCCTGGTGGGTACTGTTGCAGATCTTACTGGCTACCCAAGGGCGTAGTCTCTTTGCTAGTCTCGGGAACGTCCAGCTCACCATGCTATCATGGGAGCGTTAATTGCATAGCGGTCAATGCATGGTGAGTCTTTCTTTGAATGTTTCGTGAGCAGTATAGCCACGTATAGCTCTCCGTCTTCTGCGGTATAACAGCGGAAGCGGCGCGTCAATCCTCGCCGCACATGGGACCGTCTCTAATCGACGATGGTTTGTTTTTCGCCTATAATCTTGCGATTTATGAAACCGACAGACTGGACTTAGGTGCTCAGCAAGCGGGATGACTATTCTATCCTTCTAGAGACATCTATTGCGGCGCATGGTGAGTACTATTGTCCGAATTGCTTTCGCCGTCGACACATAAATACCGTCCGACCGCCGTCGTCATTGTACTACAAATCGACTCTCTCTCTCGAGCATCAGGATCCCACAGCTAAATGTTTGCTTCTTATCAGGACAATGTCCATCCTTGGTCAACATCACCCCGAACGTTCCCTACCTCACCCGTGCGCATACTTCTCCTGCGGGCACTGCGCTCGACCCGCAGCCTGATGGGCAGCCCATTTCCGCTTTCGTCAAGCCATTGAAAATTCGCGGAGTGCAGTTTCAGAACCGCATATGGGTGAGTCCGCCACACCCACGCTGCTGAACGCTCCGCGGGGTGGGTATCGAGTGCTGACTGTCGATCGACAGCTCGCCCCACTACGTCAGTACTCGTCCGACAAGGGTGAGCACGCCCTGGCACTACGCACTCGGTCCCTCTCCCCCATCTCCGCCTCGCGCCATGACCTGGTTATGCAAGTTGGGGGCATTTTCATGCATGGACCCCACCTTTCCCTCGTCGAAGCTACCGCCGTCCTTCCCGAGGGCCGCATCTCACCTGAGGACGCCGGGCTTTAGAGCGACGCGCAAACTGAGGCTTGGGCCGCCCTCGTCGCCTTCGCGCACTCCCAGAACCAGAATCGGCGTGCAGCTCGCGCACGCGGGCCACAAGGCGTCTATCGCCGCAATATTCGTGCACTCCGCCGCGGTCGTCCGCCCTACGGTCGGCGGGTGGCCGGTCCGAGCGCGCTGGCGTACGACGAGAACTACGTGACCCCCAGGGTGTTCACGATCGAGGGCATCAAGCAGGTCGTGCAGGGCTCTGCGGACGCTGCGAAGAGGGCTGTCAGAGCGGGCTTCGACGTCATCGAGTTCCATGGGGCACATGGGTTCTTGATCAGCTCGTTCCTGAGCCCTACGAGCAACAAGGGGACGGACGAGTATGGACTCGGCGGCAGCTTTGAGAACAGGATTCGGCTTGCGATGGAGATCGTGGACGCCGTGCGCGCGGTCGTCCCAGCCACGATGCCTCCTTTCTTCCGGTACGTCTCGAGCAGTGGTCCCAATTATCTCACAGGCACACTTAAATGCTCGCTTACATTTCTATGCAGTATTTCCGCCACGGAGTGGCTTGAGGAGACCCTCCCGAACGAGCCGTCCTGGCGGATCGAAGACACGATCAAGTTCGTGTCGATTCTCGCTGACCACAGCGTCGACCTCCTCGACGTCTCGACGAGCGGAAACCACCCAAAGCAGCGGGCGTTCGGGAAGATCCATACCGAGCCTGGATACCAGCTCCCGTTCGCGGCGGCTGTCAAGCAGGCGCTGGGTGACAAGATTTTCGTAACGGCCGTCGGGAAGATCTACGAAGGCAAGTTTGCGCAGGGTGTTCTCGACAAGGTACGTCCCGAGTCTGGCTCGCGGCACTCGTCACCGGCAGGGGCTGATCTGCATGTTCTGAGACTGAAGAGCCAGGCCGACGCGGTGTTCTTCGGACGCATGTTCCAGAAGAACCCGGGGCTGGTATGGACGTTCGCGGACGACCTCGGGGTCGAGCTGCACCAGTCGAAGCAGATCGGCTGGAGCTTCCAAGGCTGTCCGAAAGTCACGCCGACCGCTGCTACGGATGTCAGTTCGAGGCGGTGTACGAGTTTAGGGAAACGCTCCCGTATGGTCATACAAGTATGTCGACGCGGACGACCTGGGTATCGGTGTCGACCCGTAAGAGTTTAGAAGCTGTCTTATCGGTAGCGATGCTCGGAGCCCGTCCGTGCAGTAATGTAATACAAAAGATGGGAGCTCGTGAGGGGAGGGAGGTGCATATGTACATACATCATGATATCGGTACAGAGAGCCGGTACACGGAGTCAGATCACCAGTATCGTGGATAGAAGTACGGACAGAATAGATATATATGTACGTAGGGAGAATCTGAGTAACAACCGATCTGAGAACGTTTCGTAGGGAGATGTAAATAAACGAGCATGCATGAGAGTGGCCTAGTGCGAGAGCAAGTGTCCGACCGACTGGAAGCATACAACACCATCATAATCTATCGAGCAGAGTGTTTGGCCGTCCGGAGTGAACTTCATGTGCCGGATACGATTCGTCCTGTGCTTGTTCGAGAACCCTACCAAAACGCCTGTATCGACTCCGTCCATCCAACCAGTGTACAGGCGTATCACGCCATCTTCGAAGCTGACAGCGATGTGTGAGTCGTTTGGGGCTAGAACAAAGTTGTCGATTATAAAGTTTTCGGCTATGGGCTGAAGCAAACCGACGATTTCTCCGCTGGAAACTGAGCAAGCTACGATTGTCGATGTGGAAAGCGTTCTATCTTGGTAGACGACCCTCGTGTGGTCTGCAGAGAGCGAGGCAGAAGACACGTAGTCTGTCAGATTTCGGAGCCTGAGCCACGGCAGCTGTATCCATTGGGGAGAAAGAGAATCCACGTTGGCTACTGGCAGAGGTATGGTCGCAATCCAAGCCCAGAGTGATGCTGGAAAAAATATCAGTGTTGCCTGCGTGTCTAAAACTTCCAGCCGGAGAAAGAATTTGTCTTTGGACTCGGAGTATCGATTGACGGGCAACTCTGGGAGAGAGACATAAATGACCCGGCTGATGCCAATGGGAGTAGGCATGGTGTCCGACTGTGTACACCATTCTGTCATGTCGCGGATGGCCAAGAATTGTGTTTCGACGTCCTGATTGCGGGAAATCAGGCCAGCGTGAACCATAAGCCATCGAGAGCTATGAGCTGGGGTTTTCACTGGTACAGTAGCGGGCCTCGGGCTTATAAACTGCTCTGGTGGGTAGAATGTGACCGGATCCGTGGCCAAGAGGGGAATGTTCCAGCGCTGAACCACAGTGCTATCATAGAAACGGAGTGCAGTAAACACCATGGAATCATCTGGGGACCAGTGACAATCCACTAAGAAACGGCCTTCTGCGATCTTGAGAGACTTGCTCCCCGACTCAGAAGAGGTCGGGGAGTGAGACAATAATGTGAGGATATGGATGTTTGATACACAGAGTCTCTTCACGGTGAAATCGAAGAATGCGTAAAAGACTGCAAGATATGAAGAATTCGTGGAGAAGGATGCACTGTACTCCAGAGCAGTCGTTGAATCCACTGGCAACTTGGCTTGAAACTCTTGTGTGGTTGTACCGTCCGCAATCTTCCATACAATGACGTTTACTAGGAGAGAGCCTCGGAAGTCTTCGTCGAAGTCTTTGCAAAAGTATATACTAGCCGCGTAGTGTCCATCGGGCGATACCAGAAAGTTGGGACGAGGTTCCTTGGGGAGGCAGTGTGGCCAATCATTGTCACCAGCCAACAGCTCGTGCTGGGCCTTCGAATAGCTATCTATAGCATGTCTTAGTCAATGAGCGCATCATCTTTAATCTTGAGGTATTTGGCCTACCATATCTAACTTGTATGTGAAGCAACTTCTTAGCCGTCAAGGTGGGGAACTTGCGGTGGAGCGCTCCATGTATTCTTTCGACCAGGTGGTGCGCCACATATGCATCAAAGACGAAAGTGATATGGGTGGTTCGTTGTTCCAACAACCTGACTAGTTCAATGAAGGTTGTGTGTTCTCGTCTCCGCTCCTTCGTATATTTTACTGAGCCAACAGCGAGGTCGAGAAGGAGACAGGGGGGAAGCCAGAGTGATATGGAGCAGGACAAGGGAGCCTTCCTACATAAGCTGAGAAACCATAGCAAGGGGTGAGCACTTAGACACAGCTCCAGCACGTGCAAGGATGAGAGAGACGAGAGCTCGAGGTCGGAGACTTCCGACCAGTCTCTTCTTGAAGTCAGCACTGACACCTTCATGAGTCGGTTTACCATGAGCTAGAATGCCAGTACTGACCGTGATCCGTAGTGCGCAGTGATAGATGTTCAAGGGAGACTTGAACGACCGGTAATAGAACAGCGAAGAGGAATGTGCAGTCAGTGAGCTGCAGTGCGCCGTCAGCAAATTGATAGTCAACTGTCAACAGCATAGAGACTGGCACACACTTCTAACTTGCGGATGCCCATTCCTTTTCGGTGGTACGGGTGAACAGATGCCCCTGGCCCTACACCATTGTTCTCAGAGCACGCCAGTTCCACTGTAAGGGCAGTGTATCTCACACTGGACGTAACAGGCACGAACTGCGGTGATGCGATAAGTAGAGGATCTAAGACATGAGGCTATACTACGTACCTGCGGTGATGCGATAAGTAGAGGATAAAGCATCAACGCAGGGGGGAAGGCGACCTATATGTCGTACGAATACGGTAACTGTGATGTAACATAGTGACAGTGATGTGATGTGTCCGTCACAGAGCTGTAACGGGGTTACACTCTCACCCATCCGGAAAAAAAGCGAAAAAACTACTCGAGAATACCGTTTTCGCGGTTGTAAACATCTAATGCAACACAGTCCTTTAGTTCTCGTCCAGGCAGCCATGAGTCGTGCGCCTGGTTGTAACCATGCCAGCGTACAAGGTACCTGAAGCCGCGACCGATACGTCGGCGATCAAGGATGCGTTCGACCAGCCACTCTTCTTCGCCGTCGACTCCAACGATCGGGCCCGGTCGAACATCTTCGCGTCCGGGGAACAGAACGGAGTCGTTGTCGACGTAGGGCTTGAGTAGTGATACATGGAAGGTTGGAAAGATCTTCATGCTCTCGGGAAGTTCCAAGGTGTAGGTGGACGAGTCTGGCCAAGCCTGAGCGACGCGGAAAGGGCCGTCGAACCGGACCATAAACTTAGCCACGCGCGTATCTCCACGCTGCATGTAGTCGCGACGTCGATGGAATGTAGACAGTAGAACTCGGTCGTTCACGGCGAAACGCGGGTCCGGGGAGCGATGGAGATTGGCGGAGTCAGCCTGGTTGATTTTAGCCATCAACAGATTGTCCATGGCCTCTAGCGTGTCGGTCTCCAGTTTGGTGATCACAGTACGGGCGGTGTCGGCTGCAGAAGGGAACTCAGTTCGTACAGCGTCGAGCGTAGAAGATGTCAGAGGCGGGATGAGACGAGGTGAACGACCGTGACGAAGCTGGAAAGGTGTGAAGCCAGTAGAAGCGTTGACCGTATTCATGATCTGGAAGCGGACAGCTGGCAGAGCATCGACCCATCCGGTTTGGTTCCGTGCGACGTGATAACGGAGCATTTGAATGACCGTCTTGTTGCTCCTCTCGCTGGAGCCGTCTGTTTGAGGGTGAAACGAAGACGACATAGCGAGTTTGACCCCAGAGAGACGATGGAGAGCTCTCCAGAAGGCGGAGATGAAGCGAACATCGCGGTCGGAAACGATCGAAGTAGGTAATCCGTTTTCACAGTACCAGTGTTGGAAGAATAGCAGAGCGACGTCCTCCGCGGACATTTCCATGCGACACGGAACCGGGCGAACATCAGAGTTGAGTCGGCAGGTAAGAGTCGTGATGGCGTTGAATCCCTTGTCCTCTGGAAGGGGACCGATGAGGTCGATACTGACTGATTCACATCGACCGTCTGGGACAGGGAGGGGATGCAGAGGTCCGGGAGTTCGGCGAGTAGACGACTTGTTCCGCTGACAAGCGTCGCAGCCGGGAATATACATTGTCTCGAGTTCTCGTCTCATTTGGGGCCAATAATAGTCCGCGCGAATAGCAGCGTACGACTTATCGAACCCACAATGCCCGAGGGAGTCATGCGCGAGGGCGAAGATAACCTCGCGCAAGCCATCGATCCTCGGGACGACGAGACGGTCGGCAACGTACAGGAGTTTGTCCACACAACGAACGCCCGCATGCGAGCGTCCATCGAGGGCACCACTGCCATAAAGTCGCAAAGAGTTCTCGGCGGTATCACCCACGAGACCTTTTAGCAACTTTAGGCACCAACGATCATCCTTGTAGCCATCGCGAATGCGAGTGAGCCATTGAGGATCGGTAGCGATTCTCAAAACACCAACAGGTGCTACGAGCGCAGCCGGCACATCGTGCAGATCGACAGCGCGGTCGCGCATGGCACAGGACGCCGACCTGAGTAGGCCGACAGCCGCGCAGGTGGCAGGATCGAGGATCTGGTCGTCAGGGCGAAGGCGTGAGAGCGCATCCGCTACCGAGTTATCCTCGCCCTTGAGATATACGACTTTAAAGTCGTATTGCCCAAGGAACTCCTGCCATCGTGCTTGACGGCGTGAAAGATGCTTCTGATGTGCGAAATTCTCGAGTGTCCTGTGGTCTGTGAAGACCGTGAAAGGAACACCGAGAAGATCCACACGCCACTTTTTAAGTGAACGTACGATCGCTAGCAATTCTTTCTCGTGCACTGGGTAATTCAACTCGGCCGCTTTGAGTTGAGAAGACTCAAAAGCGACCGGCCGAGCTGTCTCCAGAGTTGGACCGTAGGACAGAACGGCGCCAGTAGCGTAGTCGCTCGCATCGCAAGATACGAAGATGTGATTGTTGCCTAGATCGGCATGGTTGATGGCGGTAAGGCACTCGTGGCTGACCACGAGGTCCTTAACAGCTGCGAAAGCGTCGGCATGGCGGTCGGTCCAGATGAAAGACTTTTCGGCCTCCTTCGTCGTAAGAGGCGTGAGCAGAGCAGTGTGTGACGCAAGCGCAGGTAAGAAGTTTGACAGATAACGAGTGAGCCCCAGAAAAGAGCGTACATCGCCAGCAGAGGTGGGAGTAGGCCAAGACGAGACTTTGTCGATCTTCTTGCCATCCGGGGAGATGCCGTTGCGCGAGATGTGGTGACCCAAGAAGTCGATCTCGCGGCAGAACAGTTCAGTCTTCTTCAGAGAAACGAAGATCTTGTTGGCGCGCAGAGCTTCCAAGATGATGGCGACGTTGCGACGGTGTTCAGCCAGATCCTTAGACCAGATGATGATGTCGTCTAAGTATACGTGACAGATCTTTCCGATGTGTTGCCGAAGAGCGCTGAACATTCGGCGTTGATGTGTGCTAGGCGCGTTGCGACAGCCTTGAGGCATCACAGTCCATTCGTATAGACCAAAAGGCGTAGTCACGGCGGTGTACGGAATGTGCTCCGGTTTCACTCGAGTCTGAAAGAACGAGTTGGTCATATCTAGTTTGCCCCAGATTCGCCCAGTTCCACAGTCACTCAAGATTTCTTGGATGCTCGGCAGAGGATGAGCGTCAGGGATCGTATTGTCGTTGAGCTGGCGGTAGTCGTTAACCCAGCGAGGCTTAGCAGTAGGATCAGACTTCGGAATCAGAAAAGCCGGAGACGCGTAGGGACTAGATGACGGGCGGATCCGGCCGGCGACGATGTGCTCCTGCAACATCTCCTTCCAGACCTCTCGATGCTTCTTCGGGCAGTCATATGTGCGGCGTTTGATTGGCATCTTGGGGTCTTTAAGGTTGAACTCGTGGTAGATGTCGTCTGGGAGATCGTCGATATGCGGGATATCGAGGGGAAAACAGTCGCGGAATCGCTCCTTCATCTCGGCGTCGGCGGACGAGAGGGCTTCTGATTCCGCGAGGTCTTCGATGCGCGAGCGTATCGCAGCGACAGTCACGGCAGGTACCTCGTTAAGAGGTACGCCATCCCGCCGTGAGATCGAATGCTCGATCTCGCGCATCATCTCGCGGTGTTGGACTAAGCGGAGACGCGACTGGAGGTTCTCATACTCCAGCCGCCGTCTGCGCTGTTCCGCCGCGGATACATAGGGAGGAGGGGGTGAAACAGAAGAGGGAGCCAGGAGGTCGACACCGGTTTTGGTGTCCCACAAGGCGCGTCGTCGGATGTCGACGAGGAGGTCGTTATGGTCAAGGAATGGATTTCCTAATAGTACAGGGACACAGAGCTCGTCTACAATAAGAGCGCGAACGGTGCGGGAGGTGTACGTAGCATCGGGCGACGTCACACGCAATTTTACCCACTCCAACGCCACCTTCTTCGTCCCGCCGAAGGCGCTGCCCAAGGGGAACGGTTTAGCGAGAGAGTGACGACGGAGGTTTTGAGAGTCGACGATGTCGCTCCTAATAAGGACGACTGAAGACCCACAGTCAGGGAGCATGGTTAGTATCTTGCTTAAACCGTCAGGAGTAGCAAGATGCGCGGGCCATGTGAGGTGGGGTACGGTTAAATCGCGTGATACGTACCCTTCATCCTCTTCGGAAGAAGAGTATGTGCCGTCGTCTAAGATTCCAGACGTGACTTCTTCGCTGATCGCAGCGACGACGTCCGAGAGGTCGTTCTCGACGTCGGGATCGTCCTCGGTTTCGGTAGCGACCGCAGCGACCGTCGCTTTGCGCGAGACAGTGACCGCAGAGGAGGATGTCGAGGCGGAAGGCTTTCCCGGAGTCGTAACGAGGGGCTTGTAAGTCAGCGGGTCGGGGAAACCGTTCGGGCAGTTGCTCGAGCGGTGGTCGACGTTGATACGACGACACTTGAGACAACCGCTGTTGTTCATGAGATGTTCACGTTCGACTTGAGTGAGACCCGGCAGACGCTTTGTAGCAGTGGTCGACGTCGACACAGTAGTAGAGGAAAAGGATTCTCTAGCGGCGGGTGCGCGCTTAGGTGAAAGCGTCTGCTGAGCGAAGAGCGTCTTAACCTCGCGCATGGTGCGCGCGCGAGATCGGAGGCGATCGTCGTCAAACTCGCAGAGGGACTCTTTCCAGTCCTGGTAGTCAGAGATCTTCCGGTAGACGAGTTTGTTGGACTCGTTGCGGACGTCGAGCGTGGCGTGTGATTCGACGTGTTCGCGAAGACGGTCGTCGTCCCATCGATGAGTAGTGCCTCGCAGGAGCATGTTCTGTCGTTCTAAACGCTCGATGAACCGGATAAGTGGTTCCTCTAGCGTTTGGGCCATGCGAGACATGATCTGAATCGTCTTCTGTTCCCAGAACTTTTCGAGGAAGCGGGAGTGGAACTTGATACAGAAGTCGACCCAGGAGAGTTTGTTTATGGCGATCTGATCGCCGAAGTACCAGTCGCGCATCTCCGGGTTCTTAACACCGGACATGGCGACGAAGACTTGTCGATCGGGGGGAATGGCTTTGTGATCGAAGTACTGGGCGCACATAGCTACCCACTCGTGATATACTGCGGGGACGAGTTTGCCAGCCGATAGCGTAGGCAGGGTTTTGTATGAATCGCATTGCACGGTCGCGATATCGGAAGACGACGGAGTGGACATGGTAGCGGGCGAGCAGGAGGAGTCCGAGCTGGAAGACGATTTGCGACGGAACAGAGGAGGAGCAGTTGGCAGGGCTCGGAAGCGGTGCGTATACGGTGGTGCTGTGGGAACGGCGGGTATTACAGATGTTCCTGACGGTGCGGACGGTGCGGACGGTGCGGACGGTGCGGTGGACGTCCCTGCAATTGCAGGAGACGGATCGGAGGTGTGGGGAATAGCCGTAGCTTGCGGCAGAAGGAGTTCGGAGGAGGAGGATGAAGCTTTTGGACGTACTTCAGGTAGCTGTATGCACTCGAGCGTCTCTTCGAAGGGCGAAAAGGACGCGAGTGATGTGAGGTCGGACAGCTCCTCCACCTGGAGGTACTCCTCGTCTAGAAGGTCTTGCTCCGTGGCGAGTTCCTGTCGAGCTCGTGCGGCGCGGGTTATGAGAGGGAAAGGTGTAGACGGGGTCTTTCTCGACAGCGTGGAAAAAGCGGGGAACAAGAAGGAAGGGGCGAGCTTCCAATCTAATCCCCGCGCAAAATCCTACTATGCGAAAAGATGGTGATACTCCGTGTACTTGCAGTGGAAGCGTCGATGTTCTGAGACCTCGTGGGTGCGAGTGTCGCAGGCGACGTCGACGTTGGGGAGTGTGTGCGGTGTTAAAAAAAAAGTGTAAGGGCAGTGTATCTCACACTGGACGTAACAGGCACGAACTGCGGTGATGCGATAAGTAGAGGATCTAAGACATGAGGCTATACTACGTACCTGCGGTGATGCGATAAGTAGAGGATAAAGCATCAACGCAGGGGGGAAGGCGACCTATATGTCGTACGAATACGGTAACTGTGATGTAACATAGTGACAGTGATGTGATGTGTCCGTCACAGAGCTGTAACGGGGTTACATCCACACAGTAAAGTTCACGGAGGTGTGTTAGGGCTGCTATAAAGCGCAGGAGATACATCTTGCTCGGAAAGATAGCAAATGTGAGGTGGAGGGACACGATCTGCGATGTTGTCTTGAGCGTGTTAACAACAGTATGATGGTATCTCAGAGAGAAGTTGCGGGTTTTATCAAGAATTTTGATATCGTTTCCTTCGAGGTGCAAGTGACGACAGCTAGTAAGTCGGCGTAGTAGAGGTATGAAGATCAAGTCCGACCCATTCTTCATCGGCGACCCGCGTTCGCTGGGTAGAGATCTTGGAACGATCGTAATGGACCTGACCTTGGACGCAAGGTAAAGCTCGTCTTCAAAGAAAGCACAGAGCTCGTCGAGGTCTTTCCGATCCTCCACGCGGATTGACGAAAAGAGGTGGGGGCGACTGGCGATGCGCCATGAGCGGCAGACCTGAGCGCAGATCCGTAGCATATTGACGTCGTCTTGTAGGTGGAGGATGATGTTCTCTTCGATCTCGGTAGCGAGGATGCGGGAAAATGGACGGATGGGCTGCATGATGGAGACGACGACCATGGCGGAGGGCAGTGGAAGGTGGTGATAAGGAGCGGGAAGTGGTGGTGAGGAGCGGGAAGTGGCGGCGAGGAGCGAGAAGTGGTGGTGAGCAGAGAGTCGTAGTGAGGATGGAGAGTGATGGTGAGGGGGGAAGTGGTGGTGCTGGCGGTCGAGGGTACGAACATCGAGCTGCCCACGTCCCATTGCGACCTCACGCTAAACGCATGTCCAGTCCCATTGACATTGCCTCTGCCACATCGTGTCGATAACTGCGGGCCTATGTATAACTCAAGGAGACCGGCGCTTCGCGAAAGGGCAATACTATTATCGAGGGACCACCTTACAGAGCGGAGACAGCGACAGCGACAAAAGGGACCACACCCAGTAGTACTAGTAACACAGTAGAGCTCATCGCCGTCGTGAGCTAATTGGGATCCGGAATACGTGCGTATATATGATAAATGTAGACAGACCATCTGAAACGCGGCACATCGCGAGCAGCGACGATCGCTCCTTGGGTACGCGCAACGGCTCAGGGGAGAGCAAAAACTTGGTGACGACCGGGCATGTAGACGTGTTTGAATGGACTGCGGTTTGAGCGGTGGGGAATGAAGACGCTGAGCCGTCGCAAGCATTGCGACGTGCTTGTAGTCGAATGGGCTGCGCCTGCGCGAGGACGACGCAGTGGGATAGACATGAGGCGTCTTCAACCTCTCACGGTGTCTTGACGAACGGGCGGTTACATAGCCCCACGCGTGGAGCACTGCGGAACGGCGCAGAAGTCGTAAGCGTACGAGGATGGTCGACCGACGACGAGGGAGGACAGGTGCGTGCGGACGGCGTAGATAGGAGCGATAAGCTCGGGCTCTTGGGGGTTCCCACCCGCCGAGTGGTCCAGTCCGAAAGTAATGGCGCAGTGGCCGCGGTCAAGGAGATTGACGATGGCAAACGGCAATGGGGATTGGCGCCAGCGCAACGGCGTCGTCGTTCGGGGGATCCAGCTGGACGCGGTTGTCTGTCGGAGGAAGAGGGGTAGCATTCGAACGTTACGTGCGGACACGAGCACCGACGAGAGTATTGCGCCGTGCTTGTAGTCGACCAGGAGGTTGCGCTTGCGCGAGGACGACACGGCGAGAGAGACGGGAGGTGAATTCAGCTTCTCAGGATGTCTGACGAACGGACAGTCACATAGCCTCACGTGTGGAGGAGCGCTGGCGGCGGGGGTGAAGTCATGAGCGTAGGACGCTAGTCGACGAGGGCGAACAGATGCGTGCGGACGGCGTAGATAGGAGCGATAAGCTCCGGCTCATGGGCCTTGGCTTCGCCGCGTGCATTATCTGTGGTCCAGTCCGAAAGTACTGGCGCGGTAGCCACTGTCAAGGAGATTGGGGATGGACAACCGCGCATGGCGCGAGCGCGACGGTCGTCGTCCGTTTGGGGCATCCAGCTGGACGCGGAGTTTCGTTGGAGGAAGGGGGGCAAGAGGTGGCTGGAGTTGCGAGTTTGAGGACCGCGAACGGTGCGAGTGCACTGAGGGTCTCTGATATGAGCTTGTCTGGCCATGGTGTATCCGATGGTACGTGGGGATCCGTCGGAGGAAGGAGAGCGTTCGGACGCGGCTTGAACGGGCGTAGGAGCGGCGTGCAGTGCTCCTGGTCCTCCCCGGACGTGACGTGTGAATGATCAGGGGGCATGCGTCGACGTGTCGACGGCGTTTCTGTCGGGGCTGCCGCGAGGAGGTGCAGGGCAAACTCGCGGTGCTCGCGGAGGACGACGCAAGTCGTCCGGGAAGGCTGAGAGAAACGGGGCGGCGGATGGATCCCTACCGCCGTCCGCAGTCGTGTCCTGGTGCGGTGCAAGGACGAGGTCCTACATGTGGATGTCGTTGAAGACGAGAGGGGCGGCTTGATCTCAACGAGCTGGGGGTCGAGCCGAGATTAATGAGGACAGATCTTGAGCGTTGACTAGAGAAGACGACTCCGCTGATGGCTGTCGGCGATGTGGAAGGTGAGATGAACGCAGCGTTGCTGTCATGGAGGATGTATGGCGGCCAGATCGCTGCCGAGTCGAGTAGACGTAGTATCGACTGAGTCAAGGTGGGTGTCTCGTCATAACCGCAAAGCCTTTGAAGGTAGAGCAGACGCGAGCTTGAATGCCGTGTGCAGAGAGGAGATGGATAGGTGGAAACGATCAGGGAGGATGTGCGTACCTGTGCGACCCGATGCACGCGATGTCCGCCCAGTGTCCAGCTCTCCCCTCCCTCAGGCTCGACCTCAGGATCAGGCAGGACATCGTCATCAGAGTATTCTTCAGGGTATCGAGCCCAGCGGCGGACGCAGTCTCAATCCAGAAAGAGATAGACTATCTCTTTGCACGGGCGAGGTGAGTATCCATCGTCGGATGGCCTTAGGCCTACAGCGAGATGAGCGTTCTGCACATTAGACATGGGTACTTGAGTACTAGTGCCAAGCTACGTACCATGCAAATGCGTCAATACACAGATTAGTGTATCATTTGTCCCAGTCGGCGTCGTGGATGGAGGAAAGGAGCATAGGCGCCGGCGACACCTCTTGGTCTCGTACGGTGACTATCGCCGACTAGTCTCTTCTCCTCTGTGCTTGAAAATTTTCTCTGGCACCTGTCTCTCTCATACTCGCAACTCGCTCGGCGTTTTGAGGACCGTTGTCGTCGTCTTCGGTGTGAGAGGAGCGTGGGCGGATGGCGCACGCTCTCTCTCGGGCGGCAGACATGGATTGGGGAGAGGTATGTACCAAGTTGCGCTCTTGTGTGCCGGTATATACGTATAAAAAACTTGTGAACTTTCAGGTTGTGAGTACACTAAGGGTCTCTAACCTTTGTCGGGTCGTCGACTGAGCATTCCGGCGAGTATATATGCTTCTATGTGTATTGACACTCATACTACCCCGCAAGGACAGTTCCTTTGCCTTCCGCCGCGCGAGAGACAGGACTGTCCACCACAACCACTTGACCCTGCCTTGTCTCTCTCCTCTGCACTACTCGCTCTCCCCTATGCCACTCCCAGGCCCGAACCTCGTCTGTACGCTTGAATCTAGTCGCTCGACACCGTCTAGGCAACAAACACTCATCTGGACCTTCCACAAGGTGCCCTCGTTGCTGTACAACCTTCTACTCGCTGATGCATGATGTCATGTTAGAGACGGTCAGCGGACGAGCCAGTCAGGCACGTCCCGTCTCTGTGCTCTCTTCGCTCCAAACTCTATCCGCCTCGCTCTCTGGTACGAACCTCCCATCCTCTTCAAGCTCTCAGCATGTCTAGCCTCTCGCTTTCGCCCTCGGATGGCTTTACTACTACTCCAATTGCTAGACCATGGCCTCAAATCTCGTGCTTTCAATATGACCAAAGATGGCAGAGAAATCGAACACTAAATTCGCCACAGGTACGTGCCCGTCGTTTCTACCGCATGCATATCCCGCTCCGCTCTCTCCCCGCGCACACCTCTACACCCTCCCCGTTGTCTCTCGCCCTCGCTGTAGCCTCTCTGGACTTGCTGACCACGGCATTAGACGTATGCGCATCAGATATGTACCGTACGCCCTGCTTGCGCTCTCAGGACGCCCGCCCTCTCGTTGTCGCTCTCTGACAACCTCCTCGCCGTGTACGTACTGCACTATTCCTACAAGTCCAGGACCCCTCGGGACCATCGCTTCTCAGTTATAAACTTGAAGCGGAAGAAGACCTGTTGGGCAATGCCGGAAGCGTCTGCAGATGGATCACCCTCTCGCTGCGTACCGGGACACCCAAGTTACCTGGCATCCACGCTCGGGATTTCTGGATAGCTTCATGCGCCGCACTTCGCGCTTGTTCGCAGCCTGTCTGCGACACGCACAACGACATGAGCACGCGGATGCGGTCTATGTGTGTGCGACTCGGGTACGTATCATACAGCCTCTTCGCCCACAGGACACCCAATCCCCTCATCTATCCTCTACGTCGTCGCTGTCGCGTCTCTTGGGTTGCAGCCCGAGAGGGGCTCGCGCTGCTGGTGTAACTCCCTCTCGTCATCCCTCGCTCGCTGCTTGTGTGGCAACCCCTGCGCTGCTGCTAAACGACTGTATCACCACGACGGGTCTCGTTCGAATGCGCGTGCACTCGCTGGTTGTGCGTACGTTATTCTATGCTACTCGCTGCACTCTCTACATATACTTACACCAATGTATCGCGTATACTTATCATTGTCTCATGGCTGCTGCTGTATCGTCCGTCGCTGTCGCTGTCTATGCTCCTCTGTACTGTAGGTGATACCTCGATAAAGATAGGTCCTTCCGCATAGCGCCAGTCTTATGGGTCTCGATCTACATAGGCCCGCAGCATTGACATGTGGAGGAGGCGATGCTACCTGGAACTTATCGATGAAGTACGACGAGAGCAATCCTCACCTACTTGTCTGCTACCACCACCACTCTTCGCCGTCGCAATGGTTCTCTTCTCCATGCGTTCTGTCCGTCCCTTTCCCCGTATTCTCGCCGCCGAAATCGAAGAAAACATCATTTTCCACCTGCAAGACGACGTGAGAGCCCTGCGAAACTGCGCTCTGACTTGCCGGGCGTGGCGTATCCCTAGTCGAATTTATCTCTTAGCGTCAATTTGCGTACGGGACCGGAGGAACCTCGACGAGCTCTGTGCGTATTTTGAAGATAATCCTTACCTTGCATCCACTGTCAAATCTGTTACGATCGATCCAAGAACTTATCCCACCGAACACGGACATCGATTGAAGGATGGGTCCCACTTGATCTTCACATCTCTATTACGCCACCTCCCAAACTGTCGTCATTTGCGCCTCCAAGAATCCCTTCCATCGCCAACATTCTCTTTGATATACCACAATATCGTTCTTCACACGCTCAAGACAACAGCATTGATCGTGTCCTTACACCTTGAGTTCTTTACCTTTCCACATACTAGACATCTCTTGCGCCTCATATTCTCCCTCACACATCTCCGCGAGCTTCTCGTTTGCTGTCCTCGAGTGCAGTACCGCCACCAGGAGAGTGATACGGGACTAGTAGGAGCGTCTATGAGCCGGTACGGCAAGAGACCAAGCCTCTGCAAGTTAAACGTGAGTAATCCCTATATCGTGACTGCAGGAGGTCCGGCTATAGCTAAGCTAAAACACTCACGCTGCACCAGATCACCCATTGCGCACACTTACTTCCTGCACTACTGCCGGTCGACGTCATTGATATCTCCCTTGAACATCTTTCATTGTGTACCTCCCACAACGGTCAGTACTAGTACTCGGTGTCTCATACTAACTGTGCTAACTCTAGTAACAGAGATGACGAAGGAAAAATGCTGGACGGTCTCGTTCTCTCCGCTTTATCGGCTTTGCATACTCTTGAGCTCCGTCTACTTGCCAGCTACGACCAATTTCCCCTGCCCGAAGCTCTCGGATCTGTGTGCGGCATCATTCGCAAGGCTCAATCCCGCCCCATATCCTACTGTTCACTCGAGCTCCCCACCCAAGTTCTCCGATACTTCACCCTCCCGAAACTTCTCATCACAGCCAATAATTCACCATCGAACGAACGCAACGAGCGTGATAGTTTCAATGGAGTATTGGAGTTACTGGACCGACAGAGTATCGACGTCACCTTTATTCTCGGCGGCGCGGACTTGGCATATGCCTACCTCCCAGCCTGGCCAGGAATCCGCGGAATGCTCATCCGCAAGCTCCCTACCCTGACGGCTCAGAAACGGCTTCACGTTACCCTCGGACATAGTAAGATAACTACTCTTTCGGGAGTGAAGGATAATACATCTCTCACGCTAAAACAATCCATAGATCATGGTGCAAAAGACAAGCTGCGGGACGGATACTTTTTAATGAAGGTAAGAACTCAGTCACTGCGCGTATGCGGGACTGATATGACATTGCTAATGTACCTAATGAAGGTAAAGACTGTGCAAGAACAGACACAAGTAAGTATGGGGCTCACCTCAGTTACGCGTACGCGGGACTGAGGTGAGCAGTACAGAACGTTCACGTATATATACTAACTACCGGCACAGGTACGAGAAAATATGCACGACACAAAATAGTACACAGCGGGAAATAGACTCGCTATGGACCAGTCCGAAAGTACTGGCGCGGTAGCTGCTGTCAAGGAGATTGGGGATGGCGATCGGTGAATGGCGCGAGCGCCACGGGCGTCGTCGTTCGGGGCATCTAGCTACACGCGGAGATTCGTTGGACGAAGAGGGGCAGCATCTCGCAGCATTCGAACGTCGCATGCAGACGTGATCACTGGGGAGAGCCCTGCGCTGGCTTGTAGTCGACTGCGAGGAGAACGACGCGGGGAAGAGAGGGGAGACGGATTCAGGTTCTCAGGGTGTCTTGACGAACGGACGGACGTGCGAATGAGGACTGCGAGACGGCGCATGCGGCGACGACGAAGTCATGGCAGGGAGATGGTGAGCACGGCACAGATGGGAGCGATAAGCTGGAGCTCGCCGAGCGTGCGTTCTAGCTCCCCCGCGCGCTTCATCCGTGTACAAGGCTGAAGTCAAGGTACCCACGTTCAAGTCAAGGAGGAGCGCACCGAGCGTCGCCGAGTGAGCTTGTCTGGTCATGGAGCATCCGGTTGCACGTGGGGATCCGTCGGAGGAAGGAGAGCGTTCGGACGCGGCTTGAACGGGCGTAGGAGCGGCGTGCAGTGCTCCTGGTCCTCCCCGGACGTGACGTGTGAATGATCAGGGGGCATGCGTCGACGTGTCGACAGCGTGTCTGTCGGGGCTGCCGCAAGGAGGTGCAGGGCAAACTCGCGGTGCCCGCGGAGGACAACGCACAGTCGTCCGGGAAGGCTGAGACAAACGGGGCGGCGGATGGATCCCTACCGCCGTCCTCAGTCGTGTCCTGGTGCGGTGCAAGGACGAGGTCCTACATGTGGATGTCGTTGAAGACGAGAGGGGCGGCTTGATCTCAACGAGCTGGGGGTCGAGCCGAGATTAATGAGGACAGATCTTGAGCGTTGACTAGAGAAGACGACTCCGCTGATGGCTGTCGGCGATGTGGAAGGTGTGATGAACGCAGCGTTGCTGTCATGGAGGATGTATGGCGGCCAGATCGCTGCCGAGTCGAGTAGACGTAGTATCGACTGAGTCAAGGTGGGTGTCTCGTCATAACCGCAAAGCCTTTGAAGGTAGAGCAGACGCGAGCTTCAATGCCGTGTGCAGAGAGGAGATAAATAGATGGAAACGATCAGGGAGGATGTGCGTACCTGTGCGACCCGATGCACGCGATGTCCGCCCAGTGTCCAGCTCTCCCCTCCCTCAAGCTTCAAGCTCGACCTCAGGATCAGGCAAGACATCGTCTTCAAAGTATTACTCGGTGGATCGAGCCCAGCGGCGGAGGCAGTCTCGATCCAGGAAGAGATGGATTATTTGTTTGCATGGGCGGTATCCATTGTCGGATTGCCTACAGCGAGATGAGCTTTCTGCACGTTAGACATGAGTTCAAAGCTACGTACCATGCAAATGCGTGCTTATTACACAGATTAGTTCAGTATTCGTCCCAGTTGATGTCGATCGGTGTGCAGACAGCGCGCGGAGATCATGCAGTGGTCGACGTCGTGGATGAAGGAGAAAGGTCGCATAGCCGCCGGTCACCCCTCTTGGTCTGTCACGGTCATCCCGTCCCTTCTTCTCTGTCCTTAAAAAATCTCTCTGGCACTTGCAGTTTCTTTCATCATACTCGCGACTCGTTCGGCGTGGTGAGCACCGTCCAAGTTGGTGTAAGAGGAGCGTGGGCGGCTGGTGCACGCTCTCTCTCGAGCGGCAGACAAGGGTTCGGGGAGAGGTATGAACTACGCTAAGCTCTTGCGAGTGTATACATTCAGGAAACCTATGGGGTTTGCGAGTATACCGAGGGTCTCCGACCTCTGTCGGGTCATTGAATGGGCATCTCGGTTCAACGAGTTTACTTACTTCCATTGACTGACTATATGCGCGCAGGATACAGACTTGTACCACGCCGCAGGCGCGATCCTCTCACTGGAATCCGCCATGGCGAGAGTTGACAAGACGCGACGAGAGCGGGCGCCCATCCTCCTGACAGCCTTGCTCCCGACCACCACCACCACCACGACCTTGGACCTGCGCTTGTCTCCCTTTGCACGACTCGTTCTCATTTCTGCCACTCCTGCACTTTGTCTGCAGGCTCTACTCGATCTAGGTAGCAAATGCTCACCTGGATCTTTCACAAGCTGCTCACGAAGCCGTATAACTCTCTACTCACTGGGATATTGTATCAGGGACGGTCACTGGCAGTGGACGAGTCTCTGGGTTTTCTTTGCTCCACAAACGATCCCCTCTCTGGTACACACCTTGCATGTTCCTAGGATCTCAGCACGTCTAATCTCTTGCTTTGCCATTCGGACGGTTCTACGACTCCAATCGCCCGACCCTGGCTTCGAATGTCGTACTCGACAGGTATGACCAGGGATGGCAGCGAAAGCGGACACGAAATTCGACACAGGTATGTACTTTCCGCCGTGTCCACATCCCGCCTCCGCTCTCTCCCCATACACAAATCTCCACCCTCGACGGAGCCTCTCTGGACCTACTGACCACGAAATTAGACGTGTACGCACGGGTGACATGTCAAACATGTACCACACGCCCTGTTTGTGCTTCAAAGAAGCCCAGCCTGGGCTTGCTGTCGCTCTCAGAACAACTCCCTGTGTACTCTGTACTGTGCTCACGATCTAGGACCCTCACGTTCGCTCTCTGCGACGCTCGGGGGCTTGCTTGAAGCTGGAGGAAGACCGGTGTGACAATGATAGAGGCCGTCTGCAGGTAGATCAAGCCAGGTCCGTACCTTGGACTCTTCTCTCGCCCCCGGGAACACCCAAGTCAACTCGCCTCCGCGCTCGGGATTTCTGGATAGCTCCATGCCCGCACTTTCCGCATGCACGCGGCTCGACTGGGACACGCACAACGATGTGAGCACACGGATGTGGTCGATGCGCGACTCGGGTACGTATCATACAGCTTCTTCGCATTCACAAGACACCCAGTCCCCTCATACATTCCTTTGTCGCCGTCGTGTCTCTTAGGTTGCAGCTCGAGAGGGGCAGACGACAGGTACGCACTTACGCACTCCTGGTGGCACTCATTCCTGTCGTCCTCCTTCGCGCTGCTGCTAAACGACTGTATCACCACGACAAAACCTTTTCAGAAGACGTACGAGCGGAGATAGTACCTAAACGGGCGCGATGATAACCGCGCGAACAATTGTGGGTGGCACACTCGCGATTCCAGTGAATGCATGGACGTTTGAACAGCACGGAGTAGACGTAGAAGCGAGTACGCATCTTGCAAGATATAACGAGGTAACTTGCGCATTGGAACATCCGTTGACCGCATACTCTAGAGCACCTCGATCCGCGCGGGGAACTCGAGCTCGTCCGCGTTCGCATCCCGCTTGAACCTGTTCGGGACCCGGAACCGCACGTCCCTCTGCCCTGCCCGCCGCAGCACATACTCCATCCCGTCCCTCAGCACGAACTTCTCCTCGCCAGGCACCATGTCGCCCCTCGCCCGTGCCCAGGGAGCGCTCTGCTCCATCGACTCCACCCGCATGGCCGGCATACCGAAGGCGTTGGGGAGGGACCAGAGGTCGAACGCGAACGGGGAGTTGACGGGCTCGCCCGTCGCGGCGCCCACGATGTCCATGCAGTACTCGCGCCGGTTGAACGCCCCAGGGAATAGCCGGATCGAGTACGCGCTCTGTGGGATCGCGCGGACGAACACCCCAGGCGCGTCCGGGCTGCGCGGCTTCCGCTGTGAACGAAGAGATCAGCATGACCATTGGCGCGACTGTTGGAAGGCGAGAGGGTCGAACGCGTACCCCGGTGAGCCTGCTCTGGGGGGCATCTAACTGACGGGTTGCGGCGGCGATGAGAGCTTGGGCGTGCTCTGGGGACTGCACCACGGCGGCAAACTCCTTGTCGAGCCACGCGGGGAGCCCTTCCTCCGGCCCGTCGTACTCACAGGCGGACCCGGTGGCGACGAGCTCGTAGTCGTTACGTGGCGTGAAGTTGGGGAATCGCTGTGTGCTCTTCTCGATGAAGATCTCACGCATCGTTGCTGTGGAGGGAGGAATGACCGGAATAGCAGCGACCGGGGCCTGGTTTCGAGAAGGCGCAGGGGACGACTCCGGTTGCGTGGACGACGAGCCGCTGTTTGACGGGGTGGATTTCGAGGACGCCTGCGATGGCCTGTTCTTGTCGTATGGGGTGTGTCTCTCGCTTTTCTGTACGGTTGGAGGCGTAACCATCGACTCGCGCACCAGTGACTCGAGGGACGAGAACTCACCTTAACCACCGCTGCTTTAGTACGTCTAGCAGACATGTTGGCAGACGAGAGGAAGACTGCGAGGTAGGCGTGGCAGTCAAGCGCAAGGTGCGCGTACTGTTGACTAGGATTATATAGCCCAGCGTCAAGATCATACCTGCTTTGTTCGAGGTTGCAGTTCATTGTGCTCTATGGATGTCGCTCAATAGGTGATATTTGTTGCTATTGACATCTTGAACATCAAAGGGTAATGTCGGCTATTAGCAATCGTCACGGTGCGAGATCTGTGCGTACGTGTTACGTGGGGAGCTTGATATTGGAGAGCAAGTAACACGAGCTTAACCTTCGCAACTTCGCACTTCCCCTCAGGTTCGACACGCAGAAAGCCATCGATGTCAACCGCCGTCTGTCATTTCCGCGCCCAGGTTTTCGTCCGTACATCAGCTTCATACTCTGCCGAGGAACACGGTCCTCACCATCCCGCCAAGTCAACGCTTCAGGCTCCCCTTGGGCTCTCTCCTTCTCCGACATCACCCGCTCACCCGCCTCCTCGCTGAGATCGTCCGGTCCAGTCCAGCCTGATTGCTAGTGCGAGTGCCAGTTCAAGTCGCAGCCGCAGTCGCATGCGGCCGCCCTCCCTGAGGTCCACGGCCTCAACCGCGATAAACACCGGAAGTGGGGGTCAAGTCCAATCGTCTCTAGGTATTGTGCCCATGCGCATGTAGCAAGTCCGATAGAGGGAAGAAAGTAATATACGGTGACGGTCAGAGAGCGTGACAACAATGGGTGGTACATTACGGTGAGCGGAGACAGTGTAGGCAAGAAGGGAATATCCTGAATTTAGTATGCTCGAGATGCATCAGTATCAGTAGTCTGGATACGGAGGAGGTAGCGTCGAGAGCGTCGACTCGTTCTCGCCCTCAGCAGTAACGCGCGCACGCGCGCGTTCGCGTGCGATCCCGCCTCCTGCGAGGCTGACTCCTGCATCCACTTCGACTCTTCGTGGTCTTCCGTGTCCACCAAGCTCACCCAGAGTCGACTGGTAGGGGTATATCCGGGTATGTGACCAAAAGCGTCCTGAACGAGGAGGTGGGTGGGTGGCACCCTCCTCCGGGAGAGCGAGTCGCTCTCGAGAGCTTTCTAAAGGTGTAGGAAGGAGGATATGCTCCGTGTGTCCGGGAGCGCCGCCTGGCATCCCTCCAGTTCGCAGCGACGTCCGCACTTTCGGGCTGCCAGTGCCAGAGCCGACCGGAGGTGTTGTCAGTGACTCTTGGTGGTCATCGACGACGGGGTGTGACCTCACGCCGCTGGCGTGTTGCTCGACAATGCCATGGAATGGTGATCCCGTAGCGGTGGCCGGATGCGAGGCCTCCGTCGCTTCGGCGTCCATGGGATAGATATGGGATTGAGACGAGTTATAGGAATGCATAGCCGGGCTATTGATTTGGTTTTTCTGTATGTCTGCGTCGCCGTGATAGAGCCAATGATCCGGTGGGTATGGATGGATCTCCTCTACAGGTGACATCAGCTGACCTCGTACGACAAGGTAGTAGGTGAGTGTACAGGACTTACCCAGAGCACGAGAATTGCGCCGCCTTCGAACGTACAATATGATAGCTAGCACCGCTATCAATACGGTGCAAAGAGCAGTCGAGAGCCCAACAATCGCGGCCTTTCCCATAGGATGACTGGAGGTTGTAGCTTGTGAAACCATGCTGTGGGAAGCTGCGGACGTCTCCGGGAGGATCGTCGATGATGCGGTGACGTCCGAGAGGCTGTCGATAGGTGCAGACGGTAAGATTGATAGAGTAGGACTGAAGTGGGAAGTTGTAGACGTCTCCGAGCGGATCGTCGATGATGCGGCGACAACCGGGAGGCTGTCGATAGGCCCGGGTGTAAGCGATAAGAGTGATAGAGTAGCAAGACTGGAAGCACTTGTCGCGCTGATCGCATTGGAAGACCATAGATTTGAAGTGATAGTTGAGTGCGGATGCCCTGTCTCTGCGGATTTAACAGGCGCAGGGGATAATGAAGTAGAAGGTAGAGGTGGGGCTGTCGGAGCAGAAGAAGAGGAAGGGGAGGTTGCAATTGAGGCTCGGTCTGATCCGAAGTGTTTCACACTGGTACTCGCTATCGGGTCTTGAGAGCTGGACGAACTCGAGTCTAAGCAACTGCTGTCAGAGCTACTCGACACAATGAACCGTGCGGATAGTGTGTTCGAGATACTGTCGGTGATGATGATCTGGCCACTGGTTCCGGCTGGATAGTCTAGCGTCCACGGATAGGACCCTGTCCATGTTTCAGGCTGGACGTGGCTATTTGGCCGAAGCAATTCGCGACGAAATAAGGCCCTGGATGATGTTGACGGGATGATAGACACAATGTATGGTGGGGTGCCACCGGACCATGTCATAGTGACAGGTACGCACTGTCGTATGTCCGGAAGGGATGTGAAAGAGAAGTCGAGTTCTGTTGCTCTTCGGCTTTGGGATGGCATGTTAGACGTGTTCGGGTCTACACCCAGCGTAACAGAAAACCTAGCACGGTAGAGGAGAGATAGCCTGAACGAGGTAAGACACAGTTGAGGCGGGGAGACTCGTAGCAAAGGCATTGAGTCGACTCGGATATTCATATACCTCGCACATCGACCGTTGCAATAGCTACATCTAGCGTGCACACTGTTCGTTGTCAATGAGTATGATGAACTGCTCAACGATACATGCCAAGACTCACTTTCCGATTACCCATATGACAAGACATAGATGCTCCACATATAATATCACAGTGTGTGCAATGTCGGTATTGCGGACAATCGTAGTAGTCGCAAGGAGTGTTAAAATATGACCATCCGAGTCAGCTCTACGTCACGAAGGGTGTGTAGTGGAGTATACCGTTGCGGCTCCCCAACCTTACGGAATAGCCGCTCCGAAGAGGCTAATGCAGAGCAGGTCCAAAAGAATCAGCAACCTGTTTAACTGATGGCACTCAAGGATCTGTCTTTGTTAGATGTGTCTTGGTGTTTGGCAGATGGTCGATGACGGTTGCAATCTTCCCGAGCTTCAACTGAGCGTAACGGAATGTTCGTTGTCTGCTTGTGCTAGCCGTACTATTTGAGTGATTCCCGCATATCGATTGGCTGTAGTCAGTACCATGTGAGCACCTGTTAGTTTTCCGCTACCAAACAGTGTTCTAGCCAATTCACTTAGGCTCTAGGGAAGGGCAGTTCGCTCACCTTCCGACTCGGAGAGACCCACGGACCACTGCCTGCTGATTAGTTCATGAAATCGTTTGTGACATGAGAACACGAAGCAGGTGCAGCCATGCGGTGGTCGACTACTGACTATTCGCTATTCACGCCATTCACACCGCCGCGTGGTTCCCCTTCTCGGACCTCACCCACTCACCGCCCACCTCGCTCCGAGTCTCCCACGATGCATCGCCAGTTCGAGTCGTAGCTGCAGTCGCATGCGGCCGCTCGCCCCTCAGGTCCACGGCCTCGACCGCGTTCTGCTGGTCACCGAGGTACCAGTCAGGCATGAAGAGCGAGAGCACCGAGGCCGCGATCAGCAGGAGCTTCATGACATCCCCGTACGCTGTAGCGTTCGTAGTCAGCATGCAGCATGCAGCGATGAACCGAGAACGAGAACGGGAACGGGATCGAGAACGGGAACGAAGAACGGACACGCACCAGAGATGACGCCCTGGCGCGTGGGGTCGTCGTACGGGTAGGCCATGACTTCCATAATGCTCCCAAAGAGCCCCGCGCGCGTCGTCGCGTCGACGCCTGGCAGATGCTCCGCGAGCTTCCGCGGTATCGTGTTCGTCTAGATCGCACCCACTGCAGACAGTCTAGTTAGCACGCACGGCATTGAGGGCACATATCAAGAAGACGACCCACCGACCGCGCTCCCGACCGCCCCGCCGATCTCCGTCCAGAGCAGGACCATCGCGGTCGTGATCGCCATGTCCGCGTGCGGCACGGCCGCCTGCGCGGCGACGGTCGAGCACACCGCTGCGAACCCGCCGCCCATGCCCTGCAGGATCTGCGTCCAGACGATCTCGGCGTCCGAGCCGTTTGCGCCGCGCGAGTGGATCATCAGGCCGACACCGCTGTGAGCTCGTCAGTCGATGATCGGCGGGGACGGGCGAGGGACTGGAACGGGACGTACAGGAGATGGATGGCGAGGCCGAGGACGAGCACCCATTTGTAGCGGTGGAGGAACTGCAGGGAGACGCCGGCGATGATACCGAACACGGTCAGCGCGACGGACTGCGTTTGGTTGAAATACGTCGCGTCGAGGAACGTCCTGGAGGAGCTGTCGTCAGGAACGGATCGAGACACGTGGCTTAGGGCCGGGGGAGACGTACCACTGCCGGGTGATAAGGATGAACGAGTAGAGGTACACCGTCGTGACGTAGTACGAGAACTGCGCGGGCGATAAGCATCTCACATGGACCGCTGGCTCACGAATACGTACATAGTCGAAGAAACCAACCCACGCAGCGATGACCACTGTCCGGTTCACGAGCAGCCGCTTTGCAAAATTGAACTCCCAGAACATGATCCCGGGCAGAATAATACACTCTACGACAATCATCGCGATCATAGAAGCTGCAAGCAAGAGTCAATTGGCAAGGATACACACGGTGCAAGCTAACGACGCACGGTTGCTCCGCGCTGCTCGAAAGCGTGAACGGGAGGAGAATGAGCGCGACGCTCGTCCCGACGAGCAAGAGCCCGACGACGTCGAGCTGCTGCGCGAACGTCCACGCACGCTGCGCGAGCGGGAACCACACGCGCCGGAGCTCAATATCCGGCTTAGAGGTCGGCGAAGCGATCAGCCCGAGCGTGCGCGCCTTGTGCTCCGCCCAGAAGAGGTGACGATGAGCGGCGACAGCGAGACTGGGACGAGGATCGCGAACATGCCGTCTGCGATGCGGAGAGTCAGCAGGGCACCTCGATAACACGGACGAGAGGAAAGGGGAACGTACAGCCCCATCGCCAGCCCCATTGGTCGGGCCTGAGGACGGAGGTGGACAACGTTCGGGCCGATGAAGGTGTTGATGATGAACGGCGCGGAGGTGAGACCCGAGACGAGGCCACGCCATTTGAGGGTGGTGATGTCGGCGACGATGACTGACGTGAGCAGCTGCAGCCCTCTGCGAGGACGTTAGCGGGAAAAAGTGAGGCGTCTCGTCTAGGAGACACGTACGTGTATCCGCTGTGATGGTGAGGGTCGGTCAATCAATGTCGGATCGCACACTTACATAGCGTAGAGAATGATGCCCACGGCGAGGGCACCGACGGAATGAGCGGAGGTTATCACGATATACCCTGTGAAGAGCGTGATGTGAGCGGCGCATAGGGAGTAGTAGTCGCACCAACATGCATACTAGAACATAAAAGGTCACTGGAAACACGGGTGTGAGCGTGTGCAGGATACAGGCAGGGATCAGTATGAAAACGTACGGACGAGGAGATAGGCCTGGGCGCGCGACTTGAAATCCGCAAACTTTGCGATCACAGGCTTAGTGCATGCGACTTTGGGCGAGTACACAGGGAACATATCAGTGCACTGTACACACAGAGATGCAATAGTTACGCACTGATCACGGACTGCGCGACCTGAATGGTCAAAATGAGACTATGCTTGTCGTACGCCGATGCGGCGAACGGTCGGAGGTACTAGTTATAGGTGGTCCGTCCGTCGAGCAAGTAGATGTAGGACGCGAGGGCGATCCTGTATGACGCAGATGTGAGAATGGCACATTGTGAATAGACCAGCGGCCCGGGATCGAAGAAGAGACAAGGCCTTTCGGTGAACGACACGGAGTGCGTGCCAGCAGCGTGCCATACGGGCGACGAAGTCGTCATCGGAGGAGCATGCTAGGGACGACATAGAGCTATCGGTGAAGATATCCGAGTCGTCGTACTCACGGCGCCATGCGAGGCCTGATGACCGCGCACGGTCGTACGCAGCGCGAGAGGCGGAATTATGCAGGTGCCGCCTGATTTCGCAGCCGGCCCCGATAGTCAAAACATTTGGGATCCATATGATTGTGGCGTGGCCGCAGAGAAGCGTTCGCGGGAGGGTACGCGAGAATAACTCGAAAGGACAAGTGAATGGTGCATCCACACGAAGTTCGGGAGCATGCTGAGGCATACTCCCGGACTTCGAGTTTCAAAGGCATTTTTAGGCAGAAGACTAACGCGTCTTGTACGCGACAGAAATGTGAAAGGCGAGGGGGCGAGGACAGGGAGCAATAACCGCGACGTACCCAACGAAAAGGAACCATTTTGAGTAGCGGTCATAGACCTTAGCCTCTACGGCGACGAGGCCAAAATGGGCATCCTCCTCAGCTGCAAGCTCCTGCTGGATGTGGGTGTCAAGGGTCAGGACTGTGTCCACGGCAAGGCCATTGTGTTGTTCTCGGTCGTCAGACATCGCGTCTCCGGCGGTCGCGAGCAAGCTTGGGCGGCTCGGGAGAGCGTGGGGGAGGTGGAAGAGCGGAGTATCGGGGAACGCATGGGAGATGGGAGTATATACGAGTGCATGTGCGAGCGGGAGAGAGAGAGCTCGAGGAGATGTTCTTACTGCAATCGAGGACGAGCGAGTGATGAGTGGGTCATTGACGTAATCTTATCAGATAACCCTGAGGCCTGAGGAGAGAAACGAGCATAGACGCCGTTCACCCCCTCTTTGTCTCGTACGGTCACCATTGACCTGCCTCTTCTCCTCTATGCTTGAAAATTCTCTCTCGCACCTGGTCATCTCATACTTGCGACTCTCTCGGCACTGTGAGGACCGTCGTTGTCGTTGTCGGTGTGAGAAGTGCGTGGGCGGATGGCGCACGCTTACTCTTGGGCGGCAGACATGGATTCGGGGAGAGGTATGTATCATGCGAAGCTCTTCTGTGGTGCGAATAGATACATATTGAAACCCTGTCGGTTTTGCGATCTTATTGAGATCGTGTGTCGGGTCATTGAACGCGTCTTTCGATTCGGTGAGTATAGTTACTTCTGTTGACTGACTATATGCGCGCAGAATACAGACTTGTACTACGCCGCAGGACAGGTCTCTCGTGATCTTGTCACGCGAATCCGCCATGCTCGACTTGACAAAACACGACGAGAGTGGACGCCCTTCCTCCTGACAGCCTTGCTCCCGACCACCACCACTACTTGGACCTGCGCTTTCTCCCTCTGCACTACGCCGCCACTCCTTGCACGCTTGAATCTCTACGCTCGACTTGAATCTATGCACGAAAGACTCACCTGAACCTCTCGCAAGCTGCTCACGACGCCGTACAACCTTTTTACCCGCTGGGATGTCGTTAGCGCGGGACGGTTGGCGGATGAGACAATCAGGTATGTACCGGCTTTGCGCCTCTTTGCGCTCTCTTCGCCACAGATGCGATCCGCTCTCTGGGCACCTTGCATCTTCTTCAGGCTTTCAGCACATCTATCCCCTCGCTTTCGCCCTTGGGACGGCTCTACACCTCCAATTGCCCGACTCTGGCCTCGAATCTCGAGGATCGGGAAGTACTCCAGCGCGTCCGTCAGCGACGACATTTATCGGCACACCGCTTATAAGCGAGAGCCGTCGCACGCTCGACAGCGACACGGGCAGATCCGTCGTCGTCGCCGCCGGTAAGTCCTCTGAGCAGAGTACAAGGACATGGCGCGCGCCATGGCGTCGGCGGTGTCGTCAAAGGCGAAGGCGACAGTGAGGTGCGAGAAAGACACGGTACCCACCTCCGCGATCGCCACTCTCCTACTTTCTCTTCCACGCCGCCTTAGCCTCCTCGACTAGATCCTCACGCTCGTGGATGGCATCAACACGTATGGCCAAGGATATTAGCAAAAGCGAGCACGAAATCTGACATAGGTACGTACCTTGACTCTTTGCTTTTGCGACCTTTGCTCTACTACACGCTCTGTACCTTCGTCCCCGCTACTCTCGACTTACTCACCGCAGAACTAGATGTATGCGGATGGATGACGAGTCAGGGACTCACTGTACGCCTTGTTCCCGCTCTTAGGCCACCCTGTCTCGTCGTCATCTGACCAGCTCGTATGTAGGGCTCCGATTTTTGGTTTGAGATCGTCCTCTGGCAATGGAGGAGGATGATTCCGAACATGAGAAGCCAGGTACGTACCGGTTTCGCCCCTAAGAGCTCTGCACTGCTCTCTACACCGCTCAGGCCCCTCGCTTTGCGACTCTGGTCTGGCTGGCGGGTTAATGCCTCTCCGGTAATGGGAGAGGCTGTCTGCGAATGCGTAAAACGTTAGGTAAGTCCTCCTCTCGCTTTCAGCACGCTCACAGTACTAGACAACGGTATCAGCACTCCGCACACTTGCCACAATCCGCGCGATACATACACTAGCTCATCGTCCCTGGATCGCCGCTCTCCCACTCTCTTTACTACCTCTAGAACTTAGGGTCCGGCCGTGCACGCAGCAGTGCGCGCGCCGCGACAATGTCTCTATTGGGCACGAAACACGTACGAAGTAAGTCGCGGGTCCATCCCGACTCACTCTGTGTGAACACCTGTACTGACAGAACATATCCAACACGCCGTTTGGATAGTCGGAAGCATCCGGAGTCCGTGCATGCAGACAGGTCGAGTCCGCTTCGTCTCGTGTCCTGTACCCGAGAAAGGTGCATCGTACTCCCTGTGCCCCACAGAGCTCCTTCTCCGCTCGTAGGGCTCAGAAACACCGGCGATCAACCTTCGGAGACGTCCAGAGCGCAAACCGCCCCAGCCTTTCAGGAGTTCCGCTGCTCCGCTGCTCCCTCTCCGGCCATGGAAGCCCTCTGACAATCTCTCAAGAGAAGTCAGATGCTCATGCATCAGGCAGACGAGGAGCGGACATGGACAGTTCGGGACCTAGACTCGAAGGTACGTAGCTCGGCGTCACAGCTGGGCCCTAAGCTCGAGACGAGTAGATGTACAGGGTCGAGAGACCCCAGGGTAATGCTGGGCAGTGCGCACCGAACACGGTCAGCGCGGTCGACTACGGTCGGGTTGTCGTAGGTCGCGTCGAGGAGCCTAAAGCAGCACCAGGGTCGTCAGTGAAGGTCTGCACTAACGGCCTATGGAGCTCTATGACCTACATAGCGGGCTAGGAGACATCACCAGAAGCGTGCTGAATAGAGAGAGGAGTGAAACAATGTGGTGAAGCTCGGGTGAAGATGACGAAGAATGGTCCGACATGGAGAGCCTGAACACGAGAGGATTGCACTGGTTCCAAGCGGCTGAGTCGGGGAGAGGATGGTGGCCATCGGGCAACGGCGGTCGTGCATGATCACCGTGTATTCGTCAGAGTCACGAAACTTTGGTCGTCGGCCATGTGCGCGGTAGGCAATTAGAACGTTTAAGCTCGACGGTGGTGCGGACCTACAAGTTGCTGAAATGTTAACTGCACGGCGGAAGCTATCATAGTATGTACGCCTACGCATGGTGAGGCATGGTGGGGTACAGAGGAAAGTAACGCACACGCAGCATGATGGAGAATGCGACCAACGCAACAGCGAGAAGCGGTTGTGCCAGGGGCCGAGAGAGCAAGGATGCGATCACAGGCGCCGTGGGGAAGGACTAAATCATTATCGAGGTATCATCTACAGTACAGAAGAGCAGAGACAGCGACAGAAATGGACGAGGCCTAGTAAAGATACAGCCAATAATAAGTATACGCGATACGTTGGTGTGTATATGTAGACAAGACATCCAAGACTCCAGAACGCAGCGAGTAGCATAAGATAACGTACGCACAGCCAGCGAGTGCACGCGCACTCGACCGAGACCCAATCATTTACAGGAACGAACAGTCGTAGCGGAGAGACTAGCGAGAGCGGCAGTTACCGGACCTTGAGGCTCCGCAGGTGATGCTGCACCTCACGGATATCCTTGCGGTTCCACTCCCCGATCCACGTTGTCGCACCCGTCACCCACACGCGCGATGACCGCTCCCCGGGGACATGCACTGTCTCGGGGGACAGCGGGAACTCGGATACGTACGACGGCGAGCGGGTGTGCAGACGGGACTGGATCGACTGCGTCTTCGCAGGACGTGGGGGAGGCGGGTAGGGCCGCTGTGGGGTCGCAGACATGAGCGCCGGGGAGAGCACGCCGTGCTTGTAGTCCACCGAGAGGCTCCGCTTCCGTGAGGACACGGTGTGGTAGACTGTCGGAGGATTCGGCTTCTCGGGGAGGATGGATGAGCGGACGGTCGCATAAGGCTTCGCGTGCGGGCGAGCGCTACGGAACGGTGCGGACGGCGGCGACATGGTCATTGGCGCGGGAGGAGGGTCGACGGGGGACGAAAGATGTGTGCGGATCGCACGAACGGGCGCGATGAGCTCTAGAGGGACGTTCTCCCCGAGCGTGCGTTTCAGCTTCGCCAAGCGCTTCCTCCGCGTTTCAGTTGCGGTCGGAGTCGCCGGGGTCAGCGGCGTAGTTGGGGTGATGGGGAGTGCGGAAGGGACGGGCGCGGCGAGGGTCGCTGTTTTGAGAATGTCTGGGGAGTCCGGCTGGATGCGAGGATCGGTCGGGGGCAGGGGAACGGCGTTCAACCGCAGCACGAGCGGGGTCGGGAGCGGGGCGCGCTTGCTCTTGCTCCGGGACTTCTCGCGGACGTGTCGGGCGAATGACTTGGGCATTGGGAGAGTGGGGAGAGACTGGGTAGACATGTCGGAGGCGTTGCTGTCGATACTGCCGCGATGCAGCGCGAGGGAGCTTGAGGATGAGCTGGCAGAAGACGAAGCGTAGTTGTGGGGGAAGGCGGAGGGAACGGCGGCGAACTCGAAGATGGATCCCTGTCGCCGTTTGCGGTCGCGAGCGGGAGCGGTTGTCGGGCGAGGCCCTACGCTCGAGGACCTTGGAAGTGAGAGTGGCGAGTCGCTCTCGATGAGCTTGGGGGTTGAGCCTAAGACGGCTCCGAGCTTGCGGGTGGACCGGATGAGGCGGCTCCGCTGATAACTGTCAAGGGTGTTGAAGGTCGGAGGGGGTGCGTCGCTGTCGTACACAATCGTAGAGGCGTGCATGTTTATGGGACGAGGCTTGAAGAGAAGAGGGATAATTTAGAAAGAGAAGAGGATGCTCCGGCGTACTCTATACGCGTTGTCAATGTAGAGACGACGGAGCGGGGAGAACAAGAGCCACGTAGTAGTTATGGAACGAGAACAAAAGACGGGGAGAAGAAGAGCAGACGAGCATGGATGGGACACTCACGGAAGAATAGAGCGCGGGAGGGCAATTGTTGTAGGACCTCGAAGACGAGGTTCCCACCAGCTGAACAATAGAACAACGGGTTCCATATCTGGATCACCCATCAGGACAGCGCAGCGCCTTCGCGCATCTCAAACACGACGATGAACCCACCAACAGCTTCCCTGGCCTCCATCCTCGTCGCTGCTACGAGCTCAGATTGTACCCATCGTGCTGTAATGGTGATGCGCCAGGGTCGTGGTCGAGAGTCAAGAGTGTTCGGCAGTCGCCGACACGGTTCATCAGTCAATAAGGCTTGTACTTAGAAATTCTTATAACGTAAGTATCAAAGTTAAGTTCGATCAATTTGGTCTATACATAACAACTGTAGACGCGCAGTTGATCACGGTCGGAGGCCTGGTCGGAGCCGTCAAGCTACATAGCCTGTCTAGTCCCACAACATCGCGACGAGTGGTATGTGTACAACTCCGTTCCTTACGACCGCTGGCTGCCCCTTACAACCTATCCTCGTCTCATCTCTCTTCACCGCGCTACCAGGTACACTCCCGGCTCCGACTCGTTGCGATCGCCTTCCCGGGCCCCTGGATTCCGAGCCTTCCCAGTTCTGCGCCTCCCTCGCGTCAAACCTCCCTCGCTGCCAGAGTAAAGGTGTGTACATGTACGTACATGTTCTCAGATGGCCATCGCAGCCTCGCAAGAAGTCTGGCTGGCATCATGTCTGCGAACGACCGGTGACCGGGACTGATGGCCATTGCATCCGACCGTCAAACAGCGACGAACATCAAGCCCCGAAATCCTTCATCCAACTCAACTGCCTCCGAACGTCCGTGGCTCCTCCTCCATCTCGGTCCTTGGACCATTCTGTGCTCGACGAACAGCGCTCAGTACTCAGTGCTACATCGTACGTCTCTATCTCCCTCTTCTTGTCGTTTCGACGTCGCTTCACATGGCGTGTCACATTTGTAGCCTTGCCGCTGATGACCGTCGACATTCACAACTTCTCTGGCGGCCTGGTCATCTATGTTCGTCAAGGGTACGTATCATCTTATGCGCTTGTATGATGATCCACTCCTAGCGTCCAGCTGCAGGCAATATCCATCACCAACGACCCCTTCTTCGGCTTCGCGATCAGTCCGAAGATGGACTTCCTTGCGGATTCATTCGTCGCAGGACTAAGGCTTAGAAGCTTGACCGTGTCTGTATGCGACGAGCGTACGCGCACGATCAGCTTCCCGCCTGATGAATCAGATCCATGGTGCCGCCGCTTTTCTGTGTCAGGTCAGCATTCCCAGATCTCACCCGCCTTCAAAGCTCTAGCTGCTAATAGAGCTTCGTCTTCGATCTATGATCAACTCGCGAACCTCACAATCTCGTCTCATTGTCTCATACAGGTGCGACTGCCCGCCCCGGGCACTCGCTCTGAGGCTTATGACCTTCGCTCTCCCGCACCCATCTGTTGCTTCGAGTCTAGGCAGCGCGACTGATCTCGAGTCAATGCTCGCCACACACGCGTTCTTGCTGCGTGACCGCCCTCAAACATGCTATCCGCCGCTTTCCATCTGACCCTCTACACCCACTGCGCACATGCATCTGGATATTAGACGCATATTCGATGAGCTACGTCCCTTGCGAATCGCAAATCTTCGGATCCTCAAACTGCCAGACTCGACTGTCTGGCTGACCGACATTCTCTTGGTGCTGCTAGCCCTCCTGTTCCTCGGCCCCTAACACAACCTCTCATCACTCTCTCATCTCTACCCTACCTGCGCCTCTCTGCCCAGATCGCAGTCGGGTACACTGCGGTTATGACTCCAGCCTATACAAGTAGAGCCTACTTCATACGTGCGAATGCCGCGGCGACGAGTTCGCACTCGGACCCTACGCGAAGCTCTGACGCTGAACGCTCACCGAGTAAAGTTTCAGGTTTGTCTTGCCTTCGGCATCTCTCCTTGCCATGGGCATGCTCTCGCGCCTATCACGATCTACCTCTCCCACATCGATCCCGGCCTTCTCCCTCCTTGGAAGAGCTGTTCACCATTCCCCGTCCACCACGAGCCCGAGCCCCTCTATACCGCTCACTGTTCACGGTTCACGTCCACGCATAACTGCACGTCCCGCCCCGGGTTGCAGCCCCACAGACGCGCTCCTCCGCCTCGAACTCTAGAGCTACCCTGCTGAGACCACGGCTGAGTTCAGGGCGGCCGCACACTTTTCGGACAACGTCGTACGTCTCGCGCCGCTGAGCTCTTCCCTCCTCCCTCCTCCCACTGTGCGTACTCCGCACGGTCTGCGCGCGCGACGACCTCCGAATCGCCATCCAACGTGCTCGGATGCGAGCTCGGCTGCTGCCAGTAGCCCGACCGTAAACAACGCCACTCTTCAGGCTCCCCCATCCGCGATCGCCCTAGGCCAGTGACGTTGACCAGACCAGTGACTCCTCTACAACGGCGGACCTCGCTGCTCGTCTGATCCTGAGGAGCCAGCAAGTACGCGATGGACTGCTCTGTTGTGTTCTCTCGCTTTCTTCACCGCGTGGACTCGAACACAGAAACGTTTCTCCGCACACGAGTTCGCACCGCAAGAGCCTCTGTGCGGGTGCCAGACGGACTTGTCGCGCGCGGGCTTCGCAGCCCGATTTGAGTGCACTCATACTCAGCCGCGGACCACTCCGTCGTCAACGTCGGCGTCGGGTGCACTGTATTACGTCCAGCCACAGTTGCGGTCGTCGTTCAGGCTCCCGCTTGTGCACTTACAAGCCGTGTTCAGAGATGCTGATCTCCTGCGAGTGCTGGCACTGTCAGCCAGTGGCCTCTTTCGGCGACGTGTGCCCGTTTTGTTTCACTCGAGCTCACCATTTGTGCCCGAACCCGTGCGCGGGGAGAGCATCGAAGCTTGACCAGAAAGGACTAGACCAGGAATACGACATTTAGCGGCGTTCCTGCCCCAGGCTGTCAGCGCGCGCTGCCCGCGGCCGGTATGTGTGTCTCCGTGTATGTCTTCGCGCCGCACTGCATCTGATCTGCTGCTTGCTTGTCTTTCAGCATGACCTGTACAATGCCGCCGCACTCGAAGCTCCTACAACGGACGGCATACATTTTGGTACTGTTCTCTTGGAGTCTCGAATCGCGCGCGCGCTGCAAAGACGTCCTCGGACGATGACTCGCCGCACCACAGCCGCGGCCGGAGAGGTCGCCGACTGTCGGACGGTCGTACGCCTCGCTAGTCACTCCGGAGCGTGGTCGACCGGGCTGTTGGTTGGCGGTCATCTTGCGCCCGCCGTCGACGGTTGCGCCGCCGCTACAACACGCCGCAGCGAACCTAGTACCCCGCCCGGACGCAGAGGCTGCGTCAAGCTTCAAGCGAGCGTTCTCCAGCCCCAGGACCAGCGGTGCCGGCATCGTCTTCTGCTCTGTGCGAGCATCTCCTGGAGCAGTGCGCGAAGAGTGATGCGGACGGGCTAGCATGGGAATGCGAGCGGGAGAGTGGGAGACTCACGCGAACTGCGGAGGGTGACAGATCGTAGTAGAACGGCGCGCCGTCTATCGGCGGGATCTGGTGGTGTGTTGCCTTACTGTATAGAGTACTGTACCAACATACGCATGTGGTCTCTCTATTTCCAATTGGCGTGTTCAGGAACAGGTGCTGCCAGATGGCAGAGAAGCGTTCGGAGCATCGGGGGTTGTCTGAGTTGAGTGCATGTGCCCAAACCTGCGGAGATTCGTTTCTTGACTTGAAGTGCCAGCGCCTTGCCTCTGTCTACTAGTTATGTCGTGAGTTTCCGAAGTGAGAAGTCGACGTCCGAGCCACAGAGACCTCGCCGCTCTGTCAGGCGAAGAGGAGAGGAATCTGAGGACGACGGAAGCAGGGAGAACATAAGGATTACAGTGCAAAATCCGCCGGATCCGGCGGATCCGGCGGATTTCGGCGGATCCGGCGGACAAGGCGGACAAGGCGGGTCAGGTGCGTGAGGCGGATGATGCGGATTCACTTGGCGTGGCGTCCGTCCAGCGTCCGTCCCCACAACTTGTGTAAGCTACGGAGACTACCGCAAACCTGTTGAGGAGTAAGTAAGTAATGACTTCCCATTATTTCTTACGTTTCGATGTTGATCTCTCCTGATACTCAGTATTATGTACATGATGCGACTTGTAACAAACCTTCGATCCCTTGCACCAATGCTGTACAGCAGTAAGTAAGTATTCCTTTTACATTAGATCCTGTGGACGTCTCCTCGATGATCTCTACATAGTTAGTAGGTCTCCTGTATTGGATCTGGTGTTAATTTGCGGCTCAGTCCAAATCCTGCAAAAGTCGGACCGATAGCATTGAAACCCCTCTGATTGAACGACATTTTCGTCCGTAGATATGTTCGTACTATCGATCAACATTCATATGGACTTGTCTACTAACCTCATAACCAAAGGCCAGCAGGGTCATCCGGCGAGTCCGCACGCCTTTGATCCGAGTCCTCTGCTGGTCGGGCTGGGTCCACTTTGATATGGAACCCAGAGGGCCCTTATCTCAGTGCAATGAAGCCCCTCGATGTTCGTGAGCGTGTAGTAAGTGCTGCTCAACTGTGTCTGTGGCTGCTTAAGGTTAACCTCCGCATCTTATGTACTTCTCAACCTGCATTTTTATATAGCATTGAACACCCAATCCCTTGGCGAAATTAGTGCCGGGTGAACGTAAAGCTCTAGTTGAGATCTCGTATCACACTCGTCGATCCACCTGTGTACAACTGCTCAACCTCGAACTCCGAGCTGCTCAACCGACGGACCATGCTGCAGATGTAGTCTTTCGAGGGATACCGTCGTTGTCCAACCTTCCTGTGTATATGGCTCTGCAGTCCTCATCTTCGTGCACGGCGAACGGCGGGGATCTCACACGTATCCGCTCCGCAATTATTGTTCACATACCTGTGTTCAGCACTCGCAGACGAGGCCGATGAACATTACTACGGCTGCTGTACTTTGAACTTCAGGACCTCCGAGGTCCGCGATTCTCAACCTAGCCTGCGACCAGCTGCGTAGGTTCAGCAGTGGTTAACAACCGGTTCTCTGCAGCTGGAACTCCGAGATCCGCGATTCCCAACGTCCGCGATTCTCAACCTAGCCTCTGACCAGCTGCGTAGGTTCAGCAGTTGTTGACAAACGGTTTTCTGCAGCTGAAACTCCGAGGTCCGCGATTCTCAACCTAGCCTGCGACCAGCTGCGTAGGTTCAGCAGTGGTTAACAACCGGTTCTCTGCAGCTGGAACTCCGAGATCCGCGATTCCCAACGTCCGCGATTCTCAACCTAGCCTCTGACCAGCTGCGTAGGTTCAGCAGTCGTTGACAAACGGTTGACAACCGGTTTTCTGCAGCTGAAACTCCGAGGTCCGCGATTCTCAACCTAGCCTGCGACCAGCTGCGTAGGTTCAGCAGTCGTTGACAAACGGTTGACAACCGGTTTTCTGCAGCTGAAACTCCGAGGTCCGTGATTCTCAACCTAGCCTTTGACCAGCTCGTGCACTAACTACAGACCTCGGCGGTCAGCAGTCGCTCGTAGTGCTGAAATCTCGAGTGTCGCAGTGCTGAAAGCTCGAGGCCTGAGGTTATTATGAACGCCCAATGTCTGACCTACTACCATCACATACTGTGCGACATTCAGCCGTCGTCGATGCCACCGATGAACGTTTCCAGGTTGCTGGACCTCGAATGACCGAGCTTGTGAACTCCCGGTCCATCTCCAGTATATGAGTGCACGGGCATCACATACTGTATGTTCAGCAGTCGTCGATGCCACCGATGAATTTTTTGGCGCTGCTGAACCTCGAATGTCCGAGCTTCTGAACTCCTGGTCGATGAGTGCACGGCCGTCATCACTGTACGTTCAGCAATCGTCGATGCCACCGATGAAGGTTTTCGCGCTGCTTAACCTCGAATGTCCGAGCTTCTGAACTGCAGCCTACTATGAGTGCACGGGTATAACACATTGTACGTTCAGCAGTTGAAGTCGTTGTCGTCACCTATGAACCTCTGCAGTCTTGCTGAACCTAGTTAGAGCTTCTGAACCAGTCTATGAACTATGAATGCACGGGTATAGCACATTGTACGTTCAGCAGTTCAAGTTGTTGTCGTCACCTATGAACCTCTGCAGTCTTGCTGAACCTAGTTAGAGCTTCTGAACCCAGTCTATGACTAATTACAAGCACGCATCGTCGACATGGATGATGAGAGATCACTGACCAACTTCAAGTGCCAGTGTGTCGGTCGCTGACAAATTCTGAACGAGTGAATAGCGCAACTAACGGAAGACCGGTCGATTACGTATCTACATTTCTTCCTCGCCCGACTCAGATTCGTAGTCGGACGTGTCACTCCCCCTCACGTATATAGGTTTAGGAGCCTCCTCGAGCAGGTGAACAGTTTGCATGCGGAAGGTTACTTTTCCGGCCTTATTGCGCACGATGTGCGCGGTTATGTACACCACATCGTTCGGCCACAACTTCGTGAAACTCTTGGACATGCAGGCGTCCGACGTCGGGGGATGTATGGTGTCCAACGCAAGTTGCACATTGAAGACCTGTTATTGCACGCATTTAAGCCTGATTCTCGCTCAACATGTACTAATGAATCGTACCTCGTGAGGGTTGTACATGACCTTCGCAGCCGAAACGAGAGTAATGGCACACGCTGGACGACTTGGCTATCAACCGGTGATCCGGCCCTGGCGGTGGAGAGTGCTTACTAGGACGGTTGAAATAGCGGAATATCTCGAGCACGGCGTCCTTGTCTGCACCTCGCACTAGGTCGAGCTCTAGTGTGCAGCGCGGCAGCTTCCCCTGTCGATGGTGCCAGGCAGCCCGGTGAACGCAGCCCACCAAAATCACTTGGACAGGCTCGTCATTGATTGTGAGGGTTCGTTCGTCGTCCCATGCGCAATCGCGGAAGGGTAGCTCTGCGACTGCGTATATTTTTTGCTGAGGGATGCGTCGCCGTACATATTCTTGGACGCGCCTGACGTTGGGAATATCAACGAGTTGATTCCTTCGGAGTCGAACTCAAATCATACCTGATGGTGCGCTGCTTGACCCACTCCGGGAGCAGTAGAACATACAGAACCTCGGGGTTCTTCAATACCGCTGGTGGCCAATCGTCTTCGTCTTCGCTATCAGACTGCGGGCATCATGATGGTCAATATGCGTTCGTGCGATCTCATGGTCGGGCTCACCGTAGCTCCATCGACCGTGATTACGTCGCCGCTGGCGCACTCTAGGTCGTTCAATGCCTGCACGATGACAGCACAGCAGACACCGACCGAGAAGGTTTATCAGTTGGTCGAGCGTGCAGCGTTGGCAGGAAGAGGAAGGCAGAGTTAGCCGTACCGATGATGCGTCCAGGCCAGAGTGCATGCTGATGGTCAGCGGGGGTTCGTAGAGACGATGGGAGCTAGCTTCGTACCTGCCCAACCACTTTACTTTATATCTCTATGTGTTGTTTGCCCCGTCTGGGGCTGGAATGAGATGGATTGACCTGCGAGTTTGGTTTAGCGATTGAGATATGAATCATCGATGGCATGTTGCGGCCGGAGTCTCGGGACCTTGATGCTCGGCAGGAATCCGAATGGTTTAGCATGAACGCGTGGGCATTGGCGGTGCTCACAGTCTGGCTGTACCCGCTAATGACTCATCATTGATCATCATCCGGGTAGATAGCAAACGTGCCTGGGATGTGGCGATAAATGTCGTACCCGTGGTGAGTCAAACCCGCGCATAAAACTTTAGGCGTTTGTGACTATTGCCAACATGGGCTCATCTGATCCAATGGGATTAGTTCACGAGCTTCCACTTAGTGGGTCCGCCGGGAGTGCTAGATCTGCGTGGGAGGAGGAGGAGGAGGACTGTAGGAGGAGGCAGCGGAGGACGGGCTGGGGGAGGAGCAGCTGTTCTCATTTCGAGCGGCGTCTGCTGGCACTGCCAGGCCCGTGGGAGGCCGTAGATGATCACTGCGCGCCAACATTCGGCTAACTCCGGCTTCGTCCCCGTCTACCATTGCTGGCGACCACTACGAACATATCGGCTAGATTTCCCAAATATCATTGCTCTCCCGCATCAATGTCAAGTTGCCTGGATGCAGCAGCGGCTCGAGGACATAAATACGCCGTGGAACTTACCTCGTTTCGCTCCTCGTTCCCTTCCTCCCATCGGTGATTCGGTGGTAGATTCTCTGATTTTCCTCGCGATGGTGTTGCTTCATGATCTCGTCTCTTGTCTATCTGCACGACCTGATACCTATGCCCGTCTGACACTACCCCAGCTTTCCGCATTCCTTGATGTCGCTTCCCGATTCGCCGGAGCGATCGCGTCCCGCTCTCCTCGCAGGAGCAAGCCTGGCTCGTTTCCTCTCGTGGCAGAGTATCGCACAGCGGTGGCGAACGGGGCCAGGGTGAGCGTACAGGATGCTGAAGCTCTGTGGGACACCCTTGGTCCTCTGGTGATGTCGGGCCACTCTGCTGACCTCGTGCACTCACCATCCGCTCTCGACGACCGCTTGGGAGAGTTAGCCAGCGAGGCGCTCGGTATGAACTCTTCTCTATTTGCTGGTCGTGTCGTTGAATGCTCACCCCGGGTCTGGGCGGCAGGTGCTGAATTTGTGATGCCTCCCGTTCAACAATGTATCGGCATAGGATGTCCTGAACGCGGGAAGCCCCTCGGGTCCCACCGCAGTAGCTTTGCTGGTTATCTTTACACTTTGAGACGAGGAGTTCTTCCAGCCTGTATCACGTCTTTCTATTGCAAAGGTTGGTGATTGATTCAAAGTCACATGTTTGTAACGAGCCCTAATATCATCCATTTAGTTTGCAAAACTAGTTATCACCCCAACTACTATGTTACCAACGCAAGCTCACCGTTCGCGATCCGTCAGTACTATGGAGGTCTCCCCGCGGCCATCGAGGCTACCGAGGCCTCATATTTCGAACCACAACTTATCCAGCTATTTCGCGCCCAAATGGCTTTTGCGCAGTAAGTTCGACATACCACTATATCCGCACTGTCACGAGCTAATATGGTCAAAGTACATCCGCCGCTTTGGTCGCTCGCATATACAATCAGGGCGTGGCACGGCGCTCCAGCGATCACCGCCTGACCGGCGAGGTGGTATCGAACGCTTTCTATATCCACGCACTCCTGTGCGACGCAGTTCGGCGATCCGAGGTGTTACAGCTTCCCCACAGCGGTGCCCAGTCTAAACGTCTCGATGCGTCTCTATCGGTTAGAAACATGCGAATGGCAGGGACTGGTCAACCTGAGTGGGCTCATGCTTGTGACCTATGTGAGAAGATCATTGAACCGGAACAACCAGGTGGCCCTCGTAGTATGTGACACCCGCTTCCCATCCTCATGATATACTGAGGTTTCATCTAATTTTGATAGCTCGTCTCTCCGCATGTGTCATGGACGGTGTCAGCGTTGGTCATACACGCTGCAACGCTCATCGATGTCTCAACCAGCTCAGCTCCCCTCGTGATCGCTTCTGTGCCAAGCATTCCGCTGACAATCAAGTCTGCGCTATATCGACTTGCAAGCTTCCTGCCCGACCAGGAGCTCGGACATGTGCCACTCCGGCTCACCGCGACTACGAGACGCAGAAGAGAGAGAAAGGACAGGCTTTCTATCGGCTCCAGAGGCGTATCCAGACTTGTGCGTCGCCTGCCGGAGTGCCACACGCCTCCACGGACTCAGGCGATGTTGATGTCATCGACGACCCCACGGTGGCGCACGTGTTGACCGACGTCGATGACAAGTGCGATGGCAAATCTTCCTCGGGGCCGAAACTGAAGTCTACACTTACACGCCGATGGACGCACAACGAACAGTTGATATTTCGCTGTTGTGGTGTCATGGTGTCCCGGGCCACTTTCTTCGACGCAGAATCGCCCTCCAACTCTTACGTGAGTCACTCACCTCTGCGCGGTTTGCTACTGGCATCATGAGTGGTACTCTGACCAACCTTCAGCGTTTCCTGTCCGCGACGTTTCCGGATCTATTCCCCCTCTCCCGGCCGTCATTCCTATGGTTTGATAATAACTGCAAGCTTCTCAAGCACATGCTGATGATCAACGACACTCGTTTCCTGCACGTGGGGTTCCCCGTGGACGTCTTCCACGCTGTCAACAAACATAAAGACTCGGATGCGTTCTGCCAGATGAACTGCAATCCCGCGGGATACAAGGAGCTGTACATCCCAGGCCGAGGGTGGGCGTTCAACTCATCGGCTGCGGAACAAGGTAATGTGTGGTTCGGGCAGTTTCAGCCGATCGTTCGCGAAATGACCGAAGTCCATTTCAATTTCTACTTGGACGAGATGATCATGATCCACAATGAGTGGACGGTGGCAAAACTTAAGGCTGATGGGAAGAGACCTCGGCGGGTGCCATTGGACCAACTGATGATGTCTTCTTGATGTATTGTCATGTACCTTGATTGACTATTCTCGTTCCTCATGGCTTTCCTCGGCATTCATATTCAATTAAAGTACTGCCACATTTGTATGGGTCTAAATGGGTGCGAAGTCGGGAGTCTCGTGGATGCCAGTCTATACATGTTTGGTTCCTTATCTCGTTCCGGTTTCACCAACCACTGCGCACTGATCCATATCCCGTCGGTGCCTGCGGGTCTCACGCGCATCTGTTAATGTCTGACTACCGCATCCGCATCCGTATCGTCACTGTTATCGCGCTCCATGAACACTGGTATGGCGCGGCGCAGCTCCGTCCAGGTAGGTGTCGGCTCACAATACCATGCCCACGAGGCGAGGCCTCTCAGCGTCGAGGACAACGGCAAGAGAGTCCAATCCGGTTGCTGACGTTGACATATCAAACGTCAGGCCCCTGGTATGGATAGCGGGATGTCTGACCACTTACCAGAAGAGAACTCCACCGATGAGTGGAGCCGAGCATGTGTTCCCCCACAAAGTAGGGATCGAGGTTGAAAACCACGCCACGCACGGGCACGTGCCATCCCGCTCGCTCGCTTTCCCCTGCTCCTAAACTGCGGTCGGTGAAATCGTAGAGGCCGAGACACTGGGTATTTCGGTTAGGAAACTCCCAACCGATTATCATTGATGCGGTTTCGTCTTCGTCGGCTGCTCGGCGCGGCACGCTGCGATGCACAAGGTACTTCTCGATTGTCGCGGTTGGAGGTGCGTTGTCGAGGATGGCGAGGGTTAGGGTTATGAAGAGATTATGCACCTTTGGGTCGGCTCGGGGTCGACTTTGGGTGGGAGACTGAGCCCTAGTGTAGGGTTTGCCCAACCACAGCCTAGGGTTTATCAACCCTAGAATAGGGTTTATTCACACCTCCGCAACGCACCCACTCACACGCCGTACGGTGCACGTGCGCATTTGCTACGCAATTTATACTGTGGCGCGCGGCGCAGCACCGCAAACTGTGTAGACAGGTGCGCGTGCACGCGCCATGCTCGGAAAAATATGTACTGGCCCGTCACGACCTCCTCTATGCAGTGATACAGTGCACGAGAGGTGCACTTGCCAGACTCACCCTATAATCTCCAACTCGAGATACCCGCCCCCGACATGTACTTCATCTGCACCGCACGTCCCATAGAACCACATGTTCTCGTTCGCCGGACTCGCAAAAAATATGTACCTGTAGCTCTTGAAGAGCTCGATTTTTGAGCATAGTAGACGTGAAATACTTTGCTCAATGTCCTTCACAATCTCAAGTATCGGTGTGCCCAGCTCTCGTTCTCGACTCAGAAGTAGCTGTCAGTGATTCCAAGCTGATGCCGCACTGGGCGAGCCAAGGTTGCCGTCCCGAAGCTGAATACCTGGGTAGCACAAGTCTAACTGGCCTGAGATGAGCAGGGTGTGTGCGTGCTGTTCGCTAGCATCCCGTCCCCTCGGCGCCCGTCCGGGCGAGGGATGCTAGTCGACAGCACGCACACGCACTGCTCACCTGCCATGTGGGACTTAGGGTGCACAGTGTTTCAGATAAGGGTGCACAGTGTTTCAGATAAGGTTGCAGTGTTTCAGATAAGGGGACTCGGTAGATGTCTCAGATCAGTGCCTCAGATTGTGAGACATTGCTCAGATTGTGTATATAAGCACAGGAAACCGAGCTTCAAGTAACAAGTAATGTCTTCCCTTCCCCTCCCCCTTCCCCCTCTCATGACAGCACCTGTCGGACTTCTCGAACAGATGGTGGAGAACATAGATCCACCCCCAGTCAGAAAGCTTTCGGCATTCTACCTCGGGATGAGGCAAGCAATGTTACATGCCAGCATAAATAGCGGAGGTGCGTAATTGTCTCGCTACTGCACTCTTTACTGACGGAAGGTCATAGACGACTTCAATGACTGGAAGGAGGCTTGGCCTGCCGCACAGACTGGCGGCGGTATCACAGAAACGGACAACACAAGTGACTGTTCGGACATGCCATCGCTCGGTAAGCATTGCTGCGGTACTACTAACAGTGATTGCGACTAACTATCTACGTATGCTACAGTGTCCATTTCAGATTCGGAGGAGGAAGGATATGAGGAGCAACTGACGGACGCAGCTGCTGAGAGCACGGTGACACGCGAACGGCCGGAAAGCAGTCTCTCGGACGAGGCCCTTCTGCGCATCTGGGCCAACTTGCATGGAGGGCGCGAGATCTCGCCGTCTACGACGCCCGAGGACGCAGCGGGGATTGCGTACGGTCCCGGGGCCGAGCCACCCGCTTGGACGTCGGAGACGGCCGTCGACGGAGAGCAGCGCGACGGTTGCGCGCGCACTTTGTCCCGCGAAGACGGCACGCAGACGTCCACGACGCCGGCGGACGGAACGGGCACAAGCATCCTGCCTATGGAGGACACTACTCCGGCGTTCGCGACGGCCCACGTAGGAGCCGAGCGGACCACAGAAAACTTCGATCTTGGCGCGGCCTTGGAAGCCGCTGTGCTCGAGAACCCTGACGATGTGGAGGTCGTGCACCGGTTCATCCTGTATATTGCTACGCGTGGCGACAACGGCGGCACGACGGCAGTAGCGTGTGAGAGCGATGTGGAAGCTGAGAGTTCGGAAGCGGAGACGGAGTCCACGATATCGGACAGCAAGTCGCAACGCGGGGGGGCGTCCACGGAATCGGAAGTCGGTGAGACGGCGTCGTTGACTTCCGAGTTGGACGCGGAAGACGAAGCATCATCCGAGGACGTGTCGGACGGGCAGTCGGAGGGGAAGGGGACGTCCTCAGCGTACTCATTCCATGGGGACCGCGTGGTGGCGGCCAGGGGAAAGGCGGTGCGGCTGGCGGCGTCGTCGACGTCCGGTTTCAAGGCGGAACGCGCTGCGGAGGATGCGGGCAAGGCGGAGCGGCCGGCGGCGTCGTCGACATCCAGTTCAGACGGACAAAGGGGGGACTCGACCGCTGGGTTCGACGAGGAAATCAAGACGTGGATCTGGACCCCTTTGACATTAAGGACGATGCTCGAACACTTGGGGTCGCGATCGGCCGAAGAAACTACCGACGAGGTATGGCGCATGAGGGTGGGGGAAGAGGAGGATGAGTTTGGTCGAGGGCGGTGAACGACGAGAACCGGAATGGCTGTAAGCGATGTAGTTGAACGTTGAAATACTAGAAGAATATAAGAAGCGGTCAGCCTTAGAAGGGGTGATAGAGCTGTTCAGCTCACCGATCGCCAGGCTGCGAGTCGTGGATGAACGGGGGCGGGATGTGAGAGGATGGTCAGCGCAGCAGACGACCCTCTTTGCCTCGTGGGGGCGCAATGCGCGAGGGGGGCGCCGCAGATGTGCGGTTAAGATGATTGATTGTCGCTTCAACAGGGCTACGCTGCGCAGATGAAAGGACGACAACGGCGACAGCACACCGTCGGACAAGAACACGACGTCCATGACGTCCGCGGGTGCAGGCGAAGTTGCCGTCACGTCGTCGATCACGGGCAGCGTGCGTGACGGGCCGACTGCGACGTCCACTGGGCGCAACTCCACGAGGTCGGACCAAGACACGACGTCCACGACGTCCGCGGCCGCGGAGGAGGCGCCTCCCACATCGTCGACCACGGAGAACGGACGCGACGTGCCGACTGCGACGCCCAGGCCGGCCTCCACGACGTCTGAGACGTCCACGACGTCCGCAGGTGCGAGTGAGGCAGCCCTCACATCGTCGGACATGGGCTTCCAAAGCGACTGGGCTTCTACGACGTCCAGTAGCGCCTCCGAATCGTCGGACAAGCACCCGACGTCCACGACGTCCGGTGGCGCGGGCGAGGCCACCTCCGCATATTCGGAATTGGATGACGAAACGCAGCGGGACGCGTATGTGAGGAGTGAGGCGAGGATCACAACGGCCGAGGATGAGGACGGATTGGCGTGGGCGAGATGGATGGGTGATACGGGGGAAGATGCCGACGCCGGCGCACGGACAGCGTTGAATGCGTTGTGGGACCCGATCCAGGCTGAGCGCGCGACAGGGGCCATAAACGGCGCGCTGGTGGCCGCTGCTGAGACGGTGGGAGTATCAGACGTCGCGCACGGCTCAGCGGTTTCAACGGCGGCAGGGGGAACGGGGGCCGCCTTCGACCAGCTTGTGCGAGTACGGGGGGCGTCCGAGACGTCCGGAATCCTCATTGACTAGGTTGGATCTGAGAAGATCGAAGACTTTATTCGGTGGTACAAAGAGATTGCGGAGGAGGCTGTTGAAAAGTGGAGGGCTGAGAGCGAGAGCGGTAGTAGTGTCGAGGACGAAGACGAGAGGGAGGAGTAGACCAGCGTAGGCAGGTCGCGGGGCGAGCGCGTGTCGGGAGGCAAGAGTGGTTGAATGTATGCGATCGATGTACGGTTAGAATACGAGCTGCTTGTACTTCAACCCGGGGCGTGTCTGAGAGCTTTTGGTTGCAGAGACAAGAGTATGCCGGACGGGCGTCGGGGACATCCGCGATGAGATCAATGAGATGGGAGGGTTTGGTCGTTTGATGACCAATGGGGAACGAAAAGGATACACTTACTTGATAGGTTAAAATGAGTTAACACTACGTCCCCATCGCGATGCGAGAGATAGGTGTTGGATTATCGTGTGAGGGTTTGGAGGTGCGGGGAAATTCGAGACGGGCGTGGGAGGACGAGGCGACGTCTGCGGCGCGGAGGATTGGTCGATGAAGTGGTCACTATAGACAACGAACGCTTATCGAAGGTGCAGTTGTCTTGCAGCAGGGGCGTAGGACGCGGAGGAGGAGGAGGTTAAGTCTGAGATCTGAGCGCTGAGCGCTGAGCAGACCCATCTGGGACACCGACCGGCGCGTCATGTAGCGCTCGGTCTCCACGATCACGTGCCACGCGAGCCCGACGCGTCGCGTCTAAGTTCTCTCTCCTGCATCCTTCTACCTCCACACCTACTGCGAATCGCGACCTCGTAAGTCGCTATCCGTTGCATACACGTACATTCTGGCTGACGTGAATGATTCGAGTAGCCTATATACACTTAGATGGCGCACGATGTTCAATATGGTAAGTCTCTAGAGCTACTACTAGGTCGTCAAAAGTTCAACCTTTTTTGATACTGTATTTAGTTTACGATCCGAGAAAGTACCCTCCGGCGACTTGTCATATTCGCGTAAGTAGCTGGTTAACAATTCGCCCAGCCCCACTCGCATATACCTCTTTACCCTTTTAGATCACTATCTACTGAACGCCACCTCGGGTGGCTCAACACAGCCACTCGTGCCGGCCCCGGCAAACCAATTCAGTGTACGTCGGTTTCACCCCGGCTTCAAACTCGCATCTAATTCTGGCTCATCTAGACCTACATCAATCCCGACAATTGTCGCTCGCGCCGCACTGGACCGACACTGTGGACGCGGTCGACGACGTCCGCGACGCCCTATCCCAAATTAGGAGGGACCGCTTAGGGGTGAGCTTGTGCCCGCAGGGACCCAGGTGAGTTAGGATACACTCTCACCCAGATCTAGCCCGCGTTGCTTATATTGTGGCGTAGATGGACTCAGATGACGGCGGGAGCGACGGATTGTGCCCCCGATCGCACTGCAGCGGGCCATACGGACAGCGGAGTGTCGCGAGGGCGGCTAGGACCCGTCGCCCCGAAAAACGTATATAAGAGGGGCGGGCTACGCGGACAACGCGCACTGGACCCCCCCAAAGTTTCCTCTCCTGCACTACCACGACCGCAACCTTTGTACATCGCCCGCGCAATGCCCTCCCCCCCGATTCACGCAGCCTTCCTCGAGCTGGCCGTGTCCACGTCAGACGACCCATTCAACGACCCCACTCCGTTCAACAATCCTGCATTCCAAGCCATCACGCAGCGTGATCACGCCCCTTGGGAGCCGCAGGCCACCGAAGCGACGACCGGTCTCTCGGCCCAGAATCTCGAGGACATCCGAGCGTATGTGCGCAAGTGCTTCGCTATGACTGACGAGAGGCAGCGGCAGGCGTTCACGCTGGCGTCCAAGAATCACGGCCGTACCGCGTACGACGAGATCGGGCACACGCTGCTCAGTGACTGGTTCACGAAGGCCTGGGACTCTTGGGGGCTCAATGCAATCATTGATGAATGCATGGACGCCGTAGACCGCGATATCCAATCGCTCGTCGGCCCGACGGGGAATAAGGTGTGTCTTCTGCATTCCGATCTTCCCAGTTGCGTCGCTAACTCTGTTCTCAGCTCATGGGCATGGAAGGGAGCTGCGTGTCAGTCGCCTACCCGAGCATCGCGTACCAGCTCTTTGGGAAGGTCGCCATGCACACGAATTCGATTCCGAAGCTCGAGTACTCCCGATGGATTCGCGCCATCATCGCGTTGTGTTTCAATCGGTATTGCAAGGTCTTCAACAAGCGCGTGGCATCTGTCAAGAGGCTCCAAACCAACGTAGACAAAGCATTCGAAGGTGCGTGTATCATAGATCCCTGTTACTACATGTTACTGACTGTACGGCAGCGCTTTTGAAGGGCGACCTCTCCGCGATCAAGATCCGCGCCTACCTCCGGATGATGCCGGAGTTCCTCACGAAGCTCGCGCTGTTCAGAGACGCAAAACGCCTCGCGCTGCTCGAGGAATACAAGGCCCAACTGGAGGAGATGAAGGCTACTGTGCTCAAACGCAGTGATGCGATCACGAACAACAGTGGGTCGCCTCGATCTGTCTGGAATCACTTCGTGCTAACGGTAGGAATTTCAGAGCTTCCCGCCATGCTTCGTCGCGCTCTAGCACAGCTCCCGACTCAGGAAGACGTCGAGTCCGTGATTGAACACCTCGAGGACTCGCTCAATGCGTCTAGCGAGGAGACTCTCGCGGAGTACGTTCCGAGTCCGGACCAATTGCCGCTCGAAAACTGGAGCGAGGGCACCGAGAAGTTCGCCGACTGTGATCTCGACACGATGAACAAGATTATCGGTCTCGCGGAGGACGGCCACATTCCGGGGTTCAACACAACCGACGACCGCACCGGTCAGACCGATCCGTGGAGTCCTGAGGGCAAGGCGGTCCGCTCCAGCGCAGAAGCCGTCGAACTGATCCTCAAGTGGCATCAAAAGGTCGGCCTCGCGCGAATGCTCGAGAACCTCCTCCAGGCCCTGCCTCTGTTGCTCATGGACGAGGTCGGCGTCGGCAAGACCGCGCAGGGCCTTGGGCTCATCGCGATGTACGCCTCGTATTTCGATCACTATCACAAAAATCAGCGTTTTCCGGGCATGTTCGGTGAGTCTTAGACACTGCTCGCGCGAAGTTAGTTCCGCTCACATATCTGCAGGTGAGATGAAGTTTCCCAATGGGCCGGGCGGCAACCTCCCGCAGTGCCCCCATGTCATCGTCGCGCCCGTCGGCCTTCTCGAACAGTGGACCTTCGAGTTCAAAAGATTCATGGACCACGGCGCTTTCAGCTTCGTGCCCTACCTTGGGTCGTTCACAGCCGAGGCTCGCAAGGCTTTTTGGGACTCGTGGGACAAGCTCGACCATGCGCAGCATCGAAGGGTCCTCCTCGTCAGTGCTTCTGTATGTACCTCAGCCTTGATCGAAATCTCGTCGTGTACTGACACGCCTCCAGGCCCTGAGGGCGGACGCAGAAGTCTATTTCGAGGACTTTCCGCAGGACAGACACACGGAGCGGCTCCGACCACGTCACAGCAACGAGACCGCGCTCGAGAAGCTGACACTGTTTTCGAAAGGCCGCGAGTGGGGGGTGTTCCTCCTCGACGAGGCTCATCTTGTCCGGACGCGCAATTGCGCGAACTTTGCTTCCACAGAACTGCGCCATCGATCCGCGACGACTATCGCCATGACGGCTACTCCTGTCATGACCAACCCCCAGGTACGTGCGAGTGGATGCGCTAGCATGTTACGTCTACTAACTTTGCGTAGGACTTATGCAATCTAGGCCGGTTTCTTGGTCTGCCCGAGTTCGTGAATAAAGCAGGCGTCATGGAGGAACATCGCAAGGCGTTGAGCCGCGCGATGGCCGCCGAACGTAGTACGAAACGCAAGCCTGACGGCGGAGGCGAACTCAAACTGGCCCGCGCTCTCGTCAACGGACAAACACCGAGTGAGGAGGTCCGGCCGGAAGTCAACAAGACCTTGACGAACTGGATGCAGGACATACGCTCAGCCGTCCGCGGCTCCGTCGTTCGACGAACTATCAACTCGCTCACCGCGGAAAGGAAGCCAATCTCCGGATTGATGCAGTACCAAGAATACCCGCTGTTGCTAGAGCTGAGCGAGCGCGAACACATGGTTCAAAACATGCAAGCTGAGGCGATCGCGAAGGAAGGGATGGCGGGCGGACGCACGAAGAAAAACCTTCAGGTGAGTGTCTATTCTACGCCTTGGATTAGGACGTGGACGTCTGTGACGTCCGCCGCCTTGTCTGCATCTCCTTCCGGGATTCCGTGCAGGGCGCGGTTGCGTACGGCGGAGCCGCGGACGTCTTGGACGTCCACCGCATGCATAAGGCGTGTCTATTATGCGCCCTGGACTAGGACGTGGACGTCTGTGACGTCCGCCGCCTTGTCTGCATCTCCTTCTGGGATCCCATGCAGTGCGCAGTTGCCGACGGCGGAGCCGCAGACGGAGCCGTGGACGTCATGGACGTCCACCGTCTGGATGGGTACCTATCATGCGCTCTGGATTGGGACGTGGACGTCTGCGACGTCGCCCGTCTTGAGACTTCTACGCGTCTCCTTCCGCGATCCGCGATCCGCGATCCGGTGTGCGGTTGCGGACGGCGGAGCGGTGGACCTCATTGCCGTCCGCCGTCTGCAACACACGCTATCCGGAATCGTTACCTGGGATATCAGACATGCAACAGCGTGATACCATGCCGTGGTATGCTCGACTTCGATCGCTGCGTACGCGATCACCTCTGTAGTCCACTGAGCGACGTCTCGGACGTCCGTGATCGCGTACTTGTCACCTGCCTGGACTCGTATGTAAGGACGTGGACGTGCACGGCGTTTGAGACGTTCGAGACGTCGCGAGAATGCATCAAGTTGGGAACCGGCCGTCATTCCGGTCACTCCCAATGCTAAGCCTGTGTACGGTGCGCCGAGCTGTGGACGTCTCGGACGCCCTCTCCCCTCCGATATACCCTTCATCACGTTGAGCGACGTCCGAGGCGTCGTGATGTCTCGCGAATAGCTCATGGGGCCCGTCACAGTGGCCTCAACTCGATGGGCCCACTACTACCCCCTGCACGTCGAGCATCGGACGTCGGGGACGCCCTGCTATTGCCATCTGTCTCCCGCCGTATATAGGCTGAACGTCGAGCAGCGTCTTTAGTTATACCTCCCTTTCCCACTTCTACGTCGTTGCAGACCGTTCACTAAACTTGTTGTGATAGGCCTTCTATCTAGGTATCCGGCAATCCCTGACTCACCCTGAGCTTGCAACCACCAGCGAGGGTGACTGGCCTGCTGATCTGCGCTATCGCGACAACCCGTCAACGAAGATGGACGCTATGCTCAGGCTAGTCCAGCATCACCTGCAGGCTCCCGGCCTCCCACCGCTCGCCATCTCCGACACGACCACGAACGCACTTGACCTTCACCCCGACTACGTCCCTCAAGAGGATGGTTCTCTTCCATTGAAAAGGATCGATCAAGACCCTAAGCTTGGACCCGATCGCATCGTCGTGTTTTTAGCATTCCCAAAGAACAACTGGCTCGTCAGAAAGGTGAGCCGTCTCAGTATGACCTCTACATGCGACTATACTAATGCATCGCAGGCTCTCGAGGAGGAAGGTATCTCCCACGTGGCCATTTTTGGTCGGAAAAGCCCGCAAGCCCGCGCACAGTCGCTTGCGAAGTTTCAGAACGACCCTAATTGCCGCGTCCTGCTGCTCTCGGGTGTTGGCATGGTCGGTCTTAACATCGCGTTCGCGAACATATTGATCATCTGCGTAGGTACTTACTGCGCTGTTCGTATTGCATCTTGTTGACGTCCCACACTTCACATAGGACACACTCTGGTCCGCACAAGAGGACTCACAGCTGATTGGGCGAGTGTGGCGACAGCCTCAGCCCAAGACCGTGCATGTCTACCGCCTCATTGGCCGTCGCTCGTCAGATGTTTTCTTGAACAATATATCCTTCGACAAAGCCCTCATGCACGCTGCATTCATTGACTCATCCCCCTCTCTGCGTAAGTCTCACATTATAGATGTTCACGTTGTGATATTTACTTGATCTTCACGTGTAGAACGCGCGTTCGAAGTTCCTGACGAAGACATGAGCCCTCCGACCTCCAGCGACCCAACTCAATCGGACCCCGATGACCTCACGGAGCGCGACAACGATGCTCCGGGGCCCAGCCGCGGCCGTGGTCGTCGTGCAGGGAAGGTCAGTCGAGGCACTCCGGACGGGGACAGCGCGCTCACGTCACATCCGTCTCGCAAGCGCAAGGTCCGTGTGGATAGCGACGACGAGCCCGAGCCGAAACCGAAGGGCAAGCGCGTGAAGTCGCGCAAGGCTCCCAAGTCCACAAGCGTGATCGACGACAGCTCTGCGGACGAGACCGAGGATAAGCTCACATCGAACTCTGCTCAGCCTTCTCAGCCACGCTCTCGCGGATCTGGGACGTCCAAGACGTCTGCCGCCGCCGACGGGAAGCAGGCGGGCTCCGGTGCAATCCCTACCACGGCCTTGGAGCTGATGGCTGCGCGCACTCAAGCAGCCAAGAAAGAAGCCACGGCGGCGAAGCGGCGGAGCACTACTACGCGCAAGAAGGCGGAGAAGTTGGCGGCCGAGGCTGCGGCGGCCGCAGCGGACGTCGCAGAGCGGGAGGTGGGCGGAAAGGAAGCCACAGCAGCCAAGATAGCGGCGGCTGTGAAGGAGGCGGCGGCGAAGAAGGCGGCTATCGAGCACGAGGCAGCGGCGAAGGATGCTGAGGCGAAGGAGGCGGCGGCGAGAGAGGCGGCGGCGCAGGTCAAGACTGCGAAAGAAGCGGCGGCGACGCTGGCCCAGGCGTTGAAGAAGACCGCGAAGGAGACCACGGCTGCCAAGACGAAGGCCGCGAAGGACGCCGCGCGTACGAAGGCCGACGATGGCTCCCAGTCTGCACCTGTCAAAGACCCTGCGGCTGCTTCAGTGAAGAACCCTGTGCCTACACTTGGAGCGGACGGTGCGGCTGCCAAGGACGGCGCGGCTGCCAAGGACGGTCCGTCTACGAAGGATTCGGACGGTGCGGCTGCGAAGGACGGTGCGGCTACGAAGGGCGGTGCGACTTCGAAGGACGAGTCGGCGACCAAGAGTCCGGCAGCGGACAAGGGCCCTGCAACGGCCGTCAAGGACTTGGTGGGTCCTGGCAACTCCGCGGCGGACCGGACTGCGTCTGCAGATGCGAACGGGACGGCAGCAGTCAGCACATCCGCCTCGCAGAACGCCTCGACCACCGTCCACGATCCACCCGCGAAGAAGGCCGCTGCTGGAGACAACTCGATGGCGAAGGAGCTCGGGGACCCTTCTACGACGTCCTCCTGGGCCAAGACGCGGGATCCAGACACGAGCTCGCCGGGAGACAAGAACAAGCCTACGCATCAAGTCTCCGCATCGCGCGACTCCCCACCCTCGGAGAACGGATCGTCGGACAACGCCCCGCGTGCAGACCCGAGTGCGGGCGCGGACAAGGACTCCGCCGTGCAGACCGGCTCGACGGAGAACAAGGATCCGGGAGGGCAGAACGGCTCGGTTGTGACCAAGGACACCGGTTCTGTCGCGAACCCGGCGGCAAACGGCGGGGATATGGGAGCGCAGAAGGTTCCGGCCTCGGGGCCGGGAGAGAAGCACGTACCTGGTTCAAACCCGCCCTCTTCTCCACCCGCACCCTCTTCTCCACCCGCACCGGTGAACGAGCCCTTCGAACCGCAGCCGCGGAGTTCATCGGCCAGCCCTCCTGCGGGAATTTCACAGCTCGGCTCAAGCACTGGCGACATTGACCGTAAAAGCCCTTCAGCTGGGCTCGGCGAGGAGCCCATGAACATCAGCGACGACGACAACTCTCTCATCACTACTATGGACGACTGGGACCGGCTCGGAGACCACCCGGAACCCCCGCCGATTCAGCCTGTCCCCATCCCCCGCGCGACTCGTACATCCGCTCGTCGCAAGCCAGCCGAGTTCACCGTGCAGTCCGACCACTCGGGATCCGAGGATGGGAAGGTCACAGGTCCTCCGCTGAAAAAGGTGAAGTCAGGTACAACTTCGAAGGCGCAGGCAATGGCGGGCAACGACAATCCTGCGGGAGCAGGCAGCTCAGCGACGCGGCATCGCCGCGTCGAAGACCAAGCCTCCGGAGCCGGTCTGACGGTGAAGAGAACGACGGGGAGTGCGAACTTACCATTGTCTAGAGGCGGAGCGGCGGGACTCACCCTGCGCGGAAAGGGGAAGAAGAAGTAGGCTGGCGATGCCAGGTCTCCAATCGTGTCTTAGAGCTTGTCGAGAATGCCTAGATCCCCATTGTATGATGATACGACTGTGTGAGCACATCTCAAATTGATGTAGTGCCGTCTGTCGATCGTTTGGAAGTCGTCTGGGGCGTCCAGGACGTCCGGCGATTGCGCTGTAGTCATGCAGTGTCACGGGCGGGGGAGATGGCGCACACAGCGAGGCGGGACGTCCTGGACGTCCCGCTCGCGACTCTTGACTGTGCTGCACGTGTCCGGCGACAAGTCGGACGTTGCGCACACAAGACAAGGGACGTCTCGGACGTCCCCCATGTGATTCGCGAGGTGTACACCAGCACGGCAAGCTACCGACATTGATCGCACTTGTGTCTGTCGACCCATCCATAGGGGGGCTCTCGCGTCCACGACTCGGAGGCGCGACCGTTGCGTTAGGGTAATGAGGAGCCGCAGTTCATGCGGTACGGGGGGACGGCGCGGTGGTGGGTGCACATGGACCGGGACACGTGTGTTGTCCCGCACGCACAGACGCGGACGTCTTGGACGTCCCATATGCGTTACACACACACAAACACAGACTCGGACTCGCGTCTCGGATGCGTAGTTGAACATCTTTCGACACGTCCGCCGGGCGAGCTCTGGCGTCCCAAAGGCTCAACCGATGTGCTAGGGTGATTACGATTGATGAGTTTACGAAGAAATCGTTCTTTATGGACGACACTTACAGCCAAAAAGTGGGACGCGAACCTGAGCCCGTGGGAATAACTTTCAGACTCCGATAATCTAGGGTAAGTGATGACATAATCAACAGTAAGAGTAGAGTAAGAACTCACTCTAATGAACAAACCCTAGGCTAGGGTTGGCCAGACGCCCAAAACACCGCCACAGAGGGCCTATAGCGCCAGAGCAGCCTCAGCTAGGCCTGACTTTCCGCATTTAGGCAAGTTTATATCGGCCATAGAAGAATAACTAATGATCTATACACCATGACAATAACACCATTCAGTAGGTCTGAAGCATAGCTATAAGTATACAGAAAATGAAAATTCATCACTTCAAATGTTTCTTGTAAGGACTAGGATAGTAACACATCCCTAGTACGACCTAGCAAAGGATGTAAGTTACACACTAATAGGTCAAAAATAACCGCCCAAACACCTGATAAGTCCGTGCTTTGCCTGCCCTGCTGGCGGCGGGGCAGGCCCAGCAACTTATCCCAGCCAATGGGCAATTGAATTGTGATATATTGAGTGTAAGTATTAATGTCTTCTATCCAGGTGGCTCTTATTTCCGCATTTGGGCAAGTTTATATTGTCCATAGATAAAGAACAAATGGTCTACAGAGCATAAGAATAATACCATTCAGTAGCTGTAAAGCATGGCTACAAGCAGACAGAAAATGAAAAATTGACCTCCCTTGAAGTGAAGCCTTTGGGTAAGTAGTGCAACAATAAGGGCCTGGTCGGCTGCAGGTGGATTTACAAATCCACCTCGATCAACGTAGATATGGATATGGGCCGAGGTGACCGACAATCACGGGACGGCTGATGTAAACGTGTGCGTAACGTCCAGTCACGGTCTGTAACACGTAGTCACAATATCGCGCCTCCGGTCGCTGATGGGCGCTAAGCAATCAGATAGCATCCTCGTACACTCACAATGACCCGCATTGCCTCTAGCACCACCGCTGCAAAGGTTCAGTCTGCACGGGATCATCTCCGGCGTGCAATGCGCTCTGCAGCACTCATCACAACCCTTGCAGCAGCTACTGCAACAAGTGCTATCACTTCACACCTTATCAAACAGCCCATGTACGATTCCCCACGGACGGGCGAGATCTACATACAGGAGCTACTTCGCGCACATCCTGACCGCATCCATGACATTCTGGGAGTCCACAAGCATGTCTTCCGTGCGCTTGTCCGGGAGCTCAAGGACTACAGTGGTTTACAAGACACCAAGCATGTCACATGTGAAGAGCAACTAGCCATATTCCTGCGTCTTGCACGCACGGGACTCGGTCAGCGTGAAGCTCGGGAATGCTTCCAACGGTCACCAGAGACTGTCTCAGTGTATGTGACTATCTAATCTCACTGCTATAATAGTCTAATATTTGATTTAATAGCATCTTCCATCGTATCCTGAACATGCTAACCGCCCCGACCTTCTACCGCCGGTATGTCAGGCTTCCGTCGGACGCACACACACCCCCTGAGATCCGCAACAACCCCTCTCTCTACCCTTTCTTCCGACATGTACTGGGAGCCATTGACTGTACCCATCTCGACGCATTCATCCCCGAGGATGCGCTCCCGCGGTACCGGGATCGGAAGGGACGCATCAGTCAAAATGTCCTCACCGCTTGCTCTTTCAATATGTGTTTCACCTATGTCCTACCTGGATGGGAAGGGAGTGCAGCCGACGGACGGGTTTACGCCGATGCACGGGCAACAGACTTTGCCATCCAAGAGAAGACGTACTACCTTGCCGATGCTGGCTTCCCCATATGCCGTCCGCTGCTTGTTCCATATCGTGGAGTCAGATATCATCTCAAGGAATGGGCAAAAGCATCTCAACGGTGAAGTGATATCTCTATGAATAACATACTACTCTCAAACTCATTGTGACGTTATAGGCCACGCAATTATCAAGAGCTCTATAACCTCCGTCATGCATCAGCGCGCAATGTCGTTGAGCATATCTTCGGAGTCATCAAGAGGCGATTCCGTCTCATGGTCGCTGCACCTGAGTACTCCGCACAGACGCAAGGGCGGATTGTTCATGCTCTGTGTTTACTCCACAACTTCATTCGTGTCCATGATCCCGAGGAACTCGAAGAACTCGATAGCCAGGGCCCATCTCAACACCTTCCTTCTCAGCTCAGCGGAGCAGGTCAATATGGTGGGAATATTGGGCAGGGCGAGCAACAGGAGGCATCAGCACGGCGTGATCGTATTGCAAAGGAGATGTGGGATAGCTATGTAGCATACTTGGAAGAGGTGAACTAAAGACAAGTGGTATTGTAACAGGTCAACGAGCGGGTAAATGAATGACAATAGAAATAAATCGCATTTTTCACTACGTCTGGGAGTGAATTACATCAACTAGAAATTCATTGCGCATCTCGATGTCCTCAATCGCAAGGTAGCTGTCACAGAGGGCAATGTCAGCGGTGAAGAGCTTGATTGCCACCTTACGATCCTCCCTGCAAAGTGTCTCGTCCTTAGACATGGTACTGACCACTTTGGAACGGCGAGTAGGGGTGGCAATGAGGGCAGAAGCACTTCCCAAACTAGATGCCATCTGTGTGACAGCTCCGGCCAATTCCTGGACAGCCATCGGCCCTGTGACGCGCCCACGCTTGGTGGAGATCGGAGACCGCACAGGAGATGAAGACAAAGACCGACGCCGGCGAGTTGTCCACACAGGCGAATAAAACTCGTCGTTCAAAACGCTTCGAGCAGGGCTGTTGTCCCTAGGAGTGACCGGTGCTTGCTCTCGAACACCTGCCAAACGAACATGATGAGTGTACTGACAAACAATCTAAGTTCAAAGGAGTACGCACTGTCGTTCCGGAACTTGCCATGTCTCCAGCATTGTCCCCAGCGTGCTGGAGGAGGGCAGAAGGTAGGGTTGCAGCTGGAGGCTGCTCGCCTACATGTACAACCTCTTCACCAGTGGCCTGCCGACCCTCTACCAGAGCACTGATACGGTTATAGAGAGGGAAGGACCAGTTGCGCCACTTCTTAAAATTCAGATGTGACTGTTGGCCCTCCCGGCCATTAGACATGAAGCGACCTTGATGAACACATAACATACCTCAGTAAAAGTATCCCACACATCCTCCTCAGCTCTGACCACCTTCCACTCCTCATCCCAACCGAATCCCGAGACCTTGTTCAGGAGGAATTGAACCATGTTGAAATCCTTGACCAGCTGTCGAGTAGAATGAGATAAACCTCATCAATGCAATAGAAGAACAACTTGCAATTCATACAGCCTTCCAATGGTCACGGCATCCAGCCGGGGTCTTTGGCCCACCAGCAACGTGATTGACCAACGCAGCTGCGGCCGACTTCCATGTACTCCCCTTGAAACCATTATCTCCTTCACCTCCTTGCTGCACCACATTCTCGAGAATCCCAACCAGGATCTTGTCATCTCTGGAGCTCCAAATAGCATTAACCTTCTTCGCTTTGGCCAGTGTTACGGCAGTGGCAGCGGTCGGTGTCGGAGTAGCAGGTGTCAGCGTGAGAGTGGCAGCAGTCGTAGTCACGGGCGGCTGAGCAGTGGCCTGAGACGGTGCGGCAGAGGTGCTGTTTCGAGTAGTGCAGGCCATAGGCTATTAATGTGGTAGAGCGAGAGGAATGCGAAGGGTTACTGGTTGTGCGCGTGAGGAGCGACACGACTAAGGCTAGGACGCGTCGTGCGACTGGCCCGGAGATGTGACAGAACTAAAATGGCAATAGGTGTCTATTGTGTTTGTCATAATCAGCGTCTGTTTGCCTCTAACACATACTATTCAAGCTGTAAAGGTAGTAAGCAACGCACTGATCAGCCGAAAATACGCGCTCAAACACCATATAAGGCAATAATTTGCCCCCTTGTGTGCTTCCAGGGCCCTGCTCCAGGAGCGGAGCCTGTTCAGCCCATGTTGTTTCGGCCGATGGGTGCTTATGTGTCACAGTCACATGACATTGTCACGCTTTGTCACACTTACATCACAACACATAAGTGACTGCATATTCTAAGTGAACATAGACATGTTATATATCGTTGAGTTCAGAATTTCAAGCTCTACATCTCTAGATTATCCATAGGAGTCTAGAACTGAAAGATAACCACATATGTCTTGTTCAAGCTGTAAAGCTTGTTTCCCAGCGGCCCCAGCAAATTGCTCTTGTTTAATTTTACACTATCTGAGTCTATGTCTACATAAACTGTAATGAGGAGTACACTATCTGTGCTTGTTGTTAATGGATGTACCACTGCTTATATCATTGTTTCATTGCTCATTGCCTGGATCCAGCCCCTGTCCCCTTGTTAAGCTCTATCTCTCCTGGACTGCTGACAGTTATTGGAGTCTAAAGAGTTCTATACGTACTACAGCTTTTAGTACCCACCATACTCATCAATCGTATTGTGCCAGACCTGGCCCACTTCTAAGCAAGTGAGGAGCCGCGGTTCACGCGGTATGCGGGACAGCATGGCTGTTGACTGGATGCACATGGACGGGGACATGTGTGTTGTCAAGCATGCAGAGTCGCGGACGTCTCGGACGTCTCGTATGTGTCAGGCGGCATGCCCTCACAAACGCGGACGTCTCGGACGTCTTGTATGCGTCAAGCACACAAAGTCGCGGACAGCTAAGACATCCAGTATGTGATGCAAGATGTCTGCCACCGTGCAGCGACCTTCTGACATCACGCACCCGCATGCAGCATATCTGGGACCACTGTCACTGTGTTTGAGACGTTCGCAAGATGTCCGGATTAGTGTCCTTGTGTGTGGCACTGACTTACTAAATTGCAGATTGCCTGGTGTCCGACTCGGTACCTTGTGCCTGCAAACCCTGCCCCCTTAGCAGCCGTGCAGGCAGTCTCGGACGTCCCTTCCGAGATCCAGTCCTGGCTTGATTACCGTCATGCCGTCATGAAAACTCAGCCATACACTGGGACCAACCGAGGACCATTCGTGATACATCCATATCAGCCCGACCTGAATTTCTCAGGCACTTGACTCCGTGACCTGTATAACTCCTTGAACACCATGGACCTGCATGTGCTGTAGACATTCATGTTGACTCTAATCGGGGTAGGACCTCACTGTCGGCACTATCTGATGTCTGAGGTTGCCACAGACATTGTGTTGCCCTCGATGTGGTGCGGCCAATTATCTCCTATCACTCGACAGACAAGAGTGCATAAGCAATTCCGAGTACTTACATCAGGCCCATAATCGCTGTTTGCATATCATATATATTTAGCTTATATAATAAACGTCTACACATATATATTTTCTGCTGTATGTTACTCAAATTATATACTAATCATCGAATATGTCATCACAGAGCATTTTTTTTGCTGATGATCATGATCGTGGCTGAGATTCAGCCACACTGGTATATATACCCTCTCAGTTCCCTCAGGACTCTCTTTCCTCTTTCCTTTCTACCCCCATCTTCCTAGCAGCTCCCTTCTAGCTCCCTCGGCTCTCTCACAGTTATGGAACATCCTGACGAGTTTCTCCCCCCCGTCATCCTTGGTCTCTCAGATCTTGTCAAACATGCTCAAGCGTTTGTGGAGAGAGGCACTGCAGAAAGCATTGACCAGCTCATCAAGCTTATGCTTGCTGGTCGTTTAACAGTCAACAATGCGGAGCACCGTGTCATCGTCAACCCTCGCCATGGGGCTGTGTTCCCAACGCGCCATATGCTCTCCCTGCGCGGTGACTTTGATTCATTAGTCGGCTTCAGTACTCGCCTTCCTATCAAGCACCCCCTCTCTGTCTACCCTGTTCCCTCCTTTGCAGACACTCTAACCAAAAGTCTACACATTCAGTTAACGGTGGTATGTTATACCGCACCCTGACAGGAAATTGCTAACAAGTATCTAGGGAGACAAGCAGATTGCAGCACACAAAATCCCAAACATATGCATTGGACGCTTTGGACTGCGTCGCCAAGTACGACTATTCTTTCCCCAGCTCTACCGTGAAGACCTTCCACCTGCTATACTATCTGCCGACATCGCTGCAATTTACAATCACGGCATCCGCCCTACCATCAAAAAAATCCTCCCTGAGAATCAAGCTCACTGGCCTGCCTCTTATGAAACAGAGCTGACTCGAGCCCATGACAAAAAAGGACGACTCCACTACAGCTCAATCGACGTTCCAGAGACTCATCTGCAGCTGTTCGCTTCAGAGCTCCGCCGTGCACTTCGTAACCATTCCAGGCTTGGTGCTCCGTGGTTTCAAATTGAATTCCGCGGTGAAAAGGGTGGTTACTCTTTTCCTTTCGAGGATAACCATGAGCGGGATTATGCATTCAACCTGCTAATCGAAGACCTTGACCTGGACTATATTCAAGCCCACAACGAACTTGATCAGTGGTTCGTGGACGTTGGTGTTGAGATCCATCATCCAGACCATATTGTGCAGTGGCTCGATGTCGCCCATTCCCGTCTAGTGTCTCATCTCCTTCCATCACTATCTGATACCGAAGCTCAAAGGCTTTCAGAGCTCTCCTACTTCTACACCGACGTCAGCGCCCATCTTTTCGAGCTTGCAGGATTCCGTGTGGAGCCCTTCGAACGCGGACGTGCTGACAAGGTCCTTTATCTCAATGTCTACACCACAGACAAGTCGATCACATATCAACTCCACGATGGTATCTTTCGAGAGCGGTCAGCCACAGATCTCTATCCAGGCCCTCTTCCCAAGCTGTGCGAAGATCTTCTCAAAGTGGCAGACACATTCCATGTTTGTGCTGGAGCTGATGGTGCATCTCAAGATGGAACTGCTCGAGCTGAAGTCCGTGTTCGCCTGTCCAATGTCAACAACACTCTCCTCTCCTTTCCAAACCAACTTCTCGAGCTTTCCATCATCTCTATTCCTAACGATGTCTGGTGGTAAGTGCATTCTCCTAATGTGTTACATTTACATTATAAATTAATTGTGCATCAATGTTTAGGGCATACAAAAACTACCGCACAATTGCAATCTACTATGTCCTCAATGAGTTTCAAAACTACCCTCCTGAATCCCGTGCACTCCTGCCATCTCTCACACTCGGTGCGGCATGCATATATATGCTCAACGCTGTAATGTCGCGCCCACGCGATTGGCGTGCAGAACGTGCTTTACGGGATGCCTGCTGTCTACGAGCTCCAGAAGGCTATGACATCACTGATGACGACCTAGTGGATCAAGAGTTCAATGGAGATGAAATACATCCCGTGCCTGAAGAGCAAGGCATGTACGTGGTCGCTGATATTCTCCGCGACGATCGTGGAGAATGGCTACGCCTTCCTCGCCAGCGGGTCCTTGAACTTCCTCAACTGTGCATCCTTTACAAAGCAGCCTCAATTACAGACATTCAAACCCGCCTAGGTGCAGGTGGAATATCTTTCGGGCGACGACCTGCAAACACTGCACGCACCAGCAACCGCATTACTCACACTACTCCGATTGAATTCGTCAATCCTGATGCTATCACTCCAAGTGTCTTTGGATTAGATGACAGTGGTGTACGGCTCCACCCAAATCTGCGCTTGGCCGGGCGTGACATCCCAGAGGACTCAGACGAAGAAGACGTGCCTTTTGAACGTGATCTTGGCCGGGATGGGCAGGGGCTTCTGTTTGCTGACGCTGTGGTGGATCGGATCTGGGCTCAATTTCCCTTCGACATCATCACTGTCTCCCCCAATCTCAAGAGCCGCAAGGATCCCGCGTATACGACTCTTACTATTGCTGAACAAGCATCAGTCACCGTTGCAATGTTCAAGCGGCCTGTCATACCTCTCCGTGCCGCTTGGTTGCGCCCTCGTGACGAGCACTTTTGGACGACAACTCTGTTCAACCGCTACTTTCCTCCTAAGGGTGCAAAGATTGAAAACATGCAGAATTTCGGCAGTTGTCGCTATTTCCAGGATTGGATGCAAGTCATGACCCAGGCCAAGCCCGATACAGCCCGCCTGATCCGAACAAAGGTGCTCAAACAGTTCAAGAAGCTCCTATGGCTGCCGCATACCAGCTCAGACCGCATGTGGGTCACCAAAATGCCTATGGTCAGTCATGATCGCCACAAGTTCACATTCTTCACTCTCGACGAGGACGCTGGATACACGGCTGCTCCACATATTGCTTTCAATCAGGCAGTACAATATGAAGTTGAGTTTCAGTTGGGGACTTTCATTGCCGAAGAAGAGGAAGAAGAAACACCACCTCCAATGGATGAGCTTCGGATGCCTCCTCCACCGGACAATAATCCCTTCCTTGTGCGGCCTGCACCTTCATTCATTGCCAACTCCCTTCCTCCATCCCGAGCTCCCTCTATCGCCCCGGAACAGTCTATTATATTGTCTCGTGCACCCTCTCTTGCTCGTCGTCAGCCAAGTATTTTGTCTTACTTGAATGATACTCCGGGCAGGAGAGCGGAAAGTCAACGTCTAGAATCACATGCACCAACACCTGGGCCTTCCAACATCCACCCTCCTCCCTCAACAATCAGATCTACAATGCGGTCTCCACCAGTGGAGTACAAGTTCGAACGCTCACCATCTGTGGAGATTGTGAGATTTTCTGGCAAAGGCAAGGGCAGGGCTGATAGGGAAGAGATCATTGAGATCTCAGACAGTGACAGTGATGTTGATCTTGCTCCCGGATTTGAGCCTGACGAAGAAGAAGAGGCCAGTCTTAGGGATGGTGATGATGATGAAGATCCTCTGGATTCAATTCCAGAATTCGAACCTGCGGAGGATGAAGAGAGTTCTGACAATGAAGGTGGTCTTCCTTTTGCTTAAGCTATAATTGAAAACAAAGCATTGATAGAAATCTGTAAATATTAACTTTTAAACGGACTTTATTTATGTAGTGGGTCAGTGTTGTGCCAGAAATATGGCAGTCTAAGAGGTTAACATGTGTCGCATAAACAACTTTCCGTGGTGTGCATTAAATAAAGCCACTTGGAGCAATCTTCAGCGTAGTAATTAGTAGAGGTATGCTGATAAAATGATTTATACAACAAAAGGTAAACAGGTGGGAGGAGGCAGTCTGAGAGGTCCTGGTGCGCTCTGTGAGTTAATGTAGGCAGTGCGATGTATCCCAGGGAGCTGCGGCGCATATCTGAGTGTTCAAGTTGCATAATCAATGTGAACGTGTGGGAGGAGGCAGTCTGAGAGGTCCTGGTGCGCTCTGTGAGTTAATGTCGGCAGTGCGATGTATCACGATCAATGCGAGCGGGCGAGTTGGTGTGCGATGCGTTTAAGACGCATATGCGGTTATTCTGGTTGCACGATCAATGCGAACGTGGCGAACGTGTGGGAGGAGGCAGTCTGAGAGGTCCTGGTGCGCTCTTGGTGCACTCTGTGAGTTAATGTCGGCAGTGCGATGTATCACGATCAATGCGAACAGGCGCGTTGGTGTGCGATGCGTTCAAGGCGCATATCCGGTTATTCTGGTCGCACAATCAATGCGAACGTGCGGGAGGAGGCAGTCTGAGAGGTCCTGGTGCGCTCTGTGAGTTAATGTCGGCAGTGCGATGTATCACGATCAATGCGAACGGGCGAGTTGGTGTGCGATGCGTTCAAGGCGCATATCCGGTTATTCTGGTCGCACGATCAATGCGAACGTGCGGGAGGAGGCAGTCTGAGAGGTCCTGGTGCGCTCTGTGAGTTAATGTCGGCAGTGCGATGTATCACGATCAATGCGAACGGGCGAGTTGGTGTGCGATGCGTTCAAGGCGCATATCCGGTTATTCTGGTCGCACAATCAATGCGAACGTGCGGGAGGAGGCAGTCTGAGAGGTCCTGGTGCGCTCTGTGAGTTAATGTCGGCAGTGCGATGTATCACGATCAATGCGAACGGGCGAGTTGGTGTGCGATGCGTTAAAGACGCTTAGGCGGTTATTCTGGTCGCACGATCAATGCGAGCAGGCGAGTTGGTGTGCGATGCGTTCAAGGTGCATATCCGGTTATTCTGGTCGCACGATCAATGCGAGCAGGCGAGTTGGTGTGCGATGCGTTCAAGGCGCATATCCGGTTATTCTGGTCGCACAATCAATGCGAACGTGCGGGAGGAGGCAGTCTGAGAGGTCCTGGTGCGCTCTGTGAGTTAATGTCGGCAGTGCAATGTATCACGATCAATGCGAACGGGCGAGTTGGTGTGCGATGCGTTCAAGGCGCATATCCGGTTATTCTGGTCGCACAATCAATGCGAACATGTGGGAGGAGGCAGTCTGAGAGGTCCTGGTGCGCTCTGTGAGTTAATGTCAGCAGTGCGATGTATCACGATCAATGCGAACGGGCGAGTTGGTGTGCGATGCGTTCAAGGTGCATATCCGGTTATTCTGGTCGCACGATCAATGCGAGCAGGCGAGTTGGTGTGCGATGCGTTCAAGGCGCATATGCGGTTATTCTGGTTGCACGATCAATGCGAACGTGCGGGAGGAGGCAGTCTGAGAGGTCCTGGTGCGCTCTGCGAGTTAATGTCGGCAGTGCGATGTATCACGATCAATGCGAACGGGCGAGTTGGTGTGCGATGCGTTAAAGACGCTTAGGCGGTTATTCTGGTTGCACGATCAATGCGAGCAGGCGAGTTGGTGTGCGATGCGTTCAAGGTGCATATCCGGTTATTCTGGTCGCACGATCAATGCGAGCAGGCGAGTTGGTGTGCGATGCGTTCAAGGCGCATATCCGGTTATTCTGGTCGCACAATCAATGCGAACGTGCGGGAGGAGGCAGTCTGAGAGGTCCTGGTGCGCTCTGTGAGTTAATGTTGGCAGTGCGATGTATCACGATCAATGCGAACGGGCGAGTTGGTGTGCGATGCGTTCAAGGCGCATATGCGGTTATTCTGGTCGCACGATCAATGCGAGCGGGCGGGAGGAGGCAGTCTGAGAGGTCCTGGTGCGCTCTTGGTGCACTCTGTGAGTTAATGTCGGCAGTGCGATGTATCACGATCAATGCGAACAGGCGCGTTGGTGTGCGATGCGTTCAAGGCGCATATCCGGTTATTCTGGTCGCACGATCAATGCGAACATGTGGGAGGAGGCAGTCTGAGAGGTCCTGGTGCGCTCTGTGAGTTAATGTCGGCAGTGCGATGTATCACGATCAATGCGAGCAGGCGAGTTGGTGTGCGATGCGTTCAAGGCGCATATCCGGTTATTCTGGTCGCACAATCAATGCGAACGTGCGGGAGGAGGCAGTCTGAGAGGTCCTGGTGCGCTCTGTGAGTTAATGTCGGCAGTGCAATGTATCACGATCAATGCGAACGGGCGAGTTGGTGTGCGATGCGTTCAAGGCGCATATCCGGTTATTCTGGTCGCACAATCAATGCGAACATGTGGGAGGAGGCAGTCTGAGAGGTCCTGGTGCGCTCTGTGAGTTAATGTCAGCAGTGCGATGTATCACGATCAATGCGAACGGGCGAGTTGGTGTGCGATGCGTTCAAGGTGCATATCCGGTTATTCTGGTCGCACGATCAATGCGAGCAGGCGAGTTGGTGTGCGATGCGTTCAAGGCGCATATGCGGTTATTCTGGTTGCACGATCAATGCGAACGTGCGGGAGGAGGCAGTCTGAGAGGTCCTGGTGCGCTCTGCGAGTTAATGTCGGCAGTGCGATGTATCACGATCAATGCGAACGGGCGAGTTGGTGTGCGATGCGTTAAAGACGCTTAGGCGGTTATTCTGGTTGCACGATCAATGCGAGCAGGCGAGTTGGTGTGCGATGCGTTCAAGGTGCATATCCGGTTATTCTGGTCGCACGATCAATGCGAGCAGGCGAGTTGGTGTGCGATGCGTTCAAGGCGCATATCCGGTTATTCTGGTCGCACAATCAATGCGAACGTGCGGGAGGAGGCAGTCTGAGAGGTCCTGGTGCGCTCTGTGAGTTAATGTTGGCAGTGCGATGTATCACGATCAATGCGAACGGGCGAGTTGGTGTGCGATGCGTTCAAGGCGCATATGCGGTTATTCTGGTCGCACGATCAATGCGAGCGGGCGGGAGGAGGCAGTCTGAGAGGTCCTGGTGCGCTCTTGGTGCACTCTGTGAGTTAATGTCGGCAGTGCGATGTATCACGATCAATGCGAACAGGCGCGTTGGTGTGCGATGCGTTCAAGGCGCATATCCGGTTATTCTGGTCGCACGATCAATGCGAACATGTGGGAGGAGGCAGTCTGAGAGGTCCTGGTGCGCTCTGTGAGTTAATGTCGGCAGTGCGATGTATCACGATCAATGCGAACGGGCGAGTTGGTGTGCGATGCGTTCAAGGCGCATATGCGGTTATTCTGGTCGCACAATCAATGCGAGCGGGCGGGAGGAGGCAGTCTGAGAGGTCCTGGTGCGCTCTTGGTGCACTCTGTGAGTTAATGTCGGCAGTGCGATGTATCACGATCAATGCGAACAGGCGAGTTGGTGTGCGATGCGTTCAAGGTGCATATCCGGTTATTCTGGTCGCACGATCAATGCGAGCAGGCGAGTTGGTGTGCGATGCGTTCAAGGTGCATATCCGGTTATTCTGGTCGCACGATCAATGCGAGCAGGCGAGTTGGTGTGCGATGCGTTCAAGGCGCATATGCGGTTATTCTGGTCGCACAATCAATGCGAACGTGCGGGAGGAGGCAGTCTGAGAGGTCCTGGTGCGCTCTGTGAGTTAATGTCAGCAGTGCGATGTATCACGATCAATGCGAACGGGCGAGTTGGTGTGCGATGCGTTCAAGGTGCATATCCGGTTATTCTGGTCGCACGATCAATGCGAGCAGGCGAGTTGGTGTGCGATGCGTTCAAGGTGCATATCCGGTTATTCTGGTCGCACGATCAATGCGAGCAGGCGAGTTGGTGTGCGATGCGTTCAAGGCGCATATGCGGTTATTCTGGTCGCACAATCAATGCGAACGTGCGGGAGGAGGCAGTCTGAGAGGTCCTGGTGCGCTCTGTGAGTTAATGTCGGCAGTGCGATGTATCACGATCAATGCGAACGGGCGAGTTGGTGTGCGATGCGTTCAAGGCGCATATGCGGTTATTCTGGTCGCACGATCAATGCGAGCGGGCGGGAGGAGGCAGTCTGAGAGGTCCTGGTGCGCTCTTGGTGCACTCTGTGAGTTAATGTCGGCAGTGCGATGTATCACGATCAATGCGAACAGGCGAGTTGGTGTGCGATGCGTTCAAGGTGCATATCCGGTTATTCTGGTCGCACGATCAATGCGAGCAGGCGAGTTGGTGTGCGATGCGTTCAAGGTGCATATCCGGTTATTCTGGTCGCACGATCAATGCGAGCAGGCGAGTTGGTGTGCGATGCGTTCAAGGCGCATATGCGGTTATTCTGGTCGCACAATCAATGCGAACGTGCGGGAGGAGGCAGTCTGAGAGGTCCTGGTGCGCTCTGTGAGTTAATGTCGGCAGTGCGATGTATCACGATCAATGCGAACGGGCGAGTTGGTGTGCGATGCGTTCAAGGCGCATATCCGGTTATTCTGGTCGCACAATCAATGCGAACATGTGGGAGGAGGCAGTCTGAGAGGTCCTGGTGCGCTCTGTGAGTTAATGTCAGCAGTGCGATGTATCACGATCAATGCGAACGGGCGAGTTGGTGTGCGATGCGTTCAAGGTGCATATCCGGTTATTCTGGTCGCACGATCAATGCGAGCAGGCGAGTTGGTGTGCGATGCGTTCAAGGCGCATATGCGGTTATTCTGGTTGCACGATCAATGCGAACGTGCGGGAGGAGGCAGTCTGAGAGGTCCTGGTTCGCTCTGCGAGTTAATGTTGGCAGTGCGATGTATCACGATCAATGCGAACGGGCGAGTTGGTGTGCGATGCGTTCAAGGCGCATATGCGGTTATTCTGGTCGCACGATCAATGCGAGCGGGCGGGAGGAGGCAGTCTGAGAGGTCCTGGTGCGCTCTTGGTGCACTCTGTGAGTTAATGTCGGCAGTGCGATGTATCACGATCAATGCGAACAGGCGCGTTGGTGTGCGATGCGTTCAAGGCGCATATCCGGTTATTCTGGTCGCACGATCAATGCGAACATGTGGGAGGAGGCAGTCTGAGAGGTCCTGGTGCGCTCTGTGAGTTAATGTCGGCAGTGCGATGTATCACGATCAATGCGAACGGGCGAGTTGGTGTGCGATGCGTTCAAGGCGCATATCCGGTTATTCTGGTTGCACGATCAATGCGAACGTGCGGGAGGAGGCAGTCTGAGAGGTCCTGGTGCGCTCTTGGTGCACTCTGTGAGTTAATGTCGGCAGTGCGATGTATCACGATCAATGCGAACGGGCGAGTTGGTGTGCGATGCGTTCAAGGCGCATATGCGGTTATTCTGGTTGCACGATCAATGCGAACGTGCGGGAGGAGGCAGTCTGAGAGGTCCTGGTGCGCTCTGCGAGTTAATGTCGGCAGTGCGATGTATCACGATCAATGCGAACGGGCGAGTTGGTGTGCGATGCGTTCAAGGCGCATATCCGGTTATTCTGGTTGCACGATCAATGCGAACGTGCGGGAGGAGGCAGTCTGAGAGGTCCTGGTGCGCTCTGTGAGTTAATGTCGGCAGTGCGATGTATCACGATCAATGCGAACGGGCGAGTTGGTGTGCGATGCGTTCAAGGCGCATATCCGGTTATTCTGGTCGCACGATCAATGCGAACGTGCGGGAGGAGGCAGTCTGAGAGGTCCTGGTGCGCTCTGTGAGTTAATGTCGGCAGTGCGATGTATCACGATCAATGCGAACGGGCGAGTTGGTGTGCGATGCGTTCAAGGCGCATATGCGGTTATTCTGGTTGCACGATCAATGCGAACGTGCGGGAGGAGGCAGTCTGAGAGGTCCTGGTGCGCTCTGCGAGTTAATGTCGGCAGTGCGATGTATCACGATCAATGCGAACGGGCGAGTTGGTGTGCGATGCGTTAAAGACGCTTAGGCGGTTATTCTGGTTGCACGATCAATGTGAGCGGGCGCGTTGGTGTGCGATGCGTTCAAGGCGCATATCCGGTTATTCTGGTCGCACGATCAATGCGAACGTGCGGGAGGAGGCAGTCTGAGAGGTCCTGGTGCGCTCTGTGAGTTAATGTCGGCAGTGCGATGTATCACGATCAATGCGAACGGGCGAGTTGGTGTGCGATGCGTTCAAGGCGCATATGCGGTTATTCTGGTTGCACGATCAATGCGAACGTGCGGGAGGAGGCAGTCTGAGAGGTCCTGGTGCGCTCTGCGAGTTAATGTCGGCAGTGCGATGTATCACGATCAATGCGAACGGGCGAGTTGGTGTGCGATGCGTTAAAGACGCTTAGGCGGTTATTCTGGTTGCACGATCAATGTGAGCGGGCGAGTTGGTGTGCGATGCGTTCAAGGCGCATATCCGGTTATTCTGGTCGCACGATCAATGCGAGCAGGCGGGAGGAGGCAGTCTGAGAGGTCCTGGTGCGCTCTGTGAGTTAATGTCGGCAGTGCGATGTATCCCAGGGAGCTGCACCTTATATCATATTGGGTGGACCATTGCTCGGATCCTTATGTTGTGCTACCTCATGGGTATCGCGAGAAGCAGGGCTTTCCAACGGGTCCTCGATTGTGGCTATGCAGGCTGATTCAGCAAAGCGCGGAGATACGCCCTAACACAGAATTTGTGTTGCATTTGAATTGATTTTTATGAAGGGTTACTGATAAGTAACTACTACTAGCCCGGTAAGTAAGTGTTGTAGTGGACTATGAAGATCATTAGAACGGTGGTGGGCGCTTAGTAAGGAAGTGTTTTCGCTTTTTGTAGTCCTGTGCAAGGGCTTTCTAGCCATATCAGTGTCACATTCTAATACTCATTAGTTAAGAATTTATAAGCATTCCAAAATAAGCGCCACAAAAGGCGAACAAGCATTTTCGTTTTCTGTAGCCCTGTTCAATAGCTTTCTAACCATACTAGTTTCACTTGATTATAGTCAATAGATAAAAAGTTATAGGCCATACAAGTTGGTTACTATATGTATTGCAGTGTTACTGTTGCGAAGTGCTGGTCTGTAATAAGGTACTAGATTATATATTTACTGCAACATTCTATTGCTTTGGCAGTATGAGGATTCTATAGTTGCACAATTGTGGCAAGGCTCGCACAACCGATGCTAGAGTTGCATCTATATAAAATGTTGCGATGAACTACGGTTTATATAAATATTGTGCGAAGCAGAGTAAGGCTACTATGTGCAATATAAATTATTGTAGTGCTGCATCTAATATTGTGCGGTGATAATATCAGAAGTTGTACTTTGCGTGCAGCATGCTTCGCACAATTTGTACCTGCATATACATTATTTGCATGTAATAGTGTAGTACCATTCATAGCTGAGTGTTGTGATGCACATTCCCTCTATATTGAAATATTGATGCACTGTACTATACTACATTAATGTTGCGCAGTAATTAATCTGTACTTGTTCAAGCATTGACTTCAGCATATTATTGTGCGAAGCACGTAATAATATCACAATAGTAACCATCAGCAGGGTAAGTAAGTAGTGTAATAGATATTGTGCTGCGGCACAACAATAACTACCACCTATAATAAAATATTGCGGACTCATACTATACCACATTAATGTTGCATAGTAAATCATCTGTGTTAGCTCAAGTATTGACCTTGGCACATTATTGTGCAAAGCATGCAACAACATCACAATATTATGTATCAGCAACCAGCAGGGTAAGTAACAGCAAAGTAAGTACTGTCTAGATATAATGTGCTGCAGTATAATAATAAGTAGGATCTATGGCAAAATACTATCAACCTATACTATACCACATCAATGTGGCGCAGCCAATAATTTATACGAGCTCCGGTATTGACTTCAGCATACTATGTGGCGAAGCATGCAAGGTGACTATCACCAGCATGTCACTGACTGTAATCTTTACCTACTTTAGATTTTGTGTTGTGTTTGTATGAGAGATCGGGATTTAGGCTGTACCGTGTGAACCGTCACTCAGAACCTTGTGTTGCACCACCTTTCGGATATCCTGGGAATGAGGGCTTTCAGACGGTAGCACGATTGTTGCTGTGCGCCCAGTTTCCGTGGAGCTAGAGGGTAGTCTTTGTTTTTGTAGTGCGCTTAAGTATAGTAACAAGTGCTTTTTGAAGGGTCATTAGAAGGGTTGCTATTAGTAGGGCTTATAACTGGTTGTATTGACCGCACCTGGGCGCTTATTAAGCAAAAAAGCGCCCAAAAAGGCGAAGTAGCATTTTTGTTTTTTGTAGCCAGGGTCAGTAGCTTTCTGACTATATCAATATCCCTTTGTTATCTGCATTAGTTAAGGAGTTATTGGCGATACAAAGTAACAAAATAAGCGCCCAAAAAGGCGAACAAGCGTTTTCGTTTTTTGTAGCCCTGTTCAATAGCTTTCTAACCATACTAGTTTCACTTGATTATAGTCAATAGATAAAAAGTTATGGACCATACAAGTTGGCTACTATATATGTTGCAGTGTTACTGTTGCGAAGCAGTAGTCGATAATGAGGTGCTAGCTCAACTATTTCCAGCAACTTTCTATTGCTTCGGCACTGTGGGAATTCTGTGGTCACACAATTGTGGCAGGGCTCGCACAACATCTATACAAAATGTTATAATGTACTACACCGTATATAAATATTGTGCGAAGCAGTGTAAGGCTACTATGGCCAAGAGAATTATTATTGTTGTGTTGCATCTAATAATATGCAGTGATTTAAGATGTTATACTTTGCGTGCAGCATGCTTTGCACGATTTATACCTGCATATAAATTACCATAGTCTTGCATTTAATAGTGTGCTATTCTTCATCAATAAGTGTTGCGCTGCACAGTTGCTGTATATTGAAATATTGCCGCACTGTACTATACTACATTAATGTTGCGCAGTAATTAATCTGTACTAGTTCAGGCATTGACTTCCGCATATTATTGTGCAAAGCATGTAATATTATCACAATAGTAATCATCAGCAGGGTAAGAACAGCAGGATAATTAAATACTGTAATGGATATTGTGCTGCGGTGCAACAACAACTACCGCTTATAATAAAATATTGCAGACTCATACTATATCACATCAATATTACACTCTCCACTAATGTTGCGTAGTAAATAATGTGTGCTAGCTCAAGTATCAACCTCAGCATATTATTGTGCGAAGCATAAGCATATAATGACATTACAATATTAAGTATCAGCAATCAGCAGGGTAAGTAATAGCAGAGTAAGTATTGTCTACATATAATGTGCTGGAGCGCAACAATAACTAGGATCCATGGTGAAATATTGTCGACCCATACTATACCACATTAATGTTGCGCAGCCAATAATTTATGCGAGCTCAGGTGTTGACTTCAGGATACTATGTTGCAAAGCATAGAACATGACGATCACCAGCATGGTGCTGACTGTAATGTACACCAACATTATAATGAACTGCAGCATACTAGTGTGTGAAGCAGGTAATAGGCCAGTAATAGTAGGGATCAGCATGGCAGGGAAGTGCTGTGCAGAGTGTGCTGCGGCGCAACATTAGATATGTGGAGTGTAGGTCCAACCCCCGGCAATAGTTGGACAGCGCTACAAGTTGTTAGAATCAGCAGTATATAAAGTAATGTAGTATGAGTTACGACACGGGGTGCAGTGTTAAGGGGAGTGGTTGAGGTGTTACTGGTGCATGTAGCGAAGAAGTGTAAGAAATGTTGCGAAGCAGTAAGTGTTGTTGTATAGGCAGTGTTAAATGTTGTGGTGTTAAGGTGGTTAGGGTAACAGAGAGGGTGTGTTGTTACAGTGTTAAGGGGCTGTAACAAATGGTGCGAAGCAGTAGTAGTTACAGTGTTAAGGGAAGAGGGTGTGTGTGTTGTTACAGTGTTAAAGTGTTTTAGAGAATGGTGCGCAACAGTAGTAGGTTGTGTGTTGGTAGTGACAGCTAGAGTGTTACAGTTGTTAGTGGAAGTGTTATGGTGTTACGGTGCTAGAGAACAGCTAGAGGGAGTGTGTTAAGTTGTTAGGGGTGCAGCTGTTAGGTGGGTTGTTAAGGTGTGTTAGGAAGCAGCAGGTGTTAAGTGGGGTGTTGTTAGAGTGTTAAGGTGTTAAGGAGATGTTGTTAGAGTGTTAGGTTGTTAGGGAAGGGGTGCAGTGTGTTGTTACTTAGGGTTATGAAGAGATTATGCACCTTTGGGTCGGCTCGGGGTCGACTTTGGGTGGGAGACTGAGCCCTAGTGTAGGGTTTGCCCAACCACAGCCTAGGGTTTATCAACCCTAGAATAGGGTTTATTCACACCTCCGCAACACACCTAGTGTTATAATCCCAGGAATTAGCCCCTAGTTCCTAGCGTTAGTAATTCCTGAAAAGCACTTACCGTTACAAACGGCGATCACGGGCTCAATATATGCTCAAATGGTCTGAAACTTTTCGAGCATATACCCAGGTGTCTAAAACTACCGTTACAGAGACCACATGACCGTGGGAACTACTAAGTCCCGGTTCTGCAGGTCCTGTAGTACAACGATTGCCAGGTACCCAACGAGTTTGATGGCAAGTCCTAATCGAAATGGAGATTTGGTGAGGAGACTCCAAACCTTATTTTCCAGATGCCCAAGAACCACACGATCATGGAACTAAGGGACAATCCGGAGTAGCTTGTCTGTGTCACATTCTATGAGCCAATCTTTACCGCATAACTCTGCAGCAATGGCCATCGCCAGGTCTAGAATTGATATATCCCAATCAAATTGAGTTCTGGCCCGATCAGGGCGAGTGTGGGCTTGTCGGAATCCCCTGAATTTCCTCCACCCAGACCTAAGGGACAAACCGGAATTTTGTGGCTGGCCTTCCAGATACCAATATAACGCCTTCTTTTTGTGCGGGAAAGGCTATGGATATTGCGGAGGGCTAATCGAACTGAGTTTTTTCTTCATCCACATGGGAGTATGCTTGTCAGGTCAGCATTACAGTCTACTTTCATGATCTGAGGGACAAACTGAAATATAATCAAAAATCAACATCCCGCACACCACAAACACTTTTACTATGCTAATTTAGACTTCATCTTGTCAGGACCCAATCGAATTGGGCACAGCTTGAATTACAATCAGAATAGGTGTATACTGTGACCATGCACCCACGAAATAGTATCCTGAGGGACGATGTAATTTTCATCAAGTCAGTTGGTCAGAAAACTACATCTTACCACACCGCAGTCGTAAAATAGGGTGTTTTATTTAGCTGTGGAGTAGATATATATGTACAACCCCCGAATATGCTGGAAACTAGATGAGACATGGCTCATTCAAAAGGTACTGAATTTGGGGTGTTTATCAGGCTGCAGGACCAGTGCATTTCAACTCACACAGGTGAAGGAATCTATTTCTCTAGTATTTATAGCCATTAATATGGGTTTTTTGACTAATTTAAGCCAGCTGGTGATTCCTGCACTGGGAAAATGCACAATTTGGAGCGTGTGACATGCTGTAGCCAAAGCCTTCACCCTCCTCGACGTTAGGGTGAGGGTTAGCAGTTAGGGTTGTGGTTAGGCGTTAGCGGTTAGGCGTTAGAGGGTTAGGCTGCTCGGCTCTCGGCTGTCTGGTCTCGGGCCTCGGGCCTCGTGCCTCGGGCCTCGTGTCTCGGGCCTCGGTGTCTCGGGCCTCGTGTCTCGGGCCTCGGTGTCTCGGATCTCGGCTCTCGGCTGAGAACGTAGAGAACGCGCGATCGAGGCTTTAGTGTGCCTGCCTGAGCGCTCCCGGCTTGGGGGACCCCCCGAAGGGAGGGGAGGGAGCGGGAATGGCGGGTCCTCTTTCGTGCTACCGGCAAAAAACAATAATTAATCTGAATTGGGCAGACACAGGAGTCAGCCTTCCCCCCCTTCAGGGACAACTATCTATCGTCATTTAGCATTGTTAGTTACAGTATTATATACATATGCATGCATAGGAAATGTACGATGAAGCCCGACCCGATGTGGAAGGACGAAGGCGAAGACGCGCTCTAGTGACCGAGTAGTGGTGGTGGCAGAAGGAGGCACCCGCACTACGCACCCACTTGCTCCCGACACTCATGTCCTCTCATAGTTCCCTCGCTTGCAGAACTCTACATACATCACTCCATCACTCTGTCCGTTTATCACTCGTGCTCTCCATGGACTCACGTAAGGTACGCGGACGATGGGACAAGAGCACGAAGCAGGAGAAAGGGCGACGACTCACCTTCTAGACCTTCCAGAACCCCCGCCCGCTCGGGATAAGACGGTCGACACAGTCGAACTGACACTCCCCCTCCTGCCCCTCCAGCCTCCCACTTTTCCTGCCCAAATCCCGCACCTCTATTGCTGCACCACCCCGTCTTCCCGCCCACCACCCGCACCTTCCGTCTGATGTCCGCAACACATAGCTCTGACGCCCATTGTCATGGATGTCCTTCCTCATCCTCACGATGAACACATTCCGAGCGGTTCTGATCTCAATGAACTGTCGACACCGTTGTCTGCTGACCCTGCGAATGCACACAACACTCAACAACACCTTGTTCCGCACGTTCAGACCCGCTGAAGACAATCAGGAGGTCACACCTGACGACATAGGACACGGTCAAGCCTTAGATGAGTCGAACAATCTCAACCTGCCGTAACTCCCCTTCCTTCTTCCCCTCCCAATGCTGCTACGTTTTCCCCTTCCGAAATCTCTTTAACCGTCTCCCCTTCCTCCCCCGCTTACGTTCCTTTAACTGTTCCCTCCTGTGATACGTCTATCTTTCCCGACTCTGCCGAATCATCTTCCGTTTACTCTTCCGATTCAGACTTTGTTCTCCCCCTTCCTGCCATTCCTTCTCGTATTACCCTGTTGTCCCGTTTCTCCTCCTCGAACCACATTCCAGCCTGTTCCTTGTCACACACACACACCAGTCACACCATGCCCAATGGCACAGCCACCATTGAGCAGAAGGATCTGAAACAGTGCCCGCTCATCCATGAAGGTAGCCTGGATTCCGACTTGCTCAGTACATGGTTCAACATGGCCGAATCGTACTTCATGCATAAGGTTGTCGACAACACTAAGAAGGTTTCGCTCATTGCAACTGGCTTCCAAGATCCCCTCATCCGGATGTGGTACCGCACCAATCGTATCTCGCTTCAGTCGATGTCGTGGGATGATTTCGTGGACAAGATGTACAACCAGTGGCTTTCCGATGGATGGGATTCAGACTTGCATGCGGACATCCTCCGCATGACTATGTCCGAGTCCCAATCCTTTGAGGACTTCGTCCGCTCTGTGGAGGCCAAGAACATTCAACTCTTCCTCTCCCCCTCCTTGTGCTTGACGACAACACGCTCTGCACTACGATCACCCGTCGCCTTACTCGTCGCCTCCGCTTACTTGCTCAGTCTGACTCCATGGCCACCATCAAAAAGTACCACTCGTGGAAACAGTTGATGACCAGGGCCGACCGTGAGTACGCCTCACAGGTCTCTGAGCTTCGGTCTCAGCTCAACGTCCACGACAACAAATCTTGTTCTGACTCTCGTCCCAACTGTCGTCCCAACTGTCCTCCTCTCTCCTCTTCCTCTCGCCCAAACACCTCATCTTCACGCTCCTCCCACTCCTCTTCCCGTGTGCCGCCCCTCACCGAGGCGGAACGATCCTTCATCATGGCAAACAAGGGCTGCCTCAAATGTCGACGCCTCAACGCCGGTCACCTCCACGACACCTGCCCCAATGGCTTCCCCGACACCGCAACATACAAGACCCTCACCCAGGCCGACACCGACGGGACACCATCTTCCAACTCAAAGACGCACACCTTGAGCCGCAAACCGGTGGCAGCCGTCGTGCAGACTAACTCCCGCCCTCTTCTCCAGATGACCGCGCTACGCCCGTCAGGGTCATCTGCTCTGTCAACTCTAACGCCTCGCTGGGGACCGACTCCGATGACGAGGCTTGGGTCTCTGGCGGAGAGTGGGTCCTCTCATCACCCAGTATTGTCTGGTCCGCCCACCTCGTCTTTCCTTCTGTCTCAGCTAACTCTGTTGAGATGCTAATTGATACTGGATCCCCAGTTGTTCTGATTGAGGAACAACTTGCGAACACTTACAACCTACGCCACCACCAGCTTCACAAACCATTTGAGTACACTGACGTGTTTGACGGGGAGGAGCGTGTGGGGCACCATTCGTGCTCACTCTGGGTGTTGGCGCCCAACAGTTCTTTCTCCTCACGCTCATGTCGCGCGATCATTGTGCCCAAACTATGTCATCCCGTTGTACTTGGTACCCTAGGGTTAGTAATTCCTCAAAAGTACATTGCATTACGAACCGCGATGGTGGGCCCAGTATATGCTGGTTCGGGCTGAAACTTTTTGAGCATATACCCAAAGGTCCAAACCTTGCATTACGGAAACCACATGACCGTGGGAACTACTAATTCCTTGCCCTGCAGGGCCTGTAGTACAACAATAGCCTGGTGGCCAACAAGTTTGATGGCAAGTCCTAATCGAAATGGAGAATAGGTGGCGTGGCTCCAAACCTTATTTTCTACACTCCCATGAACCACACGATCCTGGAGCTAAGGGACAATCCAGGGTAGCATGTCTGTGTCACATTCTATGAGCCAATCTTTAACGCACAACTCCGCAGCAACCACCTCTGCTGGTGCCAGAATCGTTAAATCTCAATCAAATTGAGTTCTGTCCCGATCAAGGTGCATGTAGGCTTGTTGGAATCCCCTGATTTTTCCCTCCCCAGACCTAAGGGACAAACCGTATTTTGGTCATTTCCCTCTTGAACATTAATATAATGCTTTCTTTTTGTGCGGGAAAGCTTATGGATCTTGCGGAGGGCTAATCGAACTGAGTTTTTCCACGATATGCATGAGAGTATGCTTGTCAGGTCTGTATACCGATCTAATTTCATGACCTAAGGGACGAATCGAGATACGTCCAGAACTCGACATCCCGCATACCATAATGTACTTTCCCAGCACCAGTTTAGACCCCACTTTCTCAGGTCCCAATCGAAGTGGGCACAGCATGTATTTCAATATGAAGAGGTAGATACGATGCCCATGCATCCACCAAGTAGCATCCTGAGGGACAATATTATTTTCACCCAGTCAGCAGTCCACAATACGATTTTCTACTGTACCACAGTCGGAAAATCGCATATTTTAATTTATAGTGTACTCCAAGGGGTGACTTAGGGTTAAACACATACATTTTACAAGGTTTAGCTATTACACCCCCGGGAACGATGCGGTATTGGTCAATGATCTCTCTTGTTATAAGTTAGAACAGCGTAACACACAGTAGAGCCCTTGCAAGATCAAGGGACCTAATGCGCCGTGGAGCCGGGAACGTAAACAGTCCTCGTTCGCGACCACCATAACACTTCTTCGGCGCTGACCTACATTGTGTGCTCGTCGTGGACTCGGAGAAGTGTTGTGAAGGTCGCGAACGAGGACCCGTCACGTTCGCGACCCCATCACACATTAGGCTCTTTGAGGCCCCAGAGGCTCTAACAGGACTTCGGCAGGAAGGCATTACGATCTGCAGTGCATGCAAGTCTGAGAGAGCCCTCTGGGGTCTCTGACCTATATTTTGTGCTCGTCGTGGACTCGGAGAAGCGTTGTGACGGTCGCGAACGAGGACCCGTCACGTTCGCGGCCCTCCGGCAAACCACACAATATTATTATACCTGCCTGCGCACAACTCGTTAGAGCCTCTGCAAATTCACACGTCCTAATGCGCTGCGGGGCCGCGAACGAGACGGGTGCTCGTTCGCGACCACCATAACAATTCTCCAAGTCCATTTCGAGTCCACAGTAGAGGTCAGAGACCCCAGAGGGCTCTCTCAGCCGAGCATGCACCGCAGATTCTAATGCCTTCCTGTGGGGATCTCGTTAGAGCCGTTGAGGGATCAAAGTGCCTAATGCGCCGCAGAACGGCGAACGTAAATAGTCCTCGTTCGCGACCACCATAACACTTCTCCCGCGCTGACCTACATTGTGTGCTCGTCGTGGACTCGGAGAAGTGTTGTGAAGGTCGCGAACGAGGACCCGTCACGTTCGCGACCCCATCACACATTAGGCTCTTTGAGGCCCCAGAGGCTCTAACAGGACTTCGGCAGGAAGGCATTACGATCTGCAGTGCATGCTAGTCTGAGAGAGCCCTCTGGGGTCTCTGACCTTTATTGTGTGCTCGTCGTGGACTCGGAGAAGCGTTGTGACGGTCGCGAACGAGGACCGGTCACGTTCGCGGCCCCGCGGCGCTTTAGGACATGTGAATTTACAGAGGCTCTCACGAGATGTGTGCAGGGAGGCATTATCGTGTGGTTTGCTAGAGGGCCGCGAACGTGACGGGTCCTCGTTCGCGACCGTTACAACACTTTTCGCAGTCCACGTCGAGAGAGAGAGTAAATCTTCATCTTTATACTGCGTGAGCAGGCGAACAGATGCGCCAAGACGCATCTAGTATAGTTGTGTAGTCAATCAGCAAGTACTAGGTATATCGTATCGTATGTACTGTCGCTGTTTCAGTGAGACAGGGGGTGCGGAGTGTTATCATTCTCGTGTACAAGTCCAAGTGTCAGCGCCCGGTGGGATGTCTGTAAGCAAAGCAGTTCCCGTGGAGTACAGCTCATATGCAGCTCGGCGGTTGCGCCTGGGGGTAGTAGCTGCCGTAATGTTACGGTAGTAAGGAGGCGCCGCCCTTGCTATCTCCGCAACGCGGCTATGGTAATCCCAAACATCTTCATTGAATTGACACGGTTGTAATGCCAGCGCCACGCAGAGCGGTGATGACGGAGCTCCGCGCTCACAGTTATATATAGTGATGGTACATGTGCTGGCACCGGTGCCACCGCGTCCTCTCGCCCTCCCATCCATCCATCCATCTTGCCGTGCCATGTCATATCCCGGTGATGGCTCCAAGGCTCTTCCAAAACCTAGGGCATATGTCTCTCGTTTGACTGTGGACCCTCCCATCTCCGGGGCCACCCTGGGAGACCGTATTCGCATCGCTCAAGAGCGCCACTGGCCCTACGTGAAGAAATTCGTACAGGAAGCCAAGTCCGCGATGGACACTCAAACCAAAACCCCTTCAAGATCGGAGCGAGGGAGTTGCGCGCTTCAAAAGGTGATCCGCTCCGACCTCGTCAACAGCATGATCAGGGTCGTCGATGTGAGTGAAGTCTTAGCGGAGCCTATCTCGACAGGCCCTTGGAATTTTGAAACTCAGTACGTCACTCGCCTCTGACAGTCACACTAGACAGACATACTAATCTACCTCCGAGGCTTCCCAAATATGCCACTGAAGCCGAACTCGAATGTCCATGTGTGACAGTGATCGCCACCTTGGAAGACTGGTTGTATCCTCCTGATATTGTACCCCTTGCGACAGCCCGACCCAATCCACCTTCGCATAGCGGGCGGATCCACCGCTTCCACCTGTTCGTTCTAGGTGACAAAATTGTCGGCCAACAGAGACAGAAGGATGGCTCGCGTACGGATGTGTATCTGCACCTGGGTCTTTGGAACCGAGAGGAGTGCTACACATGGTTGAGGAGCAACGGCTACCCAAACGCGGGGACAGAGCAAGGGAACAAACACAAGCCCAGGTGTGTCACTGTCTGATCGGTCTACCGTCTTGGGGCAGCTCCAATGAGTTTTCTAGAACTAACCCTCCCGAGTGGTTCCGCGGTCGTATCTTCAATTGCGAGTTGAAAAAGACCTCCGTGCTCAAAGCCACAGTCCCGCTCATCGCCAGGCTTGACGAGCACGGCCTCAACCTACAGGCTTCATCAGCGAACCCTGAGAACAAAGACCACTGTATGTATGTTCAGGTAAGTCATCCCAATGTCGGCACGGTAGTCTGCTGACGCGTGCCATCAGGTTGCGTACCAAATGCAGACCTCGCGAACGGAGTGGGCGACTCTCGAGTGTCCCGAGTTCATCGTCATCTGCCACATGAGAGAGAGCGAGGGGTACGAAACCCTCTACATTGACGGTCCCTATCGACGACACGAGTCGGTCCTCGAGCCCCGGAATTGCCCACAGCCGTTGGAAATTTTTACGCTGGAGGATTACTTTAAGTTCATGGTAAGGGCATGGCTGGTGAGTTCTCGGTACCATGGTGTGCGGCGTAATCACTTATCCCCTCTCAAGCATGCACTTGACCTGGAGACTCGGCGTGCACAGGAGCATCCTAAAGAGTCCTGGCCTGATGATCTCCCCGAAGAGGACACACCACAGGACGTAGGACAGCCCTCGGGCTTACGTCTACGCGGCGGGGCTGCCTCTTCCGTCGGCTTCCTGGCCAACACCCGTGAACGCGGGTTGAAGCTGGCGGACCTCACCGGAGTAAACGCGATACGGAAGTGGTGGGCAGGTGTGGCGTTCAAGTCCTGCACCAAGATCATCTACCACGCCCGCGACGGGGGCGAGATCATCTCTGATCGCACAGGGGAAGCTCTCCTGCCCCATGGAGGTCTCATGGAGTCTGTGGTTCGCCGCCTGCTCCCGCGTGAGATCCACTTGTCGTGGAAGGATTGCGAGATGCTTCCGGGCGGCCGCATGGCCCAGTGTCAACGCGTGCGTTTCTGGGGCCACACGTTCATCCTCAAGTACAACCACCAGGACGCGCCCGAGGATGGACTTAACGTCGTCGCCGAGTACGACACCCTCCGCCAAAAGCACAGTGACAACGCCGAGCAGTTCAACAAGCTGCCCATCCCCGCCTACTACGGCTTGTTCTGCGACCAGTTCAATGCCGTCGACTCCCACACCATCCTCATGTCGGACAACGGCGACCCTGTCGACCAGGACTCGGAGCTAGCCGACCAGTTCCGGGCTGATCATCACATGTGAGTTGTCTGTGGCCTTCCGCTTCGCTGCAGTGGTCTAACGGTGTCCCAGCGTGGAGGTCTCCAATGGGATTGCGCGCCTCCGGAACGCCGGGTTTCCAGCGAGGGACCACGACAACTTCCACAATGTGCTCTACAATGGGAAGACAATCACGTTCTGCGACTTCTGCGATTGATCGCTGACATGCAGGGTTAGTATGCGGCTCTTCTCTGTCTGGCTGCCCAATTGTGCATGTGAATCGTTGTATTAGTACCCCCACCGCTCTCTCATTCATCCCAATCGATAGTTGCATCAGGATACCACGTCGTTGGCAGCATCCAGCATTGAGAAGACTGCTAGAAAAACAAAATCAGTAATGCAATATCGCACGAGAAGATGATGAGGACTGACCATTGCCTTCGCTGTTGTCGCAAATGGGCACACTGTGTAATCATGCCTCCCTGCGCACATCTCCTTAGAGCCTCTGCAAGGTCACACGTCCTAATGCGCCGCGGGGCCGCGAACGAGACAGGTGCTCGTTCGCGACCACCATAACAATTCTCCAAGTCCGTTTCGAGTCCACAGTAGAGCTCAGAGACCCCAGAGGGCTCTCTCAGCCGAGCATGCACCACCGCAGATTCTAATGCCTTCCTGTGGGGATCTCGTTAGAGCCGTTGAGGGATCAAAGTGCCTAATGTGCCGCAGAGCCGCGAACGTACACCATCCTCGTTCGCGACCGTCACAGCACTTCTACGAGTCCATTTCGAGTTCACAGTAGAGGTCAGAGACCCCAGAGGGCTCTCTCAGCCGAGCATGCACCGCAGATTCTAATGCCTTCCTGTGGGGATCTTGTTAGAGCCGTTGAGAGATCAAAGTGCCTAATGCGCCGCAGAGCCACGAACGTAAACAGGCCTCGTTCGCGACCATCATAACACTTCTCCCAGTCCCCGTCAAGTACACGATATATATATATGTCAGACACCCCAGTGAGCTCTCTCAGCCGAGCCCACCACTGCAGATCCTAACGCATCCCTGGCGGTTAGAGCCGTTGAAAGTTCAAGGAGCCTAATGCGCATTGGGCCGCCACAGCACTACCCGCTGCAGGCGACTCAGTCAACTTACCACTGGCAGACAAGGATGTGCTGCGCCGCAGCCCCTGGCTGAAAAGACATATAGCACTACCCGTTACAGGCGACTGACTTACCACCTGCCAACATGCGTGCTGCGCCCCGATCAATATCATACAAAGCCGCCGATAGCACTACCGGTTACAGGTGACTCAATCAAATACGTGCTGCGGCCCCTGTCAAGATCATACAAAGCACCCCCCAGTTAACTTGTACAACGTCAAACTTAGTTCAAGTTCGTGCTGCGGCAGGCCGTCGCCATCCCATATAAGAGCCGGACTACGCGTCCGCATTCGAAGCAGCCGATTTGAGACTGTGCCGCCCATTCATCATGCCTGACACTGCCCAGCCCCCTTATCCGGATATTATTCGTTGGGTAAATGATGAGCTGACATGCTGACATTAAATATCTGACCCAACTGACAAACTACGGTTTCAGTCGACCACTGTGAGGAGCGTGTTCTATCCCGCCGGCGAACCCAACCCTTTCCCGGTGATGGTAACCATCTCGCACTTTCAACTCCCCAGAGGAGTCATACTCCACGTCCCCGCGCTCGTCCCGTCAGGAGTTCTGCAGTGGGGGACGCCAACAAGACGTGTTGACTTCATCATTCCTGGGCTCCGAGAGCGACAATTCAAAGTGGTGTATGTGCCTGGTTACCCTGAGCTGGACCCCGAGATCGACCCCTCCGCCTGCCGCCCTTTCCTGATCTTCGGACAACACGGAGGAGACTATGTCGATCTTGCCGATTCGGACGATGAAATTGTCCAACGCATCGCCGATGCGTAAGTCCCATTCCATTTTAATCTCCAAGTTCCACTGAATCCTTAGCATGCGCACTGTGATAGCATGAGATCATACGGTCTGGACGTACCTTCATCCCCGGTCCACCTGGGCCCTGCGCCAGCCTCGACAGGAAGCTCTACTTAGTGTGGTTGGTACGCGTACGTGTGTGTGGTAAAAGAGGTTAGATGGATCACTAGAGTATAGCTACACAAATACGAACCACTCTGAAGGAAAGCTGCTCATCGGGAACAATTTCTCCACGTCCACAGTTCCAGCACACATTAGTGTGAGCATGTACTGCACAGCTCTAATGAGTCGCTGATCCTCACCGTCATTCACCAGTCCGAACCAGCATCCAGAGACAGTGAGAAGAGAGTTAAACAGGAGAGATTCTAATAGTCATTTCTGGTCGCGCACGGCCAGTGCCCAATTGTGTTAGTGTCTCCGCGGTCCCGGTCTGGCGCCCACCCTGACCATCGTCACGCAATTGTGCTGCGATTGTGCCACGATTTAATCAAAGTGTTCCTGTGTGATTCCGTCTAGCGCCCAACCGTGACACCATGGTCACGCAATGGTGCTGCGATTGTGCTACGATGGTACCACGCCTTCACAGTGTTCCTGTGTGATTCCGTCTAGCGCCCAACCGTGACACCATGGTCACGCAATGGTGCTGCGATTGTGCTACGATGGTACCACGCCTTCACAGTGTTCCTGTGTGATTCCGTCTAGCGCCCAACCGTGACACCATCGTCACGCAATGGTGCTGCGATTGTGCTACGATGGGACCTCACTGCAGAAAACATTGCCGGTGACTTGGTCACTATACTGTCTTAGGGTTATGAAGAGATTATGGACCTTTGGGTCGGCTCGGGGTCGACTTTGGGTGGGAGACTGAGCCCTAGCGTAGGGTTTGCCCAACCACAGCCTAGGGTTTATCAACCCTAGAATAGGGTTTATTCACCCCTCCGCAACGCACCCACTCACGTGCCGTACGGTGCACGTGTGCATTTGCTACGCAATTTATACTGTGGCGCGCGGCGCAGCACCACAAACTGTGTAGACAGGTGTGCGTGCACGCGCCATGCTCGGAAAAATATGTACTGGCCCGTCACGACCTCCTCTATGCAGTGATACAGTGCACGAGAGGTGCACTTGCCATCCTCACCCTATAATCTCCAACTCGAGATACCCACCTCCGACATGTACTTCATCTGCACCGCACGTCCCATAGAACCGCACGTTCTCGTTCGCCGGACTCGCAAAAAATATGTACTTGTAGCTCTTGAAGAGCTCGATTTTTGAGCATAGCGGACGTGAAATACTTTGCTCAATGTCCTTCACAATCTCAAGTACCGGTGCGCCCAGCTCTCATTCTCGACTCAGAAGTAGCTGTCAGTGATTCCAAGCTGATGCCGCACTGGACGAGCCAAGGTTGCCGTCCCGAAGCTGAATACCTGGGCAGCACAAGTCTAACTGGCCTGAGACGAGCAGTGCATGTGTGTGCTGTTCGCTAGCATCCCGTCCCCTCGGCGCCCGGCCGGGCGAGGGATGCTAGTCGACAGCACGCACACGCACTGCTCACCTGCCATGTGGGACTTAGGGTACACACTGTTTTAGATTAGGGTGCACACTGTTTCAGATAAGGGGACTAAAGAGTCTAGACGTGACAATGTCTCAGATCGCAGCCTCTATAGCTGAGACTTTGCCTTCATGTATATAAGCTCAAGAGATGTGGATAGAAACACTAGGAAACCCCTTCCCCCCTCTGTCATCATAGCACCTGTCGGACTCCTTGACCAGCGGATGGATGAGCAGACACCACGTAGAGGACGCCCTTTATTGAGGCCGGTGCCAGTGCCCGAGCGTACTCTCAGAGGTGAGCGTGATATGTGATGCTACTTAGTGTTCTCATTAACATTGTAATCCCAGACGAAATGCGAAGCTGGATGACAGAGATCAGGCAGGGTTATAACACCATACAACGCAGGAGGGTCAACGGCGGGACAGCGCCCAGTCACAACGTCGATTGGTCGGATATGCCAGAACTCGGTAAGTTCTGCATTACTATTGCTACGGACATTACTAACTGGCTACAGAGGATGTCCCGGACTCGCACTCGCCCTCGGACTCGGAAGGGTCGGCAGACGAAGAGGAGGGTGCAGCGCTCACGGAGAGTGATCGCGTGAGAGCGGAGGCCAGGAGCCCAACCGAGGACGCAGCGGTGCGTGTGTGGGGCCCCGCCCCATGGCCGTCAGGGACAGTGGTCGGCGGAGAACACCGCAACGCACTCACGAGCTCCGGTGCGGAGGACACGTCCACGCCGTCAGAAACGGGACTCGGAATTGAAGCACCGTCGACGACGTCGGAGCGGGAGTCCGACGGGATGAAGAGGCCGTCTGCGACGTCCTCCAACGTGGTGGAACACGAACATGGTGTGGACGGTAGCAACGGGCCGTGATGTGTGGATGAACGGTTCGAGGCGGTGGGATGAGGGGCTCACGCGGCTGTGCAGAGAGGACGCTCGCATGCGCAGGTACAAGGGATGAGGGACGTCGCGGACGTCCATGAGACGTGGAGAGTGGTGCGAAGTGCGGGGCGGCGGGTTAGGGGGGTGTCGCACGCACTGCTCACCTGCCATGGGGGACTTAGGGTGCACAGTGTTTCAGATAAGGGTGCACAGTGTTTCAGATATAGGGACTAGATAACCATCTTAGACCAGTGCCTCAGATTGTGAGACATCACTCAGGTTGTGTATATAAGAAACGTATCTTCAAGTAACAAGTGATGGCTCCCCTTCCCCTCCCTCTCCCCCCCATCACAACAGCTCCTGTCGGTCTTGTCGAACAGATGATGGAGAACTTAGATCCACCCCCCCCTCCACCCCCAGACAGAAACCTTTCGGCGTTCTACCTCGGGATCAGGCAAATGGTGTTCTTTGGGGTGAGAAATGGCAGAGGTGCGTATTGGTGTCGCTACTGCATGCTCTACTTACCAAAGTTCATAGACGACTTCTGGGGGGAGACTGGGCCTGTCACACAGACTGCCGGCGGCGTCACGGAAACGGACAACGGAAGCGACTGTTCAGACATGCCATCGCTCGGTAAGCATTGCTGCGGTACTACTGACATTGATGCAACTAACTACATATCTTTGTATTCTACAGTGTCTGTTTCGGATTCGGAGGAGGAAGGAAACGACGAGCAAAGGACGGAAGGAGCTGCCGAGAGCACGGAGACACGCGAACGGCCTGAAAGCAGTGTCGTGGACGAGGCCCTTCTGCGCAACTGGGCGAACTTGCATGGAGGGCGCGAGATCTCGCCGTCGACGACGCCCGAGCACGCAGCGGGGGTTGCGTTCTGCCCTGGCGCCTGGCCACCAGCTGGGACGTCGGAGACGGCTGTCGACGGAGAGCAGCGCGACATGGACGCTACGGACGGGACTCAGGCGTCCACGATGCCGGCGGGCGGAACCGGCACAAGCGTCCAGCCTTCGGAGGACACTAACCGGACGTCGTCGACGGCCATGCGGCGCGACGTTCGCGCGCTATCTGTCACCGGCGCCGACAGCCCACAGACGTCCACGACGCCGGACGGGGAGTGCACGATCTCTACAGCGGCAGACTGTGCGGCCGGCGTGAACGTCGTCGAAGACGTGACTGTCGGCCCGGCCATCGTCCACGGGGGATTGGCATGAGACGTGGCGGCGAGTGGTGCAGGGGATGAGCGCTGTGGAGGCGGACGTCCACGACGTCCGCTGGGCGGCGGACGCACATGAGCGGGCCGCGGGGGATTGGCATGAGACGTGGCGGCGAGTGGTGCAGGGGATGAGCGCTGTGGAGGCGGACGTCCACGACGTCCGCTGGGCGGCGGACGCACATGAGCGGGCCGCGGGGGATTGGCATGAGACGTGGCGGCGAGTGGTGCAGGGGATGAGCGCTGTGGAGGCGGACGTCCACGACGTCCGCTGGGCAGCGGACGCACATGAGCGGGCCGGCGGGGGCGGACAGCAGCGGTAGCAACCGGAATGTAGATCTGCTCGATTTATTAGTCAGTGATGTCAGCGGAATGAGAAAAAGAAAGCGACTCACTTGTATATAAGGAGGCGGACGAGGGTGTCACCTCTGACAACTTTACCCCCACCGCACTCATCATGCTGCTCGAAGTCCAGCCCGGATGCTCCCTGCCGAACGGCACCGTCCACCAGTCACTGGAGCGTTCGGAAACGTTCTTGGACTCCAGCGAGGAGGAGGCAATGCGACTTTTCAGCATGTACCGGTCGTCGATACACGAGAACACCTGGACGACCGTGGAGGCATCGGAGCGCGACGCGAAATCCGAGGACCTTGGCGCGGCCTTGGAAGCCGCCGTACTCGAGAATCCTGACGACGTGGAGGTCGTGCACCGGTTCATCTTGTACATCGCTACGCGCGGCGTCAACGGCGGGACGACGGCGGCGGGGTCCGTGCGGGAGGAGAATGCAGGGACATCGGAGGTCGACACGACGTTGGAGAGCGAGTCGGAAGGAGAGGAGGGGTCCACGACGTTGGAGAGCGAGTCGGAAGGAGAGGAGGGGTCCACGACGTCGGAAAGCGAGTCGGCCGGCGACGGGACGTCCTCGACGTCAAGGTTTGGCGCGGAAGCCGTCGCGGCGGGCGAGCACAGTTCGGCGGTGCTGATGGAGGGGCAGGCGACCCCCTGGACGTCATCGTGCGACTCGGAAACCGATGCGGCGGCCGCGAGGAAGTCAAATGTGCGGGCGACGTCTTGGACGTCCGGATGCGACGCTGCGGGTGGGGACAAATCGGTGGGGCAGGCGGAGGGGCAGGCGACGTCCTCGACGTCCGTTGTAGCCTCGAAAGGTCGGGTGGAGGACTCACCGGTTGAGGTCGACGCGGAACATAAGGCGGACGCGGATAACAAGGCGTGGGGTTGGTCCCGGGGTGGTTTCGCGGAGATGCTTGGCCACCTGTTACGCTCGACCGCATCTCCTGCCGTCTGCATGAAGGAGGAGGAGGAGAACGTCGCGCGGAAGGCCCACGAGTTCGAAACGGTCTTGAAGGGTTGGTCGGAGGAGGGACGTCAGGAGAAGGCTGATGGGGCGGGGCCGGAATGCGAGCGGTCGGAGGAGGAACGGATGTGAGTTGTATTGAACGGAGTCTGACATTGAAATTGTTAGCTTTGCAAATGAATCAAGAGCTGTGCGACTCACTTAGTGCTCGGTTTGATAGGAGATGGACGGTGTTCAGAACTGAGTGGTGTGCCGATGGCTGGGTTGCCGGTGGTGAGCTGCGCACAGGGAACGAAAGGGCTCAGTCAGACGGGCGTCGCGGACGTCGCGGACGCCGTCCGGTCGGGGAAGATGATAGTTGATCGAGATCGGGGCTTAGGTACCAGGTTGTAGGGGTGCCAGAAACCGCGCCGGGCGAGTAGCTTGCTACGAGATAGAGCTGGGAAAGCTGAACGACGGGAGATGGGCGCCGCGGACGTCCAGCTGCCGCGATGTAAACGTAAGAGGGGGGCGTTGGATGGGAGTACTTGAGGATAGGTATGCCCAGACGGCGTAAATGATGTCTCACTTACGTCGCGGTAAGTATCCAGTCCGAGCTAGGGGGACCCGGATTGTCTTCAGCGAATCGAAAGTTGCAGGCGGCGTAGAAGTTATCGGGTCGATACAAGATGTCGTGCGAGGAGCAAGAGAGAGTGAAGTGGAGGAGGGCGAAGCTCGAGAGCGTCGCGAGCCGAAATTGGGCAAACGCACGTGACTTGGTGAATCGCGATCACATGGTCCGCGCCTAGCCACGTTCGACGCGTGGACTCTACTCTTCCTCCTGCTTCTCCTCCTCCCCCTCGATCTTTCTCGATATCAAGAAGAGTATGCTCATTACGACCAAAGGTATATCTCATGGACTGCGTGAAGATGGCGTGATAATCGGTTCTTTAGCTCGACCAATAAGCGCGATCGCTCCGGATCGTTACAGGTAACACAAACTCGCCCCTGTTGGGCTCCAATGTACACTAAGATTGTGTAGATTTAGATCGAGGACCCTTTTCGCCGCACGAAGGAATGCGTACAAGTCGCTCCGGCCGTCTGGGGCTCAATCGCGTTGGACTGAGTACGTCGCGCTTCCGGCGATCAAATATTCACTGCTAACTTCGTGATCCAGGCACCGAGGACTCCTACACACGCCCGGATCAACTCAACACCGGGAATATGTAAGCTTGGGTACATGGTGCGTACCTGGGCCAATTTAGTCGCGTCCGCTTTACCCGAGCATGATTACTGAACGTCGCGCTAGGAATGGCGTCACAGCCGCCCCGACGTTGCATCCGTCCCTCAGAACGCGCTGTGTAATGCATGTGGCGCTGGCTCGTACGCCCGACGATCAGGAATGCTACCGTGAGTGTGGTAGGGTCTATCATTGGTTGGGGCTAATGCATTCTCCGTGTTCCAGACAGCCTCGCCCCGCCCCAACGTTCCCGTTATGAGACAGCCCCCAGTACCCACCTCAGTCCGTCAAGGGGCGTCTGGGACGTCGGGATCCGTAGTCAGACGTCACGCCGGGTCCATAGCCTTTTCGGGACGTGCCGCGCGCGACGCAGCGGCACCTTTATTCAACCAGAGTGAGTCCTTGACTTATCCACATTCCGCTCTGACGTTCCATGCTAAATAGGCTGTTCTGTGGCGCAGATACCCCCTGAAGCGTATATTGATCAGAAACACACACACCAGCATGATCGTATACAACGCGCTGGGGGGAGAGCACAGCCCAATCGCCCTCTGCTCAGATGCGTATATAAGGTGCGCGCGACACGCGCGACCCCTCCCTTTCCCCCCAGTTTGCACGCTACGCACACTTTCCACCATGGCTCCCGTCCCTCTCGTCGCTGTCATGCTCGACTTCGCGATGTCGAGCCCGGATCCGATCAACAACCCTGCGCCCTGGTTCTACGACGAATGGATCGACATCACCGGCCGCGACCATCCTCCCTGGGCCGATGTTTCGACCCCGCAGTCCGCCGGTATGACCCCGGATAACCACGACGCTGTGAAGGCCTACGTCAGGAGGTACGTCGCGATCACAGATGCCCGCGACCGCTTGGAGTTCTCGCTCTCTGGGAGCCCTGAAGGCCGTACCCCGTACGATGAATCGGGTCGTCAGGCCCTCGCCGACTGGTTCACTGGACAATGGCGCCTTTGGGACGTGAACACCATTTTCGACGAGTGTATGGTCAGAGCGAAGCGCGACGTTTATTTCCTCGCAGCAAACAGCCCGACCGGGAACACGGTGCGTGTTCTACATTCTCTTCGACATGTCCACTTACCCCGCTTTTAGATTGGTGGTATGGACAATAGTCTGGTCGCGCTCGCATATCCGGAGATGGCCATCCGACTCTTCGGCAACGATAGCATGCTCGAAGATACACTTCCGCTGCCGGAAGTCCTCCGCTTCCTCCGTCGCATCACGGCGCTCTCTTTCAACCGCTACCGCAAAGTTCTGCGTGGACGCATCGCGTCCGTCTCTGCGCTTCAAACCAAGGTGGACCAGTCCTACGCTGGTAAGTTCGGTCGTATGTGTCTTATTCATACTCTAATCTCCATTGTAGCACTACAGAATGGCGACTTCACCCCCGTCCTCATTCGGGCATACCTCCGGGACACTCAGAGCCTCCTCTTGAAGCTCTCGCTTTTCAAGGACAAGTCGCGCAAGGTTCGATGCGCCGAGTACAAGGAGCAGCTGGAGGAGATGCACGCTACGGTGCTAAAACGCGGCCCCGCGATCATCAACAGCAGTACGTACCCGCACCTCGTACACTCGTTTGATTGCGCACTGACCGCCCGGTAGAACTTTCACCGTTGTTGCGAGACGCCCTTGCGCAGCTTCCGACAGCCGAGGACGTCGATTCTGTCCTTCAAGCCATCGACGACTCCATCGCTGCGACCGACGAAGAACAGCACGAAGCCGTGCTTCCGAACCCGGTCGACTCGGAACAGATGAGCTGGGCTGAGGGCACCGAGAAATTCTCGGAGCTGGAAACCGACGTCGTCAACAGGCTCCTCGGACTTGCGGCGGACGGGGTTATCCCGGGGTTCAATCTTAAAGTCGACCCGTACGGCCTCACCACGCCTTGGACTCCCGAAGGTCGCGCCGTCCTCGACAGCGATCAGGCACGCGAACTGGTCCTACACTGGCATCAGAAGGTTGGCCTGCTCCGTATGCTCGAGAACTTGATGCACGCTATGCCGCTCTTGCTCATGGACGAGGTTGGCGTGGGCAAGACTGCGCAGGGAATCGCTCTCATTGCGATGTACGCCATGTACCTCGCATACCGCAAGTCCGATCCCGAGAACCGACGTTTCCCCGGGATGTTCAGTGCGTGTTTTCCTCTCGTCTTCATTTCCCGCTAATCTGAACGTTCTTCAGCCGACGCACAGTTCCCCGGCGGCCCGGGTGGCAACTTACCGGACCGTCCGCACATCATCGTCGCTCCCGTTGGCCTCATTCAACAGTGGCTGGCCGAGATACAACGCTTCATCAAGCCCAAGTGGTTCAGCGTGGTTCCGTATCTTGGAGCGTTCAAGTCATCCACTCGCGCGGAGCACTGGAGGATATGGGACACACTGATCGACTCGCCGATGCACCAGCGCATCTTGCTCGTCAGCACTGCGGTAAGTTCTCTACCAGCCTTATCCCGTTCCCGTGGTACACGATCTCACCTTTGCGCAGGCAATAAGATCCGACGCTGAGCAATACTTCCGCAGTCCGACTTCGAATGAGAGCCGTACCGAACGTCTGGAGCCCTCGCGGCGCGTCGAGTCTGCTGACGACAAGTCGACGTTGTTCGCCACCGGGCGCAACTACGGCATTTTCATCTTAGACGAGGCGCATACCATCCGAACTCTCAATCTGACCAACCTCGCGTGCACCGAGCTGCGACACCGATCCGCGATGACGGTCGCGATGACCGCGACACCCATTATGACATCTCCGCAGGTACGTCTGCGTCCCGGGTCGACCGCGGCGTTCTGTATGCTCACGCTGTGTGTCCAGGACCTCTGCAACATCGGAAGGTTCCTCGGGCTCCGCACGTTCATCAAAGACGCTGCAACCATGGAGGGCTTTCGGAAGGCCTTGGAGCGGGAAGTTCGTCGCGAACGCCAGCTGCGTAAGGAGGGGGAGGGCGAAATCAAACTTGCTCGCGCCCTCGTCAAGGGACACAAGACTCAAGCCGAAGAACGGAAGGACTACAAGGCCATCCTGACCATGTGGATCGACGCGATTCGAGCAGGATACAAAGATATATTCGTCCGCCGGACGATCAACTCTGTCGACTACCTCGGGCGTCCCATTTCCGGGCTGGAGAGGTATCGTGAGTACCCGCTGCTCCTCGAGCTCACGCTGGAAGAACATCGTGTGCAAAACGACCTAGCGGATGAGATCGCTAACGAGGGTGTCACGACGAAAAACCTTCAGGTGAGTTTCAAGTCGTTGATAGTACTTTCAGTTGCTCGAGGTTGTGATGGGCGTTGGGGACGTCTCGTGTTTCGCTCATCGTAGCAAGAGACGTCCTCGACAGCTGGAACGTCGAGGACGTCCGGCAAGTGGCCAGTGTTGGTATACTCAGGTGCTCGCACAGGCGACGGGAACTGCAGATGCGATGCTCTGGCACTGAGCTGCGCAGCGGAAGTCCACACACAGCGACGTCGCGGATGTCCGCGGAGCGTCGATACGCTACGACGCCTGCGTTTCGCGCAGCACACGGACGTCCGAGACGTCCGCACTGTGCACAGTATTACTATCTGCGACGTCCGGGACGTCTGCACAGCTGTCAGCGTGTGCCGTATCTCCAGGCGCAGTGCGCGGCAGTCTACACGGACTGCCGCTCAGTGCGCGCAGCCTGCGGCGGACGTCCGCGACGCCCCGCTCTGCGCGGACTGTCCCTCCTCCCGCGCACCTGTATCTCCAGGTGCAGTGCGCGGGAGTCTTGATGGACTGCCGCTCAGTGCGCGGAGCCTGATGCGGACGTCCGCGACGCCCGGCTCAGCGCCGACTGTCGCTCCTCCCGCACCTGTATCTCCAGGTGCAGTGCGCGGGAGTGTTGACGGACCCGGGACTGCCACTCAGTGCGCGGAGCCTGCGGCGGACGTCCGCGACGCCGGGTTATGCGCGGACTGTCCTTGCTTTCGCACTAGGTACGTGCAGCCAGGACGAGCATGCACCGGTCCCTACAACTCCCTGTCATGCTGAGGTCAGGACGTTCCGGACGTCGAGTCATCCCACGTCTCCGCTCTGGCAGCGTCGTCCCGGACGCTTGCGCGACCTCCTCAGGTCGTCTGCGGACGTCCAGGGCGTCGCTTTCCACGGCGGTTGGGTGTGCCGCTCTTGACAACCTAGCTACGCACGTGGAAACCCGTCACTGGCTAAGCTTTGCGCGGTGTGTACACAGACGTCGCGGACGTCCTTTCTCGCGTATATCTGCGTGTGTAGCATGTGCAGCAAGCTGATCAATGATGCGTTTGCAGGCTTTCTACCTCGGAATTCGACAGGCTCTCTTGCATTTGGTCCTCGCTCACCTCGGCGAGGCTGACTGGCCCAGCACCCGGCTCTACCGCGACAACCCGTCCACCAAGATCGACACCCTCCTCGCTCTCGTCGCTCATCATCTAAGCGCTCCGGGCATGCCGCCGCTCACGGTTGCCGATTCCGCCACCAATGCGCTGTCCACGCACCCCGATTACTTACCGCAGGAGGACGGCACCCCCCCTGTGCATACTATCGTTCAAGACGAGAAGCATGGGCCGGACCGTATCGTTGTTTACCTCGCTTTCCCTAAAAACAACTGGATTGTCGCGAAGGTGAGTTCGCGCACGCGCTCAAGGTCACACTGCATTACTCACCGTTTCGTCAGGCTTTTCAAGAGGCCAATGTCAATTTCGTCGAGATCCGTGGCTCAAAGACGCCAACCGCTCGCACCGAGGCCCTACGTCGCTTCAAAACCGATCCCGATTGTCGGGTCCTCCTCCTCTCCGGGGTTGGAATGGTCGGACTGAACATAGCTTGCGCGAACATTATGATTATAGTGGTACGTTTCTCTTGCTGCTTGCACTTGCGGGTTGCAGCTGACATTGTACTTGTCTTCAGGACACTCTTTGGTCAGCACAGGAAGACTCGCAGTTGATTGGACGCGTTTGGCGTCAACCTCAGCCGAAACAGGTTCACGTCTACCGCCTTATCGGCCGTCGGTCCTCCGATGTTTTCCTCAACAATATATCGTTCGATAAAGCTCTAATGCACGCCGCATTCGTCGAGGCTTCAATGTCTATGAGTACGTCCTTTACAAGAGTTCCTTCGGGCCTCTTACTCACTCGAGGGGTTTAGAGCGCGCGTTCACAGTTCCAGACGAAGATCTAGAAGAGCTCTCTGCGGAAGCGGGCGACCAACCCGACTCACTCCGCGAGGACGAGACCATCGATATTGAAGTCGACACCATTTCCGGGACGCGTGGGCGGGGAGGAGGCCGTAACCGAGGCTCTCGGGGCGCAAACTCTGCCGGACGCGGCCGCACGCGCAATCGGATTACCGGCACCAACGCTGGCAGCAACTATCCTCCTCTCACAGGCTCCGCGTCGTATCGCAAGAGGAAAGAACCTCCCGCCAGTGAACAAGGCTCCTCCGCGTCTGCGCAGCCTGCGAAGTCTCGTAAGGCTCCCAAGTCGGCTAGCGTGGTCGACTCTGACTCCGACGACGACGGCGATCCCTTGGCCTCCGCCCACACGACATCTCAGTCCACTTCCGCCAAGGCATCTCGCTCTGGGCAGCCCGTAGCCAGCACGAAGACCTCATCAGCCGCTAGCGGTAGGGCCCAGAAGGCTGCGGAAAAAGCCGCATTCGCTCTCCTCAACCCCGAAGAACAGGCCGCGGCGATGGCTGCCAAGAAGCAATTGTCTGCGGCGAAAGCCAAGGAGACTCGCGCGCGGAACAAAGCTCAGAAGGAGGCCGCCGCCGCCGATGCGGGCACGCCTTCCGCGAAGAAAACCACCGCTCCCAAGGAGACTCCGCAGGGTGGTTCTTCGGCGCAAGAAACGCGTTCGAAGTCGTCTCCGGCGGATCCTCCGAAGGACCTCGCGAACGACGCCGCTCGTGGCCGTCGTACCCCTGAAGGCGCTAGTGGTTCCGTCGCGAACGACCCCGCGCACGATCCGAACAGTGGCCGGATTCCGAGCAACGGCACGACGGGCTCCGGGATCGAGGAGACCGGGTCGGACGGGCAGAAGAGCGGGCAGGACTCGCTCGGGGGCCCTGGCGTAGAGAAGAACGGGTCTGACGGGCGGACGGCGACGACAAACGGCGCGACGGGATCCGCGATCGAGGAGACCGGGTCGGACGGGAAGAAGAGCGGGCACGACTCGCTCGCGGGCCCTGGCGTCGAGAAGAACGGGTCCGACGGGCGGAAGAGCGCGCTGGCGACGACGAACCGCACGACGGGCTCCGGGATCGAGGAGACCGGGTCGGACGGGAAGAAGAGCGGGCACGACTCGCCCGCGGGCCTTGGCGTCGAGAAGAACGGCTTGGACGCGCAGAAGACTGGGCAGGACTCGCCCGAGGGCCTCGGTGTCGGGCAGAGCGGGTCGGACGGGCGGAACGGCACCTCCCGCTCCACGGGCGACAAGGACTCCTTCACCGTCGACGAGATCCGTGACCACAGCCCGGGTACACGCGGGAACGACCTCGAGGGCGACAAGTCGCTTGGCAACCGCGACCACGACGATGCTTCAAATGGCCCGCCTTCCGAGAACGACAATCCGCCCATGGATGTCGACCCCCGTCGCGCTGAAGGCCACACCTCCGAGAACGAGGAGGAGCGTCGCGACGACAACTCCCTCGGCCTCGGGCCACAAGACGGCGAGTCTTCGCTCACGGAGATCATAGAGGACTGGGAGAAGCTTGCGCCGGAGCCTTCGACTGCCCCACGGCGCTCGACTCGCGTGAAGACATACGGCACGCGCAAGGCGACTGCGATGGCGATCGAGTCTTCCGAGGACGAACGCGAGCCTTCCGGGTCTCCTGTACGCCCGAGAAAGAAGGCTAAGAAGGTGAACGTAGCGTCCGATTCCGGGGAAGGTTACGACCCATCCCCTCCACAGAAGAAGGCGAAGAGGGCCTCCACCAGTGGAGATACTCCACTCGGCGAGCAGTCTTCGCCGAAAGCCACCTCCTCATCCACCAGCACGGGCCCTCGCGGCCATCGTCGCCCCGTCCAGGACCAAGCGTCAGGACTCGGGCTGGTCATCAAACGGTCGGTCGGGAGTGGGAGTCTGCCTACATCGCGTGGTGTTGGATCTGGTAGTAAGAGTCGCCCTCGTAGTTGAATTTGTACACCCGTAGTCGGCAACGATACATCTCGTGCGTGAAATGTAGTCACTTTGTTTGAGCTGTGAGGCAAATCACGCACGACGCGGGCGGACGTCCTCGACGTCCGCGCGGTTGCGGCAATGCGCAATTTACTCTCTCCAAACGGGTGACATTTACCTTCGCGTTCGCGTCCGCATTGCTTGATCATTGACCATTCAGGACATGTCGGCGCACCGTGTAAAAGGACGTTTGCGGCGTCCAAGACGTCGCGCACTTGGCGGTGTGCTTGGGCGAGCTCATTCCCTTCTGAGACAGCGCACAGGTATGGTCCGGAGGACGTATGGGACGCCCAATCTCCGTGCTTGGTGTGCGGTTGATCAGTGGACGGCATAAGCAGTGAGGTGGCGCTGTGCACGGCGGGAGAGCGACGTCCAGGACGTCCGTCTCTCTTTTCGGCTCGGCGAAGCACATCCCGGTTTCTCTCTCGTAGCCTGTGCACGTACGCGACGGCCACGCTGGGATGTCCGGCTTTGACCCGGGCTCTCGCGACGGCCTGTTGCCTCCCTCCGAACCTGCCCGCGTATGCGCCTGAGACGTCTCGGACGTCTGCCTCCTTCTCGCCGTCTCACGTTTGCCTGCTTGCTCCCTCCCTGGCAACAACCTTGCGCGAGGACGCGTGGGCGACGTCCAGGACGTCCGGCTCTCTCCCGCATCCTCTTGCGTGCCTCCGCTCTCCATTGCGACCTTCCGCTAGCATATTTGGGCACCGTTCGCGTGGGCGACGTCCAGGACGTCCGGCTTTCTCCCGCACCCTCTTGCCTGCCTCCGCTCTCCATTGCGACCTTCCGCTAGCATATTTCGGCACCGTGCGCGTGGGCGACGTCCAGGACGTCCGGCTTTCTCCCGCACCCTCTTGCCTGCCTGCGCTCTCCATTGCGACCTTCCGCTAGCATATTTCGGCACCGTTGTCACGGTGTTTGTGGCCCGGACGACTGATGTGACAGCCCCCATCCTCTCTCTCGGGTTGGTACAACTACTGACACGGCACACGGACATCTAGGACATCCGATGCCCACGGACTCGGAATACCACCCGTGTCCTCTGCCTATTCAACTGTCGGGACATTCATTGCGGTGTGTTTTATTGCTTAACATTGTTCCCTGGTCTGCGCACGGTTCATCCTCGCTCTCATCTCTGCGCTCTTATACGTCCTACGCCACCTTCACCTCGGTACAGTCTACCTTGACATAAACTTGTACACAGGCTCTTGAGACACTCGAGCTGCCCGAGCACACAACATGAACATCCCGCCATTCAACAATGATGCTCTCCCGAACGGCGGCGACTGTAGAAACTGCGGCGATGTCGACTGTTCATTGTATTTCCACCCTGCCATCAAATAACCCTGTTTGCGAGACCTGTGTGAAAATACATTGCAACAGCAGCTTTCACGGAAACAGGTGATGCAGTTGTCGCAGCCGGAAATGACTCAGACGGATCTCAGAGCATACTCACCGTTGAAGCCACCATTGCCGCTACCACGACCACCACTCACAACAGGAGGATTACGGGAAGAGGGAAAATCAGTTACGGGCTGACAAGGATGATACAATGGACACTCATGAGAACAATAACACTCTCACATACTCTGGCTGTACCGTCTCCTAGAGATAACATGTATGATATAACTATAACTTGAATCACCTGCTCACGTAGGATAAATACGAAGATTCTCTCTCTCATTGTGCAATAGCAGTGATGCTTTATAATAACCGTACACATTGTTATTCTCGAAAATAGACGTGCTTTATAATAACTATATATATTGCTGTTTCAGATTAATCAATCAGATTATCTGACAATGATCAAACAGTGTGATCTGATAATCATTTCGATGTGCGTGCCTGGAAAATTTAGCTTCAGTGGCACTCTGCAGAGTATATAGTCTGAGCCATTCTCATGGCACCCAATTTGCATCTTCTTTTCTACCCCCATCTTCTCAGTTGCTCTATCTCAGTCACTCTACCTCAATACTATGGAGCATCCTGACGAGTTTCTGCGTCCAGTCCATCTTGGTCTTTCTGATCTTGTCGACCATGCTCAAGCTCTTATACAAGAAGGAAGCGAGAACAGCATCGACCAGTTCATCAAGCTAATGCTTGCTGGACGTCTCACTGTAGATGACGAGGAGCGACGTGTAATTGTCAATCCACGTCAAGGAGCTATATTCCCTACCCGCCCGATGGTTTCGTTCCGGGGGGACTTCGACTCTTTGATTGGATTCAGCACTCGCCTGCCTATCAAACATGCCCTCTCCGTCTATCCGGTTCCCTCATTCACAGATACATTGACCAAGAGCATTCATATCTCATTGACAGTAGTAAGTTGTTGGCAATGTAACTGCAATATACCTTAGCATACTAACATTTGGTTAGGGGGATCGTCATATCCCAGCCCATAAAATCCCCAACATATGTATTGGTCGCTTTGGACTCCGCCGTCAAGTACGCCTCTTCTTCCCTCAGCTCTACCGTGAGGATCTTCCTCCCGCCATCCAGTCTGTCGATATTGCTACTATCTACAACCAAGGTATTCGGCCTACCATCAAAAAGATTCTTCCAGAGAATCAAGCTCACTGGCCGGCCTCATACGAAACTGAGCTAGCTCGTGCTCATGATAAGCAAGGCCGGCTTCACTACAGCTCTATCGACATTCCTGAGACACACCTCCAGCTCTTTGCAGCTGAACTTCGACATGCACTTCGAGATCATCCGCGCCTTGGTGCTCCTTGGTTTCAAATCGAATTCCGAGGCGAGAAGGGTTCATACTCCTTTCCATTTGAAGATGACGACGAGCGTCAATACGCATTCAACCTATTGGTGGAGGACCTTGACTTGGAATACATTCAAAGTCGTGGGCAGATGGATCTATGGGTTGTAGACGTTGGAGTGGAGATCCATCATCCAGATCATGTTGTGCAATGGCTCGATGCGGCTCATCCCCGACTGGTCTCCCATCTTCTCCCATCACTATCTATTGCTGAAGCTCAAAAGCTCACAGAGCTCTCCCACTTCCACACGGACGTCAGTGCCCACCTCTTCGAGCTTGCAGGCTTTCGAGTCGAACCAGGGGAACGTGGCCGTTCTGACAAGATTCTCTACCTCAATGTGTACACGACGGACAAGGCTATCACCTACCAGCTTCATAACGGTATCTTTTGCGAGCGCACTGCAACCGATCTATATTCTGGACCACTTCCAAAGTTATGCGACGATCTTCTCAAAGTCATTGACACCTTTCATACCTGTGCTGGCGCAAATGGCCCCTCTCAAGATGGTACCGCACGAGCAGAAGTCCGGGTCAGACTTCCTAAAGTCAATGAAACTCTTCTCACATTCCCAACACAACTCCTCAATATTTCTGTGGTCTCTATTCCGAACGATGTCTGGTGGTAAGAATAACATTACACAGCTGTCTTATTTAGAGCGCTAATAATATTTGTTTTAGGGCATACAAAAACTACCGCACTGTGGCAATCTACTATGTCCTCAATGAGTTCAAAAACTACCCTCCGGAAGCTCGTGCCCTCTTGCCGTCTCTGACACTTGGTGCGGCGTGCATTTATATGCTTAATGCTGTGATGTCACGCCCACGGGATTGGCGAGCTGAGCGAGCTCTACGTGATGCTTGCTGCTTACGTGCTCCAGAAGGCTATGACATCACCGATGATGATCTCATAGATCAAGAGTTCAATGTCGATGAAATCCATCCAGTCCCAGAGGAACAAGGCATGTATGTGGCGGCCGATAGGGTTAGGGTTAGGGTTAGGGTTAGGGTTAGGGTTAGGGTTAGGGTTAGGGTTAGGGTTAGGGTTAGGGTTAGGGTTAGGGTTAGGGTTAGGGTTAGGGTTAGGGTTAGGGTTAGGGTTAGGGTTAGGGTTAGGGTTAGGGTTAGG